>JALMGJ010000007.1:47890833-49299166 GCA_023362775.1 Charina bottae | reverse complement strand
ATTCTCTACACTTAAATTTATTTTAAAAACTACCTGCAAAGCAACAGATCTCAAAAGTGCCTAGGTAGCTTATCAGTGTTCTTAACTGAGAAGGAGCATGCCAAATGATGATGATGATGATGATGATGATATTATTATTATTATTATTATTATTATTATTATTATTATTCTGCCTTTTTCATATATAACTCAAGGTGGTGAATACTCCTTCCTCCTCCTATTTTCTCCACAACCACAACTCTGTGAGGTGCGTTGGGCTGAGAGAGTGACTGGTCCAAAGTCACCCAGCTTATTATTATATTATTATATTATATTATATTATATTATATTATTATATTATATTATATTATATTATATTATATTATATTATATTATATTATATTATATTATATTATATTATTATATTATAATATTTTCTATCCCGCCTTTATTACTTTTATAAATAACGCAAGGTGGTGAACATACCTAATACTCCCTCCTCCTATTTTCCCCACCACAACAACCCTGTGAGGTGGGTTGGGCTGAGAGAGAGTGACTGGCCCAAGGTCACCCAGCCGGCTTTCATGCCTAAGGCGGGACTAGAACTCTCAGTCTCCTGGTTTGCCATTGGCTCCTTCCTAGGGCTGAGAGACAGCGATTGGCCCAAGGTCACCCAGCCGGCTTTCATGCCTAAGGCGGGACTAGAACTCACAGACGCCTGGATTCTAGCCCACTGCCTTAACCACTAGACCAAATATTAATCAAGTTTATCAAAATAAAAACTTGTGTATACCCCTTGCAATCCCACTCCTGTGGCTCCTACTCACACATGGCCAAAGATAATGTTGTTGGGCCTCAGTCACTGGCGTGTCTGGGTCACATAGAGTGTGCTGCTTTGAGGCCACATAATATACACATAACTGGGGTGCTCTGGTCAGCAAATGACATGGTCCAGATAGAGAAAGAGGAGAAAGACCAGCTGACTTCTTTGTGCTATTGCCTGCTTGCCTGCATGGAAAATAAGCTACTGCTGCTGCTGTTTTAATTTTTAAAGATTTGGTTTCATAGGCTGTTTATTATTATTGCACTCTGTGCATGGTCTTGGTTTCCGTTGGCATTTAAAATGGATAAAAACATTTGCTTTAGTTTGATTGGCTGCTGAGCTTGGTGCTGTTCATGTTGTTATTATTACACTTTACGTACACTACGTCTCAGTCTGCGGGGTATGGGATGGGGTGAGCCCATCCCATCCTCAGTGTGCACCTCCTGAGGAAGATCAAACAAATCTTTTCTTGCTTCAAGGACACTCACTATGACAAGGTTGTAAGAGTAACCTCTTAAAATCTTGCTTCCAGTTTCTGACAGCCTGGTTTCCTCTATTAAAAACAGTATATTAAACGACGAAAAGGAAAGAGTAATGTCCTCCCTGATTACTGTACTACAGTACTAAGCCAGGCTCCAACTACCATTTTCAATTCCATACTTGCTAATTTAAATATCACTAATCCCCCTCACGATTTTACCCCAGCATTGCCCTCATGCACTATCTTTGAACAACAAAATACCTTATCTTTGTAATTAACCATTCAGCATAGCAACAAATCATCAATTAGGCGTGAGTCATTCAGTTGGTAAATCGAACAGGGTGACATTGAAACAGAATTGATTTCCTCCTGACCTCAGACAATGACAATTACGAGTTACACAGCTACACTTTAAAAAATAATCCCTTTTGTAATTTGCAGGTGCCTTCTGGACCCATAATTGGATGCTGTGGTTTTTGAAGAGAAGAATGGAACACTTCATCCTGGTTGTTATTATTATTTTTCTTTTGAGACAACCTGCATTTTAGGTTTGGGCATATAAACTAAATGACAAAAGAGAGGATTTCAGCATAGAAAACTTGCCTGAAAATTAGAAACAGCAAGTAGCTACTTTGGTAATCTGTTTTATGCATTAACCTATCCTTTTTATAGTTTGTTGTGTGTTTTCTACTGATTAATCAATCATGATAACAATAACCCAATATATTTCAGATAAAAATAAAAACAACCCCCCCCCCCCCCCCGAAAACAGTGTGAATAAATATCTGAAGCTGAAAAATGAAGGACCCTTTTTAAACAGAAAATATACAGAATGAAGGAAGGCTTGAATATGATCTCAGTGTTTTGAAAGTGAGATGGATGGGTGCAGGAGGTGACCCCATCCTGTCCTTAGAGGTGGTCCCAAGGTTGCAGAACTCTTCTCCAGAAGAACTGGTGAGTTTCCTCTTATCAGATCTTCCAGGATTAGAAGCAACATCAATGGCTAATAATCATGATGCCTATATATTAATTCCATCATCAGAGATATTAAATAAGTATTAATTATTGTCAGCCCTACAAGGTAGACCAGACCAAGAAACCAGTGCCATGTAGGTCAGTACTACTTTTATTGTAACAGCTATAATAACAGAATCTTGCAAGTCTGAATGTTCTTCCCCCTCCCTCCCTCCCTCTACCTAGGGAGGGGCTTATCTGAGATGTTTTCTCAAGTTACTTGGTTGGCTCATGCCCCTCTTACCTGACCATTGCCTTGGTTGTGGCTCTTCCTCCTGTTCTTCAAGGCCATTCCCTCTGTCCTCTACAATTACTAGGAAATAGAAACAGGAGTATGCTGCTGCACTTAAAACCAAAGTTATCTGGTTGATCTCTGTGGGAGAGTGGAGACGTGTGAGACTCCAGTTTTGTTGAGCCACTTAGCCCAATGTATGGGCAATGGAGAGGGACACTAGGGAACTATGGTTTACCAATATTTGGAGGGTCATAGGTTCCCCACCTTTGCATTATAGTAAATAGGATGACAAACTAGCTGCTCCTTGGGTTTGATCCAGTAGATCTCTTAAATGAAATAAGTCTGTTCAAGCAAGATTGACTTCAAAGTCACCAACTTTAATAAAAAGTCTTCACAGGAAGTCTTCAGTATAAAATTATCAACAAACTCTAAGCTATGTAATGTAAACATAATCACAACTTTAAGCCCAGAGACTGTGAGTTCTAGTCCCGCCTTAGGCATCAAAGCCGGCTGGGTGTCCTTGGGCCAATCGCTGTCTCTCAGCCCTAGGAAGGAGGCAATGGGAAACCAGGAGACTCAGAGTTCTAGTCCCGCCTTAGGCATGAAAGCCGGCTGGGTGACCTTGGGCCAGTCCCTCTCTCTCAGCCCAACTCACCTCACAGGGTGGTTGTTGTGGGGAAAAGGGGAGGAGGAAGGAGTATTAAGTATGTTTGCCACCTTGAGTTATTTATAAAAATAATAAAGGCGGGATAAAAAAAACCTAAAAAAAAAACAAAGCGTTGTTAGAAAGGCAATATTCAAAGTGCCTGCTGTTCTGGATCCATTTTTTTAAAAAAATTGTATGTCTATAGGCCCTACATAGAAATATCATAGGCATGTTGCATTTGATCCCTTTTTGTCCACACTGGCCATAAGGTATCTTTCTTATTTGTATCTCTACACATTGAGAGTAACTTCAGTTGTCTGAGACTAATCCAGAACACAGGCACTATGGCAAGACAGTTGGTCTTTGAAGTCCTTTGAAGACACACCTGCTGTGACAGGGTTAGCCCTGGGACCTTTATAGTGATCGGGGTCTTTCAGCCACACCCTTCCTAAGTGAGAGATCAATCACTGGAAAGGTCCTAAGGGGCTAAGCCCAATCACAGCAGACATATCTTCAAAGGATTAAATCACTGATTTTGGTAAAAAAAAGAAAAGCAATTTTGGACCCCTTGATTGTGGATAATTACAGCCCAGTGTCTATCATTTTTGCAAAAAAATACTGGAAAAAGTGACACCTAAGAATTAAATCTTCTTAAGTCCTGTAGAGAGGGCACGCTACGAACCCCGTCTGTAAGAGAGTTCCATCTGACGGGGTCTAGGAGGCGTGCCTTCTCTGCAGTAGCCCCCGCCCTTTGGAACACTCTACCTCCTGAAATAAGATCGGCCCCCTCTCTCCTGGACTGTAGAAAAAATCTAAAAACCTGGTTATGTCATCATGCTTGGGGAGGGGAGGGGAACAGCCAGTCTTGGGGTTGGCTAGCCCCTTAGATCTGCCGTATCGACCGATACGATGAAACCTACCATTCTGGATCAAATTGCGTAATATATATGTACATTTTGTTTTTACTGATATTTATAGTTTTTATTGATTTTAAATTTTTGCTGTTAACCGCCCAGGGTCCCTCCTTGTGGGGGAGATGGGCGGGATACAAATGTGATAAATAAATAAAATAAAATCTTCCCCTTCTATATTTCTGCCCTACCAAGCTTTTTTGTGGGACTGAAGGACAATTCATTCTGGCCTTATCGATCAGCTCGGGGAACAAGGAACTTTAAGCAAGAAGTTTAGGCCTGGACTAAAGTGGATATAAATGCTATCTCACACCTAACTGCTAGATTGCGGCTTTGAAAATTGATATTCCTCTTTTCCCCTGATGTGTCTTAGTCTTTTAAACCAGCCCTCCCCAAGCTGGAGGTGTCTGCTGGGGTGTATGCGTGTCAACAAAGTAAGGATTTTTGCAACCAAGCAAGCCGTGCTTCTTGTTTATATGCATCACCCACATGGCACATCCCCAAAAGAGGCAGGGCTTTGATCACATGATTGTGGCCACCATCTTGGCTTTTTTTACCTCTTCCCCCCTGACCCTCCATGGATGCCTTTGATAAATGCTTGGACTACATACAAATTCCAGAGCTCAAATTTCAATACATCTCAATCTACAGAAGACTGCAGATTCTGGAAGTCAATAGAGATTGTAGGCCTAACAGTGGACCTTCCCTTTTAAACGACACTGAGACACTGTGGAAGAAAATAATAATCATACAATTCCCTATGGTTTGATATTTTATTTAAAGTGAAAGCCATGATTTGCATTTGTTTTAAAAACTATAGTTTCATCTAAACATAATTTACTGTGAGATGAAATGTCAGAAATTTGTCATGGATTTCCTAAGAGTGAAATGTTGCAATCCTCTGTAGAATGGTGAGGTGAATGAATGAAATGGTGAATGAAGTTTGCTAGAACCTTTGATTCTTTACTCAAAAATTTGCAAAAGCATGTATATATATACTGTATGTAAAAATTGCATATCTAAAAATTAAAAGTAGTTGCATTTTTTAAAAGTATATACAATTGTGTAGATTAGAAACATTGAAACCATTTCTGAATATAGTTTTTTTCAGAAGAGCATCCCAGAAGTGAGGAATCCCGGGATACATAAATTCCTGAGCACCTTATGTCCACAGCTGGGACTGAGATGCTCTGGAAAATTACAAGGCCTGAAAATGGGGCCCTCATTCTATTCAAAATGCTACAGAAAAAAAGTGCCTCATTTAAATTCTGTGCCCTGCCCCTGCCGACTGTGAACATTGGCAATAATCATTTCCAAAAATTAATGTAAATCAGACTTTTGAAAAATGCCCAAAGCCTTCAAATCTAACACTTCTGTGGAAGGTTTATTGTTATATAAATATGCTTAGGAACATATAGCACGTCTGGGGATTAATTCACTGTAGCATCTTGATGTGCTAACAAGTTAAATCTTTCACCTTCCTTGCTGTTCAGCACTCCTGAAGGTTGCCCTTACACTTGGTGGTCAAACAGTGGAAAGGGCTGCCAGGTGAGCAAATTCTGATTCAGTCTTCCTTCTTCCTTTTCTCTCAGCTTTCTCTGACAAGGAAACTGAGGCCCTAGGTAGGTCTGCATCCAAATTGTACTGATAAAATCATTGCTGAGAGTCTCATTTGAGTATGCAGTTGTTTGGTAATGGGTCAAGTCAGGGAGGCTGATACAGTTGGTGAAATCACCATAGCAACAGAGGACAGATTTTGAGAAGAAGAGACGCTAAACTGTCTCTCTTCCGCTGCTCTTTGGTTTCTAGACGTGGCTGGAGTTCAGAAGACGCCATCTGTGCAGACTCCAAATACTATAGAAAGGAAATCTATTTGAATCCCCCAGCCTTAAATCAAACCCAGACCCACCTGTAACCCAAGCTGAAGACTCAACAGTTGCTGTCATTATTGATATCTCTCTCTTTCTTTTCTCTTTTTCTCAAGAGATGGGGAAAAAAGCCAATGGAGGGCAGTCTAGGGCCCCTTTTCTGCAGTCCCCAGAACCTGCTACTGCTATTAAAAATTGTGGGTGACAGTATATAGTGAGAAACACAGGAGAACTGTAGTGAAGAAAGAAAACAAAAACAATGGCAATGACAATGTCAAGCTTATCCTGTCCAGGTCCAAGAGAAAAGAGAAAACCCTGGGTCCGCCCTATGTATGACAAAGCCACACCCACTTATTGACCTGCCCGCTCTGGCCTTCCCCCCAGTTGCTAAGGGCAGCTCCTGGCCACCAAAATATTGCCCACTTCTTATTTGATGACACAGATGAAGAGTTTTGGCAGGCATAAGCAGCTGTAGCTACTCCCTTTTCGAAACATTTTCTGATTTCAAATAGCTAAGCAGGCTCTAACCTGGTGAGTATGATGATGGGAGACCACCAGACTTGGAAATTGAACAAAAATCCAGAAGAATACAGTGGCAAACCACTTCTAAATTACTGCCAAGAATATGACAAGGACGTATCCATGAAGTCATCAGGAGTCAAGCTTAAGTTAAAGGAGACTTCCCCCATTGCCCACTGGCCTATGTTGGACTAGAGCAGAGCTTTCCAAACTGTGTGTCGCGACACAAAAGTGTGTCGCCACACACAGTCTGGTGTGTCGCCACACAACCCGGAAGCGCTGATCATCATCAGCGCTTCCGGGTTTTCCCGCGGCGACACACCAATGGCGGCGCGCAAAAACCGAAAACGGCAGCAGCGCTTCTGGGTTTTTGCGTGCTGCCGCAACGGCGGCACTTCCGGTTTTTCCCGCAGCGACACACCAACTTTGGTTGGTGTGTCGCCGCGGGAAAACTTTGGAAAGCCCTGGACTAGAGAATGTGAGTATGATTTTGACAAACAAAATCAGGTTCCCCGCTCTGTCACCTCTACCCTCAATAAGCCTGTCTCCATTTGATTTGTTCTGTATCCAGTTTTCAATTCTGCATCATGGCTAATTCAGCAGCAGGAAGAGACGAGTAATCCATCTCTCTGTATAGGAACAGGATTTCAGGGCATATAACAGCTCCTATCAGAGACAACAACAACACGTTTATTACAGCCCTAAAGCCAGATACAATAAAAGTATATAATAGTAACAATTTTACATATTTATATTTATATATATATAAACAGAAAAACAATTATTATACAATCTAAAATTAATTAAGAATAAAAATACTAAAATAAATTGAAATAAAATACTATGTTAAGAAGTTCTAAACCTAAGTAATGGTGCGGTGTATTGTGCAGATGGTAGCAAAACTACCAGCATTGAAACAATGGTCATCCAACATCAACTTCGCTGGACCGGCCATGTTGTTTGAATGCCTGACCATCGTCTTCCAAAGCAGCTACTTTACTCCTAACTTAAGAATGGAAAACGGAATATTGGTGGACAGCAAAAGAGATTCAAAGACACTCTCAAAGCTAATTTTAAAAAATGTAATATCAGCACTGAGAACTGGGAAGCCCTAACTCATGAGCGTTTCAATTGGAGGTCAGCCTTTATTAAAGGCGCTATGGACTTTGAAGAAGCACGAGTACAGGGCGAAAGGGAAAAAAGAGCTAAAAGGAAAGCACGTCAAGCAAACCCTCATCATGACCGTCTCCCACCCGGAAACCTATGCCCTCATTGTGGGAGGTTGTGCGGATCCAGAATTGGCCTTTACAGCCACTTACGGATCCACTGTTAAAATTTTACCCTTGGAAGACAATCTTACTCGGCTACGAGTGATCGCCAATGAATGATAGTGCTAGAATTAATAAGAACACTATTCAGACGAGCACAAACACACTGCAGCAACCCAGAACACCAGAAAAAGGAAACAGACCACTTATATAGCATCTTCCAGCAAAATGGATATCCACACAACTTTATCAAAAAGTGCCTGACCACTCAACCCACCACAGCAAAACCAACAGAAGCTATGAAAATGATTACACTGCCATACATCAGAAACATCTCAGAAACTACTAATAGACTGTTACATCCACACGGCATCACTGTAGCACACAAACCAACCAAAACCCTTCAGAACATTGTAAGTAAACCAAAAGACCCAGTAGCCCAAGAAGAAAAAACAGGAGTTATCTACAACATACAGTGTAAGGACTGTAACAGCCACTATGTAGGACAGACTGGCAGAAGACTAGCAGAACGCATCCACGAACACCAACTAGCAGTCAGAAGACATGATGAAAACTCCTTAATCTCACAACACATGGACAGATTTAACCATACTTTCAACTGGGAAACTGTGAGCATATTAGACCAGGCCAAATCCAAAAATGCTAGAGAATTCCTGGAAGCTTGGCACTCAGACAAAGCAGCCATCAACAGACACATAGAGGTTAACAACATTTACATACCATTCATAAGAGACAATAGAATAGCCAGAAGACCAGAACACCCCTGGGCCAGCAATCAACAACAAGATATGCATAGATTAACAGCAAGATTAGCAGCAGAGGAGCAATCAAACAACACAATAGACCTTAATCAAGGAACTATTAACTCAGTCAATCACCCAAACAGCACACAACAGCCCTATCAAGGAACTACCAAGGAGAGTACAAGACCCCCACCAACACAGGCAGGACAAGCCAGGGTATATAAACAGACAGCAAGTTCCACTCCCTTTTCGCACTGAAGATGTTGCCTAGCCTGGCAATGAAACGTCTGCATGAAAACAACAAGGCTCAGAGAGCACCAAAGACTCCCCAGTGCTAGAATTGCACGATCAGCCAAAATAGGTGGATGATGGGCTGAAACAGCGCTTGAATTATTGGATTTATATACAAATTGAAAAGTAATGGAGCTAATATGCAACTTTGTCTTACCCCTCTATAAGTTGGGACTGCTTTAGATGAATGTCTCCAGGAGGTGCATCTAATTTTCAGGGAGGTGTTTGAATAAAGCCACTGAATAAGAGCTAGCAGCCTTTTGTCAATCGTGGAATGTCTCAGACTATCCCACAATCTCTCCCTTGGTATTAGATCAAAAGCTGACTTAAAATCAACAAAGGTTGCAAAAAGGGAACCACAAAGGGTGGGTGGGTGTAGAATATTTTTCTGCCAAATGGTGAAGAACCAAACAATGATCTAGTGTTGAACGTTCTTCTCTAAATCCGGCCTGTTCTTCAGCAATAATATTTTCATTTTGTACCCAATCCACTAACTTTGAATATAAAAATCTGGCATAAAGTTCATTTATTGTGTTTAATAAACTGATAGGCCTATAATTTGTAGGGTCGAGTCTATTTCCTATCAGATAATTTTTTCCCCCAAAGAGTGCTTTAATAATGGGGATCAGACACACTTTTCCATTGAAGTACAAATCATTTATTATGGTACTGGAGGCAGCAGAGGCTAACCTGAAAAGGGGCAGGGCGTAACCCTTCTCTATAGAGTTATGCAAATTAGAATATACATATGATTGGATACAGCAGCAAAGTATTTGATTAGATATAGCAGTAGTGAAGATAGATTCTATGAGGTAGATTCTATGAGGTAATGAGGAGAGTACTATAAAGACAATGGTATATTTGAGAGGACAAAGAATATTTCACGAACATAGTTTCTTTCCAGAGGATTACTTTTATGGGTTTACCTTATTGGCCTTCCTTCCCAGAGCCTATGCTCGCCTACTAATATCTTCTCCCAGCTTTATCAACAATCCTTGGCTGAGCCGATAGTTTATTTTCCTTGGGAAAGTAGATTTGGGGAGGGAGTAATTTACTTGCCTTACATATCACCATTTTCTTTCTACTTCACTACAAAACACACATGGGAAACTTTAAAGAGTTTGCCACCTTGTGGATGGCTTGCCACAGAACATCAGGGTAATCAACGTAAGGATTCTTAAGACAGTCAAAAGAAGATCCACTTTGACTGGAAATTGTAGGCATACCCAATGGAACAAGTAGATCATAACAACTCATTTGTTAGAATGCCCTATGGAAAGAATCTGTCTTACTTTCTGTTATGAGCTTCATTGGGGGCTTTGGATAGATACTATTTGGATAGCATATACCATGTATAGCTTTAGTCTTGGCCTCCAATCTATCTCTCTTTCAACACTAAAAAGCACCAAACAACTTAGATTGTGTGAGCTTGCTGTTTTATGAACATACAGTATACTGAGTCAGACCCAGGAGAATCTGCAGGGAGGTTGAAAAAAGGGGCGGAGGTGGGTCTTTGATCACGTGGTCACAGTGGCAATCTTGACTTTTTTAACCCCCCTGCAGACGCCCATGACTAGGTCATGTGCTGTGACCACGTGATCAAAGACCCGACGTGATCAAAGTGGTGCAAGGAGAGCAAGTGACATCACATTGCACAGAAAGTAATAATGGCTTGTACCAGGCACCTATGCCTGAACTCTGCAATCTTGTTCTGTTGGCTGTGTTCTGCATCTGAAGTGATCCTGAAATGACTGATTTCTGGCTCAGTTACTAGCATTACTGGGATTTCTTACTTCGTCTCATGTTCTGGCTTCTCCATTTCTGATGATATGATATGATTACTATTACTTTTATTGTTACTCTTATTGTTATTTGCAAATTCTTAAAGAGGAAAGCACGCTTAATGACTTCCCAAGTCCCCATCATAACAATTGCTCAGATTTTTTTGTATACACACCATCCTGCTGACTCCACTTCAAAATGCAACTGGGATTAATCTGGACTGTTTTGGTTCTTTTCATATCCTTGCAACTATTTCTGCATGAGCTTAGGCGAAGGGAACGAGATAAATTTGGCAAGAGCTGTATCTTTGCAGGCTCCTTGGTATTTTCCTCAGAGCAAGTAGATACATGTAAAGTGTGCCTGTGTTTGTCTATATGCTTGTGTGTGGGGGGGTTTGTAAGGGTGTTAGCAATAACTTTTCTTTCTATGTGGAGTGGAATAGAATGAGGGAACTTTTGCTGCCCCCAACTCTATATCTCTCCTCCAGCACCAGACAACCTTCAAGAGCAAAGACAATTCCTTGTAGGAGGATAGGGAATAGATATGATCCTGTGTGGAAGTCCCTTTAGAAAGGTTAAACACCTCTCCATTTTCAATAGATCACTCAATCTGTTGTTTTATTAGTAGACCACACACTAGGCTTATCAGCTATGTATGAAAAATGCTACCTGGTCTTATTAATGGATTGCCATCAGCAATGCATGTATCTACACTTAAGTAACTTTTTCCTTGGTAACAATATCAAACAATCAGCTCTACATCTGACTGCTCTTTAACGCAAAGCAGATCATTGCTTTGTAGCCATTACTCTAAAGCTGTGTTCCTCAACCTCAGCAACTTTATGAATTCGTGGACTTCAACTTCCAGTATTCCCCAGCCAGCAGGGAGTTGAAGTTAAAGCTGCTGAGGTTGAGAAACACAGCTCTAAAGTGCTTGCTATACATCTGAGAACAGTCTTGCTGGGTTACATTTTTTTGGGTTTGGTGATCACCCCAATCTGGTGACCTTTAGTTGTGTTGGAGATCAATTCCTATAATCTCCAATTATCATGGCCTGGCCATGCTAACAGTGAATTATGTGAGCTAACATCCAACAGATTTGAAGGGCACATATAAAAGGTCTCAGTGCTCTGGAGAACACTGGGATAGATTTCCAACTAGAAGTGTCCAGAAGAGGATTCAAATCTTCAGTTAGCCTTCTTGTTCACCAGGAAATTTTGGCAGTCATTACCTCACAGGGTGACCTTTGGCTACTCATGAATTCTTGGACCAACCTGCCTCACTGGACCCATGATGATAACATCGAAAAGAGAACTATTTAAGCCAATGTAATTCTTTGGAGAGGTAAGATACTGGATAAATATAATCCTCTTATTTCAGGGTATGAATTTATACAGCTTGTGACTTCAAGGTGATATCCCATCCTTGGTGCTGGTCAGATGGATTTTCTCCCCTACTGTCAGGATGGAGCATCCTGCCAGCATAGTTATGGGGGGTAGTAGTAGTCTGGCATTCCTGCAGGGTCATTAGGAATGTTTTGTAGTAGTAGTCTGGCATGACTGCAGAGTCACCAGGAATGTTGATTAGAATTGTTTAGTCAAACAGGCTGGCACCAAGGTGAGCCCGGATGGGCTGTCAGCTTGTTAGCGAAGGATTTGTGGCTGGGAAGTATGGAACCAGTGAGAGTGTAGGGAGGGGCTGTCATGAAGTGACTCCCCCAATGGGAGGGGGCTGGCACAAGGTGGATAATGTAAATGCCATTTGGCGCGGCTGTTTCTCATTCTAGTCTTTGCATTGGAAAGGATCACTTGCTTTAATAAAGAACTCTTTCATATCCTTGATGGCTTGTCGTAAGAGTCACTGAATTAATAGCTGAAGGATCAGAACCATCACATCTACCATGCACAGTTTTCTGTATTGTACACTAGGAGTCACTGCGGCACCAGCAATGAATTAATACTGGCTTAAAGCCAAGTCAGTTGATGATGGAATTTTCTCCACTCTCTATATTTCTATTACAAGCAGTGTTTTTTTTTAAAAAAATAATCTACAGCCAACACACATATCTATTTATAAATATCTTGTTTCTAAGAAACGACAACTGGCATCATCTAGATAGCTGCTGGGATAAAAAGCTAGAAGAAAGGTAGAACTTGGGGGAAGGGAAAAGAAATTCAAAACAGAAGGCAGTTTTCTCCATGGGTAACGGCCAACTTAAAAAAAAACTTAGACATTAATATCTATTTTTAGTGTACTTAATTTGCTTTTACATTAACCTCATGATATTTTCATTAAAACATCAAGCCAGCTGCCTGTATGTAGAATAGTGCTGCATGTATTGTGCCAGTATTCTTTCTCAAGTCTATGGTCTGTTCTTGAATGTGGATATTTTCAGACTCACGGGCAACATTGGCAGAGAATCTATGTTGTGACAGCATCTGGAACAGGTCCCTGTTTTAGGATTGCCTTATATCACAAGCCAGGCAGAATTCACGTTTCCTCCCTCCGCAGTTGAATCTCTCCATTTTTAAAAAAAAATTGCCAAAATTTCCCAAAAATCAATGTATGAAGTACATAATGGAATCAAGGATGGTTTGCAAGGACAGAAAGATGTAGAGAGGTAGACTGAATGGTGCTGATGTAGTTTTAGCGATGATTCGTGTTTTTTTCTTATCTCATGATTTTTTTATTTTGGGCTTACATACTCCATTTTGTATGCTTTGCAGAACGTTTCTTACCCTGAAAGCAGGGTGGATACTGTGTGTGTATGGATATAATTCAACTAAAAACCAGGCTATCTTTTTCAAAGGGGAAGGAAGGATGCCAAAGACCTTTTTACTGCATGTATTTTAAGCTCCTTTTCAAACTGACAATTCAAGTCTTACCTGTTACCATGTATTTATGAGAGAATTGTTCTGAAGAAATCTACCAGGAAGATTTCAGTGGCGTGGAGTTAGACCAGAGCTTTCCAAACTTTTCATGTTGGTGACACACTTTTTAGACACGCATCATTTCGCGACACACTCTTACAGCAGGGCATCATTTCGTGACACACTCTTACAGCAGGGCACAAGGCAGACACTAGGACATGCACGGAATCACAGCAGGTCTGGAGGCAGCAAGGCACAAGGCAGGCACTAGGACCTGCGTGGAATCCTGGCAGGGCTTAGAGGCAGCAGCAGCCGCGACACACCCAGACACTGCAGCCGACACACTAACGTGTCCCGACACACAGTTTGGGAAGCTATGAGTTAGACCTTTTTACTGACATTGCCAGAGCTCATGTGAAGCCATGATTCTTCTCTGCTCTGCACTGATGAGAGAACACCTGGGGTCCTGTCTATAATTCTGGGCATCACATTTCCAGAAGGATATTGACAGTTAGAGAGGGTTCAGAGGAGAGTAACGAAGATGATATAGGGATTTGAGGACATGGCTTATGGGGATAGGCTGAAGGAACTTGGGATGTTCATCTGAAGAAAAGAGGGCTTAGGAGAGACATGATAGGCATCTTTGGGCACATAAAGGGAAGTTACAGCTAACAACTATTTTCCATAACCATAGAAATTAGGACCAGAAATAACAGGTAAAATTGGCAACTACCTAGATTTTGTTTAAATATACAGAAACATTTTCTAATGGTAGGATCTGTATAGCAGTGGAACAGTGTACATAAGGAGGGTGTGGGTTCTCCATCTCTTAAGGTTTTTAAGAAGAGGATGGACAGCCACATCTCATGGATGGTTTTAATAGTTTTCTTACATATTGCAGAGGATTAGGCACAAGATGATCCTGGTGGTCCCTTCCAGCTGTATGATTGTCCAATGAACTGTATGATTCATTTACAGAGGGTGGCTTAAAACTTAAACCAACTCCTTTTCTTCCACAAGAATTTGGATTCACAGCAGTGTTTGAATTACTGTTCCTTTTGACATGGAATAATAACTAAATTTGGCAGATCAATGCTTTAAATACACAGCCAGTTGTTACTCTTCCCACTGAAAGGTATTTTGTTGCAACTGATTTATGCTTGAAAAAATGAAGGACCTTGGAGGCAATTTGTTGGTTGAAGCAGAGAATCAGTGACATCAGGATTGGAGATCATATTTCTCTGGAATGTCCAGCCAATACGCTAGATGGAGCTCTCTCACTCAAGTCTTTCACTTTTTTCCCTGTCTGCTTCACATGGATGTCCTTTGCCTGTTACATACTTTTAAGCAAAATAGCCTAACGAACATAGTATCACATTTTTAATGATGTAGAACAGTGTTTCTCAACCTTGGCAACTTTAAGGTGTGTGGACTTCAACTCCCAGAATTCCCCAGCCATGTTTTCCTCATTGACTCTCCATTGAAAGTGCGCAGATACCTATTTAATTCCTTTATATATTGTATATGTACAAGTACCTTTTTTGAATTGATTGGGAGTACCTGCTGATGGTTGATACAGGTTCAAGGTACCCAAAATTTTTCTTTATCCCAACCCCCTCTGCAGATTCCTTTTACCGCTCTTTTTTTTACTGCCACCCCTTGTCTTGCTCTTGTTTTCTGAACCCTTCCAGAGATCTGTGGTGACATTGGGGTTCTTATTAAAGAACATTTCTCTGATGTCAGCCTTGACTCCCGGTGACTACTGTACATGGAGTCATGTCCTATTCTTGACAACAGTATTGAAGGGTTTACCATTGTTCTCTTCAGGGATTTTATTATTACTTTTTGAAAAAAAGCACATGCTGGCCTGGGAAATCTTGATGGTCTAATGTCAAAAGCACTATAGATCTTGTTGGAAATGTAATAAACAAGAGGGGTCGTTTTACCATATGTGGTGGACATGTAAGGTTGCAAAGAAATTTTGGAATCAAATATGTACCTTGATGCAGAGTATACTACAAATACAGATTCCACTCAAACCAGAATTATTTTTGTTGGGGATACTGGATTTACAAATAGAAAAACACCTAGTTAGAATCATACAATATATGGTTACTGCAGCAAGACTTCTTTATGCACAATTTTGGAAAACTCAGATTTTACCAATGATACAAGAATGGTTGTTAAAATTGATGGACATGGCAGAAAATGATAAACTCACTTGTTTATTAAAAGAAAGCTCAAGTTGTCGTTATCTCAAAGAGTGGAAACCACTGGTAGACTATTTGCGAAATGCAGGAGGGGTGAAGCTTACATGGGGATTTGAAGATTAGGATATAAATATAATAGGGTATATTAGACAAAGAATTATTCTTATCTATTGCATGAAAAACTAGCACTTAGGACGGATTTTTTTTGTTTTCATGACCAGGGATAGATTGGAAGTTACCTATGTTTCATACTTTTCTTTTTCTTTTTCTTTTATTTTACTACACTTTTTCTTTTCTTTTCTTTTCTTTTCTTTTCTTTTCTTTTCTTTTCTTTTCTTTTCTTTTCTTTTCTTTTCTATTTCTATTTCTATTTCTATTTCTATTTCTTTTTCTATTTCTAACTTTTAACTATGTATTGTAAAATTCTAATAAAAATTTATAAAAAAAAAGCACTTAGATCTGAGCCTACTTACTGTAACTTACTCATGATCAGCCAAGGTGAGTACTCCTTCACTTGTTTTTCAATGACTTATTTTATTTATTTATTTATTTATTTATTTATTGGATTTATCACCGCCCAACTCCCCCAAGGGGGACTCTGGGCGGTTAGAAGTAGGGGTAAGGAATGAAGGAATGATATCTGTTCAAAGTAATAAAATCAAAAAGGCATTACAAAGAGCACCAAAAGGATCTCTCCAGAGTGGGTAAATGAAGTGTAAAATAGCAAAAAGCCATTCAGTATGAGCTGCTGCAAAGTGACGCATATTGGCTCTAAAAATCCAAAATTCACATATCCATTAATGGACTCTGAGCTGGCAGTAAAAAAAGGAAAAGAAGAGGGGTCTTTGAATATGGGTGGAAATCTCAGTGAAAGCAGTGAAAATCAACCCAGTATGTGGTTGCTCTAATAAAGGCAAATTCCATGCTAAAAGTCATTAGAAAGTGAATTAAATTAAACTGCCAATATAGAAATGCTTTTCTTTAAGTCTGTGGTGTGACTGCACTTGAAATGCAATGTATAAATTGTGATCGCCACATTAGAATTTTGTAGACCAGGAAAAAGTGCCCCAAAGGGCAATCAAGATCATCAGGAGGCTAGAGCAGTTCCTATATGAGGAAAGAGTGGTCACACAAAAGAACGTTGGGTACTTTTTAGTTTATAGTGATGTTGGCTAATGCTTAACCAAGAGCTTTCCAAACTTTTCATGTTGGTGACACACTTTTTAGACATGCATCATTTCGCGACACACTCTTACAGCAAGGCACAAGGCAGGCACTAGGACCTGTGCGGAATCACAACTGGTTTGGAGGCAGCAAGGCACAAGGCAGGCACTAGGACCTGGGTGGAAGCCAGGAGGCAGCAGCAGCCGCGACACACCCAGACACTGCAGCCGACACACTAACGTGTCCCGACATACAGTTTGGAAAGCTCTGGCTTAACCAATAATTTCCCAGCTCCTTAGTTCTATACAGTTCAAGATCAAAAAACAGCAGTGGCTATGAAAAATATTAGGCAAAGCTGTAGCCTTACTCCAGTCTCAGTGGCGCATAGTTCTATCACAGTACAGGTGCTGCAACTTAGCATTGTGACTCATCTTCTTCTTTTTCTTCATCTGAAGATGATTTGTATACCTGGCACATGCTAAACAGTGGCATCTAATATCATGCACAGTGTGAACGATGCAGAATGAGAGCAGCTTTTCTTCCCCTCTCAAAAGATTAGAACTTGTAGTAATCTGTTGAAACTAAATGTACCAATTTATTTAATTGATGGACAATATTCATAAATTGCCTCAGTCTGACCAACCCTGAATGGATATACAAGGAACAGAATATCTTAAACAATTTAAAGAATAGGGTATTCAGTCCAACAAATCATCAAGTATAATAATAGCTGGACACCCCCAATCATCCTAGGATTCCAAAGCCTGCTGAAACAAGACGGTTTTAAGGGTCTGCTGGAAGAAAAACAAGAAATTCAGGATCAGTAAAATGCAGAGAGATTCAGAACCAATTAAAGGAAGTTATACAACACATTGTAAAATTATGGAATGACCTGCTTTTAGATGTGAGGATGGGCACCATGTTTATATATCTCCCTGTGCTTGGGAGCTTCTAAATACACCTGGCTGTGACACAGTTTATCAGCCAGTGTATGATTAGATTATCACTTGGCATAATTTAACAGGACTTTTTTGGGTGTGTGTTCTACTCTTCCCTCCTCCCAGACTGGGTCCCTAAAGCTGACAGGTAGTCATTATAAGCAATGCTTCACTTGTAAGACATTTTGGTTTGATGAAAGTGTTATGCTAATAATCTGTTGGGTACACACTTTTACCCCAACCCAGCTTTTGTCTCCTCTGTTGGTCCCATTCACATTATCTTTGTTCTACCAAGCGTAATGTGGATGGGACCAACAGAGGGGGCAGAAGCTGGGTTTTGGGTCTCTGCCTGTATGGTTCATCATGTTTTATAGGCATATGGTTCAATACTCAATATATGATTTTTATGATGCCAGAGTTTTCCTACTTCAACAGATCAAGCAATACCCCTGTTCATTTCCACTACTCATGAATGAAACATCTCTGCCAGCTTATTAATTTTAACACAGGCTTCAGTATACTGAAATGGCTTAATTGGGGTCAAGATAAGACAACAGAAGGAACTGCTGTAGATGAAAATGACTGTGGCCTATGTTCTAACAGATGCTACATTTGAATAGATCTGAGTTACTTAAAGAAGTCACTGATAGTCAGATTGGAAGTGTGGAAGATTCCTGAGTTGTAAATCATGAGACTAAACTGTAAAGAAAGGCTGGAGAGAGGTCAAGGACTTCCAGCTGGTGCTATCAGATAGGACAAAGCTAGAGTAAGGAACAGAACAAAATAGGAGTCAAGCTGAATGAATGACTGGAACAAAAGGCCTATTCCAACCTAGTGGAGACTTACACATTCCTGTATACTAGATTTTTGCAAACTGGTGGCTTCAAAATTCAGGGTGATCTGCAGAATGCTTGGTGCCTTGGGAAGTGGCACAAAACATTTTTACACTTTTGAATTATTTTTAGCACAAAGAAAATGAATTTAGCTGTGGTTTCTGCATAATTAATGATCAAAGTCTTTTCATGTTCTGGAGGATTTACACTGGATTTTCTCTTTCTCGTATTAACTCCCTTGGCAACAAACTCTGCAATCTAGCACAAAGTGTCTGTAGTGGGGAAAAAGCCACATTTTGGAAACTCTGGAATGAACGAAACTCTGGCATGAATAGATACTTTCATTAAAAATATGGATAATTTTAGAATTATCATAATAGTATGATACAGAATGGCGGGTATGATTCACAGTTGGGTGAATTCCAACTGTGTCTGTCCGGTGGGGAATAGATAGTAGGTGGAATGGAATCTCCATCCCAGTGCTGACCCCTAAGACATCCCAAACATATTTTGTACAGCAGTGTTTTTCAAACTTGGCAACTTTAAGATGTCTGGACTTCAACTCCCAGAATTCCCCAGCTAGCTGAAGTTGAAGTCCACACATCTTGAAGTTGCCAAGTTTGAAAAATGGTGCTGTAGAGGCTGGGGGGCAGATTTCTTATTTCATGAGCACAAGGGTATACAGCACTAAACATGGCCTGTGCAAGGAACTCTCCTGAAATTTCTCTGCTTTCTTTTTTCATTCCAAACAGTCAGCCATTTTGCAACATCTTCACTGATTATTGTCAATTAAAAAAAAAAATATCCAGGCTGCTATTTACTTTTTCTGTCCAACTGCTCTGAACTGATGCTAAGTCTGTGACAGAAGCAAAATGGTGTGCTAGGACCTTTGCTATTGTATTTATTTGCAGTACAGAAAAAAATAATACCGGAAGAAAGGGAAGAAGATATTAATATACTGAACATCCTCATAGTGTCGTCAGAGTCTCATGGAGTGACTCAGTGACTGAGTGATTACCATCAAGAAATGCTTGAAGAATTTGTTCCTACCTTGTTTGAAATAATTTGAAGAAAATTTTTACTGTTCACCAAGAGGCCATTTGCACTTAACTAATAAAGTAAGGTTTAAAGTAAGGAGACTGCAAGACAGCAGTCTCCAGTTGGGTTAGAGCTCTGGGAGACGAGGGAGTAGCCATCTTGCTCAAACCACAGTCGGTGCCTTTGAAAGGACACTAAGTTTGCATACTTCCTTTTCTAATCACTTTCAGAAATTGCTTGTTAACTGCTTTTCAGCTATTAGGAACCTTTGGATCTACAAGTTTGACAGCACTGGGTGAGTTTCCTTCCATCCTTAGTGAAAGTTTTAACTACAAGTTTAAGAGCTTAATATAGGTTTTTTTGGAAATAAACAGCAAAAGTGTGGTTAAAACTTTGATTTTAGAAAGTTACAAATGGACTAAAGGTCCAGATAAATTTGAAATAAGATTTCGGAATTAATTATAAAGAATCCTCCCTGTGGGAAAATACTTTTGTTTTGAATTCTTAAAAAAAAACATAATAAGATAAGATTTTAAAAATTGGACACTAGAGGGAAGTAAAGATTACAATTAAAGGAGAAGAGCATATAAACTCAATTTACAATTACAGAATGGAGCAAAATATTCTAACATTGGGCATATGGAAGGATATTTTTGAAAAATGGACTCAGAAGTTAATATTAGTATCAACAGAGACATCTGCCTCTATGGAGAGACTGTGTCTAAAAGATGTTATAGAAGAGGAACACGTTTTATCTGACAAGATTGAGACGAGTTGAAAGTGGGTTTACAAATGACAGGCTACAAGAATGACATGGAAAAAGATGTTACACTGGACATACAAAAGAAACTGATTGATCTCTTAATAATTAAAAGGGATGAACAAACAATAAACCAAGAGATTGACCTGGATAATTTTCCTATATTGGATTTACAAAAGAGGCTTGTTAAAGTTTTGAGGAGTCTCATGAGAACAGACAAAGAAACAATGAAAAGAAATCAAGTTCTATGACATTATTTGAATGGACTAAAGATTAAGATTGTTAGAAGTTAAAGGAAGAAATATAAAGTTGGTTTATTTGATCAAGGTTAACATAGATATGCTGTTATTTCTGGTAACCCTTAATGGACTTTTGCTGACACCAGGACTGAAATGATGATGCTTTATAGATTTGTTTAGAGATCAAAGATGGGATATGGGAAGAAGAGATCATTTGTTGTATTTTAAGAGGAGGTGACTAAAATTGTTTATACTTGTTGTGATGAAAGTGGGAATCGCTTCTTTATACATTTTCTTTCTCTTTCTCTTTCTCTTTCTCTTTCTCTTTCTCTTTCTCTTTCTCTTTCTCTTTCTCTTTCTCTTTCTCTTTCTCTTTCTCTTTCTCTTTCCCTTTCTCTCTTTCTCTTTCTCTTTTTTCCTTTTTCTCTTTTCTGCACCTTCTATTCTTTCTTTCTATTCTTTTATCTTTTTTAGTTTGTATTAGTTTTTTACTATTGTAATTATAATCTTTAACAAAATTACTATTTAAAAAAAAGGAATGAAAGATGCCCAAACTGCCTTTCCATTAACAGTTGAAAAATTATCCCAAGGTATGCTGATGGCATTTGCATGATATTTGAAGGTCTCAGGATCCCAGCTGATGTTGGATGGTAGAAGAGACAAGCATTTCGCAATCAGTGAATCAGAAAAATACACTGAGGACATCCCAGTGTTCTTTGCGGGAAACAAGTAGTTTAAAATTATCAGGCTTTTGCACCTTGTGAGAGTTCAAAAGCATAGAGAACTTAGTAAAATCGATATATAGTAAACACAGGCTGTAAAAATTAATTCAGTGCTTTGGGACACATACAGTGGACTGTTCATAGCTACCAGTGAGTCTTTTAAGTGGATTGCCATATTTTTCAAGGTGGTGTTAAGCCTGGTCAGATGTCATTAATATCATTGTTGAGTGGAGCTATCTAGTAGCCTCCAGATTTTAGGCTTTGTCTACCTGGAGTTCCCATTCAGTGGGAAATGCAGGGTTCAAATTCCATTTTTTTCTACAAATATATCCATCTCTAAGTGTAGCAAATAACTCTTCCTTATCACCAAAAAACAACAACTTGATGATGCAAAAGTGGAAAAACTATTCAGTAAATAGAAATGATCAATAAAACTCAATTGTTCACATAGACTGTGTGTTCACATTCATCCACTGCATCACGGTAATGCAAAAAAAACAACAACCCTATCACAATCTCTTTCTTTTCATATAAATGTGTTTTATTGCAGAGACATTATATTTACATGCTGCGATACATTACTACATAAATCTATCAAATAGTTCATAGTGGATGCTGGATAATATTTTTCAGAAGTACCACAGACTAAAGTGAACAGACATACAGCTTTACTTATTCTACAACTCTTAGTAGCTACAATAGTCAAAGTCAAAAGGCAGTGTTTTCTCAGGCCTATCTGTCATTGTTGTGCATGCAAAGAAGTGAAGGAGAACAGCAAATATAAAATCAATGTTTGTTTTTTAGGTTCATAATGACACCAAAGCAGACAATGGGAAACTTATTTTTCTATTTTAAATCATGTACCTCTTGCATAAAATATACATGTCTAATAAGATTGATATAAATCTATGCTTCTAGAAACCATGTCTTCAAAACAAGAAATTCAGTCTGCTCATGCATTTTCAGAAAGGCAACTTAGCAAATGTTTGTAGTAAATGATTATCTGTTGTCTATACAAATCAGCTGGAAAACACTTTGACTCCAGAGTTGCATCTGTCTTGGCAGAAGACCAGTGGAACTCCAGAAAGGTGGGTGGGTAGGGAGACAACTAAGCCATCTAACTAATAGATGCTGGTGGAGAAGAATCTGTGGATCATGGAATATTGAGTAGGATAATTTAGGTTTGCCAGAAGGTATCAGTGCTTCTAATAGGCTTGTAACAATGCACAATATTATTCAGTCTGTGAAGTTTGGTTTTTTTTTTTGCTTTCTAAGGTACTTAATAAATTTAAGTACTAACAGTTGCATCACAATGATCACGTGACACAGCCGTTCATTTTTCAGAGATCTCTGACTACAATTTGAGTGAACCAGTGCCATGTTAATAGATGGTTTGTTTAAAGTGGCACGAACTTATTTAAGGTGCCAGAAAACAAATAGGCATATCAAAGCCTGCTCTTTAGTTCCTCTGCATTGTCACATTCAACCTGACTTTTGTGTAACTAGATCAAACTGGAATAGTTGAGAAGCCATGGCCTATCATGACTTTCAAGTGACATTTCATTTCATGAGATTAAATGCTAATATTAGTATTTCCTTGGAAGGTCACAAATCAAGACATTAACTAAGACATACAGTATTTAAAGTCAATTTGCCATCACAGAATCATTTGCTATCTTCAATGGCACCTGTAGGAATTATGTCAATATCATGGCCTTTGCCTTTGACAATGACAATCCTTTTAAAACCATCCCCGCCCCATTAAATTGTTTTGAATCAAGATTTGAATCCATGTTTTGTTGACGGGGCCCCAAAAATTGGGTTATGGTTTGGGCCAGTCTCTAAATAATAGGACAGGGGGCAGAAGATGTAAAGAATAGTTTAAAATTGTATTTAGATTCTAGAATTCTTAATTTCTTTATCTTGTTTATGAAGTGGAGCCTATTAATTAAGAATTCTATTATTTTTATTGCTATCATTTTGGAATTTGATAGAGAGAAATATCCATATGTGACTTGCTTCAACTGTCATTGGTTCCTTGATACATGATCAATGTATATAAATGCATTTATAAGCCACTTTAAAAACAAATGATCTTGAAAGGATTGCCTGGATTTAAGGGATCAATAAAACTATCAGAAAGCAAACATGAGCAAACCTCATATGTAAAGAGGTTCAATTTATAGACTGTTTTATCTGTGACAAAGAGTACATGATAACATTAACAGCATATTACATGTCAAAGAATCTCAGTGCAATCAAATATGTAGCCATGTTGTTTGCTTTAGTGCAGTGTTGCACAGAATCTGACATAATCATGTGTAATCATATAAAGATTATACTAGGTACATAGGTGCACATTAGAAATGTTGAGGAAGGAGGAAATATAAGTGAAGGTTTCCAAATTTGAGGAAAAGTAGCTTGCTTCAATTCTGGTTGTAATTTTAGAAATTATAATTGAAGTAGAGAAAAGGGGCACAGGATGAAAAGAACAGAAAATCAACAGAGTTACAAAATGAAGGTAATGTTCCCATCATGTTTGTTTGGTATATGTCTCAATCTTCATAACTGCTAGTCTGTCTCAGTGCTAAAACACACTGAGAATCAAATGTAGACTGCAACATTCATGTCAGCAAACAGTAATGTATTAAGAGGTCCTTAACATTCAACTTAGCTTTTCATGTAGGCACAATATAATGCTAGTCCCATCATCCTGATAGCGTCCATAGGTGTCTACTACAAGTCACCTACTACTACTACTACTACTACAAGTCACTACAATGCAAATGATGTCATAACACACAAGACATCATTTGTTTCTCTGTAGACACCCTTGTTAGCAACTATGCTTTTCATTACAACTCTGAAAAATTAGGAAATAGACACGTTATTTAGTTTCCTTGATGTGTTCATCTGAGTTCTCTGTTGAGAAAGCTGATTTTGTCAGAATTAAACAGGGAGATGTATTTCCTCCTACATATCAAACTCCTTATCTTCATAAGATTTCATTCGGATTCTTAAACTTATATTTTCCTATATGATGTATAATTTCATGTTTATGTTATCTTTTACTTTTCAGAATGTTTAAATATTTCTAATATTTTATAGTATATATTTTTGAAAATTAAGAAAAATACTATTTCATTTTTTAAAGGCTTCAGACAGAGTTTTGAAAGGCAAAATATACACACTCCTGAAGGCAAGTTGAATTGCACTGTGATTGTGAAGATCTCCCCACCTCACATATTTCTGAACATTTCTTCTTGCTAATTTGTTCTCTGGTCTTACAGTTGTGGCTCTGTCTCTGAAATCTCCCTCAGACTCACACAGAGCAGATCAGTCCCCAGAAAATGGATTCCCTCCAGATGTCTTGGAGTACAACCTGTATTCCAATATGGACATTGGATATACTTGTCACCCAACACAGCTGGAAGGCTTTAGATTGTGGGAAGATAATGCAGAATAAAATGCACATTTCTCTTAATCTTTTAGTAATCGGATGGGATTCCTGTAGAAGCTAATGCCATTCTCGGCTCATTCTTAATAATGACTCGGGTATTAATTCCTTGTTCTGTTACTCTCTCAGACTGGTAACTCATAGCTCACAGGAAAAACTTTTTGTTCAAAACAATATTTGCTAATGATTTATTATAATGGGTAAGTGCACTGTGTTCATGCTGGGGAGAGAGGGTTTGCAAGAAAAAGCCAGACATTTGAGGTTTTACGATCCTTTTAGCCAAAATGTACACTGTATTTCCCTGAATTGATTCCCTGGAATTTTTAAAAGTTCTATCGGAACGTTATGGAAAAATAATTAAAGTGCATATCTCCCACATAGCCCTAGTCAGCATATCGTTCCCCACACCCATAGCTCCAAATTCACCTGAAACTGAGAAGAGAATGGGCTCACATGGATGTTATGGGCAACAATTTATACCAATGAATAATATAATTGACTATACAGTTCAGAAACCCCAATCTGTTTCTGATGCTGATGCTTCAATGAGCAGTTGGGGCTTCACAAACCAAAATGACTTCCTTGTTTAAATGAACTCCCTTTGAAATGAATGTTTTTAAAATATATACCACCATCTTATTCTTTGGCAAGACTGGAGAATATTTGTCCCTCCAGATGTTGAATTCCAGCTCTCATCCAACATGGGTATAGGTCAAGAATTATGGAACCTATTGACCAATAATACCCAGAGTGCCACAGATGATTCTCCCTCTTCAATTCACTTGAGCATATATGGAATATTCCAGTTAGATAACAGAAGCTAGACTCGTTGGGAGTATCAAGCATCTATCTAAATTTGATTCTATAATTAGGGTTGTACAGTATTTATAAATAAAGTACCACAGGATATGGCTTTTAGTCCTTTTGCTGTCCAAAACCATCTTGAGTCCTGTGAAGTAGGTGCTATATGAATTTCTGTATGTGTAAATAAATAAATAAATAAATAAATATTCTGTCACAATTAATCATTACTTGTATAAGTGTGGACTGTTTTTCACACAACCCTATGCTAGTGGCTTATTGGCTGTTGTGGGTCTTCCGGGCTGTGTGGCCATGTTCTGGAAGTTTTGGTTCCTAACGTTTCGCCAGCATCTGTGGCCAGCATCTTCAGAGGGCAGGAGCACAGATAGAAGCAAAATCTCTGTGTTCTATCTGTGCTCCTGCCCTCTGAAGATGCTGGCCACAGATGCTGGCGAAACGTTAGGAACCACAACTTCCAGAACATGGCCACACAGCCCGGAAGACCCACAACAGCCATTGAACTCCGGCCGTGAAAGCCTTCGACAATACACTAGTGGCTTATCTTTGCCTGGCTGATGTATAATTTATTCTTGAGATAATATAAACTTCAATTCAAAATGTTAGTCAACTAGAAATTAGTAACAGATCTGGGTACATGATGGTCTCATAGGCTCACCTTTTAATCTGTAAAAAAGAAATCATACATATTGAATACAGTATGCATGTTTTTCTGCCAGGGCCAAGGAAGTTTGCCGATCGTTTCTAGCCATTTCGCACCCATGAAGCTTCCAAGAGCCAGCCTGCATAGCTTCAGCAGTCGTACTAGATCATATGCTTTCAGATCATTCCCTGAGCCTCCCTAGCAGAGCAAGGATGAATGAGATGCAGCTTAAAAGCTAGTGTTGCTCAGTGCATAGATTTTATTATTTCATATGATGCAAGTTGGGGAGTCATTGTGACTGTTGCTTTAAGAGATCCAAATCAAGTCTTGAGTCATGGCCAAACCAGTCAGTGATACCTGAATGAAGGATAAGATGACTTCTCATTCCATGTGGCAACACTGAATAACTGGCAGCTGACTCCACCTTCAACTCTGGTGATGGGGCAGCATCTTCACACCTGAAGGCAACAAATCAGTTGAAAGAATGCACGGCAGATAATATGGCTCACTCCAAACAACTGCCACTCAAGTTATCTGCCCCATTCTAGGAATGGCAGGGCTGACTTTGCTTGAAGCAGATAAGAGGCTGAGATCTGCCCCATCTGTCTTTCTTTTTCCCTCTATCTACAATGCTTTATGCAAACAACAAGTGATGGAACGTCACTGCCCCATGAACTGATTCAACTAGATTCCTATCTCACATCACATATTGTTATCTCGTGGGAGCTGAGCAGTACACAGAGCAATGATGCATCCCATTACAAAGAAAAAGAAGCAAAAAGATTAGATTTCTAAAAAATGTTACAACTGTCTCTTGATAATGCCTTTTGTGAGGGAGCCAACTAGTTGCTCAGAAGGGTCATGAGTTATTTAGGCAACAGGAGCTGGAATATTGTTCCCTGATAGGCTAGGAATTCCTCTGTGGATTTCAATAAGATATTCATCAGGGTTTGATGAAAATGATGCCTTTCCAGTTAATCAGAAGGGGATAAATGTAATGCCATATGTGAAAAACAGGCTTTTGAAAACACAACAGCTACATCTTAACATTTTTGGCTAGAATTAGCGGAAACCTGCAATGCAGTCTTGGAGGGTTGCCTGTATTACTCTCTGGAAAATCTTCCACCTTGCAGGAATTCCTCTTCCTGTTCATCCATCCCCATTTAAAGGCTTGCTACTCCTTAACTTTCCAGTGCTCTCACCCCAAAGGAATCAAACCTGGTGACAGTCCCTCAGCTTGGAAAAGTGTTGAGTGCACAATTGTAATTTTTAGTCAAGAAAGACATTCAGAAGCAGGACTCTGCCCTTCAACTACGCCACATACGATAAGGCAAAATTGGGTTCCTCCTTACAATAGGAGAGTAAGAAGAGGCTACAATCTCCAGGGTGGGGCCTGGCAACCTTAGATTAAAGTGGGGCGTGGCGATAAGGTAGACCTTACACTTTGAATATATGTGAACATTAAAAGTGCTATGAAGTGACTAAAAATAAATAATTGCTTAAATGATGCAGATTAAGACAACAATCCATCATCTGCTCATATACCTGGAAGTAAACCACACTGAACTCAGTAGGGTTTATTTCAGAGTAAACATGCATAAGACACAGCTGTACAAGTGCTTGACAAGTGATGGAGTAATAGTAGGTGTTCCTTAGTGTTTCCCCCCTACTTCCTCACTTTAACACTACAATAAGCATAGCCATCTAGCCCCTCTTCCTAAAATGAATCTTGACAGCATTGAAGGGGGAAAAAAACCTATTCATACTAATCAGAATACATTTTTCCCTACCTCCCAATATTTCCTCTGCCTTCAAATCGCTTGAGTGTTAAGACACCAAGCAAGGTCGTGAGGAGGAATGATTAAAGCAGAAGTCCTGGAATGTTAAATAACTTTCCAATTTTCTAAAAAATAATAGAAACATTGTCCCCAGATTTATTTTAGAACAGTGCCTTCATTTCTAAGCACTCTAGCAGTAAAAAATTAAATAGGATCATGATTATTTACTCTAAAACGACAGCTTCTGCTAGTATATATCATTTATGGACAAGTGCAAGACAAGAAACATACCTCGTATAAAAACCCTGAATTATACTGCATAAAATCATAACTGAAAATAACAATTAAAATAGCAAACCCACAATATAAACCATGACAAAAAATGTTTTCTTTCTTACAAGCTGCTAAGACCTTACAGGGGTTTTTTGAAATAAACAAAGGTCTAGCGCAGATTTTTTTTTAAAGACTGCAACATTAGATATCTGCAGATTGCATAAATGTGTTGTGTCATATAATCATATCAAAGTTATTTGCAAACATTATACAAACTGGAATGCTTTAATATGAGACACAACCACATACATACGTTCATAAGAAAAACAGAGCAGTTATATAAAACTGTAATTGGGGAATGCATTAAGTTAGCAGTGCCATCAAGGGTAAGGGGAGGAAAAAAATATAGTTTCTGGAATGGGTACACAAGCTATCTCCAGATGTTAAGAAGTTAGGTTCCCTCTA
The DNA here is from genome assembly GCA_023362775.1 of Charina bottae. NCBI lineage: Eukaryota > Metazoa > Chordata > Lepidosauria > Squamata > Charinaidae > Charina > Charina bottae. The sequence goes on along the minus strand of JALMGJ010000007.1, from coordinate 49,270,377 downwards.
GCTCAGAGCTTTCCAAACTTTTCATGTTGGTGACACACTTTTTAGACATGCATCATTTCGCGATACACTCTTACAGCAGGGCACAAGGCAGGCACTAGGACCTGCGTGGAATCCTGGCAGGGCAGGTTTGGAGGCAGCAGCAGCCGCGACACACCCAGACACTGCAGCCGACACACTAACGTGTCCCGACACACAGTTTGGAAAGCTCTGCTCTAGCTGGTGCTCTCCAGAGGTCTTGAACTCAGGGTGATCAAAAATACATTGCTGTCTCAAGCAAAGAGCAGGACACTGCTCCCTATTTCCATATACAGTAGCTAACTGGATTGGCAATCTTTCTTTAACCCTGGTGGGAGATAGCATCTTCCAATCAAGGCCATGAGGCATTCAAAGGAGGTTGCTTCATCCTAGGGCAAATTTCAACCCTCTTAATTTCCTAGCCTGCACCATCTCTTAGCTTTCTTGGATGGGGCATTATGGAATTGAAGTCCAGCACATCTGGAGAGTTCCAGGTTTGGGAAGGCTAGCTTCAAGATTCATCTGACTCTAGGCCTTTTTGAGTTTGTTTTTTTTAAATACAGAATGAATTCCTGCCCGTGTTAAACCAATCATAGCCTTAAGGAGTAGTGTGATGAATTTTAAGGTATTCTTCTTGCCAACCCCACATATTTTACATAAAAATAAATAATTTCTAAAGGCATGTTTTTCACTCATTGGAAATGTAAACTCGGTAGGGGCACGAAGGGGCTTCATGTCCTGGATTACACTGTTACACTGTTGGCACTCAAGAACAAAGAAGAGACAATTTGACTTTTGCCTAGTTCCTATGTATTCAGTGTGCATCTCGCCTGGTGAAATGATGCTTCTTTAGAATTTGCAGATTCTACTGACTTTTGCCCCACTCTCTTTCCCTCCCCTTCCCTTCCCTTCTGCTGTGGCATCTCTTTTTCACAGTCTAAGCCCTCTTATTTCTGATGCGCCTCTGTTTTATTTGAGCTTAAATTGGTTGCGTTCGATAAAGCTATATTTCTTTCTGCTTTGGGTAATTCTGGCACCTCATACTCCCAAGGGCAGATTTCCACACGAGACATTAAAGGTTTCTGTGAGTTATTGGTTGCTGATCTAGCAGGATTGGAAGGAAATGCATTCCCCGGTGGAGAGGAAGATGCATGTTTTGTCTGAATTCCCAGTTTATTGGTAAAATCTTTCTCTGTGGTTTGTATGGTTGCCTTGGGGGGCAAGTCCTTGGGATCTCCAGCATAAATGCTTTCTGTATAATGTTTATTGTTGACCTTTTCACTTTTTGTCCCAGAAACCTCTTGCGGAGCTTTGGGACTCCAATTTTTTTTTTCTTCCACCCCATGTTCTTCTTGAATCTCCTTAGGACACACTTCACCTTTGTCTGTGCTCTTTTGACGGGGTAGCTGATGCCCTTCAGCCGTTTTAGGATGAGATTTGCCCTTTGTTTGGGAAGGATGGAGCGTCTCTGAGTCAGAGGAGGCAATAGAGACATGCTTTTGAATTTTAGAGTCAGAAAGCCCAACCCCTGGGCTCTGGTCATAGATTTCCCAAGGACAAACTTCTCCTATGTCAATACTCTTCTGCAGGGATTTACCAGCTCCTGCATCAGGACTGGGCCTTTGTTGTTTCATTATCCCAGATTTATGAGGCTTCTTTGACTCTTCAGCATGGGTTGAGTTTTTTCGATAGGAATCTTTATGGTCAGTCTTTTCAGAGCCAGAGTGCTTTCTGCTGACCTCTTTGCTCTTTGGTTGAGACTTGTCAGATTTGACGCTTTCTTCATTTTGCATTTTCCCTGCTAACCCCAGAGTTTTCTCTTTGGCACTGGCAATAACACTAAGTGATTTCTGTAACACAGATGTTTTTGGGTGGAGAGGTTTCTTATCTGCACTTAAATTGTGAGCACTCATAGATTTGCACACCAAAGGGACATTTTCAGTGGACACAGCTTCAGTTTTTTCTGCAGGTCCAGGGGTGGCCTTTTTTTCAGATAGAGAATCCAACGATGATTTCTCTGTAGTTGAAATAACTTCCCCACTTTCTGCGGTTAAGCTTTTTGACTCTTCAGTTGGGTCTCGGACATGGTCATATGTGCTGTGGGACTTTTTTAAGGAGAAAACTCTGTTTCTCAAAGATTCCTCCTTTGGTCTGATGTGTCCACTGGAATCTGGTGGGTTTTTCCTTGCCATGGCAATATTTTTGCAACTCCCGTGTTCCAGAAGATCTTTTTCCTCCCGTGAACACTGCCTAGTGACAGTCTCAGGAATTTCAGTAATTCGTCTCATGATTGAGCGACCCAAACCTTTTTTTGAGCATCTCTTTTTCTGGAGGTGTGGATTGTTGGTGATCATTTTTTTCCTTTTATAGATCTCCAGCTGGGCATACAATTTCTTCAATTCATCCTGCAAAGTAATGGACAAGATGAGTAACGATTGTATATATTCTGCAAAAGCCAATGTGTTGAAGTTGCTAGAATGTTAGTTTGGAACATGGAGAAGCCAACTACAAATTCATGTTCAGTTAGGGCATTTGTAAAATGCCTTCACCTATCAACTGACATAAGCTGCGTAGGAACATCCAAGTAGGCAGCATATCAATAATTGTAATAAATCAATAAGTAAACAAGTAAACTCAATTTGCTGCTCATATAATCCATGTGAGTGAATATATGTGTGAAAGAGAAGATTCCCAGAATCTTCCCTCAGGTGAATGCTTAAGAAGAAAATAGTAACTTATCAGCCTCTGGGATCTTTGCCTTAGAATTTCTTAGCCCTGCAGTTTCACAAATAATATAGATTATTAATTTCTGCTACCAACAGTTATTACTACCAACTTATCAGTTTGCATAAAATGAACAGTTGGTGTCAAACTTATTCATATATTCTACAGTATGTATCCATTTTCTTGGTCTAAAACTCATTTGGATTTCTGCAGTCACAGCTTCAACTGGGTTGGGGAGCCAAACTGATTTCTTTCTGCCTCTGTGCCAGTTTATTTGAAACCAATGCTGGTTTTTTCCTTGAATCACTGTGGATCTGCAGAGCATATCAGCAGTCAATTTGACCATGATGGGAACTCTTGCCTCACCTTGTCTCCTAGGTCTTGTAGCATCCTATTCCTGGTGACTGTCTGTAGATGTTTATAATTTATCTCCCATTCTCTTCATACCAACCACATATCAACAAGCAACCAATAATTTACTTGTCCCTATAGTTATAGATATTGGGGGGAAATGCCTTTATAGCTGCAAGAAGTTCTTAGATGTAGTAAGAATGGCAGCTTTGCAGCCAGGAGGCTTCCTCTTATAGCAACCACTCAGATTTTGGGAGGAACAAACAAAAAATGCATCCAGCATGAAGATTGGGAGGGGGTCCTAACAATTTATTTTATTTCCCTTTTGTATGTACTGGAGATAAGGGAATTTTTGATACTTTAAGAAAGACAATAGCTCAAGACAGGGCACTATTTGAGTGGCATTGTTTGCACCTCTCTACTGATCAGCTGGAGGGAACATAAGAGTGTTTTTTACTTCTTCTCAGGATATTTAGGTTGGCAGAAGTGAGGATGAAGTTGGCTTCAAATTACTTTTTGAAGGTTAGGGATTGAAACACTTACTGATTAAAAAACTAATGGTGCCAGTAGTGAGTTGAACATCATCGCACAATTAGTAACTCCTAAATGAGAGAGAGACCCAGTAGTCATTAAGTCACAACCACTAACTGTACATCCCAGGCAAAGTGTAATGATGACCCAGCTCTTTCTTCCTCACAGCAACTGCAAAACTTCAGTGACCCATGACACCATGCCCAAGGGAGATAGTTAGCTCCATGCTAATAAGTTGTTCTTTAAGGCTTTTCAACTAAGGATTCTACTTGGCTCCCTTTTTTCATTAGTGAAAGGCTAAAATCTGAGAGGAGGCTGTGATTGTCAATGTATAAAAGGCCTCAATTAAATCTCAGCTCGTGGCAGATCAGGTTGGTTGTTCCATAGACTTGCAACTATCTGCCTATTATTTCATTCCTTTCTATAATTAAGGCATGGAAGGTGGGGGAATGATTCTTAAAAAACAAAAACACCAAAAGGGGCTAGGGAAAGTAGGCTTTTCCATGTGTGATGGTCCCAATCTGATATGGGTTTTCTCTCAAAATTTAGGGGGGGGGGGGAATCCAGGAAATGAAGTGGCATGATATACCCTGTATGTATTATCTAATCTATCTTTAAGTGATCTTACTACTGAATTCTTAATCTGAGGCTATAACATAAGCATTCTATGCAGTCCAAAACTATAATACACAATACTGTTCTTGGTTACTTTGGAATAGCATTAGCTACATGGTAGTTTTTATGAGGACTGACTTATCCAGAATGTTGTCTATATAAAATTGAAGAGTTTCTATTCAGTTTTTAAAAATCCATGTAATTTACTAAATTGGCATGTACCCTAATATCTTCTGGATCCAAACTATGCTCACTCCATGCTGAATTGATACTACTGTTCAGATAAGATCCAGATCTCCCCATCTCGAGCTCATCTTCATAGACTTCGGTAGCTATATCATCTCGTGGACTATTGCTTGAACGGGAAAACTGTAAGAATATATTAGGTTTTTGCTGTAAACGAATATAAGTAAGAATAAGCATAAGAAATCAATGAATGTGCACCTGTTCCCCCACCCATCCTCAGTTTCATTTGGGAAACTGAATTAGTAACTAGTAACAAAATTAGTAATTTTGTTTCATTTGGGAAACTGAAACAAAATTTGCAAGGTACATTATGACACCCAAAAACTTAATATTTGGCTGTTTCCTAATTTAATGAAGAATAGTTGCTGGATACTGATCTGTTGGAAAATCAGGCAAATTAAAGACTGGAGCTTCTGCAGGTAACAAAGGAACCTGGGGTGGTTGGACAGGGACAAATTAGATTACAGGTAGTCCTCAAGTTATGACCACTCGTTCAGCAACCATTCGACATTACAATGGCTCTGAATGAGGGGGACTTACGACTGGTCCATGAAGTTGCGGTCATTGCAGTGTCCCCATGGTAACGTGATCGCAATCTGGGTGCTTGGTGCCTGGCTCGTGATTACGACATCACAGTGAGCAGCAGTCACATGATCATGATTTCCAATGCTCCCTGCCAGCTTTCCACAAGCATAGTCAATGGGGAAGCCAGCTGGCAGTTGGAAGTCGCACCTGCTCCTGCTGCTTTTTTGCCCACTCGCGCTCCGTAATGCCTGCCCATGGCACTCGCCAACCCGTGGCACCCACCTGTGCTTTGGAGTGCCTGCCATGCACCCACCCATGATTCAGAGTGTCTGCCTGTGGCACCCACTGCAGCACCCGCACTCCCCCCTACTTTCTGGAGCACCTGCCTGCAGCAACACCCCGTCCCCCCACAGCACACACACACATGCCCACACTCTGGAGCGCCTGCCTGCTGAACCCCCCCACCCCTCTGCAGCACCTGTGCACCAGCCGGGGGCTCCTGCCTAGAATTCCCACCTCTTCACACTTAACAGCGCATGTGGTCCTGGGGTTACGACAGCAAGCGGGACTGCAGGATTGCCGTCGCTAAGCGATGTAGTCATGTGACGTCATGCTTTATGACCGCATTGCTTAGTGATGGAAATTCCAGTCCCAATTGCCATCATAACCCAAGAACTACCTGTATATTTTTTTCACAGCAGCCAGGGAAGGTGATTTAAATTGTGGAAGCAGCATAGGGGAAAGGATTAAGTCTCTCCATCAAGATAATTGTTTCAGTCAAATCTAGAATCTTCTAAAACCACTTAAATACATATACTTGTTTGTGTGTGTAAATTAATATAATATAATATAATATAATATAATATAATATAATATAATATAATATAATATAAATGGATTTTTACTATAGTATGCATGTGCCTTCAGATCTGGCAAAATAAAAGTGTAAAGGAAAAATACCTTTGGGATCAGAAGTAACCCAATGGTGACTGTCACAGTCAAGTGTGTATGTGCAAAGTATAGCATCAGCATCCAATCAGACTGGAGTCTTGAAGCAAGACTGAACCTGAAATACAAAATTTACACATATGTAACAAATGCACCTTCCTCCACATTTTTCCTTATATGGAATGATAGTTTTAAAAAAATATTCTGAACTACACTTATAGGAAAAAAATCTGAATATAAAGATACTAGCCTTGCTTTATTCTATTAAAAAAGGGGCGTGGAGGCTCAGCGGGTAAGACGCCAGGCTTGTCGATCGGAAGATCGCAAGTTCGGAGGTTCGAATCCCTAGCCCCGCGTGACGGAGTGAACTCCCGCACTAGCCCCAGCTCTTGCCAACCTAGCAATTCGAAAGCATGCAAATGCAAGTAGATGAATAGGTACCACTTCAGTGGGTAGGTAACAGCGTTCCGTGTGCGTCATGCCAGCCACATGACTGTGGAAGCGTCTTCGGACAGCGCTGGCTCTTCGGCTAAGAAACAGAGATGAGCACCGGCCCCTAGAGTCGGACACGACTGCACAAATCTGCGGGGGGAACCTTTACTATTCTATTAAAAATGGAGGTTTCTGTGTCAACATATACTCACATCCCTTGATCCCAGATGTGTTGTGTTGTATTATAGTGCAAATGTGCACACAGATACTGTGTGCCTTTTGCCCCATTGTTGCTCGTCTTGTTTTTGGAAAAAGGTATTAGAAAGTACAGTATGATTGGAAGTATACTCCGAGTTTTCTTGGATGAAACTGTTTATTTAGATTCCTTTTAAAACAGCTTCAAACCTGGGTTTATTTAATCTGATAGAATTAGATGGGGGAAAAGAATATCTTTGTTGATTCTGCTCAACCACAATATCCCTCTGGGTCATCTGCCCATTATAAGATTAGGAGGTATTACGTTACAGTAGCTGTGATTTCATGGCTCCAGACAGAGATGCAGAGGGATTACTGGTAGGACCCTTAAAGTACATCTCCCATCTCCCATTCTCCTTACTTTCTATAGAGGCACTATAGAGAGTGTACTTACTAATTGTATTTCCATCTGGTTTGGAGGCTGTAGTGCCTCAGATAGAAAGTCTGTGCAGAGAGTGGTAAGGGCAGCAGAAAAGATAATTGGGATATCTCTGCCCCTCTTCCAAGATTTAGCACATGCACGCTGTTTGTCCAGAGCTCGAAAGATCATCAGTGATGCCTCCCATCCTCATCATGGTTTGCTTTCTTTGTTACCCTCTGGGAAGAGGTTCCGCTGTATCCGATGTAGAACAGCCAGATTGGGAAACAGCTTTGTCCCCCAGGCTATTGGATTTTTGAATGCCAAATAGGTTCTTTTAGGTGAAATGTTGGATGTGTAAAGAATGTATATTTTATAGTAACTATGGATTTTTTAAAATTATTATTATTAGTATTTTACTGTTTGATTGAAATTGTGAGCCAACTGCAACAAAATTTCATTCTATTGTGCACTTGGTGTATAGTGTATAGTGGGATGACAATAAAGTTATTATTCTATTCTATTCTATTCTATTCTATTCTATTCTATTCTATTCTATTCTATTCTATTCTATTCTATTCTATTCTATTCTATTCTATTCTATTCTATTCTGTAGCATTTCTGATTTTAATATCCACAACTTCCAGGACAATATGTATTTACAGCAATACTCCTGAGCCTAACAGAGGCCCATGGGCATTCTCAAAAGTTAAAAATAATGTCTGGAGGTATATCTTCCTGCCCAGAACAGAAGTTAAAGATACGTTGGAATTTATGGATGATCTGGGGATATTGGTAGAGGAGAAAGTGGATGCAATTTCACCACTTTGCCTTTTGGTAAATGGGTGTTCTGTAATTGCCAAGTCCATCATAGCTGCAATTTTGATATGATTTCATTTTCTAAATGTCTATCCTTATTCTGCAGTGTACATCTGTATGACACTATTATAAGGGATCACCTGGGTATTATGGATTGGTTGTCATAAATATTTTGATGATACCTAACTTTACCTCTTCTTTTCAGCTAATGCCAAGGAGAGCCTAAGTCATTAATAATGGATTGGTTATGGACTTATAAATTGAAGATTAATCCAGACAAGACAGATGATCAAGTGATCTTGAATACGTTGCATTTTCAGCAAAGGACAGGGTTTGCAATCTGTAGTGCTCTTAGACCCAGTATTGTTCCTTAATACTCAGATAGCTAAACCCAAATTTGGAAGTGCACCAGCTACTTATCTTTCAGAATATGGATCTTACCAGTTACACAGATCTTAGTCACATTGCGATTAGAATATTGCAACACACTCAGTATAGGACTATCCTTAAACTAAGTGCAAATGGTGTAAAATTATATTCTTATTACAATTATATCAATTGCATTGGCTTTGAATTCTTTTCTGGATCCAATATACTGTATATTACCATAGCACACCATAAATTGGACTGTCTATCTCACATGAACTTATACATCAATTAAGATTATTTACAGATCTCGCCATGCAAAGATATGTGGTGGTGAAAACAGGAGATGTGCAAAAACCCTGTTTGCAGAAGTAATGGGCAGGCACTGTACAATTTGCATTCATTTGAGACTATTTGTAAAGCTTTTCTTAATTTGTCCGGAAAAAAAATGCTTTTGTTTGCGCCCTTCTGACATGCATCTCAGCCCAGTTAATTATTTTAGATTGCATACTAAGAACTTAAAAATAAACAGTGTGGGTCACTTGCCTAATTATGTGGAATATAGCAGAGATAATGAGCTCAATGTGAACTGCAACAGCCATATAACGTGGCTCGTGAAACGCCGAGGGTACTGTCCGCACTGCATAGCAGAGATAAACGCTCCACAAGAGGAATAAAAATTCAGCTGAAAAAGGAATAAATGTTTCTATTAGCATTTGTGGAGAGGCAATTTGAAATGATCACTCCATCCTCTTTTTCTGTTTGGAAACATACTTATGCATGCGCGAATACACTTTCAGGTATCCGAACAGTACATCCATCACATAATGCTACTTTACTTCTTACATAATCTTCAACCATCTGATGCGTGCAGTTTTGCATATTAAACACACCCATAATATTTATGTCAATAGAAACATGATAGTTTCTGTGCTGCAACAGAAGATGAGATTTACTTTCTTCCATGACTGGCATAGAAATTTAACATGGATATATTGGGTTTAATAGCCTACAAGGTCCCTTCTAACTCTATGATTCTAAAATTCTGTGTAGCCCCAAATGAATCTGGTGGAACAATATGTGTTTTTACAATGGTCGTGGAGATAAGCAATTCATTTCCATCATAGCTGGCAGGGGTTTGTCCTCTCAAGGCCAACCTGTTTATTATAGCTGTATAGCATTGCACATTAATCCCCGTTTGCCCATAGTGAATAAGCATCTAAACACAAGGGTGGCTTATTTATTAAGCACATGTAGTGCGTTGGATGTGAACTCCAAAAGGTGTTTCAGAGCATGTAGGAGCACAAAGAAGGGCTGCTTTAAGACGTTGCAGAGAGGTGCTACACCCCTGATCCCACATGCTCCAAAGCACTTCTTGGCAGCCGAAGCTGGAGCACTGCACAGCAATATTAATCTTACTTTATTTTAAAGAGAAAAGATTTAAATTCTTTGCTTTAAAAGCACCCAAAGTGGCTACCAAGAAAAACGCAACAGAAAACCAATTAGTCTGATAAGGCAAATAAAAATCTCAGCTGAAACCCAGTAAAAGGGAAAACATATTGAAATAAAACTAATCCTGTTCTCCAAATGTCTTCAGAAGCAGAAAACGTTGTTACATTTCAATAACCAACCAGGAGGGAGGAAGCCATATGTGAGGAAGGGAGCTTTACAGAGGCTTAGATTATGAACTTTTAAATTGTGTCCTATAAAGAGGGGTAGAATTATTAAAAGCAAAACCAAATTAAGCAGGGCGTAGCAGGAGAAAAAGTAAAAAAGACCTCTCTCCACTTCACTTTCCCCTCTAGCTTTCTGTTGAATTTCGCTGTCACACTATTCAAAAGCCAAGTCCCTGTTTGAAAAAGATGGTGCAGCTCTGTATTAATGCAACCGGATAAACAAATCAGAAAGGGCTTTATTCCCTATAATTAAACTAGACTTTTTTTTTGAGCATGCCAGTATTTGTAAATAAAGAACAAAACTTGGTATATAATGCAACAGGTGCAATAATCACGGATCCACAGTTCCACAGGAGATGCGAAACAAATGACTCCTGGTTTCTTTAGGCAGATTCATACACAGAAGTCCAGTAGAAGCCACAATGAGATCACGTGCAGCGTGATGTCATATACATGGATTCACTTTTGCCTCCTTGACCCCACCCCCATGCCAAGGACATCTGTGGATGGGCCAACTTGTTTCTGCCCCAATATACTGTTTGTTCTCATAAGCCAAGATATGTGTGTGAGTGTGTGTATTAAAGAGTTACCAAGAGTATGTTCCCCTGAGACATACATATGCTTTATTTTAAAGGTTCAGGTTTCAACTACAGTGGATCCTCTTAGATTTACATATTTCTGGAGCAATTTAATTAAAGAGTTAGTTCTGACTATTTTTGCTGTAGATGTTGTTTTTCACCACAAAAGACAGGAGAATATTTTCTTGCTCTGAACCTGTTCAGCTTTAGAATGCATTAATTATAATACATACAGTATTAGGAATGCATCCATACTTTTCTAAATGTACTGAACAAAATAAACAAGGGAGAAAAATCACCGTGGCCCAGTTACTGGAAAGATTAGAAACAACAATGGTTTCCATTTCCACAACTTTTTTTTTGAAAATACAATAAAAGTAATGTTTACCGATCTGTAGGTCATCAAATGCAGATGCACTCTTAAAAGCCAAGCTGATTCGAATATATACCAAGTATATTCGAATATATACCAAGAAGTAAATATAAATTAAAAGCACACTTAGGACTGGAGCCTAGTAAGTCGATTGAAGTATCCAATTTCATAGGCAATAGATTACAGGTAGTCCTTGTTTAGCAACTGCCTTGTTTAGTGACTGTTCACAGTTACTGATGGTGATGAAAAAGTAACTCTATGACCAATCATTGCATTTACAACCTTTGCAGGTCTGTAAAGCAAAGGAAAGCTGAAGTAAGATCATAAGCACAGTCATGGTTTCACTTAGCAATCACTTTGCTTAACAACTGAGTTGCTGGTCCCAATTGGGGTCGCTAAACGAGGACTATCCGTATTTCATAGCTCCATGTCAAACTTTAGCAAAGTTATTCTTCAGAGGAAAAAAGAGAGGACTTTTTTTGCAGATTTTTAAATTACAAATTTGTTAGTATAAAAGCAACACTTCTCAGCACCGCCATATCATAGTACAGTACCCCTAGGTGATCAAGCTGTTGACCTAAATATGCTGAATGTTGCAACTGCTAGTAGGAGACACTGCTTTATATCTGAAAGCTTCCAGGTGGAATTCTCCGGAGCCCCTTAAGTGGTGCTCCCAATATACTTATAGTTGCACCGGACTTATGGTCCAGCAAATAAATGTGCAGCAATGTGATGGTACACCAAAGCATTACTACTACACATGCCCTTGGAAAGTTGATACCTCAACCAGCTTAGGAGGCTGATCCAGCAGCAGCATTGTCCATGCAGTTCGACATGCAGGTGCATACAATTATTAGATGGGGAAAAAAAGTGAACAAGAGATACAGCATGATTTAGCTAGAAAAGAGAGACTTAATGCACCACCCCAAGATCTTTTGTTTGCAAAAGCGCAACTGCCTGAATTCCTGTATACTTCTGCTACGAAGAAGAATATTATAATTTGCCATAATACAATCTTGGAATATTTTTTTTCAAAAAGTTACAGTTAAGATGTTGAGCTCAGACTTCAGTTTTACCAATATGCAGAACAAGAATCAGATCTCCATCAGGATTAACAAGAGAATTTTGTGGTGTTGTAAAAGTAAAAATTCCCCAAGACAATTTGGATGACAATGATGGTGCTGCTAAAATGTTCACTTCTACTTCTGTGTCTCCCTTTTTCCTGTCTTTGCTCACATCTCCAATGGAAGATGACTATGCCTCCTTAGGCCAATATCACTTTCTGAGATCAGTGAGGCATGCAACTTGTGGCCAAGATGCTTGTGGGAAAAAATACAATATTGTTTTCCACTAAAGCTTCCATTACTATTCTCCTTGTCATTAAATGGGTCTCTCTCTCTCTCTCTCTCTCTCTCTCTCTCTCTCTCTCTCTCTATATATATATATATATATATATATATATATATATATATATAAAAATCTCCTTTTGCAGAACCAAGGTATCAAATAGAGCATTTTAAGGAGGGGGCAATCGGGGAGTTGCCTCAATCCCCACACATGAAGGGGACCCCACTGAAAGCATGGTTCAATATTTGAAATTAGGGTTGCACAAAGATTTGTATTTGATTCGAAAAAGCTGCTTCAGAACTAATTGGTGTGTGAACATACCACCTCTCTGCAACTCTTCAAAGTGGCTGCAACGTTTCCCAGGATCACATGGCAGCTGCAGAGGGGATCTGCACAATCCAAGGAAATGAAGTGGCTGCTTTAAAGAGCTGCAGAGAGGGGCTATGCTCTTGGTTCTGTGAAACATCCTTTTCTAAACGATTTCCTCTTAACACCTCATAGACAAAGCAGCAGAAGAGGCAACAAGTCAGCCAGGAACCTAAGAACAGTAGCAAAGCTCAGCTCCGTGCATGAGAGTCTAGTTGGGAGGTGGATTAATGCATCCAGCCACCTCTTAGTCTGGCTAATCATCAAGCTCTAAGCTTTCTGTCTGAGTTAAATCAAGCTCCAGTTTGCTTGAACTCCAAATTCCAAAGCAAAGCGTCCCCAAATCAGGAAATATCTGGTTTGAGAATCATCATCATCATCATCATCATCATCATCATCATCATCTCTGCTACAGAGAAGACACGCTTCTGGGTCCCAATAGATGGCATTGTTTAATTGAAGGAACCCGGAGCACGCCAACCCTGCAGGATGGAATCAGCCAGACAGATGTCATGGGAGGCAGGCGGTCCCTCAAGTAAGTGGACCATAAGGGCCCTATAGACTTCTCATCTTAAGTACAAAAACTTTAGGAAGCATTGCAGCTGAAGGCAGAGTAGATTACATCTGAAATAAACCTGTTCTGAGGCTGAACACCACGTGTTTCACACACAAGAGAGTTGTTTTGCTGGGGTGTTTCCAGCTCTAAGTGGTTCAGATCCGAAATGTTTTGCACACTCCTAGTTTTCTGCATTAGCCTTCTGTGTTAGCCTCCTTGAACATTATTTCAAACATATATCTATTTATTATATTAATTGTATAAATTGTTGGTTTATATATTTTATATCTCATGTTTTTATCTAATTTATTTTTATTGTAAACCGCCCAGAGTTCCCCGTTGGGGGAGATGGGCGGTTATATAAATTAATTAAATAAATAAATAAATAAATAAATAAATAAAATGTTAAATTACTCAAGAAAAGACAGTTTAATCTATGTAGTCATTATGCCAAGGAATCAATAGGAATGTCTCCACCAGCAAAAGTTACATAAATCTTATTTATTTATTTACTGGGCTTATATGCTGCCAATCAACTACTGACTCTGAGTGGCTTAATACTTTGTTCAGCAATAAAATTAAGAAATAGCACAATAACCATAATAACAATAAAGCAGAAATAAGATGATTTAAAGAATGAATGGGTGAATGGATAAAAGAAAGAAGGAAGATAAATCATAGCACTAGAAAAATCACTTAACGAAAGAAACATTCCCTTGCAGGAGGGATCCATTCTACCATTCTGACCCCAAAGTCTTGCTGAAACAGCCAAGTATTAATGGCTTTGTGGAAACCCAAGAACGTTGGGGGCAGTCTGATCTGATCTCTGGGAGGATACTATTCCAGAGAACGGTGGCAGTGATGGAGACGGCTTGCCCCCGAGTGCCTGTCAGATGACATTCCATAAGGGTGGGGACCCAGGGAGGAGCCTGTTTTTGGGATCTACACAGGTGGCAGAAGTCACTGGAACAAGGAAGTCCAGAAGATATCCAGATCCCAAACCATGTAGACCTTTAAAGTAACAGTCAGCACCTTTAACTGTATTCTAAAACAGAAGTATGTTTCAGTAAATTTGCAAAAGCTTTTGGGATCAATGGCTATCAGCTTGGGGATTAGTGTCTATTTGCCTTGATGGCAGTGGGACTGCCTCTGAAGGCCATCTGTTGGGAGACTTGTGGGATTCCTTGGGCAGTTGGTTGGCCACTGTGAGAACAGACTGCTGGACTAGGTGGGCCAGAGGTCTGATCCAGCACGGCCCTACTCATGTTGTTTTTAAAAGCTAATAATCCCCTTGCTGGTCACCAAGCTCCCTGCTGAATTCGATTTTTTTTAATCCTTAGGCTATTTATTTCCAAAAATGGAAAGTAAGCATGATGCAAAACAAAATACCACATTGTACTTTTAATAATACCTCTGAGCCCCACATAAATCCTGTAAGCATTCTTAGAAAATAAAATGATGGGTTACTGCATCGGAAAAAGTGGAAAAAAAAAAAACCTGAGAGCCAGTTTGGTGTGGGGATTAAGGTGCTGGACTAGAAACCAGAAGGCTGTGAGTTCTAGACTTCCTTTAGGCATGAAAGCCAGCTGGGTGACCTTGGGCCAGCGGAGAAATTAGGAGAAGGGAGCATTACGTACAACTTTGAGTTGTACAAAATAAAGGCAGAAAGATAATAATAATAATAATAATAATAATAATAATAATAATAATAAGTTCAGCAGTTGGCTATCACCAATGTGGCACAAATTTTGTGAGAGTGACGATACCATGTTCTCACCAGCCCCCAAATATTGGGAACCCTTGGCTTGTACAATAGTATTTGGATCAAGCAGAGATCTATTAAATATATGCCTAGAAAATGGAGATACTTTGCTTCCTGAAAAATAATTATATTTATATCTGGATCCTACAGAAATCAAAACCCCTTTCCAGCACAAGCTAGTTCAAGAGTGTATATCTTTGCACCAAGCCTAAAATTACACTGGTATAATTAGCAGTAATGAACATATCATTGTACTTGAAAAAAACAATTTATTACCAAAAGCAACAATTACACAACTTAAATGTATCCTGTGAAATTATGTTGTAGGGTGAAGAATTAGCTTCATATAATTAATTCCAAGCTAACACCACAATTTGCATAGGAAAATCTGCAGATGTTACCAAAATTTACAGCATTTTTTATGTTGCAGTTGGACCGTGCACCATAATTCTGATTACACAGTAAGAACAAGGAAGCACTTTAATATGACTGTTATTCTGATCAAACTACAAAGGCAGTATGTCCTAAGGTCAGAAGAGAGAACTGCTAATGCTACAATCTTTCTAACACAACCACTTATTTAGCAATCTTTTCAAAAATATTATGGCTGAAACCGAAAGACTGAGAATTAACACACAGGACCGTGTGAGCAGCTGGCCCAGTACAGTAATAAAGTCTGGAGTTAATCAGGGTGGGTGGGTGTTTAGATTATAATGTGTATTAGATCACTTTCTTCAAAGCCAGCACAAGTGCTTCTGAGCCTCATTCTGCAGAGGATGCATCACTGACCTTGTGCCAAATTACAACAGCTTTGAAATTGCAGTCGATATGAATACATTTTCAAAGGAGCATGAGAGTCAAGGAGCATTGTTCAAGGAAAGTAAGATGGAATTCTTGGAACAAGTTCCATAGTTTCTCAGATCTTGGACATGTGTCCAAAATACTCAGTTTGTCTGGGCTATGACTTTGGTTTTAAAGCAGTGTTTTCCCCACCATAAATCTTTCTTTTCTACCTATTCACTGTTTGGGAAAAGACCACTCCAGCATTGCCTGAGAAACAAAGGGGGCTCTCTAGGCTTCATAATTTCCTCTAGTCTAGATGTTCTGAGAAACAACTGTTAGATGCAAAGCTATCAAGCATGAAGACTGGAAGGAATGTTTATCAAAGGCTGAAAAACCAGATGAAGGTGAAGTTAAGGGGCCACAGACATAGAAGCAAGCTGAATCAAATTCAGCCATAAAACCACAAAGCAAACCACAAAAATCACATCGCAGGTACTGACTTAAAAATCAACTATTTTAACAGCAACATGAATTTGCATAATAAATTTATTATGGTAAGACAGTATGGACCATCCTGGTGAACTATCACTTATCCGTATAGGATACAAGCCTATTTCTGAATCTCAACAACTGCTACAGAGGTCAAAATAATATAAACGAGCCATTCCAAGAGACCAAAACCCGAAGACTTGAACAAGGAAGATTCAGTCTGCAATTGCCTCAGAATAGCAGGAATAGATAATTGCTTCAGCTTCTTATCTATTCCAAGTACTAATCAGACTTATTTTGGATTGGCTTCTCAAGTGCAGGTGAAGATAAGACAATGTTTTAAGTATAATTGCTAGCTTGCTTAGTATTTTTATTTATTATCTTCATAATGTGTAAAGCTCAATAATATTACATGCATGGTGCCTAACTGAAAATCTCCTTATTTATTTCCTGAATTTTTTTGCTTTAAAATGTGTGACTTGAAGTCATCTTAAACAATTAAGATGACAATAAAGGGTTGCCATGAGATTTGGAGAAGATGCCATATTTGCATGCTATGTTTGCAACTGATAATCCTTTATTCTGTTTTCACACCAGTCCTTTTTTTAAAAGAAAAAGATCTAGAAATATATTTAATAGGTTTATAGTTAAATGTTCCAAAATTCATCAGGCTGTGGTAAAAAAAGCGAAGAAGAGGCGGGGAAAGGGTTAGGCCATACCATCTATCTGTAGTTGTAGCAGTCAGAGTGAATATTACATTTCAAAAGATTTTTTTTTTTTGCTACACTGTAATGGCCCAATTTTGGATGGAAAATTTAGTGGCCAAGAGCATTAGGTTAAATTAGCACTAAATTTGTACTAGGCCTAATTCAGATTCTTCTTTTCCAGCCCTTCTAAGAATTTTGACTTCCTAGATAACATTAAACAAGATTCGGTAATGACATTAACATTAATAGATCTTTTTAAGATTTCTCTTTGTTCCTGCTGTTTTGGCTCCACTCTGCTTTGCTATGTGGCATCAAGCTTAATTACAACTGTTACACACACACACACACACAAACACACACACACACACACACAAAAGCAACATTCTCATATCAGTTTAGAATTTTTAGCTGGGCACTCCAATATAACTTGAGAAACACAATCAAAGAGAAACAGATAACTTAGTTGCAGTAGAAATGCTGAAGATATATTAGATGCTATGATGAAAGGAGTGTTCAAAGATACGTTTTATGGATCAGGAATGTGTTGCATATTTAGATCTATTAAAAATTGCCTTCATATTTTTTATAAAACACAATTTGTAAGCCATTGTTTCTATGTCTATTATAATCTTGAACAGGTGAAATTAATCACACATTAAACACACTACACTGAATTTTGTTCTTTACAGACGTTCTTCACGCAATATTTAATATTACAACACTTTTTTCAAACAATTTAATTTTCTGTCACTAAAGAGGTTGAGTATGTTTAAATATGCAGCTTTGTCTATTCAGAAGTTACCATGGCAGCATTGCAATGCAATGTTTCCTGTTTGCTGTCATTACCAGCTTTTTCAGGCACAAGGAGACTGTGTTAACAAAGATGTTTAGAAGAAGCCTGAGAGGTTGTGTGCCTCATGACATCATCATACATATGATGTAATTTGCATCATTTGTATCTCCCCGTGGAGATATAAACTCAATAAACCTGAAATGAGCGACTTATAGCCAAATGGCTCTTGGCTTAATTTACTGTGGGTCTGGACTTAGGTTTGTAAGCCCTCTACAAGAAATCAATTTAGTTCTCTGATAAAAAGGACAGCAGTCCCCCCACTGCCGCACAGCCGCTTGCTCGATCAAGAAAGAAGAGGGTGTCAGAAAGAGAAAAGGACATGTCAGATAGAAAATGGGTGTTCCCACAAACTTCTCTCTCTACCTCGCCCACTCAGGCTTCACCCCAACTGATTATGCAGTCCCCAAGAGATTATGTTCTGGGAAATGCCGTCCACAAAAGAAAAAGTTTGTCCACCACATCAATAAACAGCAAGCAAACAAGCAAAGCAAGCTTGCTCTTTTTTTCTTTTCTTCCATTTCCTAGAGCAGTGTTTCTCAACCTTGGCGACTGGAAGATGTGTGGACTTCAACTCCCAGAATTCCCCAGCCAGCATGAATTGGCTGGCTGGGGAATTCTGGGAGTTGAAGTCCACACATCTTCCAGTCACCAAGGTTGAGAAACACCATCCTAGAGTCACTCCTCAACCACTATGGGCCAACTGCATGTGTAGAACAATTCCCAGACTCTTAAATGTACAAAAATGTGGGGTCAACTTCAAATACAAAATAAAAAACTGTATGAGGGAACAAAACACAATCCACTTCCTGCAATCCACCTTACACCATTGCATTCTATAGTTTTAAGCCATCGTGTTTCTGCTTTATTTCTGGGATAGTAGAGCCACGCTGTCTAAAAATGATGGAATGTAATGAGGAAAGGTTACCTCTATTTATCCTATACAACTATTCTCCAACCCTATGAAATCTGTCTTTAATTTGCCTTTCAGGGTGTGTTTCCTTCCCCTTAGCCAACCAGTTTTTCAGCCAATAGCTTACCTTTGGTTCCTTTAGGGTTTGGGTTAGGGTTAGGGTGACTCTCAATGACCCCTATGTCCAGACTATTGGGCCCCCCAAAAGTAGGAGCCACATAAGCAGGGTCCCTCCCCTCTCTTTCCTTCCCAGCACTGCCTGTTGCAGTGGCTGCTGCTAATCCCTTGCGCTTGCGCTGCTCACCCCATTCCTGGTTCAGCCAAGTTCTCTGCATATCCTGCCTCCTTGCCTATGCAGTCTGAACTCAGGAAGGGAACAGAGGAGAAACAGGTACAGTTAGTCCTCGACTTATGACCAGAATTGGGCCCGGAATTTCCATTGTAAGTCCATTGTAAGTCATTGTGGTCGTAAGTCGAGTCACCATGTGACCAAACCCAATTTATGGCCATTTTTATGATGGTCGTTAAGCGTATCACCGCAGTTGTTAAGGAAATCCAGCTTCCCCAATGGACATTTTTTGCCAGAAACCAGCAAAAAAGGTCGCAAACTGCGATCACATGACTGCAGGATGCTGCAACCAGTCATAAATGCAAGCCAGTTGCCAATACATATTGTATTGTTTTATATTTATTTATAGTATAATTTTAATTGTCATGTTTGGAAACCGCCCAGAGTCCCCTTTGGGGGAGATGGTGTGGTGATAGAAGTTGAAACATAAATAAAATAAATAAGAGCCAATTGCAATCAGTGACCGCAGGGGTAGTACGATGGTCGTAAGTGCGAGTACAGGTCATAAAGCACTTTTCCCGAGGCCATCATAACTTTGAACCATTGTTAAACAAACGGTCATAAGTCGAGGACTACCTGTAGGACCTTCCAAGCGGGAAAGAGGGCTGCTACTCTGGCTGAAGAAAGAAAATAAATCTGCTCTGACACTTGTGGTTGAAGACATGGGGGAAACATGCTGGCTGGGGCCCTGTGGCTCTCACCTGCATGGTAGTGCCTGACCAAACTCCAGCTGCACTGCCGCCCCACTGCCCTGGCCAGACACTTCCTGCCTGTTACGACTAAGGAGGAATTGAGACGGGAGCGTGAGATTCTGCTCTGGGCCCTCCTGCCATTGACCAGGGCTGGGGAAGAAGGTACGTTCAGACGTTCTACTCTTTCCATCCTATTTTCTGTCTTAAAGAACCCCCCAAAGGCTTTTGAGGAAGCTTATTAGCTGTGAGTTAAAATTCCAGGCCTCTCGTGGACAGGTATGTAGCTAAAGGACAGGAAATAGGGTAGGAATAAATGGAGACTGAGATATAACTTTTAGAGTAAGAGGACTCTCACGGTGATAGATCTTGTTTTTGTTCTCTTTGGGAAGCTGAAATGGAAGTAATCTTGCTGTAGGAGTGTTGAGGAGAACAAGCAAAGAAAAGAGCATTTCAAAATAAAAGCAATTCGGTTCTCTCTGCCAATGAAAGTGTGTGTGTGTGTCTCTCTCTCGAAAGGAGAAGCCCAACTGACTTCAGAGGGTTTGTTGTTGTGGGAGAAAACGAGAGGAAGGAGTGCTGTGTGTGTCACCTGGAGCTCCTGAATGGAAAGATGGGATATAAATCTAACAAACAATTTTGACATGAAAAAAATAAAATAGTAAGTACAGCATTTGGATTTTGTATCCAAAATGTTTCTCCTACGTACATCTTTAATTTTTAATACAGGTTTTGTAGGCATTTGATATTGAATACATAGTTTTACTCAATGTTTCTCAACTTTGCTGGCTGGGGAATTCTGGGAGTTGAAGTCAGGGATGGAACTAGGGTCTGTGTCACCCGGGGCAAACATGGATTCCGCGTTTCCCCCAATGGGTTATTTTGTTATTTTGGCGCACCCCGGGCATCATTTCGGCGCACCCCCCAGCGTGGCGCCCGGGGCATATGCCCCGCTTGCCCCCCCCCCCCCAGTTGTGGCCCTGGTTGAAGTCCACACGTCTTCAAGTTGCCAAGGTTGAGAAACACAGGTTTTACTATTTCATTTCATAGGACTCTATCAGCAATATTAATCTAGGTCTGTATTTAAGGGGGTGGGGTACAAACTTGACTCCCTGTTTCCTTAAACTGATCCTGCCTTTGCCCATTCACCAGTGGAATTATCTAGAGGTGGAAAAGATGAACCAAATGCCAACAAGACCCAGACATCTTGGTGATGTTGCCAGAAACCAGTTGGATGTTTAAACCAGAGGATACATTATCAGTTGACTCTCAATTCAGTCATTGGGTAATTGCACCTAATAACTGATTAATGTGTTCAGCTTTTCTACTAAATCACTGGACCATACCATAAATCTACTCAGCAATTACAGAACATATGTAATGTTTGCAAAATATACTGGAGGACAGCTACAACTGAACAGAGAGACCTGGTTCATTTTTTTCTCAAGCTAGTTGACCTAAGTAGCAGCACTAATTAAACCTATTATGTGCCCTAACTAGAAAGTTCACACTTAAATGGCAATCATATTTGTTGAACCTTATATTGTTTGAATTTTTGCTTTAACTTGTGCAACTGAAATAAAGGGTCTGGAAAACTGGTTATACATTCTATTTCACTATTTCTGAAAAAAAGTGTACTATAGTATCATTTGTTTATTATTATTGCATTTGCTTTTTCTTTTAATAGGTAAGCCTGAATTCAGAAATATACATGGATAATGCATATATGTCACACTTGCAGAAAGGGGGAAATGATTTTACCAGCAATATTGTTTTTCTGCAAAATTTTGAACTTTTCCAAGAGGGAGGGCTATATGTTCTAACAGAAGGCTTTGTTTATTACATACATGGTGGATCAAATTTTGGAAAAGCAAAAATTAGTTAGATATTACCACTCAACGCAGACTACTACAATTGCTCTTCAGCCACCCATGTTTTAGTTGGTTTTCTCTAATATATTGAATAGGAAGTAGTGTCAAGCTTGAGAAAAAGAAAGAAAAGAAGTCCACATATCATAGCCAGGCCTATAATTTTTCTAGCCTTCACTGAGACAAAGTAGAATCCTCACTGTTCTCTGGATGGACAGTTATATATATCACAGAAAAGAAAGTACTCAATACTTTCCTAGACCCAATCAATTCTGATTTTTTTTAGTCACAATGAATTGGATCCCCAACGTAAGCATGCTTAGATTAGACCAAGGGTCGGAAATGGCGGCTCGCGAGCCAGATGTGGCTCTTTGGCCCCTTGAGTGTGGCTCTTCCGCAGCTGAACTCACCCCCGCCCCTTCCACGCGATTGGATCCCGCCCCCAAATGGCCGGCGCTGGAGGAGGGCGATTGATTCTTCCTCCTCCCGCCCTCGGGAGCCTTCCAGAGTCGGGCAGCGCTTCTTCGAGGTCGGCGGGTGGGGAAGTTGGTTGGTCGCCGCCGCCGCCTCTTCCTCCGCCCGCGTTGCAACGGCCGCCGCCGCCCCCCCCGAAGTGCTCGCCAGGCAGGCAGGAGAGCGTCGCCATGCTGGGCGCGCTGCGAGAGGAGACAGCACAGCTGCTGGGCGACTACCTGCAGCACCGGCTGGGGGACGCGGCGCTGCCCCCCAGCCGCACGGCCGAGACGCTGCGGCGGGTGGCCGACGAGCTGGAGAGGTGCAGCGGGACGGGAGCATCGCCGGCGGCCCGCGAGGACCGGCCAGGGAAGGCGTGCAGGCGGAGCTGCCTGCCTGGCACTCGGGCGCTCCGGCTGGGGTGCAGCGGAATGGGAGCTCCGCCCGCGTGCCTTCCCTGGCCGGTCCTCACGGACCAATTGCGTGGAAGGCGCGCGGGCGGAGCTGCCTGTCTGGCACTTGGGCGCTCCGGCTGGGGTGCAGCGGGACAGGAGCTCCGCCCGCGTGCCTTCCCTGGCCGGTCCTCGCGGGCCAATCGCGTGGAAGGCGCGCGGGCGGAGCTGCCTGCCTGGCACTCGGGCACTCCGGCTGGGGTGCAGCGGGACGGGAGCATCGCCGGCAGCCCGCGAGGACCGGCCAGGGAAGGCGCGCGGGCGGCTGAAGCAGAGGAGGAAGGTGGCAGCCGAGCAGCAGCGGGTGAGTCCCCTGGCGCTCCCGTTCCTCCCCTGCCCCAGCTCCGCCCTGGCTCCTTGGTTCGGAACAGCCGGCGCCCTCCGAAGCTGGAGCCCCCGCAGCCCGCAGATTGGTGCTGGATCGCTTCCGGAAATAGCAGGGGGAGAAGGCCGGCCGCCTTCTGCAGGCAAGGAGGGAGGGGCGGGAAGCCGGTGGGGGGGGGGAAACTGCTACATGGGCCCTCCCACCCGCCCCAATAAGCCACGTGATTGGCTCCCGCCCACAAACCCTGCCCCCTTCCACGTGATTGGCCCCCGCCCACAAACCCCGCCCCCTGGCTCTCGAGCATTTCAAAATGTGCACGAGCATGTCAAAATGGCTCCTGGCATAAAAAGTTTGCCGACCCCTGGATTAGACCATCTGAAATCAGTGAAACAGAAACTAGTTATGACTAACTTGTTCCACTGATTTCAAAGGTCTGCTTCAAAAAGATACAACTCACTTTTTTCATGGCTTGAAAAAAAATACAATTGCTTTAAAATTGTATTCACTTTAATGAGTGGATTCTTCAAAGCTGCAGCATCCTTTTTTTCAGGTTCACAGGCAGAAGTTTGAAAAAAGTTGGGCTGCTTTAATGAATAACGGAGATACTGTGTTTGTGTGAGATCCAAAACACTTATTTTGACATTTTCAAAGACTGGGCAGTCTTGATACTTTCATATTCTATGTATTAAACTCAACTGTCACAAAGTCCAAATGTCCTTTTCTATCGCTTACTTCTGCTAAATTATTATTTTTTCAATTAAAAAAGAGTACTATGTGAATCAACAGTTTAAAGCTATAAAATTGTGTAATCTTTGGGAGTAATGTTTTAAAAAACTAAGAGTTACTTCTGAGTAGACACATAGAGGCTATTAATTATATTTATGAGATCTGCCAATATTACTGTGTTTAAAAGAGTACTATGTTTTAAAAACCCTTTAAAAAAAGCTGAGCAAATGGTCATTCTCATTGTTATCAACAACCACCATAGCATCTTACCAACAGCCATCATGTAATCCCACCGGTCTATCAGGCACATATTGAAGATCAGATGATCTGATGTTTGCCCTTGGCCGATGAGTGAAATATTCCGCTCCAAGTTTTCACAGACTGCTGAAGTCCAGCCTGTCAGAAACCACACCACAACCAAAAAGATCACAGCCAGCATCTTCATCACTCGTCCACCTGTCATAAATGGAATGCGCTGAACTGTTCGAGAAAGGAACACCTTCAAAGCTCTGCAGAACAAAGAGGCATAATATTACTAATATTACTAACTCTTCCACCTTTGATTTTCCTTATGGCTTCAAGAACTTTGATTTTAGCATGTACCCAATTGTGGCTGATCTGGGAAGGTAAGCAGAATCACACCTGGTTAGTACTTAGAATGATGGCCTACTTGGGAATTTCAGGACTGTTGGCTAGACTGGGAAATCAAACAATTTTTTAAGAATCCCAGAAGAAGGAAATGGCACACGTATAAGTAAGGCAACTTTATAGGTTTCATCACACATAAAAAGACAGAAGGCCAAGCTCTTTGCTGTATTTATTTGATCATAGACTGCAGAAAATATTTGCAGAAAAAGATATGCTTTAAAATGAGATGTATATTATGAGAAAAGGGCCATAATCCATTCCTGTACTTTTGCCCATACATATGTGGATGCATGCACCCTAAACTTACACAAAAGTGGAAACAGCAAAATATCCTGTACCTGTGCAGCTTGAGTGTGACTGTTCCATAAACTGTAGCAAATCCCAGAAGACGAACCCACCTTAGGAGAACACAGCGAAAAACACTTGGCTCAAAGTACAAAATGACAACCTATAAAAGAAAAAGACATAAAGGAGATATCAGCTAAATCTAAATTAGAAAGATACAGTATTGGATCACTCTATTTTCCTTCCTTCCTTCTTGGTAAAATTGTGGAATGAGAATGCCCAGGGAGAACTGATCAAACACTGAATAGAGCAGAGACGTTTCCTCATCAAATCTTGATTTCTCCTTGTTTGGTGCAAAGTTGGGGTTAAAACTGCATGGATTGTATTAGAATGTACTCTGGTTGGAAAATGGCATGTGTTTCTAATCAAAGTACATTTTAGTACAATATATTGTCCATAGTTGCATTATTCAGTTAAGATTTAGAGGAGACGTAGGGTTGAGAAACCAGAAACAGATCCAGACTCTTCAGAGACCCAGACCCCGACCCAGACCCAGATTGAATCAGATCGTCATCCATCTGTATATGCAGCACCTGAACTACAGGACCTAACTCCCCCTAACCATGGCACCATCATGGTTAGGAGGAGGCTTCGTGAGTTGAGCATTGCCAAAGGGCAAGATTGCAAGGCTGCTACTTCAAGGGAGTAGCAGGGTCCAGTTGTGAGCTGATCATCACCAGCTGGATCCAGCAGAGTGTGGGCTAATTGGGGCATAAGAAAACAGATCTCATTGAGCAGGTAGTCTTGTCGCTCCCTATTGGAAATACTTATCTTCTTCAACCTACTTTGAATCTTGACCTCCTCATGACTTTGCTCTTGCCTGATTCCTTCAGCCTGGCTATAATTTTCAGGCCAAATTTGACTCTGGTTGCTTACTCCTCTCTGGTGGACTGACTTTTGCACAACCTACTTGAGACTGCTCATATTTAACACCCCTGAATAACTCACCTGAGGAATATGCTGCAGATCCACACTTACTACTTTTGTCACAGACATTTGTATTTGAACAAACTTCTACAGAGAGAGCTTTGACTGAGATATGTATCTAGTTTCTAGTCCAATTTAGCATCCCTACCAAAAAAGCATCTTTGCAAAGAGAGTCTGAAACTACAAATTCCAAATAGTGGTGGGCAAATCTGGGGGCAAATTTTTATGAAGCATTTGCATTTTATCTGTGTGTTTTTTTAATTTGATTTTTTAAACGTTTGCACTAACATCTGTGGCTTGCATTCACATTTCTTCACACATACGTAATTTTGCCTAGCTGATACAGTAAACAACTTTGCAAATAATTTCCATGATGTAATACATTATTCTATTAATTGATTTTGCAGACAATTTTTATATTTCCCTAATATAAAAACTATTTTCATGCATTTTTACACAGATTTCTCCTAATATGCTAGTTTATTATTTGGTGACCTATCCTATATAATTTGAAGAATTGCAAATTTTGAAGGACAGCTGAGTTTTAGATTCTGAATTGTTTTGAAAAGGAAAAATATGATAAGTTTACATTTGACTACAAACCAAACTTATTTTCCCTTCATTTCTTCTAGGCCAAGGGTCGGAAATGGCGGCTCGCGAGCCAGATGCGGCTCTTTGGCCCCTTGAGTGTGGCTCTTCCGCAGCTGAACTCACCCCCGCCCCTTCCACGTGATAGGCCCCCGCCCGCAAATCCCGCCCCCTGGCTCTCGCACTGAGCGAGGCCCGGCGCAGCAGGGAGGCAGCGCCATCTCCAGCCGCAGCAGCCCCTGCGCGGAGAGAGGCAAGCAGGCAGGTAAGCGGGCAGGCCTCGTTTCCCGCCCCCCATCATTATCTTCGCTCAACGCGGGCGGGCGGGCGGAAGCGGCCGAGGGGGGCGGGCCCGGCGGCGGAGGCCAGGGCTGCCCGCTTACCTGCCTGCCTCTCTCCGCGAGGCCCCTGATCCGACTTGGACCCCGGGAAGGCAGCGGGGGGCCTCGCGGAGCGAGGCAAGCAGGCAGGTAAGCGGGCAGGCCTCGTTTCCCACCCTCCATCATCTTCTTTCTTCAACCCGGGCGGGCGGAAGCGGCCGAGGGGGGCGGGCCCGGCGGCGGAGGCCAGGGCTGCCCGCTTACCTGCCTGCCTGCCTCTCTCCGCGAGGCCCCCGATCCGACTTGGACCCCGGGAAGGCAGCGGGGGGCCTCGCGGAGCGAGGCAAGCAGGCAGGTAAGCGGGCAGGCCTCGTTTCCCACCCTCCATCATCTTCTTTCTTCAACCCGGGCGGGCGGAAGCGGCCGAGGGGGGCGGGCCCGGCGGCGGAGGCCAGGGCTGCCCGCTTACCTGCCTGCCTGCCTCTCTCCGCGAGGCCCCTGATCCGACTTGGACCCCGGGAAGGCAGCGGGGGGCCTCGCGGAGCGAGGCAAGCAGGCAGGTAAGCGGGCAGGCCTCGTTTCCCACCCTCCATCATCTTCTTTCTTCAACCCGGGCGGGCGGAAGCGGCCGAGGGGGGCGGGCCCGGCGGCGGAGGCCAGGGCTGCCCGCTTACCTGCCTGCCTGCCTCTCTCCGCGAGGCCCCCGATCCGACTTGGACCCCGGGAAGGCAGCGGGGGGCCTCGCGGAGCGAGGCAAGCAGGCAGGTAAGCGGGCAGGCCTCGTTTCCCACCCTCCATCATCTTCTTTCTTCAACCCGGGCGGGCGGAAGCGGCCGAGGGGGGCGGGCCCGGCGGCGGAGGCCAGGGCTGCCCGCTTACCTGCCTGCCTGCCTTTCTCCGCGAGGCCCCAGATCCGGCTTGGACCCCGGGAAGGCAGCGGAGGGCCTCGCGGAGGGAGGCAAGCAGGCAGGTAAGCGGGCAGGCCTCGTTTCCCACCCTCCATCATCTTCTTTCTTCAACCCGGGCGGGCGGAAGCGGCCGAGGGGGGCGGGCCCGGCGGCGGAGGCCAGGGCTGCCTGCTTACCTGCCTGCCTGCCTTTCTCCGCGAGGCCCCAGATCCGGCTTGGACCCCGGGAAGGCAGCGGGGGGCCTCGCGGAGCGAGGCAAGCAGGCAGGTAAGCGGGCAGGCCTCGTTTCCCACCCTCCATCATCTTCTTTCTTCAACCCGGGCGGGCGGAAGCGGCCGAGGGGGGCGGGCCCGGCGGCGGAGGCCAGGGCTGCCCGCTTACCTGCCTGCCTGCCTCTCTCCGCGAGGCCCCTGATCCGACTTGGACCCCGGGAAGGCAGCGGGGGGCCTCGCGGAGCGAGGCAAGCAGGCAGGTAAGCGGGCAGGCCTCGTTTCCCACCCTCCATCATCTTCTTTCTTCAACCCGGGCGGGCGGAAGCGGCCGAGGGGGGCGGGCCCGGCGGCGGAGGCCAGGGCTGCCCGCTTACCTGCCTGCCTGCCTCTCTCCGCGAGGCCCCCGATCCGACTTGGACCCCGGGAAGGCAGCGGGGGGCCTCGCGGAGCGAGGCAAGCAGGCAGGTAAGCGGGCAGGCCTTGTTTCCCACCCTCCATCATCTTCTTTCTTCAACCCGGGCGGGCGGAAGCGGCCGAGGGGGGCGGGCCCGGCGGCGGAGGCCAGGGCTGCCCGGTTACCTGCCTGCCTGCCTCTCTCCGCGAGGCCCCCGATCCGGCTTGGACCCCGGGAAGGCAGTGGGGGGCCTCGCGGAGGGAGGCAGGCAGGCAGGTAAGCGGGCAGGCCTCGTTTCCCACCCTCCATCATCTTCTTTCTTCAACCCTGGCGGGCGGAAGCGGCCGAGGGGGGCGGGCCCGGCGGCGGAGGCCAGGGCTGCCCGCTTACCTGCCTGCCTGCCTCTCTCCGCGAGGCCCCCGATCCGGCTTGGACCCCGGGAAGGCAGTGGGGGGCCTCGCGGAGGGAGGCAGGCAGGCAGGTAAGCGGGCAGGCCTCGTTTCCCACCCTCCATCATCTTGTTTCTTCAACGCGGGCGGGCGGAAGCGGCCGAGGGGGGCGGGCCCGGCGGCGGAGGCCAGGGCTGCCCGGTTACCTGCCTGCCTGCCTCTCTCCGCGAGGCCCCCGATCCGGCTTGGACCCCGGGAAGGCAGCGGGGGCCTCGCGGAGGGAGGGAGGCAGGCAGGTAAGCGGGCAGGCCTCGTTTCCCACCCTCCATCATCTTCTTTGTTCAACGCGGGCGGGCGAAGAGCGGCCGTGGGGGGGGGTCGGGCGGCGACGACAAGCGGCGCGCTTCAGGCTTTCAGCGCTGGAAGGCGGGCCTCCTTCCAGCGCTGAAAGCCTGAAGCGCGTCGCTTGTCGTCGCCGCCCGCCCCCCCCCCCCCACAGCCGCTCTTCACCACAGATCCCGCCGGAGCTGATCTCCCTGGACCCCGGGCAGCTGGGCCGGGTGGACGCCGTCTCCCGCCCGCAAACCCCGCCCCCTTCCACGTGATTGGCCCCCGCCCGCAAACCCCGCCCCCTGGCTCTCTAGCATTTCAAAATGTGCACGAGCATGTCAAAATGGCTCCCGGCATAAAAAGTTTGCCGACCCCTGTTCTAGGCACTGAGATGTGGGGGCATAAAAGGGCCTCACTGGATAGAAGGACCACCGCAAATGCTTTTCGTTCTACTCCTGGAGCAAATAAATCAAAATAATCTTCATGCTGAATGGAAATATCAAGAAGTTTCTTTTCATCTTCCTGTTAGCAGCATTGAGGTGATGGTAACAGGCTATTGGAAGAAAATGGCTGATCTTTTTCATACTGCTTGCTACAACAAAGTTTGGGAGAAAGCACTTTTGGAAGGAATAACCTGCAAGCAGAGAGTAGTATGACTGACCATGTACCCCTTTGAGATAAACCATCCCCTTGTTTGGCTTTTATTAATTCACATATGTGAGCATATTCTCTCTCCAGTATTCTACTCATTTCGGAAAACACCTACATGAATGTCACTGAGTTTTGATACTGACATTGGGTATTTGATTGGGTTTGGTATAAACTTGTTCAATATTTTCTATTTTCTTCTTCTTTTTTAGGAGAAGGCCTTTTTCTATGTTGCCTCACTTGAAAAAATAATGTAGTAATGATCATAATTCTCTATTTATTCTCCATTTTACTGTTTATTTCATTTTTCATTTTAACTTGTATATTTTATATAACATCAATTCATTTATATAGCATCAATTTATGTTTACTTATTGTTTACAGGTAGTCCTTGCTTAACAACCACAATTGGGACCAGAATTTCAGTTGCTAAGTGAAGCGGTCATTAAGCAAATCAAACCTGATTTCATGGCCTTTTTGTGGTGGTCGTTAAGTGAATCACTGTGGTCGTTAAGTGAACCACATGGTTCACCATTGATTTTGCTTGCCAGAAGCCAGCCGGGAAGGTAAAAAACAGTGATCATGTTACCATGGGACACTGCGACGGCCATAAATGTGAACCAGTTGCCAAGTGCCCAAATTGTGATCACATGACCGCGGGGAAGCTGCAACGGTCATAAGAGTGAGGACTGGCCATTAGTCGGTTTTTCCAGCACCATCGTAAGTCTGAACCGTCACTAAACGAATGTTTGTTAAGTGAGGACTACCTGTAATTATTTTCAATTTTACAATAAGCTACGTTGAATTTTTAGTGGAAAGTGGTGATATCAATAAATAAATGGATAATAATTAATAAATAAGTAATAATCTAAGCAGCATGAGCAGTTTTCTTCCTATCTTGCTTTATTGCCATTGCAGCCAGATGAAATTTGCATAAGGAGGAATATCCAAATTGATCTCAATGCTCAGAGCTACACTTTCCACTAACAGCTGAACTCAATGTTGCTTTTTCCTATAACTCTAGAAATCCAAGAAGAAAGAATGTAAAACAGCAGTTGCTTCCATTCAGTTGTAACTGATTCTGTGATAATACTTAATAAGCAAATAAAAGGCCACTGTTTATAATATAAAACACAATTCATGCTGATATCTAGGCAATAGCAATAAACACACTTGCTATGGTTCAATAAGTGCTTAAGTGCCTACTTAAATAATAATCAATGTTTTAATTTTTTTATCTGTTCAATCGTGTCCGATTCTCGGAGACTGCCTGGACAAGTCCCTGCAGCTTTCTTGGCAAGGTTTTTCAGAAGTGGCTTGCATTGCCTCCTTCCTAGGGCTGAGAGAGAGTGACTGGCCCAAGGTCACCCAGCTGGCTTTGTGCCTAAGGCGAGGCTAGAACTCATGGCCTCCCGGTTTCTAGTCTGATGCCTTAACCACTACACCAAACTGGCTCAATGTAAACTATCTTAAAGGCAAGGTTCTAGCCATTTTTAAGTATTTATTTATTTATTACACGATATATAGGCCACCTGGCCTATTATGAAAACAACAGCCAGCGTTTTCATCCCCCAGATAAGTTTATTTATTTATTTATTTATTTGTTTGTTTGTTCAATTTATTCCCCGCCCATCTCCCATGCAAGGGACTCTGGGCGGGTTACAACAATTAAAAATATAATTTTTAATTGGTTGGTTTTCTGAAGGCATTTTAATTGTTCAAATAATATTAAAGCTTACTTCAGATGTGTAAAGTTAATTACAGGAGAGTAAACTGTGGGAGTGAGGGGAAAATCAAAGTGGGGAACTCTTAATTACTTTTCTAGCTGTTCTGTGGAGCAGGTATTAAGGGAAAAGTGTCCTTAAATGTCATTCTCAACTAATAAGTATCACAATAATTAATGGTTGTTGAAGCAAAGTTGCTTAAGGTCATTCTTTTAAATTCTAAAGAAAGCCAGTGGATTAGATTTTCAAAAGCATCCTGGTGATCCTGCAGCCCCCATTCCAACTGGCATTCATTTTAATTGGGGCTAATGTATTTATGTTCCTGGAACACTGATCCTAAACAAATCATGTCAATTCGCCTGGGTTACACTGGAACAGTGTATACCTCTATGATCCAATATACAGTATGTATAGGGATGATGTTAGTTTAGATCAGTCTAAAATTCCATGTTTCCATAGTGTTTAATTTTTCAAACTATTCATTAAAATAATAACTGAAAAATTATATTTCCTATTGTACTACAGTATATACATATACTTTTCTATACAACTTATCTGACTACCCCAACAGATTAAGTTGTTCTATATCCACCAACAGATCACAATTTTCATTTTTAAAAAATGTAGTTCACCTTTCCTTAATTTGG
Source organism: Charina bottae (assembly GCA_023362775.1). Classification (NCBI taxonomy): domain Eukaryota; kingdom Metazoa; phylum Chordata; class Lepidosauria; order Squamata; family Charinaidae; genus Charina; species Charina bottae. Next base: position 49,238,850 of record JALMGJ010000007.1, on the reverse strand, counting down.
GGGCCCTGCAGAGACCAACTGTGTGGTTCAAAGTGTGTCATCAAACTCATACGCATCTCATGTCAACCCCTATTTTATGCAATAGTCCTCAAAGGTTTTAAATGATGATGTAATGGCCCACATAAAGAGAAAGTAGGAAACCACTGAGGTTTCAGATTTTTTGTACATTATACAACTCAGTGGGCTACATCTGAGCAAGTAGATATTTGCATCTATTCAAGAATGGACATTTTTGTTTGTCTGCAACACTTTTTTCAAGGTGGATAGACTCAGTTATAGTGGTGATGAATGCATCATTGGAAGACCTGAAAGACCAGGTTAGAGACACTTCCTCATGGAGGAAATCTATCTATATGGTCGCTAAGAGTTGACAACAACTTGCTGGCACATAATCGATCAATCAATCAAAAAAGTATTTCAAATTCTGAGTATGAAATTAACTGCCAGGCATTGGAGTCCTAATATCCACGAGACATCACTGCATTGAGAAGTATATTTATAGTACGTGGGTTAGGTGCTTCTAAAAATTCCAGCTGACCATTCATTGGCCTTGCACGTTCATGAAAAATGCCAGATGATGCATGTAAAACTCAAGTCTTCTCATTTGCAGTCAAATGTGAGGGGTCCACATTCCCTGGGAGGGTATAGGTTGCAAGCCCACTGAAATTCTCTACCTTTTCAGCCAGGAGCATGCTGGAATATCTTTGAGTCTCCTTTGAAATAGGGGCACAGCAATGACTATGCCAGCCTTATGATGGGCCAAGACCACCCTTGGCTGGGAGAATATTGGAGCTGCAGTTCAACACATCTACAGGGTACTATGTAGGAGACAGTGGCATTGTGCAAACTGAAACAACTGGGAACAGACCGTAAGAAAAAATTGAATATAAAATGTTCTGCATGTAAATTTCATTATAGATATTACCAGCAAAGCTTCATAAATTGATGGATAAACCTTAGATGACAAGAGCAAATGCTTATTTCAACCAAAAGGATAAAAACAAAGTTGTCTAATAGAAAAGTGTAGCATCAGCACATTTGTATGTGATTATACTTGAATAGAACTGTGTAAATTTTCTCCTTCCTCCCAGGTTTTTCCTAATACAAATCAATAGCCAAAGATGCCTTTCCAACTATATTATTCTAATGTAAAATTTTGTCTAGAAGATCTAACCCAAATTGCCATCTTTTAGACATTATAAAATCCTTGCTTGGTGACACATGAAGAAGGGAAGAATTGGTATTTGGCAGCCCAATCAGTCAATAATTCTGAGCCTTTCTACTTTGCTATAGGGGCGTGGTGGCTCAGTGGGTAAGACGCCAGGCTTGTCGATCGGAAGACCGCAAGTTCGGAGGTTCGAATCCCTAGCCCTGCGTGTGGAGTGAGCTCCCGCACTCGCCCCAGCTCTTGCCAACCTAGCAATTCGAAAGCATGCAAATGCAAGTAGATGAATAGGTACCACTTCGGTGGGTAGGTAACAGCGTTCCGTGCGCGTCATGCCGGCCACATGACCGTGGAAGTGTCTTCGGACAACGCTGGCTCTTCGGCTAAGAAACGGAGATGAGCACCGGCCCCTAGAGTTGGACACGACTGCACAAATGTGCGGGGGGAACCTTTACCTTTTCTTTCTACTTTGCAGTACAATCTTAACCCCCAGATTGCTGCCTATAATGGCTTATGGTGCAGCAGAAAAGAGCTTGAAGAGATGAGTTCTCCCATACATGGAGATACCACCCTGAAGTCTTCTAGAGGCAGGAAAGTGGACTGGCAATTAAAAGCATCTCTATCTCCCCCCAAAGCATCACTCCCCCCACCCACCACCACAAGACTTTATCTTTGCTAATCTGTTCAGTTAATCCAGTGTTTCTCAACCTTGGCAACTTTAAGCTGTGTGGACTTCAACTCCCAGAATTCCCCAGCCAGAGAATTCTGGGAGTTGAAGTCCACACATCTTAAAGTTGCTAAGATTGAGAAACACTGAGTTAACTCCTGTCCCTTTTGCTTTTAATAGGAAGATACCAAAAGATGAAGGTCCTTGGGATTAAAAAGTCCAATGAAATTGTCACCCACCTCCCACACCAACTGGAATGAGGTAAAATAAAACAATATTGGTGCCAGGTGATTCCTTCAAGGAAAGATATTCCAGGCCTGGAACGTCATAGCCAAAATGGTATCCTTTTGGGGCGGCTTAGGGAGCTGGGGGTGGGCAGCGTAGTTTTACGCTGGTTCACCTCCTTCCTCCGAGGCCGCTCCCAGTCGGTGGTGATAGGGGAGGAGAGATCTGACCCTCGGCCCCTCTTGTGTGGGGTGCTGCAGGGTTCGGTTCTCTCTCCTCTCCTATTTAACATCTACATGAAACCGCTGGGTGAGGTCATCCGACACCATGGGATGAAGTATCATCAGTATGCGGATGATACTCAATTGTATATCTCCATCCCTGGTGAAGTAAGTGATGCAGTGACCACCCTGTCCCAGTGCCTGGGGGCTGTGAGGGCCTGGATGGGGAACAACAGGATTCAGTTGAACCCTAGCAAGACCGAGTGGCTGTGGATTGATGGCTTAGCGTCTTCTGGGAAATTATCATCTTTGGTTCTCGATGGGGTAGCACTGCCCCATTCGGAACCGGTGCGGAACCTGGGGGTCCTTCTAGACTCACGACTCCTGCTCGAAGAGCAGGTGGCAGTCGTGGCTAGGAGGGCTTTCGCACAACTTCGGTTGGTGCGCCAGTTACGCCCATTCCTGGATCGCGACGCCCTCCGAACAGTCACTCATGCTCTCGTCATCTCCCATGTAGATTATTGCAATGCGCTCTACATGGGGCTACCCTTGAAGACTATCCGGAAGCTTCAGCTGGTGCAGAATGCGGCCGCGCGAGCAATCTTGGGTGTGCCAAGATCTGCACATATAACACCTTTGCTCCGTGAGCTACATTGGGTGCCGGTTTGCTTCCGGGTACAATTCAAGGTGTTGGTTATCACCTTTAAAGCCCTACATGGCATGGGGCCAGAATACCTGAGGGACCGTCTTATCCCCATTTTATCGACCCACCCCACCCGGTCATTCAGAGAGGGCCTGCTACGAACCCCATCAATTAAAGAATGTCATCTGATGGGGTCTAGGAGATGGGCCTTCTCTGTGGTGGCTCCCACACTATGGAACATCTTGCCCCCAGAGTTGAGACCGATCTCCTCCCTCCCGACCTTTAGGAAAGAACTGAAGACCTGGTTCTGCCGCCTGGCATGGGAAGGAGGAAAGGATAGTTCCTCATGGGGGTGGCTAATCCCTTAATTTTATAATGTCCTTCCTTATTAATTCCATCAGCCATCTGGATTTATAACTATTTTATTACATGGATTGTATAACTGATGTTTTATATTTTATATTCTATTTTAACTATTTTATTGTAAACCGCCCAGAGTTCCCCATTGGGGGAGATGGGCGGTTATATAAATTAATTAAATAAATAAAATAAAATAAAATAAAATAAATAAAATCTCTACTTATAATCTTCCATTTGATAGACCCCTAAAAAAACCCTAAGAAAAAGCATCAACAGATAGCAGAAAGTGTGACCTGGGGCTAGATGTGGGCTACCAGCATCCCTTTTGTGGCCCCTGGGAATACCCAGAGAAACCTTCTCCCAAAATGGCTCCTGACTTGCCCTATTTTTGGAGTGCAGCCCTCAAGCCAACAGAAGCTGTGTATCCCTGCCCATAGTTTTTTCCCCCAGAGATTTGATATGCCACGAACTGTCTATGAGTTACATCCCCAGCCTCTGCAATTTAGCAGCAGTTCCCTTTGTTTGTCATCTTGTTTATACGCCACTCAGAACCATATGATTCTCAGAACCATGCGATGCTAGAAATAAGCTAAGGTGTTTAGTGACATCTTTCATTTACAGTACATGTTCCAGAAAAGCCATCTGTTCTTTAAAAGTAGGTGTTCCAACCAAAACAACTAAGTATCTTTCTTTTCCTGCATTCTTTCACAGTGTACCCACATACAATAAAAATAACCTTTCCCCCCCCCCCTGCAAATCAGCTCACTATATATGCTGCATAATTTCGGAAAGAAAAAATGCAGACAGTTTTCTTGCTTTATAATAAAGGCAGGGAGAGCCACAGATAATTTCAGCTTAGCTTATATATACATTTCCTTGATATTCCTTGAGTATATTTAGGCATCATAATAATTTAGGATTTACCATGACTGGAAAGAGCCTAAAATCTTATCAGGCCCTTATCCTCCCATTTAAGAGCATGAAAATATGAATCATACCAAGGGCCTTCTTAGATCAGCATTTTGTTTCTCACAGTGGCCAGTTAGATGCTTCTGGTGCTCACAAGCAGGTGATGGAGACATATTCCTGTCCCACAATTGTTCTCCTTTGTTGTTCAGTCGTTCAGTCGTGTCCGACTCTTCGTGACCTCATGGACAATAGCACGCCAGGCCTTCCTGTCCTCCACTGTCTCCCGGAGTTTACTCAAATTCATGTTCGTTACATCGGTGATGCTATCTAACCATCTCATCCTCTGCCGTCCCCTTCTCCTTTTGCCCTCAGTCTTTCCCAGCATCAGGGTCTTTTCCAGTGAGTCCTCTCTTCGCATTAGGTGGCCAAAGTATTTGAGCTTCAGCTTCAGCATCTGTCCTTCCAATGAGCAGTCAGGGTTGATTTCCTTCAGGATTGACTGGTTTGACCTCCTTGCAGTCCAAGGGACTCTCAAGAGTCTTCTCCAGCACCACTGTTCGAAAGCATCAATTCTTCGGCGCTCAGCCTTCCTTATGGTCCAACTCTCACAGCCATACATTGCTACTGGGAAAACCATAGCTTTAACTATACGGACCTTTGTCGGCAAGGTGATGTCTCTGCTTTTTAATATGCTGTCTAGGTTTCTCCTAGTTGTTCTCCTACAACTAGTATATGTGGACACACTGCTCCCAACCTGAAGGTAACACTGAGTCTGTTGATAGACCTTCTCCTCCATGAATTTATCTCATCCCTTTTTGAAGCCTTCCAAGATAATGGCCATCAGCACATTGTGTGGTAATGAATTCTACAAGTTAATTACAGGTTTAATGAACAAGTACTTTTGTCTGCCCTAAATCCCCTTCCAATCAGTTAGAGATGGAGATGGAGATGGAGATGGAGATGGAGATGGAGATGGAGATGGAGATGGAGATGGAGAAGATGGAGAAGATGGAGAAGATGGAGAAGATGGAGATGGATAGAGATAGAGATGGAGATGGAGATGGAGATGGAGATGGAGATGGAGATGGAGATGGAGATGGAGAAGATGGAGAAGATGGAGAAGATGGAGATGGATAGAGATAGAGATAGAGATAGAGATAGAGATAGAGATAGAGATAGAGATAGAGATAGAGATAGAGATAGAGATAGAGATAGAGATGATAGAGATAGATAGAGATAGAGATAGATAGATATAGAGATATGTCTCCCTGTCCACTTTCTCTGTACCATGCATGATTTTATACAACATGATCATGTACCCCTCTCTCGCCTTTTTTCCAAGCTAAAGAGTTCTAAATGTCTAGCCTTTTCTCACAAGAAAGATGTTCAAGGCCCTGGGTAATTTAGGTTTCTCTCTTTTGCCCTTGTTTCAGATCTTTTAGAGCTTTTTTCAAATGTGGCAACCAAAACTGTATCCAGTGCTCCAGATGTAGACACACCACAGAATTGAATAAGGGCATTACAATGTTAGCCATTTTATTTTCAATACCTTCCTAATGATCTCTAGCATGAAATTGCTTTTTTCACAGCTGTTGCGCAGCGAGTTGACATCTTTATAGAGCTATCCATTTTCCACATTTCCTTCTCTGGAACAATCATGATAAGATTGGAAACTTGGATTTTTATTTTTAATTAAGCATAATTTACCATTATATTAAATTACAGATGTGGTTATATTAAATTACAGATGTGGTTAATTTTAACTATTGTTTGCTGTAAGTAATCAGCTTTATAATATGATAACCAGTGGTTCATCTTAAATGGTAGCAGAAACATCAAAATGCCTATGCTGGAGATGGGACAGAGAAAGTCCAAGGGGAAGAAAAGTTCATTCCTTTTATGAGAAACCTTTATTTTATTCCAAAGGTTCCCATTTTTCCCCAAAGAAAAGTATCTAGATTTGGAAGACTGTCAATATTTTCAGGCCCCAGGAAGCATCGTCATCCACGCCTAACTATGTTGATGCCAAAATTCCAAAGTAGGTGTCATGACGTTACAATACAAACTTCACCTTTTTGTATTTGCATCATGATGTCACAACACAAGTAGAAAGGGGTGACGTTTGTGTCATGCTGTTATGATACGCCCCTTCCCCCACCTGCAGATAAATATACTTTTTTTGTGAGGAGATGAGTGTATAAAAGTGCTTCAAATTTCCATCTGTGAACTATTGGAAGGACAAGTATTGGGCCAGGTGTATAGCTTAATGTCCTGCCTTTTACCCTTTAAGAACAGAATATAAAAGAGGACAAAATAAAATGCTATGAAAATAAATTCAGTTTATTTTGCTTTAACTGTTTTATTTTGCTTTGCAATGGATCGTCACCTGCCATAACACCCTCTGGTGCTGTGCTATAAATATTTTAAACAAATAAATGAAATAATGGCACAACTCACCGGAAAATAAAGAAGCAGCGATCCAAACAGGATAGTCTCCAATAGAATAAGTCCTGATGCCCTGATGCTCTAGATAGAACAAAGCAAGCAGACACAAGAATTTAAAGCTTTAATCTCTCTACTTACATTAGACAAATCCAGGAGTCTATAATCCAGAGATTATACTGATAGGCCACTCGGCAAGTTTAATATATTTTATCATTTTTAGTACCAATCCAGCAATCCAATTTGCATTTCAATTAATCCAGACAGTGACTATCGAGATATAAACTACTTTCAGTTGCACTATGTTTGCTTATAACTAAATTCCTCACCCTGGGATTTATTTCCTCTTTAATTTGTTTATGGTTGTAGCAATAACTACACTAATATCATGGCAATAAAATCCAGCATAAAGAGATGGATTCCATTTTAAGTAGTTTTTTAATTAATGCTCAGAGTGTACTCAGACAGACATCACATCTATAATGTGATATGATGCAGAAGCAACAATTTCTCCCCAAACCATTCAAAGTCAATATGGATTATGCATTCCCTATTGCCTGAATTTCTGTAATGAACATCAGCATCCAAGAAGAAATGGTAGTCATTGTTTTTCCAGGACATATCCCACTCTTCTGATTAAGAATTATAATGCCTATTCGAGTCCCCTATTCGGGGAGATGGGCGGGGATAAATTTAAATAAAAAATAAATAAAAAATAATGTTTGAAATTTGCACTGCCGATATGCTTGAGTTTCAGTTCTCACTTTCCATGTCAACTTGTATATCTTCTGATCATTTTAATCCTAAATGCTACACATTAATTATCTCATTAACATTTGGGGGCAATTAAGGATTTTTAATTGACATGACAGAACTTGCTGGTTTTAAGCAGAGCTTTAAAAGCGACAACATGATTACCTTTCTATTGTTTCAACATCTCACTACGCTAATCATATAAATAACACATTAACAATTGGACAGTAAATGCAATTGGACATTTACATCAAACTACTGAAGGGGGCCATCTGGAAGTTTGGAAAGCAGAGCTGTCCAGATGCTGATGATACCCAGCTCTCCTGCTCCATATCTTGTAAGCGCAAGGAAGCAATATCCTTGAATGGTGTGCAGTTGCAATAATGGGCTGGATGGGGGAGGGAAAAAAGGCTGAAAGTAAATCCAGACAAGATGGAGGTGCTGTTGGGAAGGAAAAGCTGGTCCCAGGAACTAAGGTGAGTCTTGCTCAGCAAGGGAATATATTCTCCCATAAGGAGCATGTGTATTCTTACACATGGAGTGATTCTTGATCTCCACCTGTCACTAAATTGGCAGGAAGCAGCTATAGCAAGGAGTGTGTCTGCACAATTACAATTAGTGTGTCACACTATTACTACTTCCTGCCAGCCAGCAAGAGTTATCCCACCCTGGATTAACCATTAAGCAAAATAAACACATGCTGAGGGCACCAAGGGAAGAGGGACACCACAGAGTTTTTTCCCCAAGCTATCCCGCCCTTAACTCTTTCACTACCACACTTGACTTTAGTTGATTTTTTTGTAATTGTCCTTCTCTGTCATATTCAACTTTAATCTGCATTGTTAACAAATGTTTTCTTTGGCATGGTGAATGACTAAAGTTTAAAAGTTTGGTTTGAAGGTGTTGTCAGATATCACATTTTTTTTCTGTCTCGTGGTGTGAGAGTTTCACTTCCGTTGAGGGGCACCATTGTTGGGCGGTGCTTAGGGCATCCGTTGGCCTTAATCTGACCCTGCAGTTATCTATGCCTTAGTTACAGCCTGGCTTGGCTACCTCAATGAGTGGTACATGGGGCTACACTTGAAAAATGCCTGGAAGCTGTAGTTGGTTTTAAATGCAATGGCTACCCAGTTGAACAGTGAAAGGTACAGAAATGATGCTTGTACTGAAAGATCTAAACTGGTTTCCAATTGCCTCCTGGGGTTGGCATTGCCTTTCAAACCTGTAATGACTTGTGGTCTGACGGCCTATGGAACTGCTTTTCCCACTATGAACTTCCCCAGCTATTTAGATCAGCAGAAAAAGCCCTTCCGAAGACCCCCTTGATGCCAGGAGGCTTCCTATCTGGTACATGGGAAAGGGTCTTTTCCTGTGTGGCTCCCAAACTGTGGAACAGTGTTTCTCAACCTGAGCAACCTAAAGATGTGTGGACTTCAACTTCCAGAATTCCCCAGCCAGTCCACATATCTTAAAGTTGCTCAGGTTGAGAAACACTGCTGTAGAATGCACTATTTGGGGGAGTACCCTTGGCTCCCACTTCCCAATATTCAAGAAGATGTTAAAACATATTTTCTGCCAAATTTTTCCTGGTTAATTTTTTCAATGTTTAATTTTAATCCCAATTTTGATTTATCAAAGTTGTTTGGGTCTATGTTTTGTATTTTTAATCATTGTAAACCAGCAGAGGGGGCGTGGTGGCTCAGCGGGTAAGACGTCAGGCTTGTCGATCGGAAGGTCGCAAGTTCGGAGGTTCGAATCCCTAGCCCCGCCTGACGGAGTGAGCTCCTGCACTCGCCCCAGCTCTTGCCAACCTAGCAATTCGAAAGCATGCAAATGCAAGTAGATGAATAGGTACCACTTCGGTGGGAAGGTAACAGCGTTCCGCGTGCGTCATGCCGGCCACATGACCGTGGAAGCATCTTCGGACAACGGTGGCTCTTCAGCTAAGAAACGGAGCTGAGCACCGCCCCCTAGAGTCAGACACGAATGTGCGGGGGAAACCTTTACCTTTTTTAAACCACCTTGATTGTTGAAAAAACAGAAAGGCAGGGTAGAAATCTAATAAGCAAAGAGATAAAGTCCACTGGGCTATGAATCATTTCAGAACAGAGTTAGTTAAACTTTATTACAGTCTTTGACCAGCATATCAGAACATAGTTTTTGGTTGGACCTTCACGATCAATGTAACTGAAAGTCCTTGCACAGAAGTTGGGTAGACGATAAATTTTAATATCGATGGTATTACTGTATGTAATATTCGTTGCAGGGAAACAACCCCCACAGACGTGCAGCAGCCCCACGAGTGAAGATGGTCTTGAGCTATCAACCCAAATAACATTTGTGTGGTTAACACCAGTTACCGTATGCCCAGGGTTTAATCACTTCCAAGTGAGGGGCTATTTGACATCAGAGCATCCTGAGTTTTAGAGCCATTTAGGAGCAGAGGTCCATTTTTTCATAGCAGTGACTTTGAGCAAAGAAGTATGACCAAAGGGTGCTGCCATAATGCAGGTTCTGCGACTATAAATGTAGATCTATTTTCAATAACTGATTGCCTTGCTTTGTTGAAAAAACATCATGAATAAGCTAAATGGAAAGGTTGATTTAGGATGTACAATTCCCTCTCTGGCGTCTCCTTTAATTGTTTTCGCCATTTTGGTTTTCAGAACTGACTAACTTGCAATTCACAGGTAGTGGCATTTTGAGGTATGGAATGCTCAGTTGCCAACATAGAAGGCTGTTTCTATGGCTCCTCTTGTGCGGCCTTTCTCCTATGTAATCAGGGCAATCAGCACCGACCAATTCAGTGTAGAAAGCGGTGGTGGTGGGGGGGAAATAGAAACGGAATGGGTTGATGCTCCCCAAGGGTTATGCACTCTTGTTGTAAGCCAGTTATTTCTGCTGGGACTGCTTAACAGCTTCTTCTGCTAGGAAGAAATCTGCATTTCTTCCACCCAGGAGAATCATTAAATATATCTTTGTCGAAATGCCGCAGCTGTCTTTGGGCATTGCCATTTCCCAAAGGCCGACACACCAAGCAGCTTCATCGGTGTAATGAAGCTTGTCCAAATTGTCAAAATATTTCCATGTTGCCTTGACAAATGGTTACACATGTGCTAGAAGAAGACCATTAAGGACTGCGCATGTAGCATACATAGAGCAATGCAGCTAGGAATAGATTGGCATAAATACTTTTAATGGTTCAAATGTATGTATTGGTATGGAAAATCAGTGGGGGTGAGATTGAGTTCAAGCTGTAGAAAGCCAAGGAGATGACCTTGGAGAAGCAAGGCAATAGATGAAAAAACAAAGCATGTTTTAAGCTTGGGACGCAGGGAAAGTGTAAGAAAGAAGATAATAATCACTCCTCTCTAATTCACTACAGCAGCGTTTCTCAACCTTGGCAAGTTTAAGATGTGTGGACTTCAACTCCCACAGCACTAGAGTATAAAAGGGAGGGAGGGAGGGATGGAAAAACTTAGTCAGGCTTTCAAGATTCTGTTACTAGAGCTATAAAGAAAGTAAAGTTCTAGCTAGAGTTGTGGAGTCTGTTTCCTGACCTGGACTTCCTCAAAGGGTTGACACAAACCCATTCTAAAGGGCAGTAGACAATGCTATTGTTGTAATGGTTTGTGCCTTTCAGAAGTCAGACAGCAAGGAAGACAAAGCAATGAAAATGGAACTATGCAACCTGGTTTATATAAATCTGGTTGCCAGGTATGATTCACCTTTAATTATTTTGCAGCAAGGACATCCATGGGTGGAGGGTGGGTTGTCAAAAGAGTCAAGGTGGCAGACACAACCACATGATCAAGGGTGCCATCCTGGCTTCCTCCTCCCTCGAAGATGCCCCTGCTCTGCAGGACCTTTGCAAACCATCTACCAAATTTGTGGGGCAAAAAAATTGGATGGAAGAATTCCCTGATTTTCTTCAAGGAAAGGAGAAATAATCTGATTATTTCTCAAGAGCAGGACTCTTCCTAGTGCTGGCTGTAGAACCACTACCGAGAAGTTATAAGGACTTCCTTCCTAAGGTCTTTTTGGATTTAACTGAAGTGCTAGTAGCCAGAGGGGCTCAAGACAGTGGGAGAGATAACTTCATACTGCAATTATACTGTACATGCGCCTTGGCTACTTGTAACTGAATAAGCACAGTGCCACCACACTCTATCTGTGAGAATTTCTCTGAAGTTCTCTTCTTAGAAATAACTTCTAAACCTATTCTTCTTCCCTTAAGTTCTGTTAAAATTGGTACACTCAAGAATAGACATATTAACTTTGATGAAGACAAGATGGATGCTTATCAGCTCAAAAACAGAAAGAAAATAAAGTGTGAGACAGCAAATAAAAACCACCGTAAAACCCAATAATTATAAACTGGTGTGGTCAAGGTGTGACATATTTTACAAATAGTAAAACAAAACATAACCACATTAAGAGAAGTAAGATCACATTGATCAGATAAAAGCAAATGTAAATAAAATGGATCTGGGTGGCATGCAAACGTGAGGAGATGGGGCATTATTAACTGCAACCAGGAATTTCTCTAATAGGATCATTATAAAAGAATGTGGATTAGTGTTTCAGGGACTCCTTCATCCCAGGAACAAAGTCTTTGTTTAAATGGAATGCCCTTTAGTTTCTCCTCAAGAACATCTGTTGGGAGGGCATTAAATCTTGCCAGAGTTAGGGCTCTTCTGAATTTGGGAACTGTCCTTTGGCTTTGCTATCTAGCCGGCTTGAAAAATGGTGAATAACTGCCCAAGAACACATGGGTGGATACAGCAGCCAGTTCTAATTGGGCTTCCAAATCCTTGACATGCCGTTTAAGGACTACCTCTGCACATTTATACCCCATCATCGGGACTGTGTTAAGTGGGAACCCACAGCACTTCAGCTTCTCCTACAATGTCCTACCCCAGAATAAAACAAAGTCATCGCTTCAGATTAGAGATGTTAACTTTGAAGTCAACACTATTGATTTCAATACCTAGGAACCATTTCCTAGGACTATTTTCTCTCTACAGCAGGAATAACAATGGAAGCTCCTGCGAGACAATTGTCAGTCTATGATAATAGACCAGTATTCTGTTGTTCATCTCCTTGAGAATGTCTGGTAAAAGGCTGGTTCAGATTATAGAAATGCCTAAACAATGCCAAAAGGAAGCGTTTGAGCCTGTTTTTGTAGTGAAAAAGGGATGCAAAAATAAATAGCAGCAATACCGCTGCCCAGAGTCACCCTGTTTGAGTTGGGTGGCCATATAAATCCTTCAAATGAATGAATGAATGAATGAATGAATGAATGAATGAATGAATGAATGAATGCCTTTATTTTCAGCTGAAGGATTTTCTTTTCAGTTTGACCTTGAATTCTAGAGATGCCTCGATAAAAGGCATTTACAGAGGAAGATCTAAAGTGGCAGGCAGAGGAAGGATTCAGAAGCCCTTATTTTATTCTAATCCTGCATATAGAAATAGGGTTCATGTATTACACTAAACCACGGGGTTTGTTTAACCAGGGTTTAGTAAGTAAAACTAAACTAGTGGGCAGGTCACGCACTAGACTAGGCGAAAATCTATCAAATCAATTCAATGTTTCAGCATTATGTGAATCTAGACAGCCAACCTTTCTTTACATATAGCTTAGGCCACTTCTTAGTAAATATTAGAAGCTAATCTTGAGTAAGAAAAGCAACACAGAATGAAAGGGAAGATGGGCTGTGAACAGGAAGAGAGAAGTTGCAATCTGATTGTCATGGGTTAACTTTGTAATAAAGATGCAGAATCACGGTATAAATTTTTGCAGACAGTGCTTGATTTGGTTTATTTTGTTTACTGAAATGGTATAAGCTGTGCTTGAGCTAACAAGCTTTCATGACAGTTTAGAGAATGGCAATAAATAAAAGAAAGAACAAAACTATAAATAACAATGAAGATAAAGCATACAGAGGAGTAAAATACACCAATAAAACTATCAATAAAAAAATTCAGATTCTTTTTTTTTTTTAAAGAAAACCCTGCTAGTTGACATGCATGAAAAGCTCAGTCAAATAAAAAGACTGGCAAAGAAGGACATTTGATTTAGTTTTAGGCATCTCACTGGGACAGTAATTTCAAAGATGGGTCACTGTAAGGGCCATTTGTCCTCTCACCATAAATTTAACTTCAAAAGGAAGTCTGTAGGTTGAGCCATGGCAACTGGATTTCTTTCTTTTGGTTGAAACGTTTCGCTGCTTATCCAAGTAGCTTCTTCAGTCTGAGGAACCTCTTCAGACTGAGGAACCTCTTCAGACTGAAGAAGCTACTTGGACAAGCAGCGAAACATTTCAACCAAAAGAAAGAAATCCAGTTGCCATGACTCAACCTACAGACAATTCCACCTGGATGACTGAGAATCTTCATCGACATATTCAAAAGGAAGATTGATCCAAAATTAGACCTCCAAAATCTGGAGAAGACTCATTGGCACCATTCTCTGAATGGTGCTGGCACTAGCAAGATACAGTAGCTGGTCCTGGTCACATACTGTATGTGATTTAACCCCTTATGAAGTTACTGGTGATAATGGTAGATTCCTAAGCATTGTCACTGTTGAAGTTTTCCCAAGGTATATTTGGATAAGAAACTCTGTAGATGGCTGTTGTGGGTCTTCTGGGCTGTGTGGCTGTGTTCTGGAAGTTGTGGTTCCTAACGTTTTGCCAGCATCTGTGGCCAGCATCTTCAGAGGGCAGGAGCACAGACAGAAGCGAAATCTCTGTGCCCAGGTAGAGTGGCAATGTTTTGTTTGTTTTCTATTTATAGAGCTAAGTTATAGGAGATTAGGTGGAGTTTTTTGTTGTGTTGAAATGTTAATGAGTGGCTGTTGAGCGTGATTAGCATGTTCATTGTGAGAAGTATTCCCATGACCTGGTGGTTGGACTGAGTTCGTTGACCTTTTGCAGGCTGTGTTTTTCAGGACTGGTAGCCAGGTTTTGCTAATTTTTAGACTTTCTTCTTTTTTATTGTAACTGTGCTGGTGTTTGTGAATTTCAATGGCTTCTCTGTATAATCTGGTGTAGTGGCTTTTGGTGTTGTCCAGTATTTCTGTGTTTTCAAATAGGATTTTGTGTCCCGTTTGCTTGAGAGCATGTTCAGCTACTGAAGATTTTTCCGGTTGCTGTAGTCTGCAGTGTCTTTCGTGTTCTTTTATCCTGGTGTGAATGCTTCGTTTTGTGGTTCTGATGTATACTTGTCCGCAGCTGCATGGTATGCGGTATACTCCTGCAGCGGTGCGGGGGTCCCTTTTGTCTTTTGCTGATTTTAGCATTTGTTGTATTTTCCTGGTGGGTCTGAAGACTGTTTGAAAGAGTGTTTGAAATCAGCCACTTGTTAACATTTCAACACAACAAAAAACTCCACCTAATCTCCTATAACTTAGCTCTATAAATAGAAAACAAACAAAACATTGCCACTCTACCTGGGCACAGAGATTTCGCTTCTGTCTGTGCTCCTGCCCTCTGAAGATGCTGGCCACAGATGCTGGCGAAACGTTAGGAACCACAACTTCCAGAACACGGCCACACAGCCCGGAAGACCCACAACAGCCATCGAACTCCGGCCGTGAAAGCCTTTGACAATACAAACTCTGTAGAGTTTGACATTCTTCTCTAGCATACAGGGGTCTGCAGTCATTATGGCGACCACAACGGTGTGATTAAAGTTCCACCTCTTTTTTTATATGTTTGCATGTGAGACACACTAAAAAAAACAGGTGGAGCTTCAGTTGCAGCACTGTGGCTGCCATCTTGATGTTTTTGACCACGCCTTGCAGACACCCCTGCTAGTATAGATCTGAACCATCTTCAGCTGGTTATTAAAAAACCAGGAAAGCAGGGGTAGGAAACGTATGGTCCAGAACTTGCTGAACTATAGCCCCCTAATTACTGTCTGTGGGCTGCTGGGAAATGTAATTCAATAACACATCTGGGTAGCCATGAATTCTCCAGTCCTGAGCTAAACTGCATGTGAGTTGCTTTCCTTTTGTATTTTCTGTCTTCAGATAATAGAATTTATTGCTCAGCTTTGTGACGGCAGAATTACGTTATAAAGATTAATACACATTGTCAACTGATTCAAGATAACGTTCACCAGGTATACTGATGGCCTAATCTAAATAGCAAAAACATGATCAAGAGCATTTTGTGCCAACTGACAAGTAATTAAATAGGAATGTTTTACTTTTTAAAAAAAACAGAAGTGTCAATAACTGAGGTTCATATCTAAACAAGCTGGGATATGACTCCACAGCAAAGGCAGAGTAATTTCATAAAGAACAAACCACTTAATCCAAATCTCTATGTCAAACCTTGAGCAAAATGACATTAAGGCTGCACATAATTATCTAAATGCCCTTGTCATTCAATTCTATTCAGCAGTTTGATTCAGATTCTGACATATTTACAATAGACCCATTAAAATAAATGAGATGTAAGTTACTTATGAATAACTTAAGATTGAATGATTTAAAGGGCAAAAATGAATCCAATTAAAGTTTATAAGTAAAATGAGTTCAGAATTGGTGTTTAGATACAAGCTTTGGAGACCCATGGAATCATAGAAAGTGCCACCCCTTACACAGTGCAGGAATCCCGATTAAAGTATTCATGACAGATGGTTGTCTGGCTTCTTCTTGAACATCTTTGGTGAAGGAGAAACTACTATTGATTTGGGTAACTGGTTTTACTAACATTCAATCTGAAGTTGCCTTCTTTTAACTTATATCCATTACTCCATGGAAGGTGATCTTGGATCCAGTGTTTCCAGAGAGACCTTGATGGCTTGCAGCATACTTTATCAGCTAGGAGTTATATATCCATTACTACCTCTTGATTGAGATAGACCCATTACAATTATTCACAAGTTGTCTCCTAGCTGGATGACTCCGAAGTTTAATATGTGTGGTTGCAATTGAAAATAATTCGGGGAACTGCTGTTAGTCCAATGATAGGCAGCAAAACTGTTACTTGGGACAGGCTAATAAAGGCGTAGTATGCTAGTACTTTCTTATCTCTACAGGCCACCAGGAATCATTCGAACTATTGATTTTCAGTCTTAAAAGCCATAAATGTCTTGGCACCGGGATATTTGCTTGGCTATCCCCTATCACATTAGAGAAAGAGATACTTCTATTACTACCTTAGAGCAGAATACAAAATAAAAATATAATCAATAGAAAGCATAAATGAATATGATGATGTCCATACGCCCTTCAATTATGTCCATGTGATACCAGTGATGTAGAATCGACTGCCCATGTGTTGTTGTATTGCTGGCTTTATAAGGACATTAGAGTCCGTTTTATTTCCCCTCATATATTCAGACTGTACTGATTTATTTTACACCCTGCTCCTTTTATCAGATCAGAGTCTATCTCTCTGAACATCACCAAATTTCTTCATGCTGCTAATAAAATCAGATGAGAGGGGATTGTTCCTCGAGCTTCATAATTATGGGAATAAAGACCTGGTTTTGCCACCATGCTTGGTGAGGGGAGGGGAACAGCCAGTCTTGGGGTTGGCTGGTCTCTTAGATCTGCCTTGACCAGCCTTTCCGACCTATGGGATAAGTAAGATCTACCATTGCTTGGATCGGACTGTATTAGATATTTTTATTGATTATTATTGTTATTTATGGTTTTTACTGATTTTAAACTCTTATTGTGAACCGCCCAGGGTCCCTCCTTGTGGGGGGAGATGGGCGGGATATAAATATGACAAATAAATAAATAAATAAATAAATAAATTTTAGATTTAAGGCTTTCTTATCCACTAATGTATCTTAGGTCTAACCACCAGTTTACAGCCAGAAATATAGATTTAATGGGAATTACAGAGTTATAGTATTAGTACTAAAAACAATTGTTATTTTAGTCTTAAGAGTTATAGTATTAGCGGAAATACTAATTCTTATTTGTTCTTACTTATCTATTCTTATACGTTATCTTACTGAACTCATATTCAAGACCAGTGTTCCTGATTTTGACTGCTTTATTCTAATCAAATTGTTGGGTTGTTCGTGTAATGCTGTGCTGGTCAATAACCAAAATAAAGATTTTGATTTGATTTGAATATGATGATGATGGAATCAATATACCTAGGTTTCCAAAATCTTAACTCTAAGATTCACATAACTAATTCAAATCAATCCTATAAAAATCTGCTAAATCCTTGTATCTACAAAACAAAATTTTGCAACTAAAATCGTAACAAAAGAGTCTTTGTCTGCTACTAAATATTGAATATAACATTTGCCTGGGTGGCCTGGAAAAAAAATTAAGAAAGGCTGCATTGACCTTATTCAAGAATTGGAATAAAATCTGTACTATCTTGCCTGATTCACATAGGACAACCTATTTGCCCTCTGGAAATGCCCCAGGAAAGCATTAAAGTGAGCTCTAAAACCTGCCCATCAATACTTGGATAAATAAATGAATTCAAGCAAGCTGCTGGAAAGCATTTATAGGATTTTGTGAAATGTCTCCTACCATATTTACTTAAAGGTAAAGGTTCCCCCCGCACATTTGTGCAGTTGTGTCCGACTCTAGGGGCTGGTGCTCATTTCTGTTTGTTAGCCGAAGAGCCAGAGTTGTCCAAAGACGCTTCCACGGTCATGTGGCTGGCATGACCGCACGCTTCCCACCGAAGTGGTACCTATTCATCTACTTGCATCTGCATGCTTTCGAATTGCTAGGTTGGCAAGAGCTGGGGCTAGTGCGGGAGCTCACTCCGCACGCAGGGCTAGGGATTTGAACCTCTGAACTTGCAATCTTCTGATCGACAAGCCTGGCGTCTTACCCGCTGAGTCACCACGCCCCTACCAGAAAAGTCATTACAAAGTCTCTTTTCTGAATGCCTTTAACAAATGAAGCCAAGCAAGTGGCTAAAAGCTGTAGAGTTTTTTCTAGCCTAGTGGTTCTCAAACATTTTGGTTTTAGGACCCCTTTACATTCGTAAAAATGATCGAGGACCCCAAAGAGCTTTGGTTTATGTGGGTTATAGCTATCAGTATTTACTTCATTAGAAATTAAAACTGAGAAACGTTAAAATATTTATTTGACTCCACGGAATCCCTGAAAGGGTCTCCGGAACCCCCAGGGGTCCCCAGGCTACACTTTGAGAACTTTATTAAGGGCCAGGAAAAGAACTTTTACTTTTTTCAGATATCTTAGACCAGTGTTTCTCAACCTTGGCAACTTTAAGACGTGTGGACTTCGACTCCCAGAATTCCCCAGCCAGCAAAGCTGGTTGGGGAATTCTGGGAGTCGAAGTCCACACGTCTTAAAGTTGCCAAGGTTGAGAAACACTGTCTTAGACATTTCATTCAGCACTTTCAAGCTTTGTACTTTATTTATCTTCTACTGTTTGCCTGTACTTTGGTCTCACTGACGTTGCTTTACCCATTATTGTTTTATTTTAGCTTAGGGAAGTATAGTTTTAAAATGTAAAAGAAGAAACAAATCTGTAATAGTATTCAATTCCTCACCAATATCTAAACTAGTCAAGCCAATGTTTCATCTCATGGGAGAAAGCATGCCTCATTATATCCTTTCCCCAAGCCATATTTCAAAATATACTGCACATTTCTTTTGTTAGAAGCGTCTTCTGCAGAGGTCAGGTTTATCTCTGACTGTCTAACCAGGCAGTGGAAACTGCTCTGTCCAGGGAGCCTCCCAGCAAATCTTTCACATTTCCTTCTTTCTTTGTTTAACGATTACAATAAAAGGCACACATGCAAGACAAGGGATTCGTTGCCATCCTAGAATCATTCAAATGATGAACATCATTATGAAAGTGATTTAAATGTTCATCTGCACCCATCTCACTGCATAAGTATATATTATATGCATGATGTACCTTCACAAATATGCATGTGTCTTGACCCAAAGCCTGGCCACTGACTTAAAAGCATTTTGGTTTTGCTTTTCTGCTGAACACTGGGAGGCTAAAGTACAATTGATGATGCATATTTCCCTAACAGTATCAGTTATTTAAGACAAACATTAAAAAGACTGTAAAATTGTGGAGAGTTAGAATAGAGCTCTCCTGATAAGGTACCACCGGGCTATTAAACAGATGCTTTTCTTCAGGGATGGAATTATGTAGGCAGCCAGCTCTGTGACAAATCACAATTGTAGCAAGCACATGTATCTGCATCTTGACAAACACCAAGGATCTGCCACAAAGGGGATGGGGGTGGGAGCAGAGAAGGAGGCAGCAAAATTGTTCAAGCCAGCAATAAGATTTCCTGCCAGGCGCTTAATTGAGGAAATTGACAGGAAGTCATCCAGTACAGAATCTGATAGATTCAGTTGATTGTGCAATTATTGCTTTGGAAAGCTAAATAGAAATGCTTGCCTATTTATAGAAAGAGGTGATTGCAGCTATTAATTTGAGCAGTTGGATTTGAGTATTTTATGTGCATTTGATTTTGCTGGGTGTATTGAGTAAACTGGAAAATTATTTTAAAGGCCAATTCATTCAGTCTGGTGCAATCATATACATATAATATATATACAATATATATACAATACACACACACACACACACATCTAAACACCAGCAAATCATCATTTGGAGTGAGGCTTGTGGAACAGTATTATATGAGAATATACTGTATGTCTTATAAACATTTATGCATGCGTAAGGTGAAACCTCTTCCTAGTGATTACAGGGACATTTCCATATCGTTTTCATGAAAACAATACATAAGTGGCTTGCCACTGATTTCTGGGGTGTATTTTAAACTTCCAAATTAGCCTATAATCCTGAGATCTCCTGGTGGTCTCACATCCAAGTACAAATCAGGTCTGACCTGCTTAGCTTTTTGAGATCAGCCAAGTCAGCCAGGTATCTATATTTTATCTTGGGAAAAGTTATGAGATGCTTTCCCAGTTTCGGGGGATCCCACATCCCTGACAACAAAGTTGCTTTTTGGCTTTGATTCCTGCTCCTGAATGCTGCCTTTTTATTTGTGCTCTGGTCCTTATTGCCCTTTTGACCTGATTCCCAATACCAGGCTCCCGACTCAGTCCTGACTGCGGTTTGTGCCTATGTCCTGATATTATTTTAAAATTTCCCTTTCTCCATGCAGTGGGGCAAACTAAGTCCTATAGGCCACATGCTGTTGAGTGATTTTTCCCCCTACCCCCAGCTGTAAAATTGTTGCCATGCCATTTATTAGCATGATTTGGTAATATGATTTGCCATCATACAGGTAGCCCTTGCTTAAGAACTGCACCGTTTAGAGACCATTTGAAGTTACAATGGCGCTAAAAGTAACTTTTCGACTGATCCTCACACTTATGACCATCACAGCATCCCACAGTCACGTGATCACTATCTGTGCACTTCACAGCCGGCTTCTCACAAGCAGAGTCAATGGAGAAGCTGGCAGTAAAATCGCAAGTTGCAGTCACGTGATGTCTCACTTCACGACCGCAGCGGAAGTGAGGTTGTAAGTCCGTTGTAGTCATGTGATGTCTCGCTTAACGACCGAGTTGCTTGGCTATGGAGTTGCCGGTCCCAATTGCGGTTGTTAAACGAGGACTACCTGTAATGTGAAAGTGAAATGTCCCAAGAAGATTTTTCAAAAACATGACAGGTTTACCTGCTGGAGATAAGGGTTGGAGAATCCAAAATAATGCCTAAATTCCGTATGGACAGACCCCATGCAATGCAACATAGATAGAGTGAAAGCTGCACTGAGGAAGTGGATGTTCATCCAGAGAGATGACTGCTACCTTTTGAGCTGAGCCTTGCAACTGCCTGGGGAGAAGGCAATACCTTCTCTTAGGAAACCTCTCTCTATGCTCTGTACAACATCTCAGCCACTCCACATATAGGCTAGAATTTCTTTGTCCCCCACTGCTGTGTAAGCCATCAGAGATCAATGCAGGCTTAAATAGTTCACAGACCTACAGCGCAGAGATCTGAAGTATGAAAACACCTTGAACCAGACCTACGTTGACCTGTCTAACATAACCTTCTCTGTAGCCAGCCTGATTCAGATTTGGGTACTTACTCAGACTGTTGGGACAATCACAGTCTGGCAAAGCCCAGAATTCCCTGATAAAGGTATCTGCGACAAACAGAATGAGAAGGACGATTAAAAAATGGAAACAGTCCTCACGTTTACCTTTGCTTTGCGGAAACGGTAGACCACCAGCATGCTTATAAAGCCCAACAGCATACAGAGAGTTTGGAAGGAGATGATAGCAAGTCGTAAATACTGGTCCTCCTGTGCATAGCAGGGAGCATCATCTGTACAGTCAGAACATCCTTCCCTGCAGGGCAAGCAGGTGTACAAATCCTCAGCCATCTCACTTCTAGAAAAATGGCTCTCAGCATCCTTCCCTAAAAGTATCAGATATGGAAGAGGAAAGATAATTGTATACATTCAGGTAGTAGAAAAGCAAAAGATCTTTCCGGTTGCCTTCTTGGTCAGTAGGTTCCACCCTTGCATTTTCTGGACCGTAACTACAGAGTTGTTTGCAAAACACAGATACCTCTTGGAGAGCAGAAATCATCCTCAAAGTTCCTGTGGTTGTGCAAGTTATATTTTGTGCCACAAGTCCAGGGGCTCATTTAAACAGGGGGGGGGGGAGGCAACAAGAGGTGAGAGGGCTTTCCACGTTTTGATGTTAGTGAGGCAACATACATTACTATCTAGAGGGGGAAGGAAATATGTAAGAACATTTATGTCCATTGGGGCTGTACATGCTTGGAAAAAGAATTGAAAGAATTGCTTTGGAATAGAAAGCAGCTTCTTTAAAGCAGCTGCACTTTTTTTCAGATTTCCATGTGATCCTGAAAAAATACAGCAGCTTTAAAAAGTCACATTAAAGATGTAGCTGCTTTAATGAATAGACTCGTTGAGACAGATATGCCTTTTGGGGGGGCCCACGCAGAAGCTACAAAAATGGTACAGTTAATTTAAATAGATGCTGTGTTCAAAGTACCTCTTCCAAATCAGTTTTGAAACAAGTACTGCCCTAACTTCCATAAACTAAATTATCTAACTATACTATTGGCTTGAGCAAATCTCTAATTTTCTTTCCATACCTTTATTCATAATGTACAGGGAATTGTTTCATCAGTAGTTACTTGAAAACATTACTTGAAACAATGTTAGCTGTCCCCATACTTTCTCCATAAATATATGCCCAATTTTAATTTTACATTATCTGTCAAAGATCATCATTTAGATTATTCATGTTTGTTCATGTGTATCATTTGACAACTACAGTATACTGTATATGAATACTACAGATTTGAAGAGCAGCAGCTGACTTTGTAAACCATATCTGTTCAAATATACTTCGTTTGGTTTTCTTGCTTTCCCAATTTTTTTAATACAGATGTTGCCCCAAATGACATATGAAGTGTATGTTTCATGATAAAAATCATACTTAAATATATATACTAAAATGGAATGGGTGCAAAACTGCACACAGAAACAACTTTTGTCTGAAAAGAATTTACACGCAAGGATTGTATTTAATGCAGAATGATGTGGGAAAAGGATGGAAGAGATTTATAAAAGAATGTATGCAAATCTGAGAGAGACTGGAAATAGACTTACTCAGCCATCCCTAGCTGAAGTGAAAAATTGCTTGTGTGAACTATTTCTCCATCTGCGGAGACCAGGCCTTACAGACCAGTTGTTACATATTCATTTATTTTTTAGAGATATATGCTTGACCTGGAAAAAAAAGCTCTATTTATTCTGATCAAAAGTTCAGACAGCTTAATGGACCAGTTTAATCCAATTAAGTAATCTCTGAACCTGCTTAATGTTTTAATTCAGAAGTTTCTCATAGGCAGGCTGCAAGTTCTAG
Source organism: Charina bottae (assembly GCA_023362775.1). Taxonomy (NCBI): domain Eukaryota; kingdom Metazoa; phylum Chordata; class Lepidosauria; order Squamata; family Charinaidae; genus Charina; species Charina bottae. Next base: position 49,215,591 of record JALMGJ010000007.1, on the reverse strand, counting down.
CATCCCAAATTTGGAGGAAATAAATCTAAGAATACCTGGGTGAGCCTGCAGCCCTCAGTGTAATTTTATGCAGCCTTTGGCCTAATTTCCAAAAGACCTCTGCAAGTATTTGGCTTACAGATCTGTTAAAATTGATCTTCTAAATCAGTGATCCTGAACCTCAGCAACTTTAAGATGTGTGGACTTCAACTCCCAGAATTCCCCAGCCAGCACTGGCTGAAGAATTCTGGGAGTTAAAGTCCACACTTCTTAAAGTTGCTGAGGTTGAAAAATACTGTACTAAAGTATCATTTTGTCAACAAAAAAGGGACGCATTTGGACTGAAAGGTACTGTAGGCAGGATCTATGTATTTTATCTGTATATACTGTATGTGAAAGAAACAATACCAACAACTTCCTACCAAAGTGACAATGGTTCAATTCTGAAGCCAGGGAAGAGGGGGCAGGTTTTTATATTTTCACCCCACTGACCAGAGAATATAATACATCCAGCTACCAGTCATAAAACAGATAGTGAAGAATCAAGCACTTGTGCCTGATCTCCATTAAGGGTCCAACCAGTTGGATTCAGTGTTTCTTTGATTGTGGATTGTCCCTATACCTGGCTCTGCTTCAAACAAAGCTTCCTTGTGGCTGATAGCAGAAGGAAGGAAGGAAGGAAGGAAGGAAGGAAGGAAGGAAGGAAGGAAGGAAGGAAGGAAGGAAGGAAGGAAGGAAGGAAGGAAGGAGTCACTGTCCTTCTGCCATCCACTAAATCAGGGGTGGGGAACCTTTTTTCTGCCAAGGGCCATTTGGATATTTATAACCGGGGACCGGGGGGCGGGGTTTCTGGGATTTCCACGGACCGGGGGCTGGAGTTTGCGGGTGGGAGCCAATCACAAGCACTGGGGGGCAGGGTTTGCGGGCGGGAGCCAATCGCATTGAAGGGGCGGGGTTTGCGGGCGGGAGCCCCGCGGGCCTGACGTTGCCCACCCCTGCACTAAATGCTCACATATATAATCCAATCAAAGGAAAAAGAGAGGAAGGAGGAGGAGGGGGAAAAAAGCAGATGTAGGCACTCATTTTCACATAATAGAGGTCTTATAACAGTGAACTGAAGGGATGAGAGTTGTGCACTGCTTCTTGTTCTTGTTGACATGGGGTATTCAAATAGTCTAATGAACTGGCTTTGAAAGGAAGAAGAGCAATAGAGAATCCATCCCTGCATCCTTCCCTCGATTATGCACATAGACATCATACATACAGTCTCATACAATGTAGTTATGAATTCTAAAGAAGCACATTCCACCCCAGCTGAACATAACAGTGTGTTGCATTCTGTCATATTGTAGATATGGCCACATTTGTGCATATAGAGCATATCTGGGTTTGATTTAAATGTTAGGAAGTCTTTTGGCTTAATATATGAGAAGATAACCTCCCATTGGGTAAGGTACTTACGGGGTTGGGAATGGTTAGGGCTTTGCTAGGTGGGTGATGATGCAAAATCCATGTGATGGGTGAGTTGAGGAGTTTCCTTTGTTGCTTTTATGGGATTTGGGGACCTTTGTTTTTTAATTAGATGGCAGTGCAGTTGAAGAGAGCCAGTTTGGTGTAGTGGTGAAGACACCAGGCTAGAAACCAGGAGACCGGGAGTTCTAGTCCCGCCTTAGGCACAAAGCCAGCTGGGTGACTTGAGCCAGTCACTCTCTCAGCCCTAGGAAGGCAGCAATGGCAAATCACTTCTGAAAAACCTTGCCAAGAAAACTGCAGGGACTTGTCCAGGCAGTCTCCGAAAACTGGACCCGATTGAATGGATAAAAAAAAAAAAGTGCAGTTGAAGGGGTCTCTTGGGGCCACAAAAGATGGAACCTGGGGGCAGTAGGTTACATACAGGACAGTCAAACTCAAAAAGACAGCCATCACATTCTCAGTCATGATCTGTGTTAATGAAGGTATATAATCGTGACTTCTGAATAATATGCAGATGTCGACTTTGGGAGACCGCTTTAGCCTGGAACAGCTTGCCATTGGCTTATAAAGCTAATGCCCCAAGTACTTGCTCATGATCCAGATTATCTGCTTTTCATTCCTGGTTCCTTGCCCTGTAAGGAATACCTGATTTTGATAGCTCCCTGCTAACGTCTGTATCACTTGCAAATACCCTTTAAAGGTCTTAAGCCATTTGCTCCAAGGTTTCCTCTGAAAGGTTTCTGGAGCAGGGCAGTTCTTCATTTCCCCCAGCTGGGACTGGTTTGCCTTCTGTGGCAGTTCCAAAAAATTAATGACAACTTGTCTATTTTTTGGCACGAGCCTGAGAAACAGAATTGCAAACACAATGCCATCTGCCCTGCCGTCTCGGCAACCCACGTTACCTCCCAGTTCTGCCTTGACCTACAACTGTGCAGCCTCCCAGAAAGCAGAAGGATGGGGAAGTTTTAAGTGGTAGAGGCATTTGGCCGGCAAACTCTTGATTATTAATGATGGTGAGCAAGCAAGAACACAGCTTGACTTTCAGATTCCTTGCTGGGTTTGCAGAGCTGGCAGTTAGATAAACAATCTTTTTTCAAACTAATGTGCTAAGGAAATTTCACAGAGCATTGGAGGTTGCAAAAACAAATCTCTACTATTTCAGCTCGGCACAAATAGCTTTCTGAACTAAAGTAGAAATGTAAAATGCATGTTTTTAGAAAACAGCACATCTAACCCACTTTCTCAACTGAATCACCTGGGGACTGGCTTAAAGCTGTAATTAAGAAAAGCTGCCCAATTAGCAAATAAGCACAATTCACTCCTGGTCTCAGTCCTAAATGTTTTGCTAAATCCCACTGAAAACAATGGGGGCTAACTTCTGAATAAGGGTAAATCAGAGTGTATTGCTCATCTCCAATATTCCCCCACCCCCAACCTCCTCTGGCTCCACCGTGTTTTCTCCTGTAGGAGCATTTTCTCCTGTAGGAGCATTTTGCACCCTTTTTATTCGATCCAGATCCATCTTTCTTCTTCTCAGGCTTTGCAAAATAACTCTTCAGGTCATGACTTAATGTTACTGTACTATAAAAGCCTCAACTTGCATTCCTTTCAATGATAACAGTGCTTGGACATCTAGAGTTAGTAGCCTTGTATTTCTGTTTTATGTAGCAGGAGAGGTGACAGGGCACGTTACCGACTTCAAACCTGTGGCTTTTTCTTTCATAATTTGACAATTGATATGAGCTATCTTACCCTTTGGTTCTGAAAAGATACATATATTCAGTTTGGCAGGCTGAGAGCCTGATCAAAAAATTCCAGCTCCTCAGAAGAAGCCACAATCTATGCAAGTCCTGTGCAGTATACTTGCAAGTGAGTATGTGTGTGCCAGCATGTATTTAATTCTTGCTTTGGACTTTTATTAATTGTCACCGTACATGCGAGCTTTAGGATCTGCATTTTGAAGGAAGCAAGTCTAAAAGGGCTAAATCTGACTTGCACTGAGTATTCATACACTTTTTAAAATTTAAGTTTATGTACAGATTGCCAACTCGTTTCTAATTTCATTTGCTCACTAATTTACTATTTTTTTCTATAAGTATTCTGCCCACATTATTAGAAGTATTGCTTGGCACTTTCATTTTTGTAAGGATAGAGGGGCTAATTGGAACTAAGAGGATGGATTTGATCCCATCTCCCTCTCTTCCGCCCTCTTCCCTGTCAATTCTTCTTGCACTCTTCTCTGCACTCACATGCCACCGCCGTTGGCCATTATTCCCTGCTGATTGTCAGATAAGAACCTCTGTGTTGAGCATTCTCAGGCACATATTACATCAGCCTATTGGAGGAAGGAGGTCTGGAGGGAAAACCATGTCTCTGCCGTCCCTCCAAGGTTTTCCGATGCTCCTTCCTCTAATAAGAGACTACAATAATTGGGTTGTAAGAATCCAATTGACCACTAGATGGAAGCAAAGAGAAACTCTAAGAAGTGGCTGTCTGGATGTTTGTGGTCCAGATGTGGTAGCCCCAGATATCTAACGTGTGATGTTTGTATTCATATTTATTTGTAAACAGACACATGCATTATTTATAACAGCAGATCTGTGCTTCCGTATGTGATATGCTCTCTAAAGAACTACCAGCATCAGTGTTCCTTGTGCATAATCGCAAAGGAGAAATATTTGCTTGGAGAGACAAACTATCATAGGATTTAGGGAGACAGATCCCAGAGACATCGGGAGCCAGGGGTACTAATGGCACCACTGCAAGCCAACACATGGCTGCAAGGCAACTTTTTATAGGGTGGAATTATATATCACAGGAATAAACAGGGGCATTCTTAACAACAGCCACTTCCTTTAAAGTGGAAGGGTGACTAAGTGATTGCAGCCCCTCCCCGATTTAAGGTACACACCTTCAAAAGGAGCAGGGCTCACACTTACAATTTTGAAGCTGGTAACCGTTGCTGTGGATGCCTCTGAGAGTAAACCAGGTTTAGCTTATGTACAAATATGAAAACAGTACAAGGAAGCCTCTTGCTACATTTAATTCTGTACACCACTCATGACTGTCTGATCGGATTAAATTATTCATTGTACTAGCCCAAGGGAGAATAAGCAAACTTCCCTTTTCAGGGAAACATACAAGAGAGGGTAAGTTTATACTTTTGACAGCAGAGCTAGACATCCCATGAATTTGGGCATACAGGCTGTAATTTCTTTAGATTGTAGACTGAGAACACATTTAAACCTTTCATGCAGCTGAGTTATATAAAGCAGTGTTTCTCAACCTTGTCAACTTTAAGATGGGTGGACTTCAACTCCCAGAATTCCCCAACCAGAGGAAGAACTAAAAGTAACCAAAAAAGGAAACTAATATGCACTTTTAAATAGCTGCTGCCCTTATATAGGTTCTGAAAACTGTTAACAGCCCAGGAGCAAAACTTTTACAAATGAAATACACATAAAAGTAGATGCGTTTTACAGACTGTACAGAGCATCACAGATGACAAACCACAGGCCTAAAATTCCTTAAGTGATTATATAATTCCTAAATTGCAGAACGTTGGGATAATCCATTGCATAACCCTGACAAGGATAAAAAGGAATCTTACATTATTAATGTGTTCTGTCTTGCAGACTCAAGCGAAGGCACTTACTGTGAAAGATGTTCATTGAAAATATTTTGGGATTATAGAATCCAGCCTTACAAATGCATGAGTAGGCTCCAAGTACAAATCCAAGGCCTTTAATTGGTATGCACTGCAAGAAAGAAAAAAAGACAAGGGAAAAAAAGATGAAAGAGACACCCATTCTCCTTTGTGGAGACATTGTAGTTGTTCATCTCAAGGCCAGCAATTCAGCAGGAGGCTTTCAAAAAAGAACTTTTTTTTTTTACTTTGAAAAAAGAGGTTAAAAAGAGACTTCAGTGTCAACAAATGGAAAGCACGTTATTACTCAGACAAGATTTCCGTGTCAAAACTGTTTTTCATTAAAATGGTATAGCGATGAATTGTTTTCCTCTCTTGAATTTGGCAAAAATTTTAAAAAAAGAAACCTCTTTGCTTCCAATTTATTTGGTGAACAACTCTAAAAGAAAATTCTGATTTATTTGGTCAGTAGTGACAACCAAATTTGATAGGAGGAACCTCCTCAGTTCATGAATACCTAACATTAAAAAAAGTGTCTCACATCTGCATGTGCTTTGCATTTAAACACACATACAGTGATTGACAGGGCAATGTGAAAAAGGAAATGCACTAGAGCAGTGTTTCTCAACCTTGGAAACTTTAAGCTGTGTGGACTTCAACTCCCAGAATTCCCCAGCATTGCTGGCTGGGGAATACTGGGAGTTGAAGTCCACACAGCTTAAAGTTGCTAAGGTTGAGAAACACTGCTCTAGAGTAATAAAAAGAGATAAAATATATTCTTGTTAATTTGGAGGATTTAGAGGCAAAGGGGGGTGAAACTATCCCCCATTTCATTGGGAGGTGCTAACTTTCAGTGTGAGAATAAACCTAAATTGCCCAATGGATGCCATCTTGCTTTCCCTTACTGGAAGCTGGGTGGGTGGAAGACAGTATTGAAAAATTTAGAGAAACCAAATATTTTTCTCTTCCCCCTCAAGTCTCACTACTAGGCTTTAACTCTCAGTTCCTAGTTCGGACTTCCTGTGGACCACTCTTCTCAGTCCTGCCTTGACTCAGTTCCCCTCTGCAGTTGGCTTTGCTCTGACGGCCTCCTTTTCTTCCCATAATTCCTTCCTGAATCGGCATTTGGAGAAGAAAATATTGTGCCCTGTACCCATTGCTTGGCTCTTTAAGGGAATTCTTGCAAACCCCCCCCATCTGAAAAGAAACCACAATTTTTATGGTCTTCATCAGGGGTTCCACAGGGTGTAGTCAAAAAAGTCAAGATGGCAGCCATGCTGGAACAATCAAAGATCTGCCTGTTTTTTTATGTGCATCACACATGCAATGCATGTAAAAACAAGCAAAGCTTCAATCACATTGGTTGTGGCTGCCATCCTGACCTTTTTGACCATACCCTGGAGATACCCCTGGTCTTGGTACATGAAAATATAAATAAATAAAAGGCCACTTGGGTCATCTCTGGGAAAGAGGGGCAAATGCATATTTTGTCTGTAGTGTACATGTATATAAATATGCCCATATGAACACCAGTCCTATATACTGTATTCCAGCCTTTCTCAACCTTCTGATCCTGGAGGAACCCTTGAAATATTTTTCAGGCCTCGGGAAACCCCTGCACATTCAGGCTCAAATATAGGCCAGAAGTTACAAAATTATTATATTTGTTTCATGGGTAGGCCTGTATATATGCATTAACAGTGTTATTAAACTAAAAATAAAGAATGAAACTTACCTCTTTAATGTGAAGTTGCCTGAATTTGAACTAATTTTTCAAATAAATTGTGATCTCCCATGGAACCCCTAGTGACCTCTTGCGGAACACTAGGGCTCCACGGAACCCTGGTTGAGATAACCTGCTGTTATACCCTTGCCACCGCACACACTTAAGGTAGTCCTCACTTAATGACCATTTGTTTAGTGGTGGTTCAGACTTACGACGGTGCCAAATAAACCGATTTACAACCAGTGCTCAGACTTACGACCGTCGCAGCGTCCCCACGGTCACATGATCACGATTTGGGCGCTTGGCAACTGGTTCACATTTATGACCATTGCAGCATCCCGTGGTCATGTGAACGCCATTTTCAACCTTCCCCCGCTGGCTTCTGGCAAGCAAAACCAATTGGGAACCATGTGATTTTCTTAACGACCACAGTGATTTGCTTAATGACCGCTGCAAATGTGTTGTAAAATTGGGTTGGATTTGCTTATTTTTTTTAATAAGAATTTTATTAAGTTTCAAGCAAAGATAAAAGCTACAGAAAAATAAAAAACTACAAATAAAAAAAATACTAAAAAGTGTAGAAACACAAGGGAAAAATTTTCAAAATTACAAAAAGAGGTGATTTCCGACTTTTAACAGCAAGGATATACAACAATTTTCCATAATCAATCCCTTACTCTATATTAAACGAAAATCACATTATTTCTATAAATCATTCCATTGGCACATTATAAAAGTCACAAAATACAGTTGCTTCCTCCCCTTATATTAAAAGATAGATAGATAGATAGATAGATAGATAGATAGATAGATAGATAGATAGATAGATGATAGATAGATAGGCATGGTGGCTCAGTGGGTAAGACACCAGGCTTGTTGATCGGAAGATTGCAAGTTCGGAGGTTCGAATCCCTAGCCCTGCGTGCGGAGTGAGCTCCCGCACTAGCTCCAGCTCTTGCCAACCTAGCAATTCGAAAGCATGCAAATGCAAGTAGATTAATAGGTACCACTTCGGTGGGTAGGTAACAGCGTTCCATGCGTGTCATGCGGCCACATGACCGTGGAAGCGTCTTCGGACAACGCTGGCTCTTTGGCTAACAAACGGAGATGAGCACCGGCCCCTAGAGTCGGACACGACTGCACAAATGTGCGGGGGGTACCTTTACCTTTATATATATATATATATATATATATATATATATATATATATATAATCTCCCCTAATCAACTTCCCCCCCAAAGATAACATTTATTTAATTATTTCCTTCCTACTACCATTCTATACATTCCTGTCTACTATAATAAAGATCAAACTAAAAAACATATAAATTGTCTGCCATTGTACTTGATAATACAACAATCTTAATCATATTAAACCCAAAACCAGACATTTATTATTTTTATTATACCTTAATAATCTTAATTCAAATCGTTAAAGATATATGAAATCACCCAAACCCTAAAAGCAATCCAGATAAATATTCTTAAACCCTTATCCCACTTCAAAATAAACCAGAGCATTTACATATCCCAATCTCACTCTTAGAAGAGACATTTCTGTTGCTGTTAAATACCTCAGTTTCATGCACAACATCCCCAACCAGATGACACATTTTAGACCTCATATTTTTCTCAATGTCCTGAATGCCTTGCATAAAAACTCAGAATCAGAAAGAATCTTTTTAAAATCTTGCTGGAAGTCAGAGAAAGTCTGCTTAAAATCCTCCATGTCTGAAGCAGGAGATTATGGCGCCCCCTAGGAGCTTAACCAACAAAAGTCGAAGATAAGAAAGAATTCTGGAATGTGTTTACATAAGCGAAAGTGAGATATGCAGACAGTTCCCCAGGGAAAGTAGAAGCAGAAAACTGAAAGTTCAAAACAGCCGATTCAACGTGTAGGAAAATGCTAATATCTTCAAATTTAGTACAAAAATAATAACGGAGACAATTATTTACTCTCAATCCTCCTTAATATTTGGATGGAAAACGAAGTCCAAAACTTAAAAAGAATTTTTTTAGAAAAATTGATCCCAAAAATAACGATAACCACCAAGAGAACCCACTTCTCCTTGCTGTAGAAAGCCTCTCTTAGGGTATGCGTACTTAAAAGAAATATAAATTGGGTGATTTGGAAATGGGTTGGCCGGTCTTAGTGTCCCTTTAAGGCTACAGCGCGGCTTGGAAATGGTGACGTCCCAGCCTCCCAGCTAGCTCTTACCAGTCGAATGCGAACGCTGTTTGCTATCTTCTGGCTCCAAGCAGCCATCTGGAGGACAGATGGGGGTGATTCCAGGTGTTTTCCTTTTTCTGGAAAAACACTCCTGGGCTTCAGGAAAAACCTGCCTGAGCCCGAAAAAACTGCCACGTTGTCAGTTCTGCCTGCGGAGCCCGCGGGCACAGCTGTTCAGTCCGCCATGTCCGCACTGGAAGTCCGGGGTGGATTTGCTTAATGACCGCTTCGCTTAGCAACCGAAATTCTGGTCTCAATTGTGGTCGTTAAACAAGGACTACCTGTAAAGCTGTAGGTGGTGCTCCCACATTAGACGATTAATGTGCCATGCTTTGTTCACATTCTGAGCACTTAGATAACACAACTATCTAATCACTATTATCCTGCATGTTGTCAATCCTCCTTCTGCCTTTCATCAGATCACAAAAAGTCAGCCCCCTTTTCAGCTCAGCAAAAGAATACCACAATTTCTACAGGAATAGAAGGCTGTTTTTCTGCCTTTCCATCTTTTTTACCATGGCAGAAATGACACATCAGGAAAACGAGTTATCACAATTCAGCACACAGCCATTAAAATCTTTGTGATGGAAGTCACTTCTGACACCATCTTTTTAATCTATGTTAATCAGCAATGAGATTGATTTCCAGGATGTAGAATAATAATGTAGCATCGTTAAGATCATAAATGCTGTAATCTTTTAAATGTTTTGAACCCTTTAAAAACTAATTAATGGTATCCCCTACAATTAACCATATTATAACATAGGGTGATTTTAAAAAAAGAAAGAAAGAAGGAAGGAAAAAGCATTATTTAATGCAGTTTTATAGAAACAGAGCATAACAACACAAAAACATTGTAATATTATATTATAGCATCCTTACACTGGAGCTATAGCTGGAGATGCATTTTAATGCTAATCTAGAGATAGAACGTGGTGGGGTGTCCATACACAAAACAGTGCAATACCAATATTCCCCCCAAAATATGGAAAGTCAATTGCAATTCCACTTATCTCTTACAAACGGAAGAGAATAAGAGCCACTTGTTTAGCAGTTGCTGCTGAAGGTCATTTTGAACTGTTAGTAACACTTTATAAGGCCCAATTACATTTTTCTAGTATACATCTTTAACCAGACAAACCTCTTTGCTTTTAAATCAGCACAGGATACACTGCTTGTAAAAGAAATCAATACCTAAAGCAAAGAAAAGCCCTTACCAGCGTGTGAGAAAGCGATGGAGTTGCTCAAGCAAGAAAACTTTGGTGTAAGGACATGTGTGTTACAAGCACACAAGGGGGTGCCCACTTTCATCTGTGAAATAGAATGGGAGGGTTCTCTTGCCATCACAATACCGTAAGCGGCTCCAAGGCTTGCTGCTTTTGCTACACCATTGTAGGAAATGGCCAGCCTGCTTAATTGTGAGAAGCGTTGTTAATAGACTAGGGTAGGTAGAATAGAGTTATCACTCTAAACTGGTGATAATCAGGTTCTTTTTTTGGCTTTCTATAATTTGTTCAGGCCATGGATAGTACAACATGAAGCCCTCCTAAGTGTTTCTCAAGGGACTCTGCTCTTTTATATTTGCCCATTTCTTTGGCCACTGGAGGGGCTTTAATTCCTCCCCAGAGAGGGGAAGGAGAAAACAGGGAATTAGTCTGGGATAGGAGTGTTGCAGGTGTGGGGATAAAAAAAAAGTCAGGATGCAACCTTGTAACCCAGGGGTCCCCAACCTGTGGGCCGTGGCCCACTAGTGGGCCGTGGCCTGTTAGGAAGTGGGCCGCACAGCAGGTGAGCAGTGGTGGTCCACACGATTGGCTCCCATCTGCAAACCCCACCCCCCATCCGCACAATTGGCTCCCACCTGCAAACCCTGCCCCTATCCACACGATTGGCTCCCACCTGCAAACCCCGCCCCCGTCCGCGCGATTTGCTCCCGCCTGCAACCCCCCCAGTCCACGTGATTGGCTCCCGCTTGCAAACCCCGCCCCCCTGGTCCATGGAAAAAATGTCTTCCACAACCGGTCCCTGGTGCCAAAAAGGTACCTTTGTAACCGAAACCCTGTTTTTTCCATGCATACATAAAAATGAGGAGGGGCTTCAATTGGGCAATCACAGCTGCCATCTTGCCTTTTTTGATCCCTTTGTGGACACCCCTGTCCCTAAACTAAGTCTCTGTTTTCTCCTAGGCATCCCATAATTTTTCTCACTGCCACCTATGTTACAACTTCCAAAACTACAGAAGAGAGAAGGCCTCTGCTGTTGGGCAAATGCCCACGTCCCTTCTCCCATTGCCCTGAATATTCTGATCCGCTCTTTCTTATATCTGTTACTACTATTCCTCATCTTTTTCTATTTTAAAATTCATTTTTCATTTCATGATCAGGTTCAGGAACATTTATCAAAGAAACCCTTCCCCAAATTCCTTTGGAAAAGGAAATGAATGTTGAACCACTTTCGATCTGTAGTGTAAATGTATATCGAGTGACCAAACCAAATGTCAACCACATTATGGGTAATTTTCATGCGAGGCTGAGCAATTCAAATGGCAGAAGTGATTTTGTGTCCATGGGTGACTATAAATGGTCGGAAAATGTGCCAAGCTCTGCAATAGCGCAATTGTAGGAGAGCGAGTTTGTTTTCTATCCCTCTACAATGCACAAATTAAAATGGTCACGCACAATCATTAAACAGTTGCACCAGTATTCAGGAGACATGAGCTGGTGTAATGATGCAGACAAGGAAATCGGAAGGAAGGAAGGAAGGAAGGAAGGAAGGAAGGAAGGAAGGAAGGAAGGAAGGAAGGAAGGAAGGAAGGAAGGAATTAGAAGCAACCATGTGTGGCTCACACAGATTGTTGATAGAATTGGTCTTTTCTTACAGAGTTAAAATTCAAACAGGAACTTGAGTCTATTCTCAACTGTAGGGATAAAAGATGTTTTTCTGTCTTAAAGAGTAGAAATACGAACAAACTGCCAACCAGAACAAACTAACTTTGTCCCTGCCAGCCAACACCAAGGCTGGAATTCCCACCTCTTGCTAATCCATAATGTAATTTGTTTGGTTTTGACTTAATATGTCATGCTAATGTAGCCATTGTGGTTTGAAAATCATGTTGTAAGCGCCCAGTGGATTGTGGTTTATTCCATAAACCATGGTTAAAAACAATAGCTTAGTGCAATATGCAAACCAGGTCTGTGCTTGCTAAATTCAACAGAATGTGTTTATTCTCATAACCAATGACAGTATTTCCAAATGTATTTGGCCATGGAGCCATTTGGGGGCCCTGAATATACTGACAGAATAGGTGCCTGCTAGTTCAGAAAAATGAAAGAAGCATTCCAAGTGCAGGCGTCATCATAGTCCAAGACAGTCTTTCTCAACCTCAGCGACTTTAAAGTGTGTGGACTCCAACTCCCAGAATTCCCCAGCCAGCATGTTCTGGGGGTTGAAACCCACACAACTTAAAGTTGCCAAGTTTGAAAAACACTGCTCTAGTATTTCCTATCCCTCCAGGCAAAAATTGAAATAGCAATTTGCAATTTGCACAAATAGCACTCTGAAGCAAGAAAAACACTTCTAAGGGAAGAGCCAAGCAGACTCATATCCTGCCTCAGCCAGTCACCTGTCCCAAATTCTCGGTTGCTAGGAAACCAGGCAATCAAATAAATATTTTTCTCAGCTTCCTTGAACACAGGAAGTGTTCCCATCTTAGCTTCCTTAGCTGTTATCTTCATCCTTCAGAGTGCCTCCTTATGAATGGGCATAAACAAAGATGCCAGTAAACTTTTCAATAGTTCCACTTGGCTACCGTAATCAAAACAATCAATTGCCAGAGAGACAGAATACATAGCACACATTTTGGCAGACATCTGTGAATATATTGTTAAACCTGAACAAATTATTTCAGATTACATATTCAAATGATTTGTAGATGAATTTTTCTGGACAGTGCAATTTAGGAGTCTTGAGTTTTCAAAATTGTATTTGCTCTTAATTTTTTATTAATTTTATTAATGGAACTTTATTTTTTTATTTTAAAGTGCCAATCAAAAGCTGAGAAATGTTGTTGACAGGAGCCCAATTAAACCTATCAGTACCAACCTCTCCCATAAGCAAATATCAACCAGAAAGTCTGGTTTCTCAAACGTTAGTGCCACATCCTTGGATAGCATTGTTTTTCTTTAGGCCACAGGACAGTCTCTCTTCAGAGAATTCCTGGAGGGCAGCTGTGTTCTTTCCTTTCAGGAAGAAAAAGTAAAAGCTAATAGAAATTGTAAGCAGGAATGTTATTTCAGAGCAACGGTAATGACTCAGATGGATAGTTGATTCTGCTGGGTTGGAACCTCTAAAGCAGGGAATCGGCTTCATCGTGTCAAACTAGGAGCCAGCAACCTCCTGGGCCTGTCTCCAAGTCTCACAAGATCTCAGAATATACAATGTGAAATTGTATATTGAAATTGTATATTGTATTGTATATTGTATATTGTATATTGTATATTGAAATTGTATATTGAAATTGAATATACAATGTGAAATGACTGAGAACCTTCATAGACATACAATGTGAAACTGTCAAAAGGAATGATGCTAAAAGATGAACAAATATGTTCATAATTTGTGTGGATTAAAAAAATCAAATTAAAGCAGATATGGGACGAAATAAGTTTAAACGTAAGAAAACTTGAAAAGCTGAAATCGAAGGATTCCTCCACCACTACTGCTCCCCCATCACTACTAATTCTCTGCCTTGGTTTTCAGAGGGGAAAAAATCTCTCTACGCATGAGAATAACAAAACAAATCTGCCATAAAATGACAATATTCTAGGCCACGAAATAGCACTGTCGTTAATAATTGCATCAAATAATTGCATCAGAGCTCATATTAAAAATGATACAGCATATTAAAAGGTCCATCTTTGGGTTAAAGGCACTTTAAATACATACTGTGCTCTAGTTTTGCAACTTGCAATCCTGTAACTGGAGTGGGTTTCTGTTTAGAAAACCAAACTAAAATCCTGTATGATTAAGACTTTTCTTCCTTCTAATTTACAGACAAATAGCATCACTCTCAAAGGTAACTGGCATAAAATAGTCTTTAAAGTTACCCTTTGAGCTGTAACCATAATGCTTGGACAAGGTTGAATCTGGAAAATGATTTCTGGTGAGTTCACTAATAAAATATCTTGGTCAGGAAGGAGATGAGATAACTAGGACGTGAAAAAGGACAATGATACATAAAATAGATGACAGATTGATGAGGTTGTGAGCAAAGAAATGTGAGTCTTTCACATGCAGAACCATGATATTGGACTCCAAAGGAGGTAGTTGGCCTCTCATAACTATCTTAACAAGTTTCCTGGTCATACAGCTTGTTTCTTTCCCCTGCTTTGCTATTTAATTAGAAATGTAAAGCATTTAATTTCCCATACTCAAAGAATCGCACTGAACTATGGCCTGTCTATTCATTTATGTGTTTGCTTTAATTCAGTCAAATTGTTTCCAAAATACTTTACAAGCAATTAAAACAATTTAAGGCAGCTGAGGTCAGAAACAGGAACCATTTGCATATACAGAAATGTAAGTCTATTACTTCAAAAGATAATGCAAACTTGCCTGCAGCCTAAATGAATATGATAATATGTTTGGGGAGGAGATATCCCTCCTGGAGTACCATCGTTAAAAAGGCTCTGCCATCAGTCATCACCTAACCTCTGAAAGCTGGAGCATGAGAAGAAGAATTTCAGTTAATGATCTCAGGCTACAGGGAAATAAATAAGGCAGAAAATTATTCTTCAGATGCTACAGACCTTTATTTACTTTATTACAAAATTCAACAAGATGACATTCAAAGTATATTATTTGTGGTATTATCTGAGTAAATATATATTTACTGAATATATGTATCTTTAAAGGTAAAGGTTCCCCTGCACAGTCATGTCCGACTCTAGGGGCCGGTGCTCATCTCCCTTTGTTAGCCGAAGAGCCAGCGCTCTCTGAAGAAGCTTCCGCGGTCATGTGGCCGGCATGATGCACGTGGAATGCTGTTACTTTCCCACTGAAGTGGTACCTATTTATCTACTTGCATTAGCATGCTTTCGAATTGCTAGGTTGGCAAGAGCTAGGGTGAGTGCAGGAGCTCACTCTGTCACGCGGCGCTCGGGTCTCCAACCTCCGAACTTGCGACCTTCCGATCAACAAGCCTGGCGTCTTAACTGCTGAGCCATCGCACCCCCTTTATGTATCTTTATCCAAACAAATTTTGGCACAGACTATGATCCCTAAAATAGATTGCTTTTTAAAGGCAGATTTCAAAGCACCAGGAAACCTTCCTTTATCTTGGATTCCCAGATATGTTTGGCTTGCAGTTTCCATCATCCCTGAACCGTTGACCTAGCTTGGGGATATAAGAAGTTGTAATGAACATCTGAGAACCCCAATGCTGCCTTGCAGAATATGATCAAGGCAGGCTGAATAAAAGAGAAAGGGAAGACTCCATACATTGCTCTATTCTGGGACTGCTGTATATCTTTTTTCCTGCAATAACCTAGAAACCTAGTTTTCCCTATTATGAAACCGAATAAGTTTAGCCCTATCTTCTATCTTCAGCATTTAAAATGCATGTCTATATTCTGTGTCATCACAATAACAGACATAGAAAGCTGGGAATGTGGGCCAGCTCCTCTAAACTAGCTACTCCTCTGGGAAATTGTTTCCTGAGTAGAAAAATGACAGCTCCTGCCCCCATGGACTTTGTGATGATAAGGATGTGTATAAATATTTTAAGGGGGAGAAGAGGCCAGGAAAAGAGGCCAATTACAACATCTATCCCCTAAATCAAATTCCTATTTCTCTTTAAATAGGTGTGCATGGTTAGGTGCCCTCTAGTAATCCCCCTCCTGAGAGAGAGCCCACAAATATGGGAAGGACGGTCCTTAGGAAGCACTGAACCACAGTAGTATTCCAGTCAGTGCCATCCATAGATGGCTGGCTGTAGATCCCTTGGATGGTAACTATTTAATACATTACCTGCAGTGTTTTACTCCAAAGCTGGACGAGGGGCATTGTATAAAATTACACAGATCCCAGAGCCAGACTTAATTACTTTTAAGGATTCTCAAGACACCCCTCAACCATGTTCCTTGGTGGGGCAAGATTTTTAAGGTTCTGAGATGCCAGGAGAAAGAATAGAAATTCTGAGAGCTGCAAATCTAGTACATTTGAAGAGTACAGGATTGAGGAAGTCTGCCTTAGAATGCAGCCAACAATACAGGTACTCCTCACTTAACAACCATTTGTTTAGTGATGGTTTGGACTTTACAACCGTGCTGGAAAAAAATTACTTATGACCAGTCCTCATTTATATGACAATCACAGCATCCCTGTGGTCACGTGATCACTATTTGGGCGCTTGGCAACCAGTTCACATTTATGACCGGCAACCAGTTCACATTTTTGACCGTCGCAGCATCCCATGGTCACATGATCACCATTTTCGACCTTCTTGGCTGGCTCCTGGCAAGCAAAATCAATGGGGAATCGCATGATTTGCTTAACAACTACGTGGTTCACTTAACGCCCGCTGTGATTCGCTTAACAGCCGCTGCACAAAAGATCATAAAATCGGGTCAGATTTGCTTAATGACCGCTTTGCTTAGCAACTGAAATTCTGGTTCCAGTTGTGGTCGTTAAGTGAGGACTAACGGAAAGGGCAGGGAATTTTCTAGGGCTTCCTAAGGCTCTTAGAAATACAGTCTGAAAAAAACACTGGCTTAGAAAGTGTAAAACAAAACCTAGGCTTTGTTTAGCTACTGAGTTTTGCAAAAGAAGTGATTCATAATCTTTTTATAGTAAGATAATTTAAAGTCTACATTATCCACTTGTACCTGGGCAGAAAGGGAATGTCACACTGAAAGTGTCGCACTGAAGATGTTGCCTAGCCTGGCAATGAAACGTCTGCAAGAAAAAAACAAGGCTCAGAGAGCACCAAGGACTCCACAGAAAGGGAATGACATCAACATGGATTATTTAGGAATAATTCAAAGACACATGTCTCCCCTTTCATATGTACCGATCACCAGGATGAATGAATTGCATAAGTAATAGGTATACTGTATACTGTATGGTCTACCTCTTTCCTACCTTTCACATACCTATACCGATATATTGTACTCTATGAAAAGAGGTTTTTGAAAGCAATGAGATGGGACACCAAATGAAAGGCTACAAAGCAAGCGCAGAATTTATGTGTACACAAACCTATTGATTTCAGTGGGTTTAGACTCACTCCGCTTTGAATGGTGACCATGGCGTTTACAATTAGAGCATCAGTTTCTCATTTCAAATTCATTTCCTCTGTCCTATCCTATTTTTCATTCTGGGCAACAGCTTCTTCCTGACATATTGTGGTGATTAGTCAATAACTGCCTGCTTCTTAGTAAAAAAATAAAATAAAATCCAGACATTTGTGCTTTAAAAATAAACTTCAAAATTCTTCTGGCCCTTAAGTAGCAACAGAAGAACAAAGGGACAACAGTTCCTTAGATAAGAAGTAGTTTATCATATATATATCATATATCATATATAACCTGTTCTGAAATTACCTTAAACAATAGGATAGAAAGCCCTCAAGATGTGGTGGAGCAAGAGCCTCTAGCACCCTTCACCATGGGCTGTGTTGGCATGAGCTGCTGGGAATTGGACCTTAGCCACATTTACAAGGTCACAGGTTTACAACCTGTCTTAACCTTTTAGAAAAGAGAGGCAACATGAGATTAAATTTACACCAACAGACTAAGAGTGGAGAAATCCAGGTTGAAATCTAAACATTGCAGCTAAGCTGCCTAAGTGACCCAAGGGCACTATCAATTAGTAAATATATTGCTATTCTATTAGTACTATTAGTTGTGGCTACCATCTCAACTTTTTTGACCCCCTGAAGATGCAGCTGCTAACTATGACTTCCTTGATGCTCTCTTTTCTCTTTGCAACTTACTTTTCCTTCATGTATTTGTTTTGCAATTTGATCCTCATTCATTCTCTCTATATCACCAAAGCATTTAAATGTATTTCTTTTGTACTAGTCATTCACTTCTGTATTCAGTCTATATTTGTTTGGTAAACATTCATTCTTGATCCTGTCTCTTCTTGTTTTAACCACATATACTTCTTTAGTAACTCATTCCCACTGAATCCAGCTTTTATGTTTCTCGTAATGTATCAAACTTTCATGTTCATACAGTATTATAAAATGAATTGAAGCTTGATCTTGCATGGGTCTTAACGTTCATTCACCCTGTGCAAGAGAACACATATTAGCTACTATCTTTCTATTTCCATTTGCATGACTTAATTTTTTTCCATATTCCCATTGTGGTAAACATTCTAGCACATTACACAAATTCATCTCCTTGCTTTAGTTTTTTGCCATTTATGACTAACCTGCAATCATTCATTCTGCTTTCTCTGACAAGTATGAGTTGTTCTTTGATAAATTAATTTTCAGATCCATATTCCCCATAGTATCATACAATCTAAAGTTCACTGAAAATATGTTGGATTTTCTGCCAACAATACATCATCTGTGTACAAATGTACATGTACACTCATGTCCCTAACACTTATACATAATCACTTTAAACAAAGGAACTTCATCCATCCTTGAATTACTTCCTTCTAAGTGTTGAACTTTTTCCTAAACATTCCATTTATTCTCAGCATACTTTTCTTCCATCCCTACTTTTATTGCATTCAGCTACTAGCTTTCAACACAAAACACTCCATGATTCATCATATTCATTTTATTATATGCTTTCTATAAATCTTTTGAAAAGTTTTTAATTGATGAGATATAGCAAAAAAGTACAAAATACACTAGTGATTATACAATATAAAAAAACTACATGCATTACAGTGATTAAAATGAATACATTAAAAAAAGAAAAACTAATATATATAAAAAAGAGATCCATACTGTATAGTAAATATTTGCCATATAGTGGCCTGGCTTCTTATTTTTGGAATATAAAGCCATTTAAAAGATAGATAATAAATACATATCTTGATCCTTAACATCAGGAAGTTTCTTTATATTTATATAAGTATTTAAATTTATATAAGTTTCTCTTTACTTTGATAAAGTCGAAGTTCCTCATAAAATGACAAATTCCATATCTTGGGAATATAATTCACCATCACATTTATATATTTAATTGTTATGTTTCTTTCCAATATTATATTTAATATATGCTATAACATGTAACCAAAATGAAGCTATGGCTAGACAGGACCAAATCATATGAGATGAAGAACTCTCGAATTTCTTAAATGCCCACACAGAAAATCTGATATCCAATCTTTTTAAATTATACTTTGTTTTCTGTAACTCAAGAAATGTGCAATAAACTTTTAGGGACCTGTTGCAGGGCAAAAATCTGGTCTACATAATCTGCCCAGCTCTGTGTTTCACAAATTTTGTCAGCTCTTATGCTCTTTTAATCAGAATCGTAGTATGTATGATTCAGAAATCTCTCTAGTGTCCTCCAGAGATTTAAGAGAAAGTGTATGGTACTATCTACTAAGTATTATAACTGCTCATTTAGTCATGAAACAGCAGTTGTTGGGGATCAGTAGACTATTAAACAGGTTAATTCAGGTAGAATATCAATTTATTTCCATAGACAAATTCAAGCTCTTTGACATGCAGAAAGTGCCAGAAAAGAGGTAGGAAAACAACATAAACAAAACACCAACATTGTTCTCTAGAAGGTCAGCAAAATACACTAAAGCTGGAAAGTTTACTTCCTAGGAAAGATTCACCATCATTTCTAAATTCTGTGCAAAGTGCTATTAGATCCTGATCAAATATTCATTACAGCAGAGTAGTTGTATCGCATTTGTCTAGTGCGATACCATTAGTGAATCCTAATTTTCATGAAGGGGTCCAGAGTGAATGGTTCTTTAATTAATATTGAGTTATTGGATTAACCTAGAGGTTTACACAAACACAGTATAAAGAAGCATACCAAAAAAATGGGAAATCCCCAATAAAAATAAAAAATACCATTCCACAAGCCTCCTCTGAGTTTGAAGGGAAAGAAAAACAGAAGACTATATGGTCATAGAATCACAGAATGGAAGGGATCTTAAAGATCATCTAGTCCAACGCAGAGAGCCAGTTTGGTGTAGTGGTTACCGGGAGAAACTGGGAGACCGTGAGTTCTAGCCTCGCCTTAGGCACAAAGCCAGCTGGGTGACCCTGGGCCAGTCATTCTTTCAGCCCTAGGAAGGAGGCAATGGCAAACCACTTCTGAAAAACCTTGCCAAGAAAACTGCACGGACTTGTCCAGGCAGTCTCCGAGAATCGGACATGATTGAACGGATTAAAAAAACTGTTCACAGCAGGATCCCCTATAGCATCTCTGACAAATCACCGTCCATCCTGTCTGAAGCCCTTTACTCACCACTTCATATAGCAGCCTATTCCACAGACAGTTTGCATAGTCAGTAAGTTCCTCCTGTTGTCTAGCCTAAACTTCCATCCTTTTAATTTTAACTTATCGGATGGCCCTGCCAAGCCAGGGACCTCCTCTTCTACACTTGTGCTTTAGATTTTTCCTATACAGTATAGGAACTTTACCATTTGCCCCTGTTAAAGGCCATTTTATTCATTTCAGCCCATTGCTCAAGTCTGTCTAGATATTTCTGAATCTTCTCTATTTCTTCTAAATTATTAGTCACCTCTCCCAGTTTTTGTCCCTCCCAATTTTGTCATCACAAAATTGATAAGTGTCGTCTCAACTCTCTCATCCAAGTAATTGATTAACAGTGTTGAAATGCCAAGACAGAACCTTATGGCATTCCACTCAGCACTTCTCTCCAAACTGAAGTGTAGCCATTAGTGAGGACTCCTTGCTGCAGTCATTCAGCCAATTGTGAGTCCATGTAATAGTGCAGTGTTTCTCAACTTTGGCAGCTTTAAGTTGTGTGGACCTCAACTCCCAGAATTCCCTAGCCAGCATGCTGGCTGGGGAATTCTGGGAGTTGAGGTCCACACATCTTAAAGTTGCCAAGGTTGAGAAACATTGTAATAGTGGTATCTTCTGCTCAGTGTTGTGCCAGTTTATTAAAGAGAATAACATTAACCACTCTGTCTTTGTTAAGGTCAAGGTACACTATGTTACAGCATTCCCCTAATCTACCCTGATGTCATGGGCACTTCATTATAATTTACTAGAGTTTACCAATTTATCTTTATAAGTAAGATGGAATCCTTGAAATGAAGGTCCTCATGCAAGATACACAAAGTGGCAATGGAATATTGTTTTACAGCAATGTGCATGTGCTCAAATCTGGTGTGAATCAATGGGATTTAACAGCCGTCATGTCAAAAAATAATATTTACTATGCCAATTCACAAAAACATGGCTAAAGTTCTAAGGATTAAATTCCTTTGAACTCAATAAACCTTACTGCTAACCAAACATGATTAGAATTGAGCTGCACGTTTTTTTCCATACCATGTGCAGCCAAACTCTAACTATGGTGTAGGAAAAACAGGGACCCCACTTCTAATAATGTTCAGTCAGTCATAGGTCCCACTGAGTTCAACAGGGCTTACTGCAGAATAAGCCTGCCTAAGATAATAGTCATTCCCAAATGCATATTACATGTAATAAATATACATTTATATACTTTCTACCCTTAAAGATGGTAGATGCAGCTATGAAATAAATAAAAAGAATACATTACTCATGAAAGAACAATTTTAAGAAACTTATTAAAATAATTTGATAAAGATTCCCTTTTTGGTTTATGGTTCCTTTCACTGTCCTTTGAAAGGTTTCTTCTGAAATTATAAACTAATTCAAGCTTCCAGGACTTTCCTTCTGGCACTGGGATCAATAGTGATAAAAAGCTGATATGCCTCACCCAAAACAGGGCTTGCTCTTCTTTGTTCTTCCTCTGGATTTGCTAATAATAAATCTCAATTTTTCCGTTCTTGAAATCACTACCGGGCTGCTGATGCAGAGAATTTCTCACTTCATCTGTAAGGTAAGTACGGTGACAGAAGTGGGGGGCAGGAAGGAATCCAACCAACTGATTATACTGCATTTCATTCAATGTCTCCCTTGTGAAAAGAATCAATAGTTGGGGTGCAGCTAACAAGTGGAAATGTTGCTTTGTGCACCATTTTATTATCCGTTTGCTCAGGCACAGCAGAACAAAATAGTTAAAAGGCCACAGAGGAATAAACCGTCAGTCTTGAGAAACAGTAAAATACCTCGGGCAACCATGAATCAAGAGAGATACAGTTTTTATGGGTTGGTTTGTCATCCTGTACTTGTATGAAACAAAATCTTTCCCCAAAACTCATTTCTCAGCCCCTCTGGAATATATTCTTGCAGTTTCAGGCAATTCTCTTACCATTCATGAGAAACAAAGTGTGGAAGTTTTATCTTGCCAAGTGTCACTAAGTAAAGCCATTTTTCTTGTTGCACACACAAAAATGTATGACACCCCTTCCTTCTACCAACACATGGGGAGGTTTTATACTGGGGTAGCAGTCAGCAGTTTTCAAAATGTCTCTATGGACCTTCAGGAGCAGCACATAATGGGATAAGCAGCTGCTGCTACCAAGGAAAATGAATGACCTTCATCCTATAACAGGTATAACAAAACATTGGTTATGGACCCGATGTTGATGTGAGGCCTCCCATCTTGTCTGCTGAGGCCTGGTAAAGCTTTGTCTTCCCACTCTGTCTCCGTAGGAATCCAGGCCTGTGGGTGGAGAGAAAGATGTGCTGTTCCTACATCTGTAACAAGGTGAACATTTCATGACCTTTTGTGCTTGAGGAATACTCAGGGAGTGGCGGTCCATTACACTGAGCATCCCACTGAAAAGAGTTGTGACTGTTGTCCTTTGAAGGAGGAGTAGAATATAAAAACTGTAACAAAATCCAAATATTGTCCATGTTGTAGCAGAAATGAAACGTAATTTCATCCATCAAGTGCAATATGGAAAAAGTTAGGCACGATTGTAACGTTACTGGGCTGACAAAATAACTGAGACCTTACTTAATTTCATCAGGGCTTCATAATCCTAACATTCTCACTTGTATCCAGAGTGTGTTTTATGTACTAGTCATATAGGTCATTACTGCAATAAACTCTAAGGATTTTTCAGTGTATTAGTCCCTGTACAAGGTAACTGAAATCCACTTCAAACATTATTGGCTTGATGTGGAAACCAGTTCCTTTATTACATGCTGCTTTGCTAACAGATCCAGAAATCATATGGATATATTAATATGGCAAAGTTTCTTCCCAAAATAATATTACCCATTTATTCATCAAAATGGATAGTACTGGTATGACATCATAATAATAACATGAAGAAGGTAAAGCAGAAGGTTCACCTAATTCACCACACTGATGTGGTTTCTAGACCATATAAATATTAGTAGAAGTCCATCAGATGTGACTGTGGAAGATATTCTCCAAAGAAATGTGCTGCAGAAACTTGCTGGCTGGAGATTATGGGAGTTGATGAGCAATACATTGAGGGAATCAGATCAAGGAAGGCTGCTGTGGAAGACAGGATCCCATGTCACATCATTAACTTGTAGAAATTTCTTATCCCACGTTATAGTGACAGCTACTGATCTGATCAGTGAAGGAACAGGCATCTGGTAGCTATTGGTTAAGATGGTTGAAAACTACCTGCAGTAATAGAGGAAGCAGATCTCTTGAAACAGAGAAATATGAATAGAGGGTGCTAATGGATTTGTGTTCTACTTTTGGGCTTCCCATTGCCATCTTATTGGCCATTCTTCAGGACACTGAATTAATGGGGTGTAGAGAGTCAGTTCTGGTCTTCCCATGGAGTCTGTTTCCTATCTTGAAGAGCTGACAAGCGGCCTTTGATCTAATCCCATATGGTTCTTCTTATATTCTTGTGTTCTCTAAAATACTGGGTATCACATAGCAAGTAATAAAAGAAAGTAATAGACAAGGGCACAAAAGAAACCCCCATCATGAAAGTTCAGATGGAAGATTAGTTTAACTGGAATTACACATTACAAGAAACTTGGAACTTCCAGTCAAAATGCTTGTCCATAATTCCCCCCATAATCAACACAACTGAGAGTATTATTGGCTGAGAGTTGAATTATGATTGAAATAATCAATAAGAATAGGAAAAAGGAAATAGGAAGAATTGCCTAGCAGTAAAGGTGTGAGCAAAGCTTGTTTTCTGTTGTTAAGTATACATAAATTGGGGAGCCTGTTCAGATATAAAATGTGTCAATTCCATCCAATGTAGCATTGATTTCAGCCATATACTTCATGATGGAAACTACAGGTATTTAAAAGGGGTGGGAACAATGGAGTTAATTGGATAAGTCCCATTACAACTGTGCCAGATTTATATTTTGTTTCTCAGGAACAAAATTTGATCTGCCCATCTCCTTTCCTTTTTTGGTCCCACCTACTATTTTTCGTGATCACGTTGACTTCCTGAAGCCAACCTTCAGAGCAGCACACAAGGCTGAATGTCACTCAGTCCCTCAAATTGTAACACACTCCTGTTAATGATTAACCTCCCTCAAGTGGCTTATTAACATTTACAGGGAGTTCACATCTATATTGAGTATACCTAACAAATCCCTGTCCATGGCAATAGGTCACTATTAGAGAAAGGTAAACCTATCATGGAAAGTGGCATGCAATTTATCCTAACCTACGTTTTGTAATTTCACCCTCCTAAACACAGATTGTTGACAAACGTTGGCAAATAAATGAGTTTGGAAAATAGTACTAAATATTATGAAGGAGGGAGAGAGAGCTTTATACAGAACTGATTTTTGGGGTTGGGCCTTGTATTTAATATGTTCTATCTGGAAGTGTCTAATGAATAAGCAGACTCTATTGCAAATAATCTGAATTTAATCACACAAGAAAACTTCCATCTTCTAGTCTTTAGAGCAGCTTCCCATTCATGAGGGTATCTGACAAGGGAAGGTTCCACTAAAGGATGGTCCTTCACCCAACTATCCATTTACATTGTCCCCTTCTCTGGAGCCAGCCACCTTGTCACAAATTGCCCCCTTTTTCTTCTTAGAAGATGTTTCAGCTGCTTTCCTATTACTATGAGGCTCAGAGCATTTTATCTATCTACTGCAGATAAAATAGTAACAGATAGCAGGGCAATCTTCTTGCCTCAAAACCTCAGAGTGACTCATCACCATTAAAAGCAAGCTTTGTGAATCAAAGCCATAATGATGACTCAGAAGCACTGGAAGAAGGTATCTGGCTGGCATCAAAGAGGTTTTTTTAAAAAAATGTCCTATTATGCCTATTGAGCCAAAGATACTGCTTTAAAGAGGGGTCCTCAACTATTTTTTTAAAGAATAAGAACCATGTTTTTAAAATGCTGAGAGGCCCAATTTGCTTCAACAGGACAGAAAAAAAGGTCAATTAAATAGTGAGTCACCATGTGTCACTCCTTAGGTACCAATTTGCTAGATCCAATCCAGCTAACCTCCTTTTGTTCTGCTATAAGTAAAATCATGATGAATTATTTTTATTCTAAAAGTTTGACAATACAGTGTAATGAGCAGTCCACGGCAGTTCATTATCCACGGTCACCAGGAATTGCAAGGTGGAACAAAGACAACCCCAAATTACTATTTTTGGTGCAGAACTGGCTTGCCCATTATACATATGGGACTCTTTTCCACAAATGAGAATTCTGGAGAGGAAATCTGAAACGGATATTTAGTAACAACAGTAGAAAGGCTGTACCATCTGGGACACAGAGCAGAAAGACCAACGTTAGGTTTCTCAATTATATGGTGCAATCCTTCTCCACTGGTTCCTCTGCACCCTGCATGGTGACTGGAAGATGCATGTGTGATAAAATTAGATCCTCATCTTGAACAGGGCCTATGCAGTATAGAGTCAGGAGTATACTAAGAGCAGAGAGACCTAAATTCAACTATCTACTAGAAGACCTCCAAGGTTCCTTCCAACCTTATGATTCTATGAAGCTCACTCGGAGATTTTGCCCTTCTACTATCTTCTGACCTAAACTTCCACACTAGGTTATTATGAAGATAAATGGGGAGAAATAAATACTCTCTCCCCCCCCCCATTGCCTTTATACATAGATTTCTTGGCAGGTTTCATAAGATAAGAACTTAGTACCAGGTGTGAAACAGCCACCATTTCTTTTGTGTGGTTAATTGAATTATGTATTCTCTAGATTTGTAGTGTAGAAAAAGATTTGTAGCTGCAAGTAACCCAGTATACAAGTGCATAACAGTAATGCAAAGACTGGGCTCCAGCTTTTTTTTTTAGCCCTTATCAAGGTGTAATGACAGCAAGACACCAGTTCAACACCACAGCAGCTTAACTTGGCTCCCAAAAGAAGGAATACTAAAGTGACGTGGTTTCTGTATACAGATGATGACATACTGTATTCTGGACTCCAAAGTGATCTCCTACAGCACTTTCATGGTGAATTTAAACAGCATGGGGTAAGATGATACTTTGCCACAATTTCAAAGCAAAAATGCCAGCGTCAACTTAAAAACCTGCCAGCATCTTCTTCTGAAAACATCTGACCAGGTAAAAGAGAAACTGCCAAAAAGCATTTCCCCGCTCACATTCTTTATCAGAGATGCTGTAACAAGAGAACTCTTGAGAGGTTAAGCATGAGATGATGTCCAGGAACAAACATTTTAAGAAATACATATATCTGCTGAAACAGCCAATGAAGAGGAAGAGATTTGTATATCTTGGAAACCTCACAGAATAAACATGGAAGAACCAAGTTTAAATTTTTAAACATTAAATATTTTAAAAAATATTTTAATGAAAAGTATGTACTTGGAAGCAAATTGCCAAATAAAACTTTAAGATGTATCAGAAATTACACATCTAATCTAGCATAATGTTTGGATTTGACAGAAGACACACATATACATGCACATTTGTACCCATAGGTAGCATGCTTATGCTTGCATATTACTTTTACTAAAATTATTTTTACACCAATTTTTGATTCTACAAGCTACATAAATTGCAATATATGGAGTTGTAGCGACTGGTAATGAATTTTATATTGAAATATAGTGTCACATGTAATTATACTCTATTTGATAAGAGGGTAAAAGTATGTCCTTCTGGCCAAGAGGAAAGAAAAGATGCAGTGGTACCACCTATAGATCTGCCCCTAATTTTCTGACCCAGCACAATAAAACCTGAATGCAGCATTCGAGAAGAGCTGTTAAATTTCATCCCTAAGATTGCAGATGCTCTTTTGACCATTTAGATCAGGGGTGGGGAACCTTTTTTCTGCCAACGGCCATTTAGATATTTATAACCGGGGACCGGGGTGGGTGGGTGGGTTTTCTGGGATTTCTGCAGACCAGGGGCCGGAGTTTGCAGGTGGGAGACAATCACAAGCACTGGGGGTGGGGTTTGCAGGCGGGAGCCAATCACGTGGAAGGGGTGGGGTTTGTGGGCAGGAGCCCCACGGGCCTTAGGCGGGAGCCCTGCGGGCCGTATAAGGCCCACGGGCCTGACGTTGCCCACCCCTGATTTAGATCAAACCCATGTGGGTTTCATGTCCACACATCTTAAAGTTGCCAAGGTTGAGAAATACTGTGTTAGACTGTCAAATCCACACATTGGATTCTGAAAGGGATTGCTAGTGGCTGCCCGTTTGACAAATTTGGCATGACATTTTTAGGGACATTTCAGAATGCGTAACTTTAGATTTCATGCTGGACTGCTTTATTTCTGAAAATTAAAAGAAACCCAAATATTGGGGGGGGGGGGGGGGCTTTAATGCCTCCTGTCAGAATCAGCCTGAGTTGTTCAATAATTTTTCTAATCGAAGAGAATATTTGTAGCTCAGGGTTGAACTGTGGAGTCCTTTGTGCTCTTGGAGCCTTGTTGTTTTCATGCAGAGGTTTCATTGCCAGGCTAGGCAACATCTTTGCACTGAAGATGTTGCCTAGCCTGGCAATGAAACCTCTGCAAGAAAACAACAAGGCTCAGAGAGCACAAAGGACTCCACAATAATTTTTCTAATTGAGAGTGAACGAGTTTACATTCTTCCATCCTAGAGCAATCAAATGCACATTTGAAAGAGCCTGAGGTAAAGTCATCCATATAAAGAAGCATCTCCTTGTCCCTTCAAAGTTAGCTTCCAAAAATAACATGGTATGTGGTTGATGTATTCTGAGCCTATTCCCTGATTTAGAGACAAAATGCTAGGATGGGGGAGGATTCACTGGACATTTTCTCAGGCATCAGCTAAATGTTGCAAGTCCTCTCAACTGCATCAAGGCTCTGCAAAGTGTGGTTATACCTCATCTTAGTGGATAAAAATAGATGATAGTGATGTCTCTTCTTAATCTGGTGAATTATTCCCCTCAGGGAGAAAGTGGGCATAGTCCTCTTGAATCTAAGGCAACACTACAGACAATGGCTTCTTTGAAAAACCCCAATCAACTCAGGTTTAAGGAGGATAGTGCGAGTCATAAAATACTTTGCATCAGCCATTCTACTTTTCCATATAATTCACCAAATTCACCAAAACAATTACAGCTGAAATATATCTATTTATATCAATTTCAATCCCCAGTTTTATCGTCCTTGTAAGCATGGAGGCAGTGTGGTCAGGTTTCCTGTTCTGCACCCAACACAGGGCCCAAACTCCAGGGGAAGAACAGATCAAAACAACAAACTGTTAGCTTTGGAAAGCATCTGACTCATTTATCTAGGGAAAAACGTGTCTCTTCCTCCTGATTAACATGCTATTTTTGTAGCATAATATTTCAGAGTTAAGCAATAACAAAAGTATCAGAATAGCCTGGGTTTCTATGGGAGAGAATGATAGGGGTAGAATCCAACATTTATGTGACACAGAAGTCTGGGAGTGTTTTTGCCCTGAGGGCTGGGAAGGAAGCATCCTGACATTTAAGTAAGCTCCCTTTAATCATAAAGTAGGATTTGTAGTGGTCCCACACAGGGATGTCTGCAGGGAGGGGGCAAAAAAGTCAAGATGGCAGCTACAACCATGTGATTGAAACCCTGCCCTTTTTCATAAAAAAGGCAAGGCTTTGATTGCATGGTTGTGGCTACCATCTTGACTTTTTTGACCCCTCCTGTGGATATCCCTGATCCCCTATTTGAATTAAGATGGGATGACCGGATAGCAAACCTCTCCCATTGCAGGAGACAGAGCTGACCCAAGACTTTTGCTGCCTGTGGCAAAATACCAACTAGTTTTCTGCTTCCCAAATGTAGGCATAGACGCTGTCTGGTTTGGAATCTGACTCTTACCTCAACATTGGAAATAGAGAACATTCTTCATCACATCAGATGCAGAAGTCCAGTTGAGGGTTGGTATAATAGCCAATGGGGATTTCTAATTTCTCACACTTGGTCATTGTTTTTTTTTTTAAAAAAACCTTTTATCCCAGATTCCATTCTTGAGACTTGCTGAATGAAACGGGGAAGAACAGTTTGGCATTTACCTTAATTATCACACTCATATACATCTACATGTAGGAACATTGGAGCTATCTTATCCTGAATTGTTCTATCAAGTTTAGAACCAATTGGATCAATTGTCCCTGGTTTGGGCCTTTCCAAGCCTTATCTAGAAATGATAGGGATTAAAGGATGCGAAGTATATGGCATACCACTGAACTATGGTCCTTGACATACATATATTTGCTGATGAGGGAATCCCATATTGAAAGCAAGCCAATTGCCTGCAGATTTAAATAGATCAAACCAGTTGATCACAAAATCCTGCTACTTCACAGCAGCCTGTGTACAACCAGCCTTCCTGAACTTGACAGGCTCCAGGTATGTTGAGATTACAACTGCCAGAATTTCCTATTAGCTGTAATTCTGGAAGTTGCAATCTTAGCCCATTGTGGGGGGCGGGGGGTGCCAGATTGGTAAGTGGTGGCATAAATAATGCAGGATTGAACAGACAAATAGTCTGATCAACCAGTCCAATAGCCTGAACTTTGAGGACAATTTTATGAGCAGGCAAGTGGCTTAATGTGAAAAGCTACATGTGATGTATGGGGACTAATCTAGGCACAGTATCCATTGGGCAGTTTTTCTGTGGTTACATTGTTTTTTTTATAATGAAGCTCTTTTTGTGCCATTTGCAGACAGATAATCATAAGAGAAAATAAGTGAGATAAGGATTGAACACTTGTTTATGCAGAAGGCTTAAGTTCAAACTCCGGCCACTCCTGAATGAGGTTGGAAATTATGGGAAAGATCCCTCCCTCCCTCCCTCCCTCCCTCTCTCTCTCTCTCTGACTTTGGACAGTGCAAGAGGAAATAGACAAATGATTAGATCTGATATAAGACTTCTTTTCTTCTTCTCAGAGAGCACAGTAAACTTGGATCCTGCATTTCAAATTTAGCCTTGCAGCTTGTTCTATTCTTTGCACAGAAATGAAAGTTAGATTCTCAAGGAAGAGAGTTGTAGACCTATTTATCATATTCCATGGAGTCGCAGCATGCAAACATTTATCACCACAGTACCAGAGAATGAAGAAGCAACCTATTGACCATTTGGCCCTGATGGAAGCTCACTGACCTCAATAATAGTACGGCAATACGAGCAAGTATTGAAATCCCCCCTCCCCCCCAAAAAACATTACTGAGCTAAGTGACTTCCATTGATCCTATATGAACTTCCCCTGCTTTGATCTACCAAACTTAATTAGCATAGCAACAGTAATTCAAGCTGGAAATCATTTCCAAGCAGGAAAAACAAAAATAAAACTGTTCAGACAGAGAGAAGAAATGGAACTGAAATTAGAGAGTGTTTAGACAAAAAAGGCTAAAAATAGTAATTATCAAATTCCTGGTATATAATTGAATCATTTTCATGGGAAACACGCCACACTCTTTTGGTAGAAATGAAGTCTTCCATGTTCATAGTTATAGCTCATTAAAGGGTGATGGGTTGCCATGGATACAGAGAACTATGGTTTGCTGTACTAGGTAAAAATTAGATATGCTGAGTGGAAGGACTGCTGCACCAGTGTGTTGTTCTGATGTAGCAACTTGTGATGGTGCAGCTGCATTAGATGAGGCCTTGTATGAATTAGATGTGGTAGAAGATGAGAGCGCAGTCCTATTAAGTGAATTAGGACAAGAAACTCTACCAGAGCAACACAATATTGCAGTACAAGAATTAAGTCTAAAGCATGAACACTTAATTATTTTATTTATTTATTTATTTATTTCTCCAACTTATATCACCGCCCATCTCCCCCCATAGAGGGGACTCTAGGCGGTTTACAACAAGTTAGCAATTAAAAGATATAAAAACATATAAAATACAATAAACAATATATATATAACCAACCATAAGTTAATTAAAAATATATAGAACCCAAGAGGCTCTGATGTCATATTTAAAAGAACTCTACGGCGCAAGCCATCCCCATGAGGAGCTGTCACTCTTCCCATCCCAAGTGAATTATACAATCCCATAGCCCTTTCAGAATATAAGTGAGAACATAAATTACTATAGTTATGTCATTCAGCATACTAAGGATGGAGCACTATTATGGTGAATGTGAGTTGAAGAACAGAAGATCATCTCTGCTGGTTCGTGCTAAGAATAATTTAATCCAGTATTCTGTGTCACTTGGTAGCCAAAGCAGGTGCATCTGGGATGCTTATAAGTATGTACTGAAGGGTGATATCCTCTACCATTCTCACCTTCCAGTTCATCCACACAGGTTTCAGAACTCTAGGCCAAAATAAATTTTCAACTGGAGAGATGAAGACTCTCAGGTAGGAAGACAAAGCCACCCAACAAAGAAGTTTTAGATTAGATTTGACCAGGATACATGCTTCCACTGGCTACAGATTATTTCTTCTTGTGAGAGACCACGGAAGGAACATAAATACAAAAAGACAGGCTAAGAAGAGAGCCAGAATAGAAATAATTGGAATGAAATAGCAGATAAAGAGGGTCTAAAGAAGTCTGAAAGTCGAGCAAAAGAGTGGGGCCCAGTTGACTCTGGAGCAGGGAAGGTAAGAATTCGGGGATAAACACAGCAGCACCTGCAGGGGTGGCCCAAACAGGAAAGATGGTGATTGGGTCATCATGATCAAAGCTCTGCCCCTTTTATACATGTGTCCATGTCCCATGCTCATACAAACTGAACAGGGCTTCAGTGAGGATGCTGTGACTGCCACCGTGCCTGTTTGGATACCCCCCACTCCTACAGTTGCCACTGGATGGAATAGAGAGTATAAAGATAAGGTAAGAGTTGTACTACTGGTCGTGTTTTTATTTTATATACACTGATACCTAAATGCAGAACAAATAATCACAATGTCAGTGTGCACATGTGCATGTCTATGTGTCTGTATATGGAGAGGGAGAGAGAGAACATTATCTCACCTCACGATTGCCATAATGTATACTGGTATCAGGTACTCCAAGTGTTTAGAATGATTCTAGCTTCATAAATTCCTGAGGAAAAAAATGTTCTAAGGGCTTTGTTAAGTGTATAGTCGAAGGCTTTCACGGCCGGAATCAATTTTCAATTGATTTCAATCAGTTTCCAATTATTTGAAAACAAAAAAATACTGGACAACACCAACAGCCACTATGTTAGACTATACAGGGAAGCCATTGAAATACATAAACACCAACACAGTTTCAATAAAAAAGAAGAAAGCTTAAAGATCAGCAAAACCTGGCTGCCAGTCCTGAAAAACACAGCTTGCAAAAGGTCAATGAACTCTACTCAACCACAGAAATATGCAAACAACTCACACAATAGATGTGCTAATCCCACACACAACAGCACCACACCCCCTAATCAAGACAATAAACCCTCTCCTAATCTCTTGTAAATGACCCGCAGAAGACACACACCCTCTCAGCAGCTATAAACACCAGCAGGAAGACACACCCTCCACTTGGGCACAGACAGAATCTTCTAGCTGTGCTCCTGTCCTCTGAAGATGCCAGCCACAGCGACTGGCGAAACATTAGGAACCAAAACTGCCAGAACACGGCCACACAGCCCGGAAAACCCACAACAACCATCGGCTTTGTTAAGCCTTAGGAAATCAGATTAGGAGTTGATTCCAAAGATTAGGGGCTAGATGGGAGAAGGCTCTAAAACATGAGGTGGCCATTTTGGCATGGGGCAATTGAAGGGACAATTGAACCAAGTGCATAATTGTGAGCAAATTATTCAAAAAAATGTACTGTTCTTGTGTGCACAGCCTGGAAGATCATCATCATCATCATCAGCAGCAGCAGCAGCTTGAACTGTTGCCACTGCCAAAGATCCAGCCAATGTAGAGTTTGGTAGAAGAAAGAAATGGGGGTAAGGAGGAAAAGGTCCACAATCACATGGATCATGCTATTTTGGCCTTGAATGGAAGGATAGAGAGCAGAATCCGGAAGGCCTGCCAACAAACTACTACAGTATTTCCAAAGGAGACATAACCAAAATATGAACTAACTGCTTGTCTGTCTCAACAGTAAGAAATAGGTTGAATTCCCCAAGTTCTTGTGGTTTTGTCATTGGAAGTATTTAAGTATTTACTATTATCATTATCATTATCATTATTTGATTTAATATAGACACCCACTCCATTTAGTGAAAGTTCCTCATTGATTAGTGTGTCGGCTGCAGTGTCTGGGTGTGTCGTGGCTGCTGCTGCCTCCGAGCCCTGCCAGGATTCCACCCAGGTCCTAGTGCCTGCCTTGTGCCTTGCTGCCTCCAAACCTGCTGTGATTCCGCACAGGTCCTAGTGCCTGCCTTGTGCCTTGCTGCCTGCAAACCTGCCCTGCCAGGATTCCGCGCAGGTCCTAGTGCCTGCCTTGTGCCTTGCTGCCTCCAAACCTGCTGTGATTCCGCGCAGGTCCTAGTGCCTGCCTGGTGCCCTGCTGTAAGAGTGTGTCGCGAAATGATGCCCTGCTGTAAGAGTGTGTTGCGAAATGATGCATGTCTAAAAAGTGTGTCACCAACATGAAAAGTTTGGAAAGCTCTGATCAAGAGAATGGGAATTTGAGAAAGAAAAATAATGAAAGAGAATAGATATTCAGTTAAAGGCTCTGTAAAAAGCCCAGGTTGGGGTCTGGGAAGAAGGCCTTCTGAAATGGGAAAAAAGCAGAAAGTGACCAAAAATAATAGGCCAAATTAACAAAGGTTTCTGACACTGTAACCCAGTGCAATTAAAGTGACCAGATGCAGGTTTCCACTTTTTATGGACAAAGTTCTGGAGAACCTTATGATGTAATGTCATTTCCACTACTTTTCTGCTGAAACACTCCATATAAACTTGAGCCTTGAGGAGGACCAGTGGGTTTTTGTCCTAAGATGAATAACCCTGAATAGGAGTATGACTTTGTATAGGTTTTCCTAACCTTCTATTCCTCAGTTGTTTATGGATACAGTTCCATGAACATCCATGATCAGTGTGGCTCATGGTCAGCGATGAAGAGAAGACACTCCAACAATACTTGAGGACTCAAGGTTAGGAAAATTTGCTTCTTTGGTTCTGACATAGGGAGATCTAGTGGAAGTAGAACTAGTGGATCTAATGGTAGTCATAATTTTTTCTTTTAAAATGCTAATTCTTAAATTGTGAGTGAAGAGGTAAAGCAACCCCATTCAAGATCTTAATTACCTCTCTACACTTTCAAGTAAACTCAGTTGCTGCTTTTGTGGAACAACATCATAGGTGTAAATTTCATAGCAAAATTGCATTTGTTTGATGTTGCATTGTGCAAGGAACGGACAGGATGAAGTGACCTCCAACCTGTTTCTAGCTACAGAATCTGATGAGTTCTTTTAATAATCCATATGTGCAACATTACTAAAATGATTACTCTTCAGAACTGGATAAAAGAAATCATCCTTTCAGATCATTATATTACTACAGTATGAGCCAAATGAAAAGTGTTCCAAGTATGACTTAATGTTTTATGATCACCACTTTCTCGTTCTGTTTGTTGGAAGGATATTAGCTTTACTGGAAAGATCCCAGAGATCTTCAGGTATGATTGCCCAAGGCTTCCTTCAGACAGTAATCCTCTATGAGTGGATCTATCAGTAGTAAGCAAGTGCTGGCTTAACATTAAGATTACTGATCATGCACATTCTTGCTCATGTTTTTTTTTCTTATCCCATGACAGGTAGGTTAGACACTGAAACAGCTACTGGGTAAGGTATGTTTGGTAGGCACAGAACTGGGATTTGAATCTTGATCTGGTTCTCTGAAGATGTCAATAGGGAAACTAATTGCTATATGTTGGGGTTTGTTATACCCAGGAATTTACAGCTAGATATAAATTATATTGAGAGGCTTGATATTTAGGTGAAAGGGGAAATATTCTGCAGAGTCACCCAATTAGCAGCCATTGTTGTAGTGATGATGTGTCAGTGTGACTCATACAACAGGTGCTTAGAGTTAAGTTGGGTGTGGTGGATAATGAGAGTGACCTATAAGGTGATTGGTCAGTTTATATATAAATACAGAGATGTCCTGTATTCCTTCTTCTCATTTATTCCCATTTTACCTCGTGTATGCTGTATCGTTGGTTTATCATTTGTTACCTGTGGAAGTGATCTGTAAATACGTATGTATATAAGTAAATAGGCTATTTTATATAATCTCTGTGTGAGTGTCTATTTACTATACAGCCTAAGGATCACTGGTGTCTAGGAGAGAAGCAGGCCGCTCCATCCGCTTGCCCCAACACTATACGAATATCCATCCAATATATACCAGGATATATGAACAATATAAATAACATTTATTGGCACAATAAAACTTGAAAAAATATGTATGAATGCTTTTATAAGGAAGATATAAATCTCTCCATTTTTAAATTGTGAGATGAATTCCAGTCTTCCTTTCTTAATGATTTTTAGTATTCTTCCATAAGAATACCATATATTTATATCCAGATAATCACAAAATGTTGAATTAAAACTGGAATTCTGGAAATAACTAAATTTATTTCAACTAAACACCCTTCTGTACCTGAAATCAAAAGACTGCTGAGCAATCATCAGACCAGTAGCAATATCTGGATGAAATGTTGGCTAGAGAGCGATAAAGAAACATAAGCAGGCTCTTCACACTATGGAGATGAGAAAGCTATGATGGCATATCAAGACTAGACTGAGTGACAAATGTAGGCATAGAGAAAACCCTTGGTGTTGCCCTAATTGCTAAGAAAATGCAAGAATTGAGCTATTTACTATGTACAACCCTGTAGCAAGAAGAGCTCTAGATGAAGAGCTCTTCATTCTAAATGTAGAAGGTCACCATCCAAAAGGACAATAAAAAATGCACTGGCTCAGCTGACTGAAAGATGATATGCTCCTTCTGAAACTCAGTTGTAGAAAAGCTGTAATTAGAGAAGTGGTCAGTGCAGTGCAAACAAGTGGACCATGCAGCCAGGTGTGGCAATCACTAGGAAGAAGAAGAATTAACTAAATTAACATGTCCTTAGTCAGAGCCTCACACACTGAACAATGAGTAGTTGGGCAGAGAGCTTCTCTGCTAAAGAGGGCAGACTGGATAATCTTCAAGCTGAACAGATTCCCTACTAGAGAAGAGGAGGAGTGCCTGGAAGATTGTTCCCATCCTCATCTTTCAAACTGGTTGTCCATGCCACTAATCCTGAGGCCACAAAATGTTTGTCCAAAAGACAGGCATAGCTCAAATCCCCAATGCAGTGGTGGACCACTAGGTTTATTGTCTTTGGTAATATAGCAACAATGTCAGATATTGGTTGTTATAGCTCAGAAGACATTCATTCTGTTGGCTTAGGCTACTTCCCCCCCCCCTTTTAAAATTCCAGGAAGGTATGTTCCATAACAAAACTAGTCCAGTGTAAAAAGATTCATAGTGTTCAGATATCTGAATTTTCTTATAGAGGAGGCAGTGAATTTGTTCTCTGTTGCCCTGAAGGGCAGTACCAGAACCAATGACTTGAAAGTACAAGGAAGTAGATTCAGGTTAGATATTAGGATGAATTTCTTGACAATGGGTGTCAGGGGAATGTCAACCAGTTGCCTCAGGAAGTGCTACTGTATGTTCTCCTCACTGACAGTCTTCAAACAGAGGCTGCTTAGCTATCTGTCTGAAGTCCTTTATCAGATCCTGAACTGAACAGGGTGTTATACTAGACGGCCTTTGAGGTCTCTTCCAACTCTATATTATTCTAACCCTGGAGCCCTGACCAGCTATGACTGTGGAAAACAGAAGGTACAGTTTCTTGCCATTTTGTGATGGGAAGTAGATGAAAATTGCAGTCAAAGCCCTGAAATAGACATATCACAGTTGTTAGAAATGGAGGGATAACCTATTTTTCCCCTACGTGATCCCCATATGCTTATATGATGTGGCTCCAATTGTTCTGCAGCAATCAGCTCACATAAATGTTCAGTACAGACTTTGGTCACAATGCTATATTGCATTAACAGAAAGCTTGACTGTTACTAGAGAAAACATGTGATCTCAGTAAGCACTGTTCAGAAGGGTGGTGTACATTTTGCACATTCTCATTTAAAGAGTAGATAATGATTTTAAAGTGATATTACACTTCTAAAAAGTATATGAGAATTTGATTCCCACTCCAAATGCTTGCTACCTTTAATTATCTGAAGCAATTCTTTTTTAAAGAAGAAGTGCATCAGATAAATAAAGGTAGTGGGCATTTAGGGTGAGAATCAAATTCTCATATAGGTCCTCTTTGTTTAAGAGTAACATTGCTTTCTGCTGGAGAAGACTCTTAAGAGTCCCTTGGACTGCAAGGAGGTCAAATCAGTCAATCCTAAATGAAATCAACCCTGACTGCTCATTGGAAGGACAGATACTGAAGCTGAAGCCCAAATACTTTGGCCACCTAATGCACCAAAGAGAGGACTCACTGGAAAAGACCCTGATGCTGGGAAAGACTGAAGGCAAAAGGAGAAGGGGACGGCAGAGGATGAGATGGTTAGATAGCATCACCAATGTGATGAACATGAACTTGAGTAAACTCCGGGAGGCAGTGGAGGACAGGAAGGCCTGGTGTGCTATGGTCCATGAGGTCACGAAGAGTCGGACACGACTAAATGACTGAACAACAACAACAACAACAACATTGCTTTAAAATATATTGGAGACAGAGCATACAGAAGGCCATCAATATTTGAGAAGGGAACTGTCCACATTTTTGTGGTGCTGAAATCATCCTGGGGAGGGGGGGAAATGCTCTTTGAGGACTAATTACATGTCTCAAATGGTACTGTACATAACTTCGGATTCCAAATCCTAGGTAGAAACTTCTGGTATTATGATATGGTTTCCAAAAAAGTGAAGTGAGTGAGAAATACAAGTACTATCTTACACCATAATTCCTTTTACCCACCAAGTGAGCTGTATATTTGAGTTATTTTGCAGTTGTGCCAGTTAAGAATGATGCCTCTGAAAATTGCATTGAAGTTATCTAATTTTAAAACATTATAAGTTTTCCACTTACCATTTTTTTAAATATGGAAGCAAAGATGCTAATGTCCCTATATCCTTCCTTACCAATTAAATGGTTGCTTTTGTAATTGAATGTATTGCTAATGTGTTGTAACAGCATAAACATTTCCAACATATGATTGAGGATGGGACCATGTCATATAACACTTCCCCTTCCAATGTAACAGAGGACAGATGTCTTTACAGAGGAGGAATTTATGTATTCTATGTAAAAGGAAAGAGAGATCATGGATGTGACATCAGCACCTGTCTCGGTTCCTATTGCTAATTTGATAAAGCTAGAATCAACAAGGGCAACGAGTTTCTCTACTGAGGAAACACCTCAATCTCAGGTCAAGGCTAGCACTAAGTTATGCCAATTTAAAATCTAGACAGTATGTCAGTGCTGATAGGTATCCTTCAAAAGAATAGCCCAACTTAGCCATTGCCTTCACATTTCAAATTTTCCATTACTGGTCAAAGGAGCTGGAACAAAATAAAGGCCGACTTAAGATTAAGGTGAAAGGAAGGTCAAGGACAATTATGAGGCTTATAGAAAAATTAAAATAGTACTACATGTCTTTATTTTTTTAAAAAAAACATGAGGTCTCTGCTTAAACAATACTTGATGAGGAAAGGAAAAATAATATTCCAAGACTGTAGGGTAGAGGAGTTAGTAACAATCTGTATGATTTTGTTTCTGCCCAAAAAGCTGTAGATGACTCTGCTATGCAGCTGATGCAATATTGCACATAAAATAAAGTTAAAACTTATTCAGAATGGCCAACTACTCCATACAGTAATGCTTAGCAGTGCAAACCAGTGAAGAGGAAATAAGAAGCAAAGATTCCAGGGCACTTATAGAAGGGAGAATTCTGATAAATAAGGGAAAATATACTAGAACTTATTATTGGAACATATTTTCCATATAGTAAATCTTATATAATTAAACATGAGGTAAGAAATAATCAATCTTTTCTCTCCTTCCCTTCCTTTCCCTACCTCTCCCCCAACCCCAAATACTAAATTGGGTTTCAAAAGGTTAGAATCTGTACTTCCCCATAAACTCATTTGACCTCAGTTCTCTGGATGACATCCATAAAGTCACTTTATAAAAATGTGCTGCTTGCACTGTACAATAAATTGAACAAAGAGCTCAGGAGGATGGGATCAATGAAAGTGATAAAGGAAGATTGATCAGCTGAATGGGAAGCCTATTAGAGATTGTTGGGAAAGATGAGTGCATTCCATTTGTCTCATCCTCCAAAATTTAAATTACAGCATTACAAAGGGGGAACATTCTAGTTATGCCGCGTAAGAGCTTTGAGTTTAAGTTGACAACTGCTGTCAACCCTACACATGTTGACACAGAATCTGTATTTTTATTGCAAGGGTAAATAAACAGGAGAGAAATATAAAGGGAAATAACTAGTTGAATACACAACTATGCTAGCAAAATAACAATGCAAAATCCTTAAGGATAGTGATGTATATTCCCCTTCCCACTTTTACATTTACATATGATCCTTACGACATTCTATTCAATTCATGATTTAGATTGTGCATCTTCCTTAAATATCCAAAGGTTAGCCCTCCAGCTGTTGCTGAACTTAAACTCCCAGCAGCCATTAGCTACATTCCCTATTGTATGGCATACTGGGAGTTGTAGTTCAGTAACAGCTGGAGAGCCATATATTGCCCATCCTTTAGATGGTAGATGGTTAAATAAAACATAATTTGCCAAGAATTTCATAAATCATATTCTTGTCAAAGTTGTATCACATTAAAAGATCATTTTTATTTTTATTTATTTTTCACATTTATATCCCGCCCATCTTCCCCACAAGGAGGGACCCTGGGCCACAGTTCCTATCTCTGCTTATAACAGAGTTACTGTGACCAAATTCCAACCTAGCATAGATAAAAATTGTGTAACAAGTGAAGCTGCCATCATTGTGTTGAGTATAATAATAATAATATTTATTTATTTATTTATTTATTTATTTATTTTTCTGCCTTTATTATTTTTATAAATAACTCAAGGCGGCTACCATACCTAATACTCTTTCCTCCTCCTATTTTCCCCACAAAAACAACCCTGTGAGGTGAGTTGGGCTGAGAGAGAGGGACTGACCCAAAGTCACCCAGCCGGCTTTCATGCCTAAGGCGGAACTAGAACTCTCAGTCTCCTGGTTTGCTATTGGCTCCTTCCTAGGGCTGAGAGACAGGGACTGGCCCAAAGTCACCCAGCCGGCTTTCATGCCTAAGGCGGAACTAGAACTCTCAGTCTCCTGGTTTGCTATTGGCTCCTTCCTAGGGCTGAGAGACAGGGACTGGCCCAAGGTCACCCAGCCGGCTTTCATGCCTAAGGCGGAACTAGAACACTCAGTCTCCTGGTTTGCTATTGGCTCCTTCCTAGGGCTGAGAGACAGGGACTGGCCCAAAGTCACCCAGCCGGCTTTCATGCCTAAGGTGGGACTAGAACTCTCAGTCTCCTGGTTTGCTATTGGCTCCTTCCTAGGGCTGAGAGACAGGGACTGGCCCAAGGTCACCCAGCCGGCTTTCATGCCTAAGGCGGAACTAGAACTCTCAGTCTCCTGGTTTGCTATTGGCTCCTTCCTAGGGCTGAGAGACAGGGACTGGCCCAAGGTCACCCAGCCGGCTTTCATGCCTAAGGTGGGACTAGAACTCTCAGTCTCCTGGTTTGCTATTGGCTCCTTCCTAGGGCTGAGAGACAGGGACTGGCCCAAGGTCACCCAGCCGGCTTTCATGCCTAAGGCGGAACTAGAACTCTCAGTCTCCTGGTTTGCTATTGGCTCCTTCCTAGGGCTGAGAGAGAGTGACTGGCCCAAGATCACCCAGCCGGCTTTCATGCCTAAGGTGGGACTAGAACTCTCAGTCTCCTGGTTTGCTATTGGCTCCTTCCTAGGGCTGAGAGACAGGGACTGGCCCAAAGTCACCCAGCCGGCTTTCATGCCTAAGGCAGAACTAGAACTCTCAGTCTCCTGGTTTGCTATTGGCTCCTTCCTAGGGCTGAGAGAGAGTGACTGGCCCAAGATCACCCAGCTGGCTTTCATGCCTAAGGTGGGACTAGAACTCTCAGTCTCCTGGTTTGCTATTGGCTCCTTCCTAGGGCTGAGAGACAGGGACTGGCCCAAAGTCACCCAGCCGGCTTTCATGCCTAAGGCAGAACTAGAACTCTCAGTCTCCTGGTTTGCTATTGGCTCCTTCCTAGGGCTGAGAGACAGGGACTGGCCCAAAGTCACCCAGCCGGCTTTCATGCCTAAGGTGGGACTAGAACTCTCAGTCTCCTGGTTTATTTGGGCTAGATGCTTACAATTCCTCAACAAAACTATATTCAGATTGTAGTTATAATTATATTTTAATCTTTCTCAATGTGGTATCTTCCAACTGTGGTGGGCTTCAGCTCCCTAAGTCTTAACTAGCACAATGGCATTCACGAGCATTCTGAGAGTTGTCCCAGTGCACCAGGAGGTTGGGGGTATTTTTATCCACAAAAGTTTTCCAAACGATTTTGAATCAGAAACTTACTTAGAAAATGTTCCTATGCAAATAATTATGATTACAATTAGCATCTTAACCTCAATAGCCATTGTCTCCATTATGTTTATTTGAGCTAAAAATTTTAATGTGAAAAAATAGCCTATTTTATAAAGTTTAAACATTACATTCATTCAAAGGATCTGAAATTTTGTTGTGTGGAGAACAATTATTTTATTGGAATGCTGGAAATAATGTTGCGCAATAGGCAATAAAACATAGTAAACCTGCAAATCTTGCCAGAAGAACATTTTCCAGCCCATATCTCTGGTTTTGTCCACATATATGAGTCCTGATATCAGTTGGTTATTGTTACCGAATACCGTTGGGGGAGATGGGCAGTGATAAATTTGAATTATAAAATAAATAAATAAACTGTGAAGCAATTTCTAGCTATATAATTTTCAAAACTGCTTTTCCTCAGTAGTATGGCAAACCTAGACAGCATATTAAAAAGCAGAGACATCACCTTGCCGACAAAGGTCCGTATAGTTAAAGCTATGGTTTTTCCAGTAGCAATGTATGGCTGTGAGAGTTGGACCATAAGGAAGGCTGAGCGCTGAAGAATTGATGCTTTTGAGCTGTGGTGCTGGAGAAGACTCTTGAGAGTCCCTTGGACTGCAAGGAGGTCAAACCAGTCAATCCTAAAGGAAATCAACCCTGACTGCTCATTGGAAGGACAGATGCTGAAGCTGAAGCTCAAATACTTTGGCCACCTAATGCGAAGAGAGGACTCACTGGAAAAGACCCTGATGCTGGGAAAGACTGAAGGCAAAAGGAGAAGGGGACGGCAGAGGATGAGATGGTTAGATAGCATCACCGGTGTAACAAACATGAATTTGAGTAAACTCTGGGAGACAGTGGAGGACAGGAAGGCCTGGCGTGCTATGGTCCATGGGGTCACGAAGAGTCGGACACGACTAAACGACTGAACAAAAATCCGCACTGGAGAAAATGAACAGCATTGAAGCAGAGGGACTCTCAAGGTGAGAGAGAGTACTGATTTTTGCCAAGGACAATTCTGATGAAGCCTCCTGATTACACACAAATGCCAAGGGAACGCATTCCTCTTACTCTGTTTTTTTTTCTATTCTTTGTGTCCCTCTCGCAACATAATTCAGCTGTCCCCTTTCACTCAATTGAAAGGTAGGAAAACAACAATAAAAGGCTTTCAGATCCAGACGTCTGCATGCAGTTGAGTTTCCACTGACACCAGGTATTAAAAAAATATCTTTGATAAATTATCTTGAAGGGCAAGACATCATAATGCAAGTTTAATCCCTGCGTCTGTCTTAACCCACCACATTTACAACTAGTCCTGAATTAAATAGGCAGTATGCAAGCCAAGGATGTTAAACTAATCCAGTTTGAATCAAGACAGAATCCCCATTGGTGAACTGGGTTCAGAGGGAAAGCCAAAATGGTATTAAAGTAAAGCAGTGGTCAAGGCTTCCAAGAGACGAACAAAGCACAGCAATCAGGGTTCAAAGAACAAGGTAAAGTCATTGTCAAGGTCAAGCAGAGATCAAGGGTTCCAGGAGTAAAATGCAACACGAGAAGAGTTTGTAATGGACATTTGTTCCAGCATCTAACTGCAGTTGAGTAAAACCACAAATGCATATGCTTTTAGTCTCCAATCAAGCTTATCAGTCCTAATTACTGAACTTGGTGCTTCAAGATCATATACTACCTTACTTATGCTATGTACTGCTCCATTCAAATGTGTATTCTTTCTTCTTATCTTCTGATTCTCGCTTCAAAGCCAGAAATGCTCATGGCCTAGGAGGTCTGGAATCTAATGCAAGGTCAGAGTTTGCCCAATTAACAAGCCAATCAGGTGTAAGGTCAATACAGCCACCCTGGAAGACATATGTGGGGTCCCCTCACCAACTTTTGCCCAGACTGAAGAAGCTACTTGGATAAGCAGCGAAACGTTTCAACCAAAAGAAAGAAATCCAGTTGCCATGACTCAACCTACAGACAATTCCACCTGGATGACTGAGAATCTTCATAATGTCAGAGTTTGAAGCACCAAAGTGCAAGGGGCAACATTATTTCAGAGAGTCTGAAATAATTGTTCAGATGTGACAGGGCCTTAGCTTTCTAGTATCAGGCTAGCTAAAAGTCCTTTTTGGTTTCTCCTCCTCATTCAAGGAGGAATTGGACACTGGGGCCTTCACAATGATGAACTAGGTCAGGGGTCGGCAAACTTTTTATGCCGGGAGCCATTTTGACATGCTCGTGCACATTTTGAAATGCCCGAGAGCCAGGGGGTCGGGTTTGCGGGCGGGGTTTGCGGGCGGGAGCCAATCGCGCGGAAGGGAGTGGGGTTTGGGGGCGGGATCCAATCGCGTGGAAGGGTAAGATACAGGGCTGCGCTGCGCTTGGCCGGCCGCCCCGGCCCTCGCTCACCTTCCATGGCCGGTCCTCGCGGGCCGCCAGCGACACTCCCGTCCCGCTGCACCCCAGCTCTCCAAGGCGCGCAGGCTGGCCAAGGCGGAGGCGCTGCTGGCGGCGCGCGTCTCTGAGCCGGTCCGGGCGCGCTGGCGCTGGGCTGTGAAGCTGGACGAGCCGCCGGACCTGGAGCGCTTCCGCGCGCAGCTGAGCGAGGCCCCGCACTGGTCTTTTTGGAGCGCTTCCGCGCACAGCTGAGCGAGGCCCCGCGCCGGTCTTTTTGGAGCGCATTTCCACAGCCCAGCGCTCAGCTGCGCGCAGAAGCACTCCAAAAAGACCGGCGCGGGGCCTCGCTCAGCTGTGCGCGGAAGCACTCCAAAAAGACCGGCGCGGGGC
The DNA here is from genome assembly GCA_023362775.1 of Charina bottae. Lineage (NCBI taxonomy): Eukaryota > Metazoa > Chordata > Lepidosauria > Squamata > Charinaidae > Charina > Charina bottae. The sequence goes on along the minus strand of JALMGJ010000007.1, from coordinate 49,170,636 downwards.
CTCGCTCAGCTGTGCGCGGAAGCACTCCAAAAAGACCGGTGCGGGGCCTCGCTCAGCTGCGCGCAGAAGCACTCCAAAAAGACCGGCGCGGGGCCTCGCTCAGCTGTGCGCGGAAGCACTCCAAAAAGACCGGTGCGGGGCCTCGCTCAGCTGCGCGCGAAAGGGCTCCAAAAAGACCGGCGCGGGGCCTCGCTCAGCTGCGCGTGGAAGCGCTCCAAAAAACCGGCGCGGGGCCTCGCTCAGCTGTGCGCGGAAGCACTCCAAAAAGACCGGCGCGGGGCCTCGCTCAGCTGCGCGCGAAAGGGCTCCAAAAAGACCGGCGCGGGGCCTCGCTCAGCTGCGCGTGGAAGCGCTCCAAAAAGACCGGCGCGGGGCCTCGCTGAGCTGCGCGCGGAAGCACTCCAAAAAGACCGGCGCGGGGCCTCGCTCAGCTTCCGCGCGCAGCTGAGCGAGGCCCCGCGCCGGTCTTTTTGGAGCGCCTCTGGGAAGCAGGACCAATCGGGCTTCGCCTTGTTCAGCCCGCCTCTCTGCTCCCCTTTGGCGCGTGCTGATTGGTGGAGGCGTCCTTCCTTCTGAGCCTCCACCAATCAGCGTCTCTGTTTCTTCCCCAGGGTTCGCGCTGCTTCCGGAGACCGGCTTTCCGGATGTCGGGCGGCAGACAGAGAGAGAGAGCCAGAGCCGAGGGGCCAAAGAGCCAGATCTGGCTCAAGAGCCGCCATTTCTGACCCTTGAACTAGGTTATATGGGTTACATTTTTGATATGCATATAGTGGTCAGATTCTCTATCTATGGAGGTTCTATGCATTGACATTGCAGAAAATTTTCTTGGATATTCACTTGCATGGAGAACCTCTCTGGATAGAAGAATCTCTCTACTTCTCTTTCTACATAAGGAGATTGACACACAAGTGGCAGACCCAGCCACTCTTCCCCACTCCCCTTGAAACCAGGTAAAATCTCACCTGGACTGAGCATTTCTCTATGTGTATGTGTTGTTAAGGTGGCAGTGGATACATCAACAGTAACTCTATGCAATCCTCACTGGATAACAGAGACTGCGTATAGATTACAGAGTATATGTAGAAAGTAAGGAAGATGATCTTTTTTTTTTTTTTTATAAGTTTTATTAATTTTAAAATACACATTAAAAGCTAATACAAAAGAAAAGAAATAGAAATACAAAGTAAGAAAAGGGAAAAGAAAAAGTGAAGTCAAAAAATAACAAACAAGAAAAAATATAGAAAATAGATGTCCTCCAATTTATCCTTGAACTTTAAGTACAACAATTAACTTTAAATGTTAGTCCTTAATACAATACACAGAAACTTTTCTTTGTCATATACCCTTTGATTTCTCTAATCCAATCTTCTGTTCTTCATATAGATTTCGCCTTTCTTGATATCTTCCAACAATCCATCTCTGGTTTCTACTCCTTAGAATAGTAATCAAATGTTCGTTGTTGCATCAATTAAATGTTTTCCATTTGCTCTTTCCATTTTTACATCTATATTTATATCTTCAATAAAGTCCAATTAGTATAGCAAATAAAGGCCTTATCTACGTCTAATAAAATACAGTATATTCTGTTCATGTTATAACTATATATTCCATTAATACATAATCTAACATATTACATAACATAATACATAATATAGCAAAAATACAAAACCTAACATAACATATAACCTAATACATACAACATATTCTTGTAATAACCTACATTCTAATTCCATCTCATCATCTCATTGTCTTCTCATAAATGTGTCTCCAGAAAGAGTAATATATAATATCAACATATGTATTTATAATCTTGTATCTTACACTTAAAATATCATGTTTTTATGCATCTGTATATTTCTCATATCTGTGCTTACTCTGTGTACAATAACAAATCCACATTTTCATTCACCTTGCATTCCAAATCAATATCAATAAATCTCCTGTTTAGGTTATGCCAATATCACAATATGCAACTTGTTTATTTCTGTAACTCATGTGGGATATCAAAGTGTTTATTTTGCCATATCTATCAATTTGCATATTAAAATCTTCCTGTCTCAGCTGCCACAATGTATTTATGCCCAAACATTTAATAGACCACTTCCTGTAAGATATCATAATCTTCTTCTGTACCAATACATTCAAAGTCCTCTTTCCCTGTTTCTCTACTGGTTCGAAAGATCTTTCCTCTGTTTCTAAATCTGTCCCTTGTACCTTCTGTTCCTGAGCCACCAAAACTATTAATATACGTTCTATGGATTTCTTAATTTGCAAAAATTTTTTGCTGGTTTCTTCCTTAAAATCCTGAAGTACTGTGAGAGAGGCCATTATTTATTGTTCAAAGCGTAATCAACTGCCGTAGACAAAACAAAAAAAAATTCTCAGGGAGCAAGGAACAGCTGTTCTATTATTTATCAATAATGTCTATTTCTTTAAGTAAGAAAAGCTTTTAAAGTAAGAGATGAAAAAATTCCACAGAGCAGTATTTCAAACAGTTTGTAAAGGGAAAGATGAAAGTATATTCCAAATGAAAAATAGTCCTTTCTAAAAAAAAAATAGAAAAGGAGAAAAAAAAAGGTAGAGAGGCACACACTCTCCACACTTTATTCTTTATTCTTCTTTATTCTTCAGGCTGCAAGCCGCTTAACCCAAACAAACAATTTCTCAAAAGTCAGTAAGTTTGTCGAGTGAGAAATACCAACAAAGTCTCTTAAGTCCCAATTTCTCTGATACAAAAGAAAGGCAGAAAAATACAAAACTTGTTCACTATGTTGCCAAAATAAAATCTATCAAACTTCCACCAAAATTAATTATAGCAAAGAAAACACAAAATTAGCCAACACCTTGAACGAACGAAGTCCAAAGATAAATTTTAGAATAATAAAAATGTACTAATCTAAAAAGAAAACTAATATAAGGTGATCTAAAAGCTGGCTGTCACTCTTGTGTCTCCCAAGAGACTTACTGTTCTCTGCAGAGCTAGAATCCTCTTTCGGCCATTTCATTGCAACCCCCGTTCTTCTCCGCGGTGGAAACAACAAAGAAAAACAGGAGTGAGCAATTCCAATGGCTCTGTGAGCAATCTTCTGGTTCCCCCTTCTCCAGGGGGAAACTTCAGAGGTCCGTAGACCCCTGCAAACAAGATAGAAAGTTAGCCAGGTCTCAGAGCTCAGAGCTCTGAGAAACTCTGACTTGTCGAGCTGCCAGCCAGGCTTGGAGTCGGAAGATGATCTTGATGGAAATATGCAAGAACCATTACTAGGCAAAGGGGGCTGAATCATTTTTTAGGCCCTGAGAAACAAGATAATACTTGGAAGCAGCTCAAGCAAACACTTCCCTGATGTACTGGGGCATAAGAATGTGTGTGTGTGTGTGTGTGTGTGTGTGTGTGTGTGTGTAGGTACAGCACGATCTAACTTGCAAGAATCTGTTATAGCCAATCTCAATAAAGGTAGTTCTAGTCTTCCTGTGGAGTTGATTTCCTGGTCTGGTCTACCTAATGGGGCTAACAGTACAAGAGGTCAGCCACATGGTTGAAGATTTGTTGCTAAACAACTCAGTTTTCTGGTATGTTGAATAAGCTGCATTACAAAATCTTACTCATATCACTGAAAGTTCTGTCAAAACTCTACTTTTCACTAGGTATACTTTTCTGGAGGAAGGCTAAACTGGTGCCAAGTGATTATCCTATATGAGCTTTTCCTATAAAGAACAGTAACAGAAAAAAGAAGGCCACACATCTTAAAACCCCCTTTGTTCCTTTAAAAAGCTCTTAGTCAATGATAAAAGAAGCCGTGCTTGTTAAAGTTCTAAAGAAAATCCAATATCCTAAATGGAGATGGTTGGGTACATTATGCTGTGGTGTGATATTATATTCATTACTACATTTATACCCTGCCTTCCTATTTATTTCAACAGTCAAGGGAGCTTATAATAATTAAAAGAAAAAGAAAGCATTTTACAAAATTAATACAATTACATTAAAATTAAAATCAGTCATTACAATAATTAACAGTTCAATCCTGGTGAAAGAGATGGGTTTTTACTAGGAGAATAGGAGCCAATGTGTTTTATTTAGGGAGTGAATTCCATAGCCTGGGAGCCATAGCTCTTTTGGACATACCCCATAGACAAACTTCTGGTAGCCAGAGCATTTTCAGAAGGGCCTTTTCCACTCTAAGTAACTGGAGAGGTTCCTAGCTATGTCAACTTCAGTTCTGATCACTTTATCAAAACATTATCCATCCCTGCTAACACCACAGAAGCACTTCAGTGCCTTCTTGGTAAGAATCCCTGCCACTAACCAGAACTGAAGACACGCTGTGGAAAACACTACATTTCTATTTGTTTGCATACTGTAATGTTTGTGCTCCAAGGCTGATCTCTGAATGAGGTTGTAAAGTAGCCCAGAGGCTTTACCCCCAGCTTTACAAGTGGGTGGGAGTAGGCATGGCACAATCTTTACAACCAGATTATTGAGGTAGTTTAAGTTCAGGGGTTTATTTTGACTGAACGTTTGTTTAGTTACCTGTTTAATTGTAAGGTCACTGAAACTGGTCGTTTTAATAGAAACTGTGACAGTGGTTTCATTGACCCAGGCATTGCAACCTTTAATAGAGGAAAACAGAAGTGGGATATAGGCAAGACAACCCAAGAAAGTCACCATACTAGAAAAATAGCAGTAACAGTAAGCTAACCCAGTGAATCAATCCATAATGCCACGCGTACCACGCACACCACATGCACAAACGCCTTTCTTTATCATGACTTTGTATAGCTCCTGATAGTCATCTTTCTCCTCTTCTTCCACATCTAAATATCGGGGTAGAATGAGTCAAGCCAAAGCGACATTTAATAATAAAACAATTACATACATACACACTACAAGGGTTGCAAATTCTTATCATCTACGTTTTAGAAATAAGATGCAACACTTAAAATGTTAATGCTGCCAGAAAACGGCCAAAGTGGAGTGCCAGCCCTTCTCCCAGGCGATAAACCTCTTTGCAATATGAGAAGAAACCAGGTAACGTGTCAGTAGCAGAAGGGATTCACATGACCCAAAGATGAAAAGGTGCATGAAGACATCAGGAAGTGATGGGAAAGGTGGCCTCTGTGGTTGAGTGTATTTTGTTAATTTCATGTTACTCTGTTGTTTGCTAACTTGAATGCTGTCATTTGACATCTCTTAAGTGTGTGTGAAAGGCTCCTCTCCAGATACCCAAGGCTCAATACATTCCTGGATTGGGGAGGGAGGAAGCCAAAACTCAAAATAAAAGAAGGAGTGGAACTCCAAAAGCAAGGTTAAAAAGGTAAGGGTTCCCCCACACAGTTGTGTCTGACTCTAGGGGGCGGTGCAAGCCTGGTGTCTTAACCGCTGAGCCATCACACCCCCTATTCCAAAAGCAAAAGTTGGCAAATTCTCATTGGTTGGACCCGGGTGGAACTACAACTTAAAGAAGGTGGAGCTCTGTATGTGTGGGCATGTGTGTTTGTAAGGGTAAGAGCAAGCTTTCCTCCTTTCTTCTGTCCCAGGATGGGAATATTTTTTTCCTTACAATTGTTTTAAGCTTATACCGTAGCCATTATATGCTTCCCGCTTGATTATGGCAGTGGCAAAGTTGCAATTCAAAACAAAAATGTGAGGGCATGATTTGGAGTCATTTCTGGTCATAAGAACAGAGATTGTCCACCTCTGTCCTAGACAACATATTCAGATGCTGAGCTTCCTCCTCTTCTTTTTCCTTTTAATGGCATGTATTCTGGAGAAGTGGGGGCACGGTGGCTCAGCGGTTAAGACGCCAGGCTTGTCGATAGGAAGGTCGCAGGTTTGGAGGTTCGAGACCCGAGCGCCGCATGACGGAGTGAGCTCCTGCACTCGCCCCAGCTCTTGCCAACCTAGCAATTTGAAAGCATGCAAATGCAAGTAGATAAATAGGTACCACTTTGGTGGGAAGGTAACAGAGTTCCGTGCGCGTCATGCCGCATGACCATGGAAGCGTCTTTGGACAGCGCTGGCTCTTCGGCTAACAAACGGAGATGAGCACAGGCCCCTAGAGTCGGACACAACTGTGTGGGGGAACCTTTACTTTTACCTTATTCTGGAGAAATGAATAGGAAGCTGTTATTAGCAATCAAATGCACTCCAGAAGTAAGGGTAAAAGGATTTCATTAACATGCTACAAACTCCAACCACAACAAAGTGTTCAAATTTGGCTAGTCTTTCTAATATTTTTGTTTCCAAAGGGCAGTTGGCATTTTTAAGATGGATGTTGCACTCCTAAACCCTAATTTAAGCTGCCAAGTTTCCTAAAAGAGCTCATGTTTCTTGCTGTCTTATATTACTCATAATGACGTTGGCATCAGAACCACAGATTTTTCACATCTTTTGTGTGTATACAACTACATAATAAATTTCGGATTAAATTGAGAACCAGCTATAATAGAAAATGTCAGTGCTCTAAACACCGCTGAAGGGTGTGTGCTTGTTTTGCTTTTCAAATTTAAATCAGGATGTTGCTTCCCAGATTAACAGAGGCGAGCATGTGGTTGTGTTGTTATTATTTTGCACAGCACCTGTTTTCCACTTATACCCTGGTTCTCAAAATTAATTTAGGCTCAAACCTTAATGAGTCACTATTGCAATATCGCACTTGCTAAGTATAGCTCAACCTGCATTCTTCGCTAGAAGGCTGAGATGAAAGTCACACAAGGTTTAAAAAAATCACAGTGGGATAATTCACAACTTTTGAAAAGACAAATCCAAACCATGGGTATGACATCTTTCCCAAACATGGCACCCTCCAGAGCATAGAGTGATAGTTTGAAGGGACTATTTAAGCTAATGAGTCTAATCCTTTGCTCAGTGCAGGAATACAAATTACATTTTTTCCTTGATGTACTTATTAGATTTATATCCTTTTGTTCAGGAAATCAAGGTGACATACACAGAATTCTCTCCTCCTATATGTCCTCAGCACAACAACCAGGAGAGGGAGGTTGGAATGAGAGAGAGGAAGTGACTGGCCCAAAATCTCTCAGTGAGATTCCATGGCTGAAGGTGGACGAGAATCTGGCTCTCCCTGTTCTTAGTCCAACATTTTAGCCATTTCACTGCACTAGCTCTCATGTATTCATGTATTACTTGTTTTCAAACTGTGGCAGACATTTTCAGCCTCTGCCTCCAATCACTCAGTTAAGTGTATACAATAAGAATGGTATTAATATGTACAGAACAGGAACCAGTGGAGCTGTAGGGTTGAGGAGAGCATGAGCAAGAAGCAGGGGTATCCATAAGGGGGTGGGGGGAATCAAGTTGGCAGCCAGGACTGAACAATGAAAGCCTATAATGGCATGTGGGAAAGACCTTGGGAGACTGGGCAAAAAGACACTGCCAAGGGAACGGTCAGATAAGAGACAGCATACCCCGCAGATGGATAGTGGGCAGGGCTAGAGGCTCAGAAGAGACCCTCCCTAGTTTGTTGGGCTGTAAAGGAGACGGGGGGGGGGGGGAGAGAGAATTGTACTTTCAGACTCGCAAGATTCTGACAATGTAGCTTTACAATAAAGTAGAATTAGCTTATCTGGTTGTGATTCCTGTCTGGTTTACCCCGGGTGGCTGACATCAATCTTGCAAGTCTGAAAGTACAATCTTCCCCCCAACCCCGCATTTCCTTTACAGCCTGAGAAACAAGGGAGAGTCTCTTCTGAGCCTTTTACCCCACCCACTATCCAGTTGAGGGCTATGCTATCTCTTATCTGACCATTCCCTTGGCAGCATCTCTTTGCCCAGTCTCCCAAGGTCTTTCCCACATACCATTACAAAACTCCACTCTGTTGGTATGTGCATCATGCTTGCCATGCACATTAAAAAGGGGTGGAACTTTGATTGTTCAGTTGCAGCCATCTTGACTTTTTACACACACACAGAAGAGTCCCTGACAAGAGGCGCCCGGGGCAATCCCCATACACTCCATTGTTTCTCAGACCAACAGTCCTGCTATCTCTTTGCTCTTTCCAGGACTGTTGATAACAGCTGCACTTGGGGATCCTACAGTACGTGCCCTTGGTGTGTGTGCAGTGGCCTGGTCCCAATGGAATCTTCATCATAGGTCTCTTTTGCAGCCAGCAGCAAGTATCGCAATATGAAACTGAAAACAATAAGATGCCAGTATTGTCTTCATTGCTGTCATCCAGTGTAGAATCTTGGAAGATGATTCACCTGCCTTTTAAATCTCTAATTAATTAGATTTAACAAAGCTGCATAATGCCAGATGAAAGCATCAGTTTGAGAACCTGAAGGAAGAGGAGATAATTGATAACCCCGTAAACTAAGGAACTAAGCAAATTTAAAAGCGATTGCATTGGAAATTATACGAAGGAATGACTACAAACCACTCTATACCAATATTGTTGAAATCTTGGTAGCATCTTGGTAGCGTTCAGTGAACCTTGGCACTTGATTTGACATGGACGTTTTTTGCTTAAAATATGAAATGGCAATCAATTCCCATGAGTCTTCTCACACATTACGAACATGGATAGAGATCACAATGCAAACAAACAAATACACATACACAGAAATCACCTATGGCACGTTTGGCATATTATCATTTATAAACTGGCCCTTTTGAAGTAAATGTTTTTGTTTATACCCAAAGCTTTAAGCTGAGTGGCAGTCAAGCAAGAAATGGGCATCTTTTTTTCTGGCTGGGAGCTGAACTTTCCATCTTTAATATTTTTCTGCTTCCATGGCCCCAGGGCCACATCTGGAAATGTCATGGTGTCTCTGAGATAGAAGCTGACATTTTTCAGCCCGTTGTTTTGTTTTGTTTTGTTTTTCCTTTTTGGTGGGAGGCTGAGAAGTTTAAGTGTAAAATAGGCGTGTTGCATTTTGTGAAAACTTAAAAGCCTTATTTTGGACTGTTTTCAGGGCAAAACAAAAATAGCAAACCATCTTGTCAGTAGAAATCAGGAGAAATGTCAGCAGTATGATATATGGGCGGGGGGGGGGAGGCCTGCAAAAATTGAACTAGGAGCCTCCTGCTGTTCACAGGTTGTACCTTAAATGTACGTTCCTCTGGACTGAATACCTTAATTATACTTCACTGGGTCTGCTAACACAAGGCTAAGCTTCATTGTTGTGTTTTTTAAAGTAAATATTGAACGTTGAGGCTCAGATCTGGACTAGATATCCCGGCAGGGCCTGGGCTTAAAAGAGGAGAAGGTCCTCTTGGGATGTGTCTGTTTTTTCTATGGAAGGAATTGTCTCCATTTTCCTTCTAGTACAAACAGCAGGCATTAAAGTTAAGGCAAGCCCAACAGTTAAAGGTTAAACCCACTACCAAGGTGGGTCCCAATTTGGATTTGAAGGCCTCACTAGCTGAACTGGTATGTCTTTGCCATTTTTGGGGATTCACATCACATTTGGTCTGACTGTCAGACTAAGAATAATACAAGGCCCTGTGTTCCATTTATCATTTGGCTCACCTCCATCTTCCAAAGGAAGGCTTCCTTCTAAATTTAAAAAGACTCACTGCACGCCTTCGTTTGTCTGCTGAATGCTCCCTCCCTTCTTATTTTAGTCGCCTTTCTCTGCTCGACGTGCAGAGCCTTTTCCCCAGCTGCCGCACACAAAACCTTCCAGTCACTGTGACCTACTTATTCTCGCTTTGCTCTTTCTGAAAAGAGTGTAAATAGAAACTTGGCCCCTTGGCACCCTCAATCGGGCTTTCATAACTCAGTCCCAAATGCGAACAGCACACCAGCTACCCTGCCGTTCATTAAATGTGTTAAATGTCAAAACCTCGCTGCTTTCATCTGCTTTTCATGCTATTATTCTTATTTGCCTGAGTCCCTGAACACAGGTTTTGTTATAGAAGCCAGTTACATGGAGTGCCTAGGCAATGTCAGACTTGTATTAATTGAAGAGATGAAGAGCTGGTTTCTAGGGTAGCAGTACAACAGCCGAGTTCTCTTATCATTGGCTATTTGCCACAACCTCCCTTATCTTATTTCATGAATGGAAGGAGGAATGGGATACTTTGCAGCTACAGATCCTACTTCATCTGTGGGTCATCTTTAAGAAAACAAGACATTCAATAGGATTGCAGTTTCACAGCATAAGAAAGGGCAGAGTTGGTTCTCCTGAGAGAGCCAGTATGACATAGTAGTTAAGACGTTGGGCTAGTGACTCTTAGTCTCACCTACCCACAGGATTGTATAGGAAAATTAGGTGGGAGAATGCTAAATATGCTGCTTTTTACTTCTAGTGGAAAGTGGGATCTAGATCTAATGCATAGTAAATCAAGATTATATTTTTTATTTCTTCAAGGCAAAGGCATAGTCAGTGCTGCCCCAGATAACAGGTGATTAGACTTCACATAAAGGCATCCTTGTTCAGTTGGCATGTCCACACAATTCCTGGCAGAACGCCACTGGTAGCCTGGCACTTTCTCACAAGCAACCTCTTTGATAGAGATTGCACTCTACAGTCTTTCTGTTCCCTGAGTGAGAAGATAAATAAAGGGCAAATACCACAGTATCTGCAGCACAGAGTGCAGTATTACTGCACATTTCCCATTCCCCAAGCTGTGAAGAGTTCCAGGGATTGTGTGTTCGATGAGCAGATTCCTTTGGGAATAGATACAAGGCCTTTGCATGTACGGAAAAGCTGTCCTATCACCTCCAAGAGTCATTCCTGTAACACAGCAGATTCCTAGATAGAGTGACCCTTTGCATGGATGTCCCTTCATCTTTTTGCCAAATAAGATAGTTCCTACATTTCTCTCCTTCCACTCTCATACAAATCTTCCACCCACAAAACTCTTGTCTCCTATTTTCTGCTGGAGGAATATAACCTTTCCCAAACTTTGGGAACCATCTCTATCAGGACCGAGGCTGCTGGCACATATAACAGTAGCCCAGGAATTTGCAAAACCATGCTTTGGTCAACAAGCCACAATAGACACACAAAACACCAAACAGTTATGGGGGAGTTCACATAGCCTATGGCAAAAGCAAACTAATCATATTAATGGTTTAGTGAACTCAGAGAATGAAAGAGATTTCTTGCCTCAATTGGAGAAAGCAATCTCCTGTTTTGAGCTTTTCACTGATGAAACAAAAACTGACTGATCTGGGCTGTTAAGCTAATGTAGCAACAGTTGACCAGCAGCCCTATCCGTTACCAACAAGAATCTCTTACAAATTCATCGTTGATATTAGGGTTACCAGATCTGGGCTGCACAAATCTGAATAATCACCAGATGGCAGCAAAGAGTTTGTTTTGTATGTACCTTTGCTGCCATCTTGTGGTGATCTGGAGATTTGCAGCCTGGATCTGATAGCAGCAGTTGACAGAAATTGCAGTGTTTCCTTCATTCCCATTTTGCAATATTTTGGCTGAAAATAACACTTATTTACCAACCAACTGTACAGTGCTTCTTCTTTTTTTTAAATGCAAGCCTCTGAATGAGTTATAAGAGAGCTAACACTCACGAAAAACAAACAAAACACAAAACACCCACCAACTTTGGCTATGAGGAAAGATTCGGCTTTGGGAGCAAATGGGGAAGTATTCAAACTGACTAGCATGGAAAGTTGGCTACTGCTGCTACCCCCACCTCAGTAGACGGCAAGGCATTTTCTCCTTTCGCAGATCCTCCCCCAGGTTCATAAAAATATATTTGAAGAAACTACTGCAAAGGCATGTTTCTTTGTGGCCTCACTCCAAACAGCAGTAAGTGACACATTCTGACAACCAGCCTATTCATATATTAAACCTCCCTCCAAACCAGAGGGGTTTGCAGGGTATGGTCAAAAGAGTGAAGATGGTGGCCATGATGGGGTGAACAAAACTCTGCCTATTTTTTATGTGTGTTGCAGGCAGAGCTTCCATCGCACCACTGTGGTTGCTATCTTGAGTTTTGTGACCATACCTGTAGATACCTCTTAGGCCAGCGTTTCTCAACTGTGGCAACTTCAAGATACAACTCCCAGAATTTCCCAGCCAGCTGTATTCTAGGAGATGAAGTCCACCTATCTTAAAGTTACCACAGTTGAGAAACGCTGTCTTAGGAAGATAAAGATCCTTCCAGAGCCCTGCTCAGCTGAACAGGCCTTATACCAACGTCTCTGCTGTGGAAAATGAAAAGGGCATTGTTAAACATAGTATTAATGTGTATAAATATCTAACCTCAGTTCGGTATCCAAATGTGTAACAGGTTCGTCTGAAGTACAAACAAAGGCCACGCTATTGCTTTATTTGTTCATTCATCAAAATATTTAAAATCCACCCTGCAGCAAAAGGTCTCAGGGCTGGATTAAAAAGAAAAGCCACTGAAAAACAACACAATGCCAAAAAGCCAAAGTATGTGAGGTCCCTCTAGTTTAGACATTTACTTACCTGGGAGTAAGTCCCATGGTAATCAGTACAGAAGGTTAATTGGGAAAAAATAGAATTTGGGGTTGGATATTAAACACATATTTGCCACATTCACTTATTTGCATACACAAATATGTGTATACATACACAGTGTTTTAGAAATGTAGAAATCTGTTACATCTTTCAGGCCCTCAGAGCAAGATACAATTTTAAGAAATGCAGCAATATAATAAATTAAAACACATTTGAAAATTAGTGACCAATGACCTGAGGGGCATAGGGCACCTTTGGGTACCTGCCATGCACCCCAACATCCACGGATATTTTGTTACCAACTCCTATGCTATTGAGGAGACCCTGCCCCACTTCTCCACCAACTAAACACTCTTGGTAATAGAAGATACGAAATAGAAAAAGAAAAATAGTCTGTGTGGAAGATTGTAGATTCTGGTGGGGCTTATACCGATAAAGCAAATGAGGGAAGTAGGTCTCTTCTTAAAAAGGGAGCACAGGATGAAAAGTAAATCTTATGTTGTCTTGTGGCTTTCCTTGTTTATTTTGAACATTGGCGTATTGCTCTTCCAACAGGTTTCCAAGGCAATGTCACAAAAGAAGGATATATAAGGTGATTGTTTATATTGTAAACAATATAATATATTATTATTGTTTTACTGCTTTATTGTATTTTAACTAATGTTTTATGCCTATTTTATGTAAACTGCCCAGAGTCGCTCTCTGAGTAAGATGGGCGGGGAATAAATTTTATATATAAATAAATAAATAAAACATAGAATGCGCAAAGATGAAACACGATGGCTCTAGAGTCCTAGAATAGTCTTAGAATCACAAAGTTGAAAGGGGACATTTAGGTCGTTTTGCTCAACCCCTATTCGGTGCAGGAATCCAAATGCAAGTGTCCTCAACAGATGGCTATCTAGTTTCTGCTTGAACATATCTAATGAGATACAGATTATCACCTCTGTGTGATTGGTTGCACTGACCAACTGCTCTTATTAATGGGTTCTTTTTTCTAACACAATTGGAATCTGGCTTCACATAGCTTAATCCCATTATTCTGTATCCTGTACTCCAGGATGATATGGAAAAAAAAATTGATATCCTTCTGTTTGACATCTCTTCAGGTAAGATGTGCTATGATATCCCAGAACAATCGCTTCTTCTCAAGCCTCCCACTGGATTTTATATCTAGCCTGTTGTTCATCCTCAACGCCCTTTCCTGAACCCGTTCCAGTGTATCAGCTTGACATAGTACTCAAGTCTGACCAAAAACAATTCTGGGAACAGAAGCTTGTTCCACCAGCAGACTCGGGAAATGTGTATTAACCTAAAGAAAGGGCCAGATGTCATGAGACTTTTGGTAATCTCTCACCCAAGATCTCACATAGATCTCACATGGGAATGTGAAATCTCGCACAATATTATGTATGTGAGAATGCTAATGTTTCTCAAAATCTCAAATTGACCATTGTTTTAAAATGACTTTAAATTTAATATGGAGGTTCCACCAAGGTTGACTGAGAATATTGCCAGCCCTCATGCAATATAAAACTTAACATGGAAGAATAGATTGTAATTCATGGTAACGCGATTTTCTTTATATAGTTTCTTACCTCAGTGTTATTTAAATTGCATGTGTGAGTTCCTGAAAACCAGCCTTCATTTGAACATTGATCAATGTCCACTTTCTGTAGATTTATGTCGATTTTCACCACACCCCTGGAAAGAAAGAAAGAAAATTAATTTGTATAAGGCCAGGGTGCCACTTCCCTTTCTAGGGCAAGAAATAGAAAAAAGCCGCACTCCATCTTAAGAGCATTTCTGAGAAGGTATGATTAGTGAAATGAAGCATCTCATTAAGTCAATCTAGTAACAAGTGCCAAAACTGTACTAGATATTAATGCCAGAAAAAGAAGGATATATTTTAGTTGGCTGGTATATCATAGTACAGCTGTCTTTTTCTTGGTGGTCTTCATATTATTGGGTTACATCTTCCATAATCTGGGCCCAGCTGAGCTGCCATGCTATCTGAGGCTTATGGGAAATATATTCCAATATCTCTGGGGATATTAGGTTTGGGAACACTGCATTAATTTATGGAGCTTATGTAATGGCTGTTGATTCACTTCATAAGGGGATAATTATAATTCATAATAATAATTCACCCAGTGCCATCATTCAATTTCTCTCCAAAAGGAACAGAATAAACTTCCAGCACAGACTTTCCTGAGTCATCCTAAAATCATAAGAAGTTGGAGCAGAATTATTGGTTTCATTTTATCAACAGGCCCTCTCTATGTCAAAGAATGGTCTGTCTCAGGCAATTTCTCCTTTTCGCATACCAAGAGATATTAGATCTTGCTGAACAACAACAAATGGAATTGCTTCCCTTTGTATAGTGTCCTTGACTAGGGCAGAATTATTTAATTGATTGCAGATGGTTTTTAAATCCCATTCTGTCCCATCTGTTCAGGCCAGTTTACAACAGCTCTATCCAGGAAAGCAGGAGACTATCCTCATTCAAGAAAATTGGGGCAGCTTTCCCAGCCTGGCTGGGAATTCTGGGAGGTGTAATCCAACACATCTGAAAGGTACCTGGTAAGGGAAGGCTGGCTTGGTGAATGGATGAGGATAAATGAAAGAAAAAGGGAACTGTAAATATAACAACTATTTTAAATAGCAATAAAACACCTATGACATACCATAAATTATCAGTCTAAACATGCTGCAAGTAGCCACCTATCACCTCTTTCCGGGTTTAAAATAATCCTGTTATAGGATCCTATTCAAAACAAATCTGGACATTTCACTTTCACTGAGTTAGTTGTGAGATGAATGCTGACCAGTGTGAAGTTCAGCTGTCATTTTTCCTACCTTGGAAGAAATACTTGCTATAGGCAGAAATAATTGCATTTACAGTACTTTCTAAAATATATACGGTTTTGGGTGATCTTTTCTATCTTCTTTTAGATTTTAGACAGGCCATTGGGCTTAAAATGTATTCCCTGACAATTTCCTGGAATGGACATGTGAGTTTGTAGCATCCAATATAGAGAGAATATGGGGGTGAGAGTTGAAGAATCATGCCTTAGTCGTGGCTCTATGGCCTTTCCCCTTTAGGAAGAATAATATTGCATGCCCTTCTCATGCAAAAGGCCTCCTGTGCAACCCCAAGCTTGAAAGGGATCAGATTAGAGAAGGGATCCACAATCTATTCCCATGAGAACCACTAAAGATTTGCAAGATTTCAGATTCCTTGTGTGAAAAGTTGCATGACGTCAAAGGGGAACCACGTTGCTGTCACATAAAATAGAAGCTGATGGGGAAAACCTCCCCGTCAGATGCCAGAAAACTGCTGCCAGTGAGAATCAACAACAGGGGGTAAGAGAAACAAACAGTCTGCTTTGGAAGAAACCATTAATGCTGCCATTATAATTCAAAAGCTTTTCATAGCATCAGCATGAGTTACATCTCAGAGGCCACTTCCTTATTTCAACTTCCATGCTAACTCTAGTAACTTCACAAGGCTGCTTTTCTACACTTGATCCAACACTGAATAATGAGTCCCACCAACCATCTTCCTCTTTGTGGCTATCCAGATAACGGATACCTTTTCCACTGAGGAAAGGCAGGTATCAACAGCAATAGCTGGTCAGAAGAGCTCCACATATTGCACGTGCCCCAGAGAGAGTCATGCTTGGAGATTTCAAGCTCTCCAGACTCACACAATATTCACCCGGGAGTGACAAAGGAACTGCATATGAAATCCATTTCTTTTCTGTATTACGTGTCACATAAAATACTGATCTTTAAGCAATGTACAACACTGAATATAAATACATTTTTTAAAAAATATAGCAGTTGATAATCAGACTGAGAATGCAGCAACAGAGTATAAAACAGAGATCAGCAAAAGTCAGTTAAGAAATAAGATGGAGATGGAGATGGAACCATTCAATAGAGTTGGGTAACAACATGAAATTAAAATACTGTAATTTTTAAAAGGCCAGAGAGAATGAAACCATCTTAGAAAAGGTAGAATGCATATTTGTATACAGAAAGTCCCTCGCATCTCCAGGTAAGGCTGAGAAACACTCCGGAAAGAAGGACATTGTACTCCGTGGTCAATGGATTGACTCAGCAGAAGGCAGTTTCCTATCTTCTTAAGGAAAGTGAACTGGGAACTAGCTGAGTCTTTCTCCAAATAACATTCCACAAATGGAAGAGCTAACTCTAATAGGTAATAATCTCTCTGGAATTTCCCTGAAACACCAAACAACAATGCATTTAACCTCTCTGCTTGTTGTTTGTCAAGAGGATTTCCCTGGGGTACAACCTGTAACGTTGTAGAAGGCAACCAGCCAGCCAAGCCAAAAAGGAGCAAAGATTACACACACAAGAAGAGTCCTTATGAATCTGACCAAAAGCATTCTTTCTTAGGTGTAGGACATGAGGCTCCCCAAAGTCTTAGAGCCTCTCAAAACCACTAAATTGAAATGTTTAATGTGATGGTGTGGTGAAAGAAGGTCTGATGGATTAGATTTGATAACTAGAGTGCCGGAAGGACTCTGAACTGCAATTTGTGATGGCATTAAAGATGAACCGAACAGAAGCATCCCAAAAAAAAAAAAAGCAAAAGGAGGCAAAATGGCTGTCTCCTGTCAGGTTGGAAATAGCTGAAGAAAGGTAGAAAGCAAGAGACAACAGAGGCAGAGGAAAATTTGCCCAACTAAATGCTAAGCTCTGGAGAAGAACCGAAAAAGACAAGGCATGATATCTAAATAAGCAACACACAGAAGATAACAAATGATTGGGAAGGACAAGAGGTTTACTTAAAATTACAGAAATCAAGGACACCTTTTATGCAAAGGTGGGCATCATAAAAGACAAAGAAGACAAAAAACTACTTAGACAGAAACATAAAGAGGATCTGGCATGAATACACAGTGATGAGTACAAAAGTTTGATCATGGAACAATAGCAGGTATTGTGGAAAGTGAAGTGATACGGGCTTCAGAAAATACTGCTACTAACAAAGCTTCAAGAGATGCTGAAATACTAGCAGAACTGTTTAAAAGCTTATAGAAAGATGCACTTAAAATACTACATGTTGTTTGTAACCAGGTATGGAAAAGATGTGGTGGCTCAGCGGGTAAGACGCCAGGCTTGTCGATCGGAAGGTTGCATGTTTGGAGGTTCGAATCCCTAGCCCCGCGTGACGGAGTGAGCTCCCGCACTCGCCCAAGCTCTTGCCAACCTAGCAATTTGAAAGCATGCAAATGCAAGTAGATGAATAGGTACCACTTTGATGGGAAGGTAACGGCGTTCCGCGTGCGTCATGCGGCCACATGACCGTGGAAGCGTCTTCGGACAACGCTGGCTCTTCGGCTAACAAACGGAGATGAGCACCAGCCCCTAGAGTCGGACACGACTGCACAAATGTGCGGGGGGAACCTTTACCTTTACCTTTATGGAAAAGAGCAGTTGCTGAGGGACTGGAAAAGATCCATTTATATTCCAATAAAAAAAGGACATTGCTAAGGGATGGTGTATTGTTTGGTGTGCATCAATTGCATTGATCTCACATGCCAGTAAGATTACACCAAAGATTTGGCAATCCAGACTTCTACAATACATGGAACAAGAACTGCCAGACATACAAACTGAATTAGGAAAGTCAGGGGCAGCAGAGATCACATTGCTAAGATCTGATGGTTAATGGAAAAATCAAGGGAGTTCCAAAAAAAGGTCTATTTCTGTTTTATTGATAAAAACTTTGGACTGGGTAGACCACAACAAATTGTGAATGCATCATCTGCTTATGTAAGAAATTATGATGACAAGAAAGTAACAGAATTGAAGATGGAACAACTAACTGCTTCAAAATTGGGAAAAGAGTGAGCTATGACTGTATATTGTCACCATATTCATTTAACTCATATGGAGAATATATCATAAGAAATGCTGAAGTAGAAGAAATAGAAAGTGGAAGTAAACGTTTTTAGAAGACCTGAAGCTTGGGCAGATTAAAGGTAATAAAAAGGGCTGACAGAAAACAAGGTAGGTAGATACTATCACAGTTAACATAAGCATGATCTTACAGAAATTCAAAGAAACAATTACTGACAGGCAATTTAGGCAAAATGACATCCATCCAAAGATTTGGAAGCAACTGAACAACAATGTCAAAAAGGGAGCAATGATTAAATTAATTGGTGGTAGCCATACAAATGGTATTTTATTAATTAAGTGCAACTGTATGTAAATATTTAGAGAGGATTTCACTTATCATGCAAAAGTCAAGTGAAGCCTGATGAGAAAAAAGTTGACCTCTCTCATCCAGCATACGGGGACACAGAGGCCAGCCTACAAGAGTAATGTTCCCTTCCATCTTGGATCTCTCAAGGCCAGTGTTTCTCAACCTTGACAACTTTAAGATGCATGGACTTCAACTCCCAGAATTCTCCAGCCAGCAAGAACAATAATATTTAGGGCAGTATCTTACATCTTGTGCCAGACTTGAGAGATGAGAACATTTGCTTGTGTTGGCTTCTATCTGCACTTCAAACCCCTATCAAGCCTGTGGAACTGATTTGATTCATTTGATTCATTTATATACCTACTCATGATGCAGTTCTTGGAAGTTTATCCAAAGACAGCATACCAAATAAATATCCAGAATACAGTCATTCAAAACTGCAACACCGCCCAGAGTCCCCTCCGGAATGGGGGGGCGGTGATATAAGTTAGAAATATAAATAAATAAATAAATAAATAAACTATACCCTATGTGTATTTTAAAAATGTCTTGCTTTTAGAAAGGAGAGCTCAAGCATTTGTGTAAAAGGCTAAGGCAGTGTCTCAACCTCAGCAACTATAAGATGTTCTCCTGCTGGCTAGGGAATTCTGAGAGTTGAAGTCCACACATCTTAAAGTTGCTGAGGTTGAGAAAGGTTGAGGTTGAGGTTGAGGTTGAGAAACACTGGGCTAAGGGATTAGAAAGGTGATCATTAGGAAGGGATTAGAAACATGATGCTGGAAAGAAAAAAAAGGAATGGATGCACTTAAAAAAAGGTGGGAGCAACTGAAGAGAAGAAAACTCCAGGAAAAGCAGCTTCCATTGTAAAACCAAGCATCTTTCAAAAGAATGTACCAGGGAAGCTTATGTTACAGAAACTAGAGATGGTAATTGCTGAATTTAAAGACCATCTGAGCAAAGCTGTAGTCCTGCCTTCTAGTCTGGGATGTGTTTCCTTCAGTAGCCAACTTGTTGCTTCTGGGAAGCCCACAAACCATGCAGGCTATAACACCCCCATTCATGTTTCATAGCACCTCTGAATGTATTCCAGTTATTGTTATTATCCTAAGAGGATCCTTATCAAACTTTGCACAAGGCAGTAGTTTGTGAGAGCAAATGTCATGCTGCCTATATTCTTCATTCTTCCCACCTCTTCATTCATTCATTCATTCATTCATTCATTCATTCATTCATTCATTCATTCATTCATTCATACATACATCTCTGCATTGTTCATTGACTAGGAGATCCACAGTCTTCATAACTCCCTTCGTATACCTAATGACAACCCTATGAGGTGTATTAGGGTAGGAATACCAACTAGGTTTCATGTGCTGGATTGTAACTCTCAGAATTCCCAGATGACTGGGAATTCTGCAATGCGTAAACCTAATACACCTAGAGGGTGCCAGGTTGGGGAAAGCTGTATTAGTTCAGCTAAAAAACAGAAAAAAAAGATCTTCATATACATCACACAGGCCTCTGTGATCAGGTGGAATTAAAAACAAAACGATATAGTTGCTAAATGAAGTGGGTGTCCTATTAACAGTGCTGTCCTGATGTTTTGATAAGGACATGGAACATTAGCTGCATGATAACTAAAATTTGGCTTGTCAGCAGCATCAAATCACCCTGACATTTATCTAGCTTGACAATGCTGCCTAGCAGAATTCAAACCTCTATTATTTGGTCATAAAAGAAATAAACCAATCATGGTAACTGTAGATCATCTGACAATCCTAGAGAATATTTTTCTTTACTGAAGGCTAATAAACATCCCATCTTTTTACATCGTACTCTACTGCTAACACAAAATACTATAAGTTTAATTAATAGTTTCAATGCCTACAGACAAGAATGCATGTTCTGGTAGCAGCCTATTGCAGATTCAACTGTTCAGGCATTTCAGAATTCATGGCATCAGAAGAATCTGTACAAGACAGTAGGGTACATCTGTATTGCAATCTGCTGATCACAGAACAGGTGGATACCTGCAAATCAGCAATTCACATAGAGCCCAGCTGATCAGTCTATAGTTAAAGTAGGAGTTGAACTCAGCACTTCCTTATATAGCCTATACAGGTAGTCTTCACTTAATGACCATTCATTTAGTGATGGTTCAGACTTACGACGGTGCTGAAAAAACCAACTTACAACCGGTGCTCACACTTACGACCACCACAGCATCCCTGCAGTCACGTGATCACGATTTGGACGCTTGGCAACCAGTTCGCATTTATGATTGTCGCAGCATCCCATGGTCACGTGATTGCCATTTTTGACCTTCCTGGCCAGCTTCTGGCAAGCAAAATCAATGGAGAACCACATGATTTGCTTAACGACCACATGGTTTGCTTAACGACTGTGGTGATTTGCTTAATGACCACTGCAAAAAAGGTCATAAAATTGGGTTGGATTTGCTTAATGACCGCTTCGCTTAACAACTGAAATTCCGGTCTCAATTGTGGTAGTTAAGCGAGGACTACCTGTAAGTAATTTCTGGGATCTGCTGCTGCAAGACGTAATGCTGGCCATTTGCTTAGCAAACTTTTTAAAAAGGAGCAAAGAATAAGATAGGTCTATCAATAGCTATTGATCATGATGGTCCTCCAGGTTCAGTGGTCCCATGCTTCGCTCTGTCATGGGTTGGGAAACAAAAGTGGCTAAGGGCTACTGATCTCATGCCTTGTTGGTAAATGTTTCAGAGGCATCTGATCAGCTGCTGGGGAAAACAGCATCTCAATAGTAAGTATCACTCGCTGGATCGTCACCTTGTTGTGGTGAGTGGGCTTGTGTGTTCCCAATGAACCCTGTGAGCGAAGCCGTCGGGAATCATGTACTCCTGGTAGGGTCACCCATGGCGGTAAGGTCCAGGGGGAGGAACCAGACAAAGAACGATCCAAGAAAGTCCTCAACGGCAGAACAGGCAGAAGATAACAAGGTGTATTGTTACGAAGGCGGATGAAGGCTGCAGCAGACAAAAGGTCACCAATCGTCATGGTATCCATGCCATTGGATTAGAGCCTTTTTCTGTGAAGGTTGTGTGCTGATCGTTGTGCACCGATCTCCACACATAAAACAAATTCACGCACAGGCGTCTTCCAACCACACCTGTCGTGTGTAGATGCAGAAATAACACGCCCAGGCCAGGAATCTAGTCTCTAGTGTTTATTGCATACCTACAAGCATAAATCCTGCTAAACTAACAGTGCCTGAAGATTCCCAAGTATATCAGCTCAACCTAGGGCGGAGCTTTCTTCTGACGTTTGGGGAAATAGGCTAGGCTCTCTGAGCTGCGTGCTCGCTTCTTATCTAGCGCCCCGCCCTCTTCTCTGCTTCCCCTGACAACACCAAACCCCAAACAACCAAAAGTCCCATGGCGATTGACGAATGGCAACGGGGGCAGGACTGTGAAATCCGGAAGCTCCTAGTCATGGACCAGCACATGGGCGGTGGATACGGACTCAGTCGCCCTGACTCAAGGATCGAGGCAGTTGAGTAGTTCGGCAGCTGTATCCACGACTGAGCAGCCCTATTTAGGATCCACTCTGCTCACCCCATATGGGGAGGGGGCTAGAAAAGGTGCCCTAAACATAGTCTGCCTCATTTTCTCCCTGACTGGATTACCACGACCAGTGGGGTCACCATCTAGCGGTCGTAAAAAACACATGAATTTTGGAACATGGAATATACGGACACTGAAAGACAATATGGATAGTGAACGACCTGAACGTAGGACTGCCATTATTGCAAGGGAGCTGAGACGTTTTAATATTGATATAGCAGCACTCCAAGAAACTCGAAGAGCAGGAGAAAGACAGTTGAAGGAAGAAAAAGGAGGTTATACCTTCTTTTGGAAAGGACTGCCTGAACAAGAACGACGAATACATGGGGTAGGCTTTGCTATCAAAAACGACCTTGTGAAGCTCTTGTCAGAAGTTCCCACTGGGATTAACGAACGACTCTCAACTCTGCGAATAAAACTCGCCAAAAACCAACAGGCAACTATCCTAAGTGCTTATGCACCAACACTAGATGCAGATGAGGATATCAAGGAAAAATTTTATACCCAGCTGGACACCATCTTATCAGAGATACCAAAGGAGGATAAAATTATCCTCCTGGGTGATTTCAATGCAAGAGTTGGGCGTGATTTTGATTTGTGGCCAGGGATCATTGGGAAAGAAGGAGTTGACAACAGCAACACGAATGGAATCTTACTTCTGACTAAATGTGCAGAGCATAACCTTATCATTACTAACACACTCTTTCGCCAGAAAAATAAATTTAAAACATCATGGAAGCACCCACGGTCGAAGCACTGGCATCTTTTAGATTATGTAATTGTCCGTGCTAGAGATCGCCGTGATGTACTTCTCACCAGAGCCATGACGAGCGCCGATGACTGCTGGACAGACCATCGATTAATTCGATCCACGATGGCCATAAAGATTGTCCCTCATCGTAGGCTCCAAGGAAGAAAACCAAGGCGTAAAATGAATACACTGGTCCTTCAAGATCCTATTAAACGAGCTTGCTTTCAATCAACTCTCAAGGAACATCTGCCTATGGAACTTCCTGAAAATGTTGAGGAACACTGGATTAAATTGAAGACTTCTATTATTTCAGCCTGTGAACAAACTATCGGATACCAGACTAAGAGACATCAGGACTGGTTTGATGAGAACGATAGTGAGATTGAACATATTATTGACAAGAAAAGGAAAGCCTTCCAGATATGGCAAAAAGATATTAACTGTGCCGTTAAGAAAAAAATCTACGCCAGTGCAAAGGTAGAAGTCCAAAGAAGAACTAGAGAACTTAAGAACATATGGTGGATAAAAAAAAAAAAGCCCAAGAAACCCAACATTTTGCAGATGCTCATGATGCACGGGGCTTTTTTAATGCCATAAAGGCCATCTATGGACCAACAAACCATGGTACAAATCCCTTACGCTCAGTAGATGGTGCTAAACTTCTAAAGGACAAAGAGTCTATTGCACTGCGCTGGAAAGAGCATTACTACAATCTCCTTAATCGTCACTCTACTGTGGCTGATGAAGTCTTCTTGCAAATCCCACAAAAACAAATAAGAAATGAGCTTGCAGTACCCCCTAGTTTGGAGGAAGTCAGTAAAGCCACTAAACAAATGAAAAATAACAAAGCTAGTGGACCTGATGGGATTCCTGCTGAAGTCTTTAAAGAAGGCGGGCCTGAACTTACACAACAACTTCATAAGCTCATCGAAAAAATCTGGATGAGGGAGGAGATTCCAGCAGACTTTAGGGATGCCATAATTATCACTCTCTTTAAAAAGGGTGATAGAACAGACTGTGGAAACTATCGAGGCATCTCCTTTCTAGCCACAGCAGGCAAAATCCTGGCAAAGATCATTGCAAACCGTCTCCTATCTGGATCAGAAGACATCCTCCCTGAAACGCAAAATGGCTTCCGCCCTTCCAGGGGAACAGTAGATATGATCTTCACTGCACGACAGCTTCAAGAAAAATGCAAGGAGCAAAACCGCCCTCTGTACATGGCGTTTATTGATCTGACTAAAGCTTTTGATACTGTAAATCGTACTGCTCTCTGGGCCATCCTTCTGAAAATCGGATGCCCTGATAAATTTGTGAACATCTTGCGGTTACTCCATGACGACATGATGGCAACAATCCTGAATAACAATGGCTCTCAAAGCGATCCATTTAAAGTGGAATCCGGCGTTAAACAGGGATGTGTTATTGCTCCAACCTTATTCGCTATCTTCATCACTATGATTATACAC
Source organism: Charina bottae (assembly GCA_023362775.1). Classification (NCBI taxonomy): domain Eukaryota; kingdom Metazoa; phylum Chordata; class Lepidosauria; order Squamata; family Charinaidae; genus Charina; species Charina bottae. The sequence goes on along the minus strand of JALMGJ010000007.1, from coordinate 49,146,150 downwards.
CTTGTTGAAGAGAAACTTCCTACTGGTGTAGAAATTATATATCGAACAGATGGAAAGCTTTTTAATCTTAGTAGGCTGAAAGCAAAAAATAAGGTAATTGCAACTTCTGTTATAGAACTTCAATATGCTGATGATAACGTAGTCTGTGCACACTCCGAGGAAGATCTTCAAACTATCCTAAACATCTTTGCAGAAGCATATGAAAAGCTCGGCCTCTCGATTAACATTAAAAAAACCAAAGTGCTTTACCAGCAAGTTCGAACCAATCCCTCTGCAGCGCCATCAATCCAGCTTAAAGGTGTGTCACTAGAAAATGTCGACCACTTTTCTTATCTCGGCAGCCATCTATCTACAAAAGCCGACATCGACACTGAAATTCAGCATCGCCTGAGCTCTGCGAGTGTAGCTTTCTCCCGAATGAAGCGTAGAGTGTTTGAGGATCGGGACATTCGCAGGGAGACTAAAATGCTTGTTTACAAAGCCATTGTACTACCAACCCTTCTGTACGCCTGTGAAACATGGACCCTCTACAAACGCCACCTCCAACTTCTTGAAAGATTCCATCAACGCTGCCTCCGAAAAATTCTGAAAATTACTTGGGAAGATAGGCGGACTAATGTTAGCGTATTAGAAGAAGCAAAACCCACCAGCATTGAAACAATGATCATCCAACATCAACTTCGCTGGACCGGTCATGTTGTTCGAATGCCTGACCATCGTCTTCCAAAGCAGCTACTTTACTCCCAACTTAAGAATGGAAAACGGAATATTGGTGGACAGCAAAAGAGATTCAAAGATACTCTCAAAGCTAATTTTAAAAAATGTAATATCAACATTGAGAACTGGGAAGCCCTAACTCAAGAGCGTTTCAATTGGAGGTCAGCCTTTATTAATGGCGCTATGGACTTTGAAGAAGCATGAGTACAGGGCGAAAAGGAGAAAAGAGCTAAAAGGAAGGCACGTCAGGCAAACCCTCATCATGACCGTCTCCCACCCGGAAACCTATGCCCTCATTGTGGGAGGTTGTGCGGATCCAGAATTGGCCTTTATAGCCACTTACGGATCCACCGTTAAAATTTTACCTTTGGAAGACAATCTTACTCGGCTACGAGTGATCGCCAATGAATGAATTCCTTGAAAATCAGGTGACTTCTTAGAACTTCCTACTTTAAAGTTTAGGTTCTATACTGAATCCCCAGAGCTGTGTCATTCTGCCTTGCACACAGGATTGGACAGCTCATTTTTCATGTTGCAGAGGACTTCCCTGTTGGATAAATGCTGGCTTATAGGAAGGAGGCTAGAGAAGAGTAAACAGACACAGAGTGCAACTTTTCAAAGCTATAAATCTTTACTATAGATAAAAGCAGAGTTGTATATACACAGTTACAGCGTTGCAAAAGTAACAAACAGCTTACAAGCAGTGTACACAATCTTCTGTGTTGCTTCCATTGATAGACGTGAAGGAGCACAAACCCTTGGCAACAATCCCATAGCCAGGTATAGCTACACACTTCTCAGTCCTCAGGAGCAGAACACATGACGATGGCTAATAGACCAGCAGAAGTCAAGAAGCAAAGGAACCATTGTTCACAGCTAAGATATACACTTACCAATTTTCTGATTGGCTGAAACCTAGATATGAAGATATGAAGAAAGCCATTCACAGCTATGAGAAAGCTTTGTTTTATGCAGAAAGCGATTTGCCATTTCACATGAGAAATCTGACATTCCCACCAGACAACAAAAGGGTTTCCCAGGGGAATAACAACATCACTTTACCACCCATTATGCACTTCTGTATACCACCTTGATGAAAAACAATTGTGCTGTAATGCAAAAAGGAAAAAGATCCCTTTGAGGGGTGGAAACAAAAAGGGCACAGGATGGAAGGAAATATATAATCCTAATCCCAATTTATCACATTTATATGCCACCCAACTCCCAGCGACTCGCATCCCAGCACTCTCCCAGTGACTCTTTCACATCATCTCTGATGTGAACAGTCTCTTGGATTAATCTAATGCACTGTTTCTCAACCTTAGCAACTTTAAGCTGTGTGGACTTCAACTCCCAGAAACTGTAGTCCAAACATCTGGATTTCACCCAGGTTGGGGAAAGATGGACTAGTGACACAAAGGAGGAGGTATTCTGGGATTGTCACTTGCAGTGATGGACAGTCTTTATATTTTTAAGAGGACAAGGGCCACATCAATGTGGCAAAGGTTCAAAATGGGTAGGTCAGCTGGATTTTCCATTATTTCCTGGATCAGGGGAGAGTTGTCCCTGTTTTAAACTCTGTCAGGTGTATTTTCAGGCTTATGCTAAATTTTCATGTATTTTTGGACCTCCAAAGTGTGGGAAATCCTGCAATTGTGCTACTAAATTGGGTAATGTGATTAGGGGGGCACTTGAGGCCACAAAAATGAGCTCAGGGGCCACAGTGTGGTCCTTCAACCATAGTTTGCTGCTCCCTGGTCAACAGTGTGGCCAAAAGGCCATGAAATGCAAATTTATGCAGCCCATGTCTAAGCAAAGTTCAAACATATACAAGAACTGCATAATTACTATTCACAGCTGCAAGGTATTGACCCAGCACAATAAATTTGTTTTACAGAGCCAGGAAAATTGCCTTATCCAATTACTGGTGTTGTGAATGGCCACACTACCCTTATACTATATATGTTTGAACTTTACGTAGGTATCTCACTGACTGAAACACTTGTATTTCATGGTCTCTTGGCAGCACTATTGACTTTTTTTTTAAAAAAAGTACCTCTGTCAATAGAAGGTAACACCACACATCCAGTGAATTGGGTTCTAGTCCATAAAACCTTCTGCCATAATGAATCTCTTTGAGATCTTCAGGAATCTTTGCAATACATTTGTGCGAGAAATGAATGCAGTTTGCTCTCTCTAGAAAAGGATCTCTTTTCTGGGATCTAGCTTGTTTTCTATTTATTTATTTATTTATTTATTTAATTGATTAATTAATTTTTATCCCGCCTTTATTATTTTTATAAATAACTCAAGGTGGCAAACATACCTAATACTCCTTCCTCCTCCTCTTTTCCCCACCACAACAACCCTGTCAGGTGAGTTGGGCTGAAAGAGAGGGACTGGCCCAAGGACACCCAATTGGCTTTCATGCCTAAGGCGGGACTAGAACTCACAGACTCCTGGTTTCTAGCCCCGTAACCACTAGACCAAACTGGCTCTCTTTATTTATTTATTTAGACCTTTTGATCCCTCAACCAGAACCACATGTAAAATAGTAGTTCAAGAAAGTGGACATTGACTTGCAGAACATCAGAACTCTGAGTTCAGCCTGGGAATTTATTTTTAGAACCAACACTGGATTTGCAAGCAAATATTTTTACATACAGAACTACTGTTTTCTGCAAAGTTATCCTATCTAATATATAGGATATATAGGGGTACACACACACATACATACACACTTAGTATATGTGTTGCCAAAGTGAGAAGAGAGAGAGAGTTGCTGTTATACTTAAATAACTGGGAGTCAGAAACCATTGCTTTTTTATTGTAAATCATCCAGAAAGTTGCTACTTTCTGCTGGAGCACTTAAAACACATTTTAAATAGAAATATAATCACTTCGTGGGATTGCTTAATTTTTAAAATACAATAATTCATCATTTGTGGCTCCTATCCACATAAAAGTCTGCCAGTTTACCCATGTTTACCTAGAAAAAAAATCTCATTGGAATCAATGAGAACTATTTCCAAATAACCATGCTTAGGATTAGGCCAAATAAATTCACACTTAGTAATCTGGAAGGTTAATGCCACAACCTGAATTAATTTATCAAAACATGGCTATTTTCTACAATTGAACACTTGTCTGAGAAAATCAAGCTCAATGCTTTGCTTTGGAAACCTGGCCTAGAATAAATCATGAGTGACCTTTAAGCAGTGGTTGGTTGCTAAAATGTGAATAGCCAGGATTGAGCCCTGCCAAATTTATTTTATAGATCAGGCTGAGATTTTTAGGAGAATTACAAATGACTGCAGGGCACAGCAGAAATTGGATCAAAACTTAACCTAAAGTTAAGAATAGAATTGTGGACTTGTGGCCTAGAAGATGCTGGGAAGTGTAGTTCAAAACTGGAAAGTCACTGGTTCCCCATGACTGGAGTAGACCCACTGAAATAATTGAGCCTACAAGTTTGTCCTTACAAATCTGATATTAGTGGGTTTAGTGGATATGCTCTAGTTTGGATTTGACTTGTGGGAATTAACACTCAACAGATTTGAGATTTAAGCTTGAATAGTTTGTTCTCACACTTGAAACCTACTATAAACCTAGAAAACTAACTCTGTCCTCTTCTGTGGTGTTAGAGATTTCAGCATATGTAGCTTTCAAACCGCCAAAGGTCAATCTATACATCAGATCTCCTAGATTAGGGATGGGCAATTGGTAACCCTCTAGATCTACAGGGCCATCAATAACACTGTATAAAGTATTAGAGGTTATGTGAAAACGATACACATCCTGTGTGAAATACTTGAAGCAAATCAACAAACTGTAATATTCACTGAGATTATAATGAGGAAAGTAGACGGTTTATCAACCATTTCAATTTTTTGGAAATTTTTTGCATATTATTAAAGGCCAATTATATCTCTATCTACATCTAGAACAGTGTTTCTCAACCTTGGCAACTTTAAGATGTGTGGACTTCAACTCCCAGAATTGGGAATTCTGGGAGTTGAGGTCCACACATCTTAAAGTTGCCAAGGCTGAGAAACACTGATCTAGAATATCTGCTCTGAAAATACCTGGTGCTTTGCACATTCTGTTTTCCTTTTGAGTCATGGACAGTTCTGGTCTTTGTAGGCTTTTGAAAGTGGCATCATGATGTTTGAGAAGGTCTTGGGCAAAAGCCTCAGGGAGGAAAGATGGCCTCCTCCTCTCCTATGTCTGCTTAGCTTCAGCCTTATCAACCAGCTGGTTGGCCAACTGACCAAGTGTTCAACAAATCAGTGGCAGTGACTAATTTTCTTCCTGTGGCACAGCCAATAAGGTTCCTGGGGAGACATGCTGTCTGCCAAATTGCTGCTACAGACTTGAGGATGAAGGTGGTAGAACAGCATACCATCGCTGCCTTTACCTGGGGACTGTTCACCACCCCTCCTCCACTGATCCAGCAGGGATTTTCTTAGGCACCAGCCCGTCTTCAACCCAATGTGTCAGTTTAATGATTGCAAAAATGGCTAAACCGTAGCAGTAAAAACTGTTTATTGGCTCAAGCTGAGCCCCCTATCTACTTTCCCAGTATGTATATTTTTTCAAGGGAGAAACGTCTGATATCTTAAATGATCCCTTATACACATATATTTGAAGATGATAAAAATCTGGAAAATCAAGAGTGGTCTCATAAAGCATCAAGAGCCCCTGAAAGGTGTAGAAGCAAGGCATACAAGTTATTTATTGGTTAGCTTTATAGCCCACCTTTTACACTAGAGCAGTGTTTCTCAACTGGCTGGGGAATTCTGGGAGTTGAAGTCCACCCATCTTAAAGTTGCCAAGGTTGAGAAACTCTGCACTAAAGCTCAAGGTGGCACTCATAGGGCCCCTCCCTGTTTTACTGCATCACAATGACAACTCTGTGTGGAAGGTTGGACTGAGAGACTGGCCCAGCCAATGAGCTTCTACAGTTGAGGATGGACTAGAACCGGGGCTTTCCCGGTGCCAGTCCAGCATCTTCACTGCTGCACCATGTTGGCTGTACTGAAGAGAACAGGGATAGGGAATATATGGGATCACAAATTCTGCTCATTCTGCAGGAGCTGTAAGGGAGATTATTTGTTTCCAGGCCCGGTCCAAATACTGGTGCTACCTTGAATGCCCTAAATAGTTAAGACAAAGTATTCCAAAGAATACCAGCTCATCCATCTTTTTAAAAACTGGACATTCTTAGCTTTTTTCCTCATTGCATGGCACTAAAAAATGAAGTGCATTGCTTGTACCTGCCCCACAGGGCCAGGGGCAATGCATAGGAAATAATTCAGCATTAAAGAATTTAGAGTCCATGAATTTGCTTCAAGGATCAGAACCAAAAAAAGATCAAAATAATCCAGTTCCTGGCTTCACCCTCTCCCATTTCTGGATTCTAGCAATGCTTTGGAGGGATAAGCAAAGACTCGTTTTGTTGCTGCTTATTGTTAAACAACTGGGCATTATAAATCTTGCTTGATTTCTTGCCAATCAGATCTTCCTACCCTTGCCCTTTACGATTTATTTCTTAAATGTGAAGACAGCTTGTTCCCTTTGAAAAGAGAAAAATTAAAATAATAATTAAAAAACAGTCTCTGTGCAGCACATTTTGCTTTCCATGTTGCGGCCCTGAGATAAGCTGGAAAGGATATCAAATGTTGGGGGCTTATTTAGTGAAAGGTTACATCTCTTCTTCCAAGCAATGAAATGGGAAAGAGCAAATCAGGAAGAATTTTAATATGTCCCTAACAGATGGTTCACAGAGGCTTTTTTGCGAGGGAAAGATTCAGTGCCTCGTTTTTTTAAAGGAGAGAAAGATGAATATTTCATTTCTTTTACTCTTAAGAGACTTACCAGAGGAGTTTGGAGATGTTTAAAAGCATCATTATCATTCAGTGACACCGAGAAAGAGAAATTGAAAGCCTATTTTTGAAGGCATGTGTGGTGATTAATAGTAATGACATAATGACACAGGAATCTTTTTTTCCCCTTTGTTTTTATACTTTCAGAATGGGAATGGATTCTCCTACCTTAAATGAACATTCTGTTTTCAATTCAGCTATAAGACTGTGCTAGCAAATATTCAGAGAAGATGCTCTTACCTACTATTTATTTATTCGAAAATGTTATATGTCACTGTTAATAGCTCTGGGTGGCTTACAAGGGATAAGAAGAACAAAGCTGATATCCATTAAAGGATAGAAAAACAATAACAATAACACCACCAGCAGCAGTAACAGTAGCAGATACAGAACATAAAAGTTTAAACTATGGAATTAAATGGCCTTGCAAAAATAAATAGGTTAGTGCCCAGTCCTAGACTGTAGTGCCTCAGAAGGCAATAAGCCAGAGCTTTCCAAACTGTGTGTCGGGACACGTTAGTGTGTCGGCTGCAGTGTCTGGGTGTGTCGTGGCTGCTGCTGCCTCCGAGCCCTGCCAGGATTCCACGCAGGTCCTAGTGCCTTTGTGCCTTGCTGCCTCCAAACCTGCTGTGATTCCGCGCAGGTCCTAGTGCCTGCCTTGTGCCCTGCTGTAAGAGTGTGTCACAAAATGATGCATGTCTAAAAAGTGTGTCACCAACATGAAAAGTTTGGAAAGCTCTGCAATAAGCATTCAATGAAACTGTTTCAACAGGGTCCAGCAGAGATCTGGACAGAGTTTAAGGGCTATCCCAGCAGCAGTCCAAGACTTGAGTCACCAAAGCCAGATTTCTCATCTGGGACTGGCACTTGCTTTATCAGCTGAATGTTTTTTATAATTTCAGAATGGGCAAATGGCAAGTCTCCTTGCCACTGATGATATGGGGCCATCTGGCATTAGTGCTGGATCCCTGACGACCTCTGAACTGCAACCTTCTCCTTAAATGGGAGTGCAACTCCATCCAGAACAGAAATATCTCCTGAAACCTAAATTCTGAATTTTGTTTCAGCTTATTCTCCCACACCCAGTTCCTTAAAACCTGGATACCTACAGAGGCTGGGGTGATTTCCAAAGACTGGATCCAGAGAAAAGAAGAAGTATACTTAAGCATCATCAATGTATGGATGATAATTAACTTCAAAACTGGCTTGATTCCAAATGACATCTAGCCCAATATAAATCCTAGTGATCTTATCTGAGAAAAATTGTGCAAACTGTTCAAAATGGAGCTCGGGTGAGCATTGGCCAGAACATGGGTTATCAGCCTAACAGTCCTTCCATGGTTCTACATGGACACAGTGCTCCTCCCTGAGAGTCACAACATAGGCCTTATGATGCCTCCACTATGTCCAGCTGGATTTGTCCCTTGACCTGCACTACTATGGCTCAGTTTGCCCTCATTGTTTAGAGGGTCCACTGCCACTCTAAATGGTTGGGCACTTAGCAGCCCCTGTGCTAAGCTTCTAGGAGACGTTTTCATTCTATGCATCAATCATGTCACTGAAGGAGTGATGGCCAGCTTCAAGAAAGCATCTTCCAGAACAGTCATGAATTCAACAGAACCCATCAGTCTCTGTGGACAGACTATCCTAATCAGGTGCATGTCCCTTTGCAATGGGGCAAACTTCACCAAGAATTGTAAATTTTGCCTCTCTGTAATCCAGGGGGTGGGCAACCTGCAGGGAGCAGACTGCATGTGGTACCCAGTCCCCCTTTTGTAATTCTCAGAAATTGTACCATTGAGTTTCATAGCAAACAGTTCACAAATGGCTGCACAACTTGCCATCACTGGAAAGAACAAAATGGTACATTGGTCATTTATAGGTCTAATATATCATTCTGCCTAATAGTAATGCCAGCACTGGCACAAGTAAAAAAAATAAGGTTGCTAGGAACAGACAGAGCATTTGCAAAAATTCTTTCTAGAATATCTACCGAATAGCAATGCAGGGTACTCATCATTTTTCTTTACACATATATTTACTCACTTATTTAAGATTGGGAAGAAGAAGATTAGTCTAAACAGGTGGTAGCACCCAATCATAACTTGATGGAACTCAAAAAAACCTTAAGCATATTCACCCCTGATTAGTTCTTTGGATGAGAGTCCATCAGGAAATCCCAGAGGTGAAGATGAGGCTGAGAAGTCAAAAAATATCATAGGGAAGGCAATAATAACCATAGTGTTGCCAAGAAAATTATGTGGACAGGAACTGAACTTGATTCAAAAGGGATGGTACCTTTACTTGCTTGCTATAATTTTAAAAAAATGTTCCCAGCTTTGCATCAACAAACAATCTACTCTATGCTAATGGCTGATTGGCATCTAAGTCTTGGCTGATATATATAAAACAAAGCTAAACAGGGTTAGCCTTGTTTAGTACTTAGATGGGAGACCATTAGGAAATCCAGGGCTATGGGCTAGATTTGGAAATTAAAAGAATATCCCAGAAGAAGGGAATAGCAAATCAAATCCATATGGTTGCTAAAAAACAATATGGATTTGTCTACATAATTCTATGAATTAAGCTTGACTTGAGGGTGGTGTTCCCATCTTACAGCCACATTAATGAGATTCCCAGGATTTATCTGAAGCATGGCCATCTCTGCTTCGCAACTCATAAATATATAATGGGCTAACTTAAGGCTTCAAGTGTATCATCTCCACTGGCAAGACAGAAGGAGAAACAAGGAAGGGTAAGAAGTTTGCTTCCACTCCCTCCTTGAATAAAAGTCTCAGCTTCATTGGCCAGTGACCCTGAAGGGGACAAATAAGTTCTTCTGAGGATCATTTGATAAAAAGGAAGAGCATCAGTTTTCAATACAAGTGTAATCTCTGTAGACCAGTGTTTCTCAACCTTGGCAACTTTAAGATTGGTGGACTTCAACTCCCAGAATTGCTGGCTGGGGAATTCTGGGAGTTGAAGTCCACACATCTTAAAGTTGCCAAGGTTGAGAAACACTGCTGTAGACTAATATAACCCAGCATTTTGGCCCTGTAGGAACCTAACTGTAACCACTTCTGCAGAAGTTACACCAGGAACATATAAAAACAGAAAGCAAACTACAACTCTCCAGTGACTTGCCTATTTCAAACGAGTCCCTCTTTTGTAGAAAACCACAATGTGGATCTTGGGGTGCTAATGAGTCCAGAGACCCCCACCTTCACACTCATTAGGTTCCCTGCCTTACTTGACACTTTACATTTTAAAATAATAGTTTTTAAACGAGAAGACAATATGCCAGAAAACAAAACACCACCATCTCCAGTGTCATTTTTATTTCCAAGAATTCTTCTGGACCCAAAGAAGGTTTGCTACAATGATAAAAATGATGGGTAGCCACAACCCAGCATTTTGTCTGGAACGGTGCCCAGCTGCATGGGGGGAGGGGGGGAAGCCTAAGATAAGAACTGCAGAGAGCCACAGTGCAGCAGAGAGCATTCTCCTGAATCAGGGTGTTGCGATGCCTGCGTCCCACAGGTCAAGCAGACTGTGAATGGACCAGCCCTGCCTGCCCACTTTTTGGGAGAGTGCCCACGTCATGTTCTCAAAATTCCAAATTTTATTGATTGATTGCGTTTGTGTGCCACCAAATCTTCCAAGGACTCTCGGCAGTTTCCAACAATCCAAAACAAAGCATCCAAGTCATCTATCATCCGTAAAACATCCAGGTAAAAATTCCAGATGAATTAGCGTACTGAACCACAATCAGACCCAGTAATAATCCAAGTACATTAGATGAAGTTTAAAATGGACAGATCCTTTATCACTAATTCAGTTAATAATGATCAAATAAGAACAATGCCTCCTGGCCTCCCTCACTTCCTAGAAATATGCCTGCCAGACCTCGAAGGTTGAGAACCTAGGCAGTCACAGAAGCAAAGAAAGTTCCACCCCCTTCCAAGGCTGCATTGATATTCAATCTATTAAAACAGACATCCTATTACAGAGCTTTCCAAACTGTGTGTCGCAACACAAAAGTGTGTCGCCACACCACCCGGAAGCGGCGGCGCGCGCGTGCACGGTGGCAGCGGCAGCTGCTGCCGCCACCGCCATGCACGCACACACCGCCGCACGCCCCCCGCGCCGCCGCACTCCCCCCGCGCCGCCACCGCACGCCCTCCTGTGTCGCTGCCCCGCGCGCGCCGCTGTACAGCTTCCTGTGTTGCCGCCGCGCACGCCACCGCACGGCCGCTGTGCTGCCGCCACACCGCCGCTGGCGTGTTGCCAGCGGCGGCACTCTGGAAAGCCCTGCCCTATTAGGTGAGTTTGTCATGAATTGGGAAGTCAATGTAGGAAGCTTGTTATTTCTGCCTTGGAAAATCATCAAGTGTATCTAAGGCCCCTTATCTACGTTTGGTTGGCACTTATTTGGGACTGATGGCACAACCCTCTATTCCATGGCTTTGCTGGTTATCAAAAGCAATTCTATAGTTCAGCCAAATGAACTTCCAGTCCACCTTGACCATTAGCACTGCAAAGATCGCTTTGAAGCATTAAAGCTAGAGCTTCAGAACAGGCAGTTTATCTTTACCATGAAAACAAACATTGTGAAGGAAGGACAGAGATGGATGGATGGATGGATGGATGGATGGATGGATGGATGGATGGCAGGCAGTTTTTGTGCTTCCACATTGGTCAGCTGGGAAAATGCTGGTCAGCTCATGGAAAATCCTGAATTCTGAGAGAACAGCAGCAGTGAAGACACTTCCAGGATGGCAAAGAAATGCTTCCGAGGGTTATATGATGAAACCAGTGGTTATGCCCTAAAGGGGACTTTTAAAATGTTTCTGCATCATCAGTCTTTTAATTCTGTTTCCTATCATACTTCCAGTTGCCTTCTAAAATTACAAACAGATCTTTCCTACCATTGCAAACTACTGTTAATGTGACTGGTTGTGAAAAGAAAAAGAGTTTGCAACATTGCTGCAAAATTAAGGCACAGTATTTATCAAACTAGGGGCGTGGTGGCTCACTGGGTAAGACGCCAGACTTGTTGATCGGAAGATCGCAAGTTCGGAGGTTCGAATCCCTAGTCCCACATGGCAGAGTGAGCTCCTGCATTAGCCCCAGCTCTTGCCAACCTAGCAATTCGAAAGCATGCAAATGCAAGTAGATGAATAGGTACCACTTCGGTGGGAAGGTAACAGCATTCTGCGTGTATCATGCCGGCCACATGACTGCAGAAGCATCTTTGGACAACGCTGGCTCTTCGGCTAACAAACGGAGATGAGCACTGGCCCCTAGAGTCAGACACGACTGCACAAATGTGCGGGGGGAACCTTTACCTTTATTTATCAAACTAGAAAAACTCTCAAAGCATAGCTCAGAGCATGTGCCAGCATTCCTGAAGGGTATCCCTTCATTAAAACAAGGGCAGTGCTAAAATTTCTCATCTGTTTTCCTGAAAACATCTTTGATTTTCTTTCAGCAAATCCCTAGAAATCCAGAAAGCCCCCTTGAAGACAATTTCCCAAGGATCTGACTGCATGTGCATGTGTGTAATGGCTGTCCTCTTCACCATTTCCACAACTTCCTGGCATGAATCTAGGTCCATCCTGGTAGAGAAGACACAAAATGGTAACCTGGTTACTTCTGCAGCTGCTGTTGCTGCTTCCAACACCATAAAATCAAAACCACTGGAAGGAAAAAAATGAATCAGAAAGAAGCTGTGCTTTGCCATTGCTAATGACAAGTTCCATTTCTGAAGGTTTGATTGGAAGAAAATAATCTGTCCAATTTCACTGGCCCCCAATAGGATTACAGAAGTTACACCTCAATTGTCAATCTACAGTGAACTGACTAAAACATACCACTGAAAATGGGGGGAGGGGGGAATGGGTAGGCTGACAGGAAGATTGGTGGCAGTAGTGGGAAGATGCTGAGAAGATCAGCGGTGGGCAGGCTGGTGGTAAGATCAGCTGCAGAAGCAGGAAGACACTAGGAACATCAGGGCAATACTGTACATCCAAACCAGCTGTTGCCTACTCTACATAACAACTGTAGGAGAATATTTATTATTTCAATTTATTCCCTGCCCATCTCCCCTGCAAGGGACTCTGGGCGGGTTACAACAATAGAGTTATATTCATAAAGATATTAAGTATCTTTATGAATATAACACTAGAAAGGAGCAGGTTGGAAACCACATGTATCTTGCTTCAGATTCTGTACATGAAAGGCAAAGATAAATATAACAACAACAATACTTTATTCTGTTACGAGTTCAAACTGCACAAAGAATATGTCTCCCATATTATTCAGCACAGGTGTGACTGATCTAGTAAGTGTACAAAATGCTTTCGTAGACCAGACCCAAGCCTGTCTACTTCAACGTCTTATTTCCAATAATGGCCAACAAGATGTTTCTGGGACATCCACCAACAAGGTATCCATCAGAGCAATCACAGCCTGAATTCAAAGACAGGCTTCCTCTGATTCTGGAAATCCCGCACAATCATCCAAAGGAGTAGCCTTTGAATGGGACCTAATTTGATGGCCATCACCATGACTTCTTTCATTGTTTAATTAAGATGGGAAAGCTCTATTAAAATGTAGCTATTGTTTTAGCTATAGCCACCAGGAATAACGAGGATCCTATCATTATGTTAAAAAAAGATGAAAATGTCAGACAAAAATATAGCTAAGGACACAGGTTCCGAAAGGGAGGGCCATGATATTTCACAGCACCTAGTCAAGAGAAGAAACTGTGTTGATTAACTGTGTTGTGGCAGGGGTTAAACTTTGTAACTAGAAAAAGTGTTTTGTAACTGTTACCATGATGACCTCTACTGGGCAGTTGGTCTGCAAGTATTGCATCAACCAAGTTAATAAGGTTGTATTTCCTAGGCTGGGTCACAATTCAAACCACCACAGCCCATACTGTTATTTTTAAGAATGAAATTAGTAATATTAGTAGTAATATCCAAGACAAAAACTAGCATGAAATTCAACAGCATATGGTTAGACATCAGACAGGATATACTCATGCAAACAGAGATCACAAGTGAAGCATCTACAGAAATAATGATAGAACAGCAATCTATCCATTCCTTTCATAATGGTAAAACTGACATAGTCGTCTTTAGATATTCAGAAAGACTCAGCAAACTTTAGCTTCGCAACTGGGTGTACTTCTTTTCTAATCTAACTTGAAGGATCTCGGAGGGTGATGCCTCCCAGCCTGTTACTTACTGACAAAAATAGCAAGAAGCCAAGGAAAGCCTCAGTGCAACTAAGAAAGGACAATGGAAGGCAGGAAGGCAGGCAGGCAGGCAGGCAGGCAGGCAGGCAGGCAGGCAGGCAGGAAGGAAGGCGCTATCTATCATCTATCTATCTATCTATCTATCTATCTATCTATCTATCTATCTATCTATCTATCATCAGGGATACTTTAATCTGGATTCTTGCACTGTGCAGAGGGTTGGACACAATAGCCTAAATGGTCCTTTGTAACTCTACAGCTGTATAATCCCAAGCCTTTCGGGAAAATAGGCTACCCCCAGAATCATGAAATGAATCAACATCATGAAATGTTATTTGGATGACTTTGTTATGACACTGGAGCAAAAGTAGTATAGAGAATGAATAGTGCCTCTCAACCCCTTTGGAATTCTGGAAAACCTATTTAAAGCTTTTCTTTAAAGAGGCTTCTATTTAAATAGGCCTAAGCAAATAGGCAGGACATTTTCATAGGTTTGTGTAAATATTATTGATAATACACTACCTAAGCAAATATTATGCTACATTCTTACCAAAGCCAGCCTCAAAGCAACATCCTTCCTGAGGAAATGGAAATCGAGTACAAATAACTATTTGTGTGTGTGTGTGTGTGTGTGTCTGTGTGTGTCTGTGTCTGTCTGTGTGTCTGTGTGTCTGTCTGTGTGTCTGTCTATCATCTATCTATCTATCTATCTATCTATCTATCTATCTATCTATCTATCTATCTATCTATCTATCTATCTATCTATCTATCTATCTATCTCACACTCCAGGCATGATCTCCAAGCATCTACAACAATGAAGGAAAAAGAGCAGAACCCTGGAGCAGAGGGGCCTGATCAGGACGCTCAGAGGCAGCTCACAGTTCAATCAGAGATGTAAGGAAATGCTTGTCTTCCTGAACGACCTTCTATAAAAGAGGAAGAACAGCTTCCTTTCCCAGCTGAAACACCTCACCAATTGAAAGCTGGGGAATGGCCAGACCTGACAAAGCCTGTTGTTTGCAGCTCAGTATCATAGGTGTCTTCACACAATATATTCAACCAGGTCATGGGCTTAATTCATGGTCCCTGTGTTATGCAAGCGCAGAAAATGAATTAGTTCAGTAACCAGGTTGACCAGGTTGTATAAATGTAGCCAATGTAGACCTCTACCAATGCATTCGATAACTATTCCAGCTGGGGAAAAAAACAATTTGATGCTCTGGCTACATTAAATTGTTCTGCTGCTGTTAATGTCATGGATACCAGCATCAAATGTCATTTCTACATGCCCTGCAAACAGAGACTTGAAAATGTAAAATACCAAGAAGATAAATTTGTTGGGGTGGGGGGAGGTGGGGATTAGTTTAAACTGTGTAAGACTGGGCAAACGCATTGACTGTTGGGGCCCTCATCCAGGAAAAGTTACCCACGACTGTGGTTACAATCCTGGCCCTTGGTGGCCTCCAGGTGAGGCTGAACTACAATTTGCGGCATCCCACATCATGGTCTTTGCTGTTTGGGCTTCTTGAGGATTGAGGTGGAACAACATTGGGAGGCCACAAATTCCCCACCCCCACTATAGAGTAAACCCTGTAAACAATGTGAGACTTACTTTACAGGACTGCACTGAGTGTCTCACTGTAACTCGTGGCTGAAGCCAGTCCGGATTAACTTCAGCTCTATTGCAGTCAATGGAATTATTAGCCCCAATTAATTTAGCTAGAGCACAACACTGGCGTTTTACTTCTGCCTCCAGCAAGAAAATGCAGCTATTAAGACGGCACATTGACTGGGGCTTGAACCTATCATGGGGAGCCATGTATTCCTGCTTCAGTTTTGCTTAAGCTTTCCATGCCTGATTATATGGGCCTTTCCCCTGCCCTGCCATATTAACCCCACATCAGAGGCCATGGGGGAAAACATCGAAGGGCTTTCATCCCTTGAAGAGTGTGCTGCTAGCTTCAAACTGGGTGCTTTTTTTTTTTTCTTTTTTAAAAAGGAAGCTTCTACACTTCTTAAAAATGTTTTGCATTGTGAAGCCCAACTTGTATATTATAATCCTTAAGTATATCTATATACCCAAGAATAAATCCTACCCCTCCATGGTACTTATACCTTGTCATATATGTATAGGATTGCACTGCAGATTACTCAAGCAATGTCATCTACAGACTAGGACTGAGGAAGACAGGCATCTGCTTATTCGGATTTGCTATTCTTTATTTCCGTTCACTGAATTAATCCTAACTGAAGTTGCCTCTAATTCAGATGTGCTTTGAAAGATCAATAGTCTAATAAAATTCAGAACTCCTACCTGAATTCAGGAAGGAGATTTGGCTGCAACCCATAAAAAGCAGCAGACAAGGTAACTAGCCAGGCAGGTTTGTAATTTCCATCTTCACACTCCAAGTATGGAGAGGACCACTTGATATGACTCTTCTCTGCAGGGTGATGGCCATTCCTTTTTTTCAAGCTGCCTTCCGGGGCCTTCGAACCAGGACTTGAGACCTTTCGGTGTTGATGTGGCCTCCACTTGCGTTTCAGGCTATGGAACCACTCGGTTTCGCTGGACACGTTGGCCAAGTGGTGAGCCACTGAAGATAAGTCCTGCAGCAGGATCTGGCTATTCTGCCGACGGGCTTGGAGGAAGACCTGAGGGACAGAGGACAAGGGCTCTAGGTTGAAGGTGATGGCAGCCCTGGAGATGTTGGGATCCCCTTCCAGCAGGCTTCGGATCAAAATTTGGTACCACTCAATGTCTTCCTGCAAGTTCTGTTCTCGGGATTTATTGCTCTGCAGAACCATGTTGAGAAAGTTGGTGGTGTGGAGGAGAGTATCCAGAGCTCCGTGCATTGAGGGGTGTGAGGCCAAGCGAGACTTTCCAGCCAAGCTACTCAGCTCATAGCGCCCAGAGCAGTTGGCCTGCCTCAGCTCCCAGGAATCGCCGGTATAGAGGAATGAAGCCACGTTTTGAGGGATCTCCTGGGAGAGTCTCTGGGCCAAGAGTAGGTTCTCCTCCCTTGATCTGCTCCAAGGAGCCACCTTCTTGCCATGACTGTAAACAGACTGCTTCTCCTTCGTTGCTTTCCCTCTGCCAGGCTCTGTCGGTCCTTGGTTGGCATCAATCACATACCCCAAGTGAGCAAGGAGCAAGACGGGAAGAAGCCGCGGCAAATCCATCTCCTCCACTCAGCCAAGGAAGACGTCTTCCCTCAAGTTCCCGACCCAACCCACTTCCAATTTTCTTTAAAAATGTGAATACTCCAAGAGCATTGGCAAAAAGACAAGGAAACAGGATCCGTGGAAAAGGATGCTCCAGTGAACTTGGAGGGTGGGGGGGGGGGAGGAGGAGGAGGGGGAGGGGAAGAATCTGAATCACCTGTAGCAACGCTCCAGCGAGCTCTCTCCGGTGGGGCAAGTTCTGGCAATTACGCAGGCGGCGCCTGGCTCAGAGAGCAGGTTACATCGCGCCTGGCTACAGGGAGATGCTCTCCTTAGCCCGCTTACGTCTGTATATCCCCCATCCGCCGCTGACAGCGCTTTCAGGAGGTTTTTAAAGAGCTGCCTGGCGGTCCTCCTCTCGCTGCTGCTGCTGCTCCATTCTCGATCAAGCGGCGCGTCAACCCGCTTCGCTACCCAGCCGCGCAAAGCATCCAGACCCGCTCGCGCCGTCTCCGGGCATCGCTCCCTGAGGGGACAGGAGAGAGCCGCGGCTTCTGCCCCGGGCAGCGGAGCAGCAGAGGGACGGGGCGAGAGTGGCGGGGCAGGGCGGGGCCTCTGGGAGGGGATGTTTCTCGGGGGCAGGTGCCCGCTGGCCGGGGCGCTCGGCTTTCCCAGCTCAGCATCAACGCCCCCTCCTCCCTCGCCCGTTAACTAGACGGCTCTGCCCCACATGGCCAACCCCTTCTCACCTCCCCTCCCTTCCGCAGCTCGCGCTCATAGGTGAGCTCCGGATGCCTTGAGCGCTCTATGGCCGCCTCAGCTGTCAATCACGAGGTGAGCAGGAGGGAGCTGTCCAGTGCTGAATCTCGGGGCGGAGGGAGGGAGAAACGGGGGCTTCATGTCACCTTGCGGAGGCTGCCTTAGAAAGAGAAACACCAGCGGTTTGGCTTGGAATTGCTCGCGATTTGCACCAGGAGAGACGGGGAGAGAATTGGCAGCAAAGAGCGGAGGAAGAATCCTATTACCCGTCCAGTAGGCTTGTGTATTATAAAGGATGGAGGCAGACTCCGAAGTTCATCTTTCATACATTGGTGTCCCAGAAAACAGTAATAGGGATTGTTTATATGTGGGTGCTTAAAGATGGTATTAATGAACGAATTAATTGGGAAACTAGGTATAGATAATCGGAGGCCAGGAAAACAGAGACATCTGCTGGCTGAAGTTTTAAAACTTCTTACAAGATAATAAAGAAGGGAGAGGAAGAAAATAACATTGAGTAAAAACATATGCTGAGTTCCAGGGAAAATATTCAGGCTTCCCTTCCTTTCTTCTTCTAAACATTTGGGTGGTGTGTATTAAGTGCTGGTTGTTTCCACGTACTGTTTTAGTGAAAGCAGATAAATCCTTATGGGAGTGGCAGAGAAAGATTGGTTCACACACCCCAGAGGGAGAAAGTGGGACTACAGCCAGTCTATGAATGCAAGTTTGTGATCTTTTGTTAAATTCAGCAATCTGTAACATTTTTTAAACATCTAAACCAGTCTGTAGCTTGAACCATGTCAACTGGATTTCTATTTTCTCAGTGGAAACGTTTCGCTCCTTATCCAAGAAGCTTCTTCAGTCTGAGCAAAGTATTTGGCAAACACCACATACCTGTATATTTCAAACCCACCAACACACTGAGACAGAGGCTTGTACACCCCAAAGATCAAACTCCAAAACACAAGAAAAGCAATGTAGTGTATGCAGTCCAGTGCAGTGAGGAGTGCTCTGAACTCTACATTGGAGAAACCAAACAACCTTTGTACAGGAGGATGGCCCAACACAGGAGAAGTAACACCACAGGACCAGAGTCAGCAGTTTATCTTCATTTAAAGGAAAAAGGACACTCATTTGAGGACATTAATGTTCACATTTTAGACAGAGAAGATAGGTGGTTTGAGAGAGGGGTCAAGGAGTCCATTTATGCCAACTTGGAAAATCCTTCCTTGAATAGAGGTGGGGGCCTCAAGCACAATCTTTCCCCTATTTTCCTTCCTGCTTTGTCTTCTGTGCCTAGGAAGATTAAGACCATTTCACAAGCTCAACAGCAGCATGGTAATCTTAACGATCCTCCTTTGGATGATAAAGGGACTTAGAAATAAACATCTCAAATAACCATGACCTAGCCCCAGGTGCAAGGTCACACAGCCACCCTAGAAACATATTTAAGGATTCCCTTACTAACTTTGCTCAGACTGAAGAAGCTTCTTGGATAAGGAGCGAAACGTTTCCACTGAGAAAATAGAAATCCAGTTGACATGATTCAAGCTACAGACTGTTCCACCTGGATGACTGAGAACCTTCATCGACATCTAAACCAGTGTTTCTCAACCTTGGGAACTTTAAGATGTGTGGACTTCAACTCCCAGAATTCTCCAGCCAGCAAGGGACTGCATCTTCATCTTGTACCTTTATAAGTGTGTGACAGTCGATGCAAGTGGACTGGAAAATCACAGATATTTGTTTTAATACAGAAAGAAGTAGAAAAATGAAAAACAAAAAATGCAATTTGGATAAAAAAAATAATATCCAGTGCAACTTTGTTTTTTTTCAAACAATGCAACTTTCAGATTAACTCGCTTGTATGCTTTCCTTAGCTCTGGCTTCACCGTTTCAGACAAGTGAAGGCTCTTGATTAAGAGGGTGTGCAGCCAAATTTTACAGCAAGTGTATGCAGTCTGCACCCTGCAGGCCACATGCACATTCTGTAGTGCTCTTGTGTGTGTCTATAACTGGGATTAATGAAGTTGTCTCTTATTCAGGCATTATCAAATGCCATTATTTTATCTGATTTAGACCTTAAGGAACTAGATGTATCAGGCAAAGGATGTAAACCTCCAGACAGAGGAAGACAGAATGGTCACTTCCCATTTGGTTTATATGCTTACCTTTCCTCCTCCCCTCCCCCCAATACATCAAGGGTAGCAACTGTTTTATCCCACAATTGCAGTCCCCTGAATTAAATTTCCCAGGTACTGTTGTCTTCACTTGCAGTGAAATTATATTTCTCCTTTTTTCCCCAAGGTACCATTTCAGTCCACTCCCCACTTGTTAAGATCCATGCTACAATAATTGTCAGGGTGCACTGATAAGATGAGCAGAACTTAAAAAGGAAATCTCTTTGCATTGTTTTATCCACTTCCTGATTCCCTCCCACATGTAAATCTAAATTTATCTCTGAATCAGGAAAGATACTGGGAGGTGGCTTTGGATCATTCAGAGCATGAGTCCTTCTTGCCCTGACACCATGCTTCCTTAAGAGAGTTTCTAAGATCAGGAGTCCCTTCCTTCCTTCCTTCCTTCCTTCCTTCCTTCCTTCCTTCCTTCCTTCCTTCCATTTATATAGCCACCCATCTCAAACCAGTGACTCTGGGTGGCTAACAACCATAAAAACAGTTAAAAAAATTAAAACAGTACAAAAAGAAATTAAATAAAATTATGGAATGCTTCACAAATTTGCGTGTCATCTTGGAAAGTTCTGGCCATAGAACCTGGCAGGAGGGTGAGCAGAGGGATCCAATATTAAATTCCCTGTCCAAGGACGGAGCTGCCTCTCAGTGACATAATCTGAGGCCTCCTGGGCCTTTGGAAGGCTGTCCCAAGGAGCATAAGTCTTTCAAACAAAATTCATTCAAACGCTGCACTAGGATCTCCCGGTAAAGGTAAAGGTTTTCCCCTGCACAGTCATGTCCGACTCTAGGGGGTGGTGCTCATCTCCGTTTCTTAGCCGAAGAGCCAGTGTTGTCCGAAGACCCTTCCGCGGTCATGTGGCCAGCATGACAGGCACAGAACGCTGCTACCTTCCCACCGAAGTGGTACCTATTCATCTACTTGCATTTGCATGCTTTCGAATTGCTAGGTTGGCAAGAGCTGGAGTGAGTGCGGGAGCTCACTCTGTCATGCAGGGCTAGGGATTCGAACCTCCGACTGTCCGATCGACAAGCCTGGCGTCTTAACCGCTGAGACATCGCGCCCCTCTAGGATCTCCCAGCAGGGGATAAAATTTGATAGATAAACTGGCTAATAAAGGGGGTTAGATTTGGTACAAAAGTTAAGGGCAGAAAATTCCTCATGGAAAGGGTTTACAAAACCACATTTTCCCCAACATTTATCCTGAAAAAACCACAGGTGTGACACCTCTTCCAAAGGAAAATACATAGAATAAAGGGAAAGTGGAGAAGACAAAGACACATAATTTTAAACCAATTAAAATAGTTCAGTACAGAATGGCCATTTCAAAACACCTTATGCTTAAAAAAGCTGTTTTATTTTTGTGGTGCCAAGAAGGAAATGACAAATAACAACAAACAGCCTCCCATATATCACACACCTTAAATTCCTGACAAATAACAGCAGTTAATTATTATACACCTTCTGGATGGAAACAATTTTTTCTTACCAGATGCACAAAATTAAGCTCAGTTTCTAAGATGTGGAAACTGTTTTCACCTCTTTCTGTCAGTTCCCATATGATGTTCTCTCCGTTTTCCAACAACAGCTATATTTGTGAGCTGCTAATTAAAAAGGGGGACTTTAAAAAAAAGTTGAAAGCAAAGCTGCGTCCAAGATTCTCTAAATAGAGCTCATCAAGAGAAGTAGCAAAAATACGGAAACATTCAAACTGCAGTGGAAGAAGCAGAACTTGTGCAGAGTTTTGCATCACGTCATTTTCTCAATCACATGAAAAGGAGAGACGAAAAGACCCTGTACATATGCAAGCAATAAACTGGGAGCTAGAGAAAGAAAAATATGGCAGAAGTCAGCACTGCAGAATGCAAACAAGCTATGGGAAAATGAATAGAATTAAATACATTTAATATTACTATCTGGAGCATTAGATTAATCTTGAATAGATTCAAGCTCTTAAAACAGGGGTGGGCAACGTCAGGCCTGTGGGCCGTATAAGGCCCACGGGGCTCCCGCCCGCAAACCCTGCCCCTTCCATGCGATTGGCTCCTGCCCACAAACCCCGACCCCAGTGCTTGTGATTGGCTCCCGCCCGCAAACTCCGGCCCCCGGTCCGCGGAAATCCCAGAAACCCCGCCCCCCACCACCCCCGGTCCCCAGTTATAAATATCCAAATGGCCCTTGGCAGAAAAAAGGTTCCCCACCCCTGTCTTAAAACAAGAAAGAACCCATTCTATTGGTATCACCTGCCACTCTCAAACCCTGAACAGATTTCCAGTTTGCAAAGCCACTGAGTGATGAAGATTCATTCACGAGGAGAATAATAAAACAAGATACTAAACCATCCAAATCAGTTTAGGATTCCCTTACTAACTTTGCTCAGACTGAAGAAGCTCCTTGGATAAGGAGCGAAACGTTTCCACTGAGAAAATAGAAATCCAGTTGACATGATTCAAGCTACAGACATCCAAATCAGTGTTTTTCAAACTTGGCCACTTTAAGATGTGTGGCTGGGGAATTCTGGGAACTGAAGTCCACACATCTTCAAGTGGCCAAGTTTGAAAAACACTGATCTAAATGAACTGAAGATGAACAGATTAGGAAATGTTTCATTTATTTATCCAACTTCTATCACCGCCCATCTCCCCCCACAAAGGGGACTCATCATGAAAGCATTCCTAGAATTAAGTAAACTTCTTCCTAAAGAAATGCCAAGATACCTTAATCAGGAGAGAGAATCTGCAATTTATACGGTTGAATATTGTGCCCTCTAAAATTAAAAACAAATGTAACTAATAATCCATTTTTATTTGTTAGGCTTATACCCCACCTTTCCTTCCAGAGCTCAGGACAATGTATGTAGCATTGGGCTGAGAAAGTGACTGGCCCAAAGTCACCCAGGGAGCTTGCCAGGCTGAAGATGGACTGGCACTACTCTAGACCTTCGCCCCTACACCATACAGGCTGATTTAAATGATTCATATGCAGAAGAAAATATTTAAGATTTTGCTTCTTAAAAGTAACACTTTAAATCCCAAAAATAAAACAAAAAGCAAAACAGTTTTTTTTTTTAAAAAAAAACACCTTCTTTCTGTCCTTCACAGAATGGAGTTCTATCTATGGCTTTGCTCGCAACAGTTGGAACAAAGTCAGACATTGGCACATCTGATGGAACATTTGTGGGCTAGAGGTTAATTTGCTTGTACTGTATTTATCATTCTGATAATCTGCTCACAAAGTTTACCGTGGTGAATAGTAATGCCACCTAAAGTCATGTGAAAGTGAGATGGGCAGCTATAAAATTCAAATTGTTGTTGTTGTTCAGTTGTTTAGTCGTGTCCAACTCTTCGTGACCTCATGGACCATAGCACACCAGGCCTTCCTGTCCTCCACTGTCTCCCGGAGTTTACTCAAATTCATGTTTGTTACACCGGTGATGCTATCTAACCATCTCATCCTCTGCCGTCCCCTTCTCCTTTTGCTTTCAGTCTTTCCCAGCATCAGGGTCTTTTCCATGAGTCCTCTCTTCGCATTAGGTGGCCAAAGTATTTGAGCTTCAGCTTCAGTATCTGTCCTTCCAATGAGCAGTCAGGGTTGATTTCCTTTAGGATTGACTGATTTGACCTCCTTGCAGTCCAAGGGACTCTTAAGAGTCTTCTCCAGCACCACAGTTCAAAAGCATCAATTCTTCGGCGCTCAGCCTTCCTTATGGTCCAACTCTCACAGCCATACATTACTACTGGGAAAACCATAGCTTTAATTATACGGACCTATGTCGGCAAGGTGATGTCTCAAATAAATACATACAAACATACAAATATACAACAATGGAAACATTGGGTGATTTGGGGGCAGTCACTTCTGTATAAGTCACCCTGAGCTCTCCTAGAAAAGGTGGGACATAATTACAAGACTGTGAGAGCCAGTGTGTGTGTAGTGGTTAAGATGCTGGACTAGGCGTAGATTGGATTCTAGTCCTCCCTTAGGCATGAAATCCAGCTAGGTGACTTTGCAGCAGTCATTCCCTCTCAGCCCTAGATTGGGATGCTGAAAAACATATCTCAATCTGCACTGGATCAAATTATGGTAGACAGATCATGGTCCATAACTTTCATTGAAGTGGCCGCCACCCTGCAGTGGATTAAGCTGGGCTGATGATAGAATAATAATTTAGATATGTTTTCATGGGGTTTTTTAATTATTTATTTTGATCATCTACTTGTTCCTTGGCAAACACTTAGCAATTAGCATTCAAACATTTGGGAACTTTAGGGATTCATAATAAAGATTTCATTCATTCATTCATTCATTCATTCATTCATTCATTCATTCATTCATTCCTCACATTTCTTCACTGCCCACCTCGCCAAAGAGACTCTGGGCGGTTTACAATCAGATTAAAATAATAAAAGATTAAAATACCATAGAAACAGATTCATCATAAAAACATAAATATAAATATAAAATATAAAATCCAAGATGGAGAAACAACAGTCTCAATAATTTCTCAGGACCCTCATCAAGGCGCCAACCACCCTCATGATTGACTACCCCACCTCCCGCCCCAAGCGAGGTGGCAAAGCCAAGTCTTCACTCCCTTTTGGAAGGCTGGGAGAGTGGGGGCCTGCCTCACCTCTGGGTGTAACTTATTCCACAGGGCAGGGGCCACGGCAGAGAAGGCCCTCTTCCTGGCCCCCGGCAATTGACAATCTCTCTCTCTAGATAGGCAAAATTGCCAGGTAGGGTCTGGAATTAAGTGAGCTGTCCAATGAGAATAATAAATATTAAGAGAGAAGCAGAAGTGAAGTTAGTGTTTAAGCATAAGTTAAGTGCTATTCAACTGTAGTTTCACACACACACACATACATATATATATATGTGTATACTGCTTTACTTTTTGTAAATATATAATATATATATATATATATATATATATATATATATATATATATATATATAATCTGTTTATTACAATCTGCTTCTTTATTTTCCTTGCTTAAAAACACATTCCATGATATTTAGAAGCTTACATCGAAGGAGAGAATACAGTATCTAGAGCAGGGCTTTCCAAAGTTTTCCCGCGGAGACACACCAACCGCCGTTGGTGTGTCGCCGCGGGAAAACCCGGAAGTGTCGACGTTGCGGCAGCGCGCAAAAACCCGGAAGCGCTGCTGCTGCTTTCGGGTTTTGTGCGCTGCAGTTGGTGTGTCACCGCGGGAAAACCCGGAAGCGCTGATGATGATCAGCGCTTCCGGGTTGTGTGGCGACACACCAGACTGTGTGTGACGACACACTTTTGTGTCGCAACACACAGTTTGGAAAGCTCTTATCTAGAGCATGTAGGCCATATACAATTTGCAAGCCCCCTTTTTGACTTCATATGATATGTCAGGAAAGGACTCTAGGTCCTCCAGGATAGTTCATTTCCTTCTTGAATAATCTCTGAGTACCCTGTGGAAGAGTCTGTGGGAAGTTTCTATGATAGGGGAAGAGAAGCACCTTGAATAGAGCTTGAAAACCTCCTGGCAACCAATGCAACTCTCATAAAAGAGATGTGATTCTGCCAAACCAGCTACTGCCAGCCAGAAAGTGAGCAGCTGTCTGATCGTATTCAAGAGCAGTTCCACATCATGCAAATTACAGTGGTCTAGCCAAGAGATGACAAGGGCAGGCATTCAACTCAGAGTAAATATGAATGATTCTGTCTTCCAAATGCTTTGCAAAATGTTCACAAAGACGAGCAGGAGGATCTCCCAGGGTCCTAGAGCCAAAAAGGCATGGACAACCCTAAAAAGCACTCTGGCCAGCAATCTGTAGATACAATAATTGCAGAGATCTATTGACACTTTGCCACTCCTACCACCAATGTAGATCAAAACATGGGCTTATACCTACGTCTTTGCTCACTTTCTTTTCCCACTGTTGCTCCAGATGTCTCCTTAGATGCATCATATTCCGAAGCTCCTTGTTAAACCAACCCCCCCCCCAATCAATGCTTTTGGAGATGCCACTTGTGAGCAACCTTATCAAGTGCCCTAGCTGTTCTGTATTCCAACGTTCAACTAGGTTCCCCACAGAGCTGCTGTAGATCACTGGAAAATTCCTCACATGCTTGCTGAAAACCAACCAGATTCATGGGACACATGGGATGGATCAATTTAATGGGAGCATCCCTCTATGGGAGTTGGTGGTGGCTGTGAGTCCCCAGGTCACTGGATAGAGACCAGGTCATGATCTCGCCATGACAACAGACTGATATTAATGATCTTCACCAGTAGATGACCTCTACCAGTAGATCACCAGTAATTGTTCTGAGGTGGATAGCAGGTCCAGTGTGTGGTATCCATTTGAGTCAGGACTATGAGTCATAGTTGTTGTGGTGGCCATAAACTCCCAAGCCCCCTGACCCCACCACCAACATACACAGCCTGGGAAAGCCTATCACCAGTTCAGCTATGACATCAAGGAGCTTTGGGAGGAAATTAGTTGGGCAACAGGGAGGTCAGCACCCCAGCAAAAACCCCAGCTTGTCTCTGGCACCTAACTTCATATAGAAGAACTCTCACCAAGTCACCAATGAAACATCATCTGGGCACTAGCAGATCCTCAAGGTGGTCTTCCATCATTTATAATGGAGTATCTTGGGGACACTCTATGCTTCAGATCATTACTTCCAGGAACGGAAGTAAATTGTATTACTTCACATGCCAATCCTGAAAGAGAGGTCTGACTTTTTAGGTGAAAATCTCTCACATAAAGCACTGACATGGTCAGATATACCTCTGAAATGTTCAGTCACCTTCAGGGCTGCACTGCTATGTATGCATTAACCAAAAGTAAACTTCACTGAGCTCAAATTTATTGCATTCTGATTACTAATTTTTTATTTTTATTTATTTATTTATTGTGGTATTCATACCCCGCCTATCCCCTCCCTAATGGAGGACTCTAGGCGGCTTACATTCATATATATACATCAATTATACAATTCTCAATTATACACATCACCATTTAACCGCGCGTGAGGGGTAAGGGGTAAGGGAACCGACTCTTCTAAGGCTCCAGACTACAATTCCCAGGATGCCTTGAGCCGGCTGCTGGGTAGATTTTGTCCTCTAAAGCAGTGTTTCTCAACCTTGACAACTTTAAGATGTGTGGACTTCAACTTCCAGAATTCCCCAGCCAGCATGCTGGCTGGGGAATTCTGGGAGTTGAAGTTCACACATCTTAAAGTTGCCAACGTTGAGAAACACTGCTCTAAAGTATCATCACCCACAGTGAAATGCAAGTAGCCACAAGTCTATCACTAAACTAAAAGTGTCAAGTATCCACCCAGCTATATACCACTCAAAGATGTGCAAGGCTGAATCTGGTTGGAATTTTTTAATCATCTCACTCAGGCACCATTAAGGAAGCACTGGTACTTACTCCGTTATTTATTCAGGCTAGGCTAGGTGAAAAAATAAACTAATAGACGAAGCTACCCTAGTCCTTAACCAAATGAATGTGGATTTGCTGACATTTTGTTCTGCTCTTCCATCAATTTTACTGTTGCTTTGTTTTGTTGGGAACTATGTGGTTGAAGAGACAATAAAAATGAAACATTGTCTATTATGCACATATCAATACATGAACACCTGCATACACACATATTTGGTTATAGATAATATATGATTTAGAAGAGGAAAAATAGCTCTTACTTTGAATTCTATAAATCCAATCGTCATTGATCCATTCAAACCTCCAAAGGTAAAATTTTAACAGTGGATCCGTAAGTGGCTATAAAGGCCAATTCTGGATCCGCACAACCTCCCACAATGAGGGCATAGGTTTCCAGGTGGGAGACGGTCATGATGAGGGTTTGCCTGACGTGCCTTCCTTTTAGCTCTTTTCTCCTTTTCGCCCTGTACTCGTGCTTCTTCAAAGTCCATAGCGCCATTAATAAAGGCTGACCTCCAATTGAAACGCTCATGAGTTAGGGCTTCCCAGTTCTCAATGCTGATATTACATTTTTTAAATTAGCTTTGAGAGTGTCTTTGAATCTCTTTTGCTGTCCACCAATATTCCGTTTTCCATTCTTAAGTTGGGAGTAAAGTAGCTGCTTTGGAAGACGATGGTCAAATGCCACCTCCAACTTCTTGAAAGATTCCATCAACGCTGCTGCAACAAGTAATCTGCAATTAACTAGTAAATATCTGTGATATTTTCTGGGAAAACCCCTCAGGGACATCTGAGCAAATAAGCCAGTTGTATTAAAAGAAGTACTGGAAGAAAAATATAAAGGTATAGCAAATTGCTTTAATTAATAGTCCCTTGTTTTAATTTCAGCCATTTCGATCTATTTCTGTTCTCTCTTTCTTTTCGCAACATTAAAAAAAAATATCAGCTGACTCACAGCCTTGTTTCAGTTTTCCACCAGAATAAATTTCCATTTCATAAGACCATTACTTCATAAAAACTTGCCAGATTTAATATTTATGATCATCACATCGTTTTTATGAGCTGTTAGAGCTGTTAATTCTTATTGAAAGCTAAAGAAAAAAAGAAAACAATTTTCCATACTTTAAGGCAGATTTCCCCTCCACATTGTTTGGAAGTTTTATTACTATCAAAATGCTGATACGTATACATCACACATTTTGCTAATTAGTCAAGAGACTGAAGTTGTCCCAAAATCATATTATGAAATTAGTCATGAACTTGGCCTTCCTTCCTTCCTTCCTTCCTTCCTTCCTTCCTTCCTTCCTTCCTTCCTTCCTTCCTTCCTTCCTTCCTTCCTTCCCCTGTTATGTGTTCCTGGTTTCCTTGATAGAAAACTTATACCATTCTTTCCCAACCCAGATGCCTTCCAGATATCTGGACCAATCCTAGAATTCTCAACAATGATATGTTGGGAGCTGAAGTCTATACACTTGGAGGTTACTGAGCTTGGGTAAGGATGCAGGAATAACAGGAATAAATGAGAATGTGTGCAACTGTGGACATTTTTGTACAATTTCCATCACTGTTTTCCCCTTCCCATCCATGACCTTATTTCATGTTGCATGTATTTTTATGGAGACACAGCAGGTCCCCAGTTTAAGAACAAGTTCCATTCCTAAGTCTCTCCTTAAGTCAAATTTGTATGTAAGTCGGAACAGTTATTTAGCATCAGTTAGTCAAATGTTTGTCTTAGTATATAGTATATTTTACATTTCTGTGCATATAAAACACTTAAGAAACATTCCAAATACACTAAAACATCTTAAACATAATAATACACAAAGCAGTATTGTGCATTTAACCCAAAACATTGTACTTAACTCAAATTTTTAATATAATGGTCTTTATGGCAGTCCGTTCTTAACTAGCAGTCGTCCGTACAGCGGGACGTCCTTAAATCGGGGACCTGCTGTATACACACACACAAGCACACACCAGAGCAGTCTTTATATTGCTAGCTGCAGAGCAGTCAAGTCACCTTTCTGCTTAAAAGACCTGCTAGGTCAACTGGAATAATAGCTGAGAAACAGAGTGACGCTAAGAGTTCCTCAAATGGAGAAGCAGACTGTGGTAATGCTCCACAGGACTGCAGCATTTGAAAGAAGAGGCTTGTTTGACTGCAGTTTGAAACAGACGGAGCCAGAAATGAATCGGCTCAGTTCTCAAACACACTTGCTGTTGTGGGATTGTTGATGCTGGAGACTTCTGGGAATACTGGTGCTCAGAACTGGGCTGAAGTCCGGGGCTTTCCTAGAGGAAGGAGAATAAAAATCTCCACTGCTTGTGTTTTAATGAAACTTGGCAAAAAGGGGGCTAAAAATGGAAAACTGAAAACTCTAGCAATAGCTTTTCATTCATGACTACAACCAGTGGGAAAGGTAGTCATAAAAAGGGAAGAAAGAGGGTGAAGAATAATCCTTTAAACAGTAGTTCTAAAGTTCTTGTCTTTGGCAATGCAGAAGGAGGTATCTCAACTGGATCAGCAAGAAGCGACGCAGGCAGTGATGGGCATGCCTTAGTATGCCCATGTGACATCCCTGGTTTGTGAGCTGCACTGGTTGCCAGTATGCTTCTGGGTACTCTTCAAGATGCTGGTTATTACTTATAAAGCCCTCCATGGCATAGGACATGGTTATCTGAAGGACTGCTTATCTTCCATGGTGTTTGCCCAGCTGATAAGAGCTGACAGGGTTGGCATGCTCCAAGTCCTTCAGTTAAACACTGCCATCTCTTGGACTCAGGAATTGTGCCTTCTCTGTCACAGCGCCTGCCTTCCGGAATGAAATTCCCCCTGATATCGTGTAGCTCCCACCCTGTTGGCATTCCAGAAAGCCTTAAAGATCTGGCTGTTCTCCCAGGCCTTGGGATAGGGTGGTTGGGGTCCCTGTTGGATATGTTTGGAGGTGTGGATGTTAGCTGGGCTTGCCATCTCTTCATGTTCTTTATTCCTTTTCTTATTATAACATTATTATATTGTATTTTGTCTGATTTCATTGCACACTGCCCAGAATCAGTTTAGGTGGTGCTTAAATGGAATAAATTGATTGATCTGGCAGTCTTTCCTTTCAAACTCAGTCACAGCCAACTTGCTCCTCTGAGGATTTTCCTTCTGAGTCAGTCCAGTGCCTGTAATGGTATGTGGGAAAGACCTTGGGAGACTGGTCAAAGAGATACTGCCAAGGGAATGGTCAGATAAGAGACAGTGTAGCTCGCAGCTGGACAGTGGGCAGGGCAAGAGGCTCAGAAGGGACCCTCCCTAGTTTCTCAGGCTGTAAAGGAGATGGAAGGGGGGGGGAGGATTGTACTTTCAGACTTGCAAGATTGATGTCGGCCTCACAGGGTAGACCAGACAGGAATCATAACCAGATGAACTGATTCTACTTTATTGTAAAGCTACATTGGCAGAATCTTGCAAGTCTGAAAGTACAATCCTCTCCTTCATTTCCTTTGCAGCCCGAAAAACTAGAGAGGGTCTCTTCTGAGCCTCTTCCCCCACCCACTATCCAGTTGTGGGCTACACTGTCTCTTATCTGGCCGTTCTCTTGGCAGCGTCTCTTTGGCCAGTCTCCCAAGGTCTTTCCCACATACCACTACGGTGTCTGAGCTCTTGGACTGTGTGGAGATCAGTGCTCCCATAGAGCTATTTCCTCTACTATTTTGGCACCTGTTGCTGCTTTTGAGGGACTGTGAACCATGTTGTAGCTGCTCAGAAGTTCAGTGTTTTCCTGATTCCTGCCTTGCCTCTGTACCCCCTGTAGTCACGGTGAGTACAGAAGGGTGAGTAGGGTTAAGGAAGGGGGTCCCTTGTATCCTTAGCCTGCAGTAAGAATCACAAAAGTCTGGAGCTGTTCTTAAGCTGGAACAGAGTTCTCACCTAGACGTTCCCTGTTAGTTCTTCTGAACCTCTCATCAGCCTTTGATACCATTGCTCATGACATACTTCAGTCACTTCCTCTCTCTTGATGTTTCTTTATTATTTATTATTCATGAAAATCATACAGAGAGTACCTCTGTGCCCGCTGAAGGGAGAAAAGTCTGTTAAAGACACATCTGTATGTGTCTTCTTAAAAATGATATGGAAGTGGCTTTACCTTGCTTTCTTCTGATATATTCTTCCCTGCCTCATCCTTGGATCCATTTCCTTTCCTCTGCTAACTTCCGTGGATCAGATTCAAGAATATCAGTTCCTATAATTTCTTGTCTTATATTTGCCCACTGCAACTATCATCCTCATCCTCAAAGTGATAATAGTAGATGTGGGAGCAATAATATAATATAATAATATTTATATTATATTATTATATTATATTATATTATATTATATTATATTATATTATATTATATTATATTATATTATATTATATTATATTATATATAATATGTATAATAATATAATATAATAATAAGGAGCTGTTTAGGCTCCTTAAGGATGACATGCCAGCAAAAACTGTCAACATCAGCTCATACTCAGGGATGGTCTTCATTTCAGACCTTGCAGCAGACGTTTGAGGCAGTTCCTCTTCAGCCAAGAGGATCCAAGAGGACCCAAGCCAAGACCAGGATGACTTTTTTCTTTCTTTCATATCCTGAGGAAGGACACTCAAGAATGAAGAACTGAACCTTTGGCAAGCAGCTGATTCCAGTAAAACTTCCAGCTTTAAGTCACAAGTGCTCAAGCCTGACAAGCCATTAAAATCTCTCTCTCTCTCCTAAAAAGAGCACTTTATCTAGCAAGGGTGGAATGTTATGCAATTATCAACTTGCCATCTAGTTAGATCTCCAGAGCTGTTATGTAGGCTGACCATATTTCCTTGAGACAAAAACGGGGCATTGGGATGGCAAAACGGGACGGGGTCTTATGTAATATTTCGTATTCATGAAAAAGACAGGGGTCCCGGCCCGCCGGTCTGCGCGATTAACTCCCGCCTGCAAACCCTATTGAGAGTCCCCTATTCGGGGAGATGGGCGGGGATAAATTTAAATAATAAATAAATAAACCCCGACCCCGGTCCGCGCAATTGGCTCCCGCCTGCAAACCCCGACCCCGGTCCCTCCTTTGCCGCGCGCTGATAGGCGGGAGGGCTTCCTCTTCTGGGCTGTCTCCAATCGGCAGCTCCAGCTCGGATCCTCCTTCTGTGCCATTCCTGCCAGGTTAAAAAATGGGACAAAACTGAGATTTTTATCAAAACGACAGGACGGTTGAAAAATGCTAAAAAAACGGGACTGTCCCGTTCAAAACAGGACGTATGGTCAGCCTACTGTTATGTCATTAGCATGACAAAATAAGAAAAGCCATCTTCCCAGACTAGAGCAAGATCTGCCAACCTTTTCTCTGACAAGACTGATGGGTTTCCCCCCCCCCCCCCAAAATACCTGCCTACTAGGCCAAAGCTTAGGAGATAAAGCTTTCTCCATCATTGCATATTTATGTTGGCAAAAGGTTTGGCTTCTTAATTTCCTGCTTTCATATACGCACTAGAAGTACAGAAGCCTTGCCAGAAAGGGAGAAGGGGAACCAGAAAGTTTTTGCCAAAAAGAGAGATATTAATAGTATGGAGCAGCATAACACCAGATAGATTTACTACTCAGTACTTCCTATCATTCATATCCTTTTTCTTTACTTCCAAGTCATTAATTACAGGGTCTTAATCAAAGCAGTATCAATTAGCCAATTGGAATAAGGAGGTGATGAAGTCAATTTCATATTCAGGGCTCCTGTTTCATATCTTATATTTATCTTAGGAGTCCAGCATCTCACTGGACTTTCCAGAAATAAAAAACTGCACATTAACAAGCTTTCCATTTTTTTCTCCTTGAGAACAGCCAAATTAACCAGGAATGTACATAATAGGATATGTCTGGGATGGTGGAAGTTTAAGTATGTGGCTGCATAAAATTACGTAAGTTGTTAATGGAGAACATTGTGAGTGACTGTATGTGTATTTCATTTCTTTGACAATACTTTGAACTATACCCAGAAGCCAATCAGCACCCAATGCAGCTCCCGCAGTAGTGGTACCATATGGGTCAACTTTGACACTGTGTGCTGAACAACTGAAGCTTCTGAATGGTATACAGCACAAGGGCAGCTCCATGCGAAGCAAATGGCAAAATCCAGCCACAAGATGTAATAGCTGAGACCTACAGCTGGGAGTTAATTGTTTACCCAAAGCCAAACAACAGTGGTGTGAAATGGGATGATATTCCCATTAATTAGATTGAGGTGCTGGATGCTTGAAAATGATGAAATAAAATCTCCTCAGCTATTTTTCCCAAGCATCTTTGTCTGTTCCTACACTGAATGTCAGCAGCTTGATAGCTAAACATTAAATTCAGAACAGTTTGTCTTTAAGTAACTCTGCCGAGAGAACAATGGTGGAAGAGGACTATCATAGGCTTTCTCGTGTAATGCCTGTGAGTCTCGCAAATGCATCTGGTTGGTCACTCTGTGTCATAGCTTGCTGGATTAGAGGGATTTCTGAACTGATTCCAGTAATACTCTGATGATAGTGTTTGTTATTTGCTAGTCTGTCAATGCATCACCAGTGACTTCATTGAGAAATATTCCTAACCAGACTCAATGGCACCTAATTAACTGTGTGAGTAGGCAGAGAGGCGCTCAGCCCAGATTTCTCACACCAGAAGGCATTATGTACCATCCTAGGTGTTCATAACAAACCATAATAACACCAAAATGACGACAGGTTTGTCATGGCATCATCGTGCAAATGACGCAGTTATGTATTTGTATATATCTTGTAAGCAATGGTAACTATGACAAAATCCAGTGAATAAAATCAAACCCCCAATAGAAACTCAAAATTAGGAAATTTCTCATTGCTTGTAGAAATGAACAATAGTATATACAGTAATAGTACTAAAGGAATAAATGAAAGGAAGAACAAAGAGGGAACAAATACCAGTGCAGCTATTTATTTTATGAATAATCTTTGATTCCTTGCAGAGAAATAGCTTCCTTTGTGCAAGCTGGAGACATTGATCATGAAGCTTGGGAGTTGTCTGTAGATGGGCAGTTCACAACAACACAACACTGCAGCTAATGCTTTCAGGGTTTCTTTCCAAGGCATGGTGAATAACTATGACAACATCTATGATAAAAGACGAGGAGGCTTTGTTCTTCCTCTCCAAATGGAGATAAATCTGTGATGGAAACTGGAAGGGGTGGGTGGGAACATTAGTGAAATCCTGTCACCCAACTGTCAAAATAAGAGCTGAATGTCATTCCCCAAACCAGGTTGCCATAAAGTACCACATGGAAAACGTGTCCAAGATGGGCATCCTGGCAAAAATTCAGTGGCCTTGTGTAGGTGCCTTTCTGTAAATTGATCTATGGAAAAACTGTATTTGCTAATTGGTGCCTGGGAGGAAACTAAGGTATGTTATGGGGAAATCTGTAAGTTCTCACTGGCTTTGTTTGTTTATTTACAGGACTTACATGGCTGCCTATCTCATTTAATGACTATAGGCAGCTCACAATAATCCATAAAATCATGGCTAAAAACAAAAGTACCCTTCCCCCCAGGCGCCAGACCAAACATCCTCCCAGCTCAACCCCCATCCCAGCCCAATGCTTGGGGGAAGAGCCAGGTCTTCACAGCCCTCTGGAAGGCTGAAATTATTATTACTGACGTTGTTATTAATATATTTTCCACCTTTCCTTTGGGAGCTCGAGGCAATGTACATGATGGAGTAGATTAGATTAAAAGTGTCTGGCATCCCTGTGAGCTCGATGGTTGAGTGGGAACTTGAGCCTGGGTCTTCTCAGTTCTTGTCCAATTGCCTAACCACATCCTTAATTGGCTTTTAATTAATTAATTAATTAATTAATTAATTAATAATCCTTATGATGAAACAGGATACTTGAAAGCTATCTAAGATACTGGGACCAGCAGACAGCTTGACTAGGAAGAACCAATTGAGTTAAAATATACAAGAACCAACTTAAAATGGAATGATGCCAATCACAATTTATTCCAGGCTCTGTTAACAGGCTGGTTCTACCCTTATGCGAAATGAAACGACTTCAGGTGACGGATAGGATGGGGTGACAGCAGCACCCAAGCTCTTTCGCTTGAGTCTCCCAGACATTCAGTCCTGAGCCACCTTGACAAGCCTGTTGCCATGGCAAGGACCGACTCAATTGTCTGTCGACTTGGCTTCTGTAAGTGGAAAGTAGAGAGGGCTCCATCATATCTTCTGCCTCAAGCAGAACCTCTGCCTATTAGTTGCCATTGCAGATACTGGCAGTCAGGAAAGATATATCTGTGTACAGTACACCTATTTCTTACTGCTCAGAGCTGCTGTTTCAATCTTTCATTGATTTCCTTTATATATATGTCCTTTAGAACTTGCTGCACTGAAAAATACAGTACTGCTTTGGGAGCAGTAAGAACTTGGAACAATTCAGTGCATAAGAAGTAAATGTTAATTAAAAAGGCTTATTGAAGGAAGCATTTCAAACCCATCAAAAGGATCATAAGGCAGCATTCTAAGCATCATTTAATTTCCTTGTTGCTATATTAAAATATTAGATCAGAGAAGGTTTTAAAATTCACATCTTGGTAGAGATTTCCATTCACAGGGTATCCAGTAACCTGCTTGGTGAGGATGACACAGAATGAACATGTCCTGTATGTAACGTTTATCTTGCCAGGAATACTACACAGTGCCCCTGGGCTCTTGAATGTTTAGTTGAATCAATGTTCTTGTCTCTAGGCAAGAAAAATTATCAGCAGGTTCACAACAGAATAAAGGTGTTTTCCATCAGCCATCAACCCAGGTAAAAAATGCAGCTAGAATCCAAATGGAACATGAAGAATCTTCTCAAAACATTGAAGAACAAATAGCAGTGAAGTGAAAGTGATCCATGATGTTAATAATCATATCTAAATTTCTGCTCAAGATTGTTGTTGTTGTTTATTCGTTCAGTCGCTTCCGACTCTTCGTGACTTCATGGACCACCCCACGCCAGAGCTTCCTGTCGGCCGTCACCATCCCCAGCTCTTCCACGGTCGAGTCCGTCACCTCCAGAACATCATCCATCCATCTTGCCCTTGGTCGGCCCCTCTTCCTTTTACCTTCCACTTTCCCTAGCATCAGCTTCTTCTCCAGGGTATCCTGTCTTCTCATTATGTGGCCAAAGTACTTCAGTTTTGCCTTTAATATCATTCCCTCAAGTGAGCAGTCTGGCTTTATTTCCTGGAGGATGGACTGGTTTGATCTTCTTGCAGTCCAAGGCACTCTCAGAATTTTCCTCCAACACCGCAGTTCAAAAGCATCTATCTTCCTTCCTTCAGCCTTCCTTATGGTCCAGCTCTCACAGCCATAGGTTACTACAGGGAATACCATTGCTTTAACTATGCGGACCTTTGTTGTCAGTGTGATGTCTCTGCTCTTAACTATTTTATCAAGATTTGCCATTGCTCTCCTCCCAAGAAGTAGACGTCTTCTGATTTCCTGGCTGCAGTCAGCATCTGCTCAAGATAGGCTGCACAAATTAAAAGGTTGGGGGGAGGGGTTGACCTGAAGCAATTCTGGGCCTCTGTGTGTGTTTTTTCTTTTGAGAAAAGACCATGCAGATAAGCAAAATTCTAATTTCAGAAAGTGATCTTCTGATTTGCTTTGAGGGAACATGAATGAGGATCAAACAAGTTGAAAAGATGTTGACCTATATATGTGACCTGTGCGCGCACACACAATATACACAAAAAGCAAACACTCCTCTCTTCACTGTTTTTATTCCTCCCCCACAACACCCATACCCATACACATCCATACCTTTTTTTAGCCTGATTCCTGCTGCAGCTAACCAGGGCAAACTGCATGACAAAAAAGGTGGTATGATTCTCACTCTTCCCACCTCCACCCAGTCATTATGGTTCAGATACCAAGCAGAAGCAGTGAGCTTTTTAAACAGGCACTGCTCCAGGCTCTTCAAAACTGAAACGTTAGACACTTCACCCTATAGTGCCATTGGTTATTTTCAAATGCCAGAGATAAAGCAAGTACCCCTGTTATAAAGGCTGACCATCCACAATAAGAATTGAGCAGGGAGGATTGAATTCAAGTGGGAAGAGAATTGCTTTTTGTCATGCCATTGCCAAGACCCTCAACAGCAGGTGATCCTTCCTTTTACAGAAGATACCCTAGTGCAGAAAGGAACAATGAGATACCACAACAAAGAAGGCCATAGAGACATGTAAAGGGCGTTTCAAAGGAGACAACGTGAGATGTTTCTCTGTGTGTGAAATTTCCTTTTTTTTTCCTGGAGTCGGGCAAAAAGATGACCAGACTATGAGAAACCATACCTAGAAGACTTCAAAAAGAGTTCACTGAAGACATTCTCAGATAACAGGTTACCTGTGGTTTCTTTGTGTTTGATCCAGGAAATTAGCAGACAAGAGATGGCTGTCTGTGCTTAAATGTCAACCTTTCTCTTCGTAAAGCAAATGGTTTTCTTCTGTGTATATGCAGCAAAGGAAAAGACTGTTGGTCACTCAGGAGTAAAGCACATGCTTTGTGAGCGGGCAAAAGGCCTCAGATAAGCTTCTGACTAGAAAGTCATAAAAAGCAATCGTATCTGGTACAAAGAAAAACCAGGGGGAAAAACCCTCACAATTGGGTAATAATTTATTGGGATCTACCCAAACTGACAGGGAAGAAATCACAAGCTTCTGAGCTCTCCACAAATCTCTGTGAGGCAAGATGTTATAGCAATGAAGGATAAACACGGGAAAAGCCAAAAATTATTTCAAGCTTTAGAGCCACAAGGTCTGCAGTTCAAATTAGTCTTGGGATGGGAATTGTAGACTGAACGCACTTGTGAGTTGTAGCTGTAATCAGTGTCACTACATTAGCAAAACCCAGCTAAATGCATTTTATATATTCAGAAAACAGATGGGCTTTTACTTCATATTTTAAAAAATTGTTACTTCTGAGATGGTGTCTCTTTATTCCAAATCCTTAATATTTGGCCTGAATGGACAGTATAACTTTATAACTGATATTCCTCTACCAGTAAATCTTTCTCTGGTTTAGTTATTAATATAGCAGGGCTGTTCTGTTAATAGGTAAATGAGACAGATGATTGGTAACATGGGTAGGCAATGATCTGTTGACTTACAGTATGTTGTGTCTCAAGTCCCCAAATTAACTTGCTCAGTCTTGAGTATTATGCAAGGAAATTGAGCCAGTCTAAGACGTTTTGTCAAAGGAAAATGATCAGATGGTCTAACTTCCTCCCCCCCCACTCCATACTGACTGGCAGTTGCCTTATTTATTTATTTCAATGCTTGCAAATATGCAATGACTTCTGTCACCCTGAGCACAGGGTGGAGGTCAGTTTAGGGTATGCTAGATTAGCAAGGTGAGGCATTGTCCTCTAAAAACAAACAAAGAATAATCGAAATAAGTACCCCGATTTCTATTGCCTTGGTAGTTGACAGTTGTTCCTATTAAAGACCTAAAACAGTATCACGTCACCTCTCCCTTTGAAAATCCTGAAGCCCAAGAGCTGGAAGGCAGCACTTCCTGCAAATGGAAAATAGACCAGTTACAAGCTCCACAAAGCCCCAGTGTTTTCCCCCATACACACACACACACACACACACACACACACACACACACACACACGAAAGAGATTAATTGACTGCAGTTTCAGCTAAGTTTGAAATATTTCAGTCTATCAAACGTAGTTGATGTCATGGGATCCTAGAAATCCAGAGCTGCTTTTGAATTGGCAGAGTCCTCATGAAGAAGTACCCTTAGATTATAGAACAATGTGGCCAGTAAAGGACCCAAGTCTAACTGGAGTGAGATTGACTCTGATTTATGGGCATTGAGATGGCATTCTAGGCTGCATAGGATTGCAGACTTAATTTCATGGACTGCATGGGGATCCATGATTCTGAACAATTTGGATTGTTAACCATAATTTGTTTAATGAAGCTCCCACAATTCACTCTTCAAAGGCCAGAACATTCTTTAAATGCCTTTCTTGTAGCACATGTTTGCAAAGCCCATAAATACCTTATTTCAAAATGCAATGCTGAAACCTAAAACCAACCACAGTGATTATAAAGGAACCACAGAATTCTAATCTAAAGAACTGACTGTATTTTTTTAAGGTCAAATGCCTTAAATTAGGTGTTTAAAAGAAAAAGCTCCAAAGAAATGTAGTCTGTAGCTTTATTTATACTAAGTGCTATTCTGGGTAATTCAGCTCAATCAAAATGTGATAGTGTATGGCCAGCCTTCCTATAAAAATCTGAGATCCCATGCTGCCCAAATTAGAGACTTCAGACGGAGGTTTTCAAAGGTGAACAGCTTTTATTATATGGCCAAAAAAAGCTGGGTGTGACACACACCCCAACATGGAGTCTAACAGCAGATTATATAGTTACAGAGAACAAAGAAATTTACATTTTTAGCATAGGGACCAATCACACAATGTACAGGCAACTTGAATTTTATTATCACCTCCCCTTCTGACATCTTCTTCCTCTCGTCTGTGTTTTCTCCTGTATGTTTCCTCCCTTGGCAGTTCCAGGCAAAAGATAATGAGCATGCCTTTATCGGAGAGCAGAGAGAAATCCTCCCAAATGGCTATGCTTTTGATCTTTCAAGGGAAGTTAGAAAACCTTGGGTCATCCTGTTCTTAACACATTCCATTCCTGTTCTATCTCCCTGTTTTATGGCTAGTGGGGCCCCTTTCCTCTCCAAACAAACAAGACATTCAGGAAACCGTGTTAGAGTGAAACAGAGCACACACATTTGTGTTATAGAAACTATATAAAGGTGTTTAAAACTACACAGATAAAAACTATACATGCTAAACATTAAACCTATGAGGGGAGGGCCATATAATAGTAGACTGGTTCAACCAGCTCTGCTCCATTCAAAGTAAAGTAATAGTGCAGATAAGGGGGGTTGTGCTAAATCCTTCCGCTGCCTACAACTGCTTC
This sequence comes from Charina bottae, assembly GCA_023362775.1. Lineage (NCBI taxonomy): Eukaryota > Metazoa > Chordata > Lepidosauria > Squamata > Charinaidae > Charina > Charina bottae. The sequence continues at coordinate 49,105,707 of JALMGJ010000007.1, read as the reverse complement.
TTCAGCCTTGACCTGCCAGAGATGCTTTGACTCCAAATCTAAGAATTCCCAGTTAAGGTAACTGGAGGGTTCCAGATTGGTGAAAGTTTGCCGTATTCAGTCTGTGCCTTTTACTTCTCTCTTGAGATCATTATATGCCATGGAAGATGATAACCTGTGGTCCAAGAATTGCAAGTGGACTCCAGGCCAGATTTTGTGGGCCCCAGAATAGCAAAATGGCCAATTTTTGGAATGAATTATTTTTAGGGCATTTTGTTTTTGCAAATATAAAGGAGAAAACGTTCAGTCCTGCCACCACTGCATGAGATCACCAGATTACCAGGAGAAGCCCCAAGTGGACAAAGCATTTTTTAATAAAGGCAACACCCACCCCCTAATGAAATAGCTTGCCCTCTTTTATTATAAGTGGCTGAAGGAGATCTGGCTTGCAGCTCACAACATATCCAGTATTATAAGTAGCTGCATTCTGGATTTGCTAGTTAGGGTTTATGGGATTTACACAAGTTTTAATGTATTGTCGAAGGCTTTCACGGCCAGAGTTCGATGGCTGTTGTGGGTCTTCCAGGCTGTGTGGCCGTGTTCTGGAAGTTGTGGTTCCTAACGTTTCGCCAGCATCTGTGGCCAGCATCTTCAGAGGGCAGGAGCACAGACAGAAGCGAAATCTTTGATTTCGCTTCTGTCTGTGCTCCTGCCCTCTGAAGATGCCGGCCACAGATGCTGGCGAAACATTAAGAACCACAACTTCCAGAACACGGCCACACAGCCCGGAAGATACACAAGTTTTGCTCAATAAAGTTTCTGAAATTTTCAGTTATTTACTTATTTGACTGATATCTCCCCTCCCCTCCAAGAGATCAAGGAGGCTTAACGGGGATCTCCCATTATTTTAACTCCACAACAGCAAAGTTGTAAAGTAGGTTGGGCTAAGACAGAATGACTGGTCCAGGGCCATTCAAGGGTGGACTCGAATCTGGGTCTCTCCCATGCCAGTCCAACACCTTAACTACTATACTACTCTGTCCCAGGGTAAAACATGCTAGAGCTAACAAGTCTGTATGACAGCAAAGGTTTTAAATATTATAATTACATGCCGTTTTTCCTCTGTGGGGCTTGAGGCAACGTATAGCACTCTGTTCCATCTTTCGTTTTATAGACACACTTACATTGCAGGATAATGCAAGATAATGTCTGGCCCGAGATCAGTTTGTTTATTTATTTAATTTATTTTTTAATTTATCAATCACATTTCTCAGCTGCCCATCTCATACACGACAACTCTGGGCGGCTTACAGAGAATAAAATAACAATAATTAAAACACTACAATAAAAACACTCTCTCTCTATATATATATATGTGTGTGTGTGTGTATGTGTGTATATGTATATGTATATGTATATGTATATGTATATGTATATGTATATGTATGTGTATATATATCATACACACACACAGATAAAAACAAATATTAGTGTAAAATAGAATGATATAAAATATAAAAATGCAAGATGGGTATCCAGTATTATTCTTGGTACGGTTACGGAGCCAGTCACCCCCATGAATGACTATCCCCCCTCCCATCCCAAGCGAGGTGGCATAACCATAACCGTCTCCACCCCCTTCCGGAAGGCTGGGAGAGTGGGGGCCTGTCTTACCTCCGGGGGTAAGTTGTTCCAAAGGGCGGGTGCCACGGCAGAGACGGCCCTCCTCCTGGACCCTGCCAAATGGCAATTCCTCATGGACAGGGTCCATAACATGCCCTCTCTGCCTGACCGGGTGGGACGGGTCGGTGTAACGGGGGTGAGGCGGTTCCTCAGTTAGTGGTTACTTGGCTGAGCTGGGCTTTGAATGTGACCTCCCCAGATGTAGGCTTGTCATTCCAATCACTATATCATCTTCACAAGATTTTGGCAATATTCTAATGACCATTTTATAGCTACATAAATAAACATCTCAATTTCTAATAAATTTGACAATTGCAAAAACAGCTGTTTAATGAATTTCAGATTTGTTGAACATGTCATTTCATGTGGCCTGCTTTCTGCTCTAGCCTCAGGTAATAAAGATCCACGAATTTTCGTGTCATCCTTGCGCAGGGGCCATGCTAATCTTCTCTGTATCGTTCCAATTTTAGTATATGTGCTGCCGAAGCGAGCAATAATTTAATAGAGCAAGTTAAGACCTTTAAATATTTGGGGATTGTTTTTCATGCCACGGGTAACTGTAAATTCCATGCCGACTATGTCAGTCTGAATGCACAAAAAACAGCGGCAGCACTACAATCTTTCTATTTCTCCAAAGGAGCTCAATATATACCAGCAGCGATAACAGTTTTCTCAGCTAAGTTCAGAGCTCAGCTCCTTTTTGGAGCTCAGTTGGGCCCCTACAGGTCATTCCTTTCTCTTGAAAGAGTCCAATCCAAGTTTTTAAGATCCATCTTTCAAGTACCTCGCTGCGTCCCCAACGTGGTGCTTCGCCGTGAAGCTGGCCTATTAAAAATAGAAACTTCTGCTTGGATTTACACTTTTACTTACTGGCTTAAGCTTTCTTTTTTCCCAGTTGGCCTGGCCCCTTTGATTATGACCGATAGTTTTCAATCTTCTTGGTGCCAGGCAATATATGCCAGACTGCAATTATACGGCTTTTCAGGGGCAGCCATCATCTTGTTGGGCTATGAACGTGCACTAGCTGATCTCAAACAACAGGCCATCGATTTAGAGCTACAATCCGATTTATCAGTTTTACCTAAAAACATCTTTTCGGGCCACTCTGTACATCTTCTCCAACCAGCTAGATATCTTAGCTGCATAACAATTCCAAAATTTAGAAGGGCCTTATCCTTGGCTAGATTCAATGCCCTTCCAACAGCTGTTATTGAAGGGAGATATCGAAATATCCCTTTTGATCAAAGACTGTGCCCATGTGGCAGAGGAGTAATTGAAACAATGGATCACATCATTTTATATTGTCCTCTCTATGCAGATGCTCGCCAGGAATTATTATCCCAATTTTTTACCAAATATCCAGGTCGTTCGGATTCTTTTTACCTCAAACTGTTTTTATCAGACCAATCTGATTTTACTTCATTGGCCACAGCTAAATATTGCTCAATAATCTGTACAGCACGCCACAATATCTCTTTTAATTTTTCTTAGATTTTTTAGAATTTTAAGTGTTTTTTCTTTTATTCTAACCAGATGTGAATTTTTAGTTTTGTTTGCTGGTCTAAATTGATTTGATTTGGTAATATAAGTTAGCATAGCTATACATTCTCGTAGTGTTATACAAGTTCTAGTATTACTTATGCCCTTTTATAGTTATTTGCCCTAGTTATTTATAGTATATAGATTATTCATTGTAAAATTAATTGTAATTTTATAGGATTTTTTTTGCCTGTATTCTGTAATTTTACCTTAATAATTTTATCTTTATGTTATTCTATGCTATCAATATGACCTTTTATATTTATTTTATTTCTATTTTAGCGTAATTGTTATGTTACTAGTTGTATGCTGGTCTATGACCGAAATAAAAATTGATTGAGTAAAGATCCACAAGGTAAAGAACAGCAGAATTCATGTTTTTGTGATCTGGATTCCAGTCTCAGACCCAGGGACCACTAGAGGGAGTATTTCATCCTTCCATAGAGTTTAACCGCTTGGGGACAAATCATGGCAAGCAAATGACATCTAGTTTTGAGGTCTTGAAAAACTGCTCTGCTTAGGAATGGGGGGACATTATGGTTAGGGTTATGCTGTGCTCCCTTTGAGGTTTTACTGGAATTTATTTTTTAACAGCACCAATAACATTTCTGCAAGATTCCTAATGTACTCACCACCTCAAGAAGGGGCCTCTGTTCTACAAGGGTGAAGTTTGTATTTCTTTTATACAGTAGCGGCTTTTTTTAATCTGTTCAATCGTGTCCGATTCTTGGAGACTGCCTGGACAAGTCCATGCAGTTTTCTTGGCAAGGTTTTTCAGAAGTGGTTTGCCCTTGCCTCCCTCCTAGGGCTGAGAGAGTGACTGGCCCAAGGTCACCCAGCTGGCTTTGTGCCTAAGGCGGGAGTAGAATTCACCGTCTCCCGGTTTCTAACCTGATGCCTTAACCACTACATCAAACTGGCTCTCTACAAGAGTAAGAGTAGTAGTATCTTTATTACTGGTCATGACCCAAACAACATAAAACCACTATATAAAACCTGTGGTAAAAAGACCTGAAATTGTGTTTGGTCTGCTTCGCTATTATTAGCAAAGCACAAATTCTACAGGCTATGACTGCAAATTAGTGACAGTCGTTATTTTAGAACCTTTATCCGCCAAAAGAAGCTGTATGTAGAATTCTTCTGGAAATGGGCTAAAAACTAAGACTATCTTGGTAAGATTTCAAAGTGAAGTATGTGTATTTCTATCAGTCGTCATATTGCCCAGAGAACAACCCGCTGTAATATAACAGGCTGAGAGGTTCTGACTGGTTCAAAGCAGGGTATAAACCAATAAATAAGATCCTATCAAACATGGGGCACCAGAGTGATTCTCCTGCATCTTTCTCCCCGTTTTAATTTCATTGGATGAAAGGAAATTGGCTTTCAAAGTTCTTTCCAAAGGAGAGGAGAATTTCGGAGAGAGAGTGACAAGCCCAAAGTCAGCCGTTGAGCTTCTGTGGCTGAGGGTGAACTTGAATATGGGTCATACCAGTACGAGGCCAACACCTTTACCACCACACCACAGCAGAGATGCTAAAATCCCTCCGCATCTCTGTGGTTCTTACCAGCAGCATTAGAAGAACTATATATTGCTACCTCCTCCAATCAAGGTCTTTTGAGAATGTTCTCATATTCCTGGGGGGGGGGGGGGGGTTAGTTGAAGCATCTGCATACAACGCCTGAGGTCTTTCTTTTTTATTTTTGCACCCCCTGAATTATGGTGGTGCAATGGTTTCTACTGATTTAGGCAAGAGATTAAAAGAAAGAGGTCACCAAATCTCCAGCAGCCAAACTCTTGCTGATGTTAAAAACATCTCCATATTCAACTGCATACCTACCTTCCTATCAAAACTTGAGCTGAAAAGTTTTGTATTTTTATAAAATTTGTGATCAGAGTTATGGAAAAACCAAGAGATAACTTTGTAGTAAAAATGTTGCTTTATTTAAAACAAAAACATAGGAACAAACCTTGAATCTTCTTCAGCCAAAGCATGGCATGGTTGATTAACATAGCCATTTAGATAGCAGAGCAGAATGCAGAGAACGAACAAAAGGACAAAAGGCATTTACATTTTAAACCTTTACCTGACCAGCCTCTGAGTGGACAGGATCCACCATGTGACCAAAACACCTAGGCAACAGATTCCCAATATGGGCAAAGCTCTAACAGCTAATTCTGATTGGTCAGACACTCTCAGACTGGCCGGCACCTGAAAGGCAATTAGCATTCCTGAGTGGGGGGTGAACATGTGCTCTCTGAGCCCAAACAGGAAAAGTTTTGAGGCCTGGCTTTTTAAAAACTCAGCCACATATTCTACAGACATAAAAAATATATACAACACTCCCCTTTTTTTATGACTAGAAAGAATATGGAAACAAACCCAGCTTGGTAATTAACTCACTGTGCCTACTGGCAACTAGAGGCTTGGTTAAGATATCAGCCAACATTAATTTAGTATCACAGTATTTCAAAACAACCTTTTTCTTGGCTAGAAAATCTTTAACAAGATGAAAACGCACATCAATGTGCTTTGTGCGGTTTCTGGAACTTTCAGATAAAGCCAAATGGATACAGGCTTGATTGTCTTCATGAATTGTGACAGGCTGACTTAAAATGACTCCAATGTCTTGCAACAATTGAGTAAACCAAATTACTTCATTGCACAGTTGTGCTAAAGCATAAAATTCAGCTTCAGCTGTGCTGATGGCTACTACAGTCTGCTTTCTGGAAAACCAAGCAATAGTGGACTTTGCAAATTGAATTACACTTCCAGAAGTAGACTTCCTATCACTGAGATCTCCAGCCCAATCTGAATCACACCAGCATTCCAACTTTTCTTCTGTGTCTGTAGCAGACAACCTTAAGCAAAAATCTTTGGTGCCTTGCAAATAACGAAACAGCCTTTTTAAACCAGACTTTGCAGCAGATGTGGGATTTTCCACAAACCTGCTCAAAATGGACACACTGTTAGAAATGTCCGGACGGCTATTGTTTGCAATGTAAAGAAGACTGCCAATGGCTGATCTGAAACTATCTCCTTCAGATGACTCACCATCCCCCTTCACCCCCTCCTCTTTTAGAAACTCGGGAAGCATGGGGGAGGAGACAGACTTGCAGTCCTGCATTTTAAAATCCTCCAGCAGCTTCTTAATTTTGCTGCTCTGGCTTATGAGAAAACTACCATCTTTTTCCCTCTGAATTTCTAATCCTAGGTAATTGTTGACTGCTCCAAGACATTTCAATGTGAAATTGTTTTTCATACAAACCTCAAAGGAATGCTTCTGTTCATCAGATGAAGTGAGCAGCAACAAATCATCCACATACAAGCACAAGTACATTACACCTTGCTCATCATTTTTTACATACACACAAGGATCAGCAATTCCCTTCTGAAACCCAAATTTTTGCAAAATATTATCCATTTTAATATTCCAACAACGCGCGGCTTGTTTCAATCCATAGATGGATTTCTGCAATTCACACACAAGATGATTTTCTTTTTCATAACCAGGAGGTTGTTGCATAAACAATTTTTCCTCCAAGTCACCATACAGAAAAGCAGTTTGAATATCATAGTGATAAACAGACAGTTTCTTCATGGCAGCAACCTTTAAAAGCAACCTGATAGATTCAGCTTTTGTCACTGGAGCAAAAGTTTTGTCATAATCCACATTTTTTCTTTGAGCAAAACCTTTTGCTACCAACCTTGCTTTGTACTTCTGAATTTTGCCATCAGAATCTTTTTTCAGTTTGAACACCCACCTACAACCTAAAACCTTCTGATTAGGAGGCAAACTTACTAGTTTCCAAGTTTTATTTTCCTTTAAGGAATCCAACTCTTGCTGCATGGCTTCATGCCAACACTTAGCTATTTCAGCTGGCATTTCTTTAATTTCTTCCAGAGACTCAGGCTCTGTGTGAATGTGAAAAGCCTTCACAACATCTGCTTGATAACGATCAGGAGGAACTCCCTTATTAATCCTTTCAGACCTGCGAGGTAGGACAGGACTTACACTCTGTTTCCCACCATTGCCCTCAGAAACCTCTGACTTTCCAGACAAGTCAGCTTCCTGATCATTGACTTCACTAAGTGATTCCTGCAAATCACCATCAGCAAGACTTTGCTGCTCCCTCATGGATAAATCAACTGAAGAACTAGAGTTTATTTTATCCCAATTCTGCTCAGCAAAAGAAGCACTTTTACTAATTATCAGTTGATTATCCAGTATGAACCTGTAGCTTCTCTGACTCTGTTCATACCCAACAAAGATTGCTTTCTTTGTTCTGGAAGCCCCCTTGCGCCTCAGCTGTTTGGGAATGTGGACCCAAGCTGTGCTTCCAAACACCCTGAGGTGGCTTACTTTAGGCTTCACACCATAGAACAAATGAAAAGGGACATCCTGAATTGCACTGCTAAACAGCCTGTTCTGCACATAACACGCTGTAGTAACAGCTTCTCCCCAATACCTAAAAGGCAAACTAGCATCCTTCAGCAAACACATCATTGCTTCCTGCAATGTTCTGCCTTTTCTCTCTGCAACAGAATTCTGTTCTGGAGTGTAAGGGTTAGCCAAAATGTGTTCTATCCCTTTTTCTAACAAAAAGCTTTTAAACTTTGAGGATAGATACTCTCCACCTCGATCTGATTGCAAAGCAGACACTGGCCTTGGGAATTTTCCATTCGCCCAAGCCACAAAAGCCTTAAATTTATCAAAGACCTCATCTTTGTGTTTCAGCAAATAAATGAATGTGTACCTGGAAAAATCATCTATGAAGGTCAAAATGTACCTTGCTCCCCCAAGACTAGGAGAAAATGGGCCTATTACATCAGAGTGAATTATCTCTAGAGGCCTAGAGGTGGACCTATCAGAAAACTTCTTCACAGGAGCCCTAGTGGTCTTATTCTCCTTGCAAACTGCACAGTCTAGATACTTATCACAAGACTTCAATTTTAAATCAGCAGAATAACTAGGCATTTGAGATATGTACTTAAAATTAGCATGAGCAAATCTCCTATGTAATAAATGGATGCACTGGTCGTGTAAGGGCTTATTTTCAAAAACAGCCTTAGCTTTAGCAATTTGCTGCTTTTCAGCATTTTGTACAATGTACAGAGAATCTTTCTGCAAACATTTTGCAACCATTTTGCCATTCTTTCTAATATCACAACCCTCTTTCTTAAAAGTTACTACATAACCTGAGGCTACTAGCTGCCCCACAGACAAGAGATTGCTTTGAAAATTAGGCACAAACAAAACATTTTTAACAGTTTCCCCCAAACATGGAAGATTGATCTCACCTTCACCCACGATCTTGGATACAGATCCATCTGCTAAGGAAACTTTTTGTTTGTTAGTTTTAGACAAAGACAGAAAGGAATCTTTATTGTGACAAATGTGAGAATTGGCCCCACTGTCAAGAACCCACAAATCTTTATTATCAGAGTTCTCAACAACTGTTGCATGAAGAATCTTCTTTCTAGAAGTCTCTTCTTTCTTGCGAGAAGTCTTCTTCTTTTGAACACAGTCCTTTTGGAGATGAGCAGTGGATCCACAGGTAAAGCATCGCCTGATGGATAATGCAGAAACTTGGAATTCAGAGCTCTTCCGCTCCCTCTGCTGGCCACGAGAAGACTTTATTGTAGAAATGGAGGCAGCTTTTTCTTGTCGCTTCTCCCACTCAGCAAGCAAACGGGTAGACACAAACGATGGATTTAGATCAGCTTCTGGGATTCCCTCCATAGAGCAAATTAAAGTGTCCCAGGACTCATTCAATGAAGAAAGCATAATTTAGGCTTTCATCAGGGGGGTAAATTCCATCCCACGCTCTTGAAGTTCCACAAAATAATTCTGAAGCTTGTGGAGATGATCTGGCAAATTTCCATTCTCAGGCAAGTGAGCCTTGTACAGTTTTTTCGTTAAAATAACCTTGCTGCCTGGACTAGTTTTCACATATAAATCACGCAAATAGTCCCATAAGTCTTTGGAAGTTTCTTTGCCTCTCACGTGAATAAGCTGATCATCCTGAACAGCCAAAATAATGGAGGCTTTGCATTTCTCATCTTTCCTCAACCAGGCTTGATCTGGATTCTGAGGAATTTGTTCAGAAATTGCAGACCATAAATTTTCTCTCCTCAAGAAACTTTCCATTTTCAAAGACCAGTTCAAATAATTAGAATTAGAGAGCCTTTCCAGGAGCATACCTTGAAAATTTGAAGCTGTAGCAGCAGCCATGGCTCTTCTCTCCCCTGTTGTAGTAATCCAAAAAACACCACGAGGCTTGCAAACACGAGGCAAAACTCCGCCTCCAATGGAAACTTCCTGTAACTGCCGGCAAGTTTCAAAAAAAACAAAGAAGCCTCTCCAGATGTAGATTGAATCAGTTCAGCTTTCTTCTCTTTTATTTCCATAAGTTTTGTCTCTGATCCAGAAGCAATTGCTGGGCACAGAACCTTTTGTATTTTTATAAAATTTGTGATCAGAGTTATGGAAAAACCAAGAGATAACTTTGTAGTAAAAATGTTGCTTTATTTAAAACAAAAACATAGGAACAAACCTTGAATCTTCTTCAGCCAAAGCATGGCATGGTTGATTAACATAGCCATTTAGATAGCAGAGCAGAATGCAGAGAACGAACAAAAGGACAAAAGGCATTTACATTTTAAACCTTTACCTGACCAGCCTCTGAGTGGACAGGATCCACCATGTGACCAAAACACCTAGGCAACAGATTCCCAATATGGGCAAAGCTCTAACAGCTAATTCTGATTGGTCAGACACTCTCAGACTGGCCGGCACCTGAAAGGCAATTAGCATTCCTGAGTGGGGGGTGAACATGTGCTCTCTGAGCCCAAACAGGAAAAGTTTTGAGGCCTGGCTTTTTAAAAACTCAGCCACATATTCTACAGACATAAAAAATATATACAACAAAAAGTTTGCCTTCAGCTTCTCTGCTGACATCATCACACCTGAGCACAAAGTAAAAAAAACAACCCTGCTTCAAATAGTGGGCCCTTGGCACCTCAGCCTTTCAAAGATCACAGCTGTATTTCCTCTACAGAAATTGCAGAGAAAGAGAAGATTAATTAATTTCTACCTGGGAACTGTACAGAAAAGGTGGTGTTTGCAGATTTGGAACACACTCTGAAGGCATCTTTCCACTCAACTAAATCCTGCTCTCTTAGTGGAATTGCTAGACATATGAGCTTCTTTTAACTTTAAAGCAAATTTGACTGGGCTTAAAAACAGATTTTACTGTGCCACCAAGAATGCGCCACATGGTCATGTGTAGTCTGGAGCATTGCTCCATTTGCTCTTCCAAAACAATTTTAATGGTAGCCTTTGGTTACAGTGTTCATATGATGTGTGAATGGGGTCAGTGAATGAAATGTGTCTTGCTTTAGGTCGGTAAATCACAACTGGAAACCAAGGTTTGTGGTTGGCTGATTGCGCCTGTGGTCTAGCCCAGTGTTTCTCAACCTTGGTAACTTTACTAGCCTGACATAAGAAAGAGGATACTAATTTATTTGTGGTCATCTGGCATATTCCTAATTTATTTTGCCAGTTTCAGCCACCAAGCAATCTGTTGAAATGCCAGGCAAACACAAAAAGGAGGCAAAACAAACTTGGAATTGGCCAAATGAACCATGATTGATCAACCGTAAGACATGGTTCTGGCTTATTCAACAAGCCATACTGATCAAGTTGTCACTTCGTTTAAGCCAAGGGATTCACTTAATGCTTTTGGCTTATATCTATCCATTCATAGAACAATCACTTGAGTTAGTTCCTAAATAGATCATTGCATAGAGTGGAAATGCAGCTTTTCCCAGGAAAGTAGCTTTTCTTTTCTCTGGGAACATCCTTTCATAACACAAATGAATACAGTAACCTAATTTAATTTGGATGAGACATAATGAAAATCACATCATCTTGATATGAGTAAAAGTATTCATTTCTGATTTTCAAAGAGGATTGGCCTTTGTTCCTTTTTTGCGTGCCAGTGAGTTTCACACATTAATCAATTATGTTTGCTTATTTTGGCTGTCCCACACTTTTTTTCCTGCCAGATGAGTTAGGTACCAATCAAAGAGAATATTTGTAGCTCAGGGTTGAACTGTGGAGTCCTTGGTGCTCTCTGAGCCTTGTTGTTTTCTTGCAGACGTTTCATTGCCAGGCTAGGCAACATCTTCAGTGCGAAAAGGGAGTGGGACTTGCTCTCTGTTTATATACCATGGTTTGTCCTGCCTGTGTTGGTAGGGGTGTTCTACTCTCCTTGGTAGTTCCTTGGTTGGGTTGTTGTTTGCTGCTTGGTTGATTGACTGAGTTAATAGTTCCTTGATTAGGGTCTATTGTGTTGTTTGATTGCTCCTCTGGTGCTAGTTTTGGTGTTAATCTTTGCCTATCTGGGTGTTGATTGCTGGAAAGGAGGTGTTCTGGTCTTCTGGCTTTTCTATTGTCTCTTATGAATGGTATGTAAATGTTGTTTACCTCTATGTGTCTGTTGATGGCTGCTTTGTCTGAGTGCCAAGCTTCCAGGAATTCTCTAGCATTTTTGGATTTGGCTTGGTTTAAGTATATAAACAGAGAGCAAGTCCCACTCCCTTTTTGCACTGAAGATGTTGCCTAGCCTGGCAATGAAACGTCTGGAAGAAAACAACAAGGCTCAGAGAGCACCAAGGACTCCACAGATGAGTTAGGGTTATTAATCGATGGTTGATGGTTACTTCTGCAATTTTTTTGGTAGCGGGGGCTTCAAGTCAGTGTTGAATCCTGGTGACTGCCTGGACAAGTCCCTGCAGTTATCTTGGCAAGATTTTGGAAGTGGTTTGCCATTGCCTTCTTCCTAGGGCTGAGAGTGACTGGCCCAAGGTCACCCAGCTGGCTTTGTGCCTAGGCGGAACTAGAACTCAAGGTCTCCCAGTTCTAGCTGGGTGCCTTCACCATTACACCCAACTGGTTCTCCTGAGAATGTATGTACCCTCACCGTAATCACAACAAGGATATTGTACCAGTTGATTACATCTGCAGCAGGCAAAAGTTTTTGGACATCAGATCTTGACATTAGCAGAAGGTAATGTGTGAAATCCTGAAAACTATCTTTGAAAAGTGCCTCTGTGAGAAAAACCAGTCTCTAAACTCACTATCTTCTACTGTTGGACAGACCTACAAAGCCAGAAATGCAACTACAATTGACTGTTACAATTAGCTGGGTTTCACACTTCACATTAAGCTATAAATCCTGGCTTACAACTACAATGGCTAGATTCACATGACATGCTCAGCCAAAACCAAAAAAAAAAAAACCCTACCTCACAGTGTTTGTGATGTAAGATCCTCTCTCCCCATTTTTTTTTTTTTTTTTGGTATGTGTACCTGTGTGCATGCATGTTATGATGATGTTACTGTATTACTATTGGTTTGCAAATGGGTAGGCTATTTTTGTTGTCTAAACATCAACTTTGTCACCTTCTGGCAAAATGTCCTGTGACTAGCCATGCTTGGAACATTATCCTGGGAAATACAGAATGGCGAGCCTTGAATAACAAAGAGGTTTTGCATTCACTGACAAAAGAGAGCTATTATATGCTTTAGCCGCTATTTCATTATCTTCAAATAAGTGCCATATGGTGCAGAGGTCCCTGCTTTATGATAAATCTGTTGGGGTTTCAATACTGAGATATATAAAGAGCCTGTTAAAATACAATAGAAAATAATCAACCTATGGTGTGAGAGAGCGCTGTGGATGTTTTAAAACAAATGACAAGCAATAATAGAGTAAGGGCAAAGACATTCCACAGCTTCATAACAAAATTAATCTTCCCGGTCCCTTGGTAACATGCCATTATAATTCCCCCCACTTCAGAAATGCCATGCTTCCTAAGAGGGGCCATCCCTTCTGTTGCAGAGCAGCTGTGACTGGAGTCATGGATTGGAATTGGGTGATCCCGTGTAGCTGCTTCTCTTGATGCAAAATAAGGTTTTAATCATTCTTGGACTAAATTGAAAAAAATATCCTGGAAGAATGCAATGGCAAACCACTTCCATAACCCAGCCAACAGCTTGGATGAGCAATTAAGAATCCTCATAATCCTCATTTCTATAACTTAGGCTGTGCAAACTTTATGAAAATCGGTGGTGGGCTGGGCAAAGCTTTTGGCAATGCACAAAGGGCCACCTTCAAGATAAATCTTAGGGTTGCTTTGCAATCCTCTTAAAATTACTATTTTTCCATGCAGATTTTAACTTTCCTAGTCAGGACTGTGCATTAGATCAAAGATGCCATTGGATCGGAAGTCTGCCAGCTCAGACATAGACTATTCATGTCATTAAGCAGGCCAATGAAACTCCTGAAGTTCAGTTCCCACAATTAGTTTGAAAGGAATTTGTTATATTAACCCTAAGCTTCTCTTACTTTTTGTTTACATTTCTGAGTCTTAACATAGCACTAAATTTACTCTACAAAGGATGGTTTTACATTTTTTTTTTGGTAGAAGGAATAGGCTAGAGAGAATTAAAAAGGGTTCTGCTAAGATGACTTTATGATAATGTATGACAGTGAATGCCTCGCGTATATTACGCAGACAGCTGCTCTGCAAACAAAAAACTTGCCAGGGTGGTTTCAATGACATTCTAAACATCATTTTTCTTTATTCAGGAAGAAGCCTGAACATATAGCTAGAGTAAACATATTCATGCTGTTGCTAAGAGCTTTAGAGTTTAAAAAAAACACCTTCAAAATGTACTATAATCTCACATTTGATATATTATAAAAAGTATATGGAAAATGTAAAGAAATAAAAACCTGAACCTGTAACATCAACATGCTTTTTCCATGAGAGCTTAACCAAGTCAGCCAAACATCTAATGCAGAGCTTTCCAAACTGTGTGTCGGGACATGTTAGTGTGTCGCCTGCAGTGTCTGGGTGTGTCACGGCTGCTGCTGCCTCCGAGCCCTGCCAGGATTCCGTGCAGGTCCTAGTGCCTGCCTTATGCCCTGCTGCCTCGAAACCTGCCCTGCCAGGATTCCACGCAGGTCCTAGTGCCTGCTTTGTGCCTTGCTGCCTCCAAACCTGCTGAGATTCCGCGCAGGTCCTAGTGCCTGTCTTGTGCCCTGCTGTAAGAGTGTGTCGCGAAATGATTCATGTCTAAAAAGTGTGTCACCAACATGAAATGTTTGGAAAGCTCTGATCTAATGGTAGCAGGGTTACAATGTGCTAGGTTTGGTTAGCATTAACCTCGTTTTGTTTTTGTTTTCTGTAGCTTGGGCATATTGTGCAAACATAGGTTGTTAGGTTAGTTTTGGTCCAGTGTATTGTGTGAACCCCCAAAATGCCTGAATTTAACCACGTTAAGAGTATCATGTGACAAGAGCCAAAGAAAGGGAATTCCAATGATCCCACTAAAACAAGGACATTTACTTGCACTGTAACAATATCATCAAGTTTCAATCCTTATTCCGCAATAATATTAACTGCCTGCTATCCTGTGATGCCAGAGGATTTGACTAATGTAAGAATCAAGACACAGTGTTAGTTCACAGCTGCTCGCAAGCCTGCTCTTGAAGCCATGAACCTCCTTTGTTAACTTTCTTTCAAGTCTGGAACTTGCAATATGGATTGTCCAGTGGAGAATACAACTTATCCATGAAACTCTGATATAAATTAGTTCTCGGTAAAAAGGTCCCAAATGGGCAAATGGTCCCTAAAGGGCAAGTGGTCCCAATGTCCCTGTGGGTGTTTCTCTTGAGTCCACCAGGCTCCATGCCTTAAAAGATCGTTTTTATAATGTTCCTTTAGCTTTAGTTTTCATTTTAACTTAAATGAGGTGACTTGTTGCAAAACAAAGCATCAGCCTCTAATATCTGTATTTACAAAACTATCTCTCACCTCACATAACCCCCCATAAGCAATGGTTGTTTGAAGTGATTCCACCTGTCAACAAAAACAGGAAAGGACGCTGAGAAAGTAGAGAGATCCTATTTAGGCTTAGGGGTGTCTGCAGGGTATGGTAAAAAAATGGGCTCCATTTGGAGTTTTTTCACCACACCCTGCAGATACGCCTGTTCAGGGTAGAGGCAAGGAACAATCTAACCAGTTTTTCAACTGGAAATTATTGCTTTGTAACTAGCCACACAGCATTGCATCTCTTTTGTAAATAGCCAAGCGACCCTTAGAGCAGCCATCGGATGACTTCAAAATGTTGAATGTTTCCATCGGCTTAAAAAGGTTGCCTCCTGCTTACATGGAACACTAACCAATGCCCTCAAGAACTATTTTTTCCCCTCCTTGCAGCATTTTCTTATAGAGACTAGAATACTTTTTGTGATCCTCTGCCCAGCTGGATGGTAGAAAGCATCCTCTTTCAGTTAGGGTCAAGTTTTTGTGACTGACCACACATAGGAGGGCATCCATTTTGTGAATTTGCAAACCACCCCTATGCCACCCACTTTGTCAAATCACCTGCAACACACCACCCAAAACCTAAATATACCCACTGGCTCCCCCAGGTAGTCTTAGTCTTGATTTTATTTTGAATTCTCCCTGGGAAAATTCTAATTTGTCACCATTACGTTAACCATTTATGTTTAGATATCATTTCTCTTCTATGCTTCTTGTGGTGAAAGCCAGAAAGGTATTTTCAGACAGAAAATGCTCTAGGTGGTTTTTAAAATCCCCCTCTTCCTTTTAAGACTTCACTAATCTATTTTTAACCATTCTAATTTGATCTGATCCAAGAATGTCACTGTTCCGCAGCAACACCTTGTGTCAACCTCTCTTTTTGCTCTCGCTGCCGTTGTCGCTCTTGGAAGCTGGTGAAGAGCTGGGATTGAACAGAAGCAAGAAGAGCGGAAAGAAACCTCATCAATTTCAATGTTCCCCGGAGTCCTAAGATCAAATGCAAATGGAGCAAAAAGGGCAGGAGAGGAGCAAAATAAGTTGCCCAAAGTTTTCTGGCACAATGGCTACTCACAGAAAATTGTTTTTTTCCTTAAAGGCCACTTTTAATTAATGCTGTTCCAAAGATTCCTTCTATATTTTTACCGTACTTGCTCTTTTTAATGAGGATTAGTGCTTCCCACCTGCCCACCCCCAAAGGAAAAAAACATTTGGTTGGTAGAGCCAGTTTGGTCTAGTGGTTAAGGCAATGGGCTAGAAACCAGGAGACTGAGAGTTCTAGTCCTGCCTTGGGCATGAAAGCCAGCTGGGTGACCTTGGGCCAATCACTGTCTCTCAGCCCTAGGAAGGAGCCAATGGCAAACCAGGAGTCTGTGAGTTCTAGTCCCGCCTTAGGCATGAAAGCCGGCTGGGTGACCTTGGGCCAGTCCCTCTCTCTCAGCCCAACTCACCTCACAGGGTTGTTGTTGTGGGGAAAATGGGAGGAGGAAGGAGTATTGTTCGCCGCCTTGAGTTATTTATAAAAATAATAAAGGCGGGATAGAAAATTAAATAAATAAATAAATGCACAGTTCTTGCATTTACCTTAGTTATTAGGGAGTCAAAAGATGGGTATCAGTGCTTCTCCTTCACTGGTCAATCGTCTCTCTAATGCAGTATTTCTCAACCTCGGCAGCTTTAAGATGTGTGGACTTCAACTCTCAGAATTTCCCAGCCAGCCATGCTGGCTGGGGAATTCTGGGAGTTGAAGTCCACACATCTTAAAGTTGCCGAGGTTGAGAAACACTGCTCTAATAATGGCTCGTTGCTTCCCTCTGTTCCAAAGACATGGTGAACTGACGACCACAGCAGATGAAGAGCTGGCAAGGAGACCGTCTCTTTGTAATTCCTCTCTGGACAAGGAGAGGACTTGAGAGAGCCCACAAGTTCTCCAGACAGTTGCTCCTCGCAAGAAGACCACAAGATAGCGGTCTCCAGTGGTTTTAGAGCTCTGGGAGACGAGGGAAATCCATCTTCAGAAAATACTCCTTTTCTCATCAAGGAGGAGGGGGCAGCCAGGGAGGTTGTAGAGTGATGGCAAGGCCCATAACTGGAAAAGAGCCAAGCAAAAGAGCAGCACACCCTCTGCCACCCCTGAAGAGTAGGCACAGAGATATTCTTCAATCTTCCACATCAATTTCTCAAAAACCGGTTATATATTTCATCTGTACACGTTTGGGCAGGATTGTTTCATAACTGTACAAACACTACCTAGGTGCTATGTAAGTAAATAATAGCCACTGCCTATGGTTACCTCCTCATTCAACCCAATATGATGGCTTGACCCTGCTAAGTGGAAAGGGGTGGGCTCCAGATGTGTTGTGACTGCTAACTCCCAGAATTCTTTGGACATCTAGGAACTGTGATCCCAATGCAAATACCAGGTTGAAGAAGACTCTGTGCACTCAGGGGTATTGATTTTGTAGTACTTTAACAGCATATGACATTAAATCAATGCAGATGCAACAGAGGCTGAAAACAGCAAAGGAAAGGCATGGGGCCAGGTAATCCGAGGGACCACTTCTCCCTCCTTACTTCTACTCATCCCTTCAGGCCCAGCAGGAGAGGCATGTTGCGGGTCCTGTCTGCGAAGGAGCACCATCTGACAGGAGGCAAGCCTTCTCTGCTGTGGCCCCTGCCCTCTGGAACATCATCCCCCCTGAGGTGAGCCCCACCCCTTACGGCCTTTCGGAAAGCCTTCAAACCAAACAAAAGTTAATGTAGATTTTAAAAATCATTTTGTCAAACCTACCATACTGAGAATATGGAATAGATATAAATCCAGGTTGTGTCTGAAAATACCTTTGTGGCTTTCACCACAAGCAGCATATTATAGAAGAGAAATGATATCTAAACATAAACGGTTAACTTATGGTGACAAATTAGAATTTTCCCAGGGAGAATTCAAAATAAAATCAAGAGAAGATTTGACATTAGAAGGATACACGTGTCAATGGTTTTCTTATGTATTAGAAAGATTTAAAATAGGTAAAAGGACTTTTGGTTTTGAACGTGGTAAGACTGAATTTGAAACAGAATTGTGTACAAAGGATGAACATGTTATTGCTAAAATGTACGAACTTTTATTGAAATTTGAAACAGAAAAACAAGCGAATGTATGATAAAATGGGCTAAAATTTTTGGTTATAACATACAAATGGGAGAATATGTGAATGAAAGGACTGAAGTTTACATTATGTTATAATCTTAATGAGAATTTTTATAAAATGATGTATCGTTGGTATTGTCACCGGAAAAATTGTCTAAAATGTAAAAAAGTACTTTGAATTTATGTTGGAAATGTGAACAAGAGGGGACTTTTAATCCTGCTTGGTGGACATGTAAAAAAGCTAAAACATTTAGGATCCAAATACATACATTAATTCAGAAGATTTTAAAGATTAATATACAACTGAAGCCAGAGGTGTTTCTTTTGGGACTGATGGACAAAAAGTTGGAAGAAAACTCATGGAACTTTGTTTTTATATATGATAACAGCAGCGACTCTTTTATATGCA
Organism: Charina bottae; assembly: GCA_023362775.1. NCBI lineage: Eukaryota > Metazoa > Chordata > Lepidosauria > Squamata > Charinaidae > Charina > Charina bottae. Next base: position 49,087,052 of record JALMGJ010000007.1, on the reverse strand, counting down.
CAACAGTGGAAAGATTCGTTACCCACAATGGAAGAGTGGATGGTGAAGATGATGGATCTTGCTGATGACTAAATTGAGAGCTTTGATTAGAGAAAAGACACTGATTAATGCCGACTGGAAACCCCTTTTGGACTTTTTGCGTGAAACAGAAAAAAATGAAATTATGATACATGGGTTTGATGATTAGAAAAAATAGTAAATGATAGAAAAAATGAAAGTTATGTTGTAACCTAGAGTAAGAGTTTAATTTAAATTTATATCTATAACGGTTGTAAAAGAAAATCAGAAGTTATTTCTTTATATATTTTTTTCTTTTTCCCCCTGCACTTTTAGCTTCGTTCTTTCTTTCTTTACTTTTTCTCTTTCCTTTATCTGAAATATTAGTTTATGTTAGTTTTTTATCTTTCTTGCTTAAAAAAATTAATGTTATTTTTTTTAAAAAAAGGAAAGCCCTCAAAATGTGTTTTTTTCATCAGTCCTGGGGGTCCCCAGAGTGCCCGCATGTTGGTTGTACCACGTATAACATCTTGACCCTCTCACAATCTTGTTTTTACTTATGTTTTTACTATGTAATCATTTTAACTGGTTTTTATAGTCTGTTTTAATAGTACGCCGCCTAGAGTCAACTTGTGTGAAATGGGTGGCCATATAAATTTGATACATACATACATACATACATACATACATACATACATACATACATCGTTTCTTCCCCATAAAAGTGCTGGCAACTGATGTGATGATACCAGAAGTGCTAAAGCCCCCAATCCAACCATAAAGAAAGCCAGTTTGGTCTAGTGGTTAAGGTGCTGGGCTAGAAACCAGGAGGCTGTGCGTTCTAGTCCCGCCTGAGGCATGAAAGCCAGCTGGGTGACCTTGGGCCTGTCACTCTCAGCTCTAGGAAGGAGCCAATGGCAAACCAGGAGACTGAGAGTTCTAGTCCCGCCTTAGGCATGAAAGCCAGCTGGGTGACCTTGGGCCAGTCACTCTCTCTCAGCCCAACTCACGTCACAGGGTTGTTGTTGTGGGGAAAATAGGAGGAGGAAGGAGTATTAGGTATGTTTGCCGCCTTGAGTTATTTATAAAAAAATAATAAAGGCAGGATAAAAATTAAATAAATAAAAATAAAGGAATGTAGAGTGTCATACATACCTCAGAGGCATGTATGGTTATGTTCACATCTCCTCCTGGGAAAAACTATAGGAAAATGCAGCTCTTCTCCATTATCTCAACCCTGCACTACCTAGTGGGAAGACAGGTCACTAGCTGTTTTAGTTTTAATTATACTAACCAACTCAGAAGTTTCCAGGTAAGAGAGCGACCTGTCTCATTCTGGAGAAGAAGAGTTCTCAGCTCATGTTGAAGATGAAAACTCTTTCAATGGGAATTTAGGCGTGGTAGTTTTCTGCAGTTTTGCAAAACCAGGGATAATCTCTCCTCTGGGCATTCACACCTTGCACTAAAAAGCCTAAGTTGTAGTTAGGTAAAGAAACCACAGTGAGTGGAACCACACAACACACTAAGCCAAAACTAAACAACCATCTTATGGACTTGCATGTTGTATGAATCCAGCCAATATTTCTCTGAAAAACAGTAATATAGGAAGTTCCTAAATCCATACCCCAGAGTCCCTTGTATGGGAGATGGGCGGGGAATAAATTAAATAAATAAAATAAATAAATAAATAATAAATACCCCAACTTCTAATGTTGTTAAACTTAGCAAATTGTTAGGAGTTCGTTAATCATACTGTGATTTAGAGCTGAATATAGCAAAAATCCTGTAATAAGCTGTTTTCCTCAACATATAGAGGCTCACAATTTTCCCCCTAATAACTATGTTACTTAGATATGGAGTAGAAGTTTCCTTGCAAGAACTCATACCATAGTACCTTTTTGTTGTATTTATTGCTGAGGCCAATAGATTTCTGTTATTTATATTACTCCATCATTTAATAGCATGATTTTAAAGAAATAAAAATACCCAAGTGGTTGTTATTAAGAACTTGTCACCTGCTGCATTTGCTTAAACATACATAATTGATTTTATTAAACTCATTAGGATATTCCACCTAGATGCAATTCTGGTAATGCAGTGGTATTAGAAGGTATACCTAATAAACTTGGTGAATTGCACAGAACTTAGAAGGTTGTAGTAGTTGGCAACTTTATACAAAACTGCTTGCTTTGTAAGTACACCTAATACTACAGGTAAACCTTGCTCAACGACTGCCCTGTTTAGCAACCAAAGGTAAAACAGCAGTGAAAAAGTAACTTTATGACCAGTCCTTGCATTTACAACCACTGCAGTGTCCCATGGTCATGTGATCACCATTTCATGGCGATCGTGGTCCCCACGGTCACATGATCACCAACCGGTTTCCGACAAGCAGTCAATGGAGAAGCCAGCAGTAAAATCGCAAGTCGCAGTCATGTGATGTTCCACTTAACGATCCACGGTGACTCGCTTAATGATCAAATGGGAAGTGATGTCATAAGTCAGTTGCAGTCATGTGATGTGTCACTTAGCAATGGAGTTTCCAGTCCCAATTGTGGTTGCTAAGCGAGGACTACCTGTACTACAGTACTTCCACATAAAAAGGTCAGTTAGCATATGATATAAAGTCCTTCATTTGTCACCAAGGATACCTGCTGCCTGATAACACAATGTTGAGCTAAGGTCCTATATTCCTAATATCACTGTGTAGTTTTGCAGTTTTATGAGGTTATGTTTGAAGAGCAGCAGTTAGGATCACACATCCCACTGAGGGAGCCTTGCTGAGGGTGAGGAAACACAGTTAATTCCCCTGCAAAGCTGGATTGTTGCACATGACCCGATCAGACCTTTGAGCCATTTTGGAGTGGTGGTGAAGGGTGGAAACCACAGCAGTTTGCCCCTCAGAAACCTCACATTCTTCCCGCCACCCCCCCATTTTGGAGGGGAAAAAAACCAAAGAAATTGCACAGCCCCAAACTGACCATTTTGTGCCTGAGATGTGGTGGAGAACTCCTGGTGTGCTGGGGGTGCACTAAGCCACAATCATATTTTGTACTGCAAAATATTCTGCGCTATCTCTCTGGAAGATAACACAGTCCTACCGAGTCCCGTGCATCACTTTAAACACCACCCAGTCTGAATTCATCCATTAGATTTAGCTACAGAAGCCAAAACATTAATGCAGCTAATCCAGTTTAAGCTATAGCGAAGTTGAGCCTGTTTTTGGATTAGCAGAACATGTGAATCCAGCCACTGTGACTTGAAAGATGTAGTTTTTGTGTGAACTAGACCATTATGACTTTTCCAACAAACTAGGGTTAAAACAAAGTATGGCTGAATGTGATCCATGAACCCAAAGTGTGTCTTTTAACAAAGTCCTACAGCAGTGTTTCTCAACCTCAGCAACTTTAAGATGTGTGGATGTCAACTCCCAGAATTCCCCAGTCAGCATCCTGGCTGGGAATTCTGAGAGTTTAAGTCCACACATCTTAAAGTTGCTGAGATATAGTTAGGCATGACGGTGAGATATCCATGGATTAGATCTCCAACTCTGAAAGACTGAATAGTAACCAGGAGAAGATAATTACGAGTGTATCATCCCCCCACAAACAATCCCCACAAACAAGAAGCTACTATTAGCCTCACAAAAAAAGAAAAGAAAAAAGAAAAACACACAGTCTGCAAATGTGTACAGCATAGTAATCCTCTCAGCAGGTCCTGCACATCATTTTCCATTCTGATTTCTTTTTCTTCCAAACAACAATTTCACCTTTGGGAATATGACTTCTTTTTTTCAGTTATACTTGTTTTGCTTCTGTTGCGTTTGGCATTTGTTGCTATGAATATTCACTAAAGTGAACTGCGTCTACTAAGCATTTATTAAAACATACAGGGGAGCGAGGATATTAAAAACAGTACAGCTAGCTGGCACCAAGCATCTTGCAGTTAGAAAGCCTTCATAAAGCGATTCTGTATTAAGCCTTCAACATCTTCCATCAGGACATTCACGTTAGCAGCACGGATCTCATAGTTTGGTTCCTCATTCTTTCGCAGCGTCTCTAATAGGCCCCCATGGACTGGAGGCAAAGGGTTATATGAGTTTAACAACTGAAGCTGGCTTAATGGAGTCTGTTTAATTTCCCCAATCCTCAGTGCCTGTAGGATAGCAGGTGCAAACTTGGAATAATGAGCCGTAGAAGAAATGATAATGGGGCAAGTTTTATCTTGAAGTCGATCTGCAACCACTTTGGCCACAGCTGTATGTGGATCCAGAATGTACCCCGTGGTATGGAACACAGAGTGTATAGCACCCAGGCAGTCTTCCTCGGAGCACCAATCGGCCACCAAGTCCTGCTGAAGCTTTCGCAGGAGCTCTTTCCCCAACTGGAAGCACTGCTGGCTTTCCAGGGAGAGAAGGAACTGTGTCACCAGCTGTCCATCCCCATTAGCGATCAGGTGTAAATAACGTTCAAGGTTGGAAGACTTCAAAATGTCTATTGCTGGAGACAAGCTTGGTATTAATTGCCTTCCTTGTAAATCATACAGGCCAGTTTTTATAAATTCAGTCAAGATGTTGTTTTGATTGGAAGCACAGATACATTTCCGAATAGGGATCCCCATGATTTTTGCGTATATTGCGGCTAATACGTTGCCAAAGTTACCTGTGGGAATACAGACATCTATGGGGCTCCCAAACGAAATAACACCTTGCTCAATAAGGTTCAGATAAGCTGATGCATGATAAACCACTTGGGGAAGCAAGCGTGCCCAGTTGATAGAATTTGCGGCACTTAATGCTGTTCCATATTCCATTGTGAGAAAGCCAGTAAAATCTGAATTGGTAAACATTTGTTTGATGGCAGACTGGCAAAAATCAAAATCAGACCGGACCCCTATTGCTTTTGTGTTTGCTTCCTGGCAGCTGATCATCTGGAGTTTCTGTATCTGGCTAACTCCATCGTGAGGAAAGAAAGTGATCACAGCAATTCTTTGCTTATCCGTCTCTTTAAGTCGACTAAAACCGTTTAGAACTGCGCTTCCTGTGTCACCAGAAGTTGCTACCAGGATCAAGTAATTGCAGCTTTGGGGAATGCAGTATGCAAACAGATGGGGCAGTAACTGTAAAGCCAGATCTTTAAATGAAGCCGTTGGTCCATGAAACAGCTCCAGAAGAAACTGATTCCCTTGCAGATGTCTAACTGGGGCGATTTTAGAACACATAAAATTTTGTCCATATGCCATCTCAATCATTTCCCATAATTTGGAAGCAGGAATATCATCAGGATGTATGCACCTTTCTAGTATAATTTGAGCTCTTTCAGTGTAAGTTGCCCCTAATAAATGTTGCCATTCTCCACCAGTGAATTTTGGAAGTCCCATTCCAGGAACAAAGAGCCCACCATCCGGGGCCAGACCTTCAACAAGAGCATCACTGAAATACTTAACACAGCTCCTTGACTTGTCTTCCTTAATGCCACGGGTGGAAATGAAGCATTCCAGCTCAGAATCTTGATACCTCTTAACAGCATGAAGCACTTTGTCTGCTACAGCCTCTGCTGTAATCCCATTTTCGCAGAGAACACGGACATCATACCACTTTTTGTAAAACTGCTTCCTGAACTGAATAATGTCTCTTAATGATGTTCCTTGACCCTGTCCCACAATACGATCCACCTTCATTAATTTCAAACGATCCATTATGCTTTCTGTGGGTACATCCAGATATACCACTATCCCATTTTGCTTCATATGCTCCATGCTAGCAGCATTCATTGGGTTAGATCCAGAAAGGGAAACTACACTTCCAGATGCTGAAAGGTTTAACAGGGCTCTTCCTTCTTCTTCTATAAATGTCTCATTCCCAACATTCTCCAATTTTTCTGCCACACTCATATTCCAGGTTGTTTCAAGAACATCGTCATCCACATCTATGAAACAAGAGTCCAGTTTCTGACCTAAAATTTTCCCCACTGTTGTTTTTCCAGCACCAGGAGGCCCCATCAAAACAATGTTCTTATCTCCAACAAGAGAGTGCATGAACGTCCATGCCTTCCAGGTAAGGGCAAAGCTTCTTGAGAAAAACAACTTTAAATACACACCAGAAACCATGCTGTGACATAGTAACTTCAGAGGACTATTCCAGCTCAGACGCAGCATCTTTTTCAAATTCTAATTCCACCAGAAGAAAAAATGCTTTAAAGGAAAGAAGAATAAATACATATTTGAGTTACATTTAAAACGATTGCTAGACATTTCTGACAGCTCATTTCCTCTCTTACAAAAGCATGGTTTTGAACAAGGTCACACATAGTTTTGAAACATGATCAGTTTGCTCTCAATGACAAAGAGGTCAATCTGTTGGTAGCTTTCTCTTTTGAAATCTGCCTAGCAAGACAAACCTTCATATGCTGCAACATATGAAACTCTGAAAAATAGCCACTTACGATGGTCCCATCGAAAAAGAACTGGGTAGAAATTTATATATGTGGCATGGCTTAACTACTACCTTGGCTAAAACCCACCAGCAGAACAGGACAAAACTAGCTGTAAAATTTAAAGCGTTAGAATGAATGTTCAAAAGCAGCACGGACATCAAGCAGATAATGTTCTCAAAATCAATAAAGACTCCTCAGTGGCTTCTAAGCCAGCTCTCCAAGCAACTGCTAGAAACTACTCTACATACCATCCCCTACATGGCACAATAACTCTCCTCTCTTCACAGCTGCACTCGCCCATAAGGGAATGTTACGATATACTCAGGATACCTTTAAAGCGAAGTGCCATAGGATGGCAGACCTATAGAATGTGGCCATCAGTCACAACACAGCCAGGACTACACAGAAACTTTTTTCCTTAAAACAAAAGCCGAGAATTCAGTTCCCCTCTCCATGGAATGTTACATTTCACAATGTTTCAGTGGTTTTAATGAAAGCAGAACGCACTTGATATATTTATACAAAACCACTCAATATCATTTTCTAGTTTTAAAATTAATCCACAAGGCAAGGAATAATTCTGCTTAAATGAACATGCAGCTCCCAACTTACCATTGGGTTTTTCTAGTAATCTTCTTTGTAGATGATGCCAATCCCACCCACCCCCAACTGGTATCTGTGAATTGCTCTCATGCAGGAACCCCCGTTAGCTGTTGACTGTTTCACACTAATCTAGATGGACCAGAATATAAAAAGAACAGATCAGAGTAAGGTCAATGCCACATCAGCAAATGCTCTCCAGAGAGCATGAATGAACCAACATGGAGCAGGGCTCTCTAGCTCTGATAAGTGTGTGTGTTGCCAAGAGTGGATTCATTTGTTTGCTCAGGGAAATCAACAACCGCATCAGCATGAATTGCAAAACAAACAGCACAGGCTATTAAGCAACATTCAGGAGGCTAGAATCACCTCATATCACTTTCTTTGTTTTCAAAGTTAAAGGAAATAAATTCAGAAATAACAGATTGCTGCATTTTTTAAATATGACTCTGCAATTCTGTGATCCTGGAAGGTATATGGACATGACTGTTTCTAGAGAGGACATCATGTTAGCCTTCTGCAGCCAATACAATAAAAATGTTTCAGATCTTAAAAATGATAAAATTTATTATTGCACTGGATTGTTCATATTTCCCTTCCCAAGGACAAGGAGAGGGAAATACTTTTGAAAAGGAAGATGCAATCTCAGTTTTTCACTCTTAGCCACCAGAGAAATATTTACAGCAGTGACTTTTTCACACTGGTATTAGTTATGGAGAGACAGAGGCATCTTGTGGTGGGCCGGATGCTCTCCAACAGCCGCTGATCTGTACCAGTTCTGGAAGCGACACAGAAAAACACCATCCTTTTAAAATCTATGGGAAGGTATTTTGTAAAAATAAACAAGAAAAATGGCTGAAAACGCCACTCCTCCCTCCCTGCCACATGAACTAAAATGGGTTATGGATTCTTCAAGACCATTACCATTGGAATTCCCCATTGTACTAGGTAGGATTGTTCCTCCCACTAAAATTCAATGAAATAAAAAAGAAACAACTTTAGTTAGTTTATGAGAGTGTTTTGAAATGATTTACTGCCTCAGAAATCATGGATAAACCATTAGGTATACGTTATATCAAACCACCATGTAATTACACTACTCATACTGAGTATTACAAAGGGTAGATCCATGCAAAATTAGGTTCCTGCTAAAATTAATGGGACTTATGTACTACTGAAATAAAGAACTTGATATAGAAAATTATTTCAATCCCAGGAGGAGTTCTATATTTATGTAGACCATTTGCCCATTCCACTACTAGGCCATAATGTAGCTCCTCTGCTTTTGGCTTAGCATGATGACTCAGCCACTGTGGTTATCAATGATGGTTTATTGCTGAGTATATATGCCCCACCAACCAGTCAACCAGATTTTTTTTCTTTTGCTTCAGAATTACTGATGTTCTGGGAAGACAATACTCCTGTGTAAGCAACAAACAAGCAATATATTGGAATAAAACTCTTTCACTCTCCTCCCCTCATATTCCAGGCCAGCCAGCAGCTGCAAAATTTAGTTGTTCTTGTTTCGCTCCTGGGAGATCAATAGTCTTATGGCAAAACCACAACAAAAAATATTAGTCCAGATGGAGTTAGTTCTATGGCAAGATCAGATCAGATCAGATCAGGCCAGGCTGTAAGGTCTACCCTTCACTAGCCAGGTGTCCAGCCTGTCTGTCTGTCTGTCTGTCTGTCTGTCTGTCTTTATTTATTTATTTATTTATATTGATATTTATACCCCGCCTATCCCCTCCCTAACGGAGGACTCTAGGCGGCTTACATACATGTATACATTTCATTTTTATACATTACATCCATTAATCCGCGCACTAAGGGAAGGGGTAAGGGAACCGACTCTTCCGTGGCTACTGGACTATATGTCCCACAATGCCTTGCGTCGGAGCCGGCTGCTGACGTCCTGTAGATGTTACTGCTTCGGGATCCGTCGTTGCCGCCACCATTGAAGATCTTCCGTTCGGTGGCCGACTCCCGACAGGACGCCAGCAAATTTGCCCACTTAAGGTGGTACCCAATTTATCTACTTGCTAAGCTTTCGAACTGTTGGGTCGACAGGAGCTGGGACTAGCAACGAGAGCTCACCTCGTTGCATGGGGATTCAAACTGCCGACCTTCCGATCGGCAGTCTACAGTCCACCGCGTCCCATGACCTACGGCGTCTTGTGGCTTGATTCAGAAGACAGACCAATATTTTAGTGTGTTTTTTAAAGTCTGTCTTCCAGCACATCAATAGACCTATCAGGAAAAAAAATGGAGGCTGGAGATAAGGACAGAGGTCATCCTTCCTGCTTCGTGTAGTGCCGCTCCTAATCTCCACCAATCTGTCAGATGGGATTTCTGATTGACTAGGATGGATACCCTGGAGAAGAAGCTGATGCTAGGGAAAGTGGAAGGCAAAAGGAAGAGGGGCCGACCAAGGGCAAGATGGATGGATGATATTCTGGAGGTGACAGACTCAACCATGGGGGAGCTGGGGATGGTGACGGCCGACAGAAGGCTCTGGCGTGGGCTGGTCCATGAGGTCACGAAGAGTCAGAAACGACTGAACGAATAAACAACAACAGGATGGATTAATCTTCCGAAGACTAAAAAGCAGCATTGTCTTCCAGGAGACAGATATTCACTTGCCAAAAAAAAAAAGTTCACAAGCCAGGTGTTTGGTCTCTCTTACAGCCCAAGTCAAAATGAAGAGAGGGCACTGCTCAGCGCTGGACGGAAACAGCACGCCTGTAGCAGACTTGGGCAGCCAACAGTAGCTGGGTAGGTCCCAGCCCTGATTGTATCATTGCCGGTTTCATTACCAAGGCATCACAGTTTGTTCACACTGCAAGTTTTGTGCCAGGAGAAGAGGGAAAACACTATTTTAATGTGGAACAATTGAAGATGATTTTACGCTACCACCATTGCACAGACTGGCAATGAGACAGAGGTGAAATCATGAGGCTACGTCGCTCAAGATGGTTACTGAGTTGCCTTCATTCCATAGTAAGCAGGATGTGAGGGTGTAACCTATTTTTTTTTCTTGGCTGACTCCAATTTGATGGTACACAATCAATCAAAATATGGAAGTGGTTGCTACTGTCTTCTTCTGGGATGGTTTTTTGACTTCTCAGCCTTGTCAACAGCCCAAGATTTTCTAGTGGTCTCCCATCCAAGTAGTACAACACCTGACCATCTTTAGCTTTTTAAGTTTCAAAGTACAATTACTCCAGATCCAATCTACAGAGTTTTATTCCATAACTTCATTTTTACTGCTTAACTGGTAGGTAATTTAGATGATCTAACAGTATGTGTGTGGTAGCAATATTCTAAAGAAATGAATCTCAAATGAACAACTTCACTGTATGTACAAAATTAATCTCCAGATTAACTAATACCATTAAAAAAGGAACAGCTCTCCAGTATTCTAAATCATAAGCGACTTCCAGTGGGGACATGGCAGACTGAACAGCTGTACCTGCGGGCTCAGCAGGCAGAACTGACAACGTGGCAGTTTTTTCAGGCTCAGGCAGGTTTTTCCTGAAGCCCAGGAGTGTTTTTCCGGAAAAAGGAAAACACCAGGAATCACCCCATCTGTCCTCTGGATGGCTGCTTGCAGCCAGAAGATCGCAAACAGCGTTTGCGTTCGACTGGTAAGAGCTAGCTGGGAGGCTGGGACGTCACCATTTCCAAGCCGTGCTGTAGCCTTAAAGGGACACTAAGACCGGCCACCCCATTTCTAAATCACCCAATTTATATTTCTTTTAAGTACGCGTACCCTAAGACAGGCTTTCTACAGCAAGGAGAAGCGGGTTATCTTGGTGCTTATCATTATTTTTGGGATCAATTTTTTTAAAAAATTCTTTTTAAGTTTTGGACTTTGTTTTCCATCCAAATATTAAGGAGGATTGAGAGTAAATAATTATCTCCCTATTATTTTCGTACTAAATTTGAAGATATTAGCATTTTCCTACATGTTGAATCGGCTGTTTTGAACTTTCAGTTTTCTACCTCTACTTTCCCTGGGGAACTGTCTGCATATCTCACTTTCGCTTATGTAAACACATTCCAGAATTCTTTCATATCTTTGACTTTCACTGGTTAAGCTCCTAGGGGGCGCCATAATCTCCTGCTTGAGACATGGAGGATTTTAAACAGACTTTCTCTGACTTCCACCAAGATTTTAAACAGATTCTTTCTGATTCCTACCAAGTTTTTATGCAAGGCATTCAGGGCATTGTGGAAAACATGAGGTCTAAAATGTGTCATCTGGTTGGGGATGTCGTGGATGAAACTGAGGAATTTAACAGCGACAGAAATGTTTCGTTTAACAGTGAGATCAGGACTTCTGTTGAAATGCTGGATGAAGATTGGATAGTCGAGTTGAAGAAATTAAAGGGAGAGATCGAGTTGCAAGCCATAAGTGAAATTGATCTTCTGATGGAACGCCATGGAAAAGAAGGGGTTATTGTGTATGGGAGGTCTCCTGAAGAGAAGTCGGAGTTTTTGAGGAGGACAGTTGGGCTGTTCGATTTTTTTAAGAAAAAAGCTCTGTGCGCATTGTGGGGAAATGCTCTGGTTTATTTTGAAGTGGGATAAGGGTTTAAAAATATTTATCTGGATTGCTTTTAAGGTTTGGTTGATTTCATTTATCTTTAACAATTTGGATTAAGATTATTAAGGTATAATAAAATAAATAAATGTATAGTCGAAGGCTTTCACGGCCAGAATCCGATGGTTGTTGTGGGTTTTCCGGGCTGTGTGGCCGTGTTCTGGCAGATATGGTTCCTAACGTTTCGCCAGTCGCTGTGGCTGGCATCTTCAGAGGACAGGAGCACAGCTAGAAGATTCTCTCTGTGCCCAAGTGGAGGGCAACTATAAACACCAGCAGGAACACACACCCTCCACTTGGGCACAGAGAGAATCTTCTAGCTGTGCTCCTGTCCTCTGAAGATGCCAGCCACAGCGACTGGCGAAACGTTAGGAACCAAATCTGCCAGAACACGGCCACACAGCCCGGAAAACCCACAACAACCATAAAAAAAATAAATGTCTGGTTTTGGGTTTCATATGATTAAGATTATTAAAATTGTTGTATTATCAAGTACAATGGCAGACAATTTGTATGTTTTTTAGTTTGATCTTTATTATAGTAGACAGGAATGTATAGAATAGTAGTAGGAAGGAAATAATTAAATAAATGTTATCTTTGGGGGGGAAGTTGATTAGGTGGTTTATATATATTTTTTCTTTTAATATAAGGGGAGGGAGCAACTGTATTTAGTGATTTTTATAATGTGCCAATGGGATGATTTATAGAAATAATGTGATTTTGGTTTAATATAGAGTAAGGGATTGATTACGGAAAATTGTTGTATATCCTTGCTGTTAAAAGTCGAAAGTCACCTCTTTTTGTAATTTTGAAAAATTTTCTCTTGTGTTTCTACACTTCTTTAGTTTTTTTCTTTTTCTTTGTAGTTTTTTGTTTTTCTGTAGCTTTTATCTTTGCTTGAAACTTAATAAAATTCTTATTTAAAAAGGTATTCTAAATCATAAGCGAGTTTTAGAATAATTGGCCATCAGAACATAACTGAAGCAAATCATAGATATTTTATTTCAAATGCCTTAATTTAAATAGATAGTGAAGGAGATCCTCCATCTAGTTCAATCCTCAAGGTCAGAACTACAAGCAATATGAAATGTTAGTCTTTTATAAATGATGTCTGCATGTACTTTATGTACAAGAGAAACTGTAGGGTGGATCTGCCCTCTCTTGGCATGTAGCCCTTGGCAGTTTTCCACTCAGTTAATATGACCATGGAAGCTAAGAAAAATCTATAACACCTCTACTACTATTTGGAATACAACCCTATTGGATTCTCAGTTGCAGTTTGTTCTTGTTCAGCTCACAATGAATCAAACACTTACAGTAACACATTGTATAAGACTAACATCATATACCCTCCTTAGTCCACTAAAACTGGCCAAAGTTGAAGATTGATTACTGGTGTTCACATTAAATTCCCATACTGAGAGTCTTCTATTGCTTCTGGTAATGGATGCTGACCTATTAATCTGGAATGTAATGGCTGGAATCACACATCATGTTAAGCCATGGTATACAAACCCACTACTTTCACAATAGAACCCCTTTAAGCATCTCATAAAGTGGCTCCATGCTTAAGACTCCTGAATAAATAGAATTAACCACTCACACACCAAGAGTTATCTCATATAATCCCACTGATATGAAAGCAAACTGTGAACTTTTATAATTTCACCAAAGGTATTTAGGAAGGTAGATTTAGACAATTTCTGATTTACCAGCTAGACACAGGACAATATTGATAGAGCATTGCTCTTGATTGGGCAAAGCAATAATGTCCCCAAAGACACTGATTTTCATTTAAAAATTGAAAATGACTGCTCAGGAGAAGGGAAGGGAAGCTTGTCTATAACTATCTAAGTATAAAGCCTAGATGATATCTCTCCCATGAACAGAGCCAGTTTGGTCTAGTGGTGAAGGTGCTGGGCTAGAAACCCGGAGACTGAGAGTTCTACTCCCGCCTCAGGCATGAAAGCCAGCTGGGTGACCTTGGGCCAGTCACTCTCTCTCAGCCCAACTCACTTCACAGGGTTGTTGTTGTGGGGAAAATAGGAGGAAGGAGTATTAGGTATGTTCGCCGCCTTGAGTTATTTATAAAAATAATAAAGGTGGGATAAAAATTAAATAAACAAACATGTGCTGAACCTGAGGGTTTAGTCAAAGAAGTAATAAATAATACATTCAGCTAAATTGATTGTACTAATCCAGACAAACAACATTATGGCTTAGCTTGATGTGTGAATCCAATCAGTACCTGTTTGTGGCTTTATCGTAATCTTTTTCCTCCTGAGTAGACAATAAGACAGGATATCATTCCAAAGTATTTCCCAAATGCAAACTAAGGGAGTCTCAGCAGAAAAGGACCTAGCAACTTGAAGATGAATGAGGTTGGAAATACTGAACCCAGTACTGTTGGATGAATATTACTCTAGAATAATTCTTTTACAAACTACTTGAATTTCTAGCCTTGGGATCCAGCCACCAGGGTGGCGTCCACGTATCCGATGCTATGCTTTTTCACAAAAATTTAGACTGCTAGATTCTTTAAGCAGGGGATGAGGAAACTGTGGCCCTTCAGCTATTTCTGGGTTCTAATTCCCACCACCCTTGACCATTAGCATATTGGCTGGAGTTGTTTGGTTTTAGGAGCATCTGAGGGGCTACCAAATTTCTTAGCACCGTCCTGAAGCATTCAAAGAGCTCTTTTATGTTTGGCTGCTGCAGCATGCTAAGCAAGCTCCCTGGCTGGTATTTTTCAGATCCGGGCCAGTCCAATCTTATGTGGTGGATTTAGAAATCAAATCAAATCAAATCGTAAATGGCTTCCTCCTCCATATTTGAAACTTGCAAACCTCCGTTTACTGCTGAACTACAATTCCCAGCATCCCTCCCTATTCTTTATACAGGCTGAAGCTGTCGGGAATTGAATTTCATTTAGAGGGCCGCGACGCGCTTCTCTCGGCATGATTCCCGCTCGGTCAAATGGCTATGAACCTCTACTCATGAACAAGGAAAGATCTGTGCGTTCCCCAAACTTAGGAGGAAGAGCTAAGCAGCTAGCTCAAAAGAAAGCTCTCTTTTCCAGGGCAGAATTTTTCCACCAACACTAACTACCCTCCCCAAGCATCGGCTGCAGCCGAGATACGTACTATTACGCATGCGCACACTCCCACTCCGACCTCGTCCGAAGATCTACTGCTATCGCGCTTGCGCACCGTTCGATCGAGCCCTGTGCCCCGCCTCATTCGGCCGCCCATTGTTCGTTATAATTCCGGAAGTGATGACATAAAGCCAGTCTCCTGTTCTACACAAACATGTTACTAAGCAGTTGTTTCCAGGGGCAACCAAACAGAGGGCATGTTGCAGCTCATGTGAAGCTGGTGTCGCTGAATGGGGAAGAATTCGAATAAGAGCTGAGAAAGGCCTTGGAGGAGACGGGAAGGTGGAGTGTGGGAGGATAAAAAAAAAAGATTTTTGGAGCAGGTAAGCAGGTAGTCTGAATTGGTAACAGTATTGGATAATTTTTTGGAATATATTATTACATGCGTTCTTCATCTTTCCTTCAAGTGGTGTAGCGTGATTTAGTACTCTTCCTCTCCCACCTCTTTTCTGTCCTAACAACCTTGTAAGGGTGGGAGAGAGGATGGCTGGATTCATACAACATGCTATGCCATAAAATGATTCACTTGGCTAACCATCTAACCATGGTGGTTTGTTAAACCATGATATCTGTTGTAAAGTGTTGTGTGAATCCAGCCAGTTGTGGTTAAGCAGAAACTGGTTCAGAGAACCAAATCTTAGCATGATGTGTGAATGCAGGCATTGATTTTCCTAAGATCACCTGTGAATTTCATAGTAGTGACTTCAGTTAGACACCTGCCCTAGTTCAATGATGTAATTGTGATGCTACATTACCTCTTCAGCATGATTTGAATATGTGAACGGCCTTCTATTGAGCCAGTCTATTAGACTATCTTGGGATGTGTGTTTGATACAGATGAGAAGCTTTCCAGAATCTTGGAGCAAAGAGGGGTGTTGAGGTCCTTTGAACTAGAAACTGAATTTGGGATTTGGACAAAAATCATGTGCTTAACCATTGAGTTGTTCCTGTCTGGGCCTCCACAGATTTCTACAGCCTATTCAGGTGGTCACGATTCATAAGCTGAATATTCTGTGTCAGATGTATTGAAAAATGAAGTTTGATACTTGGCAAGATAATATGGTTAATCAAGTTAATCCCAAAGGAGTTTCTCCAAGTTTGCTTGGTAAATCTCACTTAGGCTTCTCAACCAGTACCAAGAGTATGATTTTCTATTTGGTAAGACAGTAACCATATGGTGAGCCATTGGTTGGCAAAAACTATGTATACATTCATGTATGAATTATAAGTGATATTAGGGTTGGGGGGCCAAATTAAGGTTATTGCGATAGACCCTGCTCGATAGAGAAAAGAGGATGACAGTGACGTGCAGAGAATGGAAATGTGGAAGAGTAAACATGGAAGAAAGCCAGAATGTTTGAGTATGCATGGGGAGAGTGATAGGAGAAACTGAGAGGCATGGGTATGAGAGAAAATATGACAGGTAGTTTGCTTAATAGCCTGAGCAATTTAAATCATTAAATTAAATTGAAGAGAGCCAGTTTGGTCTAGTAGTTAAGGTGCTGGGCTAGAAACCAGGAGACAGAGTTCTAGTCCCACCTTAGGCATGAAAGCCGGCTGGGTGACCTTGGGCCAATCACTTTCTCTCAGCCCTAGGAAGGAGCCAATGGCAAACCAGGAGACTGAGAGTTCTAGTCCCGCCTCAGGCATGAAAGCCGGCTGGGTGACCTTGGGCCAATTGCTGTCTCTCAGCCCTAGGAAGGAGCCAATGGCAAACCAGGAGACTGAGAGTTCTAGTCCCGCCTCAGGCATGAAAGCCGGCTGGGTGACCTTGGGCCAGTCACACTCTCTCTCAGCCCAACTCACCTCCCAGGGTGGTGGTTGTGGGGAAAATAGGAGGATGGAGTATTAGGTATGTTTGCCGCCTTGAGTTATTTATAAAAATAATAAAGGTGAGATAAAAATTAAATAAATAAATAAATAATTTATTTGTAGGCCTTTTAAGATGGCAGCCATGGTCATGGAGGAGAGCATTTATAATCTTCTACCTCAGCTTGTGAAGAAGCCTCGGATAACAGAGAAGCCTAGGTATGGGAATAAGAGCCTTTGCCTTGGCTGCTGTTCTGACATGGTTTTACACCTGACAATCACTAGTGTGCTTTTTCTTGAGACACATGTTAAGCATTACTTTTTATGCAGAAAAAATGAATACATGATCTCCCATCACTTAATAGCTTTTAATACAGGTCAGTATTGCTAATTTACCAAACATCTGAATGATGAGTCCTTTATATTAGTGTTTCTCAACCTTGGCAGCTTGAAGATGTGTGGACTTCAACTCCCTTCTGTTGATCCCAACTGTGTATCTGTCTCCAGAATTAGTACTGCCAGTGCATAGAAAGAACAGTGTTTCTCAACCTTGGCAGCTTGAAGATGTGTGGACTTCAAGTCCCAGAATTCCCTAGCGCTGGCAGTACTAATTCTGGAGACAGATACACAGTTGGGATCAACAGAAGGGATAGCAGCAATTCTGATTACTTGTTCACTTATGAGTGGGAATAAAGCTTTCCACATGCCATCAAGGGGACAGAGGCAAATGAACAATGAGAGGAGCTATAAACCTCCAGTGCTCAGGGCAAGGTGAGTGGCAGGTGCCCTGCTACTCTTATTGCCATTCATTGCCTACCTGCTTGGGTTAGGTGAATGGCAAGGGCATGATAGATCGGGCACCACTGTCATTGCCATAAAATAGGAGGAGGGAGGAGTATTAGGTAAGTTCGCTGCCTTGAGTTGTTTATAAAAATAATAAAGGGATAGAAAATGAAAAGAAAAAGAAAACCTGAACTAGCAGTGCCATTCATGTCTAGACACTTGCCTATATAAACAACCAATTGGCCAGTGAAGGAACAGTATCTTTTTTCTATGCTTACATACCTTCCAGTAGCTGACATTCTCTGGGCAATTTGTAATAACAGCAGAATATAGAGGCTGATTACATGTATCATAATGTAATTTGCTTGGCTTCAGCTCACACCAAGCTAACCAAGCTAATGCAGCTTGTTTCCACATCTACCATGACTGAGTGTGATATTCAACCTAGCTATTAATCAAAGAGAATATTTGTAGCTCAGGGTTGAACTGTGGAGTCCATGGTGCTCTCTGAGCCTTGTTGTTTTCTTGCAGACGTTTCATTGCCAGGCTAGGCAACATCTTCACTGTGAAAAGGGAGTGGGACGTGCTCTCTGCCATACATCAGAAACTACTAATAGACTGTTACAACCACACGGCATCGCCGTAGCACAAAAACCAACCAAAACCCTTCAGAACATTGTAAGTAAACCAAAAGACCCAGTAGCCCAAGAAGAAAAAACAGGAGTTATCTACAACATACAGTGTAAGGACTGTAACAACCACTATGTAGGACAGACTGGCAGAAGTCTAGCAGAACGCATCCACGAACACCAACTAGCAGTCAGAAGACATGATGAAAACTCCTTAATCTCACAACACATGGACAGACTTAACCATACTTTCAACTGGGAAACTGTGAGCATCTTAAACCAAGCCAAATCCAAAAATGCTAGAGAATTCCTGGAAGCTTGGCACTCAGACAAAGCAGCCATCAACAGACACATAGGGTAAACAACATTTACATACCATTCATAAGAGACAATAGAAAAGCCAGAAGACCAGAACACCACCTTGCCAGCAATCGACAACCAGATAGGCAAAGATTAACAGCAAGATTAGCACCAGAGGAACAATCAAACAACACAATAGACCCTAATCAAGGAACTGTTAACTCAATCAACCAAGCAGCAAACAACAACCCAATCAAGGTACTACCAAGGAGAGTAGAACACCCCCACCAACACAGGCAGGACAGGCCATGGTATATAAACAGAGAGCAAGTCCCACTCCCTTTTTGCACTGAAGATGTTGCCTAGCCTGGCAATGAAACGTCTGCAAGAAAACAACAAGGCTCAGAGAGCACCATGGATTCCACAACCTAGCTATTGTTTGTAAACCAGAGTTTATGGCTCAGCAAGTTCTGTGAATTCAGCCAGTTGTAATAGACCATGATTAAATGTGAGGATTCAGTCACACTATCCCAACAGAGTAGTATTGCTGTTTTATTAAAGGAATTGTGATGCTATAGCTTGCTAAATGTGGAGAAAGGCAGTAATCCTTACAGTGTTGATATGACTTTGGAATGCTGAGTTACTGAGCGTAAACTACATATTGGAAGTAATTCTTTAATAAAGGGAAATCAATATTAAAAACCAATTAACTACTTTTCCCCCTCCTGTGCCTGAAGCTGCATAAGGGTATTGCAAGCTGGGAGAGAAATTCACTATAAATCAAATTTGATGTTAAGTGAATAGACTAACAAATCATGGCACTTTGAAATAGCAATGCCCATTTTTCTCTTTTCCTCTGCCATTTAGTGTATGTGGGTTTTAAAATATATAATCATTGTTTTCAAACAAAAATGAATTCAGAGCCATATTGTTCATCAGAATAATTTTGATCCTTTCAAATTTGTTTTCAAATTTGTTTTTAAGATGATAGATATTTAAGAGTGCAATATTCAGTAACAAAATTATCTGTGGAATAATGGAGCCTCTCCGTTGACTTTTAACTTTTTTTGTCCATTTTCTCTTTCTCTTTATTAAAGTTTTATATCAGCATTTAGACCACACGTGGAACATGCAATACAGCAAAGTAAATCACCATGGAAAACAATTGGACCACCAAAAGTCCAGGTGCCCTCTCCAAAAAACTTCCTTCAGAAACATTCAAAAGAACCAAAGTTACCAACAAGTATGTTTTCAGTCTAACAATATTTGAGGGCATTTTAAATTTTGTATTTTATTATTTAATATGTAGGACTGGTATGTTCTTTTTCTTATGAATGTTGAAGGGAAAATCTGTAAGACAATGAAACAGTGACTACAATAACAAAGTAAGTGTTTCAGACAGCTGCTATGTTTGCATTCCAGTGCGTTCTGAAGCACGGTTTAGACATCAAAACCAAAGTGGTCCACAACTCTATTAATCAGCCAGTCCTGCTCACCAAGGGGAAAGGGGGGAAGAAAGCAGTCTCCTCCAAATCCTTTCCAGGAGAAATTCCAAAAGCATGGTTTTACAATATAAGTTGGAAGAGAAAATTCAGGTCCAGAGGTATTGCTCCATACTAAGAGTAAGCAGTCTTTTTCAGTAAATGGAAACCTCTAGAACATAGCTTTCCAAACTGTGTGTCGCGACACTTTAGTGTGTCGTGACACACACTTTAGTGTGTCACGACACAACCCGGAAGTGGACGTGCATGGCGGCGGTGCACGCGGCGGCAGCGTGCACGGCAGCAGCGGCGTGCCATCAGCGCTTCCGCGTTTTAGCGGAAAGCGAGGCCGCCACCTCCGCGCGCCCCCCGCCACCGCCATGCACACCTCCCCTGCCGCGCCCGCCGCCATTGGTGTGTCGCCAACGGCGGCAGTTTGGAAAGAACTGCTCTAGAATGTTGGAACCACCTTATGGGTGCTTATTCAAACACTAAAGCTTGCCATATTTTTTTTTAAATGGCTGCCATAATGGGTGTGTCAAGTCAGAAAACACCCAGAAAGTGAAATGAGATTGCTTCCTCTGTAGCTTCTCTTGATGCTTAACTCTAGCTTTGTCTTTCTGAGCAAATGGGCATCTTTCCAAACAAAACACTAGTTGCAGCTGCCTACCATTTCCATTTTTTAGCATGCTGATGAGGGCCAGAGTCATTTTCAGAAATAAAAGTTGATGCTGGGACCAGGAATTAAATTCCAGCATGCCAGATTCCCATTTCTTATTTTATTTGACAGAGTCTTAAAAATTCTGCTGAATGCAAATGTAGTAACTGATAAACATAGGGGATAAGGCATTAAAATAGATGGCAATATTTAAGGTATTTGTTGGATTATTTTTTCTGTCCTTATCCAGGTTATTCTCCCCCTTCCCATTTTATTCTTACCTGTTATTCAAAAGCTGTCCAAGTATCAATGCTCTGAACACATAGCTGAGATGGGAACTCAGCCTGGGCATCTTAGTCTAACATTCTAACTTCTGTTATATTGGCCAACATTAGAATTCCTTGCCAATTTTATTCAGATTAAGAAAAGGCGTGTTCTTCTATATATTCTTGATGCCTGTAATAGAATTAGAGTGGGACAATAGGCTGGCATGTTTAGGTTTTCTTTCCTCCTTATAACTAGACAGCAGGAGGACTTTTCATTGTACTTCCTCTGTATAACAGTGAGTAAGGGTAAATTGGACAATTTGCAGGTAATGGAGATCTCAATTTATCTTTGCTTTAAACTGGAAGTGTTCGCTTACCAAAAAAATTGAAGAACATTATATTGATTTCTAAATCGTCAGGAACCTCTTTATTCCTGACTCCAAATGTTTTCTATCTCTAGCTTAACTATCTCTAGTTTCTTTAAAATCATGAGATGTTTTTCAAAACAAATATTTCTGTGAGATTTCACAACTACTTGATACATCTTATTATTTATTATTTATATCACCGCCCAACTCCCCCAAAAGGGGAGTAGTGCCTTACCTATACTTGATCTATTTACAATTGATTGATTGGTTATATGCTATCAGGTGATTGTCAACTCTTAGTGACCAGATAGATAGATTTTCTCCATGACAATCTGTCCCTAACCTGGTCTTCCGGGTCTTCCAACAGAACGCTCATAGCCACTGTAACTGAGTCCACCCACCTTGCTGCTGGTTGTCCTCTTCTTCTCTTTCCTTCCACCTTTCCCAGCATTAGAGCCTTCTCTAGGTCTTCGCATAATGTCTCCAAAGTAGGATAATTTGAGCCTGGTCATTTGTGCCTCAAGTGAGAACTCTGGGTTGATTTGTTTGATGATCCGTTTGTTTGTTTTCCATGGTATTCTCAGAAGTCGACACCAAAGTTCAGGAGCGTCAATACTCTTCCTATCCTGCTTCTTCAAAGTCCAATTTTCACTTCCATAGAGTTTCACAGGGAATACCACGGCTTGCAGAATTCTGACCTTTGTCGGTATAGACACATCACGGCATTTGAATATCTTTTCCAAGGCCCTCATGGCTGCTCTATCAAGTGCTTGTCCATGGCGTATTTCTTGACTGCTTGTTCCTTTACTGTTGATGGTTGATCCTAAAAGGCAGAAGCTATCCAGCACTTAGCATTATTAAATTCATTTATTGGGAGACCATGCAAACCTCTCTCTTGTCAGTTACTTAAGAGGGATGTCACTACTCCTATTATGCATCACTGGTTATATTTGCTGTTCTCAGTAATAATTGCTCTTATGATGTGTGACATGACAAGAAACATGTTATATAGGGCTGGAAAAACAAGGAGCAGCAGGGAAAAATGGGGTTGTAGGTTAAGAGAAGGAAACAATGGTTGATGCTTAGTAAGTTTGTTTGCCACGTATTGATAAATTCAAATTTATAAGTTTAATTTTGACTTGTCTTTTATTTTTTGAAACTTTTAAAATATTGGAAAATGTCTAAGTTTGTGGATTGTTATTTTTCTGGAAAAGGAAAAAAAGATCAAGGCAGTAAAAAACCGCGAGAACTAAGTGTGCCCAAAAGAACAGATCATCCAATAATGGGAATTCAGTGTACAAGGAATTTCATAAATACAAATGCAAGTAGTGCTATCATGGCAGTGCCCAAGAAACCACTACCGGTTTATGTAGACAGACGGCAAGGAGACAGATTTCTTCTGGAAACTTCAGGACTAGTTCCAAAATATCTCAAGAAAAAGGTAGGTTTGTACAGAGTTGCGAAAACAATGGAGCTGAGGAATATGCTAGTATATATACTCTGAATAGGACTTAGAGTGACTGAAATTCTGTCCGTGTTTACTCTGAAACCCTATTGAAATCAGTCGAGTTTACTTCTCAATAAGTATGAATAAGATTGCATTGTGCAATTCACCGGAAACTCACTGAGATTATTTTGACTTCAGTCATGACAAAATAGTCCAATATGAATAGTGTAGTTAACTGATCTGTTTTTTAGGGAATGTCTTCCAACTCTACTGAGATTTCTTGATTATATTATGGCTACATAGCGATCTGACTTTGAAAACTTAAGTTCGATATTCACATGTGGATAGTCATTAGAGTGGATTGAATTGGTATTCTTAGTTCAAAATGAAACAGTTGTATTACATATGGGTACCGTGTGCTTTTTATGAATATTTGTAAAACATATTTTTCTTACAGGATTATGGAGTTACTCCAAAATATGTAACTAAGAGAAATGAAGACACAAAAAGAGCTCAAGAAGAGTATGATGCCTATGTCAAGGAGACTCTCAGACAAAAAGCCATGAAACGGCTCTCGGATGAAGACAGAGAAAAACTTTTAGAGGTACATGGGTTGAAAAATATTGCAAGTGAGATGAGTACAGTTTCACTAGATGGAGCTCTAGAATAGTTTTATGTAGTTATGTTCTGACAAATGCCAAGCAGTTAAGAGTGTTACAAAGTCAATTTTGAAAAAGGAATGGTTTGCCTTTAAACCCTTCATTGTTGATGGAGTCTTGAAGGTTAATAAAAGAACTCCAAGCAGCTAACAACAATCTTGCAGAGTAGAAGTGTGAACCAGCAGGGAACTTTAAGCTTAATTATGTTCAGAAATAAATTCAGTCTTCACGCATTAGTTAGATGAAGAAAAAATAGAGATAGCTTACATTTATTCAGTAGATCTGGATACGAGTAGATTCACAGTAGATCTGCATGCAAGCAAGATGGAATGGACAAGAGCTGCATGCTGCAGCCCTCCTGCTTACAGGTGCGCCCGAAGCCTAATGGAGAATGTTAATCCCCCAAACCGAGGAGGAGGAGGAAGAGGAAATCAGGTGACTCAGGTAACATCCCACAAGCACAGTAGAGATGCGTTTACTAGACTCCTGATAATCCCAACACCCCTTCTCAAGTCAGCATGTCTCAGAGTCCACAAGGTTCAACTTCTTCCGCAGTTCTTGGTAACTGCTCCTCGGCAACGGCTTTGTGAGAATGTCCGCAGTCATGTTCCTTGTGGGACAATAGTCTAGTCTGACTATTCCTTGCTCTTGCAAGTTTCTTACTGCATGATACTTAACATCAATGTGTTTAGTTCTCCCATTAATCTTTTCTGACTGTGAGAGCCTAATACAACTTTGGTTGTCTTCGTAGACCTGAATAGGGGTAGATTCCTTTATCCCCATATCTTCAAGCAGTAGCTTGAGCCATGAAACCTCTTTGCATGTTTCTGCTGCTGACACATACTCTGCCTCTGTGGATGAATGTGCGACTGTATCTTGCTTACGGCTTCCCCAGCTTACTGCTCCACCCTCGTAGAAAAATACATGCCCACTAGTGGATTTATGGTCAGTAATGTCTTCTGCCCAATCCGCATCTGTAAACCCCACTAGTTTTGGATTGTCTTGGGCTGGTAGCTTTAGTTTTAGGTGTATGGTTCCCTTCAGGTACCTTCCCACCTGCTGAACACCAGTCCAGTCTCTCTGTGTGGGTGTGCTAGTCTTTCTACATAGAATGTTTACTGCAGCTGCTATGTCTGGCCTAGTGGTAGTGGCTAGATACAATAGCTTACCTATGGCAATTTTTTAGCCATTGTTCTCTGGTAAAAGTTTACTAGGTTCCTGTCTCGGCTGGAACTCTTTTGTTGGGTTGTGATGAGCATCTTGGAGCAGGTTCAGGAGTGGCACTTGGTGGTTCAACCCCTTCTGCATCCTCGGCCTCATCTGACTCTGGTAGAGTTTCTGCCTGGGCTTCTATCTCCCTCTGGGTCAGTGTGGTGGTTGTGTCTTCAGATGTTGGGCTAAACATCTCAAGCTGGTAACTGCCGCTGTTGGTTTCTACACAGTCATTATCAGCATGACTATGGTAGCCTTTCTCTCGTTCATCGAAGTACACCACTCTGCATGTGCTTACGTTTCCTGTTTTCGGGTTCAGGATTCTGTATCCCTTGCTTCCTGGAGTGTACCCAATCATGATGCCTTCTTCAGCTCTGGGGTCTAGTTTGGATCTCTTTTCTTTTGGTATGTGTGCATAAGCTTTGGATGCAAACACTCTCAGATGCTTTACACTTGGTT
This sequence comes from Charina bottae, assembly GCA_023362775.1. Lineage (NCBI taxonomy): Eukaryota > Metazoa > Chordata > Lepidosauria > Squamata > Charinaidae > Charina > Charina bottae. The sequence continues at coordinate 49,062,190 of JALMGJ010000007.1, read as the reverse complement.
TGCGTTCATGCCATAGCTCAAAAGGTGTTACCTCGTTAGTTTTGGTTGGCAGTCTATTCTGTAAGTATGTAGCTGTTAAAACAGCATCTGCCCAGTATTTGTCAGGCAGATCTGCTTCTAAAACAGGGGTGGGCAACGTCAGGCCTGCGGGCCATATAAGGCCCGCGGGGCTCCCGCCTAAGGCCTGCGGGGCTGCCACCTGCAAACCCCGCCCCTTCCACGCGATTGGCTCTCACCCGCAAACCCCGCCCCCCAGTGCTTCTCATTGGCTCCCGCCCGCAAACTCCGGCCCCCGGTCCGCAGAAATCCCAGAAATCCCGCCCCCCGCCCACCCCGGTCCCTGGTTATAAATATCCAAATGGCCCTTGGCAGAAAAACAGAAAATATAAATATCCAAATGGTCCTTGGCAGAAAAAAGGTTCCCCACCCCTGTTCTAAAAGCATACATCTTACCATGTCCATTAGTGAGCAATTTTTCCTTTCAGCAATTCCATTTTGTTCAAGCGTGTATGGAGTGGTTAGTCTGTGTTCTGCGTTAGGTATGTTTGCATGGTTTGTGAAATGAACTCACCTCCTCGGTCGCTTTGAAGGGTTTGAGGAGTTCTGTTGAATTTGTTGGTCACCATGGCTACATACGCTTTCAGCATGTCTGCTGTTTGGGATTTCTCCTTCAGTAGGTAGGTTACACAGTATTTGGAAAAATCGTCTATAAAGCATAAAACATATTTCCACCCGCTGATGCTTGAAGAGGTCCACACAAATCAGTGTGGATAAGTTCTAGTGGGTTAGTTGCCCGCCTTTCCCTTTGTTTGGGTATGGCTGGTCTTGTTGCCTTTCCTTTGATGCATATCACACATTTTGATTGGTATTTATCATGCTTGCTTATTTCAAAATCTCTTACCATGCCTTCAGTTTTCATTCTTAAAATTGCATTAAAATCACGGTGCGCAAAACGCCTGTGCCAGGTGGTGGCGGTGTTGTCCGTCTTTTTCTACCGATAGGCGAGGCTGACATCTGGTGGTGGTTGTTCGCAGTGCACCTGGTAAACGCCATCTTTTTTAAAACCTGTAACATAAATCTTTTCTCCACTGGTGACTTTACATTGCCCATTAGCATTAAAAATTACATTAAAACCTTTGTTATTCAATGTTGAGACACTCAGTAAATTGGCTTCTAAGTCCAGTACATAAAAGACATCTGTTGCCATAAGATCTTTGTGTTCACTTCAATTGAAGCATCACAATGGCACACTTCCTTTTCCTTGAATCAGAATTGAATTGCCATCTGCTAATGTTATGCTTCCTTCTGGTTTTTCACTTAGCTCACAAAAGTCACTTTTATTCCCACATAGATGCCTGCTGGCCCCTGAATCAATTACCCATCGTCGGGGGCATTTATTGGTATCAGCTTTAAGAACAGTATCAGCTTTATAAACAGTGTGTAAAGCTTTTTCACTTTTAAAAGATTTTCCCTTGGAAAAATCCTTCTTGTCCCTGCTTCTGCAAAACTTGGCAAAATGTCCTGGTTTCTTGCAAGCATTACAAACAATGGCCTTTTTGGGCTTTTGATGAGTCACTAATGGCTCTAGCTCATGTTTACCCTTTGTTGCTAGGTAACCAATGTCTCTGCTAGGCAATCTATTGTTACGCAAGTTCTCTTGCCTCCGACATTCCGATCTAATTGCTCCCAGAAGGTGAGAAAAATTATTCCCTTCTAAATTCAAACCAGCAACGAAAGGAAAAAATCTAGGTAACGTGCTTAGCAAAAAAGACATCTTAAGTTTTTCATTCATGAGATTCTCAACTGTGCTCAGCTGATCAAAGATTCCCTGCATTCTGCATTCTGATCAGGTGGTCGTTTACATTTCCACTTCCAATTTACATGCATGCAGTTCTCGCAACAAAGAAATCACTTTCTGATCATCAGCTTCTGAATATAGGGTGCATAAATTCTCAATCATTTCCTTAGCTGTAGAAATATTTTTAATCTCTGCTAATCTGTGATCTGGAAGAGATCTAGCAATGAGAATTTTAGCTCTCTTATCCTTTTTCTTCCATTGTTTGTTGGCTTCCTCCCCATCCTCTGGTTTTGGTTCTGGTGAATCCAGAGCATCCAAACAATCTTCAAAATCTAGCTGCATCCTTAATCTGAATAGCCATGCTGAGTAATTATCTTCAGTCAATTTTGGTACGGGGGAGCCCCCTCCTCTTTCTCCATTGTTTAGAGAGAGGGGGGAAAATTCTGAATTTAGCTTTTAAAATGTGCAAGTGGCTTCCCTTTTTGTGGCTGTGAGGCCAACAAAAAAACTTTTCAAGAGATCAGTACTGCACTGGTTTGTACTGGTCTTGTACTGGGCCCATAACCCTTGATTGGAGTCTTGAAGGTTAATAAAAGAACTCCAAGCAGCTAACAACAATCTACAGAATAGAAGCGTGAACCAGCAGGGAACTTGCACTTTAAGCTTAATTGCATTCAGAAATAAATTCAGTCTTCACACATTAGTTAGATGAAGAAAAAATAGAGATAGCTTACATTTATTTAGTAGATCTGGATACGAGTAGATTCACAGTAGATCTGCATACAAGCGAGATGGAATGGACGAGAGCTGCAGCCCTGCAGCCCTCCTGCTTGCAGGTGTGCCCAAAGCATAATGGAGAATGTTAATCCCACAAACCAAGGAGGAGGAGGAAGAGGAAATCAGGTGACTCAGGTAACGTCCCACAAGCACAGTAGAGATGTATTTACTAGAAAGACCCCCTATTATGCTTATGAGACAATGCTGAGTTGACTCCTGATAATCCCAACAATTGTGTGGGCTGTGGATTTTGCCCCATTTTAAGAAGAATCTTTAATCATCTTATTTTTTTTTACATAGTGTAAGAGAAAATAGCATCGTGCAATGGAACCTCGTGCGTCTTTACTCAGAACTTAATCCTACTTTATCCAATGAAGCTTACTCACAGATAAATTACTGCAGTTATTCTACAGTCTGGTGTATATGTATTGAAGGGACTCTATTGAACTTGAGTTCAGCATAGCTCACTCACGTACCTGAGAGTAGGGCTATGTGCATTTCAAAAATGTCTGAAAGACTTAATGCGAGCACAGCCCTTCTCTGCTATTTGTTAAAGCAGCCTGTTTTTAGGCTTCTGTGCAAGCCTGAAAAAACGTGCAGCTTCATTAAGAGTTGCATTAATGGAATCAATTTCTTATCACCCACATCTCTCTTTCAGGCCACCTGGAAGCCTGAAAAATGATTGCTGTTTTGGTGATTTTCAGAGAGGTGTTAAATATGCACAGCCTTCCCGGAGAATATAGGATTGTAGCCTTTGTGCATTTCTAGATACTTTACTGCAGAGTTTCTCAAACTGGGCCACTTTAAGATGTGTGGACTTCAACTCCCAGAATTCCCCAGCCAGCCACTGCTTTACTGCATACTAATTCTTCTTTTCCTGTATTCCATGTAGGGTCTCAAAACCAACTGGGAGGAAGTGCATCAAGCATTCCAAAGCCTTTCAGTAGAAATAGATACATTACCAAAGAAGCTTCATAAAGAAAGGCTGGAAACAGAAATGAAACAATTGGAACATGACATTCAGGCAATTGAGAAACACAAAGTTATTTACATAGCAAACAAATGAGGACTTCTTTTCAGAATCTTTTCTTCTATGAGATACTTTACTTTCAATAGAGATAGAAATCGCATATATATTTAAATAGAAAAATACTTACGGTTTTAAAATCTTTGTTAAAATTTATCATATTTTACATTTCATTTTCTTTTAGATTGTTACTTATTTTTTCAAATAAAGATATATTTTTCTCCAAAGGGTTTGATTAGCTGTATATTCCTAAGGAGGGAGATGGGCGGTAATAAAAATTTGATAAATAAATAAATATTATTTTTTTAAAAACCCTATCCAGTTTTCCAGTGTCTTTATGACATAATTCAAATAGATGTATAAATGCAGCAGACATGAATGATTTACCAGATAATAAAGTGATATATACACTAAAGTTTCAAGTTATTCAGTGAATGCTTTAGTTTCAACATCATTATTGTTTGTTTTATTTAGCTTGGTATGCAGACTGCTAAAGTCTTTTTAATGTCTGTTTTTATTGTAAACTACCAAAAGTAAAAAACAATTAAAACAAGGAAGATTAATAATTAAAATTAAAAGTCAAAATCATCCACAGAAAGCCTGTGGAAAAGATATGTTTTAAGCACCTTTTAAAAAACTAATACAGATGTTAGACCCCATAGCTCTTTCCACAGAGGTGGGGTAGCAATAGAAAAGGCTTCACTCTGAGTTGTGTGTGTGTGTATTTATCGGTCTTTTATCAGTCTGTGTTTCAGAAATAACACCTGGTGGTTAACAGTGCAATACAATACAATGCGATTATAATAAAATGCCCACAGTAAACCAAAATTCAAATCAATTAAATCATCCGTGGGAAAGTACTAGCAAAACATTTATAAATATATCTAAAACTGGAGCATCATTATGACAACCACACAGTGTCATCATCAGCCACCTAAAGCTCTCAGAAATAACTCTTCATTTGCGTCCAGAAAGCAGTCAATGATGGAGCCAAACTGATTTCCATAGGGAGATTGTACTGCAAATACCAGGGCCATAATGAAGAAACAACATCTGGCCTCAGTCCCCCTGACCTCACCGAAATGAGGAATCGCCAAAGGTTTATCTTGGGAAGAATGGCTTGGACAACTGAAAGCAGTCCTGCAAATCCTTTGGTTCCAAGTCATACACTTTGAATTGCACATTCAACATGGAAATCTACTGCCAACCAATGCAGGGCCCATAACAGAGATGTACTTTACCAGCAAATGAGTGGGGCAAAACATTCTGTGCCAACTGTAGTTTCCAAGTGGTCTTCAAAGGCAGCCCTGCATGGAGCGCATTGCAGTAGTCCAAGTGAACAACGATGAAGCATGTCTTACTCTTGTGAGATCCTCCCATTCCAGCAAAAGCCTTCCTGGCCACAGCCTCCATCTGCCCATCCAGCAGTAGCCATGTCTAGTGGACTTGCTCCCTCATGGGTAATCCTTCTCCCTAAGAAACAACAAGGGCTGACAACTGTGATGAACAAACAGAAACCCCACTTGCTTGGGTTGAATTTCAGCTGGTTTTGTCTTATCCAGACCCAAACATTGGGACATGACTTTAACAGCGTCACTGGCTTGGTGCTGGGTGGTGATGTATAAATGGGCATCATCAGCCCGTTGATGATACCTCACCCTGAACTGATAAGATAACCAGTGGCTTCATCGATTATGTGCCATCAAGTTAGCGTTGACTCTTAGTGACCACATAGATAGATTTTCTCCAGGATGATCTGTCCCCAACATGGTTTTTCACATATTCACATTGACATTAAAAAAAAGGGGGGGAGCATCAATCCCTGTGGCACCCCCAAGTGAGTAGTGATTGAGCCAACCTCTTTTCCTCCACAACTACTGATTGGAACCAGCCACTAAGGTAGGAATGGAACTACCGCAGTGCCCCCAACTGCATCCCTCACAGTTGATCCAGTATACCATGGTAAATATTTCTGAAGGCAGACGAGAGGCCTAAAATAACCGAGGGGTGCATTCCCCTCATCCAAGCCCTGACAAATGTCATCTACCAGTCTGACCAATGCAGTTTCTCTCTCATGCCCAGGTGTGAACCCAGAAAGATTTCCTCTACAGCACCCTGTAACTGACTCCCGCCACCCTCTTGACAACTTGCCTAGAAAATGAAAGTTGTAGAGCTGGCGATAGTAGTGCAATATGGCTAGATCCAGGGGAGCTTCTCGAGGAGGAAGTATACTACAACTTCCTTCAAGGCTGCACCTCTCACAGTGAGATACTCCTGGATCCAGCTCATCATCCCACCCCCATCCCCACACAGGAGCCATGAGCAGCCTGGGTCAAATTTTCAGGTAGTAGTAGACATACTAGAGACCCACATATCCACTTCTTGAAAGCATGAACCCACCCGCTCCCCTCCACTACAAATTATGCAGTCAGATTCCCTGAATCTGGAAAATCCACAGGGGTCAGCAAGCCCTTTGTGCAACCGATAAGCCTTACCCTGGGAAAACCATCTTCATGATCATGGTATCACAACTGTAGAACAAAGCATTCTCTCAAATAGCTTGGACCTAAGCTATAACTTAGGTGGAGGCGTGGGGGCTCAGCGGGTAAGACGCCAGTCTTGTTGATTGGAAGATCGCAAGTTCGGAGGTTCGAAACCCTAGCCCTGCGTGATGGAGTGAGCTCCCGTACTCGCCCCAGCTCTTGCCAACCTAGCAATTCGAAAGCATGCAAATGCAAGTAGATGAATAGGTACCACTTCGGTGGGTGGGTAACCGTTCCGCGCATGTCATGCCGGCCACATGACCGCGGAAGCATCTTCGGACAGCGCTAGCTCTTCGGCTAACGAACGGACACGACTGCACAAATGTGCAGGGGGAACCTTTACCTTTTTAAGCTATAACTATGAATATATAACTATGAATATAGTTCATAGTCAACAATTCATATCAAAGCTAGATGTAACCCTCCTACAAAACAATGAAAATAAGGGTAGTAAATGGAATGTGCTTTTGGGTGGCACTCCTACTTGTGGTGTGATAAAATTAAAGTTAATAAAGCTTTCAAAAATCACTTTGTTAGGAGTGCTATAATGAGGGTTTGGAACAAATATAAAGTAAGGCGGTCTCCTAATGTACTATTGTGATTGTCTCCTCATGACGCATTTGTTAGAAGAGAAAATGTGGGGGAATAAGTTGGTTAACTAATTAAGATTTGTTAAATTTTGAAGAGGGTGAACCAAAGCTTAAATCAAGGGAATTGTTAGAGATGGAAGGTTTTACATGTCATTGGTTTACATATCTACAATTGTCAGAACATTTTAAAGTGGATAAAAAGAATTTTAGATTTGTCAATGAAACAACTCAATTTGAAATGGAACTTTGTATAAATGATGAACATGTTATTACAAAGATGTATAAAATGTTGTTACAGATGAATTTAGAAGATGAACAAGTTAAAGAATGCATGATTAAACGGACTAAGAATTTTGGATATAATATTATGTTGGAGCAATGGGAAAATATGTGGAATAGAGGTCTGAAATTTACTTTGAACTACAATCTAAAAGAGAATTTTTATAAAATGATGTATCGTTGGTATTTTACTCCTGATAAGTTGTCAAAAATGTATAAGGGAATAACAAATGTTTGTTGGAAATGTTCTCTTGGTGAAGGAACTTTTTATCACCTTTGATGGACTTGTGAAAAGGCTAAAAAAAATTGGGATCAAATATGTTAATTAATATTCAAAAGATTCTTAAAGTGGATTTACAAAAAAACCCAGAATAAGTACCACTTCGGTGGGTAGGTAACAGCGTTCCGCATGCGTCATGCCGGCCACATGACCGTGGAAGCGTCTTGGGACAACGCTGACTCTTCGGCTAACAAACGGAGATGAGCACCGGCTCCTAGAGTCGGACACGACTGCACAAATGCGCGGGGGGAACCTTTACCTTTACCTTAGCAATGGTAGCAGTGTGCATATCAGGAAAGACTGAAGCAGCTGTTCCCAACATAATCTCAGGGAAAGACTCCTGTGGCCTCCTGATTGGTGAGCAAAAGGAGAGAGGAGATAGCAAGCACATTGGAGCCAATCAAGTGGTTGATATGAATGTGTTTGCTGTCATCATGGGGGTGGATATTGTGTTTTTATGGTTTTTAATTCTGTAAGCCGCCCAGACTCACACTGTGTGAGTTGGGCGACCTTATACATTTGTTAAATAAATAAATGCACACGATGGCCACAAAGCACCAGAAGTAGTATTCTGGTGGTTGGGTGGTCTACTAAATAGCAGAATTTTTCATAGCAAATCCCAGTTTAAGTGGCAGAGAATTTTGATTTTATAACAAACCCTGGCTTATAAATGTCAGACTTTCCATTTCATAATGGCCAATGGTTTATAATTGCAGAATGCTTTGATTCTGAAACACTGCTCTAGTCCCAATTTTCACGCGATATTTGGAAATCTGTTTTGGTCTAGCCAATAAAACCAGCCAGAAAATGAAATGATGCTATTATTGCAGCAAAGAATGTTTTAATGTTTCACCCCATTAAGCATCACACTACTTTCAAGTCAACGCTTGGTACATTTTTCTTAAAGAAATATTTTTTTGATTTGGAGGTAGCGTGAACATTTCCAAGGGCAAGCTACCTTGAACCATGACAGACTTGGTGTCCTCTTTGAGACAAGCATGCACTATTAGCAGGATCACTCAGAAACTTAGCAAAGGCTTCTCTGAGATTATACATTACTCCAGAGTACAAGGTTTTATGGATTATTATTTTTGAAATATTGCTTCAGTTCCAGTTAGTACTAGTTCTCGTTCATTATGAGGATGAATTTTTAGGTTTGGGCTTACTGCTCCCACAGTAACAACCCTGATTCCATCCCAGAACTGTAACTGATCTAATGAGTCATTTGCTGTGGTACTTAAATGTGCTTAGCTGAATCTTTGAGGCAAGCATATGCTACTACCCTAGGTTATTAATGCTTTGCTGTATCTATCCCCTTAGTGCTTAATACCAGGTAGGGGGCAAGATCAATACCTTTTGCACACTGGGCATGCATTTTATAAAATAGCCCACTCTCTAGACCAGAGCTTTCCAAACTTTTCATGTTGGTGACACACTTTTTAGACATGCATCATTTCGCGACACACTCTTACAGCAGGGCATCATTTCGCGACACACTCTTACAGCAGGGCACAAGGCAGGCACTAGGACCTGCGTGGAATCCTGGCAGGGCTCGGAGGCAGCAGTAGCTGCGACACACCCAGACACTGCAGCCGACACACTAACATGTCGTGACACAGAGTTTCGAAAGCTCTGCTCTAGACTGTTTTTCTTTCAAAAGTTAAAATATGATAAGCCTGTCTGAACTGTGTTATACAAAGTATAAGTTCCTTTTATTAGTTCTCATTCAACTTCATTATATGACCCTGGATTCCAATGCTGCAGAGAAAAATAAAAAATTATCTCACTTGCCATGCTTGATTGAATAAATGCTATCATGTCCCCAAGATATCCTTTCCAGGCCAAAATGCTCCCAATGCTGTATTTTCACTGTAGGAGAGATGCTCTAGGCCTTTAATCATCACAAAGCCAGTCATATATCCTGGTTCATACATTGCATTAGGGCATGTTTTATTTAACCACATTTTGTTGAATGAACTGCCGTTGGCCCGTTTCATGCAAGCTACTAAATCATTAACCAAGGTTTACAAACCACAGTGGCTAAACTCATCTAAGTTAAAATTAGATAAGCCACATTTACGGCTTTTACTATGTGTATACCAATCAGAGTCTTGAGCTCTGGCAAGTCTAAATTTGAAGCAGAAATGAATCTGAATGATTCTACACAGAGAGCTTCGGCGCTCACAACAGGAAACTATCCAAGTACAATGGATCCTGGAACAAATCAACCGAGAGTTTTCACTCAAGGAACAAATGATCATATTTTGGATACATTATGTGAAGACCTAGCTCTCTTGAAAAATCTGTAATACTGAGAAATGAGGTAGAAAAGAGAAGATGACGACCAGCAGCAAGGTGGATGTGACAGTGACAGTGACAGCAGCATTGTTGGAAGATGTCAAGGGCCAGATTGAGAACATCATCCTGGAGAAAATCTACCTATGCGGTATCTAAGAGTGAACAGTGACTTGATGGCACATAGTCATCAATTGCTTCTTACTCTGGGAAGTTGAATACCTTCCTTTATGGTGTGTCAGACCATTAATGGTACATAAAAAAACCTAGATCTCACACCCGTGGTACTTGATCTCAGACACTGTAATGGAAAAGGCTACTTTTCTCTACTTCAGGCCCAATGAAGCATCTATCAAAGCAAGATACAGGCAGGCATCTCTCTTTCCATTTAAAACAGATGTGTGTTCTTTCATGAAGCTCATCAGTACTGCTGATTACAGAGGAAAAAATGTCATAATGAAAACCATTTGCGCTACAAACACAAGGCAAACATTCTTATTCAATTCCCTCTCTCCAGGAAGTTGGACAAAATACATTCTGAGAATCCAAAGAATGTCACTCCATCTATATTTACATACAGAAGAACTGTCTGGGATTGGAAGTGGCTCATTTGCCCATTATAGCAAAAGAATAAAAGTGAGTAAACAAAAGTGGGAATCAGAGGATTTTTTTTTCATCTTAAGACAATGCTAAGATTTAAAGCTTTACAGGGCTTAATGCTGTCTCTTCTGCTTGGCCTATCTTGACTCATAGCATTTAAGAATTAGACCAGTGTTTCTCACCTTGGCCACTTTAAGATGCATGCTGGCTGGGGAATTCTGGGAGTTGAAGTCCACGCATCTTAAAGTGGCCAAGGTTGAGAAACGTTGTGTAGTTAGACCATTGGCAAGGCTGGCTGAACCAGTAAGTAGAGTAAGGCAGCTGAGGGAGGCCATGTTTAGGTTTAAGTCAAAGCTAAATAAACCACATTCTAACGTGGCATTGTACTGAACTGAAAATGAACTCAGTGAGGCCCGGCCTACGAGAACCACGTCAAAGATCCATTCAATCACGTACTAAGGTCTCCCGGAAGCCTAGGAGCTCTTTGGTCAGGTTTACACCCTGAGCAAACACTGGTTTGTTTCTGGCTTGGCACGCTATACGATTGCAAGCCAGGGGCTCATATCCTTACGCGTTTCTGTGCAAGCCATGCTACCTGTAGTTTATTCAACGAACCCGCCTTTGCCTCTCCATAAGCCGATCTCCGTCTCGGAGGGTGAGAGGAGCGAGGCGGGAGCTCCGGAGAGGGAGGACGGCTAATATAACCGCGGGTCAGACTTATGATTAGAAACGGGGCTTTGCCGGGAAGAAGCCTCGCTCCCCAGAAGCCGGGCTTGCCTCTCCCTCACCACCCGGCGGAGGAAGAGGCAAGCCAAGCCTGGGCTACGGAGCTCGACCAGGGATCGAGAGAAGGGAGAAGCCGCATAATAGCAACCAGGACTGCGGCGCGGACTTTCCTCCTCGCCTCGGCGCCTCCTCCTCGGCTCCCACGGCTCACCACATCCGACCGGGGCGAGAAAGGAGGCCGGGCTGAGCGCTCGCGCTTTCCTCCCCCAGCCTCCCGGCTTCCTCCTCCTCGCCTCTGCATTCCCTCCTCGAGGCTTTGTCCAGCCCCTTGTGAAGATGGCGGGGCTGAGCAGCAAGACTAGCGTGGCAGAGGCGCCGAGACGCAGCGGCCGAGGGGTCGTGGTAAATGCAAACTTCCCCCCTCCCGGATCGGCCTGCCGGCAGTAGCTCTTACAGACGCGATCGCCAGCCCGGCTTCCCTCCCGGCCCCTTCAGGACCCGGGAATCCCACCCGGCCACGCTTCGCTCACCTGACCCCCTTCCCCGCCTTTCTGGACTTCAACCCCTGCCCTCTCCCCCCTCGATCGGTAGATTAGATGACCAGGGTCCCCTTCCTGCGCCGCCGCTTTTTAATTTTTCGTCGCTACCGTGCCCAGGACGAAAGCACGCTTGAATCGAAAGGGAGCTATGGAGCCATGCGCTGGGAATAAGTTCCTTGCCATGAGTGGGGGCAGATTTAAGATGGCATTTCTCGCTACCCACCCACGGAGGGCGACGGGGCTTGCTTTCTCCTGTAGAAATAGGCGGCCTGGGACTAGATCCCCTGGAGCGTTGTAGAACTTAACTAAAGTGCAGACGGATCTGGATCCTCCTTCTCATAGAGTGTAACGCGATCCTCTGTACGTGGACACGAAAATCTTTCACGGATTCCCTCCATAGTGAATATGCTTTGGTGGAATACAAGGTAGCAGAGACACGTCCCCTCCACGCCGTCCCTTAAAGGGCACGCATTCAGGGTCTGCATTCATACATCACACTAAACCACCTTAATCTCTTCGTTTCTGGTAGAGGATTTATTTGTACAGCTTCCTTCCCCCCTCAACTGACTCTCCCTTGACGTGGAGAAGTTGCACGTGATACAGTGTTGTCCTCTTGCGTAGTTGGTGTAACGCTTATGAAAAAAGGAGGTGGAACTATTCTATTTTCCCACTAATTCATTACATTGACTGACATGAATAAAACATTGTCCTGTCTTCAGAAAGCGGTGGGTGGAAGGTTTAGAGATCTGACTCGGAGGTTCACAAGAAGATGTTTAAAAGGGGCATGATAGCTTTGGTATCATTGGTGTTTCAATATTCAAAGATACTTTGACTTCTTAAATCATAAATAAGGCTGCCTCCTGAATATATGAATCCCAGACTAATCTTCATAAGTGTTTATTCAAAAATAAACAGTCTTCTGAATGGAGCATATTACCAAGAGGTTGGTTTGGGCTTGGAAACTATGCAGACTTGGGCCTGGTTGTGCTTGGATGGGAGCATCTCAAGGAATACCAGGGTTATTAATTGTTGAAGAACATCCTGGAAGGTGACACTTTTATAATGCTGCCCAGAAAACTGCATGGTTCTGTCCGTGTAGACAGCAGGAGTCAAATTTGACTCAAAGGCATCTTTACTACTTTTAATCTGGTCAATATGTATGAAATTGCACCATTAACCATGTGACTTGTAAACTATGAAAGAGGTCAAGTGAGGAAAAAGTAGTCGTAGAAAAGGGGAGAATATTCTCATTATTTTTTATCTCAGAAGAATCTTTTTTTCTTTTGCAAAAAAGGAATGTCTCTTCTAAGATGTGTATACTTCTTAGGACTTCTTGTGCTGCGCAAAGCTTTTGTATTCTTTTGTTCTAAAATGTACACACTTTAAACCTTACGCTATACAAAGTTTTTATTAAATTGTGGAGTCCTTGGTGCTCTCTGAGCCTTGTTGTTTTCTTGCAGACGTTTCATTGCCAGGCTAGGCAACATCCTCAGTGCGAAAAGGGAGTGGGACTTGCTCTCTGTTTATATACCATGGCTTGTCCTGCCTGTGTTGGTGGGGGTGTGGTTCTCTCCTTAGGAGTTCCTTGATTGGACTGTTGTTTGCTGCTTGGTTGATTGACTGAGATAATAGTTCCTTGATTAGGGTATAAGGACTCCACAGTTCAACCCTGAGCTACAAATATTCTCTTTTATTAAATTCTTCTATTTTGATAGAAATTTTAAAGCACCTGATTGATTTGTTGGCAGAACAGATCAATTTGATTTATTGATCAGTCCTGTGTGCACTTCTAAATAAGCTTCATTGGACACAGCAAGAGTTGCTTCTGGGTGAATATTCTGCACATACGGTATTATAGCCCTGGTAATACATTGTTGCTAGCATTAAAATATAAGGCAGGCAATGATAATTCCTCTCCAAATCTAAGAGCTTTTTACCCAAAATATACACTTAAGAAATACACAAGTATTTTTGGGGGGGGGGGGGAGTGGCTTTGAAGAAAGATTGCACAAATTGTCAATGGCTATTACTCAGGTGAAAATTGCCATATGATCATTCCAATGTCTGAGGCCCTAAGAGTCTGTATAGTAATTTTTGGGGAATGACAATAGGACAGGGGAGACCCAGATTCAAGTACAAGTAGTCCTCGACTTCCAATCATTTGTTTAGCGACCCTTCGAAGTTACGACAGTGCTGAAAAAAGTGACTTGCGACAGGTTCTCGCACTTATGACCATCGCAGCATCCCTGCGGTCACGTGATCAAAATTCAGGCACCTGGCAACTGGCATGTATTTACGACAGTTGCAGCATCCCGGGGTCATGTGATCGCCATTTGTGACCTTTCCGGTCAGCTTCCAACAAGCAAAGTCAATGGGGGAAGCTGGATTCGCTTAACAATCATGTGACTTGCTTAACGACCGTGGCAAAAGTAATTAAATCAGGTGTGACTCACTTAATGACCACCTCATTTAGCGACGGAAGTTCTGGTCCCAATTGTGATTGTAAGTCGAGGACTACCTGTAATGGAAGCTCACGAGTGATTTTAGGCATGAAACACTTTTCAGCCCAACTACTTCTCATTTTCTCTCATTTTTCTGCAGCTTCCCCAGCTGCTTCTCTCTTCTCTAGCCCAACCATTGGAAACAACCAGAGAGAGCCATGAAATCTCTGCTTCCCAATTTTTTAGAACAATCATCTGAAAAGCCAAGTTCATCCAACTTCGAAACAACCAAACCTGCCTAAAGTGGAAAAAATTCCACAAAAAATATTGACCCTGGAAAAAAATCCCATTTTGGACAAATTTCTACCCCACACCTTTGGTAGGAAGAGGCATCTGCAAGTCAGTTCCTGCCCCCAATATTCAGACTGAGAAAGCAAATTATCACCTGTTAATTCAATAAACCATGGTTAAACACAGTGTAGTTTGTCTTGGTATATAAAGCCAGTCTGTGTTTATTTACACTAAATCCTTGCAGGCTCCAATCCTTGCCCCACTTACAGGAACTCAGTGGAATGTGCTTTTCCCAATCTGTGTTTTGGTTCTAATTTTGTGAAGCTGCCTTCAATTCTTACGTTCTGTTTCACAGCTATGTATTGGTTTTATGGAGAGCATCACCTTATAGGAAAAGAGACAGGTTATCTCTCCAAAAGCAAGCTAGATATCCCTCTAGCTGTCATGGGAACAGCATTTAGATGGGGAAATAGGGGCTATTATTCTTTTTCTGTGCTATCCCCCTCCCAGTTCACAGCATATGACAATTTTCTCGCACAAATATAGATAAATGGCTGTTGTTTTGATCAGTTATCTTAGTAGATTTGTACACCAGAGCACAAGTGTGTATTTTTTTAAAAAATAACAATGACTGACCTATATGGATTGGTTGTTAGAGTATATACAAGTAACTGCAGTGAATATTATTAAAGCAAACTTTTTCATTAGTTTTCTCTTGAATATATTTAAGAGTAGACCTATGAACCTCCCAAGAATTTGTGTTCCCCTTATAATGAAACCTAAAAGAAAATACAGGAATATCACCCCTGTTTTTATATTCTATGGCAGAGCTTTCCAAACTCTGTGTCGGGACACGTTAGTGTGTCGGCTGCAGTGTCTGGGTGTGTCGCGGCTGCTGCTTCCTCCGAGCCCTGCCAGGATTCCGTGCAGGTCCTAGTGCCTGCCTTGTGCCTTGCTGCCTCCAGACCTGCTGTGATTCCGTGCATGTCCTAGTGTCTGCCTTGTGCCCTGCTGTAAGAGTGTGTCGCGAAATGGTGCCCTGCTATAAGAGTGTGTCGCGAAATGATGCATGTCTAAAAAGTGTGTCACCAACATGAAAAGTTTGGAAAGCTCTGTTCTATGGACATAAAATAAAATTATGTAAGGTTGGATCTAGATTTAATCATATTTAGAATGGACTCATTAAATCATGAATCATGAGAAACTATGCCATAAATGTTTGTGAATTGTTTTCCACATTCCTGGAATTCCAGACAAAGTGGCATGCTAACCTTGAACTTTTGTCCAGATGGACGATGAGATGTTTCTTGCCAACATCTTTCAATGAAAGTTGTTCAGAGGAAACTCATCCAAGGTTGGATGTTCCAGTACTAGTTTAAAATACATTTAGATCAGAGCACATACCAACACCTGAAGGTTAGAAATAGTATTCTGTATTCTTGTGAAAATATTAAAAAGGTGTAAGATATCCAATGCAATCCCAGTGTGTTGTACTGAGATGAGCCCAAGGCATCTCGAGAAGTTTTCTGCATGAAATACATTGGCTGGTCCATGCATTGTGCTAAGCCAGGAGTCAGCAACCTTTCCTGGCCCTGGGTACCATCTTTCCCTGGAAAATTGCTGGAAATTGTGGAATCGTGAGAATTTAAGAATGTCAAAATTGTGTAAGATTTGTCTGTCTTGTTCAATGTTGACAATTACAAAAAAAAGTTTAAATCAAAGTTTGAGGAGGATAGAGGCCACTTTATGAGTGGAGTGGGTCTTAATAGATGTGTTGGTGTCCACTGGCACCGTTGTTGCCAACCATTATGTTCAACCATGATTTCTTTTAAACATAGCTTGTTAATAAGCCACAGTAACTGGATTCACACATAAAACTAAACAGACTACATCATTATCTCTTGATCTGCTAGAATCTGAAGCCAGATTTTCCTTTTCTTTTCTTTGCTTGATTTTTGGATTAATCCATTTAGATACACCTTTTCTCCCCTGGTGCCTCAAGATAGTTGCACAAATTCCCAGAAACTCTAGCCAGTGAACTCACTGGGAGGTGAACTCCAACACGCTGGCAGCATCAAGAGTTTGATAATCTCCCATTCTCCATATTGCTCCATTCTTCATATTTAAAAGTCTATTTCTTAGATAAGTGTGGTAATAAATTGCAGTACAGTACAAAAGTGTGCATTTTAACCAACTTGTATCTGCTTACAGATTTCAGATGATTGGCCAGGATATAGCTTGGATCTGTTTACATATCCACAGCATTACTATGGAGACCTTGACTACGTCCTCATACCACATGGGATCATTGTTGACAGGTAAAATCTCTGGTGGATTTAAAAACCTGGGCTTTATATTCTCTGTAGGTACAATCCTACAATAGCTAATCATAGTTTTGAGTTGCTTGTCCATTTTCATTTTTTGTTCTTTCATCAGACAGCTTGAGAAGTCTCTTTGTAAGTCTCATTTCTATCATTCAGAACTTCCCAGACAAGGAGGAGTGGCTAAAATCCCAGAGTGTGAATTTAGATGTCACATTAAATATTGTTACTATAAAACAGGGGTTGCAGATCCATTTAAAACTAGGGGTTCTAATTTCTGATATATTAATTTGTTCCAAGCAAGTTTTTTTTGCCAATTAGTAGAGGGATTAGGTTCACAACTTGTTCTAAACCATGGTTGGATGTAACCATGATTGGTGGAATAAACTACAGTGGCTGGGTTTGGTGCAATACTAATTCAAAATCTATTTTAGACTTATTAGCATGTTTCAACCAATTGATTGTGACATATCCAAGGAAGTCCAATGATGTTATATTTTGGATGTGAAAATTTAAACTATAAATCTTCAAATCTATCCATTCTGCACTGTTTTAGATGGCTGTCTTTAGAAGACTAAGTGGGAAAATATCTGTTTTATATTTCATGCCTTAAGACGGGTGGGCCACTACACTCAGCAACGCTAGCCAACATAGTTGATGGTGAGAGATGCTGGGAGCTTTGCCTGTTTCAAATAATAATTTACAGTTTTAAATACATTCTGTCAAAATATGCTTTTGTTCCTGGTGGCTGGGGAGTATGCTATGATGACCTGACCTCCAGAGTATACTTTAAATTCTTAGTGTGTGAGACACTTTGAATGTTAATAATGGCCTAGAGCAGAGCTTTCCAAACTTTTCATGTTGGTGACACACCTTTTAGACATGCATCATTTCGTGACACACTCTTACAGCAGGGCATCATTTCGCGACACACTCTTACAGCAGGGCACAAGGCAGGCACTAGGACCTGCGCGGAATCACAGCAGGTTTGGAGGCAGCAAGGCACAAGGCAGGCACTAGGACCTGCACGGAATCCTGGCAGGGCAGGTTTGGAGGCAGCCAAGCACAAGGCAGGCACTAGGACCTGTGCGGAATCCTGGCAGGGGTTGGAGGCAGCAGCAGCCGCGACACACCCAGGCACTGCAGCCGACACACTAATCTGTCCCGACACACAGTTTGGAAAACTCTGGCCTAGAGGCTAAATGTCTAAGATGTAACTCAAGGTGTAGAGAAAAATGATGGGAGAACAGCATCTCTTAGGTAACATTCACTGCCTCCTGATACATAAAAACAGCAATGACTTAGGATTGCTGGGTTCCTCACCGGCTAATCAACATACTTTGAAGATCTGGTATAATAAGCTGTGAAAACGTGCTACGTGTTGACAGAGGAAACTTACATTGTGTTACATGTGAAACATGCTTCTGAGCTGTGAAAATGCATATAAGAATTCTGATATTCTTGTGTCAAAATGAGACAGTGTTTCAGACAGTTGCATCAGAATTTGGAAGGTGGTGCTCATCCAAATATTTATTTATTTATTTATTTATTTATTTATTTATTTATTTATTATTTTTTTTTTAGATTTATCCCTGCCCATCTCTGCCATGGCAGACTCTATATCTATATCTATAGATATAGTTCAGGAGCAAAAAACTAGTGCTTAAAGCAGAGCTTTCCAAACTGTGTGTTGCAACACGTTAGTGTGTTGGCTGCAGTGTCTAGGTGTGTCACGGCTGCTGCAGCCTCCAAGCCCTGTCAGGATTCCACACAGGTCCTAGTGCCTGCCTTGTGTCCTGCTGTAAGAGTGTGTCACGAAATGATGCATGTCTAAAAAGTGTGTCACCAACATGAAAAGTTTGGAAAGTTCTGGCGTAAAGTGAAGTCTCTTTTGAGTTGATCTGTGCTGGTAACATGCCAATTTCTTGGTATGATATAGAATTAATTTGTCCATGTTTTCTTTTTTCTTTTTAATTTCCTGGTCTAGCCTAACCCTGAGGTTTCCTAATGATCTCCTGTTTAAGTACTAACCAGGTCTGATCTTGCTTAGTCGTCAAGACAGCCAAGTTCTGGAGGATACTGAATACCCCCTAGAATTACATCACCCGAGTTCAGTGGCTACAGGTTTTTGGCATTGATTTTCATGCAAATGAGAATGAAAATAGCTCCCACAAGCCCTTGCTAGGCTTTTTTTAATAAGAATTTTATTGAGTTTAAAGCAAAGATAAAAACTACAAAAAAGCAAAAAACTACAAAAAAAAGTAAAAAAGTGAGAAACACAAGAACAAAGAATTTTTTGAAGATTACATAGAAAGGTGACTTCCGACTTTTAACAGGTGGTCCGGCACTGGGCTAGAGTTATATAAATTTTATATTTTTATTAAATGTTTTAACTTTTTAAATTTTAATTAATATTTTCCCCTTTTTTTAATTCCTGCATTTCTGATACGAAACGAGACAAGACTTTCAACAGGAAGGATATACAGCAATTTCCATAATCAGTCCCTTACTCTATATTAAACCAAGATCACATTATTTCTTGGCTTAAAGCATCTTTTAAAGTATTTCTTTGCATTAAAGCTACCCCAAAAAAACCTCTGCCCTTGAAAAAGCAAAAATTTTGGTTCCCTTCAGTGATGCCACCATTAAATATTCCACTAGTGAGTCTGGTGGAAATTTTTCTTATTTATTTGACTTGACTTGACTTGACTTGACTTGACTTGACTTGACTTGACTTGACTTGACTTGACTTGTATGGCTACCCATCTTAGAACCACAACTCTGGGTGGCTCACAATAGTTGTATAAAACCAAACACCATACAAAACCAAACACCATACAAAATATAAAAGCAGTCTCCCTTGATGCAGCCGACAGAACTCTTCCAACTCTGACTTCACCCTATCCCAGTGCTTGGTTGAAGAGCCCTCTCCTTACAGCTTTCCGGAAGGTTAAGAGGGTGGGGCCTGCTGGACCTCAAGGGGACGGGTGTTCCCCAGGGCAGGGGCTGCCACGGAAGAGCCACATTTCCTAGTCCCACTAGATGGCAACATTTAAGGGAAGGGACCTAGAGTGTGCCTACTCTATCCAATCTGGTGGAACAGGCAGATATCCTCAAGGAGAGGTGGTCCTGCAAATAACCCTTTTTATGCACTACAGGAGGCATCAAAATGAAATAGCTTTTAAAATGTAACTGTGTATGAAGTTGAATATGGTTGCGTTGCACCAAAAAAGATGTGTGAACTGGAGAAACCCAAGTCTTACCTTATATTTATCTTTAATTCTCGCTTTAGGATAGAACGTTTGGCCAAAGATATCATGCAAGACGTTGGATTCAATGACATTGTGGTTCTCTGTGTACTTAAAGGTGGCTACAAATTCTGTGCTGATCTTGTGGAGCATATTAAGAACCTCAGTAGAAACTCAGAAAGGTTCATCTCCATGAAAGTTGACTTTGTTAGACTGAAAAGTTATCAGGTAAGTAATGAATGAACAGAAACAAATACCTCTTTAATGGAATGTGATTTGATTAGTGCAGTTTTCCCTAGTCTAATGCTCTACAGCTGCATTTGGCCTAGAGTTCCCAGAATTCCTAGTCGACATGGTCCATGGCTATCCTAACTGAGAATTCTGGGTATTGTTACCATATAAATAGAGGACCCCAAGTTTGATTAAGACAGGATTACAGCACTATTGATGAAATCTGATGAATTATTTTCTTCAGCAGAACAAGAACAATTTCCCAGTTCTCCTCGTACACTCAATATCTGTTCCAAAGAGTCTCCAAAAGTCTGAAGTAGAATTGTGGGTTGCATTGAGAAGGAGAGGATGGAAAAGTCCCATTAGAGTTCATCCTTTTTCTTTTCTTTTTTCTTTAAAAAAGGTTTCACAATGGATTTCCCCAAGCTTATGCTGTTGTATGTCTATGAATAGACTGATACAGTAATGGTAATAAACTCTATTTTAATAGGTTTTTCTTTTTCTTTCCTGAAGAAAACATAAACAAACAAACAATTCTTTATTACGGTCATAGACCAGCATAGAAGAAAACATATCTTTGGGAAAGAGGTTTAATTTAAGATCCTGCATTGACTTTACTAGTATCATGAATTCTTTATCCCAGCCAGCTTCAGAGTCCCCTTTTTCTTGGAGAAATAGAAGAGACATCGAGCCAGTCATTTGTTTGCTTATTTACTGCCAGGAAGATTCCTGAAATTACTTAGAACCATTGGACCTGTATTAAAACCCACTTAATGTTGTACTTTAAATGTGTTTTAAAGTGGAATTCAGGCCAGCTAACGGCAGTTCAATAAAGGGTAACCCCAGATTCTTTGGGGGGATAGGGTTGATCCAAAATGTATTTTTCTTTTCCAAGTTGCAGTGGCCTCCCCTTCTCATAATGCTGCATAGCAAACAAGTGTAGAAACGGGGGAATTCCAAAAGCAGTTTCTGATATGGCATGTGGTCTCACAGCTGTTGAAAGCAAAAAAAGTGAAAAATTCCTCTGTGCTTGCACAAGCCCTCAGGAGTGAATCTAAACAGCTCTTTGGATGGTTGCCACTGTTTACAGTGGACACTACCTTCTCTTTGGGTCATGAATATGTATGATATCTGGAATAGGAAGCTGAAGTATCGGTGGCTAAGATTGTCCACATTTCTTTCTGACCCCACAGGCTTGAGTCAAGTTTAAAGAACACTTTAAGCAAGAAGCTTTTCTGGTTGTCCCTTTGTTCCTTTGGTATTTGTACACTTTTTTTGCCCTGTGTTTTCAGACCATTTCCCAACCAAATTCATCCCTGTCCTATAAAATGAGTATTTGCACATCTGGATCGGTTCACAGTTGCTTGGATTCCATTTTTGTACCAGTAGCACTACAGTTACACCTCTCTGAGCTGATGTGACAAGCAATTTGTGAATAAACATTCATTTGACTTTAATACTTTAATTCTGCACGTGTGGATTGCAGGCTTTCTCTCATCGTTCAGTTGTCCTGTTCCGTTTAGCTTTTCTTTCTCGGTTCTTCATATCTTACTCTTCCTTCCTAATCCAGAGAGCAGTTTTCTTCACTTGATTGATTTTTCTACCTCTGAGGATCCCTCTACTAACCATTTCCCATTTCTCTTTCTTAAGGGAGTCCTGCTGTTTTTCTGTTCATTTTATGCAGCTGTGCTCTTTTCTCTCTCCAACTGTTTGTCTCCAAGAACCATGTCCAAGTCTTGTAAACAGTAGTGGGATTCTGATGGGTGTTCTTGCTCGATGTTCAGCATTCGTGGCTAAAAGGTTAGTTTGTCACAGACAATGTTAAAGGGAAAGAGGGGAGGGAGCTTCTCAATTGAAGCACAGAGAACATTTCCACCAAAGTTAGTTTGTACACTTGGTATCGCTGAAAAACAGGAGAATTGGGGCTGTTTAAAAGCTTGCTGTTTTATCACCCAGGTGTACAACCTGGGTCCCCAAGTGTTCCCTGAAAACGTTGAGTGGAGTCCAAAGAACTCTGTAAGTTGTTACAAATTTGTAAATGTTAATATCTCCCTCCTTGTGAGGGAGATGGGTAGGATATAAATGTGATTGATTGATTGATTGATTGATAGATAGATAGATAGATAGATAGATAGATAGATAGATAGATGATAGATAGATGATAGATAGATGGATAGATAGATGATAGATAGATAGATAGATAGATAGATAGATAGATAGATAGATAGATAGATAGATAGATAGATTAAAAAATGATGGCAGGGGAAATTATGAATAAAGGACTGGAGAGTAAGTGGGATAACAAAAAAATTAAATTACCTATCCATTTAAATGAAATCATATGTACAGTACCCCATATCTTTATCCCCAGAAAGCTCCTCCTCACCCCTTAAAAATCATAGGCAAACTAGGCTCTGCTAAAAGGGGCCAGCTGTGTTGTCAGAGGGCGAGGGGGGAATCTCTAAACCAGTTGTTTCTCAACCTGGGCAACTTTAAGAGATGTGGACTTCAACTGCCAGCTTTTTCCCAAAAGCCGGCTGGGGAATTCTGGGAGTTGACGTCCACATCTCTTAAAGTTGCCCAGGTTGAGAAACACTGCCCTAAACATTAATAGCACCTTCTCAGAACAGTTTCTTGGATTTGCAATTTGTCAAGAGCAATATTGATTTGACCTAACTGCCACAAACCTTCAAAGAAGAGATGCAAGCTTTGTAACCAATTTATTGTGCTCAAGTGGCACTCTTTTGAGAGCATCCTTCATCTAAACGCTGTTTCATATATGATACTTTTGAAAGCTATTCATGGTATTTTTTCAGAAAAGAAGTACCTCATTTGAAGAAAATGGTCCCCTGGCTATAAGCTCTTAGAACAGTGCTTTCCAATCTGCTGCCGTTGGCGACACACCAACGGCGGCGGGGGTGTGCATGGCGGCGGCGCGGGGGGGCACGTGGAGGCGGCGGTGTGCACGGCGGCGGCACCTCCACCAAAACACAGAAGCGCTGATGGCGCGCCGCTGCCGCCGCCGCCATACACACCCCCGCTGCCGCTTCCGGGTTGTGTGGCGACACACCAGACTGTGTGTTGTGACACACTAAAGTGTCGCAACACACAGTTTGGAAAGCTGTGTCTTAGAATATATATATATTTTTACTCTAAATCTAAACCTGAAGCTTGAAAATGCCATGTTCAGCTTCCGTTGTCAACTCTGTATTTATCCATGTGTCACTGGGAATCATCAAAACAAAGTTTCAGGGGTATCTAGTCAAGTGATTCAGAGTTTGGAAAAATGTATAGCTTGAATCTTTTGACACACGTCAGAATTTATGAGAGCAAGAACATAACTACTTCAGAAAAATGTGATCGTACCCTGAACAACAACCCTAACGTACAATGAACAGGTCGAGATGGATTTTACAGCAAATACATTTACTCTACATGTTTCCTTTGTCTGGATCCTGTTGTTTAATTTATTTTGCAGACGTTCCTTCTTGGTGATGTGATCATCAGTAGAAGTTAGTGTTTCTGAACACTACAAATGTATAGCAAGACTGGCCTTGTGTACGGCACAGAGCCAACCATTTGGACATGTTGGTGCCATTCAGTAAATAATTGAAGTTTTTGAAAATGGCTGCATTGCTGATTTTAGAAGCTTGATTCTCATTTTAGCTTTAAGCTATACACTAACTGGAAAGCTGTAGAGTACTTCAACCCCCTTCTTTGTTGCCCACAAAGCCCCCCTCCCATGTAATGATGGGCACCGTATGTAGCATATACTTCAAAAAGGCTTAATACACTTTAGCATAATAAAGAAAATACACAGCCCCCCACCCCACCCAAATCAGGAAAAAAATAGAACATCCAGGCCACTTCCAGCCCCCCTCCGCCCTTTGTGTATCTCCTTATCTACTGCAGTCTTTGTCCATACTAGAGTCATTATGGCTGCAAAAGAAATTGCATATTCCTGATCTCTTGTCCAAGGGCAAGAATGAAATCCCTCCCTATGTGACCTACAGTTCTGTTCAAAAGAAGAAAAAACAGGTATCTCATTTAATGAATCACACATTGAATGTATTGTGTAGTTTGGCTCCTAAACTGAGATTTATGATCTCAGTGCTACAATATCTTAATCATTGAATACAGGTAGATAAGTTGGACTGTGGCATCCATCATTCCTAGCCAACTTGACCTTTGGCTCAGGCTGCTATATTTTGGATATACTTTGGGCATCATGGGGAAAAAGCAATGCCTTGGTTTCCAGTGAACTAATTGCTGTACTGTATAGACTCTTTGTTGTTGCTTTCTTGCATGAGACTTTGATTATCACTGGATGTCCTATTGCTGATTTATAAAACCTTCAGCCTATAATGGGGTAAGTAAATGTTATGCTGCTCAGGCATAAGAACATTTCCCTGGCTAAAGAATGACGCTAAAAGAAATTACCAACCATTCCCTGAAAACACAATCTGTCTAAATGAACTGCTCTTAACTCTCTGGAACAAGGAAAACGGGACACTTATTAGATTTGCTGATCCCATTTTGCCAGCTATATATGCATTTTCAGTGTGTGGAATATAGAAATTGTGACCCTAATAGTGTATGCATAGCTGTTTTATCCCTGCCCTTAAGCATCTCTGTTAATTCTTTCGGTAATGGCTATTTTTCCCTTTTGGAAACATCTCAGATCAAGCATTCAGTTCCCTGTGCTTTCCTATCTGCAGTTGAAATGGTGATTTGTGTTGTCTTCTCTCTCACTATGTGGTCGTGGATTAATTACCAATTGGCGCCTGCCTGGTGGAATGAATTTCCATAACCCTCGGAGCCAGTGTTTGAACTAATTTAAGATGAGTTTTCAAATGAGTGGGAGGGCCAGGGATGAGAAGTCAAATTAGCACATGATTTGGCCCTCTTTTATGAATGTTGGCAAGGGATCCTTGGCAAATAAATCTTCTTTCTCTCTCTTTTGGTAGGGACTGCTTGTTTTTTCTTCTGTTCAAAGAGAACCCTATTAATATGTTGGGGAAATGTGAATTATGACTCTTTTAATTGCTTGTTCTAATGCCTTCAGAGCTGGGTACAGAAATGACTGTATCTGCTGTATTAATACTGGGGTTTCCAACCATTCTGGCTTGAGGAGACATGAACATGATATGGGCACTCTCACAAAACAGCTGCTAAGGAGTGGTCTATTCACAAAATGGCTGCCAGGGGACATATCAAGCACTGATTTATCAAAATGCTATCTGCCCTTCCATCGTTCTCCCTCCTGGCTTACTGCCTATTACCTCTGCTAACCTTGGTTCTTACTCTGGGCAGCTGGGCACCCTTTCACGGTAAGGACAGGGCTGCAGCTGCCCATTATTTTTATTTTCTAGGAAAGCTTATAGGGCCCATTGCATCCAAAATATTGGCTTGGATGGCTATGAAGGACCATCAGTGGGTTGGGAGCTTGCTACATGATACAGATGCTGTGTTCTCCTGTTCCAGCAACAAATGTTTTGTAGTGCAAAATTCAGGTAGCTCAAAATTCAGACAAACAAGAAGGGGGAGGGATTTTTTAGCATGACTGGAATGGATATTTTGTAGAAATAGGGGCAAGGTTGATATGGGAAGAACCATGGAGCCTTGATATGGCCTAAGATCCATTCATTAACTTAAATGAAGTTCAACTCTAACTGCTTTCTCTCTATAAAGAAGTCTTACTTGCTACAGGTGATCAAACCTGAGTATTTTGAAAATTCTGCTAATGTTTCTGCTTGTTCTTCATTATAGGCACAACTTTTTACCTATCAAATAATTGCCAACTTAACTGAATGGCTGAATCATTGGCTTTTGATTTGATAACACAGTATTTTAATTTTTAATTAAATAAATAAATATTTCACAGACCTTTTAATAGCATTTTCCCCCTTTACATCGGATGAGGGTCACATTGGATCTAAATGCCAGGTAACAAAAGAAACCCCAATCCATGATCTCTGGACTGGAGAGCAGGAAATTATATAAGAAATGTGTTGTTGTTCAGTCGTTTAGTCGTGTCCGACTCTTCGTGACCTCATGGGACCATAGCATAGGGACTAGCAAAAACTAGATGCAGATTCTGATTTTATTTCATGGATTACAAAGTGAGCTGTGGTGACTTTGTTCTCTCTCTCGCTTTGTATGATAATGCCTGACTGAATTAATCCTCTTCCGAGTAGTTCTTCAATTCTTCTTTCTTACTGGATGCTAGCTAAACATATCCTGCCTAAGAAGCAAAAAAGAAAAGTTCTATCATAGTTTCTTTAAAATTATTTGTATGTCAATGGGATCAGTCACAAGGGGAACCTTTAATGTGGTGAAAAACAGATACCCATTAAAGCGGTTAAAACTAGATATTTTTAAAATTGACAGTTGATTAAAAGTCAACTATCAACACACAGACGGAGCAGCCTCATTAAAAAGCACAGTCTCTTCTAATGATCGAGCAGACTCAAAAGTCCATCTGAAAGATTTGATGATCTTCCTCAAGGTAGGAGTTGTCTACCAGTGAAACCAATTGCCTCATGGTTGGCATGTTCCTCCTTCACTGGAGGTCTTCATCCTGAAGCTAGATAGCCAGCCCTCTGAAAAGCTTTGTTAGCTCCTGCACCAAGCAAGGAGTTGGACCTAATGGCCTCTGAGGTCCCTTCCAGCTCTGTGGTTCTAAGAGGCAAGAGCTAGCTTAGCTTATCCCAGTCTGCTGCCTTCCAGATGCATCGGATTACTTCTCCCATAATGTTGAGCAGCAACGGAATAAAGGTTTTATTCATGCATGCCACGGAACTCAGCCGTTCTTGACATTTAAGTTCCTTCAGTGCAGAGTTTTTAATATATTTTTAAACAGCCCCAGCTGCTCAGCCTGTATCCTATCACCATCCTCTTGAAGAAATAGCTGTCTTCCTATTGGTGATTCATGATTTGGGAGATTATGAATCATAGCAATGTGCTTAGGCTGCTGTAACGATTATCTTACTTCCTTTTCCTTTATGCTAACAGCACTGCCTACAGAGCATTTCCTTTCATTTAACTCTGGAAAAGGGGCATCATTAATTGGAGCAACCCCAGATTCTTTATAATTTCCCCAGAGACTTGGATGACATCCTTTGCTGGCATCTCTTAAACCTTGCTCCTTAAAATAGATCCAAGTCAGTCCACTGCCTTGTGAGGCATAAAGTAGAAAGGGCCTAGGTTACACTTCAGGAATGCAACAGTTCAAGAGTAAGACAGCGTCTTTTCACTCAACCCTGCCTATCCTGTGATCTTTCAGTTATTATAAGGAGGGGCTTGTTTTGGGGTGAGATGATGGAGATATTTTGAATATCTGCTGATACTCAAAAACTGCTCCTCAGGGTCCTTTTCAATTAGAATTGGAATCTGTGCTTTCAGAATTTATCTCCAGTTGCCCACCATGGTGACTTTGGTAGATATGCTGGAATGCAACACCCGGAATTGTCACAATGTCCAAATACAGCCCAACCTTTCCTACCTGGTGACATCTAATTAAATTGTATTGCAGGTAGAACAGTGTTCAGCAACCTGACCTATGGCTGTGTGGCTAGGAATTATGAGGATTATATTCTATCAGATTGTGAGGGTACCATGTTGGAGAACAGGCCTTTTCAATATCATCTGGTTTAATCAGTGGTTTTAAGTCTTTTAGGAGAGTTTATTTTAAAATGTTTTTAAAATTATTAGTTAGTATTAATACTGTGTAGGTAACGAAACGAAGCTGAGGGGGCGTTGTGGCTCAGCGGGTAAGACGCCAGGCTTGTCGATCGGAAGACCGCAAGTTCGGAGGTTCGGGACCCTAGCCCCGTGTGACGGAGTGAGCTCCCGCACTCGCCCCAGCTCTTGCAAGCCTAGCAATTCGAAAGCATGCAGATGCAAGTAGATAAATAGGTACCACTTCGGTGGGAAGGTAACAGCATTCCGCGTGCATCATGCCGGCCACATGACCGTGGAAGCGTCTTCGGACAACACTAGCTCTTCGGCTAACAAACAGAGATGAGCGCCAGCCCCTAGAGTCGGACACGACTGCACAAACGTGCAGGGGGAACCTTTACCTTTACCTTTTTAATGAAACATATTTTTGATAATGTGCCAACAAGTCATTGTCCACTCTAGCGACCAAATGGATGGATTTTCTGCATGACGATCTGTCCCTAACCTGGTCTTTCAGGTCTTCCAGTGGTGCACTCAGCACCACTGTATCTGAGTCCATCCACCTTGCTGCTGGTCGTCCTCTTCTCTTTCTTTCTACCTTTCCCAGCATCGGAGCTTTCTCCAGAGTGCTAGGGCTTCGCATAATGTGTCCAAAGTAGGACAATGTGAGTCTGAGTGAAGTATATACAAACTGCTTAAATGATAAATATATTATGGTGTCAGTGTACTTTACAGTAGTTGCTTCTACGCATGGTGACTATCCTCATATTTCCATTCCAGTCTACTAATTAACATAAATCTTAACTTTTGCAGACTTACAGGTCTTTAAGACCAATGATTAGTTTCTCTTTATTATATATATGCAGTAACATTTATTAAGTGAGTAGAACTAATCTGGGTTTTTTCCATGACATTAATTCTTTACATGGTCAGTGAGCCTATGATCAACTTGAAAAGTCTTTCTGTTCAATTACTAAATTTCAATTTACTGCCAGTATTGTCACCTCCATGAGATAGATAGCTACAACATTAAATCCCACACCTGAACCCAGTTCATTTCTTCACCATTCAGATGCTGGAAATCCCACATTAAAATGTAACTTATTCTTAAACTCCTGTAATACTAGCTATACATGTATTTGGTCATGAAACCTAAAAAGATTTTCTATTATTCAGAAGCAGTATTCCATTGAAAAGATTAGAAAACAATCAATTGAAACTGAAATAATCAATATTATTTATTAATATTATTTAATATATTAATTTAATCATATTGCTTAATATAATTGATATTGCTTAACATAATATTAATATAATTTAAATATTAATAAAGATGGATGGATGATATTCTGGAGGTGACGGACTCGACCTTGGGGGAGCTGGGGGTGGTGACGGCCGACAGGAAGCTCTGGCGTGGGCTGCTCCATGAAGTCACGAAGAGTCGGAAGCGACTGAACGAATAAACAACAACAATAAATATTAATATTATTGATTTTATAATAATGATAAAGAGCCAGTTTGGTGTTTGGTTTAAGGCACCAGGCTAGAAACCCGGGAGACCATGAGTTCTAGTCCTGCCTTAGGCACAAAGCGAGCTTGGTGACCTTGGGCCAGTCACTTTCTCTCAGCCCTCAGAAAGAGGCAATGGCAAACCATTCTGAAAAACCTTGCCAAGAAAACTGCAGGGACTTGTCCAGGTAGTCTCCAAGAATTGGACATGAAGGATTAAAAAAATAATAACCTTTAGACCAGCATATTTTATCCAGTAGAAGCTTCTAACCACAGAATCCCTTCCCAAAATGTTTGTGCCCCTGAGTTGGTGGGCAGGTTGAAATCACCAAACACCTCTTCTTCTCCTCTTCATTTTATAGAGCCATCGGCAGTGCCCTTGATCTCCACTACTCGCCAGGTTTCTAGGGTGCCCTAATCAGCTTTACATCTACCTGCTACTGTAATTTCTGATTCCAGCCTCCAAATAACATATAATGTTGCCAGGCTTGGCTCAGCTGCCTACAAAATCCACCAAGTCCTGATTGCCAGCTAGAGAGAGTCACCCTCAGCACAGTACCTGCCAAACTCTTATACTGTTATTAACCTCCCATTTTTCACTTCTGTAGCTTTTGCTGCTTCAGATTATTTTTTTAGCATTGTAGATAGCACAGCACAGATTTGGGTTTATAGCAGACTTACATCTTTTATCTCTCCATCTCTTAACTCTATAGTTACTGTCCTTAACTGTTTTTAAACACAG
Organism: Charina bottae; assembly: GCA_023362775.1. Lineage (NCBI taxonomy): Eukaryota > Metazoa > Chordata > Lepidosauria > Squamata > Charinaidae > Charina > Charina bottae. The sequence goes on along the minus strand of JALMGJ010000007.1, from coordinate 49,032,273 downwards.
ACTGACGTTATGTGCTGTAGTTGTGAATGTCATCTTTTCTAAGTTTTCATGTTGGTCAAAAACTCAAATGAAGTTAGATTGGATTCCAAGAATATTTGTTTCTGTAGAGGACAGTTGTTGCTTTTATACCCTGCGTACACACTTTCCAAGGTCTCTGATTGACAGTAGGATGCTGAAACTTGTGGTTTGATCCATAGAGGTTTTTGCAAGTTCTCATAACTTGTTTTTTTATTATTTGCTTACAGTATGCATAAGAATCCCATTTTCATCCCCCTTCCTGAGCTATATATAATATTTGTAGATAGATTAATACTGAAGATGTGCAAAGTCTACTGTTCCAGAAGGGAACTGGTCTGAGGAACTCTGGGGAAGCGCAAACTACTTCCGGTTTGGAAGATTAAATTATAGAAAACAGCTGGACCACCCTCTGAATGGCTGGATTAATGTGGTCCAGAGAAGTAGTAGAGCATTCTGGAGTTACCCAGGATAGAGATAAGTTTAGTAGACCCTTAATAATGAATAGCATTTATACTTTTGATTGGCTTAGGTAAAGGTAAAGGTTTTCCCCTGCACAGTCGTGTCCGACTCTAGGGGGCCGTGCTCATCTCCGTTTCTCAGCCGAAGAGCCAGCGCTGTCCGAAGACACTTCCGCGGTCATGTGGCCAGCATGATGCGCGCAGAACGCTGTTACCTACCCACCGAAGTGGTACCTATTCATCTACTTGCATTTGCATGCTTTTGAATTGCTAGGTTGGCAAGAGCTGGGGCGAGTGTGGGAGCTCACTCCGTCACGCGGGGCTAGGGATTCGAACCTCCGAACTTGCAATCTTCCAATCAACAAGACTGGCGTCTTAACCACTGAGCCATCCTGCCCCCTTGATCGGCTTACAGATCAATAAAAAAAGGATCCCTGCCCACCAATTTACAGTCTGACAAGACAAAAAGAGATAAGACAGCACACAAAGAAAAAGGGGAAGGGAAGAAAATATTCAGATATGCCAAGTCTTCGTGCTAATGCTGATACTGTAATCAGAAGGTGTAATGCAGCCAGGAGTTGTCAGAGGTCTTATGAGGACTAGCTGGACAGAAACAGCTCAAAGAGAAGAGGAAATCAAAATTGCTGTTTGCTCAGCTGAGTAGATGGAATAGCTCTAATTCCTACTTTTCCCTCTAGCATAGCCAATGGAATGCAATCCTATCTATGCACATGGATTCTGTGGAGATTCTTTCTGAGTAAATACGGATAGGATTACACCGCCAGTTAGTAAGAATGGTGTTTGTGCAGGAGGAGTTCAAGGGCAAGCTGCAAGCTATGACACTCTGGATGAAATATCCCATCACAGAAAGGGTGTCTGCGTGCAAAAGGCTGTGATTGTGTGGTTACTTTGTTTTTCCAATGGATTTTTATTGACTCCAGAAGTTATTTGTGGTGATTTGTGAATTCCTGGAAAGTGGACCAATCCCAAGATATGACCTTATATTTTAAAGTGATTTTTGCAAAACGAATTCTTAAATGCTAACACACCAAGCAAAAATATTTTGATATCGGAGCAGAATTTTAATACTGCTTTCTATAATTCTCAAATTCCAAGTTAGAGCTCCCTGCCAGACATGGCTGGAAATTATAGACCCAAACCACCTGGCTAAGAAAGACCATTGTAGATCTACAAATTCATACCCAAAAGGAGCTCTTCTTACTGAAACCTGTATTCATGGCTATGGTAGGCAGCCACCTAGATTTGTACGTAAGTAGCTAATAGATACTTATTCTCAAAGAAGCCTCATTCCAGTTTGCCATAAATGGCAGGCATTCTATGCACCTAAAAGACTTTTCCGACACATTAGTGTGTCGCGGCTGCTGCTGCCTCCGAGCCCTGCCAGGATTCCGCGCAGGTCCTAGTGCCAGCCTTGTGCCTTGCTGCCTCCAAACCTGCTGTGATTCCGCGCAGGTCCTAGTGCCTGCCTTGTGCCTGGCTGCCTCCAAACCTGCCCTGCCAGGATTCCGCGCAGGTCCTAGTGCCAGCCTTGTGCCTTGCTGCCTCCAAACCTGCTGTGATTCTGTGCAGGTCCTAGTGCCTGCCTTGTGCCTTGCTGCCTCCAAACCTGCTGATATTCCATACAGGTCCTAGTGCCTGCCTTGTGCCCTGCGGTAAGAGTGTGTCGCGAAATGATGCATGTCTAAAAAGTGTGTCACCAACATGAAAAGTTGGGAAAGCTCTGCATTAAGGTTAGCTAAGGAAGCCCTGTTCATGGTCTGGCTAGCAATGTGGTGATAGGAATAGGAGCTCCTCAGTGGTTTCCCTCTGATTATGGAACTTGCTCTTGGCAGTCCCCCTGCTGTCATGTTTCAAAGAACTGAAATTGTACTGGCTTGGACATTTGAAAGGTAAGAACTATCCTAGGACCAGTTTGCCTTTTAATATGAATTTTGTTTTAATTGTTTTATGTTCTACTTTATTGTTGTTGTTTATTCGTTCAGTCGTTTCCGACTCTTTGTGACTCCATGGACCAGCCCACGCCAGAGCTTTCTGTCGGCCGTCACCATCCCCAGCTCCCCAATGGTTGAGTCTGTCGCCTCCAGAATACCATCCATCCATCTTGCCCTTGGTCGGCCCCTCTTCCTTTTGCCTTCCACTTTTCCTAGCATCAGCTTCTTCTCCAAGGTATCCTGTCTTCTCATTATGTGGCCAAAGTACTTCAGTTTTGCCTTTAATATCATTCCCTCAAGTGAGCAGTCTGGCTTGATTTCCTGGAGTATGGACTGGTTTGATCTTCTTGCAGTCCAAGGCACTCTCAGAATTTTCCTCCAACACCACAGTTCAAAAGCATCTATCTTCCTTCGCTCAGCCTTCCTTATGGTCCAGCTCTCGCAGCCATAGGTTACTACAGGAAATACCATTGCTTTAACTATGCGGACCTTTGTTGTCAGTGCGATGTCTCTGCTCTTAACTATTTTATCAAGATTTGCCATTGCTCTCCTCCCAAGAAGTAGAGGTCTTCTGATTTCCTGGCTGCAGTCAGCATCTGCAGTAATCTTTGCGCCTAGAAATACAAAGTCTGTCACTGCCTCCACTTTTTCTCCCTCTATTTGCCAGTCATCAATCAAGCTCGTTGCCATAATCTTGGTTTTTTTGAGGTTTAACTGCAACCCAGCTTTTGCACTTTCTTCTTTCACCTTCGTCATAAGGCTCCTCAACTCCTCCTCGCTTTCAGCCATCAAAGTGGTATCATCTGCATATCTGAGATTGTTAATGTTTCTTCCAGCGATTTTAACTCCAGCCTTGGATTCCTCAAGCCCAGCATGTCGCATGATGTGTTCTGCGTACAGGTTGAATAGGTAGGGTGAGAGTATACAACCCTGCCGTTCTACTTTATAGGAGCCTATAAAGCCTTATACTGTTCTTTATCTATTTGCCTTTATTAAGGATTGGTTTATTGCTCTGTTATATCTTGCTTTGGGCTCCTTCAGGAGGAAGAGGAGTATGCTACTAATAATAGTAAATAATCATAATTTCAGTATTTACCCTTCCCTGCCCAGCATACATAAGGCTCTCTCTAGTGGTTAGTCTTCATTACGATGTTAAAAATCATTTTGCAATAACCTCTCTGATTTCACAAGAGAATGTAAGCAATTTAATGTTGTATACATTGGCAGGATTCACACAAGAAACTTAACTCAGTCAAAGGTGACCTGAGTGTGTTGTGCAAACACCCAAGTCCAGTCTTCCTGTAGACTGGCTTTGTGTACCACAGTGCCACTGTGGGGTTGTTGGGCAGATATCAGAACATCCCTATACAAAATTGGCTTTGGGTGAGTTAAGAAAGGCAGGAATATTGATCCATGTTCTCCTTCTCTGCCCTCTTTATAAATATGTCTATTCAACATTGATTACACCTATTTTGAGAATTAAGGCAGGCAGCATTCTTGCCTTTCTGCATTCTTATCTTTTACATTTCTCAAACATAGCTAAATGATCATGTATAATATGAGTCAAAGATGTTGACTCATCTAATGTTCAAGGAGAGGTGGTATACTAGCAGATATTTAGACTTAAAGCTTTCCTGGGATATATGATTTACGCAACTATGAAAGTCTATCTTGTGAATTTGGATTAACTTTTACTTTTGTGCTTTTGTTTTTGTTTTGGACCCTAATAACATTACTTACTAAAACCTAGTCAACAGTAAGGTAAAGAAAGGGTTTGTTTTAAATCAAAGAAGCCCTGGAGTTATATTGGATTGGCCTATTCTCTCCCAGTCGTCCAAATACCAAAGCTCACTCAACTGTAGGATAGTTTCCAAACCCAATCCGTATGACCTATAAGAAAAATTGTAATGAAGCCTTGCTGGTATTCTCCTGATGCAAGAGTTTATGGGATACAAGCTAGGATTACTGGAAGTGAGAGAGGGATTCTTTATTGCCCCAAATCATGGCTCTTGACCAGCTACTGTCATTGTGCTGCCACAACCTCTAATAAAGAGATATGGCTGGATCAGTGTCTGATTGGGTTAAGCATGTTCTCTGAGCAAGAACATATGTAGAATGGTTAGGAAGCAGAAAATATTTTCAGAAATAGTACCGGTCCCTCATATGTTTTTACTGTTAATATAGAGAGATGGTTTTACTGACTAAAGTTTAAGAAAGTGATGCTTTTCAGGGAGTGCAGATTTGTCAGATCTGCCTGGTTCACAGCATAGGGATATGAGCTGTTCTTGCTGGCAGATACGCCTGCTGGTCCTTTTCATTAATGTAATTAAATTCCGGAGGTTAAGTCTTCCTGGCTAGCAGTTGAATGGCATCCAACATGGTCTTTCTTCTGCACCCCTCCATTTCAAACTGCTTGTATACTGACACCATGGGTGGAAGGTTAATCTACAGCAGAGAAGAGAAACACAATATATTGTGTTGTTTCTGTGTTCCCAGAACTCTGCTTTATAGTGTGTGTTGCAGGCCATCTGTAACTCTCACTGAGCTGTAGTTACCCAGACTCCAGTCTGGAAATCATCCCAGTGTGATGGCAAAGGTGTTCACTATCAGCCAGATCTTCATGCTGTAAATGTGCCATAAACCTCTCCATAGGTACCTATGTGTATTTACACATACATACAGCATACCTGTTACCACCACTGGAAGAAGCATTTCAGTAAAAGCATATTTTTTAAGGTTAAGGTTACCCCCGCACGTTGTGCAGTCGTGTCCGACTCTAGGGGCCGGTGCTCATCTCCGTTTGTTAGCCAAAGAGCCAGCGTTGTCTGAAGACACTTCCATGGTCATGTGGCCAGCATGACACGCGCGGAACGCTGTTACCTACCCACCGAAGTGGTCCCTATTTATCTACTTGCATTTGCATGCTTTCGAATTGCTAGGTTGGCAAGAGCTGGGGCGAGTGCGGGAGCTCACTCCACCACGCAGGGCTAGGGATTCGAAGCTCCGAACTTGCGATCTTCCGATCGACAAGCCTGGCGTCTTACCCGCTGAGCCACCACGCCCCTTAAAAGCATATTAGTAGGCCCTATTTCAAGATCAGTACAGATATATCGATGTTAGCTGTAAATGCTGCAAACTAATTTCTTTTACATTTTTTACAGGGTAGGGGGAGGTTGTGCCCCCTTCAGTGGGACTGCAGCTTTGGATGGCATTTGCGTTCTGTTTGCACAAAGAGGCTAAGGCTATTCCTCTGGTGACCTTTTTGTCTGCTGTTTTTGTGAAATGTTAAGATTGTTTTAAAGTTTCTTTAAAATATCCTTATTCGGCTGCAATATTGTGGTTGCTTTGCGAATAAATCTTCCAATCCAAGGTATACAGTTCTATGAAAAGTAATTGTTCTCTTTTGAATTGTCTGAATTTTTGCATACCTTTGTCAAAAAGAGCTTCTCATAAAAAGAAAGAAAAGAAAAAGTGTTATTAGATATATACACTTTTTCTTTTCTTTCTTTTATTTTGTATTTCTAGTTCTTTTTCTATTTCTAACTTTTAACTATGTATTTTAAAATTTTAATAAAAATTTATTTAAATAAAAGAGCTTCTCATAGGTCCTACTGATGTATAAAGAGAGTCTGAGTAAACAAATAACACCAAAGTTTGGTGCCTATTTTATTTATTTCATAAATAAAGTTATGATGAAAGACTGAGAGAATTAGTAAAGAATGCAAAGGTAATGAAAGGTTCTGGATGTGGGAAAGACCATTTTTTGATAGTGTCAAAAGTGTATCTTGGGGAAAATGGACATAGAAGGAAAGAAAAGAAACTAGAGTGAAAGTACAATGTCCTTAAGGAGAGAAGGTATGAATCCTATGTAAAAATATTAAAAGGTAGATTAATCTCTCAACAGAATAAATGGAAAGTAGATATAGGAAAAGAAGATGTAGAAGATGATTGGAGCAGAGTGAAAAAAAATTACAGAGTGCAGCAGACATGTGTGACCTTACACTAGCAGGAAATATTTAAAAAGGAGGTCTGGTAGAATATGAAGTAAAAAATAAGGTTTTGGATGAGAAAAAAATGCATAAAAGAAAATGATTAGTGCAAAACATGACAATGAAAAATATACTCCATCGTATTACTGTATTACATTTATATCCTGGTTTTCCTATAATGTAGATCTACAGAAAAAAGATAGTCCCAAAAAATGTAATCAAAAAGAGCAAGGACTGGATAAGATTAAAAGCTGCACAGAAAATTCAGAGTGATTTTTGATAGAAATAAAAAGTTGCTTTGGATGTAAGGGAAGAGGGCTAAACAAGAAGCCTCCAGTGGAGCGAATGGAATTCAAAATAAAAGTGATGCAATGATTTGGGATGAATCTAAAGCAAGGGAATGCTGGAAGGAGTATTTCAGAGCTATGTAAGAATCATAGTTGTATGTCAAAGGGCAAAATTAAAGTGAACACTATAAATATTAGTGTCCAAGAAAACATAGATGAAAAAGAAGCCATAAATGCTGTGAAATGTTGAAAAATGGTAAGGCTGCAAGTGTAGATTGTGTAACTGGATAAATGTTAAAATATGGAAATGATGAAAGCTGCTTGAGGATTGGAATGCCATTGTTGTTCCCCTATACAAAGGAAAAGTAGAAAGAACAAATGCAAAAAACTACAGGAGGGTTTGCTTATTAAGTGTATCTGGGAAGATGTTTGGCAGAATTTTGATTGAAAGGATACAAGAGGTGACCAAGAATAACAGTTGGGAAGTTCACTGCACCTTTATGCCAGACAGAAACGGGGGGGGGGGGGGGGGGTTATGCAGACCAGATTTTTGCTCTTCAGTAGCTCATAGAAAAACATGAGAAAAAGTTTATTGTACTGTACATTTGTTGACTTGAAGAAAGCATATGACAAAGGGAATAGGCTTGAATTATGGAATATTGGTGCAAGTATGGAGCTGAAGGTTAGTTGCTGAGTGCAATAAGAGTGATGTATGATGTACGTAAAGCATGCTTATCAATAAATGGGATGTTGAGCAAATGGTTCAACAACATTGTGCAGAAAAAGACAAAGGTGTGCAATATCCCCTTGGTTATTTGACATCTTTATGGATAAATGTGTAAGGAATGCTTATGGTGATGGTAGGGGTGTTTTGATTGGAGGCACGTGTGCAGGTGATGCTGAGAAAGTTGTGACTAGATAGAGTTGAGTTTACAAAACACAAGACAATACATGAAGCAGTGTGTGGATGTGATGAAAGCAGAGATGTGATGTGGTGGAAGCAGATGGTTTGCAAGATAGAAGGGTTCTGGCAAGGTGGAGTAGGAGATGTTGGTGTAAACTATGTAACTATGTTTAGCTATATATTTCCTTTCCTTTCCTTATCTCATGCTTTTAATTTTTTTGGTTTGTTATTCCTTACCCCCCTTTTGTGCTTTGCACAATATTGCTTTCTCCACAAGGGAATTGTGTGATGAAAACCTTTATATGTATGTAATATGAACCATCTAGAAGACACTGATTTGAATAAGCTGGTTATAGATAAACTCAAGCAATATAATTTTTCCCCAGGACCCTCCTGCAGATTATTTTTAGCCAGGTATAACTAGGCTCAAATATATTTGAGGCTTACAAGTCCTATTTTCCCCTTCTGCCTTCTTACTGAGGATTATTCTAAATTACATTGTGGCTCCAGGTTGGCTTATAAAGTACAAGATGTGCACAACTACTTGTGCTCTGCTACTCCTGTTTGGTGAGCCAATGGGGGGTTCATCCCCATTCCAGTCACATACTGTAGCATAAATCCTCTCCCAGTTGCTGTGAACCATAGAGTGTTATTGCTAGAGAGAGACTGTGGCAGTTGCTCGGTTCAAATGTCACTGCAGGGATTAAATCTTTGCAACTGCCCCTTCCTTGAGAAATGGTTATCCAGCTTTTTCTTGGACATCTCATTGAGCTAGGGCCCGTCTTCCTTTGTTGCTTACAGCTCCTACAGTTAGGAAGCTCTGCCTAATGTGTAGCTGAAATCTGTGTCTCTGCTATTTCCATATCTTGGTTCTATTTCTGCTGTTTAAAGCAAAAGAGATAATGTCTCGTCCATCCTTTTGGGAACAGCCTGTCAAATATTCCAAGATACATATACTTTTCACTTTTCCAGACTCCTTACCATCCTCTTCTGACATTGACAGTCTTAAAGTATAAATAGTCAATATGGATAGTGTGAATATAAAGATTTTTTTTCTTGAAGAGAAACTGGTAGCTCCACTACTGCTGGTGTTTGAAGATGCTGTGCACTTCAGAAAATATGATCCAGCAGACCCAGGCTTTCAATTTCCCCATCTTACCTGCTTGGTAGAACAAAACTGTTTAAAAACCATATGAGCTATAGATAATCTATATTTTGAGGCAATAAAAACATCAACAGCACAAACAAGATTGTAATGCAACCTGCTGATTAATTTCTTGATTAAGTAAAGTATCTAGGAACAATAAGACCATCAAGTTCTAGCTCAAACAAAAGATTAAACAATTTTAGAGTTCTGTTAAAATTAGGATTCTGCTGGGCATCCTGAGAACTGCTGTTTCATTGTTGTGCTGTTACTTTTCCAGCAAACACTTTCCAAATTAAAAAAAGAGCTGTATCCTTTGCAAACACCAATTAATCATAGCATATTGTCCATTATATTGGATCTTTTGTTAGGAACTGGTACAAGGAAAAGAGATTTCCTGCTCTAAGCATTATGAGTATACACATTCCATGTTCATATATATATCCGGAATTTGAGGTGAATTCTTCCCAACATGTTAAAAATAGAAGAAGGTGTGTACACACTTCTATCAATACTTCTGAGGGTCTTGAGAACATTAAGTATACTTCTGAGTTTTCCACAAGAGCAACCAAGAGATTGGGCATATTGATGTAATAGCAAATCAGGAGACAGAGAGTTCTAGTCCCGCCTTAGGCATGAAAGCCAGCTGGGTGGCCTTGGGCCAGTCACTCTCTCTCAGCCCAACTCACCTCACAGGGTGGTGGTTGTGGGGAAAATAGGAGGAGGAAGGAGTATTAGGTATGTTCGCTGCCTTGAGTTATTTATAAAAATAATAAAGGGATAAAAATTAAATTTAAAAAAGGGAATAAAGCGACATCAAATTTTAAACAGGTGTAAAGTTTCATGCATATTTTTTACATGTACAAACAACCTACATTTCTGTGTGCAGTTCACTTAGCTGAAATTTTGTACTATTTTCTGATCTGGGAATCAAACTGCAAAATTTGGAGGTGTGCAAAAATGAAAATATGATTTCAAGCCAGTCTATATATTAGTTTAGGAAGTGAAAATTGGGTCAGTTTACATTAAAATGTGAACTGATTGAATTTTGCTTTCCAACTCTGTGGAATAGCAGTAACACTGAATGAAATAAGATGATTAAAAGATGAATTTTTCAAATACCCTGAAACCACTGATATTTTAAAAAATTCTCTTATGCTTTTTCTATGAACCCTAATCAGCTGTTTTGCTTGGTTTTGTTTCTGGTTGAAAGAAAGAAAGAAAGAAAGAAAGAAAGAAAGAAAGAAAGAAAGAAAGAAAGAAAGAAAGAAAGAAAGAAAGAAAGAGAAACAGGTGCCAAGCCTTGAGCTGACAGCCAAAGGACATTCAGTAAACATCCTCACTCTTTCAGTAAAAAGCCCATCACAGTTTAATGAGGTAAAGGGTTAGAAATTTATTGCTGTTGGTTTGTGTCATGATAAGGTAGCTTTTGTTCTGCCAGAACACTTTAAAGAGAGAGCATTTTCCCCTCAGCTACCCCAGACCAACAGATGTGTGCTGGTTTTTGCAATGTTGCCATCAGGAATCCGGGTTACAAGGGCGCCTTTCTTTTCTTGAGATCACCCACATGTAGCTTGATGGATTCAAGGTCCCTCTGGTCTCCAGGAAAGAAAAGGAAAAAAAAAGGATAATAGCTGCCCCACCCAATTCAGTAGAGATGATCTAATACTGAAAGAATTGGCAACTTAAATGTTGCTATATAAATTCTGACCAAGTGGTTACAGAATCTTAATTTGCAGATAAAAGAGGAAAGCCAGTGACATTTTGGAGGGATCCTAATTGTTCAGCTGTGGATTTTGGAATATGTTGCAGAATTTTTCTCTGTTCAAAAGTTCATAACAGGGAAAAGTAAATCTAAGCTAAGCCAAGAAAGGAAAATCTTGCTTGTGCAATTCTACATGTGGAATTCTTTCATGGGAACAAACAAGAACCTTACACTATCAATGTTCCTGTTCATGCAGAGGCCCTTTGACATCAATATCAAGGAGGGAGGGTGGGTGGAGGTTACTCATTGCTGTCCGGTCCATGCAATAATGTCCAGATAAGAATGCCTGATAAGGGCCTAGACAACATCCAAATTTAAGAACTAAAGCGCAAGTAATTGGAAAGAGACCCAAAAGCAAAGAAAGATAGATAAACAGCAGAATAGCCATTCTTCCTAACAGCAGTTAAAAGTCTTAAACTATAATTTGAGGGCTGCATATTTGCACTAAGACCACTCAGTTCAGTAGGCTTCTTTATGCAATCGCAGCTGGTCTTTATAGTTGGATGTTTTATTAGTTTCAAGGAGAAATGTTGAAGGATGTGTTGCTGTGGTGGTGGTTGGGGCCATGCAGCCTTTTGGATTTGAACTCCAAAAGATGCTTTGGGGGGCACAGTGGAGCCCCCATCTGAAATACCTTGTGCTCCTGTGGAAAAGACAGGATATAAATCTGAAAAACAAATAAAACTCTCAGAATTATTAGCCAGCAGTAGCAGGAGGCTAGGAACTCTTAGTCTCACACACTTGAAGGGCACTAAGTTGAGGGGGGCTACCTGACAATGTTTCTGGCCAGGAATAGGAAACCTGGTGGTTTTACATTTTTTTAATGGCAACAGAACCAAGGTCTTGCTGTTTGACACAGTGGTTGATTTGATGGGGGTTACAGTTCAACAGGCCACCGGGTTGCCTGTTCTTGTGTCTGGACCAGTCGGAGATTATACAAGCCCAGGCTGCTCAAAAAAAAAACAAACCTAAATCAAAGCCTTTGATGATCTCTCTTTCTCTGTTCCTTTGCCCAAGTTCCACTTGTCATGACGGTCAGACTTAATCTCTTTGCAATTATGTTCTCTGCTGCTTCTCTGAAGTTTTCAGGACGGATTAAGAGATGCTTCTTGATGGTAATGTCTTTGATTTGCAATGGAGAGTTATGATGCATCCAGGATCCAAACATTGTTAAGTGTCTTGAGAGTTGCCCAGAAAACTGTAATCAACACTTAATGAGAAACAGGAACATACTGGACTGAAGTAGAGATAACATCGGTGGTACAAACTGCTTACTCAACTTCTGCTTGAAGGGAAAACACTTGAATGAGCTGTCCAGCAATTTGGAAAAAGAGTTGCATGTCTATTTTGCCACATGAAACATAATGGAATAACATCTATTGTGATCTTTATTGAGCATTAAGAGTTTTCTGGGGAAGGGAAGGGGAATGAAATCTGAAGAGAAATGAGAAAATCAGCAAGGCTTGAGGGATTTAAGGATGTTCTCTAAATCACTTTTGAATGTGATCAATTTCACCAGGTTATATTTTCCTGGGCACCTAGAGGAGAGTATCAAAATCTGCAAGACGGGCGTGCTGTCACAATCAAAGCCCTGCCCCTTTTGTGCATCCATGGGACATTGTTGCATGTTCAAAAGAGGCAGGGCTTCAACTGCAATTACAAGCACACCATCTTGCAGTTTTTGACCACCACCCACAGACGCCACTGGATTTTATCGCATTGAGTGAATGCAATTTGCATTAATGGTTTTATTTTGGAATGTGGTTTGTCAGTGATTTTCATAAAATTTAGCTTTGATTTTTCTGAAGGAAGAAAAAAATGATTTGGGGATTAAAAAGGGGAGGAGGGGTTGGGAAAAATTTAAGGTAACAACTACTTGATAGAAAGAAGGGCAGAAGACATAACTATGTTTTTCTTTTCTTTTTTTTCAATTTCTCGTATTTCAATTTCTTATTTTCTATCTTTGCTCTTCTTTGCTTTGTGCATTTTATTATACTGAAAAATTCTAATTAAAATATGTTAAAAAATTAGCTTTGATTTTTGTTTTACAGAATCATAGCCTTGATTTCAGTGGGAGGGAATTCCCATTCCTGCTATCCTTGATTAATTGATCTATGCTACCTGAATTCTGTGGGGCTTACTTTACAGTGGACATGTACAGGACTATACTGTTATTCTTCAGTTATAATTCTTCCTACATTTGCATAGGTTTAAATCTACTGGAGAATGAAAAATTGATGAAAAATTTCTCCTCCTGATCTTAAACATGTTCCATAGAAATGGTTCACTTGGATCTATCAGTGAAAGCTTTGATAGGTTCTACATTACAGCCAATATATTAAAGTTATTAAAAGCTAAATATGATAAAACATAAAAATATACTTTTTCAGAGTCATAAAAGGGAGAGGAGAATAATTGGTAAAGCTGTCAATGGAAACTAAGAAACTACAAGATACATTTCTACTATCCCAAGTCTTTTTTCCTCATACTGACGATGTAAGTAAAATGCTACATAAATAATATCTGTTTTTACAGAATGACCAGTCTATGCAAGATACTCAGATCATAGGAGGAGATGACTTTTCAAAACTGGCTGGAAAGGTTTGTACATGTTTAAATAAAAATACCTTAGAAATACCTCAGAAATGTAAGGTTGCCTTTGCTCTTAAAGTAGAGTTTGAGTTTTAAAAAATGCTTGTTTGACAGTGAAAATAAACATTGAATATAGGAATGTATAAAGGATTATTTGTAAGTACAGGTGGTCCTTGTTCAGTGACCACTCGTTCAGTGACCGTTTGAAGTTACATTGGCGCTGAATGAGGAGACTTACGGCCAGTCCTCGTAGTTGCCAGCCATTGCAGCATCCCTGCGGTCATGTGATCATGATTCGGGCACTTGGCAACCAGCATACATTTACGACAGTTGAAGTATCCCACAGTCACATGATCACCATTCTGACAAGCAAAATCAATGGGGAAGCCAGCCGGAGGTCGCAAATGGCGATAACGTGACATCATGCTTAGTGACCATGTGGGATTCGCTTAACAACCACAACTGGAACTGCCTTTGTAAGTCAGCGTGGTCACGTGACTTCAGGCTTTATGTCTGCGTCACTTAGCAACCAAGTTGCCAGTCCCAATTACCGTCATTAGGCAAGGACTACCTGTAATAAATTACCAATAGTTGATAAGTTTTGTTGTACTCTAAGTCAAGCATCTTTTAAGGCCTGGAACCCTTCAGATGCTTGCAACCCCCATCGTTCCCACAGCACACCCACCATGAATCCAGCTAAAAATGTAATCATGCGTGTGGTTGTATTTGAATGTCATGATAAATTATATTTTATGTTAATTTTTCCTAAATCCTCCAGATATGATGAACTCGGTTCCCATAACTGTCTTTGTTCTGCTGGCAGGGAATTACAAAAGTGGGCTTCCCACTATGTTTGGGAAGGCTGACCTCATGATGGGTACAAGCCTATGAAACCTGACATAGGCATGCAGATTTCCCTACCAACCCAGCACAACTTAACCACTGTTTATGATGCCATTCAGAGCCTAAACCATCATTAACATTAACTGTGCTTTATCTGAAACAAGTCAGCTTCATACCTCATGGGCCTAGCTTGTTTCAAACAAGCCACTGGTAATATTAAATACAATTTGTCAGGTTTCAACAATATGATTAGTTAGAGTTTATCAGAAATGGAAACAGTTGTTAGAACATGATGGAAGAAGGATACATGCAAGCCTAGGCCTTATGTAACTTGTTTCTGTAATTATGAACAATAACTTATTGCAGGGCTTTCCAAAGTGCCGCCGCTGGTGACATACCCAGCAGCGGCGGCGGCGACGCGCGCGCACGGCGACGGCGCGGGGGGGGCGTGCGGTGGCGCGCGCGCGCATGGCGGTGGCGCAGGGGGCGTGCGGTGGCACGCGCGCGCACGGTGGCGGCGTGGGAGGGGCGTGCGGTGGCGCGGGGGGCGTGCGGTGGCACGCGCGCGCACGGTGGCGGCGCGGGAGGGGCGTGCGGTGGCGCGGGGGGCATGCAGCGGCGCGCGCGTGCATGGTGGCCGCTGCGCACGCGCGCTGCCGCTTCCGGGTGGTGTGGCGACACACTTTTGTGTCGCGACACACAGTTTGGATAGCTCTGACTTATTGTGATATCTGAAAGCAACTATTGTCTGCTTGGCTTCACAATGTAATTGCATTGGTCTTGGCAATGGTTCTCCATTTACACATCTTGCCAATTGATGGTTTGTTGAACAAGGTAGCAACAAGCAAAGGCACTTGCTGGATTGATAGATTGTGCTAAGCTACGGTGGTGTCTATGTTGTTGGATGAATGGAGTATGCCTATGCAGCCATTGTAATTTCTAAACTGTGATTTATAGCTTAGGGCTATGTGTCAACCAGCTCAGGCTTGCAGACAAAGTAGCCATGGTTTTTGTGGCCTATATCCAGTTTGTTTTCTGTCTTTTGCTGTTCTTGCTTAGTGCATCTGTGGATTGGTTAGAGGCTTCAACAAATTCAGCAAAAAATTATGAATAAGCCAGGGAAGAACAAGAAAACCGCATAAGTTATGTTAACTTCCATTCCATTCATTAAATCAACAACCTATGGCTTCAAACCGTGGTTGCTGAAACAAATCATAGTTTATTCAGTGAGCCTCTTCGGTGCTTCATGCTAAACCAAATATAAAATACTGGTTCTGGTTTCCAGAGTCATCAAAACAGCCAGTAAACTACAGAACTTCTTAATGGGTTCAGTTACTTGTTATAAATATTCCATTCCTAGCACATGAAGCCTGGAGAGGAAGCTGTGTTTCTTTTCCCACTATATTTGAACATACTGATTCGGGGGTGGTGGGGTGGACATTTTGTTTAAGTACAAGACTGGGATGTGCAGATGACACGTGGGATGATGTAAGTATGTAATCACACATATGTGATGATGCTATCATGTACCATGTTATTTCGGCATCATTGTGTTTTGTATTTCATTGGGTTCATAACATTGGGATCATAACAGCAAGCCTCAGGATAAATTTAGGCAGGGGAATAGTAAAATTAATTTACCCCGAAAGTACAGTTATTCTGTGTTAATAATATGATTGTTAACTGGTTAAATATTTTAATTCATTATAATTCCTTTTAATCAAATAATTGGTTGTATTTTATTACATTTTCCTTTTACCAAAATCTCACTCAGACTTTCAATTACTGAAGGAAATATGAGATGAATTTATAATTTATTCAGCAAAGCTGCCACTCACAATTATATGTAAGAGAAAAGCCTACGTATAATTTTTTTTTATTATTCTCTATTATGCTAACATATCCAAATCAATTTTTTAAAGTGCCTTAGTTGCTTGATTATGTCTTCTTTCAGCTGACTGTTCAAGAAGAAAATTTATCTAATTTAAATGTTCTGTTCTGGCTTTTTTTTAAAAAAAAGCGATAAAGTTGGCATTGATTAGTGCCCAATCCTATAAATTCAAAATTCGTTGAAGTCAGTGATTATTATTTTCAGACAAGTGTTTAAAGGATTGCAGTCTTGCAAGAAATGCAGTTGGTGCCAACCTATCACATGTTGTTCAATGGGGTTGGCTACAGGTAAATAAATACAGATAAATAAAGGGCCAACCTAGTAATTTGAAAGCATGCAAATGCAAGTAGACGAATAGGTACCATTTTGGTGGGATGGTAACAGCGTTCCGCATGCGTCATGCCGGCCACATGACCGCGGAAGCGTCTTCGGACAACGCTGGCTCTTCGGCTTACAAACGGAGATGAGCACCGGCCCCTAGAGTCGGACACGACTGCACAAATGTGCGGGGGGAACCTTTACCTTACAGATAAATACGTAAGATTGCTACCTTTCTCTATCAGTTTAACTGATTTACAGAGTGAGCCTAAACATATTCCTTCCCATTTTGTTTAATGTGCTTATTCCCATATAAGGACTTCATCCTAAATCCTATAATCCTGTATAAGTCATTAATTTACTTCTCTAAAATGTTGGTGGATAAATTCAGAATTGATAACAGGAAAAGATTTGTGCACATATTGTCTGGTACTTTAATTCTAGAATCAGGATTGCAGCTTCTAAGAGTGTTTAGTATGATGGTGCTTTCATCTGAAGCCATGCCCATGGTTCACCCATTGTCAGAAGTGGTGATTAAGACTAAGGCCTTTTTGGTATGGGTGGTTTAGTTAAGAAACATCTGTGTTAACTGTCTTTCACTCTTCTGCCTAATTCTTACCGGAGAATTGCATGGAGAGATTCTTGCAAAATGAAAGAGTTACGTCCTGAAATGTTCTCCTTGGGTTGGGATGAGGAACCGGCCTTTGTGAGATAGCATATGCAATCTAATCACCCTGTCCTATTAAGGCTACTGAAATAGGCTGTGTGGAACTGCATTCCATTAACTCAAAGCTATAGAAGACATTTTTATGGCAATATAGTCTTGTTTGCTCAGAAACAGCAGGAAAAGCAAAAGATCATGTTCAGCCAACTCAGGAAGCTTACTTGTTCAAAACCCAGTATGTATACATGGAATTCATTCATGCAGTGTTGTGTAGACCTGGTTCACATTATCACATTAAGTTATGGTAAAACAAGCCATGGCTTATTCAATATACTACAGTCAGCTGGATTTGCATAACACACTAAGCCAAACTGAAAAATTATATTATGGCTTAGTGCAGTGGGTTAACCAGTCCATATATCTTGCTAGAGAGAGCCTGTACTTCAATGGAAGGGATATATGCTTTGCCTTCATAGGATCCCAGACTCAATCTCTAGAATCTCTAACTCAGGGCTTTCCAAACTTTTCATGTTGGTGACACACCTTTTAGCCATGCATAATTTCATGACACAGTAATGAGGGGTCCCCGCCCCCTGGCCCACGTGATTGGCTCCCGGCTCCAAACCCCGCCCCCCGGCCCACACGATTGGCTCCCGGCTCCAAACCCCACCCCCTGGCCCACACAATTGGCTCCCGGCTCCAAACCCCGCCCCCCCGGCCCATGCGATTGGCTCCCGCCTGCACCCCCCAACCCCCCAGCACGGCGGCCTAGTCACGTCCCTGCCCCCCCACCCCCCAGCGCGGCGGCCTAGTCGCGTCCCTGCCCCCCACCCCCCAGCACGGCGGCCTAGTCGCATCCCTGCACCCCCCAGCCCTCAATGCGGCAGCCAGTTGCGTCCATGCCCCCCCCCCCCAGTTGCAGCCCTACTGGGCTGGCACCTTACCTGGGTTCTGCGCATGAGCTGGGCACGGAGCAGGGACCGGCGGCGCAACAAGGGCTGGGCGGGACTCCACGTGGTGCATGGCCTCCTCTTCCGGGTTCCCCCGCGACACACCTGGGCCCTGGACGCGACACTGCAGTGTGTCGCGACACACCGTTTGGAAAGGTATGCTCTGACTAGAAGGATTGTAGTAGACTGGACTAGAAAAACTCTGAGGACCTGAAGAGCCACTGCTCATTAGAGGTGACAGTGCTGATCTAGTAATGAGACTCCTTAGGTACTGTACATCTAAGAGACGCACTGAATCACAAACTGGTCAGCCACAGTTTCCTCTGTTGTGCAACCTCAACCCATGTGATTGGTTTGGTTGGATTGATTTAAGACTAAACCATGGTTGCTGCGGTTAAGTGTGCCCAGCAAATACAGGTAATGCTTCTGACGTTGGTTAGTAATTTTGACACAGCTGGCAGATGGAGCCTAGCTCTACTACAGATGCTTGAAGAATTCCTTGGGTCTATTTTAAAAGGGGGAGATTTTGTTGCCGGAAATATATTTGCACTCCATCATTTTTTTTGCAGTGTCATGGAAAAATAACTTCAGTGTTTGGTCTGAGGTCCCCTTTGAGATTTTGCAAGCACTTCATGGATAACATCCACTTTAAGCAGCTATTAAACAACCGCTGCCACATTGTAAATTGAAGATGGGGTTGCCAATCCCCATAAAGCAATGAAGTGATCAGGTGCTTGGGAAGTTGTATGAGAAAGATGATTGCTTCCGAAGACCCCACACCCGTGGTGGTTGGACCAGCAACGAGAGTTTCTAGTCATTGGAAATATTTATTCCCTCATGGGAAAAAATTAAGGCCTGGGAAAATTTAAAAGCCATCTTTTGTTCATCTTGTAACATTGTAAGCTGCACATTAATGCAATTTTTTTTTTGCAAAAACACAAAAGAAGATGACATGGGATAGAACAGACATAGAAAAGAAAATAATATTTCACTATCCAACCATCCAGGTGCATTAATTCCTTCATTTGTCAAGGATGAATCAGCACTTTATCACTAATCTGTTATGGCTTCTGCT
The DNA here is from genome assembly GCA_023362775.1 of Charina bottae. Classification (NCBI taxonomy): domain Eukaryota; kingdom Metazoa; phylum Chordata; class Lepidosauria; order Squamata; family Charinaidae; genus Charina; species Charina bottae. The sequence goes on along the minus strand of JALMGJ010000007.1, from coordinate 49,013,423 downwards.
TTCCTTTTTAACAATATTATGCATTCCTCACAAAGGTTATATAAGTGAGCCAGTAAATATTCTCTGTGTTAAACATACAGCAGCCTTATCTGTCAAAAATAAAATGGCTCATAAAAAGTATGTTTTATTTTCATCTTTGCTTACAGGTGATCTGAATCAAACTACTTAACAAGATAAGATAATGCCTAGACATTTTTCATTTTTTTAAATTTTAATTTCATTTTGCAAAAAGAGGCTTTAATGACACCTTTTGAGATATATTAAGCAGAGAAACTAAATATTAACTGCCCAATTTACCTCTCCTTATGCTTGAATAGAGCCAGCTTGCTGTAGTGGTTAAGGCATCAAGCTAGAAACCGGGAGGCCGTGAGTTCTAGTCCTGCCTTAGGTGCAAAGCCAGCTGGGTGACCTTGGGCCAATCTCTCTCTCTCAGCCCTAGGAAGGAGGCAATGGCAAACCACTTCTGAAAAACCTTGCCAAGAAAACTGCAGGGGCTTGTCCAGGCAGTCTCCAAGAATGGATTAAAAAAAATGTTTGAATAGCTAATTTGGGAGTTGGTGGGAGGAAAAAAGTTTGCTGGTCTTCAGGTGATCAGAGTCCAGTCTTTCATTGTCACAAATTGGTGTGCAGGATTCAGATCCGAAGCAGACAAGAGTGATTTGGAAACTAAAAGTTGCATGCCTCTTCTTAGATGAATACAGGTAGTCCTTGCTTTACAACCACAATTGGGACTGGAATTTTGGTTGCTAAGCAAAGCGGTCATTAAGAGAATCCAACCTGTTTTTATGACCTTTTGTGGTGGTCGTTAAGCGAACCAAGTGGTTGTTAAGCAAATCATGCGGTTCCCCATTGATTTTGCTTGCCAGAAGCTGGCTGAGAAGGTCGAAAATGGTGATCACGTGATGTTGTGATGGTCATAAATGTGAACTGGTTGCCAAGCACCCAAATCATGATCACATGACCGCAGGGATGCTGCAACGTCTGTGAGAGTGAGGACCAGCCATAAGTCGGTTTTTCCAGCACCGTCATAAGTCCGAACCATCACTAAATGAGTGGTTGTTAAGTGAGGACTATCTGTACTTACTACAGCAGCCAACTCTTTTGGGAACAGGACTGTAAAAACATGTCATTTTTGGAGTGTACTGAAAGAGGTCCCTTAGTGTGCTTCCCATGAGTTTGCCAACTGCCTTCATGAAACAGCAGGACACTTAATGGTTGAAGAAGTGGACAGGGAAGGTTCCTTGGTCTACTCCTACTTGTCCAAACGGAGAGTCAAACTTCCATTATGTTACTGGTATGTGTCATCTACCATCAGAAAAGTATAACCTGAAGCATTTGGCCCTTGAGTCCTTCTTCTGGAGGCCCCTCCAACCAATCCCTAAAAATGGGCAGCACAGATTCCTGCCATTTTAGGTAGAAACCCAAAATCAAACCTCTGCTTAACATTGTTTTTAGAAATTCCTCTTTGAAAATAGATCCTGACCCTGCCATTATATGTGGCACAATCCCAACCATTTTGGGTTATTTCCCCTCCCACTGTGGTTCTTATCATTCCCCAAAACCTGGAAGCCCCAGTTAAAGTTACCCATCCTTGATCCACTCTGTTTAGCACAGGTCTCCTTTCTTTACCCAAAGCATTCATGGAGGCAGGAAGTGCAAATTTGCTTGGGAAATGGGAATGGGAAAGAATTTGACTCATTCCTCCGGTGCTATTTTCATTCAAAAATTCTCCTGAAGACATTATTCATTGGCTCAAGCTGACTTTTTGTGAAGAAAAAAACATGTTCCATGTCAAGCACAGTAATTGAAACATTCTGCCAAAATACTTTGAACTTTACAAGTTTTACTCCACTTCCTTCTGCTCAGTTTGCCTCATTAAGGCAAAGAGAATTGGACTTTAGTGACAACTTTGAGTTAGAATGGGAATCCTGCATCTTGGGGTCCCCGTGGGGACATCAGTCTTATTTTATATGACACTAATTTCATGAGACTCACAACAACAGGGTAACCTAAACCGAGACGCAACAGAGAGAGAGAGACTGGAGAAGCATAATATTTATATTATATTTATAATATTTATATTATATTTAATTGTATTATTATAACTGATTTTATATTGTATGTTTTTAATTGGTGGTTTTATTGATTTTATTGTAAACCGCCCGGAGTCCCCCGTTGGGGGAAATGGGCGGTGAGAGAAATTTGAACAATAAATAAGAATAAGGCGCCAAGCAACCCAGCAGTGCTGCCAACTATGTTCTTCCTTTATAAGTTTTTATTTAAAAAAAAACAAAGATAAAAAACTACAAAAAACAGCAAAAACACTACAAACAAAAAAAACACTAAAAGTGTAAAAAATACAAAAGAAAAAACTTTTAGAAAATTACATACATACAAGTGACTTCTAGCTTTCAACAGCAAGAATATACAGCAATTCCCATATACAAACCCTTCCTCTATATCCAACCATTATCACATTATTTCTATAAATCCCTCCATTAACACATATACAAATCTCTAATACAATTGCTCCTTCCCCTTACATAAACTATATATACATATATTTAAATTTCTACTTCAAACTTCCCTCCCTCTTAAAAAATAATCCATTTAATTTTTTTTTCTTTCTACTACTATTCTATATACTTCTGTCTACACAATAGGCATCAAATTATAGGAAGTTGCAAACTATGTTCTTGATAGACTCTAACTCCACCTGCCATTTCTTGTTCTCCCAGCCTTGGGGCAGAACGTGTCAGCCCTTTGAGGTAGTCAAGACGAGAAGCACAAACTATGAGTACTACACTACCTTTATTGTAAGGTTACAGCAACAACATCTGGCAAGTCTGAAAGGACCTCCCCCTTCCCTTTTACTTTCCAGAAAACTAGGGAGGGTCCCTTCTGAGACGCTTCCCGCACACTCTTTCCTTCTGTGGGCTGAGATATCTTTTGCATGTTGGTTGTCTAGGCTGCGGCTTCCCCCTGTCGCCCAAGGTCATTCTCATATCCCATTCCAGAATGTGGAACCTCTGTTGATTTTGTTTTCTGTTGTAGGTGATGTGTTTGTCTGGATGCGTGAGATTTTAAAAATTGTTTTCTATTTTTAGTATGTTACCCAAAGTTGTTCTGGAATCGGGCAGCCTCTAAATTTCGTAAATAAATAAAAATAAAGTCAGTGGTCCACCACAGAAAAAGGGTTTCCTGCTTCAGTTTTGGACCTACTGCCTGCAACACCTTTAACTGGACCTCCTTTATCCACTTTGGCCAGAACTGTACGGATCCTTTACACTCCAACTGTTCTTTACACAAGATCTATGGAATGTGTTGCCATCAGATGTTGTGATGGCTTTAAAGGGGGACAAGACATATCCATAGATTGTGTATCAATTCATGGAGGATCAGGCCATGATGCTTGGCTTGTGAGCTTCCCAGATGTATCTAGTTGGCCATTGTGTGGCATATATTAACAGTATGGTCACTTGGCCTGGTCTAGCAGAACTTTCCTTATATTTGCACATAGTGCTTCTTCAGAGAAGGATCAAGCTCTGCTGAAATGTAACCACCCCTCTTCAGCCCCCTCTCTGATCGGAAGGGTGGTGGTTGGCTTTCTTCGCAGAGAAGACAGGAAGGTAGGGACTCGAGTTCTGATTCTTTGAACAACTGCAGCTCAGGACACATGAATGATCAAGTGGTAAAGATCACTCCTTGGCCAATACTTCCTTTTCCTTTGCAAGGGAAGCATCCAATCTAAGCCTCAGCAAAGAGCCTGGAAATGCTGCCAACTTACACACTTGTTAAGAGGCCCCAAATTCTTTTGCTGCTCTACAGTTCTCCAAGAGAAAAGCTGGCAGCTATGATCTGCTGTTCGTGTTGAAATTCTCAGTTCCATGTTCAGCTGTCCTTGCTGCCATGCAGCTGACAGCTACTTCCTTGCAGATATCATTAACGTAGTTACATGTTTTGTGTTAGGAGAGAAGACGATTGAGCTTATTTTCAAGCAGAATAAAAGGGGGGACCATTAGGAAAAGGAGAATCGGTTTGGGCATAGCCGGCAGGATCCACATCTCAGCCTTCAGCATGGAACGTCTGCTTTCTGCTCATCGTTAGCAACGTATAAATTCTTGGGTTTTATGGAGCTGTCACAATTGGACTGGCTGTTCCAGTTCCAAAGATTTTGTTGTTAGATCTTTACAAAAACAGACCTTACATACAAAATGGCTTTGAACTAGGAGAAAACAGTGTGGTTTTCTTTCTTTCTTTTTTCTTTCTTTGCAAATTGATTTCTAGCTCCCCTCTCAAGAATGTCTGAAGTTTGTTGCTTCTCTTGGCAAAGAGGGTATAGAATTTTGCTACTCATTGCCTATTTCAGAAAAAGACGGCCATTGCCATGAGTTAGGACTTAACAACTGAGTGGCATCTCATAGTTACTTCAAAGAAACTGGTGTGGTATTTGAATGGCCAGCATATGATTTGCAAACTGATTTTCAAAATAGAGTATGTTGCTAACGAACCTCTTGGTCATTTGCTATCTGATATGGCTAAATCAGTAGGGTTTTTTTCTTCCTTTTCCAATGCCTATGTGTTATTTTCTCCTATAAGGATGAAGTGTATTTGTGTTGCATTTTTGTACACTGTATTTTTCAGTCAATCCCAAACTAGCTTGTGGCTAATTTCTGGAAAGTCTAAAATAGAGAGATATGGAGGCACCTCAGCTAATGATATAGGTCAGTATTTGGACCTTTCCCTCCAGAGAGAAGGGGCACAACCAGTTGTAGGTAGGCTGAGGGTTTAGCTGGTGGTAATGATGCCAGCATGTAGAAAGTGATAGTCTTTTAAAATCTGTATAAGCGTTTCTCTCTGGCAATTGGCAGTGACATCAAATTCCAGATTCCTCCTTTGAGAAGAAAATTGGCCTTCAACGTAGCAAGGTCAAGTTGCAAGTTACTCTGAAGCTGCTCTACTGTATGATACTGTGTAACTGATTTCCTTGAGACTGTTTAGGAAGCAAGCAGTTCTTTCCATAAATGGCTCTTCTTTTCTGGCTTGAAAAAGAGGGCTTACATGGAAGCTAACTGGCAAGTCAGTCTTAAATCCCCATCAGCAATGTAGGCTTGATAATGCTGATAATCTGTAACAATGTATGTGAAGCATAAACTGATTAGAAAACGTTGGGGGTAGTGGTGATGATGATCAGATATAGTTACAGGTATAGATAGATAGGTTTGCAGGGTAGTGTTTGCTAGCAAAATTTTTCAGATATGTTCAAGTGCTTATATTAACACCAACTTGATTTAGCTCAGCCTCCAAAACAGTCCAATAAATGTATTGTCGAAGGCTTTCACGGCCGGAGTTCGATGGCTGTTGTGGGTCTTCCGGGCTGCGTGGCCGTGTTCTGGAAGTTGTGGTTCCTAACGTTTCGCCAGCATCTGTGGCCGGCATCTTCAGAGGGCAGGAGCACAGACAGAAGCGAAATCTCTGTGCCCAGCTTCTGTCTGTGCTCCTGCCCTCTGAAGATGCCGGCCACAGATGCTGGCGAAACGTTAGGAACCACAACTTCCAGAACACGGCCACACAGCCCGGAAGACCCACAACAGCCAGTCCAATAAATGTTCCTAAAGTAGCATTTTGGTGGCTATAGAGTGCACCTGCTAGGTTTTGTTCACAGCAACTATACAGAGACCACAGTTGTCAATCAAGATTGCCTACGAGCCTCCTATAAATCAGAGTAAATTATTTTAATGAAATCTTTGGGCTTTTTCTCCACATGCACCTAATCAGTGCACAAAAATCCCATGGCAACATCTTTTTTTTTCCATGCCCCTATGACACCTTTTAAATCATCTCCAGCCTATGAGCAAGAGAGGCTTAAGTTATCTTTAGCTATAGCAGTGTTGAAGTAGTCTTATCCCCCTTATTCCAGAGTGGTCCAAGGACAGACACAAGATATAGGAAACCTGCTGGGTTTTGGTTAGAAGTCAAATGATCACAATTGAAGGCAATAGAAGCAGGATAAGGATCAGAAGCAGAGACAGTAAATGTCATGCTGCTGTAGTTTTCTGCTGACTCAAAGATAGGCAGAGAACATTTCAGTTTAATGGTGGAGAAAGGCTCATCATACACAGTCTTCTCAAATACCCGATTCATATATCAAGTTAGAAGTAAATTCCTCAGTTGCTTTTGGGTAAGGAGAATTAACCAATTTTTCAGGATTTTTTTTGTGTGTGTGTGTGATAGCAAAGGTGTGTTGAGAAAATTGCTCAATGGCAGCTTAAGACTCATTTTTGTACTTTTTTGTAGTAACTTGTTTATGAATTGCTACTGAGTTTAGCTGATCTGATCTTCATTGCTGTCCCCCTGCAAAATATGGGTTCTCTTGTTCATAGTCTTTTATGTAGTCTTAGATTTCTATAGAGTCTTACAGCTTACATGTAAAGAAAGTGGACTTGGAGTAGAGCAAGCGTTCCTGTAAACAGAGGCTAGCTATGATGAAAGGGTAGAGAACCAGAAAGCAATTGTGTGGCTGAGATGTTGAACAGATGAAGAGTGTACTCAGTTACCTTCTATCTCACTAAATGTTTTCCCCTTATTTTGTTGCAGAATGTCCTTATTGTGGAGGTAAGTTCATATATTTGTCTATGTCAAAAAGCAGTTTACTTGAATTTCTTATTATATTTAATATAGTGAGTCTTGTGAATTCAGCAAAAAAAATGTGATCAACTTTTTTCAAATAAATCTTTCTCCAACTTGGCACTCTCTAAATACGTTGGAGCTGCAACTTCCGTAAGTTGCTTTGGTCAACACTGACAAGGAATTCAGGGGGTTGTGTTCGCCCAGAATTGTGAGGACACCAGATCAGAGAAGGTTGTTGTAAGCCATTTAATTATTAGTAAGCAGATCAATACTGATTGCTTTAAATGGAAAAAAATAAGATTCCCCTGTCTTACCCAGTTTCCAACCATCAAAATAATGTTATGTCTGATACTTTCTGATTTTTTTTGTCCTTGTCTCTGCTTGCAAACAATAAGGTACTGAAAGGATGTCCAAAGTTTGTGGATTCATCATAGACTGATCACTGAACAAAAACATTAAATCCAACTCTACTTATAATAACCAGGTCCACATATTTTGCTGAGGATTTTTTATATTAAAAAAATATAAAATTGAAAAGGCATAGTCATCAGATTCATACATGGCACAAGCCACATATAACACAACCAAATTGCTACACACACACACACACACACACACACACACACACGGACCTTGTGTCTGGGCTCACACATTGTTTTACACCATAATGTGACTTTGAATTATTGTGTCATTTAAACCCAGCCATGGATTGTGGCTTAATACAGTGTATAAAATCCAGCCAGTTAGGTTAATTCAGCATGCCACAGTTAAAGAAACTATGGCTTAGCATGAGAGTGAGTTCAGATTATTTCCAAATTGTGTGAACTAGGGCTCAGCATGGATGAGCAAATGGTTAAGTGTGATGTATGGATCAGGTTTCCAGTTTAGCTATTCTCCCAGTCTTTCTGTGAGAAAAATACGGCATTACTGATCTTCTGCATGAACGTAACTCTTCTGTTTAACTATTAAATGTATTTAGTTAATAGGAAGAAATGCAGTACCTCAAGGGCAGATTATTTTTGTATTGGTGGAATGACCAACACACCTGACAATATTGATTGTATATTTTGGGGAGGATTTCTCAGATGTACAGTTATTCTCTTTATTGAAACTCTTTGATATTATGTCTATGAAGGTTCTCAGTCATCCAGGTGGAACAGTCTGTGGATTGAATCATGTCAACTGGATTTCTATTTTCTTAGTGGAAACGTTTCACTCCTTATCCAAGGAGCTTCTTCAGTCTGAGTAAAGTTAGTAAGGGAATCCTTAAATATGTTTATTTAACATATTTAAGGATTCCCTTACTAACTTTACTCAGACTGAAGAAGCTCCTTGGATAAGGAGTGAAACGTTTCCACTAAGAAAATAGAAATCCAGTTGACATGATTCAATCCACAGTCTTTGATATTATGAAACCTGAAATTATGAAGTTGACCAAATGTTGGGCATGGACTTATTATTAGTTGCTAAAATAATATACTTTAGAAATTACAGAAATGCCAGTAATTTATGAATGGCTGGTTAAATGCCAAACAATAGTAGAAACTGATAATTTAACAGGAAGTATTGATAGAATATTTGTAAATCATCATCTATTTAAAATTCCAGATTAAAAAAGTTATTGGAAGAGCAGGCCTTTGCTTTTTCTTATAAACAAATATCACTGTGTTATTTTTAAAATTGAACAATATGTTTTATGTGTTTATTTTTAATATGATTTAATTTTTAAAATGTTAAAATACAGCACTTTCCACTGCCTTGCTAACATTTTTCCTTTGTATATTTCGCACTTTGCCAAGGATCTCATTGGAACTGGAAGGACTATGAAAGCACTCCTTGACGGTATTAAAAAATACAAGCCCAGAATGGTCAAGGTAGCAAGGTAAGTGTCCATTCGTGAAAGAACCATGGCTTGAAAGTTGAGCATTATGCTTCCTGTGCAGGTCCCAGATTCTGGCTTGATTCAGCCTGGTGCCAAGTCAAAATTTTCTGAACTGTGATTTGTTAACTTAGTTCAAAAGTAATATCAAACCACAGTTTACCAACCATTTTGGCAGCATTAACACTTGGTGCTAAATCAAAAGCTGAACAAACCATATTATAGTTTAGGAGAAGGAACCATGTACAGCCTGTCTCTCTCTGCTCTAGGTATTAAAAATATTAGGGTATGTTCTGTGAAAGCTCTCTGTTGGGACCCTGAAAGGCCATCGAACTGAGAGCACACCAAAATAGACCAGCACTTGGGTTATTTTGCCTAATCAAAGTTATAGAAAGAAAACAAAAGAGCGCATTGGATTAGATTTAGAAGGTGGAGAGATATGGTACAACCTTTCTGTTTACTCAGAACTAAGCCGAGCTGTTTTTAATTAGGCTTAATTCTAAGTAAGTATGCTTACATTTCCATGTAGAGCAGAAAACCTTTTCACACGAGAACCTGGACAACACTTGGCATGTTAGTGGTGTACTGAGGACTGTACTTCCCAAAAATGAAAGCCAAGACAAATAAACTGGTATGATCGAAGAGAATATTTGTAGCTCAGGGTTGAACTGTGGAGTCCTGGTAAACTGGTATGGCTAGGGCAAAAACTAAATTTGATTTAATTTACATTTGAATGTAATTAAAATTAAAATTAGAGTTTATATGATTAATCTCCAGGTATTTAATCTTTTTTTTAAAATTATCCTGCCTTTATTATTTTTATACGTAACTCAAGGCGGGGAACATACCTAATACTCCTCCCTCCTCCTATTTTCCCCACAACAACAACCCTGTTAGGTGAGTTGGGTTGAGAGGGAGTAACTGACCCAAAGTCACCCAGCCGGCTTTCATGCCTGAGGTGGGACTAGAACTCTCAGTCTCCTGGTTTCTAGCCTGGTGCCTTCATCACTAGACCAAACTGGCAAACTTAGCCTCTGCCCATCTAGTGACTCTCTTCAAATGCTAATTGCTTCTTTTAACTGGACCAAGGCAGGGTGGCCTTTCATAATATGGGCTGCGGATTTTTAGTTTAGCGAATCTTGACTTGTACAGGCCAAATTATCTGAACCTTAATTTAACCATGGAAACACTTTGTTCTTTATTTAATGACAGTTTGTTGGTGAAAAGAACAGCTCTACCAGATGGATTCAGGCCTGACTGTAAGTGCCCTTTTGTGGATTTTCTTCATGTTCAGGGATATTCAAGAAAACTTCCATTTCTCAAAATAGACAAGATGCAACATGTCTGGCCACTAGGGTGCTCTTCAAAAATGGTATTAAGAACGGACTAGCTCTTGAAAGTGAAAAGTGCCCTCTTGATCACAGTGCTCAGCTTAAGTGTCTTCTTTCCTTTTTCTGCATGTATTAGGATCCTTGGCTTGTTCATCTCCTAACAAACTAGAATGATAAGCCAAGAAAAAAATGTCAGATATAGTTTCCTGGTCAGTTTAGCTTCTCCTGTTGACAGAAGCCAGGAAGCAAGAGTTAGGAAACAGCGTGCATCAGTGTTCTTGCTTGTTCTTGATGCAGCCATCAAGAATCTCTGCCTTGTCTTGTAGCTGCATGTGGGAATTTTAGCTCTCTGTGTAGTCTTGAACTGCCTAACGTCACAAATCTGTCATTCCCAAGAATGTTAGGTATTAAATCATGTTCATTAAGCCACCTTCAAGGTTGTATTATATAAGCACTTTAAAAATTGCCCGTCATCATTAGCCCGCACAGTTGGTCAGCGTGTGAATCATGTTGCATGCTTGTCAAGCCATAGTTTGTTAAATGAACCATAATTAGCTGGGTATACAGAAATTCATGGTTTATTCTTTAAATCAGAAACAAAGAGATCACAAAATGGTTTAGCACAGTACATGAACCAGGTTTGAGGCTTCAAACATTAACATGATACAAAGATATCTAAGCAGCATCCAACTGCAGATTGTAATGCAGTTTGGTATCTCTAGCAAGTGACAAAACATACATTGTGATGCAAATTCTGTTATGTACTTGTGTGTAATGTCATGATGCAAGTATGAAATGGCAGAGTTTGGGTCATGATGTCATAACGTTCAATTTGTCATTTTGATAAACGCTTAAGAATGGATGCCTGTGACCTTCAGCTGTTGTTGCTAAAAGCTGATGGAAAAGCATAAGAGGAGAAATCCAATTGGATAAGATAAAGTTAAGAATATTTAGATTTCCTTCCCTTTTCTGTGTCAAAACCAAGAGGATCACTTTGGGACAGCATATGTGACCTAATTGGACACCTCTACACAGCTCTGATTTAAGGGATCGGACTGCTTCAGTTATAAAATAATCCCATCTGAGCCTTCCTAGACCAGACATAGCTGGGATTTGGCTAATGAAGATTTCTCAGGTTACTGAACTATTATTTAAAGAAAAAAAACACCTCTGAGTATCATTTTAACAATATATCCTTTCTCCTCTTCTTCTTCTTCCTATGTTAGATTATGGATTTGAAATTCCAGATTTATTTGTGGTGGGCTATGCCTTAGACTACAATGAGTACTTCAGAGACCTAAACGTAAGTTTCAGGACTCTGGATTCCCTGAAATAAGCTTTTTTATAACAATTTGCAAAGTGCTTCTGTTGCAGGATATTAACAGAAGGGGAAAAGAGGAGCAGGGGGAGAATGAGTGTTGGTAGAATGTATGGTCTGAATGCAAAGATTCAGTCTTTGGCATCTCCAAATAGATTGATTAAGTCTATGGTCTGAAATCCTGGAGAGTTTCTGCTAGTCAATGTAGATAAGGGACGCCAGGACTCATTATAGCCTCTCAAAGCCTTGAATATGGTCTGCAGAGACCCTTCAAATAGTAATTTTTAATGTGGCAGTAGGGGAAATTATTGTATTCTTGAAGAGTAATCATATTTAACTGTATGTAACTGGTCTGCCCCTGCCTATTTTTTTGTTGGGCCCCCATCACATCTGGGAGTGGCCTGAGGCATGCTACTCAAAGGCCAAAGGTAGTTATGCACCCCTGACATAGACAGTAATGGACTAGATAAGCCAGTGACCCAACTTGGTATTTAACTTCCTATGTTTCTGTACTGTGCATTTTTTTAGGGAATGTAGTGCATAGTTGGTTGCATAAATACTATTTGCCTTCAGTGAATGGTGATGCTAAACTTCTGTTGTTTCAGCACTTATGTGTTATCAATAACCACGGCAAAGCAAAATACAGAGTCTAAAGAATAACTAATCGTCCTGGTCTAGAAGATTGGTGGTCCTTGTGATTGTCTCCTTAAGAACAGACCAACTGACGCTCATCTCATTCAGACTGGACTATATATGGCAACACCCCAGGAAGGATCATCTTGGACTTTGTCACAGTTAGACTACTTTATTTCCTTCAGACTTCCTATGGTAACCAGGTCAAAGGCAGAGAAGACATAATATTCTAAGTCCAAAAGAATAGAAATTAGAGGTGAAAGGAAACCTGTTTTTTAATTCCGTGCACCCAGCCTTGCCCCAACCTTGTCATGCCAGATCTGTTGGGATTACATCTCCCATTGTTTCCAACCATCAAGCTTCCTTTCCCTGTACAACAAGTGCCTTCGAGAATGTGTGTCGAGCACAACTGCACAGTGATCAATGGGCTCGGTGGGGCTACTATAACAATTATTACATTCTAATGATACAGTTTGTTAGCTCCGGTTTTTTCAGACACTGTTGTAGTGCCTTCATTTAAGCTCCTCTTTAACAGAGCTTCAAATACATAATTCTTACCGTCTCCTTTTGATGATTCAATCATGGTTGAGATATTTATTCTTGCCTGTTATTTAAAATTCAAAGGAGCAAAGACCTCAGCATAAATGATTCTCCCTTAGCTCAATAGCTTCTTGCAGAACCCTTGAGATAGTTTAGGCTGGTCAAGAGTGACTGGGGCCAATGCTGGAGTTCATAGAAGCAAACAAACCACATTGTGTTTTGTAAACCATTGTTTTTGGCTTAGTATTATGTGTGAACCAGGTCACTATTAGCTTGTTCAGCAAAATATAGTTAAACCATACCATGGCTTGAAGGTAGGCAGTCAGGCAGGGAATGTCATAATTAAGCAAGCAATTGTCTTCTTGTTCGAAGTCCAGTATTATGTCCACTACATTATAACCCTCTAGTATGCTTCAGAACTAATCTAGGATTTGAACTTAGATGTTACTAGTCCTAGTCTTACATTCTAACCCAGGGGAATTCAGAAGAGGGCAATTTGGCATTCCTTTACTTGTTTTGGCAGCCTCTTGCTTTCTGATGGGAATTGAAGTCCAGGGTCAGGGACAATTGCCTGCGCCTCTTCTGATCTTAGTGTCATGTTGTCTTTGTTCATCTCTTTGTCTTCTGCTTCTCACCTCTCCACAGAACTAGTTTCAATGCCACTTTATATTTCTTCGGTTTGGGGCTACAACTCCTGTTCAGTGATAACAAGGAATAATTTGGAATCATTAGAACAATATAAGCATGTGTACTAGCACAGTAGATCATGGAAAACAGAATTTGCTTCTGCCTAAGAGAAATGTTAAAATTCATAGCACTGTTACTACTTTATGAAATATATCTGGAATGGCTAATTATGTGTTGAGGCTTTCCCAAATAGGCATTTTCCAGATGTCTTGGGGCTGCAAATCCCAGAATTCATCTCATCATATAGGAATTCTAAGAATCACCATCATAACACAAGTAGGACATGTAAGATTTGGGAAAGCCAATGTTCAGAATCCTCAGCTGCCCTATAACAAATGTTAAAGTCGTATTTGAATGATGGCACATTTAATTTATAACCTTATCTTAGGTTATAGTTCAAAACATCCCATTCAATTTATGGTGGAAGTGTTGGTCCAACAATACTTGGCCTGATGGGACTGATACCGGCTTTCAGTAGTGGCTCTAATAAGACCTTGTAAGGTTTGTGGTACCTTCCCTTGAGCTATAACTCCTTTGTAAAAACTACTTCGGCATTAAAGTGCATTGTCTGTAGCTTGAATCATGTCAACTGGATTTCTATTTTCTTAGTGGAAACGTTTCACTCCTTATCCAAGGAGCTTCTTCAGTCTGAGTAAAGTTAGTAAGGGAATCCTTAAATATGTTTCTAGGCTGGCTGTGTGACCTTGCACCTGGGGCTAGGTCATGGTTATTTTTGAGATGTTTGTTTCTAAATCCCTTTATCATCTAAAGGAGGATCGTTAAGATTACCCTGCTGCTGTTGAGCTTGCGAAATGGTCTTAATCTTCCTAGGCACAGAAGACAAAGCAGGAAGGAAGATAGGGGAAAGGTTATGCCTGAGGCCCCCACCTCTATTCAAGGAAGGATTTTCCAAGTTGGCATTTAATTTTGCCATCACTCCCAAGCAAGTTCCGGTTGTGGAGCTCATTACAGCCACAGAATCTGCCATCCACAACAACCACCTACCTTTTGAAGAAGCAGAACAACTCCGGCTTAAAATATCTGCAGCTCTGTCCAGTGCTCAACCTCCTCCCCCCAACCTTACCGTCCAAGAGAGGAGAGCCCTGACAGCCCTCAGCAAAGATGAAACCATCACCATTTTACCTGCTGACAAAGGAAGATGTACAGTGGTTCTAAACACTGCAGACTACCACAATAAAATTACCTCACTTTTGGAGGATCACCATACATATGAAAAACTGAAAAGAGACCCCACCAACAATTACAAGAAAAAGGCAATAGACAGTTTGAAACAATTGGAACATGATGGCTCCATCGATAGGATTACCTACCACCGTCTGTATCCTGGAGAAGCCATCCCCTGCATCTACGGACTTCCTAAGATCCACAAGGAAGGAACACCCCTCCGACCCATAGTCAGCAGCATCAATTCGGTAACATACAACATTGCCAAACACCTCTCTACCATACTAGCACCTCTAGTTGGACACTCTGAACACCACATCCATAATTCGGAAGAATTTGTTTCCAAAGCAAAGATCCTGAAACTGGATACAGATGAAACTATGGTCTCCTTTGATGTGTCCTCCCTTTTCACCAGCATCCCCACCACTCATGCTCTATCTGCTGTCAGGAAGAGACTAGAAGAGGACAGCACCCTGGAAAGGAGAAGCCATCTCAACCCAAACCAGATCTGCCATCTTCTGGACCTGTGTCTTAACACTACTTATTTCACATACAGAGGTGACTTTTACAGACAGAAACACGGCTGTGCCATGGGTTCTCCTGTGTCACCCATTGTGGCCAATTTATACATGGAAGAAGTGGAGAAGAAAGCACTCAACACATTCCAGGGAACGGTGCCCACCCACTGGTTTAGGTATGTGGATGACACCTGGGTCAAAATCAAGGCCCAGGAAGTACAGGCCTTCACGGACCATATAAACACTATAGATGCCAACATTAGCTTCACCAGAGAAGACACCAAGGACAACAGACTGGCATTCCTAGACTGTGAAGTCCTCATTGGGACCGGTGGCAAGCTAGAAATAGGGATCTACAGGAAACCCACACACACAGATCAATACCTGATGTTTGACTCCCACCATCCACTGCAGCACAAACTAGGAGTCATCAGGACATTGTCACACAGAGCAGAAACCATCCCCACCTCCATGGATTCCAAAAAGAATGAAAAGCAGCATCTGAGAACAGCTCTGCAGGCCTGTGGATATCCAAATTGGGCCTTCACTAAATCTAACTCTACCAGACCTAAAACAGCGACAGATAGGGCTGAGACTCAGAGTAAACGGAAGAACCTGGTCATTCCTTACATGGCTGGCGTGTCTGAAAAGATCAAACGGATATTTGGCAAACACCACATACCTGTATATTTCAAACCCACCAACACACTGAGACAGAGGCTTGTACACCCCAAAGATCAAACTCCAAAACACAAGGAAAGCAATGTAGTGTATGCAATCCAGTGCAGTGAGGAGTGCTCTGAACTCTACATTGGAGAAACCAAACAACCTTTGTACAGGAGGATGGCCCAACACAGGAGAAGTAACACCACAGGACCAGAGTCAGCAGTTTATCTTCATCTAAAGGAAAAAGGACACTCATTTGAGGACATTAATGTTCACATTTTAGACAGAGAAGATAGGTGGTTTGAGAGAGGGGTCAAGGAATCCATTCATGCCAACTTGGAAAATCCTTCCTTGAATAGAGGTGGGGGCCTCAGGCATAACCTTTCCCCTATCTTCCTTCCTGCTTTGTCTTCTGTGCCTAGGAAGATTAAGACCATTTCGCAAGCTCAACAGCAGCAGGGTAATCTTAACGATCCTCCTTTAGATGATAAAGGGATTTAGAAACAAACATCTCAAAAATAACCATGACCTAGCCCCAGGTGCAAGGTCACACAGCCAGCCTAGAAACATATTTAAGGATTCCCTTACTAACTTTACTCAGACTGAAGAAGCTCCTTGGATAAGGAGTGAAACGTTTCCACTAAGAAAATAGAAATCCAGTTGACATGATTCAAGCTACAGACAATTCCACCTGGATGACTGAGAACCTTCATAGACATTAAAGTGCATTGAACTCTGTCAGTATGAGAACTTATTTTCCTTTCCGCTCACTCCTCGTGAATGGTCCTTTTTCCTACATTGCTTCTGCATCGAGCGTTCTGTTTCTAGTTGTAACTTACTTAAAAGTAAATCTCACTTAAATAGTAGAGCTAAAAATAAATCTCAGTGCAGCTTGATTAAATAAGTTGGGAAATTTCCAGGTGTTTCTTGTAAATCAAGAAAGGTTTCCAATTCCCAGTGGTTGAAAACTAGCAACAGTTAAAAGCCTTTTCCTCTTTTATGTTTGGTAAGAAAACCTGGGTTAGGGAGAGGAATATGACCATATTTGTTTGTGAGCTTATGCTCACAAACACCAGGTACGCCTTGTCCAGGTTCCTGAATCATGAATTTACACCTGCCTCCAACTGGTGGTCCTCCGAGTTCAGGTGAAAAAAAAGTAGATCCTGCAAGATCAAAGTCTGCCATCCCTGCTTTAAGCTAATCGTTATTTTTATATTGGTGATCATAATTTCTCATTTAATTTGCTTTAGCATAGAAAAGATAGGTTGAGGGATAATAGGTTTAAAGCTGACATTCGTATCTAACATCATCCAAAAGCAGCAGGCTTCCAATCTTAAATTTTAGTTAGAATAATACAGGAGCAGTTCATTTTCGCTGTCCAAATGGCATCTCTTAATGTGTTGGACTACATAACCCATACTCTCTTATTGGGGGTGATGGAAGTTGTCAGCTAACACACAGACATAAACTTGAGGAAAAGGATCCCCAGAACCTGCTAAGCACAAACATTTCCATGGGTCTAACTATTCATGGCCAAAGATATTCTTAAAAAGCATTTCACCTTAAAAAACTGTGTTTTTTCCCTTGTGCTTATTTTTCATAGCCAGTTCACTGATCATTGAGTGTAAATGCTGTACTGGAATGGCTAGGATTCTCGAGATTAAACGTACTTTGTTCTGAAAAAAAGGAATCGTTTTAAAACAAAAACTGATAGCGTGGAAAGTATCTTAAGTACAGCTGCCTTTGTGAGCTTCCTGTTTTGTTACACAACCATCTTCGGTGGAATTTTGCCTTTTTTACCTACTGCATGTTGAAGAAAGGTCATTATGGGCTATATACAAACTGTTCTCAATAGCTTCCTGGAGGCAGCCAATGCCAAAAAAAAAAATTAAAAATCACAAGCAAGTGGTTTTGTTCTGAATAGCATGGGGCCTATTGTTGTTAGACTGGAGTTTCCGCTAAACTAATAAACAGTTAGAATATTTTGCTATATTGCAAATTTTGTATGATTTCCCTCTTCACTTTTAGCATACATTTGCACGCCCGCTTGAAACCCTAGCAGTGTAAATAAATGCTTTTTGGGAAAAACAATGTAAACCTTTCCTCCGGGCTAATTCAAATTTTCCTATACCTAAGCCCTAGCTTGTATTTTTGCTTCCTATCTGAATAAAACAAATGAGAGTAATGATGGGACTTCAGATGTTCTTAAAAGGTTTTTTTTTTTTTTAATCCGTTCAATCGTGTCTGATTCTCAGAGACTGCCTGGACAAGTCCCTGCAGTTTTCTTGGCAAGGTTTTTCAGAAGTGGTTTGCCCTTGCCTTCTTCCTAGGGCTGAGGGAGAGTGACTGGCCCAAGGTCACCCAGCTGGCTTTGGGCCTAAGGTGGGACTAGAATTCACCATCTCCCAGTTTCTAGCCTGGTGCCTTAACCACTACACCAAACTGGCTCTTAATTAAAAGGTATTAAGTATCACTACAGGGTAGTGGGTTGGTCATGTATGCATTTTTAGGGCTGTAAGCAGGTGTGTGTTGTTGTTTTTTTAAAGAAGAAGGTTCTCCTGAAGTTCTGGCAACTATTGATCCTCTGATTTAGCCTTGGGATTTCAGGCATCGCAGTCTGTTACATCTGGAGGTGGGGTTATAAACTGTTGCAATGCACTCAATCTCAGAAGGCATGCAAAACATGTTCTCAGTCCATAAATAATCTCTACACCATGATCATGAATAGAAAGGAAAAAGGGTTGTGCCTGGGACATGAAATATACAGTAGGCAACCAGTCTCTAAAAGGGTGTTTTCTTCCTCCGTCCAGTTTTTCTCTTTGAGGAGCTGTTTTGCTAAAACTTGAAAATACATTGCAATCTGAATGCCACGTTCAAATAACGTGAAATCAGACCTCCTTCATGATACACTGATCCCACGTAAAAAACCGTAGATACGATGATCCAAAGGGGTGGTTTAGAATCCAGAATCCATAGTTGGGTACTATCTTTTGGTCTGCAAAATGTACACTGTACTCACTTCGTTGTTTGATGACACAAAACGTAATCCTGGCAGATGAGTATTGGCATTGATTCCGATAAGTCTTATGTTGGAAGAAGATGGTGAGTGATCTTCACACGTGCAGGTCATCCCTTGAGAACGGCTGCCATTGTATGCAGCTAAGCAGGCAAGAGAGAAATGGATCTGAGCATTAGCATTTTTTTTTCCAATTAATATGCCTACTCCATATCAAATGATTCCAAATTTAATAGGTTTGATTCATTTTCACAACCAAATCTGAGTTGTTATTATTTTGGCAGATGGTTTGCTGTACATAATAGAATGGCAGGCCTGAAAGTGAGAGGAAGCTCACATTCCAATCCTCTGCCTATCTTAAGCCATATGAATAAATTGAAAATGTTTGCCATTGTCTACCCTCTTCTTAAAAAAATTATAGATTTGTCTCCTTTTTCTGGGGGTAGAGGTATTATTTCCTTGTCTGTATTAATCATGTGCAAATATTTTAGGTGACGCACTTTCCACTAAACAAGGAAAAATTTCTGAAGGCAGAAAGATGATACAGGTAGTCCTCGCTTAATGACTATTCATTTAGTGATGGTTCCGACTTACGACAGTGCTGGGAAAAACTGACAACCAGTCCTTGCACTTACAACTGTCGCAGCATCCCCACAGTCATGTAATCACGATTTGGGCACTTGGCAGTCGGTTTGCATTTACGACCGTCACAGGGTCCTGCGGTCACGTGATCACCATTTTCGACTTTCCCAGTCAGCTTCTGGCAAGCAAAATCAATGTGGAACCACGTGATTCACTTAACAACCACGTGGTTCACTTAATTATCACGGTGATTCACTTAACGACTGCTGCAAAAAAGGTCGTAAAATAGGGTCAGATTTGCTTAATGACCGCTTTGCTTACCAACTGAAATTCTAGTCCCAATTGTGCTCATTAAGTGAGGACTACCTGTATACATGATGCTGACACACATGCTTTAGCCTAATACAGACAACAACACTTAAGCTTTGTCACTTTCCTTTCATGCAACTAGTGCTAACACTGGAGTTGCACCTGTACAGACTATTACTAACACAACTCATTTCAAATATGAACTTGAGCTTAGTAAACTCCCATATAGAGCTGCTTGTTTATTGCAGTCCTCATCAAAGGCCCTCAGGTTTGCATCACGTCCTACAGATCTTGGTTTGACGTGAACAAGGAAGAGGGTCTTTTCAATTGTAAAGAAATAGTAGGTAGTGGTATGCAGATGAAGCATTATAGTGGCATACGTATGATGGATTAGTACCAAGAAGGAATAAGGAACTCTTCCTGCTCAATTGTTGCATCCAGCTGTAATGGCATCTTCAGCTGAGCAAAAGGAAAGGCCATAGTTGTCTTAGAAATGCCCCCAAAGCAAAACTCCACCCTTTGAACTGTGACTGGAATGATGATGGTGATGTAGGCACTTTGAGCATCTTATAATACAGAGGATCTGGATTCAACCTCAGCTTCTCCACTTATGGCAAGGAAAACTCTACTCTGAAATCTTGAACTGCCACTACTAGTCAGTGTCAACAATATTAGTCTAGAATGACTAATGGTCTGATTTAGTATTGTATTATTTATTCATTTATTTATTTTACCGGGCTTATACTGTAAACTGTTCCAGTCAAAGCTGATTCTGAGCCATGTACTGTATATCTTAACCCTCATCAATTGGGTTAAAAACAAGCAATATACATTACAGTAAAATAGCAACTGGAACTCCTAAAAATAACAATACATAGAAACATAATACTGTAGCACCAGAAATCTAATCCATTCAATAGTCACCAAGCAAAGACAACTTCTGTTGACTGAGGGAACAGAATTCCATTCCAACCCCTAAAACTTGATAAAATAGCTATGTTTTAAAGGACTTTCTCAATACCAGGAGGGATCTATCCGGATACCCAGAGGAATGCTGTACCATAGAAAAGGGGCAGTGGTGAAAGCTCCCCTCCGTGCTCCCTGAAAATTGCAGTCCTTGAGCAAAGGCACATGGAGTAAGCCCACACTAGAAGATCTTATTGGGAGCATAGATATTATTTGGAGAGGGTGGTTCTGCAAATATACAGGTCCTGAAGGTTTTAAAGGTGACAACCAGCACCCTGAATTGCGCCCAGAAGCCAACCGGCTTGGGTATTACACATACAGTACATGCACACTATGGTCAGACAATACTGGACAATAGATATCTAGGTATCTCAAGTGAATTAATCTGAATGCTGCCATCAGGGTACATTTTGGGGAGACTATTGACAATTGCCAGTGTTTGTCTTCTAGCCACTGAAAAACATTAAATGCAGCTGCAAAACTAGCTTGTCCAATGAGAACAGAGAAAAATGGTACTGAGGTTTCTTTTAGGGTTCTTGCCTGATCTGTGCCTTTAATTAAAAGTTCTGCCATTCAGGATCTGCCCTTTCATTGCTTCCAGTTCAGCATGGCAGAAGAATTGCCTCTGAATAAGCTATTAATTCTCTCCTGAATGGGTTCTCATAATTGGCCCTGGATGTCATTTTCTGTTTGTGCAAAGGAGAGGGAGGGAAGCTGGGAGGAATGGCACTAATTCCAACTTTCCTCTCCTTTTTAAAACAAATAATTGAGAAATAAAGCTGTCCCGTTATATAAGAGGACAAAATAATGATGAGACAGTAGTAATTATAATCCCTAAAAAAAAGCCAACAATAAAAGAAAATGAAGAAAGGTTATTCAAGAACAAATAATCAGTTGTCTTTCTTTAATAAGAAATGAAAAGGAAGAACCAGCAAAAAGGAAGTTTTCAATTAACATTGGAAGTAATCAGTGCTACAATACTTCCTTCTAAATGAACATTATAGAAGGATTTTGGTGTTTGGTATTGTGCTGTCCATAAATCTTTTCTAATTTTGCTTCCAGCTGCCTGAATAAAATTTCTTGGCATAGTCAAGGGGCTTTGCTTGGAAGCAATGCCCCAATGAACCTGGGTGAATATGTATATTTCATCTTAATCCAGGATTAATGTGAGCATTAAAATAGGACAATTTCCCTTGTACTTTGAAGGAGAACGAGGTTCAAGATAAGGGGATTGTGCTGAATGATGTGCCTTCCTTATAACTGGGGAGAAGTAAACTGGATCTTTCCAAATGATATTATTTTATGTTGTTCATCTATCAAACTTACCCAGCTTTCTTCCTAGCTGAACATACTGGAAGAGGAGATAATGCAAGCAACTAGATTTACCTTTTTTAAAAGGGAGATTTCTGATCGGTTTCCAGATCAATCAGAGTAGAAAGTTTCGCTGGCTTGATGAACATACAGCAAATAATTCCCTGTACTGACAAACATGTCCAAAAAATTTCCCCTCAACATGGAGACAACAGATCTGTTATTAAAATAGGGTCTTTATATTTGGGCGAGCTTCTGTGGAAATTGCCACACACGTTAAGTTCTTCTACCATCAGCAGCAAAATCCCACTTTGCTGAAAGCATTGCTGTATCTAGAAGACCAGCGTGTCTTTGTTATGAGAGGGGGTGGCTCCATATCCTAAACAGAACCCATTGTGACATCTAGACATGGGACTTTTGCCTAATCTAAATATGGAGCAGATACCTGGCTCTATTTTCATGAAGAAGACCAACCAAACTCCCAAACTTGGGTGGGAGTGTGTGTTTTCTTTGCTGGAACTGCTATTATTTCAGAGAAAGGGGTCGGTTGTTTCTTGGACTAAAAGACAGAATTGTAGGTACGTTGTGGTATTGTCACAAAGTAGACGAGCTCCTTCATGCCAAGGAAACGTCAATGAGCTCACACTGATCTAACATGGGCCCAGTTCACATGGAAACTGCCCAAAATTGAGGCAAAGTGAAGTGATTGTTTCAGGCATTAAGAATGGAGGAATCTGAAAATTTTTGAGCAGAATATGTCACCCATTCAGAACCTGTCCACTGAAGTGGGATCTTGAAGAACAGGAGTTCTTGGACTCTGCTCCACTTTCACTTCAGCTGTTGCCTCTTCAAGATGTTTTGATCCCTGGTCCTGCTTCTCCTTCCCCACCACCCAGTTTAAGGTCAAAGCTGACCCTACCATTATGCAGAACTGAAGCATACTTTAGCCCGTCTAATCATTAAGCAGAGCAAAGTGGTCATTTTAGGAAGCTAGTTTGGGATATCACAAAAGAGGAACAGAATATTAATGTTGCTTGTTTGATTTAGAAATAGCCGTTCCACTCTGGGGGAACTCAGGCTGCCTAACAACATTTTAAAACAATATAAAAAGTTTAACACAGATGAAAATTAATAATAAAATAGGTGCTAAAATTATTATCAACCCTTTTTCAGGCCAGATAGAAAGCGAATTTTCAGCCTTGAGTACAAAATAACTTTCCAGCCTTAAATCCTGCTGTGCAGCAAAATATACTGTATTGGATAGTTCTGTTAAAGTCAATTCTGTGTATGTAGATCTGTCCCTAAAACAAAATAAAATGAAAAACAGTACTAGTAATGCCTCCAAGATGTGGCAGCTAGATGGGTAGTTTAGTTGCTCCAATGCAGAGTTTGGGATGTGAAGCTGTTCCTTCCCAGTTCAGCAGGGAGAGAAAAAAGGGCCCTTGGCCATGGATGCTCAGAAGTAATTATCTAGGTTCTAAGTGCTAGGAGAAGTACTTTAGGTGGACAGGAAAGCATTGCTCTTTAATGAAGAGAGGTAGTAATTTGGGCAAAGGTAAGCCTTGTGGGAAAATAAAAAAAATTACTCTATTTTAATGTTTTATTTTTATTGTAAATCGCCCAGAGTCCCCCCTTGGGGGGGAGATGGGTGGTGGCAAAATTTGATTAAAAAATTAATTAAATAAATAATTAAATAAATATAGATTGTGCTGGATTAGATATAGAATACTTCTGCTTCTAACAAAAGTATTTAACATTCCTTCTTTGAATGATCTACACATGGAAATGGAAGGACATGCACATTCGGAACTGAGTGAATACTATTTCTTCTCACTAGATGGGCAAACGTGTGTAATCCTACAGGGGAGGGGGAGGCTGAAGAAATGAAAGTGTTAGACAACAGTGAAAGAATAGCCTTTAAATCTAGAGATTGACTGAAGGATTAAGAAGGCATCTAGCAGCAATTTATAGAGGTTTATGTATTTGCCACACAGAGAAATTGCGGCAAGGGAATAAAAGAACAGAGATACAGTACATCCTACAGTCAATCATTGGTTGTGTTTTCTTCCTTTCCTTTTCCAAATCCACCCAACCACATGGATTCAATTTAGAACCGAGCTTACTGCTCTTCCTTCCCAATGGGACTCACCAATAAAGTGTGAAATTTCATACCTACGCCCGCCTCTGATCACCGTTTATTTGCAAATCAGTGAACAGACTTAGTTAAGAGGTATGGGCTGGGTCCACACAACACACTAAGCCATATGATAGTTTATTTACTGTGTTTTGAAATCCCTGGTTTGGTGGTTTATAGCTTAGCATATTGTGCAAACTGAGCCAAACATAGTTTATTCAATGATGTTGAATAAACCAACAATGGCTTAGCACAACCTGTGAATCTAGTCTTTCTGCAAGGGTATAAAGTGCTATCCCTGATGCTACATTCTGCCATGTTAATGTTCACACAAACAAGCAATTACTTCACTTATTGGTGTAAAATAGGAGGAGGGAGGAGTACTAGGTATGTTCGCCACCTTGAGTTATTTATAAAAATAATAAAGGCGGAATAAAAAGTCTAAAAAAAAAGATGTGACCTCGGGAGGCACAGCTTCTTTTCCTCCTCTGTTCCAAGATTTATAATTAATATGGGCATAACTGATTAAGGAAGCAATCCTATAACCACTCACAAGCCTCCTAGTAGGGTATACATTTGTAGTTCACATTGTCAAACTAAGAATTAATTAGGATTTCTCCAATTTAGTGACAAATGTAAAAAAAACATAAAACACCATCTTCACTATGAAGCATATGTATGTGTATACTTACTAAGGGGATGCAATTGCTGTGCCTCAGTGCTAAAATCATGGGGATGCATAACAAGGAGTGATGTTTGGCCAGCCTGTGGGGGAAAAAAAGGATTAAATGACCAAATAGGAGTTAACAATTCTCCTTTCCTTCAGTGGCTCAACTACAAAATCCTGTCTAACAAAGGATCCCCCCATGTCCCTCGGTCACATAAAGTGTAAATAATGAACACCCAACTGGGCTGATTGCATTAATTACTCTGTATTAAGGTAAACAGTGGAACCAGGGCAAGTATTAGCGATACAGTAGCTGGGATATTCAGCTGGAATAATGAAGTGAATATAAACAAAGGAAAAGGGATCAGGAGGCTGAATATCTGGAAAGAAAATTTCTGACAGAAAGAACTACTAGACTGTGAACTAATTTCCCAGAGGGAGCAATGGGGAATCCATGGCTTGGTTCATTTGAACCAGACGAGACAAAGCACCGATAGTGGTGTGCCTGGACCCTGATGGTGTTGGGAGGTGGGGGGGGGGGCAGGGGCAAGACTGCGAAGCTTGCACGCTACATGAGGTTAAAAGCTCCCTCAATCACCATTCCTTTTCTTCTAAAGTGCAATAACATGTCTTATTCAGGGCCGGTTCAGAATAGCTCCCAAACCTGCAGCTGTGAAAGGCTCATCTCTCCTGGGAGAGGCCAAAATGCTAATACGTTGCTTACTGATCAAACTCCAGTATTGTGTGTTCTGGAATAGGAGCTGCGTCTTCATGTGGATTCGTGACCGCCCGGCGGAAAATAAACCCAACCTGCTAAAGAAATCAGCAGAGAACTCTCCTGTCTTGGAAGCGTTCTGTGGAGTCCACCACCTGCACCAGGGCGCTGGGAGGCGAAAAAGGAACCGAACCTTTCCAGACACTTCCCAAATGGCGATCTTTCAGTGCTGAGAAGAAAAAGAAAAGGAAAGAGAGGGAAAAGAGAGGGAGGGAGGAAAGGATGGAGGGAGGGAGGAAGCAGGAAATCTCTCCTGTTGGCCAGTCAGGAATAGTTATGACACCATCAGGTTAGAGCAGTGTTTCTCAACCTTGACAACTTTAAGATGTGTGGACTTCAACTCCAAGAATTCCCCAGCCAGCTGGGGAATTCTAGGAGTTGAAGTCCACACATCTTAAAGTTGCCAAGGTTGAGAAACATTGGTGTTAGAGTAAAAACTGGTGTTAGAGTAAAAAAGCCAAGGTTGAGAAACACTGGTGTTAGAGTAAAAAAAATGGTGTCCTATTGAACAGTATTTGCCTATATCACATATAGAACGAACCAACCAGCACAGGAATTCAATAAAAGTTGTCACTCTGTGGGGCCTTTCTCTTGTTTGTTTGTTTAAGAATTTTAAACTTCTGGAATGTTCATTTCACAATGTTAATTGTACCTGCCAAGTGTGATTTTTTTCCTTCTTTGCCATCTTTCTTCTCCACCCAGTATTCCTTCTAGATAGGATTATTTCTGGTGTTAGTTCAATGATGGGCAAAGTTTTTATCTTGTGGGCTCCCTGCTTCAAGATCACACTGACAACATTTGGTACGAAATGGCCATTTTCAGTGATTACCAGTGCTTTCATTTTTCAATAACGGAATACAATTCAAAGTAGAAGTAAGGTTCTGGGAAGTTAGTAGGTCATTTTGAAGGGTGTTCGCCCCATAAGCAGGGTGAGAAAAAAAAAACCTCTTCTCTGGAAATGTCATTGCATTATTACCTCACCTCACCCATACCCCCAACTTCTTCCAGTGCTGAAAAATAAGTATGTACGGAGGGAGGGAGTTGAATCCAGAGTTCACAACAAATATGTGCTCCTCCCCTTCACGGTGCTTTAAATTAGGGCTGGGCACTCTGAGACTCAGCGGGTTGCATGATGTTCCCAGAGCAGTTTCTTGCCGCCCCAAAGTTGCTGAAAATCAGGGGTATGATCTCCCACCATTTTGAGGAAGGAAACATACATATACAATTCAAGCATAAAGGTAGTAACCATCTCTTTTTTTTATCAATTCAATCATGTCCAATTCTCGGAGATTGCCTGGACAAGTCCCTGCAGTTTTCTTGGCAAGGTTTTTCAGAAGTGGTTTGCCATTGCCTCCTTCCTAGAGCTGAGAGAGAAGGACTGGCCCAAGGTCACCCAGCTGGCTTTGGGCCTAAGGTGGAACTAGAATTCACCATCTCCCAGTTTCTAGCCTGGTGCCTTCACCACTACACTAAACTGGCTCTAATAACAGTCTTAGTATAGCTTTAAAAATCAAAGGGGAAAAAAAACAAGCTTTCTTCCTGACTGACTGGGATTGTTGGGGAGAGATTAACTGAACAGTCACTATTAAGGAATTCAGTTAATATTTGTTGTTGCTATGCTCCATTGAGTTATAACCAACTCCTGGTGTCCCTATGGATGAAAGCTCTCCAAGGTGTCCTGAATCTCATTGCATTGCTTAAAAATCTTGCAGGGCATTTCTGTGGCTTCCAGTAGTTCTTCTATCCACCCCTCCTTCTCCTCCCTTTCACTTTGCTCAGCATTATAATCTTTTCCATAGATGCATTAGCCCTCGTAATGTGTCCAAAGCAGGATTTCTCAACCAGACTTCCATGGTACCCTAGGGTTCTGTGAGAGGTCAGTAGGGGTTCCCTGGGAGATCATGATTTTTTTTTAATTATTTCAAATTCGGGCAACTTCACATTAAAGAGGTAAGTTTCATTCTTTATTTTTAGTTTAAGAACCCTGTTAATGCATATATAGAGGCCTACCCATGAAACGAATATAACAATTTTGTAACTTCTGGTCTATATTTGAGCCTGAATGTGCAGGGGTTCCCCGAGGCCTGAAAAATATTTCAAGGGTTCCTCCAGGGTCAAAAGGTTGAGAAAGGCTGGTTCAAAGTATGATGGTTTTTGTTTCATGGTCCTTGTTTCCATTGAACGTTCTGGCTTTATTTCCTCTAGTATTGAACGGTTGGTTCTCTTGCCACTCCAGGGAATGTGAAGCTTTTCCAGCACCATAACTCAAAGGAATCCATTTTTTCCCCTAACACTGTTGCACATGCCCATCCATACATCATAGGAGCAAATGCCACTGAGTTGACCATTCCAACTTTTGTCTTGGTTGAAATATCTCAGTCTTTGTCTAGGCCCCTCAATGCCTTTCCCCCCATTGTTATTCTTCTCTGAATATCCTTTGCACACCTACCATCTTGATCAAATCTTGAGTCTAGAAAATTGTAATTATCAACTACTTCTGTTGTCTCATTGTTTATCTTAAATTCTTTTAGTTTTCCAGTGGACATAATCTTAGTTTTCTTGATGTTCAAGGGATGCCCTGCTTTTTCAATCTCCTGTTTTGCTTTGAAAATCTAAGTTTAAAAGTATCATTCTTAGGTCTTCTTCGGTTTCTGTAACTTCCAAGGTAGTGTCACCTGCATATCTCAGGTTGTTGACATTTCTTCCACTAATTTTGACTCCACCCTCTGGTTCTTCCAGATCTGCAGCCCTTATGATGTGTTCAGTGTACAGTATGACCTGAAGCATAGCTTTCCAAACTGTGTGTCGGGACACGTTAGTGTGTCGGCTGCAGTGTCTGGGCGTGTCGCGGCTGCTGCTGCCACCGAGCCCTGCCAGGATTCTGTGCAGGTCCTAGTCCTGCCCTGTGCCCTGCTGCCTCCAAACCTGCCCTGCCAGGATTCCGCACAGGTCCTAGTGCCTGCCTTGCGCCCTGCTGCCTCCAAACCTGCCCTGCCAGGATTCCGCACAGGTCCTAGTGCCTGCCTTGTGCCTTGCTGCCTCCAAACCTGCTGTGATTCCGCGCAGGTCCTAGTGCCTGCCTTGTGCCCTGATGTAAGAGTGTGTCGCGAAATGATGCATGTCTAAAAAGTGTGTCACCAACATGAAAAGTTTGGAAAGCTCTGACCTGAAGAGATAAGGTGCTGTTATGCAGCCCTGCCCGACTCCTTTTTCCAATGGTAAAGCAGTTAAAACAGCTTGAGAGAGAGAGAGAGAGAGAGATGCTTTTTTAGATAAAAAGCTACATTCTTTTTTTAAAGACTCCAGTATTGTGAATGTTATTTTTAATTTATTTGTTACATGCATACTCTACTTTTTCCACGAGTTCAAAGCAACCAATGTGGTTTTCTCCTTGGCCCCATCTCACTGCTTTTTGGGAATGTGGATTAAAAAAAACAACACTGACTGGTTTTTGAGAAGAGAAAAAAATGACATTTGCAAATGAACAATATATTTTTGGTCATCCATTGTGCGCCAACTTTTGTATTTTAAGTATATAAAAAAACCAGGCAATAGGGAAAGAAGAAAAAAATCCCATTTGCTACAGCCATGAGGACCCAAAACCTTACCCCTTATAATAACCTTTGTTAGTCTTAAAAGGTGCTACCAGACTCTTCCTGACGTTGGGCTATCATAGACTCACATGGCTTTCTTCCTGCAATGTTTCAAAATGAATCTGACACCTTTGAATGCAATAGTGAGAAGGAGGTGTCGCAAGTATCAGATTACACCTAGCTTTCTAGGACAAAGACGCTGGGACTAATTCCTCCCTCCACACTTCTGAAAACACAAAGGCTGGTTGTATTTCATATGCGTCTGCATCAAGTGAAGCACATACATTCCAGGCTTAGCAGAGAGTAGCCGGAAAAAGACACAGAACCATCTCTATATTAGCAGAGCCATAGATTAATCAGAGATGGTGCAGTAGGCGAAAAACTAATGTGAAGCCAAATTGAGCAGTATAATCTAGTGCAGAGCTTTCCAAACTGTGTGTCGGGACACGTTAGTGTGTCGGCTGCAGTGTCTGGGTGTGTCGCGGCTGCTGCTGCCTCCGAACCCTGCCAGGATTCCACGCAGGTCCTAGTGCCTGCCTTGTGCTTGGCTGCCTCCAAACCTGCCCTGCCAGGATTCCGTGCAGGTCCTAGTGCCTGCCTTGTGCCTGGCTGCCTCCAAACCTGCCCTGCCAGGATTCCGCGCAGGTCCTAGTGCCTGCCTTGTGCCCTGCTGTAAGAGTGTGTCGCGAAATGATGCCCTGCTGTAAGAGTGTGTCGCGAAATGATGCATGTCTAAAAAGTGTGTCACCAACATGAAAAGTTTGGAAAGCTCTGATCTAGTTGTTGGAAGGGCGGAACTCTTAAAATGTTGCACACCTCTCTTTAGGTTATGAAAGTTATAACCTCATCAACATGAATCACCAAAAGCAGTATTTTTAAAGGCACATTGAGCAAAATAAAACAAAAAACAAATCTCAAACCTCTGAGGAGTAAAATGCATTGCATTGGCTGTAACCCAATGTCAGATGGTGTGAAAACTAAGTCTGGCTTGCATTTATTTATCATCCCATTTTATAAGTGTCCACCGCAAATTACAGGTAGTCCCCGGGTTAAGAACGAGCTCTGTTCCCAAGGTCTGTCCTTAAGTCAAATTTGTATGTAAGCCAGAACAGTAGTATTGCATAATACTTTATAATTAGTATAATTAGTATTGCATAATGAACTCAAACCATTGTGCATTTAACTTGAATTTTGCTACAACAGGCTCCGTTCTTAACTATGGGTCATCCTTAACCCGGGGACTACCTGCAGGGCCGCAACTAGGGGGGGCAAGCGGGGCAGGTGCCCCGAGCGCCGCTGGGGGGCCTGCCAAAATGACGCTGGGGGGGCGCCAAAATAACCCATGGGGGGGGCGCAGAATCCATGTTTGCCCTGGGTGACACAGACTCTAGTTCCATCCCTGACTACCTGTACTTCCCTTTTCCATTCCTACTCTGCCAAGTCCAACCAGGTTTTGCTGTAATGTCTGAAAAGGAAACCATGGCTTACAATGGGCTACAAATCAATGTATGATAACTAGGAATTGGAGTGTCTTTCCTGACCACCATTCTGGCAAATAATCTGTCTATGAGCTGATTTCTACATTGTCTTCTTAAATGCAGATTCCATTCTTGGGTTGATTAATTTTTTGTTTGGCTACCTTGGACTGAACATGTATGAAAAGGCATGTGCACAAGACCAGCATGCCCGGTGCTTAGAGCCTGGTTTCCTAACCCAAGGTTGTATTATGGAAAAGGAGAAGGAATAGCAAAGAATAATAGAGGTCCTTTATGCCTTGCCTCTTTTCTGCCCAAGACTCAAGCTGGCAGTGAGCAGTGATTGCCTGCTGTTTCTTGTGCAGTATTTATTCATTTACCATCCTGGCACTCGGACTGAATTTTGTGCTCCTTGGCAAAAGAACGCCCCCCCCCCCAATCCCTGAATTCCTTTTCTTTTTATGGCCGTTGCTTTGCACAAAGTAGTTACCCTAAAGCAAAATAAGGATTTGAATTACTCAGTGTGTCTACATTTTTGTACAGAGCTGAGCATATAAATTTCGATAAGCGGGCAATGTGTTGGCTACTTGTTGCAGAACCACAACAAAACTATAGGCTGTAGAATTCAGGTTCCTAAGAATCCCAACGTTCATTTGGAAAACAGCACATTTCTAGTTCTTAGAAAAATGAGTAGACAGAGCAGTGTTTCTCAACCTCAGTGACTTTAAGATGTGTGGACTTCAACTCCCAGAATTCCCAGCCAAATTGGGAGTTGAAGTCAATTGGGAGTTGAAGTCCACACATCTTTAAATTGCTGAGGTTGAGAAACCCTGAGATAGAGGCTTGAAATCTCAGAAGCCTCAAGCACTGCAAGATAGAATTTCCAGAGGTCGTAGGGTGGAGTTCAAAGTGAGTTCTCAGTCATTAACAGGATCCAAAGGTATTATTTGTATTGTTGTTAGTAGTACAGTAATAAGATGTTATGCTATATTATAGAAATTGCATAGACAGCATAATGTCCATAATGCATACCAGTTGCAGAATTTAGTTTTCCTTATTACAGAATTTAGATTTTCTAGTTCTCTCCCCCACCTTCAGCATAAAAGTCTAGATAAAAATAGCCAAATCATCTGGACAGAAGGTGATAAGAAAATTTGCTACAGCATTGCTATTCCCACTGATGCCATTCTCAATGGTCTATTCAGAAAGAACAATGGCATTTATGACAACCAATTATTCTACAACAGAATATCATCCTGTGAAACTTTTGGTTTGTAGAATTTAGGAATCAGGTGAAAACCCTTATATTTGATCAGTATAATTTTTTTCCTATGATTTTAATACATGTCAAATGACGGTTTTATTTTTATAAGACAGGTATCTTTTGCTGTTGATGTTAATTTATATTGGTATGTTGACTTTAGTTTTTATAAAAAGGCAGTTAACACTGTAACCATATGATCATACTAAACTAGCATTTTTCTTTTACTGATATTATTATTATTTATTTAATTTATATGACCGCCCATCTCCCCCCAACGGGGAACTCTGGGCGATTATATTATATGAAGTATAGAAATTATTAAATATGGAAGATTGTCCTAATGTTAGTGGAGGAACCATGTGGATAATTTGAACGGTGTTTCTCCATTCAGTGGAGGTTGCTAGCTAGCCCCTAGAGAAGGCAACTCTAGCATGGGGATTGGGAAGGACCATTATCGGTGCAGCCCAAATGGATCCTCCATCTACCCCTCGTCCTCCAGATGTTGGTGAGGACAACATCACTCCACAGCTGCAGTAAACAAGACAAATGATAAGAGATGCTGGGAGATGCAGTTGCAGCATGTGAACAGTCCCATCCCTGATCTATATCAAAATAGTTTGCTGCCAGATTTTTGGAAAGCAGCGCTCCCACATTGCTGTATGATGAAATGAATGTACTTTAGACATAAAGTCAACAACATTTGGCTAGATGTACCAGATCTGGACTGCAGAAATTTCAACAACCGCTTGAGGAGAGCAAAGAAATATAGAAAACTCTAAATCTTTGCTACCTCTATTAGTCATTTGGATTTTGCAGCCTGGTAGCACTGGTAGTTTCCATAGCCTGCACATTTTAAAGCAATTAACTGTACTTTAATTTTTGCCTGATAGCTTGAAAGCTAAGCACTTGTTCACTACATGTGTGCAAACTTCATTTATATGTACTTCTGACATATATCTATCCACCCTCCTCCTGTTGTATTCTTTGTCCATCGTTTTGCGGTATTTAGCAATAATTTGTGACCCACGTTTTGTTATATCTTTGTCAGCCTTCTGATTGTCTCTGATTGTTTTTCTTTCATTTTTTATTTTATCTTCCCTCACCCAGCATTAAGGTCTCTAAATTATTCACATTGCAAAACCTCAGTCACATTAAAGTCAACCATCAGCTGGAAGTCATCCTTCTTTCATTGTATTTGGCAATCAAATCTGGAGCTTCCACAAGGGCCTCCACCCTACAGCTGCATCTCATCAGCCAGCAACTGAAAGAGATGGAGTGGAGAACAAATCTTTCCCTCTACAACCTGTTTCCAAATGACATCCCTACGGCATTTTTAGAGGCAACATGCAGTGTTGTTCCATGGCAAGTGAGGCCTGAAAAATATGTTGTTTTGGTTCTGAAGAAAAGTCATATGTGATTCTCTACCTCAGTGTTTTTGAACCTTGGCAACTTGAAGATATGTGGACTTCAGCATGCTGACTGGGGAATTCTGGGAGTTGAAGTCCACACATCTTCAAGCTGCCAAGGTTCAGAAACACTGCTCTAGCTGATGAAATGAAAGGTTATTCTGGGTTTTTCTTAGGGATGGGTCTTATAATTTTATTTTATTTTTTAATTTTTATCCCGCCTTTATTGTTTTTATAAATAACTCAAGGCAGCGAACATACTTAATACTCCTTCTTCCTCCTGTTTTCCCCACAACAACAACCCTGTGACGTGAGTTGGGCTGAGAGAGAGTGACTGGCCCAAGGTCACCCAGCTGGCTTTCATGCCTAAGGCGGGACTAGAACTCTCAGTCTCCTGGTTTGCCATTGGCTCCTTCCTAGGGCTGAGCGACAGCGATTGGCCCAAGTTCACCCAGCCTGCTTTCATGCCTAAGGCGGGACTAGAACTCACAGACTCCTGGTTTCTAGCCCAGCACCTTAACCACTAGACCAAACTGGCTCTAAATACAATACAATACAATACAATACAATACAATACAATACAATACAATACAATACAATACAATACAATACAATACAATACAATACAATACACTACACTACACTACACTACACTACACTACACTACCATTGATTCATAAGAGGACACAGCATTTTCAAGGAGTGGCTTGCATGTATGAACAATCTGACATGGAAGAGACCAGTTTGTGTCACCTCAGATATACAGCTAATTTACTTCACAAATTCCAATTTGAGCAAACAAATAGCCAGGGAGCAAGCAACTTTAAGAAGGAATCAAGTTATACCCTTAAGATAATCATTATGGTACAATCATTTTGCATCATAAAACCACATGCTGTAATTTCCAGAGGGTTAGCCATATTAGTCTGCAGTAGCCGAAACAGTAAAGAATCTTGGGGCATGACAAGTTAAAGAATTAGTAATCCCTGTAATGAAGACCCACACAAAAATTAAACTAGAATATATATCTGGTTCTGGATGGGGTTCTGGGTGGGGTTGCACTGCCCCAGACAGACCTGGTGCGTAACTTAGGGGCCCTCTTGGACTCACAACTCCTGCTCGAAGAGCAGATGGCAGTTGTGGCCAGGAGAGCCTTTGCGCAACTTCGTGTTGTGCACCAGTTATGCCCCTTCCTGGAACAAGAAGCCCTTCAAACGGTCACTCATGCCCTGGTTATCTCCCATATAGATTACTGTCAGTCAGTCATTGGCGATCACTCGTAGCCGAGTAAGATTGTTTTCCAAAGGTAAAATTTTAACAGTGGATCCGTAAGTGGCTATAAAGGCCAATTCTGGATCCGCACAACCTCCCACAGTGAGGGCATAGGTTTCCGAGTCGGAGACAGTCATGATGAGGGTTTGCCTGACGTGCCTTCCTTTTAGCTCTTTTCTCCCTTTCGCCCTGTACTCGTGCTTCTTCAAAGTCCATAGCGCCATTAATAAAGGCTGACCTCCAATTGAAATGCTCATGAGTTAGGGCTTCCCAGTTCTCAATGCTGATATTACATTTTTTTAAATTAGCTTTGAGAGTGTCTTTGAATCTCTTTTGCTGTCCACCAATATTCCGTTTTCCATTCTTAAGTTGGGAGTAAAGTAGCTGCTTTGGAAGACGATGGTCAGGCATTTGAACAACATGGCCGGTCCAGCGAAGTTGATGTTGGATGATCATTGTTTCAATGCTGGTGGTTTTCGCTTCTTCTAATACGCTAACATTAGTCCGCCTATCTTCCCAAGTAATTTGCAGAATTTTTCGGAGGCAGCGTTGATGGAATCTTTCAAGAAGTTGGAGGTGGCGTTTGTAGAGGGTCCATGTTTCACAGGCGTACAGAAGGGTTGGTAGTACAATGGCTTTGTAAACAAGCATTTTGGTCTCCCTGCGAATGTCCCAATCCTCAAACACTCTACGCTTCATTCAGGAGAAAGCTACACTCGCAGAGCTCAGGCGATGCTGAATTTCAGTGTCGATGTCGGCTTTTGTAGATAGATGGCTGCCGAGATAAGATAATGGTTTGCGATGATCTTTGCCAGGATTTTGCCTGCTGTGGCTAGAAGGGAGATGCCTCGATAGTTTCCACAGTCTGTTCTATCACCCTTTTTAAAGAGAGTGATAATTATGGCATCCCTAAAGTCTGCTGGAATCTCCTCCCTCATCCAGATTTTTTCGATGAGCTTATGAAGTTGTTGTGTAAGTTCAGGCCCGCCTTCTTTAAAGACTTCAGCAGGAATCCCATCAGGTCCACTAGCTTTGTTATTTTTCATTTGTTTAGTGGCTTTACTGACTTCCTCCAAACTAGGGGGTACTGCAAGCTCATCTCTTATTTGTTTTTGCGGGATTTGCAAGACGACTTCATCAGCCACAGTAGAGTGACGATTAAGGAGATTGTAGTAATGCTCTTTCCAGCACAGTGCAATAGACTCTTTGTCCTTTAGAAGTTTAGCACCATCTACTGAGCGTAAGGGATTTGTACCATGGTTTGTTGGTCCATAGATGGCCTTTATGGCATTAAAAAAGCCCCGTGCATCATGAGCATCTGCAAAATGTTGGGTTTCTTGGGCTTTTTTTATCTACCATATGTTCTTAAGTTCTCTAGTTCTTCTTTGGACTTCTGCCTTTGCACTGGCGTAGATTTTTTTCTTAACGGCACAGTTAATATCTTTTTGCTATATCCAGAAGGCTTTCCTTTTCTTGTCAATAATATGTTCAATCTCACTATCGTTCTCATCAAACCAGTCCTGATGTCTCTTAGTTTGGTATCCGATAGTTTGTTCACAGGCTGAAATAATAGAAGTCTTCAGTTTAACCCAGTGTTCCTCAACATTTTCAGGAAGTTCCATAGGCAGATGTTCCTTGAGAGTTGATTGAAAGCAAGCTCGTTTAGTAGAATCTTGAAGGGCCAGTGTATTCATTTTACGCCTTGGTTTTCTTCCTTGGAGCCTACGATGAGGGACAATCTTTATGGCCATCATGGATCGAATTAATTGATGGTCTGTCCAGCAGTCATCGGCACTCGTCATGGCTCTGGTGAGAAGTACATCATGGCGATCTCTAGCACGGACAATTACATAATCTAAAAGATGCCAGTGCTTCGACCGTGGGTGCTTCCATGATGTTTTAAATTTATTTTTCTGGCGAAAGAGTGTGTTAGTAATGACAAGGTTATGCTCTGCAAATTTAGTCAGAAGTGAGATTCCATTCATGTTGCTGTTGTCAACTCCTTCTTTCCCAATGATCCCTGGCCACAAATCAAAGTCACGCCCAACTCTTGCATTGAAATCGCCCAGGAGGATAATTTTATCCTCCTTTGGTATCTCTGATAAGATGGTGTCCAGCTGGGTATAAAATTTTTCCTTGATATCCTCATCTGCATCTAGTGTTGGTGCGTAAGCACTTAGGATAGTTGCCTGTTGGTTTTTGGCGAGTTTTATTTGGAGAGTTGAGAGTCGTTCATTAATCCCAGTGGGAACTTCTGACAAGAGCTTCACAAGGTCGTTTTTGATAGCAAAGCCTACCCCATTTATTCGTCGTTCTTGTTCAGGCAGTCCTTTGCAAAAGAAGGTATAACCTCCTTTTTCTTCCTTCAACTGTCCTTCTCCTGCTCTTCGAGTTTCTTGGAGTGCTGCTATATCAATATTAAAACGTCTCAGCTCCCTTGCAATAATGGCAGTCCTACATTCAGGTCGTTCACTATCCATATTGTCTTGCAGTGTCCGTATATTCCATGTTCCAAAATTCATGTGTTTTTTACGACCGCTAGATGGTGACCCCACTGGTCGCGGTAATCCAGTCAGGGAGAAAATGAGGCAGACTATGTTTAGGGCACCTTTTCTAGCCCCCTCCCCATATGGGGTGAGCAGAGTGGATCCTAAATAGGGCTGCTCAGTTGTGGATACAGCTGCCGAACTACTCAACTGCCTCGATCCTTGAGTTAGGGCGACTGAATCCGTATCCACCGCCCATGTGCTGGTCCATGACTAGGAGCTTCCGGATTTCACAGTCCTGCCCCCGTTGCCATTCGTCAATCACCATGGGACTTTTGGTTGTTTTGGGTTTGGTGTGGTTGGAAGACGCCTGTGCGTGAATTTGTTTTATGTGTGGAGATCGGTGCACAACAATCAGCACACAACCTTCACAGAAAAAGGCTCTAATCCAATGGCATGGATACCATGACGATTGGTGACCTTTTGTCTGCTGCAGCCTTCATCCGCCTTCGCAGCCGTTGTAACAATACACCTTGTTATCTTCCGCCTGTTCTGCCGTTGAGGACTTTCTTGGATTGTTCTTTGTCTGGTTCCTCCCCCTGGACCTTACCGCCATGGGTGACCCTACCAGGAGTACATGACTCCCGACGGCTTCGCTCACAGGGTTCATTGGGAACACACAAGCCCACTCACCACAACAAGGTGACAATCCAGCGAGTGAGATAGATTACTGTAATGCGCTCTACATGGGGCTACCCTTGAAGAGTATCCAGAAGCTACAGCTGGTCCAGAATGCAGCCACGCGGGCAATCTTAGGTGCCCCAAGGGTGGCACATGTAACACCTTTGCTGCGCAAGCTGCACTGGGTTCCAGTTTGCTTCCGGGTCCAATTCAAGGTGTTGGTTATGACCTTTAAAGCCCTACATGGCATGGGGCCAGGTTACCGGAGGGACCGTCTCATCCCCATCACATCGACCCGTCCCACCCGGGGCAAGCAGAGAGGGCATGCTACGGACCCCATCCGTTAGAGAGTTCCATCTGGCGGGGTCACAGAGGCGTGCCTTCTCTGCAGTAGTGCCTGCCCTCTGGAACATCCTTCCCCCGGAGGTGAGACAGGCCCCCTCGCTCCTGGACTTCCGTAAAAGATTAAAATCCTGGTTTTGCCATCACGCCTGGGGCGGGAAGGATAATAGCCATTCCTGGGGATGGCTAGCTCCCTAGAATGGCCTGCTTTACTTGCGGATTGATAGAGACTTTTAACCATCTGGACTTCATTATATTTGTATTTTATCATGTATTTATATTTGTTGTATTTTACTTGTATTATATTGTTATTAATTGTGCTTTTATTGTAAACTGCCCAGAGTCCCTCCTAGGGGGGAGATAAAGGTTAAAGGTTCCCCCCGCACATTTGTGCAATCGTGTCCGACTCTAGGGGCCGGTGCTCATCTCCGTTTGTTAGCCGAAGAGCCAGTGTTGTCCGAAGATGCTTCTGCAGTCATGTAGCCGGCATGATACACGCAGAACACTGTTACCTACCCACTGAAGTGGTACCTATTCATCTACCTGCATTTGCATGCTTTCGAATTGCTAGGTTGGCAAGAGCTGGGACGAGTGCGGGAGCTCACTCCGTCACGCGGGGCTAGGGATTCAAACCTCCGAACTTGCGATCTTCCAATTGACAAGCCTGGCATCTTACCCGCTGATGGGTGGTGACAAATTTAATAAATAAAATAAATAAATAAATAAATATTAGCCTTAAAAGCATTTCAAGATTCTGCTGATTTTGTTACACCAGACCCAGATGATACTGAAGTGATATATATGATTACATTGGCAATGAAGTGAGCACAGACTAACCCTGGTCTCCTTCCTTAGGGAGAAGAGCCAACATATTCCAACACTCTGCTCCTACATAGACGTCTCCACTGTGGAGACAACTCAAACTGAGCATTTCAAGGTTGTTGGCCTATACATTCACATGTAAATTGTCAAGAAAAAAAATAAGGAAAGAAGAAATCAGGTGAGGATATTTTGATGACTATGTCATCTAGAGAGGAGGGACTGTGAGAAGTACTTTAAAATCTAGAGTGGTAAAAAAATTAAAGAGGTCCAAATCAACTCAACTGCTCTCAGCAAGGAAGAAAGAAGGGGACCGAATATTCACTTGCAAAGTCTTTATGTCCTGCATTGTCACCAGAGCAAGATTTGGGGTTTAAATCAGGGTTTCCAGAATATTCCCTATAAGTATGAGAATGAAGCATACCAAGCATAACATGGATTGTTTCGTTTAGTATATTCTGTGTGCTCTGCCATTGTGATTTGAAATCCATGGTTTGTGGCTTAGCATGTTGGACCATAGTTTATTCAATAAGCCATGGTTAAGCAAACTATGACTTAATATGCAAGATCCTAGATATTATGAAGTTGCTGCTATTGGAAATTGATTACAAACCTTTCCCTCTGGCACTTTACATTGAAATGCAGAACTTTTCCATAAAAACCATGGAAGTTACACAAACATTCCTGAACCTGGTGCTCTTTGGATAGTTGGACTTCAGCGCCTATAATTCCCAGCCAGCATGGTCAAAGGACATGCTGGTTGGAAGCTCTGGGATATCTAGAAGGCACCAGATTGGGGACAGCTGAATTACCCCCCCTCCCCAAAAAGTAAGGAAAAGCCACAAATGGGTTAGGACAGCCTTCTCTATCCTGGGGCTTCCTGGTGTGCTGGATTCGAGCTGCCATCATCTCCTACCTGCATGGCCAAGCATTGTTGAGAACGTATGAGTTGGGCTATGAAGGAGGGGTATCTGTAGCATCCTTTCTTACGAGAAGCTTCCTAAATGCCAGAATTCACTATTGTAGCATGGTTTATATTCTCAAAGAGGAAACACGTGTCTTTAATAGGAAAAGAGTAGGTAGTTGTAGACTTTGGCAGAGAAGTGTGAGTAGGAGGCCTTTTGGCTTCCTGGAACACAGAATCATATTTAACTGATAAAGAACATAATGTTCTTCTTTTCTACCCCACCCCCATGTCCCTGTCATAGGACTTTCTATTTTTCTTGCACCAAAGTAGAGGATCATCTTACATCTTTACATGCAGGAACAACAAGGTCCCAATGCTTCAGAAAAGAGGAACTGTTGACACAACATTCTTAAGCCTGATACTAAATTGCTTTATTGTGGTATATGGTATATCAGTAGCAGCTGTCAGAGAAGCACATATGAACGCTCCTGAGGACATCTATTGATTTTTGCGTGTTGTCTGTTCCAAACACACAAACTAATGAGGTAACGCTTCTGTGTGAAATTGTAGTTCCATTTAAGCCACTAGGAGATTTGGGATCCGTTGGCTGAAGGTTTGACTTGTGGAAGGTATTGTAAACATCAGGATTATCTCCATGATCGTTGGCTGATGGCTGTTGGGCAAATGCTTGCAGAATTAGTACCATGCAGAAAAGTTCTGCTCTTTTTTTTCTACCCATTCTCCTTCAGTTTGATAAATCTGCTTTCCACATTTCTTTCAAAGGAAAAGAGAATTTCAGTAGGATTCTTCTGGGTGAAGTGGGGTGTTCTTATACTTAGTTATGAGGTGGCCAACAAGGGTCAGTTAGTGTCCTACATCAAACTATACAGTAATCTCTTAGGGAACTTCAGCCTCTGGCTTTCCCCATTTCAATTAAGTCCAAAGGGAAGACTTTAAGATGGAATTCCTCCCATTTTCAGGCTGGGCAGCCAGCAGGCTTCATAAAGATGGAAAGATACATAACCCAAAATACCAGCAATAGCAGGAGCATTTTCCATCTCTTCTGTAGTAAAATACACCCAAAGGAAAACATCAAAAGCCATTCTCAAACATCCTGAAAATAAGGTGGAAAAACCAAAGTGTCTTTCAAGAAAGAACAAGTTTCTGAGAAATTGCATGGAAGATATTTGGCCGAAGTTATTGAAAGACGCCATTTAGACGGCTGAATCCAACTCCCTATTCAGTGCAGGAACTCATATTAAAGGGTCCCTGATAGGTTGTAGCCCTGCCTCTCTTAAATCACAAAGGGAACCCACCATTCCACAAGGCTAGGGTTAGAGATGCAGGAAGGAAAGGATAACCCCCCCCCCATCCTCTGTCATCTCCCCTCGTGGCTGCCATTTGCACAAACCACCAACAACAATCGTACATATTTGATGTCAGACCTAATTGGCTTCAAAGCAAATTCCCAGCACACCTTTGAAGTCTCCCTGGTCTTTGAATAAAGCAGAAGCCAGACCAGCTCTGCTGATAGGCAGAATGAGGCAGTTCCTGAAGCAGCAGCTGCCTGACGATGCAGAGTTGTGTGCAGTGTGTTGCTTTCCCTGCGACGCCAGTCCCTCCTCCAACCTGTTGCCTTCACGTCCTATGGAGGATCTTATTCCGTCTCCATAGTGTTGATGTGAGATTCAGCTCCAGTCAGTTTCTGCGGGGGGGGGGGGGGGAGATACAGAACTGATGTTTGAGGCTGCAGAAAGACTTTGCCCACCTCTGAGACAGAAAAACCAAGAATAAAGAGACCCTAGAGA
Source organism: Charina bottae (assembly GCA_023362775.1). Classification (NCBI taxonomy): domain Eukaryota; kingdom Metazoa; phylum Chordata; class Lepidosauria; order Squamata; family Charinaidae; genus Charina; species Charina bottae. Next base: position 48,972,223 of record JALMGJ010000007.1, on the reverse strand, counting down.
AAAATCCTTTGCAGAATCTTCCTGTAGAGAACACCATTTCAGCAAAAAAAAAATTATGGTACCCCCTTGCAGGTTTTTTGTTCTAGTAAACAGATTAATTAACGTAAGTTCTTAATTAACATAGCCATGCTTTATAACAAAAATCAAAAGTTGTCTGACAAATATTTTTTATCTGGCTTTTATTATGAATTCTATACTAAATGCTTTATTTATGATTTCTTGACTGCAGAAAGGAAAGCAGTGGGGGTGCCAAAGAATCCAAAGGAAATCAGAATGAATTCCTTCTGCTCCTGCAGATGGCAGAGTACAGTATGAAACTGGCTGAGATAAACAAAACAGGAGTAGCATGTACTGAAGAGAAATAAGAATGTCCATATGGCTCTTCTGTCTTAGCATTATGATAGTCTCTTGTGTTTATTCTGAAGGAGGGGTAAGTTTCTAGACCTCATGATGAGAAAGTTATCATGGATATAACAGCAGGTAGTCCAATAGGAAATAAGTGGGCAGGTATAGTTTACTCTTTCTTATATTTCTTACTGTTCTGTGTTACAAAACAACAAGTGGTCATGTTTAAAGCCTGTGCAATCTTGTTGTTAAAGTTCTGTGATATCACGGGCAAAGTAAAAGTGTTCTCTGAACAAATGGAACAAAAATTAATTAATTAATTAATTAATTAAAATATTAATTAATTATTAATTAATTATTAATTAATTATTAATTAATTATTTGGATTTATCACCGCCCATCTCTACCATGGCAGACTCTGGGCGGTTAGGGTTCCAAGGTTCCACAATGTACACATATGTTATAATTACTATTCTTAGCACGGTACACCATATGGTACCTTTGAGCCAAGATCAAAGTTTTTTTGCATTGTCACTACAGTGAAATCTCCATTTTTCAGACTTTGACTGGTCTTCATGTGCAATGGATGAAATTCCATGGTGATTTGCATCATTTGTGTGACATCATCATCATGCAAATGACACAATGGATGTCAATGGATTCAATGGATTCTCAGGAAGAACAGACATGCCTCTGCCCCCATTAATTTGAGCTTTCACTAATTAGTGAAATTAATTAGCTAATTAGAATGAGCTTTCATAATCAAGAAGATGCTATGAGTAAGTACATTAAAAAGAATTACTGTACATATGACCCAAATCCAAGCAGTTCCAAACAAGTTATATATTCCTATAGGGGTCCTGGGGGGGGGGGGAGGCGAAAGAGCAAGACACGTAAAAAAAGGTGAGGTCTTCGATCTCTTAACAAGGCCCCCATTTTGATTTTTTTACTCCCCCAGCAGATGCCCTTGTATTCCTAGCTTATGAAAAATACTTCCAGAGATAGAAATAGAATGGACAGACTCAACCATACTTTCAACTGGGAAACTGTGAGCATCTTAAACCAAGCCAAATCCAAAAACTCTAGAGATTTCCTGGAAGCTTGGCACTCAGACAAAGCAGCCATCAACAGACACCTAGAGGTAAACAACATTTACATATCATTCATAAGAGACAATAGAAAAGCCAAAAGACCAGAACACCTCCTTGCCAGCAATCAACACCCAGATATGCAAAGATTAACACCAAGATTAGCACCAGAGGAACAATCAAACAGCACAATATACCCTAATCAAGGAACTATTAACTCAGGCAATCAACCAAGCAGCAAACAACAGCCCAATCAAGGAACTCCTAAGGAGAGAACCACACCCCCACCAACACAAGCAGGACAAGCCATGGTATATAAACAGAGAGCAAGTCCCACTTCCTTTTCACACTGAAGATGTTGCCTAGTCTGGCAATGAAACGTCTGCAAGAAAACAACAAGGCTCAGAGAGCACCAAGGACTCCATAGAAATAGAAGGATTCCAGACAAGTTTCGTATTGTTATTATGCAATAGTCCTGCATTGTTCACATAAGGTTGTGAAGTGGTCCAGAACTTGTTAGCTTCTGTTTGTAATCCTTTCTTACCACAACAAATCCCTTCAACAGGAAATAGTGGGTTTTTTTTAAAAAAAATAGCTAGAGTCTGACTGTTGCCATTCCAAAGTAAGGACAAGAAAGGAGTGAGAGGCGCTGATTATTAGTAAAGCTTTGGTCTGATAGGCAGGAACACAAATACAGTACTTGCTAGCCCAGTGTCTGAACTTTCAAGCAATAAAAGGTGGGTTCCCAAGACCATTCTCCCCAACCTCTACACCAAGGGCAGCCAACATGACTGGGGATACATACTACAAAGCCAAACAATGCCAAACCACTGGGATTCACAGTCATCCTTTAGAAATTTCCCACTAGAACTTAGAAAGCATCCAGGAAGGCAGGGGTGTCCATGGGAAGGGGGGGATGTCAAAAAAGTCAGAACGGTGGCCACAAATTAGGTAAAAGAGGTGCAGGGCTTAATCACATGGTTGCAGCTGCCATCTTCAATTTTCTGACCCCTTATAGACTTTTTGCGTGAAACAGAAAAAAAATGAACTTATGATTTATGGTTTTGATGATTAGACAGAATAGATGATAGAAAAAATAGAGTTATGTTGTAACCATAGAGCAAGAGGTAAATTTGTAATTGTATTTATAACTGCTGTAAAGAATATTGGAAGCTACTTCTTTGTATCTTTTATCTTCTCTATTTTCTTTTTACTTTTTTTTTTCTTCCTTGCACTTTTAGCTCTTTTTGATTTCTTTTCTTTTTCTCACTCTATATTAATTTCTATTAGTTTTTATCTCATATATATATATATATATATATATATATATATATATATATATCACCAGGAATATATATATATTCATTCATTCATTCATTCATTCATTCCTGACCCTTTGCAGATACCCTTGAGGGCAGAGTAATTTGCCTGGCCATGCCCAGGGCAGCATCCCAAAGCAGTATATTATATGTGTGTTCTCAAAATTTCAAATGTTTTCTTAGTCCAAAAGGATGGCCCATCCCTTCCCTACACTTTCTGCCAACAATTGTGACTGACTAATCTTTAAGCAGCGAGAGGAGGGCTTATTCCATTGTAGTTGTATTTAGGACTGCATCTTTATCTGCTTTAGAGAACAAGGATCATAACAAAAATTCAACCATGTCAAAACTTCAGAATGCTGCTCATTTCTGGACTCAGCCAATTGCATTAGAAAGTGTTTTATTAACTTGTGCTTAGTTCACTTATTTCATCTGAGTGCCTCAATTGTTCGGTGACTGCTGATTGCACTTCTCTGCGTGCAGCTTGTAGGTTTTTAATTCAAAGTCTGGAGCATATTGATACAGGACTGGTGCAGAATAGCAATTAATCATTAATATATTTTATGAATGCCACACATTATGCCTGGTGCTTTAATCTATGTTGGCTAAAAAGCACATTTTTATCTTTGTACATTGTAATCTGTATAGCCAAACAACGCTGGTGCAAGTCTGGAGGGTTAGCCAGCATTTGTATGAAAGCCCAGATTTGTTCATTAGGCACACAGCTAGGCCTCCTTTCAAGCTTTTCGTTTCTACCGACAGATAAGCCACTGACTGGCCAAAGAAATGTTGCTGCTGTCTCATTCTCAACTGAAAAGTTCTGCTTGGAGCTCCAGAGCTCCCGGTGTCTTTTGCTGCAGAGGAAATCTGCTTTCTGAATTTTTATCAGCCATGCAGCTGTTAAAACGGGGTTGGTATGTCCTGGGCCTGGCCAGTTACAAAACAACAATTTATCAAAAGATACACCAGGGCAGTTGCTCCCCACCAAACAATCCACTCCCACCTGCCAATACTTCCTAGTTCCCAGATCACTTTTGCCTTTCCCCCCCCTCTGAACATTGAGCTGTAACCACTCACCTTTTTGTTTTCCCAAGAATGCTTGGGGGAGGGGGGGTTTGCTTTACAGCATGGCAGCTTCTTGCTTTTTTCAAATGGTCAGGGACCCTGCGAAACATCCAGGAAGAGATCCAGGAGGGCTTGTCTTTTTCCTAGGTTCTTCTATTAAATACTCCCCACATACTCCCTTTTTCTGTATTTTATGTTTGGGAACCACTGAGAAGTTCTTGGGATTGCCATGGTCCATAAATGTAATAAATAAATAAATGACATTTGGAGTGAAGGTCCAGATGCAATCAAATCTCTGCAGCAAAGGTTGAGGGAAGCAAAGCTATAAATAAGGGAAGACAGGAGAAAGAAAGAGATAGCAAACAACAGGACCACTTTTAGCAGTACGGATTTCATTCTCAATATAAACATTCTGTGGAGTCCTTGGTGTTCTCTGAGCTTGGTTGTTTTCTTGCAGACGTTTTGTTACCCAACTAGGTAACGTCTTCATGTTACCTAGTTGGGTAACGAAACGTCTGCAAGAAAACAACCAAGCTAAGAGAACACCAAGGACTCCACAGTTCAACCCTGAGCTACATATATTCGCTTCTATTGATAAACTTGTTCACACAACCTGGCCAACCAAGTCAGTTGCTTCCCTGGAATAAAAGACTTAGGTTTGTGATGTTCAAGTCAAAGGGGAGTTCACTATGCTTTTGGATTTTCCTCAGGAACATTTTCTTTAAAAAAAGGAAGTAGAGGCCCAATTGGACTCAAGGCTACTGGGTACAAAGCTGAGAGATCTTTCCATCCCTTGCTCTCTATGTTTCACCTTCCCCTCTCCCCAAGGGGTGTTATCTAGTCAGTTCTGTCCACTTCTTGCAAAAGAAGAAATTTGTTTCCCTCATTTTCCAAGGAAGAGTCAGAGGTGCAGCAGGCTGGGATCAAATGGAGATCTCACCCTCTCCCATAGCAGGCCTGGGCTGCTCATCTCCAGATTCTGCACCTCTGTTCGCTGTGGAGACCTTGGTGCAATCTTGGTTGTTGGCTTGCAGACGTTTCATTACCCAACTAGGTAATGTAATTAGTGCAAATCCTCTGTTAGCTGCTTTCTTTATAGCTGCACCTTGGGAATAAAATTAGTCCAGTTCCCCACCCAGCAAGATCCAGAACAAAAGAGTCCAATGCGCTACCCAAACTGGTGGGGGGGGGGAGAGGAGGAGGAGAAGGGCAGGCCAGCCTGATCACCTGGAATTGGATGAGGAAGTGCAGAGATAGGATGGGATGAAGACTGGGGTAGGGGTCCAGGGTGGCTGGCTAAGAAAGCAGGGTGCTGGAAAAAAGAACCCACATATTGGGTTGAGTGTCCCACCCCCCGCCTTGAGGTAGGGAGATGCTACTGCTGGCTGCCCTGCCCCCATTCTCCAGCAGTCCGTCTCTCTGCAATGGCTCAAGGAGGAACAGGGGGCTTCCCCACCTACTATATCATCTCACCCTCCACCCCCACTGCCTCGCCACAACTTGTCTTGCAGAGGTCCCACCTCCGTTCCAATCTTACAACTGCAGGACCGGTTTCTCCCTTCTGTATCCCACCATCCTGTACATTGTGGCCAGAGAAAAATTGCACCATAGCAGCCACGATACACAGGCAAAGATCTTTCAAAAGTAGGATCTGGACCACCAGCCTGCCCTCCAAACAGCACCTTTCACTCTCCATTTTTAAGAAGCAGAGGAAAGGGTACCAATTGTTGCCTAATTTAGACACCATCTCTGTATGACTGTATGTCTGGGAGGTGTGGGTAGATAATATAAGAAAAGAGCATAAAAAGGAGTTCCTAGAGTGGCTGTTTTTTTCTGGCCTGCTCTAGAAATGTGTCTCTGTGCTGGCTGCTGGAGGACAGTATTAGCCCTCTGTCCCTCCTCTTGCCTGTACATTACTGATAATCTGGCCGCTAAGACTAGCCCTCTCTAAGCGCCCCTTGCTTACTGTCTGGATTTAGCTGTTTGCATATAATGCCCTTCCTCTCCTGCCCCCGTTAAATGTTTCTACATGAAACGGCCACTTGGGATGTCAGGCTATTTCATCTTAGTTTTCAGTGCACGACTTAAGCGCCTAGCTCAGTGTTTTTCAACCTCACCAACTTTAAGCTGTGTGGACTTCAACTCCAATGGCTGGCTGGGAATTCTGGCAGTTGAAGTCCACACAGCTTAAAGTTGCTGAGGTTGAGAAACACTGGCCTAGCTGCTACCCCAGTCCAAGCCCATGGCTCTTTTGGTGATATATTTATGCATGCTGATATGATTAAAAATCATAAAATCAATGCAGGACAGTGCTAGTAAGAACATCTTATTCAGTTTTTCTAAGCACTGAAAGCGAAGATGAGAAGGTGCAATGACAGGGTGTACTTGCAATGTGCTGATGTTAATTTTTTTTCATTTCTTTTGGAGATGGGGTTTCATCCCCCGCAGCCGCATAAGCAGGGAAGCTGCTGACATTCCAGAAATGTTTTGAAATTAGCATTTCAAAAGGATACAGCCATCCTTTGAAATTCCAAGGCCGCCTTTCCTGACAATTCTTACTATAAGTTCAGGATCTCTAAGGAATTTTGTACTGCTGTATCCAAGCAAATGTCACAGCCCATGGTCGCCTCTAATAGACGTGAACTGCTCTTAAGAAGCTAAACAGGATGGGATTTGGTTATTACTTGGATGAGAGACCACCAAGAAACCCCAGAATTGTAGGCAAGAGAGGGAAGAAGGCAATGACATTATTGCTAAGAAAACAGTAAGGATGTATCCTTTTAGTTACAAGGAACTGTGCTCAATTCACAGTCTTTAAAAGGCAGGTATTTGTTATATTCTACGCTAATGATAGTTTTGGTTTTTCACATGGTAAGCTACAATCCCCAGATTAGTTATATCTCAATGAAGTTGGGTGCTACCATCATGAGATTTTTTTTTCTAAAAAAGCTTTAATTACACAAAGGCAACAAGACTAAGGGCTAAGAAAGTTAAAGTGCCTTTTTCTCTAATTTCTTGTCACTGTTGCTGAATTGTAAGCAAGAAGATATTTTCCTAATATTTGCCTAAAGTCCAGCAGGGGTGTTTAGTAACAAGATGACTATGAGCATCAGATTCTGAAAGAAAATTCTAAGTGTGAAGAATTTTTACTAGTTCCTTCTTTTACAGCAAGTTATTCTATTCACTTAGATATTGGCTGTGGTAGCACAATTACCCATGGTTAATGGAACTATGGTTTGCTCAGCCAGGCTAATTTTCTTGATTTGTACTTTTTTTTAATATAATTTTATTAAGTTTTACAATACATAATAAAAGTTAGAATAGAAAAAAGAAAGATTTGTACAACACTGACTAGTTTTGTATAATACACTAGTTATAGTGTATTTTGTGAACCCAGCCACTGGGCTTATCTAGTATGTTGTGCCAAGGCAAGCAGTGGGATTGATTCAACAATGTGTGCGTTGACATGTATGAGTTAGTGAATATGACCTTAGCAACTGTTTTGCAATTAACCCAACTGGTCTACCTTGAGTTTCACAGAAGAACAAAGAAAGGAGATATCAGAAGCCTGAAACCTGTCCATCTCTGAGATGTATATTCTGGCCTGTAATTTTCCTGTAGCTTTATAAGCAATCAAAATCCTAACATGGATATTAGGAAATAAATCCCATTGAAACAGGTAGATATAAATAAATGCCTAGGACTATTCTAAGGCTATGTTCACATAACTAGAGCGGGGCTCACACCACATTCTGATCCAGAATCAAATGACCACATTAAGAATTAGCATGTGATACGAACTGTTGCTGAGGAACTGAGGGATACAAGGTATGCTCTGTTAGATTCAGTTGCTGCCGCTTATAACAAGGTAGGAAAAGCCGGCAGGCACATGGATTTTGGAATTCTTTCCAATCCTTCTATCAGTAGTTGTCTTAGGAGGAGTCTGCGTTTTCTTCTTTGTAATGAAGTAATCCCTTGCATCCCTTTGTGTTTCTGTTCTCCCCTCATGTTGCATGTTTGTGTGTGCAAGTATGTGTGCATGCACTGCGAAGCTGCATATGCATTGCTCTGGGTCACACAAGCAGGAAAAACAGGACTTGGAATGGAATGGTCAGCAACATTCTCAGCGGCTGCCTAACCATTTCTCCCAATGAGAGGCACTGGGGATATTTTCCTGGAATTGGACCTGACCAATTTTCAAACGTAATTATTCTTTTGCCGGCTTCTCCCTTCACACCAAATTTGGTCCCAGTCTGTTCAGTTTTTCTGGAGTTAGCACCCTGCCAGATAGGCAGACAGAACCTCAAGTTCCTTTACATTAATTTCTTCCCAAGATTTGAGTTGGAAAAAAAAACAAAAAAATGTTTATGCTTTTAATAAGTTTAATTAGCATACCTTAATTGTTATTAAAAGTATCTGACTGCAGAAATCCAGAAATTCTGAGCTGCAGAAATCCAGCTGACCATAGATGGTAGCAAAGATCTGGTAGCCTCATTAAAGAAGAGGCAGCAACTATTCTGTAGATGATGAATATAGTACTAGTGTTTGTTATACAATTGTTTATGTGGCAGATTTGGATGATCATCAACAACTATATTGGTGAAATTCGTATTAGACAGTGTGTGATTCACAGGCTTTGGGGAAGGAAAAAAAATTCTCCATTTTATAAAACAAGAATCATCCTTAATTCCTTCCTTTGGCTTGAGAAATCATTTAAAGCACTTCTGATTGGCTTTGATTTCATTCTGTTCTACTTTAAGCCTCATGATCTTCTTGCTTTATGTTAAAAAATGAATTCCTCCTTAGCCTTCAGATACTAAGCAAATGGGCCCAAGCAATGTATCTGCAGTTAAAAGAAATCTGCTTATCTCTGGAGAAAAGAAATTACTTTGCTCCCTAAAACCCATATACTGAGAATACACTACAGTATCTTTGTATAACACTGGTTAGGATAAGACAAAGGATGTTTGGCTGAGTAGGCAAGTGGAATGAAACCTGTTCTTTGATTTGCTTATATATTATACCACGTTGATAAGAAGATGCTAAAATAATTCCATACGTAACTGCTTTATATTAAATAAAAAATAAAGTATCCTTCAAGCTTGGCTTTTGGTGGCTTTATGGACATTAGATGCAGTTTTCTGCCAAGTACAGGTAGTCCGCGCTTAACAACCATCAATTGAGACCGGAATTTTGGTTGCTAAGCGAAGCGGTCATTAAGTGAATCTGACCCGATTTTACAACTTTTTGCGGCAGTCGTTCAGCGAATCACTGAGGTAATTAAGTGAACCACGTGGTCATTAAGCAAATCATGCGGTTCTCCATTGATTTTGCTTGTCAGAGCCATCCAAGAAGGTAAAAAATGACGATCTCGTGACCACGGGAAGCTGTGACGGTCATAAATGTGCACCGGTTGCCAAGCACCCAAATTGTGATCACGTGAATGTGGGGATGCTGCAACGGTCGTAAGTGTGAGGACCAGTCGCAAGTAAGTTTTCTGGCACCATCATAAATCTGAACCACCACTAAACGAATGGTTGTTAAGCAAGGACTACCTGAGGTGCAGAACTGTTTCATTACTGCTTTCTTCCAGGATAATTATTTTCAGCCCTATACCTTTGGTATTTTCTGAAGGACCTTCAGAGGGCCAAATACTCTCTGACAAAATCAGCCAGATGATCCCACCTGGCTGGAGATTAATTTAGATGATGTTTATGAACAAAAAACATTTAAAAATAACTGATTTTGCAAAGCAATCATTTACATATTTGAAGTACCACTGTGTGTAGTATTTCTTTTTCCTTAGGAAATTTGTTTTTTTTAAATAAGAATTTTATTAAATTTCAAGCAAAGATAAAAACTACAGAAAAACAAAAAACGACAAACAGAAAAATAAAAAAGAAACTAAAAAGGTGTAGAAACACAAGAGAATTTTTTTTAAAAAAAAAGGTTACAGAAAGAGGTGACTTCCGACTTTTAACAGCAAGGATGTACAACAATTTTCCATAGTCAATCTCTTACTCTATATTAAACCAAGATCACATTATTTCTATAAATCATACCATTGGCACATTATAAAAATCACTACAGTTGCTCCCTCCCCTTATATTAAAAGAAAAAAATATATATAAACCTCCTAATCAACTTCCCCCCCAAACATAACATTTATTTAGTTATTTCCTTCCTACTGCTATTCTATACATTCCTGTCTACTATAATAAAGATCAAACTCATGTGCTCTACATGGGGCTACCCTTGAGGAGTATCCGGAAGCTTCAACTGGTCCAAAATGCGGCCGCATGGACAGTTATTGGAGCCAGAAGATCGGCACATGTGACACCTCTGCTGCGCGAGCTGCATTGGGTACCAGTTTGCTTCCGGGTCCAATTCAAGGTGTTGGTTATCACCTTTAAAGCCCTACATGGCATGGGACCAGGTTACCTGAGGGACTGTCTCATCCCCAGAACATCGACCCGTCCCACCCGATCAGTCAGAGAGGGCTTGCTGCGGACCCCATCGACTAAAGAGTTTCATCTAGCGGGGTCCAGGAGGCGGACCTTCTCTGCAGTTGCGCCCGCCCTTTGGAATATCTTACCCCCAGAGCTGAGGTGGGTTTCCTCGCTCCCGACCTTTCGAAAATATCTAAAGACCTGGTTCTGCTGGCTTGCCTGGGAGGGAAATGTTAACAGCTCCTCTTGGGGATGGCTGGTCCCATGAAGCCTCCTAGTATCACCATTTTAACATCTTGGATTTTATTTGGATTTTATATTATTTATTATATTGTAAATTTTCCATTTATGTTTTAACTGTTTCTATTGTGAACCGCCCAGGGTCCCCGATGGGGGAGATGGGCGATAATATAAATTTAATAAATAAAAAATAAATAAACTAAAAAAAACATATAAATTGTCTACCATTATACTTGATAATACAGCAATTTTAATAATCTTAATCATGTCAAACCCAAAACCAGACATTATTTTTTATTATACCTTAATAATCTTAATCCAAATCATTAAAGATAAATGAAATCAGCCAAACCCTTAAAGTAATCCAGTTAAATATTCTTAAACCCTTATCCCACTTCAAAATAGACCAAAGCATTTACATATCCCCACAATACGTATAGAGCTTTTTTCTTAAAGAAATCAAACAGCCCAACTGCCCACTTCAAAAACTGCGACCACTTCAGGAAACCTCCCATACGTAATAACCCCTTATTTTCCAAGGCACTCCATTAAAAGATCCATTTCACTTATGGCTCGCAACTCGATCTCTCCCTTTAATTTCTTCAACTCAACTATCCAATCTTCATCCAACATCTCAGCAGAAGTCGAAGAGACATTCCTATCGCTGTTAAATTCCTCAATTTCATCCCCAACATCCCCAACCAGATGAGACATTTTAAAGCTCATATTTTCCACAATGTCCTGAATGCCTTGCATAAAACCTTGGTAAGAATCAGAAAGAATCTGCTTAAAATCTCAATGGAAATCAGAGAAAGTCTGTTTAAGATCCTCCATGTCTCAAACAGTAGATTATGGCGCCCCCTGGGAGCTTAATCAGCGAAAGTCAAAGATATGAAAGAATTCCGAAATGTATTTACATAAGTGAAAGTGAGACATGCAGACAGTTCCCCAGGGAAAGTAGAAGCAGAAAACTGAAAGTTCAAAACAGCCGATTCAATGTATAGGAAAATGCTAGTTTCTTCAAATTTAATACAAAAATAATAACAGGGAGACAATTATTTACTCTCAGTCCTCCTTAATATTTGAATGGAAAACAAGCCAAAACTTAAAAAGAATTTTTAAAAATTAACCCCCAAAATAATGATAAGCACCAAGAAAACCCGCTTCTCCTTGCTGTAGAAAGCCTCTGTTAGGGTACATATACTTAAAAATATATAAATTGAATGATTTAGAAATGGGGTGGCCGGTCTTAGTGTCCCTTTAAGGCTACAGCATGGCTTGGAAATGGTTATGTCCCAGCCTCTCGGCTAGCTCTTACCAGATGAGCACGGATGCTGTTTGCGATCTTCTGGCTGCAAGCAGCCATCCAAAGGACAGATGGGATGATTCCGAGTGTTTTCTTTTCCCAGAAAAACACTCCTGGGCTTCAGGAAAAACCTGCCTGAGCCCGAAAAAACTGCTGCGTTGTCAGTTCTGCCCGCAGAGCCTGTGGGCACAGCTGTTCAGTCTGCCATATTCCCACCGGAAGTCCCAGGAAATCTGTTTGTTTAGGGACTACCTTTTGCTACCCCACCCCCAAAAGACTACATATGAAAGAGAAAAATCTAAAATATACCTTAGTTGGAGAGAAAAATGTATGTGTTCCTGTGCTTGTACTTTTTGTAGATACTGTCCTACCGAAGCAGTAGACACAAATGCACTGTTGTCTGCTTCTTTTTTGGAGAAAAATAGCCTGATGTATTATGACTGCCAGATAAAAATTGGAAGGAATGCAGAATTATTGGTGCTTTTCTTTATCTCCGCTTGGTGCTTGTTTCAGCTTCACTGACAAACCAAAATATAGATTGTTTGTTAAAGTGATACATACCAATCTTATTTGCTACCTTTTTATTAGGTGGATGTAAAAGACAAAAGTTACCTCCAGGTGTTGTTTGCCCCTTCATATGATATTCATGAGCAGGAAACATAGTTAAATGGTTATTGCAGTATTTCCAATCTTGACAATTTCCAGGTATGTGGACTTCAACTCCCAGAATTCCACAACTAGCATGATCATTGATAAGAATTCTGGGAGTTGAAGTCCACACACCTGGTAGTTGCCAAGGTTGGAAAACACTGAGCTATTGTGTCCCCATCCAACATAACGAGGTATTTTTATTTATTTGTTTATTTAATTTTTATCCCGCCTTTATTATCTTTATAAATAACTCAAGGCGGCAAACATACCTAATACTCCTTCCTCCTCCTATTTTCCCCACATCAATATTGTTCTACTTTTTTTTTATCCATCAATTATCACTGAGAATTAGAAATGAAATTTATATGAATTTAGCAATTTTATACTACTGAATGCAGGGGTGAACTGAAACACACAAGCACATCAAATCTGGGTTCAAAAATGTATTAGGAAAGGTACAAAATACATGTTAGCACATGTACTGTGCATACTAGGAAAAGTGGCTACAAAATATCAGGCTAAATGCACATGAAAAATATATTATTAGAGTGATTGTACACAGATATGCATAAAATGTGAACGGGGTGTGGTGGCTCAGCAGGTAAGACGCCAGGCTTGTCGATTGGAAGATCGCAAGTTCAGAGTTTCGAATCCCTAGCCCCACGTGACGGAGTGAGCTCCCTCACTCGTCCCAGCTCTTGCCAACCTAGCAATTCGAAAGCATGCAAATGCAAGTAGATGAATAGGTACCACTTCGGTGGGTAGGTAACAGCATTCCGCGTGCGTCATGCCGGCCACATGACCGTGGAAGCCTCTTCGGACAACGCTGGCTCTTCGGCTAAGAAACGGAGATGAGCACCGGCCCCTAGAGTTGGACACGACTGCACAAATGTGCGGGGGGAACCGTTACCTTTTACACAGATATGCATAAAATGTGAACCTAGTGTATGTTAGGTGGAGCAGTGACTCTATATGCAACTCCTGTATGATATACTATGTGATGGAAGTACCTGTATACTTTTGCACATGGTTGTAATGTCCAGAAGGGTAGTGATAGTTTGTTCAGGAAACACAAGGAATCTTGTTGCAATAAAACTCCCACTCATTATGGTATACATTTTAAAAACTAGAGTCCATTCTCTCATATGTTAGAAGTCTTATTGTCTATACAGAAGTATAAAAGACAAGAAATTATGAACATTAAATGCAACAGGTACAGTCTGTGACAATTTAATTAAACTTTAAATTAAACTTTATGCAAAACAAGCATATTGACAGTAGTAACCGATTATAATGCAGTCATTCCCAGTGTTTTCCATCACGTCACGATCAGCTCCTCACATTTCAATATAAGCAGAAATTAAGATGATTGTGGGTGAGTTTCAAACTGATTTGTGAGGAATTGAGTAGTAGAAACGCTGGTAGTATGGAAGTGCCCATAGTTGAGTAAATTAATATATATTTTTCAGGGCAAGAAACCAGTAAATTGGAATGGAGTTTCTGTCTGAAAATTGGAGAAAAGCAAGTTTTAGAGCAGTGCTTTCCAATCTGCTGCCGTTGGCGACACACCAATGGCGGCAGCGGTGGCGTGGGCGGTGGCGTGCATGGCGGCAGTGTGGGGGGCCGCGCGGCAGCGGCGGCGTGTATGGCGGCGGCGGCAGCCTCTGCTAAAACGCGGAAGCGCTGATGGCACGCCGCTGCCGCCACCATGCATGCCACCGCCATGCATGCCACTACCGCCGCTTCCGGGTTGTGTGGCGACACACCAAACTGTGTGTTGCGACACACTAAAGTGTCGCGACACACAGTTTGGAAAGCTGTGTTTTAGAGGGACAGCAGAGTGCAAGAACTTGAAATGTTCTCCTACTGGCTTTTGAATGCTGACAATATTTCTGATGCCAGCTCTTAAATTAAGCCAGCTACTTGCAAGCAACAGGCTACTAAGAGACACAAATACTGGGGGGAGATTCTGCAGCAAGTCCAGATGCAAACTTTTTCCCTATATGTATCCTGGCAACTACCACAAGACCTACTGTATGTGTTGTTCACCTTCCAGTAAGATATATCCTGTTGTGTGCCAACAATGCTCTTCTACTTTTGATAGAGGTCAAAGATGTCAGTCTCTTTGGAAAGTAATACATGAACTACAAATCTGATATCAAAAAGAGCAACATTCAGAACCCAGTAAGAAAACACTTACATCTCTTTGGACATTCAACTGCTGACCTGAAAGCTGCAATTCTTCAACAGAAGAATTTGAAAATGAAATTCCAGTCTTAACATAGCTGAACTGGAAATAATAACAAAGATTGATGCTTCCACTATTACAGGTATTAATTTATTCAGCTATGTTTAGATGACTAATTGTCACCAATTAATACTCAGTGTGCTTTTGCATACATGCAAAGATTACTGCAGATGCTGACTGCAGCCAGGAAATCAGAAGACATCTACTTCTTGGGAGGAGAGCAATGGCAAATCTTGATAAAATAGTTAAGAGCAGAGACATCACACTGACAACAAAGGTCCGCATAGTTAAAGCAATGGTATTCCCTGTAGTAAGCTATGGCTGTGAGAGCTGGACCATAAGGAAGGCTGAGCGAAGGAAGATAGATGCTTTTGAACTGTGGTGTTGGAGGAAAATTCTGAGAGTGCCTTGGACTGCAAGAAGATCAAACCAGTCCATACTCCAGGAAATAAAGCCAGACTGCTCACTTGAGGGAATGATATTAAAGGCATGGCCACATAATGAGAAGACAGGATATCCTGGAGAAGATGCTGATGCTAGGGAAAGTGGAAGGCAAAAGGAAGAGGGGCCGACCAAGGGCAAGATGGATGGATGGTATTCTGGAGGTGACGGACTCAACCATGGGGGAGCTGGGGATGGTGACGGTCGACAGGAAGCTCTGGCGTGGGCTGGTCCATGAAGTCACGAAGAGTCGGAAGCGACTGAACGAATAAACAACAAAAAGGAGGTGATGGTGGAAGGTAAGTTGTTGGATCGGCCTAGATTCAAGTCTGTCCTCAGCCATGGAATCTCACTGGGCAAGTCACTCTCTCTCACAAGCCAACCTACCTCACAGGGTTGTTGTTGTAGGGAAAGATGGGAGCACTATGGACGCTACCTTGAGCTCCCTAACAAAAGGTAGGATATAAATCTAGAACTTACATTCTCTGTATTTATTAAATTCATTACTTAACTACATTTTGTATTTCATTACTGTACTATGTAACCTTCCACCTCATGTACTTCAGGCATTTGTGGATTCTTGTCAACAAAATTTTATGGTAACCTTTGTCACTCTGTCTGTATTTAAATGCAAGCCTTCCTTTTTTTTCCTGATCCCTGGACTCTTTCCATCTTTGAAAAGACAGTGGTGAATTCCTTGAAATCCAGACACCCCCACCCCCACCACCCCAGGCTGCCATGAAATGTAGTACACCTGAAAACCATCCTCACAGCATTTCTAATCTGGGGCTTCAGCAAAAGCTTGCACGCAAATGCTCCACAATAATTAATTCATGGGGTGAATTTGATGTTGTAAAGCATCTCTGCCCCCTCCTCCCCTTTCACACTGTGTTAAAATCTTTGGAGAGTGAGGCTGAAGAGAATGTAGCCTTAAATACAGCCATGTTTAGATGGCCAATTATCACCAATTAATACTCAGGGCGCTTTTGGATATATGTAAGAGTCAGGGGAGGGTGGTGTCAGAGTTCTGGCAGACCTCTGCCATTCAGACCAGATGGATACGTGCAGTAAGACACGATAAAACAGACACCTAACTGACAAGCCAGCGCGGAAGCAAGAACTACAGTAACGAGGTGCAAAACGGAACGCATCATCCCGCGAGAGACTGTCTGAGTACCCCGGAGCCAAGAACTACACATCTCAACTTCAAACGGACAATGGGGGGGGAAATGTTTAAATGTAATATACCATGCCATGCTAGTTCATTCACGTCTTTGTTCCTGTTCCTGTGTACCAAAATAAATCCTTTTACTTCTAAGAACCCCGTATTTGTGGTTTCCTTTAGAGAAAGGGGTTTCAGGACACAATTGGGAGCAGTCCTTACATAAAGACGTGAATCACCACTGACCACGTATCCTGAGGACTATCCCGAAAAATCGGTGAGCTCCCCAGTCGAAAGTGGTCATACCACCAGAAAAACTTCATCATCGTGAAACGGAATGGAATCGGTAGAGGCAGCGGAAACTATCAAAGTAGCCGGACCCAGCTCGTCAGGCGTCCAGACGACGGAGAGACCCCAGCGAGCAGAAGAAAACTCTACCGAGACCACCGACAGGCGGGAAGGAAAGAAATCCCAGAAGAAGGAGGTAAATAAAACCCCTACCCTCCTCAGTGCTACCAAGCCTAAATTGGTGGGATGGTCCGTCGCCGTTGGTGAAGGACTAGAAGAGAAAGGGGGGAAACCCACCAAGAAGAGGGTCACCCCAACCCAGCATATCGAGGTCCTGGAAGACCAGATGGCACACCTGAACCTAGAAGTAGGAACTATGAATAAAAAATTGGACTCTATGGGGGCGGTCATGGAAAAATTACTCAGAAACCTAGAGGGACTCAGAGGGACGGAAGTGAGCCTGACACCCTCAGACGAGGAGGAGGAAATCATAGAATATAGTGGGGAAAGTGACGAGGGGGAAGAGGAAATTCGCCCTTACAGTCAACTGCCTTACAGTCAACCGCCTATAACCCCAACCTATGACCACCGCAGAACCCCACTGAGGACCCTCGCACCAAGTGGCATAGGGGAGTTAAAGACGAAATTTGATGGAGACCCTAAGAAACTTGCATGCTTTTTAACGCATGTACAAGGGTTTATGGGGGAAATCGAGCATACCTTCTGAACGGAGGAGAGCAAAGTGAGGTACGTCTCCAGTTTCTTGGAAGGGGAGGCGGGCGACTGGCTGGTGGCTCTACATGATAGTGGGGCTCGTGAGCTGATGAACTTTAAGAAGTTCATGTACGCCCTTAGGAAATGATTCGAGGATACGTTATCAAAAATATCAGCCAGGGCTCGGATCCAAAACCTAAGGCAAGGCAATAGGACAGTAGCAGAATACGCTATGGACTTCAAAAAACTTTTATCAAAATTACCAGACTGGCCTGAATCGTTTAAAATAGAACATTTTCAATATGGACTGAGACAGGATTTGATAGAAGTGGCAATTGAGAGAGACGACCCAGGAACACTGGAGGGGTGGATCCAGTTGGCAGGGAAAGTCTAAGTAGCAAAATACAACTACAGAATATCAGGACTTTCCACTCCATGCGGAAAAAACAGGGAACTTCCTTCAACCAACCCCGCAAACACACTAAGCAACGGAATTGGGAAGAGGAGAAGGAACGTCGCAGAAAAGACGGACTCTGTTTCCGTTGCGGGAAAGATGGTCATAGGATAAGCAATTGCCCCCAAACCAAGGCTAACCCTAAAGAGAAAAGCCCCGCAAAAAGTTGACAGACGACAAAGGAGCCAAAACAACGCCTGCGAAATACAAAGGAGCGGCTGCAGCAATCGAAGAAAGGAGGAGCGTGCAGTACCGGGATACCGATTCTGACTCCTCAGAGGACGACTTCGAGCCGGCAGGAAATGAAAACGGTCTGTTCTAAAGTGCGCCGGAGGACAGGCCTTCAACATTGGGCGCGACAGGGGGGATGGTGTTCCCAAATGCCCCACAATGAGCATCAAGGTACAGTTAAAAAACTTGGATGGGATGGGACAATTTTGGGGGGTGGCCATGCTGGACTCGGGGTGCTCCAGATGTTTAATGCACCCGACAGTAGCAACCACATTGAAACTTAAATACACCCATCACGTTTTGCCAATTGGATGGGTCAGAAATGAAAGGTGGTCCAATTGAATATACCACGGAAGACATACAAATGTCTGTGGGGACCCATGTAGAGACACTACGATTTGTCGTAGCACCTATTGCAACGCGACATATTGCGCTGGGGCTTAAATGGCTCAAGAAAAGAAACCCCCGGGTGGACTGGGCATCCGGGGAAATGGATTTCTTTGATGGGACGTACAAAGCGGTCGCAGACACGACCGGAGTAAACAGTATCGAATGGGGGGCGGCTAGCACGGAGCAAGGGGGGATGGAGCAATGGGAAGAGGATCAAATCCAGGAGAGTGGCACATGCCTGGACACAATCCCGGAGAATTACCTCTCCGTGGCTGAAGTGTTTAGCCAACAGGAATGTGAACAAGAAACCCCCCCCCCCTAGACTGTCAGACGCAACGGTTGACCTCATCCCCGGGGCACCATCCAAAACCTAAAATGTATGCGATGACCCAAAAAGAATTGCTAGAATTACGCAAATTCATTGATAAAAATCTGGCTAGAGGGTTTATAGAGCCTGCAAATTCGCCCCTGGCAGCCCTGGTTCTCTTTAGGAAAAAGAAAGATGCTTCCCTACGACTATGCACAGACTACAGGGGGTTAAATGCTATTTCCGTAACTAACCAGTACCCACTGCTACTCCTGAAAGATATGCTGGCACAATTGGCAAAAGGTAAAATCTTCACTAAGTTGGATGTCAGAGAGGCATACTACCGGGTACGCATACGGGAAGGGGACGAATGGAAAACGGCATTTAACTGCCCATTGGGTCAATATCAGTACCGGGTTCTCCCGTTCGGGATAGCGGGGGGACCGGGCATCTTCATGTGGTTGATCAATGAGGTATTGTATGAATTTCTATACCAAGGGGTAATTGTGTATTTGGATGATATTTTAATATTTTCTGACAACCTGGATGAACATACCCAGTTAGTTAAAAAAGTGTTAGAAAAATTACTAGAGGCTAAACTATATGTTAAATTGGAAAAGTGCGAATTCCACAAGGATAGTTTGGATTTCCTAGGCTACAGAATTTCACACAAGGGTATTGAAATGGATCCGGGGAAAGTGCAAGCAGTATTAGAGTGGGAACCCCCCCGAACCCGCAGGCAACTTCAAGCGTTCCTGGGGTTTGTGGGGTTCTATAGGCAGTTCATTCAGGGGTTCGCACAGATCGCGCTACCATTGACGGACCTATTGAAGACGAAAGGAAAGGGGGCCAAAGGGAAATCACCCAGCTCTAAAATAATTTGGACCAAGGAATGCCAGGAGGCATTCGACAAACTCAAGGCTCTGTTCACGGAGGAGCCCATCCTAAAACACCCGGAAGTGGAGAAGCAATTCATAATTCACACAGATGCTTCCCACAATGCAATTGGCTCGATTTTATTACAATTCGATGACTCCAAAAAACTGATACCATGCGCCTATATTTCCAAAAAATTCAGCGAAACAGAAAAAAGGTGGCATGTTTGGGAAAAAGAAGCGTTCGCTGTCAAACACGCACTAGACACATGGCGCCACCTCTTGGAGGGGGCGACCGTACCGTTTCAAGTTTGGACAGATCATAAAAACTTAGAGGCACTCAAATCCCCCAGGAAATTGAATCACAAACAATTGCGATGGGCTGAGTTTTTTAGCAAATTTAATTTCACACTTCAGTATTTCCCGGGGGGAAAGAACCTCTTGGCGGACGCATTATCCCGCCTCCCCCAACATGACGGTAAAGTCGAGGGGATTGTGGAAACGCTCATTCCCACTCAGGCGCACACATTGACACAGACAGAAGACCTACTAGCTCCGGGTTGTCAGGCGAATAGGCTTGAAGGCAATTTAGCACTCACCCGCAGCAAATCCAGAGAGACTGAGGCAAACCCGTTTGAATCCAAGTTACGGGCGGAAACGTTGATAGACACATGGTGGGGGGAGAACAAGCACACATTAACCAAAAGCAATGGGCTGTGGTGGAAGGAAGGAAAGGTATACGTCCCAGAAGGGCTAAGGAAGGGCGCTTTAGAGAAAACCCACGATCACAAGACTGCCGGCCACTTCGGGTTTGTCAAAACATTGCACCTAGTTAGAAACAAATTCTGGTGGCCAACACTGCACAAGGATGTAAAAGAATATGTAGCCTCATGCCCAGTATGCGGTACGGCGAAACGAGTAATGGGAAACCCACAGGACTGCTTCAGCCAGTAGCCAATCCAACACAGCCATGGAAACAAATTGCCATGGATTTTATCGTGGACCTGCCCACAAGCAATAAAAAAACGGCGATCTGGGTGGTCACTGATCTATTTTCAAAGCAAACACATTTCATTGCTTGCAATGGGATTCCGAATGCCCATAAACTCGCCAAAATGTTTATTCAACATATCTACAGAGCTCACGGTACGCCCGAACGCATAATAAGCGACCGCGGCAGTACTTTCACCTGCAAATTTTGGCGCGCTTTTCTAAAATTAATTGGTTCCGGACAAGGATTAAGTAGTGCGTTCCATCCGTGCACGGATGGATCGTCTGAACACCTTAATGCAATACTAGAACAGTACCTGAGATGCTACATAAGCTACCAACCAAACATTTGGGCGGAATTATTGCCATTTGCGGAAGTAGCATACAATAATTCCATTCACCAAAGCACGGGATTCTCGCCTTTTAAAATTGCGACGGGGCAGGATTTTATAACTATCCCCGAACTCGCTCTGACCCAAGTAACTGATGGGACCACCCCATTACGGGCGGATGAATGGATCGCAAGAATAAAAAACAATTGGCGGGTCATGGTAAAAACCCTCCAGGAAGCTAAGGAGAATTACAAAAAATATGCTGATCGAAAACGGGCGGCTGAATGGGAGCTCAAAGTGGGGGACAAAGTGTATCTTTCCACAAAAAACTTGCGCTCCACACAACCTGCTAGAAAACTTGCCCCAAAATTCATTGGGCCGTTCCCTATAATAACCGTGATTAACCCAGTAACGGCCAAACTGAAACTTCCCAAATCACTGAAACGAGTTCACCCAGTATTCCACATCAGCTTGTTAAAACGGTACAACACATCACAATGGCACCCCGAAGTGGCCGAGCCGACACCAGAAATAGTCAATGGGGAACCACATTTTGAAATAGACAGAATCCTAGACTCCAGACGACACAAAGGACAGCTGCAGTACCTAGTCAAATGGCAACATCTGCCAATCGGGCACAAAGAGTGGGTAGACCAGAAACACGTGCAAGCTCCAACTTGAGTTAGAACCTTTCACAAAGAGTTTCCGGACAAACCTCGGTAAAAACAATATGGGACAACAGAAGGTAGAACATGTAAATACGTGCGGAACTCACGGGGAGAAAGGGGGGGGTGTCTCTTGGACGGGCGGCATGTCAGAGTTCTGGCAGACCTCTGCCATTCAGACCAGACGGATACGTGCAGTAAGACACGATAAAACAGACACCTAACTGACAAGCCAGGGCCGAAGCAAGAACTACAGTAACGAGGTGCAAAACGGAACGCATCATCCCGCGAGAGACTGTCTGAGTACCCCGGAGCCAAGAACTACACATCTCAACTTCAAAAGGACAAGGGGGGGGGATGTTTAAATGTAATATACCATGCCATGCTAGTTCATTCACCTCTTTGTTCCTGTTCCTGTGTACCAAAATAAATCCTTTTACTTCTAAGAACCCCGTATTCGTGGTTTCCTTTAGAGAAAGGGGTTTCAGGACACAATTGGGAGCAGTCCTTGCAGGTGGAAGATAAACTATTGAATTAGGTATTGTTTTCAGTGCAGCTTGCCTCGATCCGTTTGGTCAGCGGTTGGTTTGCGGGGCCTTTGGGCGAGAATAACGTCCAATTCTGCTCTTTTCTTAGCTTTGGGACGCAGGAACTCTGAAGAGCAACTGGGAGAAGCCCGCAACTCCACAGCTTGCTATCGCCTTCTGAATTGTTAAGCTCGGGCGGAGCGCTCTTGGCTAGCTTTTTAATGGGGGGGGGGGAGTTACGTAAGTAACGCCTGGTTTGTCTCGGTCTGGAAACAGATTGGCTGAGGCTGCGCGTGGTGTCCGGCAAACAATAGATGGGTGTGTAATTTACCTTGCAGTTTTCCATCGCCCCCCTCCCCGAAGCAAAATTCTTGCTTTGTGTTGGTAGCAGATTTATTAAAAAAAATCCTTTTAATAGTGTCGCCCCCCCCCCCTTCAGTAGCAAATAAAGCACATATCGTCCGGCTGAGAGCCAGACCAGACGTGGGTGCAGCTGGCACTCCTGCAGATTGCCTCAGGCAGCGGGGCAATGTAATGGAGTCTCTTTAAAAAAAAATTAAAATCGGCAGCTTTTTTTCTTCTTCTTTATTAAGAAGGTTTTGATCCCTGTCTTTTCCTCCGTGTTAAAAACAGTGCCCGTTTGCTGGCAGCCTTAGGCTTGCTCGTTGTGAGGCAAGCACGTTTAAAGAATTTAAAAACAGAGTTACGGACTCCCTCGGGCAGCGAGAGGTGACTTCCGTTTGGAAAACGTAGGAAGACGAGGCGCTGGGCTGCTTTGCCAAGGTGCACAACTAGAAAGAGAGGAGGCATTTACAGTATTTTTCCCTGGGAAGGAAGTCGAACTTCGAAGCCAATTGGGCGTCCACTACACGTCGAAAAGCAACCCTCGTTTGGTCTTACTGAAAGGCGGCGAAACTCAGCGCCGGGCGCTGGTTAGCAAGCCTGAGAAACGCGCCCCACGATTCAGAACCCTTATTGGACGGCGGAGCCAAGCCAAGCCTTCCCTGATCGGTGGCTCCCCCCTTCTCCGCGCTTCAGGTTGCAATCGGGCTGGGCCGGTTCAAACCGCGTGCCAAAATCGTATGCAGCAGGCAAGACTTCCGTGTCACATGCCTGGCAGGATCGGGCAGAAAAGTTTTCAAATTCCTGAGCCTCTCTGAAGGAGCATCCGGTCCCCTCGCCAACCTGGCCCGGACCTTGCGCTCCTCCGTCGCCTGAGAAGGAAATCTCGGCCGCGGGGAGGGAGCAGGAATCTTGATTTATTTTCCTCTCCCTGGACAACTTTTGTGTGTCTCCCCCTCCCCCCTCCTCGCAATGTTGGAGACACGAGTGTGTGCGTGCGCGCCCGAAGGAGGCAGCGGCAAGCGCCTCTCCTCTCCTCCGCCCTCTCCTCCCTGCGTCTAGGGCTTTGCAAAGGAGGAGGAAGAGGAAGATGACGAGCCAATGCAATTAGCCTAACAAGGGACGGGCGGCGGCGGCGGCGGCGGCGGCGGCTTTTGCCCGGGCCACTGACATCCTCTTTCTTTCCTCGCCGGGGCGACGGAGGAGGCGGCTTGGAGTCCGGTTGAAAAAGTCCAGCGGGATCTTCCCCTTCGCTCCCCTTTTCCTCGCGGGGCTTTTTGGAAAGGGGGAGGGAGAGTCCTTTTCCTCCTGGACCCCATTGTGAAGAGGAGGCTTGCTTGGGATTTGCGCGCTGGACGCCGCTCTTTTTAAAACATTTTTGCTCTTTCCTAAAAGGCGGAGACGGGTCGTTTTCCTGGCTGAGCGTTATCTTTTTAAGGTGGGAGTGGCTGCCCCCCCCCCCCCGCTCTTCCTTGGTGCATGTGGGCAGCCGTGTTTTTCTTTCGCTTTTCCCACCGTCTCCACTTCCTCCCTCGGGCGCCTATTTTTGCCCGCGCGCCACTCCCCCCCCCCCCCCAATGTGGACTCCAGCGGATTTTTTCTTCCTTTGTAACTGGGGACTGAAATAATGGCGACCCGTTGGACAGCGGGGCCACCCGGAGGAGAGGGAGCTCCTTCACCGGCCGAAGTCCCCGGGAACTGCAGCCAGGTAGGACCCGGGGCCCCGAGCGGGGCAGGCGGGGGGTTAAACCCGACCCCGGCGGTGGGGGGACGGGCAAAGCCGCCTCCGTGGTGTTTATGAGGGAAGCCACCGGCGGGGGCGGTTCGGTTGCCGTCGCCGTGCGTGGGGAAAGGCTCGGATTGGAGCGGCTTTAATGGCCGCCCCATCCCTGTAGCCTGCCTGCTTCCTGCCTTCCCGTCCCGGAGTTGCTGGGAGCGGTGCGTGCCGCTCTCGGCCGCCCCGACCCTCGAGCGAGAAACACGGGAAAAGGGGCGGGAAAAAGAAAAAGTTTCTAGCCGCCGCGGCTCCGCTCCCCTTTCCTCTCCCGCTCTTGGAGGCTGGGTGGGCTCCTGGTCCTGACAGGACGCGGAGGCCCGGGCAAGAGAGCGGCGACTCTTTCCTCGCTCGCCTCTCCCCATTTACTCCTGGGGGTGGGATGCCACAGCGGGACCCCCTCTTGTTGATAAAGGGAGGGAGCGCTGACTGCTCGAGCCCTTCCCCTGCCCTCTCTGGAAAACCCTTTAGAAAAGGCAGCCCCAGACTTTGCTTTCCTTTCTCTGCCGCTCTCCCCCCTTTCCCTTTGTCCCATTGATCTGATAGGAGAGAGAGAGGGCGGTGCAGTCTTCCCCGGTTTTTTTTTCGTGAAGCCCTTGAATGACACTGTTCTATTTTTCCCTCCCTCTGGTGCCTCTGTATGTGTGTGTCTCTGTGTGTGTACGTACATATTTCCTTCCCCTCTTTTTTTACAAGCCAACTCCAACAGCTTCCCAGGGCTGTGGGGCTTTCTCCCACCATCCCTGCTCTGCTGCTGGGATGTTAGTCTATGGATCTCAAATTCGAAAAGGTATGCCTTTTTCATGGGCTTAACCGTGGCATTGTCACTTTCCAATTAACAGCTTGTCCTTAGCCAACTGTTTCAACCCTCCATCCCAGGCTCCATATTAATAGTACTTAATAACATTAGATCTCTGCCAGTGCTGTGTTTGCTCTGGGCTAGATATCAAAAGTGACTCCTTTTACTCAGAAATGTTATGAGGGTGTCTTTTGGCCTGGCATGCCAGAATATTGTGTGGTGTCTCTGTGTATATGGAGTGCGAAAGCATATGGTGTATGAAAGTTTTATCTTCTGCATGTAAAGCTTTGAGGTGCAACTTTCTGTGATTATAATTATTATAAGTTGTATACTTATTTGTTTTAATTACTAGGAAAGCCTGTGGAGCTGATTTATTGTGAATGTCTTCTTGAGAAATGGAACTGAACACTTTTTAAATATAGGGTTAATTTAGGAAGGAAGGCTTAATCTACTGTTTTGTCCTTGGCTTACCTTGTGCTTTAGTGTAAAAGTGCCACATGGTATTATGGTATTGTAAGCTCACTCTTAACATTAAAAGAGTTGCTTTGAATATCACAGCTTGGCTGGGTAAATCCTGTGTAGAAAATTACGGTGGAGAACTGTCATTGTTTATGTTTGAGGCTTAGCATTTCAAGTGCTTTTTCAAACTTTTTTTTTTGCAAAAGAATAATAAGGCATGGATTCTTAGTCTTCCAGCCCCATAATTTTTTATGTCTGGAAACATTGTTGTTAGGAAATGAAAGAAAAAGGGCTGCTAGACTGAGATTTTATTTCTCAATAACTCTTCCACTGAGGAAAAGTTGTGGGACCAGGCACTATTTATATAATCCACCTATCATTAGCATGGTAAACCATAATGAATCCCTTGGAGTTGAAGCATACAAAGTAGGTAAGGTGATACCATTTCATTGAACTAGCTCCTGTTTGTAAAAGGCAACTTCAACTTAAATGGAAATGCTGTAATGCTTTTTCTTTTCCTTTTTGGAACCAAATGACAGTCCTTATGTTCTACTTGGGAGACAAGGGGGAAGATGTTCTATCCTATCCTGAAATATTGTCTGTTCTTTTATTAACCATAATAGCCTCTACTGACCTGTGTGTGTTGTTCTCCAGCACTGACAGAGTACTACACCTTTCTACCAAATTCCATTAGATCTGTAACTTGAAATGTAGCCTTTGTTTTGTATATTTGTTCAGGATGAATAATAAAAAATTACCCATAATCAAATCACTACCATATACTTGATCAGAATAACAGTGCTTCTTTTTTTAAAAAAATGTTAGATTTATATCCCACCTTTGGTTTAGGCAATCACTTTTAGCAGTACTGTACCTATACTTAAAAATGGAATTTCTTTGAGATGAAATGTAAACCTTTTACTGGAATACTGTAAGTTTTAACTGGGGTATGGCTGAAGAAAAAGTATAATTGACATCCATGGTAACTGAAGTGATCTGTGGAGACATTGTACTAAAAATTTTACATGGTGTTTGAATATACAGTACGTTTTTTGTGGTGATATATATGGACATAAATGACGAATAGGGCTTTTGAAATGCAGTTTGGATGAATGAGCTTTAGCAACTCTATACTGATGATACAGTAATTATGAAGTAGGCATCCAGTGTATAATGTGAAATAATATGTTTTAATTTTGTTCTCTTTCATTATTTCATTAATGCTAACTGTGGTTCTGGTTTTGTTCTCTAGAAGTGAACACTGAATCATAAGTAGTTCCAGCCACAGAAAGGAAAAGGAGGGTCCTCTCAGTATTGTCTGATTGATAATGATTTGATAATTAGACAGTATGATGCTTGAACGGGTTTTATTTTGATGATAATGATTTTAACAAATAGGGTACTATCATTTTGCTGCTTTTACATCTTGGAGTCACTTGTTGAATATGAACAGGTAGCAAGCATATCTGTTTGCTTTTCAGTGTGCAAGGACATGTTTTAGTTGAGATATTTGTTTACCTGTCGTCCCCCCCCCCCGTGCAGGAAAAATCAGATTTGAAATATCTAAAAAATATTTTCATTTTCTTTCACTGATACTGCAAAGGGGACCAGTTGTTTCATATACTGTATATATTTAAAAGCTGATTCTATCCCATTTTCTAAGAGAAATAACTGTAAAGGCCTTGACAGGCTTAAAATGAAAAGAGAATTTGCTCATGCCTTTGCCTTGTCTTATTAACCTTTTGTTGAACTATTATTATTGCAAAATATTAATAGGAACCTGTCTACCATTTCGTAATATTGTCTTGTCCCTTATATGGTGTGAATAGTTTCTCTTGAAAAAAAAAGAATTCTGGCATGTGTTCGCATTTCTAAAGTTATAGTGTGCATATATATATACATCTGTATGCATCAAATATCCAGAACAAATGTACTTTTGAGTAACGTTATACAAATATGCAAAGTTTTCTGTTCATATAATGCAGTTCCGCTCAGAGTGTGGCCTCTTAATACATTATGGATCAACAGACAATGTTTTATTTATAAATGCAACTATCATAAACTTTTTACTTCATGGCTTACTATTATGTGTTACACTTGCCTTCAAACACAGTTTCTTAGGAATTATTGCAGGCAATGAGATCCATGTGATGAGAACAAGTTTTAAGGAAAGAGTTGTTTGTGGTTCACCTAAACACAATGATACTAGTATTGAAATAATATCTATCATATTATCAGCATTGCATTTGTTAGGGAAGCAGTAATATAATCAAGATAAAATTGTACTCATGAGTTTTTGCCTTTGTTGTTGGAATTGTTGCTTCAAATGTAGGATTTATGAATATCTTTAGGGATTTTTTTTGGATCTTTTATTCCAGTGTAGAATGCGTCTTAAGATGTTGGGAATTATGTGCTAATTCTTTTTCCTTTCAACATTCTACTGTAATATGCTTTTTTGGTTGTCTGTATGTATACACACGAGGGTATTGCAAGTTCGGAGGTTCGAATCCCTAGCCCTGCATGCGGAGTGAGCTCCCGCACTAGCTCCAGCTCTTGCCAACCTAGCAATTCGAAAGCATGCAAATGCAAGTAGATGAATAGGTACCATTTCTGTGGGAAGTTAACAGCGTTCTGCGCGCATCATGCCGGCCACATGACTGTGGAAGCGTCTTCGGACAACGCTGGCTCTTCGGCTAACAAACGAAGATGAGCACCGGCCCCTAGAGTCGGACACGACTGCACAAATGTGCGGGGGGAACCTTTACCTTTTATGTATACACACAAACGTGTGTGTGTGTCTGTCCAGAGCTAAAGACTTACAGATTGATTATCTGCATATTTACTTAGAATGTAGTCTTTCTGGGTTCAGTAAGGTGTGAGTTCATAAATAGATTTGCAATCTTTATTAATAGAGGAAGAGAGGAAGATGAGAGGAAGAGAGCTTGAACATGTTTTTTTCCAATTTGAGAGTACTAAGAGATTGTTAGATTGGTCGTTTTTTTTTTAATGATTGTATGCCGCCCAGAGTCAGTTGTTGAGATGGGTGGCTATAGAAATCAAATCAATAAATTCAAGTGGAATGTATTGTTGAAGGCTTGTTGTATTGTTGAATGTATTGTTGAAGAGATTTTGCTTCTATCTGTGCTCCTGCCCTCTGAAGATGCTGGCCACAGATGCTGGCGAAACGTTAGGAACCACAACTTCCAGAACACGGCCACACAGCCCGGAAGACCCACAACAGCCAAATTCAAGTGGGTTTGTATTTCTAGGACTTAAGACTCACCTCTGCTTAATATCAGATTTTAGGACATGATATTTCTTTTTTAATTTTACCATTTTGTTTTTCTGTAAAATGATGTCCTTATGACTGGCTTAGCCCATCATGACGTCTTTTATGTTTATGTGGGCACCAGGAGAGGTAGGGGAGGAGATAAATCTGGACTGCTGGTTGTCTGTAGCCTTATGTTAAGAAAATGGCAGGAAAATTGGAGCGGGGAAGTAAGAAATGTAATGTAAACGTCCTTGGAGCAAACACTAGAATAGCAACTGTCAAGGAGACAAAGCATGAAGGTGCATCCTGGCCAGCATAGAAAAAAAGGTAGAGTTAAAGGCTGGTCTCAATTACTTGGTTAGGTTGCAACTTGAAAAAAAAGTCAAAATGACAGTGTTGTAGGCCCCTCCAACTTAAAAGCTATATTCTTTACTCCCAGGTCAGTTACTGGTAAAGCAACTTTTATCCTGGATTTATTTCTGAATGAAAGCATGAATGTGGCATGTACCATGAAGACTCGTCTGAGTGAGGTGGTAGGGATGGAGTGAATCTTTCCTAGCTCTGCCCTCCAGGTTACTTCATGGTATAGGTAATTAGGAATGAAAACCTGGGAGGTGGAGTGACTGTGATCTGTACAGAATTCATCTTACTGACCAGATGTGACATCTGACAGTCTACCAATTTTGGATGGATGATGCTGTTTTTGAGTGGCCAGACAGTGTAAGGATGCCATCTGGGTGTAGGGATGCTGCCTTATAGTGTCTCTTTCTGAGTAAGCTGTGGTCTCTATGGTGAGTTTGCCCAGTCAGGAGCAGCTCAGGATTTCTTGTCTTCTATGAGCGCCATGATCCTAGTACGAGGTCATATATTTATGCAGCAAGGCACTCACTGGGTTTGAAATTCCATTCAGAGGTAGCATGTAATCTGAAGATGGAGGATCCTTGTGTGACTGTTGTCATGGTTGAACAGTTTCCTGGGTCAATTTTAGATGGTTAGTACAGAACACTCTAGTGGTAAAGACTGGTTAAAACGGTGTTTGATGGAACCAGATAATTTTGTTAATGTGCTTAAGGAATTTCCCACAATATCTGTGTTATACTGTCCTTGTCTGGCTGGTCTCTGGAATATAAAGGAGGCCTGGGTGGTTGACACTATCACATCCTTGTGCAAAGCTGAATCAGTCTGGAGGAACTGAGAGCAGTAATGCAGAGAGGATATCAGATGAAGCACAAATGGAAGAACTCTTGGAATAGATCTGATTGAACATTGAGTGAAGCCCATCTGAAAGCCCATTTAAAGTCTTATTGTGCTGCAGTACAGTAAAAAGTGCTTACAAGTAGTCCTTGTTTAGCAACCACAATTGGGACTGGTTGTTAAGTGAGGTGGTCGGTAGGTGAAACTGTGACTGTGTTTATGATCTTACTTCAGCTTCCCTTTGCTTTACAGACCTGCGAAGGTCATAAATGTGAGGATTGGTCACAAAGTTACTTTCTCATCACTGTTGTACCAGCGAACGGTCGCTGTATTAGGCAGTCGCTAAACAGCAACTACCTGTACTTCTCTGCCTCAGTTGCATCCACATAGAATAGCGTAGTATACTTTAATGCACTATGTTTGAAACATCCCCTCCATCAAAATATTGGGGAGCAGGAGCTAGAACAGTCAGTGGCGCTCTGTGGACAAAGTTAATTGGATCTCTCTTGATGTGGACTCCAGTGTTAGGGCAGAATATAGAGATGTAACTTCCGCAACCACTTCTCCTGTTGCTCTGAATTCTCCTCAGCCTGTTGATTTCAAGGATGTGGACAAGTTATGTGGAAAGATGGGGGCTACCACTTGCTTACTCTGACCTCCAAAGAAGACAGTGGTAAGATTTCTCTTAAAATTCCTTCCTTGATTCAGGACAGCTAAACAATTATAGGCCAGTTTCAGCTATTTTTGGAAAAGGTAATCAAGAAAGTGGTAGCTTCATAGTGTTGTAGAACTACTATATAGCATCCGGGTTGACTTATGGTGTCAACCATCTTGTCCCCAGTGTTTTTCAACATCTACATGAAATCATTGGGGGAAGATATCTGGTGTTTTGGAGTGGTATATGAACAATATACTGATGACATCCAGCCTATTGCTCCTTACCATTTAACCATTTAATAAGGCAAATACAAGTAACTAAATACAATAATGGACTAAATGAAGGTGTACAAGCTGAAATTAAATCCAGAAGATATAGGGGAGTTATTGACAAATAGAAACTGGACTCCTATATTGGATGGGGTGGCATTCCCTTGAAAGAACAAGTTCACAGTCTGGGAATGCTCCACTATCCCCAGTATAAATAAAATATAGTAGGAAAAGTTTTCAATTTTTCACTCCTTTGGATCTGTAATTGATAATCTATTACTGCAACTTGAGCTTGAGTTCAGTTGCATTTCAGGCATTGTGATCTGGTTTGAATGGCAGCATCTTGGATGTCGAAGCTTCTTTCATCTATTTATTCTTTCTGGTGGGATTCCAAGGAGAAGATATTAAGCATCCACTTCTAAACTAAAGAGATTTTCTCTAGGTTCAAATATAACAAAGAATTCTGGCTAGCTTAAAAGTTGAAGCAAAAGGTTTCATATTCCTCTTTGAGACTGAACAACACAGATAGGGCAAAAGCACACAAGGTCAAGGCTTACATATATATCACAACTCACAATTTAATTTTTTGTCCCTAAAGGCCCAATTTTGGGCTAATTAACCTTTTAGTTTCTCAGTAACATAGTTAGCATATTCTTTATTTTGTACTCACTAAAAAGAAAGTCGTTCAAACCATCTGTCATTTTGAACTCCTCCTGATGTTCAGCCTTTCAGTTCTGAGTACGCATGCGTTTCCACACAGGGCAAGCACAAGGAGGCAGATGAAAAAACACACATGAAATAATCACACAAACACTGAAATTTATGTTCTTGCATCAGACAGGGATACAAATATGTAATAGCAGCATCTGTGTGATGTTGTCTACCCCCCTCCCCCCCAAGTTTGGCATTACTTGTGGTTTGCTGCATATGCCACTGTGAGCACATGATTTAGTAATTCTGTATAAATTAAAATACTACTCAATTTCAACAAAAACTCTAGTCCTCTGATGTGCTTTGAAGCTTTAAGCTTTGTTCTCAGTGGCCTTAATTTTCTTGTTGCTTTGATAAATTTTAGAAGCATGTCTATGAAGGTTCTCAGTCATCCAGGTGGAACAGTCTGTGGCTTGAATCATGTCAACTGGATTTCTATTTTCTTAGTGGAAACGTTTCACTCCTTATCCAAGGAGCTTCTTCAGTCTGAGTAAAGTTAGTAAGGGAATCCTTAAATATGTTTCTAGGCTGGCTGTGTGACCTTGCACCTGGGGCTAGGTCATGGTTATTTTTGAGATGTTTGTTTCTAAGTCCCTTTATCATCTAAAGGAGGATTGTTAAGATTACCCTGATGCTGTTGAGCTTGTGAAATGGTCTTAATCTTCCTAGGCACAGAAGACAAAGCAGGAAGGAAGATAGGGGAAAGGTTATGCCTGAGGCCCCCACCTCTATTCAAGGAAGGATTTTCCAAGTTGGCATCCATTCATGCCAACTTGGAAAATCCTTCCTTGAATAGAGGTGGGGGCCTCAGGCATAACCTTTCCCCTATCTTCCTTCCTGCTTTGTCTTCTGTGCCTAGGAAGATTAAGACCATTTCACAAGCTCAACAGCATCAGGGTAATCTTAACAATCCTCCTTTAGATGATAAAGGGACTTAGAAACAAACATCTCAAAAATAACCATGACCTAGCCCCAGGTGCAAGGTCACACAGCCAGCCTAGAAACATATTTAAGGATTCCCTTACTAACTTTACTCAGACTGAAGAAGCTCCTTGGATAAGGAGTGAAACGTTTCCACTAAGAAAATAGAAATCCAGTTGACATGATTCAAGCCACAGACTTTTAGAAGCATGGTATTCCTTTATGTAGAGAGTTTCATTCAAGGTGCAGATATCATTTTAAGTGTGAAGAAAGTCAAGAAGCTTGTTCTGAAGGGGCTTAATGATGCTTAACTGATATTGAAACAGCACCTCCGCAGAGAGGGAAGGAACACAGGGCTTTCACCAGTCTTAACAATTGGCTTTCAGTTTGAATACTAAGCAGTAAATGGAATTGGTATGTCAATTCAGGTCAGCTTCTAGCAAGGGATCCCCTTAATTTCCCCTTAATATATACTGTGAATACTGACAGTTTCCTGGGATAATGGCAAATCAGACTTGCTATTTACAGGCTCCACTTGCATCTAAATACTACTGCAATATTAATTTGTGTGTGTGTGTGTGTGTGTGTGTGTATATTACAATATAAAAATAAAATATTTTTATTTCACCTTTTTATATATAACTCAAGGCAGCGAATATACCTAATACTATTGCCTCCTATTTTCCCCACAACAACAACCCTGTGAGGTGGGTTGGGCTGAGAGTGAGTGACCAGCCCAAAGTCACCCAGCTGGTTTTCATGCCTAATGAAGGCCTAGAACTCATAATCTCCTGGTTTCTAGGCCAGCACCTTAACCACTACCCCAAACTGTTGCATGCTCTCTCTCTATATATATATGCATATACACACACACACTGTGTGCATGTGTACATAGATCTCTGTATGCTAAATACTTGGCAATTAAATTATCATTAGCAAAATGATTTATTTACAAATATGGTTTGCTATTATTTACTCTTTCAAAATCTGAGACCTATTTTATATTTACTCTTTTCATAATGATGTTGCCCATCAGCTGGAAGTAATTGTGGAAATTTATTATAGAGCAACATGATTTATGTCTATTAGTATCTTAAAATGCTAGAGGCTGAAGAAATCACTTATCTGCACATTTGGTTAAATCAGCCTTTCTCAATCTTTTGATCATGGAGGAACCCTTGAAATATTTTTCAGGCCTCGGGGAACCCCTGCACATTCAGGTTCAAATATAGGCCAGAAGTTACAAAAATTATATTCATTTCATGTGTAGATAAAGAATGAAACTTACCTCTTTAATGTAAAGTTGCCTGAATTTGAAATAATCTTTTAAATAAATTGTGATCTCCCAGGGAACCCCTAGTGACCTCTCGTGGAACCCTAGGGTTCCACGAAACCCTGGTTGAGAAACCCTGGGTTAAATTGTTAGTGATTTGTTATTATAGAAACAGGAGAGGTGTTGCACTGTAAATAGGAACCTAAAGGCATAAATATAATTGTTGTGCTGAGTTGATAATATGGGAAATGAAGCCAACACATCTCAAGGGCACTAGACTGGGACAGGACAGCTGGTCTAAACCAAAGGATTTATTCAGTGAATATTGGAATTATACTGACCACCACTCCCATGAAACATTTTTGCCACTGTGAGATGCAGAATGCTGGACTAGGGGGCCTTTGTCCTTTTCCAATAGGACTTTTTTATGTTCTTACAGTCAATTATCTGATAAACTATTGTTAAGTATCAAATTACTGTGATAGTCAAGGAGGCATTGGAAACAGAATTGTGCTTTAGTGGTGGATTTTTCAATATCTGTTCTGCAATAATCTTTCCGTCTCTTAGGCAGCAATTGTCCCAAAGCTATGCCTGAACAAATACTACTGTGCTCCAAATGCCATGGCCCATGATGGTAAAATGGGCAGCTGCAAGAAAGTTCTCTCTCTAGTGGTTCTTTTATTTGTGGGATGCTCCTCCCAGAGAAATTGGGTTGGTTTTTTGACATCAGGTTTCTCTTCCAGTAAGCATTTAAGCTTTAATACTTCTTATTGATTTTCTGTAGAGATTTTGAAAAAAAAAGATTTATTTTGGCTTATTTTGTTATTTATTTGGTGTTCTTGGGTTTATGTTTGTTAACACTCCAATTGGGTGGTACACTCCAAGGTTCTCTGTTAGAGCTCCCTTGTTATGGAACTTGAAATAAGAACAGCCTTCTCATAGTTAGCATTCAGAAAGCTATTAAAAAACTGGCCGTTTGGATCTTTGAGCTTAATACTAACGTCTCCATTGTATTGTAATTTATGGATATTAAAAGGGGGAAAAAAAGAAAGGAAAAAAAAAAGAGCTGCTTGGAAAAAGTAGATAAGTATTTAGTCTCTAAGTTCCCCTCCCCCTTTTTCATATTACAAAATAACTCAGCGTACCTTGCAGCTCCTTCTCAATGTTATATTCAGCATCAACTGTACAATTGAAGCAACTCTCTGCCATTTACTTCTCAGAAATCATATTTTACGTTGATAGAAATTTTCTATTTTGAAAGGTTTAATTTTTGTT
Source organism: Charina bottae (assembly GCA_023362775.1). Lineage (NCBI taxonomy): Eukaryota > Metazoa > Chordata > Lepidosauria > Squamata > Charinaidae > Charina > Charina bottae. The sequence goes on along the minus strand of JALMGJ010000007.1, from coordinate 48,937,190 downwards.
ATGTGTTGTTTAAATGTTGTGTGGGTACAGCTAAAATATAAGAAAGAAAGAAAAGAAAGAAAAGAAAAGAAAGAAAAGAGGAAGGTGGGTTTACAGAAAGAAGAGAAGGTTGGAGCAAGTATAAGAAGGGAAAGAAGAGATCTTAGAAGGTACAAGTATGTTGAGAGGAGTAGGAGGAAAAGGATTAAAGATTGAAGGTTAATAAATGTGTATAGAAAGTGGAAAGTTAAACAGAATGTTTTGGATGTGTTGAAGATGGAGGCATAGAAGGTAGAAAAGATACTGATTGATATATATTATATGTTATATGTTGTATGTTGTATAATGTATATATGGTATTGTATTATTGTTGATTTATGTGTATAATAATGATGTTTAATAAAAATTATAAATTAAAAAAAAAGGTTTAATTTAATGTAATCATTGTGGTGTTAATAGCTTCCTATTGTATAAATACCACTGCACTTGGCTATTGTTTGTATTCTATAATGCAGAGCTTTCCAAACTGTGTGTCGCGACACAAAAGTGTGTCGCCACACACAGCGTGGTGTGTCGCCACACCACCCGGAAGCGGCGGCGTGTGTGCGTGAATGGCGGCAGCGGCAGCGGCGCGGGATCAGTGCTTCCGCGTTTTAGCGGAGGCTGCTGCCGCCGCCGTGCGCACGCCACCGCACACCCCCCCCGCGCCGCTGCCGCCGCCGCCACTGGTGTGTCACCAGCGGCGGCACTTTGGAAAGCCCTGCTATAATGTAATAAATAATTATAATTTAATTTAAAGAGCACTGTTAAAAAACAACAACTGGCTGTTTAAATAGTTATTGGGGGATTGAGAACATGATAAGTAGGCACCTAGGTTTTATATGATGCTGATTATTGTAATTTTATGAAGTGTATAGTTTTTTGATGGCTTAATTATGGTTTATTGATATTTATGGTGTTTATGGTATTATTTATATTTTGTTATGTTATTTCTTTAGTTTTAACTTTGTAAGCTTCTTAGATTTGCCCAGTTAAAGCAACATAAAAGCACTTGTAAAATAATTTTAAAAAAATAAATGCCCTGAAGTGCCCTGAGTAAAACATGGAAGGCCTTCCCATTTATAGATATAAGTCAAGAATAGTTAACCACTGACATTTAAAAGTCTATAATTTAGGTTATTAGTTAATATAAAATAAAAGCTTATTTTGTTGAGAACACAGCAGATTATTTCAGAAATCAAGTAGATTTCATATTAAGTGGTATATTTTAGTCTTTTCTGTTAAGCTGTTGGGATTTCAGTGAAGTTACTGGATCTAAACACACTGAAAACCTAACCTAGTCTAGTTATAAAATAATTGTACAACCAGTTGATGTACAAAGCAAGAACCTCTTGACTTCTGCAACTGTTTGATATGAAATATACAGAAACAAAAATACAGTTAAATGTGCTGTGGAGTCCTTGGTGCTCTCTGAGCCTTGTTGTTTTCTTGCAGACGTTTCATTGCCAGGCTAGGTAACATCTTCAGTGCGAAAAGGGAGTGGGACTTGCTCTCTGTTTATATACCCTGGCTTGTCCTGCCTGTGTTGGTGGGGGTGTTGTTCTCTCCTTAGGAGTTCCTTGATTGGGCTGTTGTTTGCTGCTTGGTTGATTGACTGAGTTAATAGTTCCTTGATTAGGGTATATTGTGCTGTTTAATTGTTCCTCTGGTTAAATGTGCTGCTATGTTTTATGTGCGAATCTATTTTATGCCCAATGTATGCATGTGATCTAGTAAGGAAACAACACCCATTTTTAACTTGGAATACAGTAATTAAAGAACTAGCTCTAAATGTGGCTGCTTTTTAAGATCTCAAATATTTCACTTGGAAGCCATCTCAATACCAGTTAAACTAGATCAAACAAAAATAGAGTATAAAAATAAATTCTTATATTTTTACCCTCTATTTTGCCCAGAGACCATAATTTCTGTTGAAGACCATAATTTCTGTTGAAGAATGCAGAGATACCAACACAATTTACCTTTGCTCTCTGTAATATCATATGTTAAGTACTGCAAAGTATGTCAGCATTTTTGGAAAAGTTGGTGATGTTATATCTGCAAATTCTATGCCATAATCTAGTCAGATTCTTACATATTTCTATGGATGAATGACTACGCTGGCTCCATTGTTAATGTTGGCACACCCAGTTTATCAGGACCTCACCCAGACTGTGTCAAGCAGCAAGAGGCCCTTTCACCTCCAACGTAAGAGTAATGAGATGAATCACTGTCATCAGCTCCAGGTTGATTAAACATAGTAAACAAGAAAATTATCTAAGATGTGGACTTTCATCTCAGAGTTTAAGCTTCTAGTTCTATGATCTATCAGATTCATGCATATTTTCTTACACCAGATCTTACCTTGGACACTTATTTGTTAAGTAATAGCCTATTGAATGTTTAAAACTATTGGGGAGAAGAATAGTTGACTTCTCAGTTTAATGAGTCTTTCCCTTCCCTTACAGTTTTTAAAACCAGATAGTCTCTACAGAATGGAATTGTCTTCTTTGGAAGGCCTAAATACCCTAGCACCCTCAGTTAACACCCATGTTTTAAATTGTTGTTCTTCAGCAGATGGCCTGTGGTTTACTACTGGGTTGTCATTTGACTACAGCTGTGTGTATGACCTTAGTGTCACCATTCTCTCACTCTTCTTCCCTTTATAATGCGTGTTAATTTACAGCAAAATTGCTTTTGGAATTCAGTTATATGAAGGATTGGCTTACCCAGACTAATGCTAATCTCCTTTGATAATGTTAGTAACTTAAATAGATCTCAGGAGTGCTTTAGACATAATGGATCTGGATCTTGGCAAAGCCTTTGACAAAGTCTCTCATGTTAGTCTCCTTAATAATAAAAAAAAGATGGGTTAGTTGATACTACTGTTGAATGGACTCAAAATTGGCTGAATGTGCACAAAGAGCTTGTTAATCACTTCAGTTTACAGGAAAGTATTGTATGGAGTTGGAAGGGCGTGGTGGCTCAGTGGGTAAGACGCCAGGCTTGTCGATCGCAAGTTCGGAGGTTCGAATCCCTAGCCCCGCCTGACGGAGTGAGCTCCCGCACTCGCCCCAGCTCTTGCCAACCTAGCAATTCGAAAGCATGCAAATGCAAGTAGATTAATAGGTACCACTTTGGTGGGAAGGTAACAGCGTTCCGCGTGCGTCATGCCGGCCACATGGCCGTGGAAGCGTCTTCGGACAGCGCTGGCTCTTTAGGGGCCGGTGCTCATCTCCGTTTGTTAGCTAGAGTCGGACACGACTGCACAAAATGTGCGGGGGGAACCTTTACCTTTTTATTGTATGGAGTGCCACAAGAGTCTGTTTTGGACTTGATGCTGTCAATAAGCATCTATATCATGCCATATAAGGAGTGGTTAAAGGTTTCAGTTATAGAAGACATTACTGAGAGGACATGTGATAGCAGTCTTCAGATACATGAAGAATTATCACACAGAAGAGGGAGCGGACTTTTTTCCCCCCCCAGAGGACAGGAGAGTGGATAAGGCACCCACCTGATGGAACATTCTCTCCCCCAAAGTGAGGTCAGCTCAATCCCTCCTTATTTTCCTGAAGTCCCTCAACACCTGGCTTTGTCATCAGGCCTGGGGGTCTCAGGGGACTGGTGAGATCTTGAGGTACCTCCACTGCTGATCAATCTCGTGTGTGTGTGTGTGTGTGTGTGTGTGTGTTTTAAAACTTTTGTTAATACGACTCTGCTTGACATTTTTATTGTTTTTATACTTTTTTTGCTGTATGCCGCCAAGAGTCACTTCTTGTGAGATGGGCAGCCATATAAATTTGGTAAATGAAATGAAATGAAATTAAACCATAAAGAAATAGGTTCAGCATAGATGTCAGGAGGATCAGGTGGCTTCACTGGAGATCTTCAAACAAAAGTTGGCTGGTCATCTAGCAGAGATGCTCTGAGGTTCCTTCCAACCCTATTGTTCTATGAAGTTGTACTACTTCTTAGTGTGTTTTTTTTTGTTCCTGCAGATATACTATAAGCCAGCAATAGCAGCAGCTGATAATGAGAACTTGTGGTCAAGTGGTTGGATATTTTGGTTACCAGAAAGTAAAGGGGGCAGGGAATTGATGGTCACAGCTGTTGGATGGTGCTTTGAACTTCAAAATGTGGTTAGAAATCCCACATCCCTGGACCTATAGCCTTTGAGGAATCTCATAGACCTCCTGTTTCTTCAGTTATGCAAAGATACTACATTATGCATTATTGAAGCCCTTCCATTTGGTTTTCCCTTCAAATGAAAGCATAGCATTACAGGTAACAGCAATTGGGACTGTAATTTCTGTTGCTAAGGATGCGGTTGCAAAGCAGTCGTGAGAGGCGCGGGTCGGGGAGGGTGCACGAGGGGCGCGGGTCAGGGAGGGTGGGGGTGCATGAGAGGTGCAGTGCTGGTCGGGGAGGGTGTGCTAGAGTGCATCATGGGTCGGGGACAGTGCGTGTGAGTGTAAGAGGTGTGGCAAGGATCGGGGGTGTGCGCGGGGGTGCACGAGTGGCTGGCATGTGAGTAGTAAAATCCTGCATATTTATTACTGAATTCTGGCAGTTCTGTGTAAGATTTGAAACTTGCACACTTTCACTATTTTAACTTCTTGAAAATAGAGGCCTTGTTTTTAATTTCTTTTGCCTGGTTGCTGAGCAATAAATTAGGTGTCACTTTGGAATCTAGTCTAATTACAAATAGTCTGTGCTGATTGGGTGATTCTTGAAATGGTTATTGCATTTATGTCTACTTAGTATGCAAGTTATATGGTAGTTCTCTACGTGCTCTGTTGAGTACAGTAAATAGGATGTAGACTAGAATCATTACCAGTACTGGAAAGATGCTTTTGGTAAACAAATATTTCCATTACTGGTTAGAATATACTTCTATCATCTTAATGCTACTTTAAAGGAAGGATTGTGCAATAACTCAAATAGTTTCTTTCTGTACTAAGTTTTCCAGCAATCAGATGAGTCCTGGCTCTACTTCTAAACTAACTTTGCACTGTACATTCCTCACTTGGATTTGCTGAAAGAGTGATGTGCCCCCATGGAGCTGATTATATTTCCTGGACTGCATATTTTAAGTGGATCTTGGCAAATTTAAAACTTTCAGCCCAAGTCTATGCAATGTTTACTCAGAATCAAGTCCTCCTGAGTTCAGTGGGACTTATTCCCAAGTAAATGTACATCAGAGTGCAAGTTTAGTACATGCACATTTATTTTGGGAGGACATATTTTTAATAAGACATTTGGAAATGTGGTCAATACACAAAAGCATACTAGGTTTTCTGACTGAGTTTGTAGTTCCAGTCTGATAGTCTTTCGGGATGTATTTACCCCCTGATAGCTTTTGCAGCAGTTTTGTAAAGAGATTGTAAAGATAGTATAGTTCTGTGCGCATTTTGAATATGTAGCGAGGTGTTAAAATAATAAACCTTTTCTAATAAGCAATGAAGTTATTTTGGAGCTGGAATTTGAGGGGTGTTGCCTGCTGATTGACATAATGAATTCCTGTTTTAAAAGTAAGTGGTGATCCATCCACTAATAAAATAATATTTTCAGTAGGTATGATTTAGTCTTTGGCTCTTTAATGTCTTAGGAAAGCTAGCTGTGGTGAAAGAACACCTGTGGGCATATTATTTGTTTGCTTTAATAAACTGTATTATTAAATCATCTGATGAAAGTTATAGGATTATAAAATGGGTTTGCAACCTAAGACAAGGAGCTGTATCACAATCATTAAGCTTTGGGTTTAGCCCTAGAAACCTTCTGAAAGTTACTGCCAAACTGTAATTTTATTATGAGACCGAAGGGAGAAATTATTAAATACAGGTGATCATATTCACTATATTTAAATTAAATCAAAAGTGTTTATCTTGAGTCCATCACCTTTTGGGACTGTGGCTCCAGTGGGCCACTCAAAGGTCAGTGTGGCTCTTGGCTCTAAAAAGGCTGCTTACCCTGTTATAAAATGGGAAAATGTACCACAGGCATCTTGAAGATCTTTTCTGTGGTTAACTGCTAGAAAGGATTGCTTTTTGTCTCAGCTCTGCCTGCTCAGGCAGCAATAATAATATTTCCCCTCTGAAGGCCTAGTTGCTTCAGTTCTTCATTTGTGCCCAAACAAAAGTCCAGATTCAGTACCCTAAAGCTTTAGACTTATTATGCAAGTCTTCTTAGTAGCCAGACATTGGTTTCGACATTGCTCATCACAACAGCAACTGGGAAATTCAGAAAGCAGTGATGGCAAAATAACTTTGTGTGATAGCAAAATAATCTTCTCTACCTGTTGCCACTATAGTCCTTTGACAACTGGCTGATACTGTTTCGTAGTTCATATATTGGCTGCTGCCAAGTGATCTTCAAAAGAAAGGGGATCCTGGAAAAGAGACCTTTCAGCAGAAATAGAGGTCCCACTACCCTTGAATTGCGCTTTTTTTTTTTTGCTGCTTGATCGAATGGCTGCAGCCAATCAGTAATCCAGCATATAGATGCTTTGTTAAATATATGTGTAGACATTTGTGGAGGGAATTTTCCTTTGATACTTTCGGTCTTCAAGTATATATACTGGACTGTACAGATTTAACTTTGCCCAAATATATTGAAGTTGGGTCTGACTTTTGAATGGTTCTACTTTGTTGATGGTAGCTTGGATAACTAGTAGATGTGGTGGACCACACCAGTGCTGCAATTCTTGTTTGTGTCCGTACATTATTTTATTTACCCCATGCTAACTAAATGCAGTTCCTAGATTAGTTTAGTCACCTAGTGCTCACCTGTGTCCAAAGGAGGATTCACAGTGCTTGGCCAAGATTGACAAGCTGCTGCCCTACTTCCAGCAGTTGCTTTTCTGCTTGTGTGTGCAGTGAGTGAATCACTGGGTCATAGGTAAGATAGCAGACTTCTTTCAGTCAGACTACAGTAGTTTGCTCTCTCCTCATTTATTATGTCCACTGAACTGAGCAAGGAGCAACGTTGTCTTTTGGGGGAGATCTCACCCCAAGAGGACCTTGCATAGAAAATGACTTGGAGAGGGCTGCATGCAGACTGCTGGCTGCAGTTTTGATATCCCTGGACTAGAGTGAGCTGCCCTCCAGCTCTATCTCTCTCTGAAACTATCCAAAAAATATAATTTGGAACTTTGCAGTAATCAGCCTTTCAAGGTAGGCCAGACTAGAAAGTCAATTCTACAGGTTTGACTGGAACTATACTATACATAGAATTAGGGCAGAGCCAGTCTGAGTTTCTTGCTAATGATTTCTTTGTTTCCCAGGCTAAAAGCAGTGTGTACATGTTGTTGAAATAATCTCTGCATAGTTTCTCCAAGGTCATCTCTGTGACACTCTACAATAGTTGGGTATTATCAATTTGTTAATGTTACCCATTTTTGTATTTTGTTAACAAAACATCTGGGAGCAGCAGACCAGTAAAGTAAAGGTAAAGGTTCCCCCCGCACAGTTGTGCAGTCGTGTTCGACTCTAGGGGCCGGTGCTCATCTCCCTTTGTTAGCCGAAGAGCCAGCGTTGTCCAAAGACGCTTCCACGGTAATGTGGCCGGCATGACGCGCACAGAACGCTGTTACCTTCCACCGAAGTGGTACCTATTTATCTACTTGCATTTGCATGCTTCGAATTGCTAGAGCATAATTGCATTTTAACACCTTTTCCTTAAATGTCCTGCTTGGCCAGAGGAAGGGCAAGTCTGTCACCATATCCTGAACTATTTATGTAGCTACAGGTATATAGCTGTAAAAATAGCTCTGGGAGTTTTGTCTCAATCTGTGTCTTATAGATAAATACAGAGGCATATTATTCTGGAGAATGGTTGGCAAAAAAGCAAACTGGTAGTTGCACAGAAAATGAGAAAATGTGCGTTTTGAGTTTAATTTTCTTCCAGTGTCTTATCAGACTAAAATGCTCCATTGGCTTTTGCTTACCTATGATAACAGCAATATCCCTCTCTCCTAAAATTTTAAAGATGTCAAATGATAATTTTTCTTCTTATAAGACGTTCAAACCCTGAGGTAGGGGACAGCAACAGAGAACAACTTTAGAAAGTACAGGTGTCAGTTGTGAAAATAATCCTTACATTTAGCAATGTTTCTTGTTGGAGCCCCTTCCCTCTGGAATAATGCCCACCTTACTTTCCTTTAGAAAGATTGCAAGGTGGTATTGATTAAAAGGTAGGGGCATAGTGGCTCAGCGGGTAAGATGCCACGCTTGGAAGATCGCAAGTTCGGAGGTTCGAATCCCTAGCCCTGCGTGCGGAGTGAGCTCCCGCACTAGCCCCAGCTCTTGCCAACCTAGCAATTCGAAAGCATGCAAATGCAAGTAGATTAATAGGTACCACTTCAGTGGGTAGGTAACAGTGTTCCGTGCACGTCATGTGGCCACATGACCGTGGAAGCGTCTTCGGACAACGCTGGCTCTTCGGCTAAGAAGCGGAGATGAGCACCGCCCCCTAGAGTCGGACACGACTGCACAAATGTGCGGGGGGAACCTTTACCTTTACCGTTATTGTTTAAAAGAGCTTTTAGGATATAGTTGTTGCCATTATATTCCCCTCTATTTTTTTAAAAAAATATGTTATTCATTGCTGTTTTTAAGCTTAAGTGTTGTATTGTTTCGTTGGAAACAGTGAGGAGTCATGCCGGAATATGGCAGTATACCAGGGGTTAAGATGGATGGGGCCCTTTATTGGTTGTGCCTTTGTTTATTTTTGTTTGTGGTTTTATGGAGTGACCAGATCCCATCTTGTTCTGTTTTATATTGGGCTTTTTTATGGTGTATTATGTTGTGAGTCGCCCAGAGTCAGTTGAATTGGGCAGCACCTAAATTGAGATAAATAAATAAATAAATAAGAATGGTAAAATACAGAAATTTCAAGGAAGGTCTCAGATTCATAGCCATAGAACTCAGCCACTTGTACTGTTATGAATTAAGGTTATGATGAAAGTAATATAGGCAGCTGTAGCATAAGCTGAATTGCACTGCTTGAGAAATATGATTTAACATTTGCTGAAATATTAATATCAGAAAATCAGTATTTAATAAAAATTTAAACATACTGTAGGAATTAGAAAGTCCTTTCCTCAGCTATAGCTGTTGCAGATCCTCAACCCTTTTTTCCTGGCCCTGAATGAGGAAGAAAAAATTGCTAGTCTGTTCCTAGATTGTTCCTAATATAGTCTCTCTCTCTCCCCCCTTTGCTTTACTAAAATATGAACTCGCAGAAAGATGACTGAAGCCCTAACATATACACATCACTAGATGGAAGTTTGAGGGCTAATTTATATTATGAGAGATCTAAACAGAAGCCATTGCCTTGGACTAAATAAAACATGCAGCCTTTGTCTTCATTGGTGTTACTAGTGTTATTGGCCAATTTATCTACACATCTCTGTGTCTGGAATATTGCATGTTGACAACTCCCATAATTCCTAACTTTGGGCCCTAGTGTATTAGGTCTGATGGGAGTTACAATCCAACAATGCTGTAATGCTCAAAAGGTTCCCAGGCTTTCACGTAAAAGAAAGGCGGGCTCTATTCTAATTAGAGCAGGTTACCTTAGTTAGAGAAATAGGATATTATTGTATTTGTTTTATTTATTGTATATGCCATCTTTCTACTCTGATAAACGTTCATGGTGGCTGAGAAAATTTAAAAATAGTTAAAAGCACAGATTGAAATTAACTATAAAATAGATACTAAAATATTGACCATTAAAAGTCTGGTGAAAGAGATATCTTGTTACATATTTTCTGAACACTGAGCGTGGCGGCCAACAAGTGCAATTTCTGAGGAACCTCTGTAGCCTGGGAACAAAGCAGGAGAAGACCCTCTCTTGTGCCTTCGAAAGATGAGCCTCCGACAGGAGGAGCATTTTCAAAAGGACCTTTTCTGCAGATCTTAGCAGCTGGACAAGAGAGGCTTTTATTGGAGGCGGAGGGAGGGCACAGGTGGCTGAGCGAGGCTGTTTATTTATCCCGTATAGGTCATGATGCGATATTCAGATTTGTAGGAATCTGTGCTCTCCACCTGCATTATAGATAGATAACGTGAGGAAGATTTACAACTTGCTAATGTCCATTTTTATACCACTGTTACAGACAGTATACTGATACACAACTTCCATGCACTTTATTTTACATATAAGGTAAAGTAAAGGTTTTCCCCTGCACAGTCGTTTCCGACTCTAGGGGGCAGTGCTCATCTCTGTTTCTTAGCCTAAGAGCCAGCGCTGCCGGATGCTTCGGACCTATTTATCTACTTGCATTTGCATGCTTTCGAATTGCTAGGTTGGCAAGAGCTGGAGCTAGTGCGGGAGCTCACTCCATCATGTGGCGCTCGGGTCTCGAACCGCTGACCTTCCGATCAACAAGCCTGGCATCTTAACCACTGAACCATTGCGCCCCCTACTATTTTACATATAGAACAGCAAAATTAAAGAAAAAATAGTGCAGAGATCTTGACTGGTTAGTGTTTGTACAGACAAGCTTGGGTTTGTATTTGAAAAAAGACTTTTTAAAGTTCCAGAACACTGTCATTTGAACACAGTTTAGGACAGGCCAGGTTTATGGGATTACTTTTTCTATGGAACAGTCTATACCTACTGATTGTGGGTTCTCCATATCTAGAGATTTTTAAGATGAGGCTGGACAGCGACCTTTCAAAGAAGGTTTAATTGTTTTTTCCTGCACATTGCGGAGATTTGGTCTAGATCAGGGGTCGGCAAACTTTTTATGCCGGGAGCCATTTTGACATGCTCGTGCACATTTTGAAATGCTAGAGAGCCAGGGGGCGGGGTTTGCAGGCGGGGGCCAATCACGTGGAAGGGGGCGGGGTTTGCGGGCGGGGGCCAATCACGTGGAAGGGGGTGGGGTTTGCGGGCGGGGGCCAATCACATGGAAGGGGGCGGGGTTTGCGGGCGGGAGACGGCGTCCACCCGGCCCAGCTGCCCGGGGTCCAGGGAGATCAGCTCCGGCGGGATCTGTGGCGAAGAGCGGCCGTGGGGGGGCGGGCGGCGACGACAAGCGACGCGCTTCAGGCTTTCAGCGCTGGAAGGAGGCCCGGGCCGCCTTCCAGCGCTGAAAGCCTGAAGCGCGCCGCTTGTCGTCGCCGCCCGCCCCCCCACGGCCGCTCTTCGCCCGCCCACGTTGAACGAAGATGATGATGGGGGTGGGAAACGAGGCCTGCCCGCTTACCTGCCTGCTTGCCTCCCTCCGCGAGGCCCTCCGCTGCCTTCCCGGGGTCCAAGCCGGATCGGGGGCCTCGCGGAGAGAGGCAGGCAGGCAGGTAAGCGGGCAGCCCTGGCCTCCGCCGCCGGGCCCACCCCCCTCGGCCGCTTCCGCCCGCCCGCGTTGAAGAAATAAGATGATGGAGGGTGGGAAACGAGGCCTGCCCGCTTACCTGCCTGCTTGCCTCCCTCCGCGAGGCCCTCCGCTGCCTTCCCGGGGTCCAAGCTGGATCGGGGGCCTTGCGGAGAGAGGCAGGCAGGCAGGCAGGTAAGTGGGCAGCCCTGGCCTCCGCCGCCGGGCCCGCCCCCCGCGGCCGCTTCCGCCCGCCCGCGTTGAAGAAAGAAGATGATGGAGGGTGGGAAACGAGGCCTGCCCGCTTACCTGCCTGCTTGCCTCCCTCCGCGAGGCCCCCTGCTGCCTTCCCGGGGTCCAAGCCGGATCGGGGGCCTCGCGGAGAGAGGCAGGCAGGCAGGTAAGCGGGCAGCCCTGGCCTCCGCCGCCGGGCCCGCCCCCCTTGGCCGCTTCCGCCTGCCCGCGTTGAAGAAAGAAGATGATGGAGGGTGGGAAACGAGGCCTGCCCGCTTACCTGCCTGCTTGCCTCCCTCTGCGAGGCCCTCCGCTGCCTTCCCGGGGTCCAAGCCGAATCGGGGGCCTCGCGGAGAAAGGCAGGCAGGCAGGTAAGCGGGCAGCCCTGGCCTCCGCTGCCGGGCCCGCCCCCCTGGGCCACTTCCGCCCGCCCGCGTTGAGCGAAGATGATGATGGGGGGCGGGAAACGAGGCCTGCCCGCTTACCTGCCTGCTTGCCTCTCTCCGCGCAGGGGCTGCTGCGGCTGGAGATGGCGCTGCCTCCCTGCTGCGCCGGCCTCGCTCAGTGCGAGAGCCAGGGGGCGGGGTTTGCGGGCGGGGGCCTATCACGTGGAAGGGGCGGGGGTGTTCAGCTGCGGAAGAGCCACACTCAAGGGACCAAAGAGCCGCATCTGGCTCGCGAGCCGCCATTTCCGACCCTTGGTCTAGATGATCCTTGTGGTCCTTTCCACAGTTCTGTGGTTCTATAGATGCTTTCTAATATAAGGTGAAATCTGATAAATTCCAGTGGTAGCTAACGGCTTCTCTGTTGTTGTAAAATGCAAGCTGAATTTACTATTAGTAATAGTTATTTTCCTCTCCAAAATGCAACCCAAACATACTTGAAGCAGATTACCATCTGCTACCATTCTGGTAGATGGTAAGAGTGGCAAAGTTTATAATGGGCTTGAAAAGTTCACCTCATGTATAATTTGTGGCTTGAATTCCAATGTCTATTTAAAAATACATAAACATCACAGAACATACATATGGAACTTTGTGTCTGTTGTAAGGGTCAGTAGTATGTATTGAATATATAATCTACAGTTCTGTATTCTGAGAGAGAGATTCAAACCATAGAAACAACGCTAAAGGTTAAAATAATACTGAAAACAATTTGCAACAGCCGGTTAAGAAACAATTAGCAATAAAAATAACCTACTGTTTGTCAGAGCACATAATTTTAATAGTTTGCTAATAATTTTCTAGAAAGTCTTGTTGCTATAGCATAGTCTTTACTACTATAATACAATCACAATTGGGGCATTTTACTTTCATGTAAAGTAGCTGAGGGGGCTTGGTGGCTCAGCGGGTAAGACGCCAGGCTTAAATTTAAATAAATTTAAATTTAAATTTAAAGGTAAAGGTAAAGGTAAATTTAAATTTACCTTTAAAGTAGCTGAAAAAACTTTCCTCTTTTACTTTACCCCCACACTTGCTCATTTCTGTCTCCCTTACGTTGGATTGTGGACTGTAAGGTAAAGGTAAAGGTTCCCCCCGCACATTTGTGCAGTCGTGTCCGACTCTAGGGGCCGGTGCTCATCTCCATTTGTTAGCCGAAGAGCCAGTGTTGTCCGAAGACGCTTCCACAGTCATGTGGCCGCGTGACACGCGCGGAACGCTGTTACCTACCCACCGAAGTGGTACCTATTCATCTACTTGCATTTGCATGCTTTTGAATTGCTAGGTTGGCAAGAGCTGGGGCGAGTGCGGGAGCTCACTCCGCACGCAGGGCTAGGGATTCGAACCTCCGAACTTGCGATCTTCCGATCGACAAGCCTGGCGTCTTACCCGCTGAGCCACCACGCCCCTTTTGTAGTTCTGTAGACTGTAGTTCCATCTTTTTATACTGTACTTTCTCTCAAGTGTCATATGTACTGATTGTACTAAATGAAAGCAATAATAAAGAATAGCAGGCTTGACTTACAGCATACATCAGTGTACTCTGATTCATTTGTGTAAGGAAAAAAATCTTCAATCAGAAAGATTTTGGAGCAGGACAGAAATCAGATCATGATTGGAACCCCATAATTTGAGCTGTGAGAGCAACAGGTTCCTCCACAGTTTGTTGGTTGGACCTGTGGAAAAAGACAGATCTGAATTTGATGAAGATAAATTAATATAATTAATCTGGTATTCAAATTTTGATAACTTGAATATCCTGTCCATATTCAAGTTTGCATTTTCTTCTCCACTTTGCTTTTATATGTCCAGTTTGTCATAGGGTGATAAGCATGAATGTTTTCATAATTCTGGAAGCTGCTTAGGTGCTTTCTGTCTGAAGAGAGTGAAAATTATTTAAATAAATATAAGGCAGTAATACTCAGCAGGACCTCTTGAACAGATCTGAATAGTCCAGAAGCTCAAAATGCCAGTAACTGTTTTCCAGAGGTATTTAGTTTTTTTCTGTTTCAGTAAGGAAGGCAAACTTGAAAGACTCCATCATTTGCCAATAAAAATATTTTTTGTTACTTCGGTGTTGAAGCCATTGCCTTGCCTCAAAGAATGCCAAGAAAAGGTAGGGTATTAAAGCCCATTATCTTCAGTTTAAGGAAGGTAATCCAGATGTTCCTGAATTGCACTTTCCATCCTCCCTCATCATTGACCTGAAGATTAAGGGTAATGGGAGTTCATATGAAGTGGTGCTTAAAAGTTCGTGAACCCTTTTGAATTTTCAATATTTCTGCATAGATGACCTAAACCCTGATCTGTTCTCCACACAAGTCCTGAAACTAGATAAAGAGAACCCAATTAAACAAATGAGTCAAAAACATTATACTTGTTCATTTATTATTCACAGCTACATATTTGTGTGTGGCAAAAGTATGTGAACCTTTGCTTTCAGTAACTGGTGTGCCCCCCTTGGGCAGCAGTAACAGCAACTAACATTTTCTGACAACTGTTGATTAGTCCTGCACATTGCCTTGGAGGAATTTTAGCCCTTTTCTCCTTATAGAACAGCTTCAACTCTGGGATTGTTGGTGGGTGAAGTCCAAACTCTTTGGAAATAGTTCTGTAACATTTTACAGCCTGGTGAGCATCAACAACTGTCTTTTGGAAGTCCTCAGAAATCTCCTTTGTTCGAGCCATGACACGCTTCCCACATACCTATGTTGTGAAGATCAGACTTTGATAGTGAATATCCAGCATGCTGTTCTTTAAATAAGGCAGGACCTCCCACACTCACACCTGATTATCATCCCATTGATTGAAACACCTGGCTCTAATTTCCCCTTCAAATGAAGTGATAATCCTAGAGGTTCGCATACTTTTGCCACACACAAATATGTAGCTTTGGATCATTTTCTTCAATAAATAAATTAACAAATGAAATGTTTTTGACTAATTCGTTTAATTGTGTTCTCGATCTAGTTTTGTGTGGAGAACAGATCAGAGTTTAGGTCATATTTATGCAGAAATATTGAAAATTCAAAAGGGTTCACAAACTTTTAAGCACTACAGTATTGAACTGCCACATATTTTTCATTCCTGTTTTAAAGGAAACTCAAAAGCATATGGTAATCCAAGGCAAGTGAACCAGTAGACTCTGTAGCCTGTACTAATTAATCAGAGAGACTATCTAAGTTTTGAATCAGTTACAAGATTTTGAATGATAACATAGTACGTAAATTAATCCCAGTCCAGTACTCATCTCTGAATAAAAAAAGGTACTGATGTGTACTTACATATGTAAATCAACTTTGCAGATGCTACTACTTCTCTTTAGCTTTAGTTACTGCTTTGTTCCTATCCAGACTTCTGCTAACCCTGTAGTGTCTCCAGCCTGCTTGATCTATTCTGAAGTTGCTTATCTGTGAATACATGAATAATTTTAAATATGGAATGTACTTGGTTTAAGAGGTTACTGAAGCAAAGCTGCTAAGCTTTGATCTTTGGGCATTTTGAAAAGAGGGAAAAAGACTTCTTGCTCAAACAGTGGCAAAACAAATTGGTAGTTAATTGATATGATTGCCAGCAATTTATGGATTAGTCATCTCATGACTCCTGTAGTTCCATTTTACCTCTCACTCATTTTATAGATTATTGATTATGTTTGGTGGTTTGCAAGGTTTCTTAACTTCACATGCTTATTATCTCTCTCTGTGTTTTTGTAAATCTGAGCATAATAACATTTCTGGGTGCAAAGAGACACCAGAGATACGGTTTTGTATGTTTCTTTGAGAATTTAACTGCTTAAAGCCAAGCTTAACAAGGAGTGAAAAATATACTAAAGTAGTAACAATAAAATATATTTATAATGTAAGGACAATAATACAGTTTAGACTTGTCTTGCTTTGTTGATAATGTGTGTATGTAAAGTATTAACATCCAGACATTGTGATTGTAAAGTTTTAATTTTTAAGTGCCTAACTTTTTCATGATCCAGTAATATGGCAACATTTAGATATTCTGGATTCAGAAGGGTACAATAATGAAACAAGTTTCGGCTGTTTCTCTTCATTAAGATGTTCCCCCAAGCCCTATTACGTTTGTTAACGACATTCATTCTTCTTTCTTTCCTTAGGCTGTTCCTCCAATCTTTCTAAAATTGTAAGCATTGGAAATGGCATCCTGTTTTGGCCTATATAATGTTGTAAGATGCTGCATACACCCTGATGTCAGTGCATGTAGGAATAAATAATTTGCACATGCTGAATTGGATCAAGAATTACTCATGAGTATAATAGGCTCAATGAAATTGACAATAAGTTAGTTGGGTGTGATTAATTCATGGGTCTTCTCTAAGTATAATTAAACCTATATCCAATCCATGATTTTCTCTGTTGAACTCTTGACTTTCATTAGGAGAGATAACCTGTTTCACCAGTACTGATACCTCTGTTTTTGCTGAAGTTGGAAACAACTAGTAAATTTTTCCCGTAGCAGATGAGATTTGTTATGAAGGGCCAGTTATGTTCAAGACTGTTTTCTCTTGGTTCAAAAGGTAAATACTAAAATCTTGAAATCATTGTCAAGCTTTGTTTATAACAATTCAGGTAGAGAATGCAAACATAGCCTAGGCATTTTAATGGAGGCAATGCCTTTTTGATCTTGCTCAAGGAGGATGTCTGGCATTCCTGGGAGTCTTAAGTGACTGCAAAACTACACTTATTAATGAGAGAGCCTCAAACTGCTGCTTTTGAGAGCTGTAGGTAGCAGTGTTGTTTTACAGATAATATGCAACAGTATTTGTCATGTGTACATTCTTGGCTTGATTGTGATGCTTATAGCAGTTGAAAAATAAAAGGATATATATGGGAAAAAATGAAGCTTTCTAATAATTGTAGTATTCCCAATTGTCCTATGTTCAAGGCTTTGTTTGTTTATGGTATTTTTTGTGAAAATGGAAGAATATTTATCCACCTTTGCCAGTCTTCACTTTTGCTGAGATGCAAGATTGTATTGTGTCTCCATCTATTTCTCTCTCATTTCCTCTCAAAATTATAAGGATTTAATCAGTATTAAACTATAAGCAGCTTTTTCAGTGAAATCATCCTGCTGCATCATTTTCAAAAATCAAAACCCAGCTTTATCATTCACTTCCAGCGATCTGTGTATTACTACTGCATACAGAACTTTAAATGCAAATGCAGTTTGTGGGCTTTATTTCTAAAGGAATACTTTTGGAAAGCATCATATTGGGAACAGTCGGGTTGGAACTGGCCTATGAAGTCAGATTTAAACAGGCAAAAGTACACATTTATTTATTTAATTTTTATCCTGCCTTTATTATTTTTTTATAAATAACTCAAGGCGGTGAACATACCTAATACTCTTTCCTCCTCCTATTTTCCCCACAACAACAACCCTGTGAGGTGAGTTGGGCTGAGAGAGAGTGACTGGCCCAAGGTCACCCAGCCGGCTTTCATGCCTAAGGCGGGACTAGAACTCACAGACTCCTGGTTTCTAGCCCTTTGCCTTAACCACTATCTCATAACATCACTCGATGCTGACAGTTGGGGCATCTGTCAGTGTCAAAATGAATGCTCTGCACGAAAGCAGAACTACCTGTGGTTCACTTACGCAAACACAATTGCCAAGGCAAAGAAGTGCTATTGCAAGAATTTGTGGGGGGGGGGAACTATACCAGAAAGCTAATGTTTTTCTTTCAGTGCAGTTTATTTGAGTGTGAAAATTCCATTGCCTTTTTGTGTAGCCTGTCAAAGGCCATATTCCAAAGTGAGTGTGATCAGGAACCATTTTCAGAGATGTTTTAGGAGATTTATGGTTGAAATGAATTTCTTTAATACCAGCAAGGTTTAAGGCATTTGTTTTACACCTAAAACACCCCAAATCTACCTCAAAGGTGTTTAGGCTTGCTCACTTTGGGATATTCTGGGAGGTCACAAAAAGTATGCCCTCTATAAAATGCTCTATAGAAGTATGTAGACTAGTATGTAGGGTAGTGTAGAGCTTTAGAGATGGCTCTACACTGAGCTTTTTCTGATCTTGTTACGGACATTAGGGTTAATATTCCTCAACCAAAGATAAAACCTTAGCTGTACTTTAGTTCAGTGTTTATTTGCAAAGCAGTGCAACTTGCCTTTTGAATGAAGGGACTCATTCTTTAGTCAATTCATGGTCATTCTTCTGCTTTACAACCCATATCAAAGTTGCTGCTTTTTATGTCATTCCTTGCATGTTTTTAACTATTATCACTGGACCAAACCATATTTGCTTTTCACGCTTGGAACCCATTGTGTGCTAATCATTAGCTTCCTCTATCTTCTTGAAGGCATTGGAGTTGGATGAATCTGAATCAGGGGTTTTCAAGTTTTCTGTTTTGAACAATCACTGTGTTCTCATTGAAACCTGAGGATCATCATATAAAACAGATTGGCAAGACAATCTGTGTAGTCACCATAAGGCTTCCCCCCAGATAGTGTTGGTATGTATTCTAATTAAATAGAATATAGTTATTAAATTTAAGAAAAATAGCTAAACTCTCATGTGATCATACAGTCTTAGGTATTTTTTGTTCCTACCTGAAATTTGGCTGAGAATACGAAAATCTTGTGAGATTTTGGACCTTTAAAAAATGGGTTATAAAATTATAAAATTTGCAGATTATTTTAAAAATACACCTGCCATTTGTGAAATTAACAATACATTAACAGTTACTTAGTTTAATTTAAACTTTCATTTTAATGGGCCACAGTTTAGAACAGAGTAGTTTACTTCAGCCCATTGATGTCTGTGCTAAACTCATGTCCATTCCACACATGACTTTCATTTTATTATACTGTATCTATAAATAGTTATACTATTGATAATATTGTAAATTATATACTATAAATTTATTTATTTATTTGATTTCTATAGCTGCCCATCTCAACAAGTGTCGTAAATTTCATCTTTTGAGAAATAGACAGAATGAAAAATCAATCGAAAAGAATATTTGTAGCTCAGGGTTGAACTGTGGAGTCCTTGGTGCTCTCTGAGCCTTTTTGTTTTCTTGCAGACGTTTCATTGCCAGGCTAGGCAACATCTTCAGTGCGAAAAGGGGGTGGGACTTGCTCTCTGTTTATATACCATGGCCTGTCCTGCTTGTGTTGGTGGAGGTGTTGTTCTCTCCTTAGTAGTTCCTTGATTGGGCTGTTGTTTGCTACTTGCTTGATTGACTGAGTTAATAGTTCCTTGATTAGGGTATATTGTGCTGTTTAATTGTTCCTCTGGTGCTAAAATTCAAAATTCCACCTAGCGGGGTCTCGGAAGCGTGCCTTCTCTGCAGTAGCGCCCGCCCTCTGGAACATCCTTCCCCCAGGGGTGAGACAGGCCCCCTCACTCCTGGACTTCAGGAAAAAACGGAAAACTTGGTTTTGTCACCAAGCCTGGGACGGGAGGGGAAATAGTCATTCTTGGGGATGGCTAGCGCCCTAGAATGGACTGAGAACGGCCTTGCGCTCTGAATTTGAGGAAGAACTGTAGCCATCTGGATTCCATTTTATTTTATTTATATCTTTTAATAATTATAATGATGATATATATTTATTTCACTTTTATTGTGATTTGTTTTGTATTTTAACTCCGGTTTTATTGTAAACCGCCCAGAGTTCCCCCTTCGGGGGAAGATGCGTGGTAATATAAATTAATTAAATTAATAAATAAAATGTATGAATGAAATGAATTGCCACCGCTGCAACAATGCTGTGAGAAATACAGCTGACCCAAGATAAGCTTGTGGGACATTTCTGATTTAGTGGGGATTTGAATTTGTGCTTCCTCTAGTTTGACAGCTAAAAGGGTAGTTGTGCTATTTTGGTTTTGTACTATAAAATATGATATGGACATGTTATTAATTAATGGCCACATAAAGGAACTTCAGAAATATTCATAGTTCAGAAACTGCAGTGCTTCTTAATAAATTGATAGGGTCTATTGTTTACTTGCACATATTTAACTGATTTGTATATGGCAAATACAGAGCAGCATTAGTTAAGTGGATCATTGGAATTTAAATGACAAAGAGCTTGATGTCTCACAAAAGAGTGAAAATATTTTAATTGTACTACTTGAGCCGCTGCAACTAACCTAGGTCTATAGGCCTGGATCGTTAAGGCGTTCTAAAGGTACACCTCATATATGTTAACGTATAATAAAGTAAAAGCTCTATTCAGGCATTATCAAAAAGGCTTGAACATGTGAAAAAAGCAGAGAAGCGAAACTATTAAGCACTGGAGTGGTGCAATTCTTGCTGTGTTCAGAGTCTTAAGTTTTAAAGCCAGTTGATCAATTACAGTACACTGAAGTTAGCATCACAGGTAATTGGTAATTGTAACTTGTGGTAACATACTACTTTCAAGGCTGGAGTAGTTAGCATGTTAAACATTAAAAAGATAGTTATATAGGGTGTACAAAACATAGATCAGGATCAACTGGCACAACTCTAGATGATTGCAATAGATCTGAAGGTTTCTGTTGCCTGCTGATGGTTTACTAAAAAGAAGAAATGCCTCCCCACCCCTTTCTAAATTTGGCTGTTCAGAATTAGAAAGTTTGATGAGGAAACAGGAGTGGATTTTTCTTTCGATCTGGGGTAAAAACAAATTTATGGGCTATGAGCACAGAGGTGCAATATTGTAAGTTTGTGTTCTTTTCTTCCCCCACTCCCTCTGGTTTGTTGTTCTACTCCTTTTCTGTGGTTGCTTTGGGTTTTTAATAAAACACACAAACACTTACAAAAGACTAAGTTTTGCCAGAGTGTCTGAGCTGGTAAAAATCAGGGTTGTTGGCCACAAGTCCAGGGGCATAACAGCTTCAGTCAGTGGGAGGAAATGCCATTTCCAGCATCTGTCTCTACATGTGCTAATTTTAAAAAGGGGCAGACTTGATTTCTTCCAATCGAAGAGATTTCTTCCTCCAGAAACTTTAAGTTTGAAAATGGGAAACAACTCGGAATATTTCTTTTCTTCTCCTCCTCTAGTTTCCGTAGCGTCCCTGTCTGACAGTGACTCTGGTGGGAAACAACGCATGTTTACTGCTCCTTTAGGAACATGGGTTTCATATTCTCAAAGGAAAATGCAATTAGCTATCCTTTGAGGAGAATACTAAGTATGGTTTATTTATTGATTTTGAAGGTAGCCCGAATTTTCTCAGGTCTCAGCAACTTCTATATCTGTTTCCCCAGGGTTGAAAGAACTAAGGTTATTTTTTTCTATAAGAGGGAGAGGCTGGGGGGATCTACCACCTTGTGTACATGAACAATAATCACAACCAGCTCTGTTGATTGCTTGTCTTAAGTTTGCAGCTTGCAGTTTATTAGTGGAATGGAACTGGGAGGGACGCTACCATGCAATATCTTCTAGAGCATAGCTTTCCAAACTGTGTCGCGAAACTTTAGACTTTAGTGTGTCGTGACACACAGTTTAGTGTGTCGGGACACAACCCGGAAGCGGTGGTGGGTGGGTGTGTGGCGGCAGCGGCGCGCCATCAGCGCTTCCGCATTTTAGCGGAAAACACGAGGCCGCCGCCGCCGTGCACACCACTGCCGTGCCCCCCCCGTGCACGTGCCTCTGCGCCGCCGCTGCTGCCGCCATTTGTGTGTCGCCAACGGCGGCAGTTTGGAAAGCACTGTTCTAGAGAAAAAAATGGGACCTGTGCAATTGTATGAGATGCAGTGATGTCACCTGAAATAATTACTTGGATTGTATAGTCTATTCAGTATTACCTTCTACTGAAACACTTTGCTGGTTGAATTACTTAATTATCTTTCGTTGTTCTTATATCTACAACAATATCCTTTTCCTTCCCCATTTTCTTTTGTAGTGTTTATTTTCTACCATTGTCCCCTGGGAAAATAATATTGCTTCTCCTTTAGAAATTGTTTTTTTATCTTCCTCTTTCCTTCCCATATTGGAATGCAATTCTTACAATAACTTTATAAGGTAGGTAAGTATTAATTCTGCCATATTGCCGCTGGTGGGATGGGAGAATATGGCTTCCTAAGGCCATCTGATGAGTTCATGACCCAGGTGAGGTATGAACTGAGCACATATTGATTTACAGCTCAGTTCCTGGTTACTCTTCTACACTAACTTGAAATGAGGGTAAAATTAGACGTTTAGTTATAATACAAATCATATTTTTTATTCAGACTTTACTGATCACTCTGGAAACTTTGAGACAACCAAAGTAGGCTTTTACTGATTCCTTTTAACTTGTTTTAGCCAAGATATTTCTCTTTAATAATTTTTTCAAGGGACTTCCTTTCATCTGTCTGGCTTTGGAGAAATAAAAACTACAGTGGGGCAAAAAAGTATTTAGTCAGCCACCAATTGTGCAAGTTCTCCCACTTAAAAAGATGAGAGAGGCCTGTAATTGACATCATAGGTAGACCTCAACTATGAGAGACAAAATGAGAAAACAAATCCAGACAATCACATTGTCTGATTCGGAAAGAATTTATTTGCAAATTATGGTGGAAAATAAGTATTTGGTCAATATCAAAAGTTCATCTCAATACTTTGTTATATATCCTTTGTTGGCAATGACAGAGGTCAAACGTTTTCTGTAAGTCTTCACAAGGTTGGCACACACTGTTGCTGGTATGTTGGCCCATTCCTCCATGCAGATCTCCTCTAGAGCAGTGATGTTTTGGGGCTGTCGCTGGGCAACACGGACTTTCAACTCCCTCCAAAGGTTTTCTATGGGGTTGAGATCTGGAGACTGGCTAGGCCACTCCAGGACCTTGAAATGCTTCTTACGAAGCCACTCCTTCGTTGCCCGGGCGGTGTGTTTGGGATCATTGTCATGCTGAAAGACCCAGCCACGTTTCATCTTCAATGCCCTTGCTGATGGAAGGAGGTTTGCACTCAAAATCTCACGATACATGGCCCCATTCATTCTTTCCTGTACACGGAACAGTCGTCCTGGTCCCTTTGCAGAGAAACAGCCCCAAAGCATGATGTTCCCACCCCCATGCTTCACAGTAGGTATGGTGTTCTTTGGATGCAACTCAGCATTCTCTCTCCTCCAAACACGACGAGTTGTGTTTCTACCAAACAGTTCTACTTTGGTTTCATTTGACCATATGACATTCTCCCAATCCTCTTCTGGATCATCCAAATGCTCTCTAGCAAACTTCAGACGGGCCCGGACATGTACTGGCTTAAGCAGGGGGACACGTCTGGCACTGCAGGATCTGAGTCCCTGGCAGCGTAGTGTGTTACTGATGGTAGCCTTTGTTACGTTGGTCCCAGCTCTCTGCAGGTCATTCACTAGGTCCCCCCGTGTGGTTCTGGGATTTTTGCTCACCGTTCTTGTGATCATTTTGACCCCACGGGGTGAGATCTTGCGTGGAGCCCCAGATCGAGGGAGATTATCAGTGGTCTTGTATGTCTTCCATTTTCTAATTATTGCTCCCACAGTTGATTTCTTCACACCAAGCTGCTTGCCTATTGCAGATTCAGTCTTCCCAGCCTGGTGCAGGTCTACAATTTTGTTTCTGGTGTCCTTCGACAGCTCTTTGGTCTTCACCATAGTGGAGTTTGGAGTGTGACTGTTTGAGGTTGTGGACAGGTGTCTTTTATACTGATAACAAGTTCAAACAGGTGCCATTACTACAGGTAATGAGTGGAGGACAGAGGAGCCTCTTAAAGAAGAAGTTACAGGTCTGTGAGAGCGAGAAATCTTGCTTGTTTGTAGGTGACCAAATACTTATTTTCCACCATAATTTGCAAATAAATTCTTTCCGAATCAGACAATGTGATTGTCTGGATTTGTTTCCTCATTTTGTCTCTCACAGTTGAGGTCTACCTATGATGTCAATTACAGGCCTCTCTCATCTTTTTAAGTGGGAGAACTTGCACAATTGGTGGCTGACTAAATACTTCTTTGCCCCACTGTATGTGTTATCTTCTCTGTGCCTCCAAATGAGGAAAACAGATACCTTGATTAACTTGGTTAAACATTATTTAAAGCAGCCAATTGGATATTTAAAGTGCTCAAAAGTGATGAAAGTTCCAAGTTGGTTTCATTTAAAATATATGCACAAATATATTCAAATAAATTTGTATTTGTAATTCTCTCCCATGAATCCACTGAGATTTAACCTCAGTAAGTTTTGTAAAGCGTTACAGCCTTAATTTACACACAGTTCTAATATATTCAGTTGCAGAGAACATAACGAGATCTCAGCTGGGCTGCAGTTTTTAATATCAAAATGTTCAGGGGTTTCCCCTTCTCTCTCTCCTATAAATGTAGAATTTGGCACTACCATCTTGCATTTTAAATGAACTCTGCAGTTTGCTATATACTGCTGATTTGGCAGCAGGGAGGGAGGGAAAGACCTCTTCCTGAGTCTGTTCTCTGCATAGCTTGCAGATCTGAGTACTCCAGAGGCAAAAGCTGAGTCAGAGGAGAGATGCGGTCTGCGCTATAGGCAGCCATGGCCCAGTTCAGGATTTTAGACTGCATGATCAACCACAACTGGAGTTTGATATGTAACCTGTATTGTGCTTGGAGTGGTCAGGTTTGTTCATTATATTTAGTAGTTTATAAAGCAGAAAAAATAGTATTATGCAAAAGGAAGCAACTAAACTCCTTTGCATCTCTGATTCTTTACAGTATGCCATAATCTTTAGAAAATGATTTTATGAGCTGGGTATTTAGGGAGCTTTCTGCCTTAGCTAATTTATTTTTAACTATTAAATTGGTTACTGAGAACTGTTTTTCTAAGGATGGACTGCAGGCATCGGAAAAAGTAGCTCAGTTCAAGAATAAGATATATTGGAGAGAGATTTAAAAAGCATGCATGGTTTGAAGTTCTAGTTGTATATAGTTATGTTTCAGGGAAAATTAATATTAATTGATTGACAATTCTTTTACTTAGTGCCCAGATTACCACAAATATGTATTATATGAGTTTGTCATTGCATGGGAAAGAAATCAATATATTAAATAAGAAACACAAGTTAAAATAAACAAGATAAACTGCTAATACAAGGAAGGACAATAGTTGAGATAGTACAGTTTGGATTTCATGAAACAGTAGCTGTTCTTATTTTGAAATTTAGAAGTCTGATGTTGCTAAAGTTAACTTTGTTTTTTGCTTCAGAGCAAATGATACATTTTAAAAAATAATTCTGAATCTTAAAGTGGAGAACTGAACTTGAAGAAAGGAACAGTTTGTGTGTGGGTGTATGCATACGGACTGGAAGGACAAGGATAGTAAGGGCCGGGGGCAGGTGATTTCTGCAATATGGGTGGGAATTATGGTTGCTTGTCCCACATGAAAAGTATGAGAGTAGATGGGAGACAAGCGATCTAAGCTGGATTTGATGAAGTTGGTGGACTGCACCAAAGTGTGGCTTACATTTTTCCTGCTAGAACCTGACCATGTGCTGCTAGGGATGTGGTGCGAGGGGTTTTCGTTTGTTTGCTTTTACCAACACTAGAGCTACATAATAAATATAAGCATTTCTTTTCTAATCATTACTGACATCACCAAGCCTGACTTAATTAATATTAACTGTTGGTTATGCTTAAGCAGTCACAGTGCAAAGCAATAACATGGTATTAGGCCTGTTTCTCCTAGACTCCTCTTGTCTTTTTTTCATCCCTCCACATTGCTGGTTCCACTGTAGAAAGAGTGGGAGGGTCTTCTTTTTCATATAGTGGTTAAGTCCACTGTCCAGGTAGACATTCTATCATTTGGGCATGGTGATCCTTTGTGTTATGATGTAGATTCCCTTGGAGCAGGAAAAAAAAGCTGCTCAAGGTGACCCTACAGTTTATTCACCATGACTGTAGCCTATGAAGAGGAGCAGGCTCCAATAGCAAGTAATTGGCAAGCTTTGCTCATTTGTGTAAAAATGGGCTACGTTCTACCCAAGGCAACTGGTCAAAATAATCATAATGACAGAAGTACTCTGCTGGATCCAACAAAATGCCTATCACAGTTGTTATTACTTCTCTTACCCTTTGTAAGTAAGGTAAGGTAAGGTTTCCCCTTCCAGTCCTATCCGGCTCTAGGGGGCGGCGCTCATCTCCGATTCTCGACCGAGGGAGCCAGTATTGTCCATAGACGCTTCCGTGGTCATGTGGCCAGCATGATTGAACGCCGAAGCGCACAGAACGCTGTTACCTTCCCACCGGAGTGGTACCTATTTATCTACTTGCATTTTTTACATACTTTCGAACTGCTAGGTTGGCCTTTGTAAGTAGTTGTTTAAAAACAGAGTTATATACAAACATGGATTTCCCTTACATTGCATTCTCAAAAACTGGTTGTATGGTTCTTATGGTTTGATGTAGATCTTGAATTGAGCGTGCAAGTAAAACTGGAGAGTATAAAAACCTACATCATTAAGGATCCATTTGTGGCCATTTAAAATTCCATAGTCACAAAATCACAGACTTCAGAGTAGCCATTTTAATGAAAATGAATTTGAGGGACAGTTGAAACACTAGATTGTGGTACTGAGTTGATACTTTTAATCTCTGAACAATTTTTATGCTTGTTTTAGATGTCTTGCAGTTTCAATGAGTTGTGTTTAATATTGTGCTCTGGAACAATCCCACCCCCCCCCTTCGTGTATGGCGGGCCTGAATTCTGCTTGCCTTTGGAAAAGTGGTGAAGACCTGGTTTTTCCCCAGGCATTTGGGTCTAGCTGAATGGAGTCCCCCTTTGGTCATTTTAATTGTCTTGTTCTGCTTGCCATTTTATATATTGGATTATTTCTTAATGATGTAGGGGTGATTTTTTTTGTTAAATATTTATTCTTGTTATATGCTGCCCAGAGTCACATTGTTTGAGTTGGGCTGTCCTATAAATAGTGAAAGAAGTAAATACATTATATATTTATACACACATAAATAAAAATAATGGTTTTTGCCTCCGTGTTTTAACTGATTATCCACCTTGCTTTTGTTCATGTTCCTTGCATCTTACGATGTAGAAAATTTCATTGGATAAACCACTGGTTATTTTGAAAAGTGTCATTTGTGCTTCCATTGCAATATGAATAGTGCCATCTAGAATATCATAAATTGTATGTATTCAATAATTCTATATGTTAGTTTTTGTGTCCTGAAATGCTTGTTGTCTTTTCCTACAAGGTTCTAGAGAGGCCAGTTTTGGATGGCCTATATTTGCATTTGGTAAGGTCTACATGCTATAGTCTACAGAATATTTGAGCAGGTATAGCCTTAGAGAAAGTGTAGGGAATTCTTTTTTAAAACAGATGTGTTGGATTAAATCTTTAGAATTTGGAACTAGTTGCTATACAGGGAAAAAGAAAAATGGAAGTCCACTTCTTGTAATACAAGACAAACATGGCATCTGGAATATAAAAATGCTTACTTTGAAGATTAAATGATTAATTTCACCCATTTGACAACCACTTTTAAGATTTCTGTTAGGGGAGATATTAAGCTACCCTCCTTTAGACCAACCTGTACAAATGTATTTGGAAGATGACCCATCATACATTTCTGCCATGGCACTCGCCCTGTGGAACATCATCCCCCCCCCCCCAGGTGAGATTGGCCTTTCTCTGCCATCCTTCCGGAAATCCCTCAGAACTTGGCTTTGTCAACAGGCCTGAGGGTCTCAAGGAATGGTAATCTGCTGAGGTGGCTCCACTGTTTGTAATATTCAAAGCTCTCCGCCTTTTTTAATAATAGCATCAATGCTTTTAATGGCAATGTGTTTTAATATTGTTATTTCATGGTTTTATTGTACGCCACCCAGAGTCACGTTCTGTGAGATGGGCGGCCAAATAAATACGATAAATAAATAAATATTTCAGTTTTAATCAGTTTTAATCAAAGGATTTCTTAAAAGGATTTTTCTTTGACTATGTTAGCTCTGTCTATCCCTCTCCCTCACCCAGTGCAACTTTTGACAAGATTAAAATGCCAGGAAATTAACAGATGCTTAGATCCAAAGGCACTACTTCTAGATGTGGTTGAGTTTGCAGTGTTCTGTACTCAGGAGTACCTGTGGTTGCTTACTATAGTATCCTAACTAAATCAAGGTGCCTGCAAAAAAAATGATTTAAAAGATGAGAAATTAGGTAAAATACAATTTCTAGGAAGTGTGGTCCTACAGAAAAAGCATTAACCTCATGGATGAAAAAAAAAGCTACTTCAGTGTTTCCAGAATGTGCTCCTTTGCAATATAGAAAACTCTCATCTCTTTCTATTATAGTAGACATTGCTTATACTAACTGAATCGTTAATAACTTGAGTCCCCATCACACATTATTGATGTGAAGAGGGATTGACATATAAAGGACCAGGAAATCCTCACATTTATGAGCTCATATATAGTCCAGAAATCTGCAATTACAGATGTCCAGGTTACAAAGTGTTCTACATGATTCTCCTTTTCATATGTCTGTATGGATGTCAATGTTGAGCTTGGTAACAACCTTACTGACCCTTCTGTTGTGCACCAGTTATGCCCCTTCCTGGATTGGGAGTCCCTCCGGTCAGTCACTCATGCCCTAGTCTGGAAGCTACAGCTGGACCAGAATGTAGCCACGTGAGCAGTTTTAGGAGCCCCAAAGACCGACTATATAACACCTTTGCTGCGCGAGCTGCATTGGGTGCCAGTTTGCTTCCAGGTCCAATTCAAGGTGTTGGTTATCACCTTTAAAGCCCTACATGGCATGGGTCCAGGCTACCTGAGGGACCGCCTCACCCCCATTACATCGACCCGTCCCACCCGGTCAGGCAGAGAGGGCATGTTACGGACCCTGTCCACGAGAGATTGTCGATTGGCAGGGTCCAGGAAGGGAGCCTTCTCTGCCATAGCCCCTGCCCTCTGGAATAAGTTACCCCCAGAGGTAAGGCAGGCCCCCACTCTCCCGGCCTTCCAAAAGGGGCTCAAGACTTGGCTATGCCACCTCGCTTGGGGTGGGAGGGGGGATAGTCTGTCATGGGGGTGGTTGGCACCTTGATGTGGCCCTGGGGAATTTTACCACCATCTTGGATTTTATATCTCATATTTTATATTTTAGTGTCTTTTGTATATTTGTATATTTATATTTTATAATGTATCTTTTTGATGATATTTTATTCTTTTATTGTTTTAATTCGCTTGTAAACCGCCCAGAGTCATTTGTAACAAGATGGGCTGTGAAGAAATTTGATTGATTGATTGATTGATTAATATAGGTAGTTCTTGCTTAGTGACCACAATTGGGACCGGCAACTCTGTTGCTAAGGTCCATGGTTGCCAAGTGAAACATCACATGACCGTGCTGGGCTTATGACCTCACTTCTGCTTTGGTCATTAAGTGAATCACCATGGTCATTAAGTGAGACATCACGTGGCTGCGACTTACAATTTTACTTCTCCATTAACTCTGCTTGTTGGAAGCCAGTTGTGAAGCATACAAATGGCAATCACGTGACTGCAGAATGTTGCGACAGTTGAAATGTGTGCCAGTTGCAAAGCACCCATATGGTGATCACGTGACCGAGGAATGCTGCAATGGCCATAAATGTGAAGCGTGTATGAAGGAATGTTCACTGTTGTTCAAAAGTTAGCATCCATTATTCCCTAACTTAACCCTTTAGATCAGAGTTTCTCAACCTTGGCAACCCCATGCTGGCTGGGGAATTCTGGGAGTTGAAGTCCACACATCTTAAAGTTGTCAAGGTTGAGAAACACTGCTTTAGATACATAAATGCTAAACAGGATTTATTTATAATAGTAGTATCCTTAGGTTGTAAGTAACTCCAATCTTTGCAAAAAACAAAATGTTTACTAGCCTGTTAGGTGCTGAAGGACTTGCTGTCTTTATATGCTAGGTACAAGAAGGGCATTCCTCTCCCCTGACAGCTGCTTAGTTTCTGCACTGGCAACAGTGGAGGAAGAGACTATCCCACCCCTTTTGTGCCAGCTCTCTCAGTATTCTGCATGCAAATTTTCCTTGCAAATGGCTTTAAATAAACAGCAGCATACAATACATTGTGGTGAAATGCATCCATACATTAAAATAATTTTCTAAGAATATATATGTTTAAATCAATATCAGCGAGCCTTCCAAATAATACTGATTCTTGAATCTTTGATTTCTTTGGTCAGTAGTTTTGTTGATTATTAAAGTTGTCCTTAAAATTGCAACTAAATTTTACCTAGCCTTGTTCAAGGCAAACTCTAAAATCCCTGCTTCTTTGTGTGGGAGAGTAAGAGATGAATGGTAGTTTTGTGCTATAGTGCAGTACACTTTGACATATTTTCCATTGCAGTTCAAGGCGTTTCCTTCCACATGCAAATACCTGGGAGACTTGGAAGTATGCCATGATGGAAATCCTTTGACCCTGACTATTACCAGCTAGAGAAATTAATAAAGACTGCATGTACTTCTGTACAGATCCTTTGGTTAAATTATCAGAATGCTAGGGCATACTT
This sequence comes from Charina bottae, assembly GCA_023362775.1. Classification (NCBI taxonomy): domain Eukaryota; kingdom Metazoa; phylum Chordata; class Lepidosauria; order Squamata; family Charinaidae; genus Charina; species Charina bottae. The sequence continues at coordinate 48,906,715 of JALMGJ010000007.1, read as the reverse complement.
TTTTTTAGTCCAATAAATTGCTTCAGTATATAACCAAGTTGCATTAAACTAAAGTGTTCCCAGGTTACTCTTGAGTAACTTCATTAGAACTACTTTCTTCACTTCAGAAAAATTGAACCATAATTTCTATAGCCTTTTGGCACTGGCCATTTTGGCCATAAGTCAGAGCTTTCCAAACTTTTCATGTTGGTGACATACTTTTTAGACATGCATCATTTCGCGACACAGTAATTTTACTAGCAAATCGGAGGTTAAACTAACTAACTTATAAGAGATATGGACACATGCATAAATTTTAATAGCAAAATGTATGGGGGGACAACATATCTCATGAAAACAGAGTTCCCCTTTACAGCAGGGCAAGGCTTCACATTAAAGAGGTATTTAATGCTGCGGAATCACAGCAGGTTTGGAGGCAGCAAGGCACAAGGCAGGCACTAGGACCTGCACGGAATCCTTGCAGGGCTTGGAGGCAGCAGCAGCGAGGCGCTTGAGGCTCTGAGCATCCGACTCAGAGGTTTCTTTTACGTGTCGCAACACACCTACACACTGCAGCTGACACACTAATGTGTCGTGACACAGTTTGGAAAGCTCTGCCATAAATAATAAAAGTTGAAGACCAATATCATATTATAATATCGTAAGATGATCTGCTGAGATGCAGTGTATGAATAAACTAAGGATATCAGGCTGAAACTAGATTTATGCATTTGGTTTAAGAAAAGTGGACTTTTCTGACCCCTTCTCTATGCTAATAATTTTTTTTTGTAATAATTTTATTAAAGTTTACAAATACAAAGATAAAAGAGTAATACAAACTAAAAGAAATATAAAAAGTGAGGAAAAGAAAAAGAAAAGTGCAAAGAGAGAGAAAAAAGAAAAAAGGAAGAAGAAATGTAAAAGTGACCCCCCCTCCCTCCAGATAAGTATAAGCAACTCCCATAACTTAACACCACCTCTAGTATTTCAATAATAATAAAAAATCTCTTCTTCCCATAACTAATCTCTTATCAATAAACAAATTATAAAAACTCATCATTCAGTTCTATCCAGCAAATGTCCATTAAGAGCTTCCAGAAATTTTATTTATTTATATTTATATTGATTATATTGTTTATATTGTTTATGTTTATATTTATATTTATTTGCCTTAAAGAAATAAATCCATTTTGTGTTCCAACATATCACTTTCTCTAAGAAATAAAGCAAAATAAATCTCTCCCCAATTATAAACAATTCTTTAAAGCATCGTCACTCATAAAGAAATTCCATTAATAGCTACCAGAAACCAACCAACCTACCTACCTATCTATAAACAAACCCTGATCAAATAATTTCACTTTGTAATACTTCCATTTACTTTTAAAAAGCTTGGTCTTTAATCCCGACAAATAGTCTCCCACAAGTTGATTTCTTATCATTTTCTTTGTCTCCTCTCAGGAACCAGTTTGGTCTAGTGGTGAAGGTGCTGGGCTAGAAACCAGGAGACTGAGAGTTCTAGTCCCGCCTGAGGCATGAAAGCCGGCTGGGTGATCTTGGGCCAGTCACACACACTCAGCCCAACTCACCTGACAGGGTTGTTGTGAGGAAAATAGGAGGAGGAAGGAGTATTAGGTATGTTTGCTGCCTTGAGTTATTTATAAAAATAATAAAGGGATAATAATTAAAAATAAATAAATAATAAATAAACAGCTCCAGTAGTTTAACAGGTCCCTTTTGTAAGTTCAAAATGAAAAGGCTATGCAAGTCACTCCTCTGGTTTGTTATTCGTATGTCCCCTTTAGTTATTAAAACACCTGCCAGTTTCATTTGTAAATCCACTGCATCTTTTTCCATGTCACTCTTATGGTCTGTCATTTTTAAATCCATTTTCAAATCCTCATCATCTTCTCCATATCACTCTTGTAGTCTGGCATTTTTTAAAAATCCGTTTTCAAATTCACTTTCAAATCAGCCTCAATCTCTATTTTATCCTATAAATTCTTCCTCTTCTGTAACCTCTGTTATATCCATTTCTGTAGTGGCAGACAATCTTGAAAGTAATTTCTGAGTACATTGTTCCCATGACCCACTCGCTATGCTGATTGAGATATATCATGGTGTTATGAGGAAGAAAGTGATGGCTGAAAATTGGTCAGAAATACTTTCTGTGGGCTTCACACAAATTTCAGGAATATCTCTTCCCCCTCAAGTTATACTCCACTGCCTATCCCATCCAGCACTTCAGCTGACCTCTCTACAACCTTTTTAACCTAGTAGTTTCTTCACAGTGATTCCCTGAAGCGAATTCTTCCATGTGGCTTCTGCTAATGATTTCTTATCTTAGGTTGGAAGCAGCATGAAAAGACTCAACAGGAGAAATACGTTATAGTTCTTCAACTATTGTTACTTGACATCTAATGCTTAAGATCGCACTATTATTTTATTTTTGTTACCAATAATTACCTCTTAGAGGATTATCACGTTGATGTGGTGGCAGGGCTCAGTAACTTCAGTGACCTGAGTGATGCTGGCAGGAGTACCACTTGCTGGCAAGGTTGAACACAGAGGAGTAATGCTAAAGACAATCCACAGTGGGAGTAAAAGGAGATTCTCTCATGTCTATCAAATCTCAACCCACCTTGAAGAAAGAACTTCAAAATGAAAGTTGAAATAAAACAATTTATTTACTTATTTAAAAGATTTATATGGCTGCCCATCATGTAGCACACAACTCTAGGTAGCTAACAACAGTGATAAAAATACAAAGAATAAAACCAATACAAAAAGAAAAGAAACAAAAAGAAAATCAAGCCAGCAAACCCTTGAAATATTTTTCAGACATCGGAGAACCCCTGCACATTCAGGCTCAAATATAGGCCACAAGTTACAAAATTATTATATTCACTACAGCAGGGCTTTCCAAAGTGCCGCCGCTGGCAACACACCAGTGGTGGCAGCGCGGCCGTGGCGGCGCAGGGGGGCGTGAGGCGGTGCGCGCGTGCGCGGCGGCGGCACGGGTGTGCGGTGGCATGTGCATGCATGGCGGCGGCAGCCTCCGCTAAAACGCAGAAGCACTGATCCCGCGCCGCTGCCGCCGTGCGCACGCGCGCCACCGCTTCCAAGTGGTGTGGCGACACACCACGCTGTGTGTGGCGACACACTTTTGTGTGTCGTGACACACAGTTTGGAAAGCTCTGCACTACAGTATAACAATATAATACCCACTACAGTGCCTCCAGAAAATCAAAGACTTAAAAATAGAAGAAGATGAAATTATGGTGTCATTCAATGTCATTGCACTCTTTACATCCATAGACCCAGCACTAGCGAAAGAATCCATGGCAGCGGTTCTACGAAACACACCCGACCTAGTCAAATACACTAAGATAGAAATACCCAGAATCATGGACCTCATCGACTTCTGCCTCACTACCTACTTTCAGTCTGATGGACAAATAGCAACAAATCAAAGGAACACCCATGGAATCACCACTTTCAGGACTCATAGCAGATACTGTAATGCAGCGTCTAGATATAATAGCACTCCCACGTATACAACCCAAAATATGGATCCAGTATGTAGATGACACCTTCGTCATAATAAAAAAGGAACAACTGGAGGAAACACATGAAACAATCAACATCTTCAATGGAATAAAATTCACAAGGGAAGAAGAAAACAACAAGACACTACCCTTCTTGGACATCCTCATCAGTAGAGGAAATGATGGCATTCTAGAAACACAAGTCTACCGGAAATCTACCCACACTAACCAAGTGCTCCATTACCTGAGCAACAACCCAACCTCCCACAAGAGAAGCTGTGTAAGAACATTATTCAGGCGAGCACTAATGCACTGCAGCAACCCAGAACACCAGAAAAAGGAAACAGATAATCTATACAGCATCTTCCAGCAAAATGGATACCCACTCAACTTTATCAAAAAGTGCCTGACCACCCAACCCACTACAACACAACCAACAGAAGCTATGAAAAGGATAACATTGCCATACATCAGAAACATCTCAGAAACTACCAATAAACTGTTAACAACCACATGGCATCACCGTAGCACATAAACCAACCAAAACCCTTCAGAACATCTTAAGTAACCCAAAAGACCCAGTAGCCCAAGAAGAAAAAACAGGAGTTATCTATATACAGCGCAAGGACTATAGCAGCCACTACTTAATCTTTTAAGTTTTGGATTTCGTTTTCCTTCCAAAGGAAATCCCAAAGATTGAGAGTAAACAATTGTCTTCCTGTTATTATTTTTGTATTAAATTGGAAGATATTAGCATTTTCCTACACGTTGAATCGGCTGATTTGAACCTTCAGTTTTCTGTTTTCACCTTCCCTTGAGAGCTGTCTGCTATCTCACTCTCACTTTATGTAAACACACTTTGGAACTCTTCCATATCTTTGATTTTCATTGGTTAAGCTCCTAGGGGCGCCATAATCTACTGCATGAGACATGGAGGATTTCAAACAGATTCTGACTTTCACCAGGATTTTAAACAGATTTCTTCTGATTTCTATCAAGCTTTTATGCAAGATATCCAGGACATTGTGGAAAATATGAGATCTAAAATGTGCCATCAGGTTGAGAATGTGGTGGATGAAATTGAGAAATTTAAGGGCGATAGAAAGGTTTTTTTTAAGACTGAGATTGGGATTTTTATCCAGATGCTGGATGAAGATTGGATAATGGAGTTGGAGAAATCTAAGGGAGAGAGTGATCTGCAAGCCATAAGTAAAATCAATCACCTGGTGGAATGCCATGAAAAGAACCTGGAATCTTTGAGGGGGGCAGTTGGGGTGTTTGATTCTTTCAAGAAGAAAGCTCTGTGCACACTGGGGATATATAACTGCTTTGGTTTATTTTGAAGTGGGATAAGGGTTGAAGAATGTTCATCTGGTTTGCGTTAAGGATTTGCTTGATGCTATTTGCCTTTAAAGATTTGGATTTACTGTTTTGAATTGGCTTTGTTTTTTGGGTTTATTAAGATGAAAATTATTAAAACTGATGTATTAGGGTTAAAGAATGTTTATCTGGTTTGCTTTAAGGATTTGATTGATGTTATTCCCTTTTAAAGATATGAAATTACTGTTTTGAATTGTCTTTGTTTTTTGGGTTTATTAAGATGAAAATTATTAAAACTGTTGTACTATTAAGTATAATAGCAGACAACTTATGTGCTTTTTAATTTGATTCTTATAGTAGACAGAAATGTATAGAATAGTGGTAGGAAGGGAATAATTAAATATATTTTATATTTTGGAGGGGAGAAAGATGTTTAGGAGGTTTATATGAACTTTTTTTTCTTTATTTTAATATAAAGGGGAGGAGTGACTGTACTTAGTGATTTTTATTATGTGTTAAAGTGGTGAAGAAATAATTAAATACTTAAAGAAATTAAAGTGGTATAGAAATAATGTGTTTTGGTTTAATATAGAGTAAGAGATTGATTATAGAAATTTTGTATATCCTTGCTGTTAAAAGTCGGAAGCCACATCTTTTTGTAAATTTGAAGTTTTCTGTCTTTCTGCACTTTTTTAGTTTTTTTCTTTCTTTGTAGTTTTTTGTTTTTTTGTAGTTTTTATTCTTCTCTTGAAAACTAATAAAATTTACTATAAAAAAAAAGACATGAGGCTATGTGAAGAAATGGAGTGGCAGTGATACTTAAAAAGGACATTGCTAAATATGTGCTTGGCTATAACCTAACAAATGACAGGAAAATGTCTATTAAAATAGTGGATACTAGTGAACATTAATGTTACTTAATACAAATGTATACACCTAATACAGATGCAATTGTGGAAGACATTGAGGAATTCTATACAAATTGCAAGAGTACATCTAAAAAGGATATAGTAGTACTAAATTGGTATTAAATGCACAAGTTGGAGAACTGAAGGAACAGAAAGATGTTGATTCAGTAAAGCAGGAGATAGGTTAATAGTTTTGTGAAAATAATTCTTTATTCATTACTGATACCTATTTCCAGCAACACTAAATGCAGATTCTACAATAGACATCACTGGATGGACAATATTGGAATCAAATCAGCTATATAATAGACACAGAAATGGAGAAGTGAAATCCAGTCAGCCAGGACACTTCTAGGTATAGATTGTGTAAAGGTAAAGGTTCCCCCCACACATTTGTGCAGTCGTGTCCGACTCTAGGGGCCGGTGCTCATCTCCGTTTGTTAGCCGAAGAGCCAGCGTTGTCCGAAGACGCTTCCGCAGTCATGTGGCCGGCATGACGCACGCGGAACACTGTTACCATCCCACCGAAGCGGTACCTATTAATCTACTTGCATTTGCATGCTTTCGAATTGCTAGGTTGGCAAGAGGTGGGGCGAGTGCAGGAGCTCACTCCATCACGCTGGGTTAGGGATTCGAACCTCTGAACTTGCGATCTTCCGATTGACAAGCCTGGCATCTTACCCGCTGAGCCATAGTGATCATGAATATTTGCCATCATATATATGAGCTAAACTTAGAAAATTAAAGGGTGTGGATATGACCACAAAGTTTGACCTGGAGGACATAAAGGCAGAATGATAAGATCAGACAAAGGCAAAATGCTTAATTTACATGGAAGAGGGCTATGGGAAGAGATAAGAGTCATTGTGAAAGTCAATATGGAAAAAAAATCCCAAAATTTCCAAGGGGAAACAATGAAGATGGCTTTCAGAATAAGCTATCGTGAAGTTAGAGGATGAAAGCCTTGGGCAAGAAGAAGGAGGTACAGATGACTGAATGTCATTTTAGTATCAAGGAAAAGATATCTTAATCAAGGAAGTCAACAAGTAGAGGAAAGTAACATGAAAAGGAAATATTTAAGAACAGAACTCACAGGATCTTTTTCAGTTAAGGTAGGACTATTCAAGAGTAATTATGAAAGCGATCTAAAAAGGCATGTGAGATTTTTAAAAAGATGAAAAGACCATATTATAACTTTCCAATATTATTACAGAATGACAGAAACATTTAGTGAGAAGCTATATTCAGGAACCAACATCACTGGAAAGTATGTTATAAGAATCAGTAAGACCAGTTATCAAATATGAAAGCATCAGGTACAGATGAACTATCCATTGGACTGTTCAGGCTATAGGAAAATAAGCTGTTAAAGTTTCTGGTGTGTATGTTTTTATGATCTGTTGTGAGCTGCTCAATGTAAGAACAGGTGGCGTATAAAGTATGTATAAAATAAAATGAAGAGAATTGTGCAAATTACTTAACCATTGCACCAATGTTGCTTAAGATTTTACAAATAAGAATAAAGGTATACACGAGAGGGGTATGCAAAATGAACAAGTGGGTTTTAGAAAATGCAAAGGAATATGAGATTGGATAGTTAGTGTAAGATGGGTAAAGAGAGAGCAAGGAGGAGTTTTGCCTTTGCCTCATTGACTTCAGCAAGACATTTGACGGTGTAAGTCATGGTAGAATGAAACATCTTAAAATGAAGGGGTGTGCCAGAGCACCTGATGAATCTTTACTATGAACAAAAAGCTAATGTAAGAACCTAGTTTGATGATACAGAGCGGTTAGGATAGGGGAGTGAGACAAGGATATATAATTTCCTCACACCTGCTTCATTTATATTATAAAATGGCTGTATTGGAAGAGTTGATAGAATCAGAATGTTGAGATCAAAACACAGTTTGATATATGAAGGTGACACCACTTGGTTAGCTGAAAATAAAGAAGGCCCAGAAGAATATATGAAGAAACCAAAAACGGAAAGAGAAAATTGTGTTAATTTTAAATACTAAGATAAAGCCAATGTGTTTCAGTGAACTACAGTTGATCATGAAGAAATGAAGGTGATAAAAAGTTTTATTTCCTTCAGTTCAATAATAAGTAGAGATGAAAAGTGGGCTGGAGGAATAAAGAGATTATTCCTAGGAAGAGAAGGCTTCTAAGGCAGTGATAGCTTAGTGAGGATATTCCAGTGAAAGCAAAGTTCAGAATAGTTAAAGCAACCATATATGACTGAGAGCTGGACATTGAGAAAGAATGAAAGAAGTAGATGCCTTTGAATTATGTATTTGGAGATGATCATGAAGAATACCATGGACTTTAAGAATAACCAGTCACTGGGTTCTGGACCAGACAGACTGGTCACTCTCTTCAGGCAGTGATCAGTAGACAAATATTTACATACTTCAAGCTTATGATTCAATTGGAAGATTAGAAAAAATGAACATGCTTAATAAGGTTGAAGAAAGTAGAAGAAAGAAAAGAGTGCATAAGGCGAGTGGATAGGATTTAGATCCAAGACTGTATGGTCTGTGTTAATACAATAGAACAGTATCAAAACATATGCTTGTTGCACAGTTAGGACAAACATATATATAGTCCATGAACCCCATAGGCATCTATTTGACAAGTAATGTTCTGGGCCTTCGTATTGTCAGATGTAGAAAATCTTTATGTGGACCTGGTTTGCAATTGTATCCCTGTAATGGGTGAGAATTCCAGAATATTGGAAGGTTTAGATGCATGAATTATTGTGTAGTTCTACTGTATTTCATTATGTTTGTACAATGCCTAGCATAATAAAACTCCAGTTTCCTATTTTGGATTTAATATAATTCCAGGTGACTCGAATTCACAGTCACCAGACTTTTTGCGTTTTGCTTATATCAGTACAATTTAGCCTAGGGTAAATTGTAAAATGAATGTGATCATTCATGCCCCTTGAGCAAACTAGTATACATAGCAACCTTTCTTCTAAAAGTTTGTTCCCCTTTAATTTCTGATTTAAGTAGCTTGTGATCTCTGAATATCTTAGGAGGAGGGACACTCAAATCAGTGGGGAAGCCGGATTCACTTAATGACCATGTGATTCGCTTAACGACCATGGCAAAGAGGTCATAAAATTGGGTGTGGCCACGTGGTGCCTCACTTAATGTCTGCATCTCTTAGCAACCGAAGTTCCGGTCCCAGTTGTGGTAGTATGTCGAGGACTACCTGTAAATCTATACATTTGTGTTTGTGTGTGTGTGTGTGTACGTACAAAATTTATATTAGACATTTATTTATTTCTAGGGTTTGAAACCAAAAACAGCAGCTTATAATACCTTAGAGAAGATTATAATATAAAGCAAAATAAATGCAATCAGATATCTTTTCAACAATATTAGTTTTATTCTTTTAATTAATTTGCACAGTAGCATTCTTATTTACTGCTTTGCTTCCATTTCTGTTTTGCATCCCTTCAGTGACAGAATGTGTTGTTTGTGAGCCACTTTGTGAATAGCTTTTCATTACTGTTTTGCCAGGTTCCTGAAGGGAAGGAAGTTGGCAGAAGAGGAAAAGCAGAGGTTTTGAGTTTAAAAAACTCTGATAAAGCAGCTGCCATCTAAATGACAGTTGCTTGCAGAGATTAAGTGATTCAAGGTAGAGATAGAATAAAGTTACATTTGATGGTATTAACTAATTGAAAAGAATTATCAGAAGGACCATAAACTCTGTTGTATTATTTATGCTATAAACCTGCAGTTGACTGCATTTCCAACATTGGGTCTAGAACAAAATGTTAACAAAATATATGTTATATGTAAGAAATACATTCCTTCCCTTACCAAGATGGGGAGCTTTCCCCAGTCTGACAACTTTCTGATCTACTGATTCTGCAACTCCTCAAAATCTTAGCCAGTATTAGCTGGCTGTGAGTTTTAGGAGTTGCATACCCAGTATATCTCGAATCTGCTAGGTTGAAGAAGGCTGTTTCCTAGTATGATCTGGTTGCAACAATAAATTGTCATAGCTAAAGCTTACAAAATATTTTTGGCCAGGCAAGTCAAAATTCATAGTCCATCAGGGTTATTATTTTTTTCCCCACAGGGGAAAGATCAGACTGGGTAAGCCAATGGACAACACTACCCAATGGTGTAGTGCCAACCTAGCAATTCGAAGGCATGCAAATGCAAGTAGATTAATTGGTACCACTTTGGTGGAATGGTAACAGCGTTCCGTGCGCATCATGCCAGTCACATGACCGTGGAAGCGTCTTTGGAGAGCGCTGGCTCTTCGGCTAACAAACGGAGATGAGCACTGGCCCCTAGAGTTGGACACCACTGTGCGGGGGAAACCTTTACCTTTTTTTTAACCCAATGGTGTGCAGAATTCCCTTGGACAGGAGTAGCTAGTTGTGCATGCTTCTTGTTGGCCTTTCACTTGAGAATTTCCAAAGAGGAGCTTGACAGTTATGTGCTGAGGGAGCAGAGGGAATGTTGACTACAATTTTGGTATAGCTAGTAAAACCAGTGAAGACATATGAGCCAAGATTCAAGCACTAATAACATTTCCTATGAATGTTTCTTTATTTGGCTAAGATCCAGTTAAGACTGCATTCAAATCCTTAACAGGCTTTCTAAGATCAGTAGGATTTACTTCTTAGTAAGAATAGTTACTGATCAAAAGCTATGAGATGTTTGTTAGTTAATGTCTTACATTAGTTTAAATAAGATTGGTCATAGAAAACTTTACTTGGAATCAGAGCTATTATAAGATGCTGTCAGTTGGAAAGGATGTTAAATAGACTTAAACAATATGCACTTTGCAGACATTAGCTGTTGAATTTTTGTGGATTTTTTTCTCATTCATGTGCTCCTATTTTGTTATTTTTTAAAAAATTAGCAATATCATATTGCCAATTAAATAAATAGAAAATATGGGCATGGAGAACTGAAATATAAATTCCTAGATACCAACATTGATTTAAGTATCCTTTACATATCTTTCCCTGTGGCTTCCTATAGCTCCTGTAACAGCAATGGGCAAATAATGACCTAGTATAAGGTCATTTTCCATTTTCCTAACGGTGTTGACCTGTAATTTATTCCATATAACAGTTGGCAAGCAAAGATAGATACAATTTGCAAGAGTCTTTTGCACAGGTCCATTTGCATGAGTAAAATTGCTCCCAATAACATAATGAACTGCATGAAATTAAATACATTAAACTGCGTTTTTTCTCTCTTATTAGGTGTCCAAAAATAAAGATGGAAAAGAGCAAAGTGAAGCAGTGTCCTTGTCAGAAGATGAAGAAAATTTCTCTTGGCCTGGACCCAAAATGGTCGTCTTACAAAGAACATCACAAGGCTTTGGCTTTACCTTAAGACATTTTATTGTTTACCCTCCAGAATCTGCTATTCAGTTTTCTTTAAAAGTGAGTGAAATGAATTATGAATAAAACTTTTCAAAGTCATAAGAATACAAGAAAGTTGTAATTAAAAATAGTTTTCCAGTGTCACAGGGAAATTCTTTAGTTAGATTGCCAAGACCGGGCATTCCGATTTAACAGTAGTTTTACACAGACGTGTCCTGTTCTTTGTCTTATTGCTCTTAACTTGGGAGTAAGCCCCATTTAACACAGTGGGAGTCATTTCACGGTACATATATGAAGGTTAGGACAATTGAATTGCTGTTTTATGAAGAGTGCAGTTTCTTTGCCAATTAGGTTTTTAAATACTTCTAATATTCAAGTAATTTAGACTCCTTAAACCTACTTAGACTTTGCCTCAATTCTACCTATGAGAGATAAATGGTATCAGAATGGGAATAATATTGATATAGCTTGGTTTCTGGAATGCAGTTCAAAAAAACATTTAAATGCTTATTTAAATCAGCCCCAAGCTTTTTGCAGGACTGCCTACTCTCATTAGTGGAGCATCTTTTGCAGCTCCTATCACAGACATATTTGAACAATAAATCAATTTTTTCAGTGGCAGGGCCAGTATTGTGGAACAGACTATCACTGAAGTTGAAGCAAGCTGCCTGCTTACTGCAGTTTAAGAGGGTGCTCAAAGCATACTGGCCTTTTGATGTTAATGTTGTACTTTTTATATTTTTCTTCTTAATCTTTTAATAATTGCTTTATGGATTATTGTATACAGCCCACAGGTGTAACAGGAATGGGTGCCATATGAATCTTGTAAGGAAATAAAGAGTACAGCAGCCATTATAATGAACTTAGTATTTTCCTAATGCTAGGACACCAGGCTTGTCGATCGGAAGATCGCAAGTTCGGAGGTTCGAATCCCTAGCCCTGCGTGACGGAATGAGCTCCCGCACTCGCCCCAGCTCTTGCCAACCTAGCAATTCAAAAGCATGCAAATGCAGGTAGATGAATAGGTACCACTTTGGTGGGTAGGTAACAGCGTTCCACGCGCGTCATGCCGGCCACATCACCGTGGAAGCATCTTCGGACAACGCTGGCTCTTCGGCTAACAAACGGAAATGAGCACCAGCCCCTAGAGTCGGACACGACTGCACAAATGCGTGGTGGGAACCTTTACTTTTATAACAGAGAAGAATGTTAAATAAGTCTAGTGAAGAGCCTGAAGTAGGTACTTAAAAAAAAACGTGGAAAGTCCAAGGTTCAGTCCCTGGTATCTTTGCATTTCTAGATAGGGCTGAGAAAGGGTTCTATTGCAAATCATGGCAAGATATTGCTGGTTACTATAGATCATACTGCAGTCATAACTGCACATCTAACTCAGATAGCTTTGATGTCCTATCCTGTTTCCTTTGAACTGTGAACTTTAGCAATTAAACTCTTGTTAAAATTTTAACGTGAACCACTACCATGAAAAGTAATGCTTAGAATGACTTTCTTTGGTCGCTTCTGTTGTCAGCCAGTTGCTACATTATTAAATATTTAAATTAAAAATGTTGAGACGGTTTAGGGAAATACGCAATTATTCAAAATCAAAATTATAAGTGGTTCTTGTAAATCTGTCTAATTTACTACCGTCTTAAGTCACTCCAGAACATTTTGAAGGAAATGGCTTTCAAAAGCTTAGCTACAAAGAGTTTCTTTGTTTTTATTCAGTGACTCTGGATTTTTCTGCATCTTTTACAGGATGAAGAGAATGGAAATAGAAGTGGTATGTTTTCTCTTTGATATTTGTATTTAGCTTCCTGTTTTTTTATGAATACTTAGAATATATGTATAAAATATTGGTAGTTATTTAATAATATATTTTATATGAAATTTGTAAATGTACATAACTTAGGTAGCACTTTCTGTCTACCCAGTAGACTCCCAAGTATCTTCCTCTCCCCTACTTGTAAGACTTGTGTAAAAGACAAGCTCAGTGTCTATATAACCATCATGAATTGAAGAATGGGAGAAATTTTACCTTTCCCCCTATCTTTTATTCAAAAGTAATTTACATACAATTTCCTCGTGTTTGTTTGCATGTAAAGATGTTGATTGGAAAGTTATATAGCTCATGAAACAGATACACCTTTAACAATTATGTTTGTTGAATCCAGGGTGGTAGGCAGGCTGGGAAGTGTCCACAGTCCCATGTTGTCATTTGATTAAAGTTTGTCTTAAGGGAGTCTTCAACTTTTTGCCCTTAACTCTAACAAACCTTAGACATACTCAGTTGTAGGTATTAAAAATATTTTATAATCATTATAAAATTGGAAAGTATGAGCAGTGTGCTGGGCCTGAATATCATATGTAAGCAGAGTTAAGCGTTATACATTAATCCAGAGCTTTCCAAACTGTGTGTCATGACACGTTAGTGTGTTGGCTGCAGTGTCCGGGTGTGTCGCGGCAGCTGCTGCCTCCGAGCCCTGCCAGGATTCCACGCAGGTCCTAGTGCCTGCCTTGTGCCTTACTGCCTCCAAACCTGCTGTGATTCCGCGCAGGTCCTAGTGCCTGCCTTGTGCCTTGCTGCCTCCAAACCTGCCCTGCCAGGATTCCGCGCAAGTCCTAGTGCCTGCCTTGTGCCTTGCTGCCTCCAAACCTGCTGTGACTCCGCGCATGTCCTAGTGCCTGCCTTGTGCCTTGCTGCCTGCAAACCTGCTGTGATTCCACGCAGGTCCTAGTGCCTGCCTTGTGCCCTGCTGTAAGAGTGTGTCGCGAAATGATGCCCTGCTGTAAGAGTTTGTCGCGAAATGATGCATGTCTAAAAAGTGTGTCACCAACATGAAAAGTTTGGAAAGCTCTGTCTTAATCCATAGCTTTCCAAAGTGTGTGTCACAACACACTACTGTGTTGCCTGTGGTGTCCTGGTGTGTCGCACACAAACCCAGAAGCGCTGATGGGAACCGTAAGGAGTGGCACCCCCACCAATCAGCACCGCTGCCAATAGGCGGGGGTGCCGCTCCTTACGGTTCCCCCCATCAGTGCTTCTGGGTTTGCGTGCGACACACCAGGACACCGCAGGCCGTGCCGCTGGCGCCGCTTGTGGTGTGTGTCACCAACATGAAAAGTTTGGAAAGCTCTGCCTTAATCGGATGTGGTAGGAAATGACCAACTGGGTACTTTTATTAAGGTCTGAATTACATTCCAGCAACAAGTTTGGAATAATGTGAAAATTACAGGTTAGGATTTCTCTAGATATGCCATCCAAAGTTATACTAGATCGTTATCAGGACGTCAGATTATGGGAATACAGGAGTTTGTTCAATGTCCAATTCATCTTGTTGCCTTGGTGGTGCATAATGAGTATGCATTATGAAGAAACATGTCCATATTTTTTTTCTTTTTTAGGCACATACAGCAAAAATGATAGGAAGTAACTAAGATATCTAAAGAAAATCTCTCCCTTTCCTCTATTAGAATCCCTAGAATTATAAAAATGATAATAAATGCATATCAGCAGAAATCTACAGAAGCTCAGAGAAGCCAGTTTTAACTGAAGCCATAAATTAAAACTGGTGAGATACTGGTACACTGGGCAGATTAAAAGATCTTACCTTTTTAATTTATTATTAATTAAATGTGTATGCTACCGCAATCACAGGATTCTTTGTGGCTAACAAGATACAAAAATACAATAAAGTATTTTCAAGAAAAGATTAGAGAACCATTTGTCTGAGATGGTATGAGGATTCCTACCTTGGGCAGGGGGGTGGACTAGAAGACCTCCAAGGTCCCTTCCAACCCTATGATTCTATGAAGTATTTTTTTTTAAAAAAAACATAGTAAAATAGATAAAAACCAGACCAATTTGTTTATCAAACTTGTATATTGCCACATACACTTACTGGAAAGATAACAGATCTGATGTAGGGCAAATCTCTCTCAGGGTATCTATCGTCTGTGTAATTTTTTTCATCTTTGAAAATGATGTAAAGGACCACGACCCTTTCCACATCTGTCTGTCTCTTTTGGTGATCTTGCGTGGATCTCAGTACTTTGGAAAAATTTAAATTTCCAAGTTACCTGGCATCATGGAAACATTCCAACCTGGGAGAAAAATAGAAGCTTCTCTTTGGCTCGTAGCCTTAGCTGAGAGGAACTCAGCCCTGCTTTCTTTATTGCCTCAAACTAATTACAAGTGTTATGAGTTGGTGAGGGTTATATTTGGAGCCAGGAAATTGCATCCTTGACAACATCTCTATGAAGAATGTGAAGCAGATGAGAATAGAGGCCAAGATAGAGAGGATATTGCGTCTTTGTGATATACAGGATTTGGGTCTGTCCCCTGGTGGATATTTTAATATCGAAGCAAGCCAGCATGTGATGTCTTAAAAGAGTCCTGATATTATGCATTTTGTGGAGAATAAATAGCAGCTTAGCTTTGCCTGTGCGTCTGTGGAGAAAATGAAATTTAGATGCTAGTTTTACACTTGTGAACTATGAGGCGAACATTGGCAGGTGAAAAAGATGGAAGCCCTGTGTGATCAAGGGATTGAAAAGTGTGTAGGACGACAAGAATGGTGGAGGGAGTTGCCATTTAAGTAATTGTGGAGTTAAAATGAGAAGAGCAGAAGGAAAAAAAAGGAATATGAAGGGGAAATGAATGGGTAGCTGCAAAGACAGCATGAGTTCTGATCAAAACAAAAAGTTTATTGGTCAGGGGATACGTGAAAAAAATATGGTCATTTGGCAGAGTGAGTATAAGGAGCCTCATGGAAGTTAAGATCTTTATTTGATTACCCTGACTTTCTACAAAGAAGCAATAGGGATATTGTTTACGTTACTTCGTTATTATGTTTTCATTCTTCCTTTGTTCTAGTAGCTCAGAGAGGGGGTGAGTTGCTTGCTCGTTTTGTTACTATGTGAACAGTTTCTCCTGTGGACAGACTTCACTTCTTGGATCATTTATTTATTGTATTTATTAATTTGATTTATAGGGCCACCCAGTTGACTAGCAACTCATAACAGGTGACTTCCTGCAATAGTAGGACCTCCTTTAATAGTAATATGCATGTGTAAAAGAGCGTGGCTTTGATGGCCTGGTTGTGGTTGCCGTCTTGACTTTCTCAATCCTCCTGTTTGTGGACACCCCCTCGGTCGTATAAAATACTTAATTGTATATTAAAACCATACATTTCCAGATAAATTAAAAAGAGAAATTAAAGTGAAATTGTAAAATAAAACTTACTGATTTCTCAATTATGGACACATGTATGTCTCAATAAGTGTTTTATTATGGAAGAACAAGTTAACCTTTAAAAGATAGAAAAGGCACCATAAAATTCTGTATTTTGTATTTTGATGAGGAAGTAAATAGCTCAGTATGGGCATACATGAGTAGCGTAAGAAAGCTTCTGTTTCTACATCCATATATAGTAGCTAACGTATAAGATAGCTGATGTTCATATAAGCACACTTGTCATAGTGGATAGGCTTATACTGGTTCTTTATCTGTGAAATTGTTACTATGATGGTGCTTTAATTATATGCAAAGGAGCCACCTAGTGGCAACATTTTAAATACATAATTGAATGAAAGTATGAGATTCTTGAATAAAACTTTAGGAGTATGTACTTCGAAAGTAATTGATGGAGCTAACTTAGCAAATTATGCTTCACAGCAATCAGTGTTGATCGATTGCTTGATTACCCATCAGTGGGACATAAATGGTTATGATTCACTTGTGACATTGACTTCAGAGAAATCTAAGCATAATTAACTTGATCCAGAAATGGTTTCATACATAAAAATGAGCACTTTTATGAAATTGTTTTCTTATGGGCCATTTAGACTGATCATAGCCTAGAAATCAAATAAGAAAAATATTAAATAAATAATTCTGTCATGTCCATTTTGACAAGCTAGCATTTTGTCCAATTGTAAAACTACAATACAACATTTAACCCTGTCTCACTGCAATCCTCTTGCTTCAATAAAAGCAGCCAGAGACATAGCCAGAGCCAAATTGCCTCACCCTTTTGCTGATAAAACCTGACGCTGTTGAGTCTCAAAGGTGCAGTTTCCTGCAATTGGCCATTTAGGATCAGTTAATATTAAGGACAGAGCCAATTTTGTGTAGTGGGTAAGGCACCAGGCTAGAAACCAGGAGACCATGAATTCTAGTCCCACTTTAGACACAAGCCAGCTGGGTGACCATGGGCCAGTCACCCTCTCTCAGCCCTAGGAAGGAGGCAATGGCAAACCACTTCCGAAAAACCTTGCCAAGAAAACTGCAGGGACTTGTCCAGGCAGTCACCAGGAGTAAAAAAATGGACCCAGAGGCGCGCACACACAATATTAAGGACAGAATTTTGGTTGGATAATGTGTGGGGAAAATATATCCCATTCTCCAGGAACCATGTTCTTAATTCAGTTCAGGAACACTTGCCACAGGATTTGTTTTTACTGCTTTTTTTTTTTAAAGAGAGGCTGTATGAATATATCTTGAGCATTTATTTACTATAATTATTATAATTATAATTATTTATTTACTATAAGTAAATAAAGGGTACCTTTGTTTTTACCTATGTTTTATGGGTTTTTGTGAGCTGATTAGAGTCATTGTATGAGATAGGTGGCCATATAAGTCCTGTAAATTCATAAATAAATAAAATGCATAAACTGTTTCCACATAAATGTGAGTTTTATGGAAGGCCAGTCGGATATTATAATCATGTTGCATCCAGCTAAACTGAAGTTTGTAACTTGTCTCCTGCACAAAAAAAGAGTAAAGAATTTGCATGTGCAAGGCTCCCTTCCACAAGCCAGGGGAGGACCAGTTGTTATCTCCTTAGATGTGCCCATGACACCATGGTTCATCCAACTATTCAAATTTTTGTCTAATTTCCTGCTGCTGCACCATGGGAAGAGTGACAACCATACTGTAGGTTTTCTTCTGCAGATGTAGGTGAAGTGGCTTCCCATCAGCAAAGACTCCCTCATCTTGCTTGATGATTTCTTTCCTCTGTTTTGCCCCACTGAACATGGGAATGGTTTTGCCACTCCCCCAGTAGTGGTTTCCTTGTTGCCCTTCCCCTCCCTCCCCTTGCTGTAAAAAGCCAACATGATAGCCATCAACTGCCTCTTGTTTTTAGTTCTTTCCCATGGCTGGTTGGAGGAGCACAAGCTGACACAAGGAAAAGAAGGTGGGGACAGTGATTGGGCACCTCACAGTAATATGAAAATGATGTTTATATAGAGGGCAAAGCTCATATGGAAGAGCCTTATTTGCCCTGCACTCATCTGTCTCATTGACACACACTTTTATCAGGTTGACTTTGCTAGGAATGGGATCAGGTGTGGTGTGATTTTTTTCCTGAAGAAATTTTTTTCTTCATTGTCTACATTGAAGATTGTTAATGTTAAGAAGCTGTTGATACACATCATTCATCTTACTTGAGTGCTTTTCTCAGGGATTGTGTGTCCAATTTTTCCTTTGAATCCAGGATATAACATATCATGATCAGAAGAAGTAGCTATTATTTTCAATGAATTTGTCTAATTCCCTTTTATAACTACCTAGGTTATAAGCTATCTTGAGGTACTAAGTTCCATAACTGAACTAGAAGTTGTGTGAAAATGGCTTTCCTTTTCTATAATCTGAATGTCACTTTATTAGATGATATGAAATTTTAGTGTAATGAGAGATGGAGAAAAACTTTTCTGTATCTACTTTCTGCATACAAAAATAATGTTGACCTACATGCTTAGAATAATTGAAGCAGTGTGTTTTGTGATGAATGCTTATTGATGTTTCTAGTCTTCAGTTCTAGAATACAGTTATCTTTAATTGCCCTCTTTAATATCAGTTAAGGGGGTGCAATGGCTCAGTGGTTAAGACGCCAGGCTTGTCAATTGGAAGGTCGGTGGTTCGAGACCCGAGCGCCGCGTGACGGAGTGAGCTCCCGCACTCGCCCCAGCTCTTGCCAACCTAGCAATTCGAAAGCATGCAAATGCAAATAGATGAATAGGTACCACTTTGGTGGGAAGGTAACAGCGTTCTGTGCGCGTCATGCCAGCCACATGACCGTGGAAGCGTCTTCAGACAGCGCTGTCTCTTTGGTTAAGAGATGGAGATTAGCACCGTCCCCTAGAGTCGGACACGACTGTGCAGGGGAAAACCTTTACCTTTACCTAATATCAGTTATAACTATAAAAATCAAAATAGTGTACTATTCAAACCTTATTATGAACTGACTTGTACCTTTGCTTTAGTTTTCAAGATAAACTATTGAGAATACTACTAGCTGATTAAAATTCAACACAATAATATAAGGGTGTGGGTATATAGTAAGCCTTATCTTATTTAAGTGGAGAATATGTGTATACATATACATTCATTCATTCATTTCACTTAAATAAGATATTCCTTTTTTCTCTTTGAGAAGCATGTTAAGTGCAGTAGAGAATGTAATCCCTGCAGGATATTTTTGGCACTTATCATTCTGTATTCTGTGACTCCTTCTACCCATTTGCCTTTTGATTTTTGTGTAATGGTATCCATAGCAACTACTACCATTTCAATTTCCTTGTTTTCATCTATCACTGAATGCTTTTCAGGCCATGTGAGCTGCTAAATCTCATTTTTGCTGCAGCTGTAGTCACTTTATGTTTGTTTAGAAAATGCAGTGTAGCTATTCCATTAAATCATTACCGTAAATTATTAAACATTTTTCAGTCCACTGTGGAGCACCCCAACATTCAATATTCTAAGAACCCTAATTTTTTTCAGCAGTCTTGCGAGATTTGCTTATGTTGCCTAGGCTAGAATCAGCAGGTGGAAAAGTAACATATAATGTACAACCAATATATCACTATTTCCAATAATTTAATAAACTGAACTTTATTTAAAATAGACAGAAGCATTTATCTTTTCACATCTTTATGAGCACCATTCTTGCCAACTTGTATCATGGAGATACTGTAAATAAAGGTGTGCTGAAATGAAAAAGGATTATTCTTCCTTCACTCAGTTGCACTGAAAATATGTTTAATAGGTTGAAAAATGAATTATTTCAAACAGCTCAAGATTATAATTTTATGCAAATAATTTTACCAAAACGTACAAATGATTTCATTCCTGTCTTGAAGTGAAATCCTTTTGAGATTTACTTTGGAGGACATATTTTGCAATATAGATGGTACCTGATGAATTTTCATCCGGATAAAAGAAATGTAAAGAGACTAAATGTCCTGTCAAACATAAAGCTCAATCAGCACGGAAGGAAAAAGCAACAATCATGGATTAGCTTTGTTTATTACTACTGTATAATTTACATGCTGCTTCATTTTCAGAGAGACTGAGTGGTATACTGTGTTAATATAGTAAGACTGGAAACAAAAATCAGTTAATAGAATTATACTCAATCTGTGACATCATTCAGGGATAGTGTGATCTAAAGTTTTATCATTATCTACAGCTGGGTCAGCAAGCACCTGCTCATTTCTTCTGAATTCTTTACTAAAGCGGCCATTACTTGATGTAAGCTGCCAAGAGTCTTTGGATTGCAGCAAGGTAGAGCTGTGGTTAAATAAATAAATAACCTCTATAGATGGGTTTGATACCACCTGTTTATAACAGATGCATGACTTTCATTGGCTCAAGGACTGCATCAGACTTACTGTAGTAGGTCAAGGGCTGTATTCTAAAAGGACCTGATTTCTTTTGGGAGAGATTCATGAATTTAAAGGCATGGAATGGGAGCTTTAAATCTTTGCAAATATTAAGGCAACCACTGTAAATCCCCCAAGTACTGTATTTGCAAAATGCCAGAAAAGGTCTCTCAGCCTTATCCACCTTGGAGGGAGCTCTAAAGGATGCAGAAGGGATAATTTGTAATATTCTTCAATTATTTGAAGAATATTATACTTCAGAATATTATACAATTATACTTCTACCATTATTGAAAGTTAGCCTATTCTATGCAAAGGTACAGGACAGTGGTTTAGGTGAGTTAATGCATTAATATGATTAATGCTGTCTTTGTATTTGTCATCATTAATATATAGAAAGAAGTACATGAAGTTTGCATTATGTATGAGCAAGCTTCACTAAATATTTCAGAACTACAAATAATATTGTTAGGAGTATAGTCTTACTTATGTGCCCTCACCCTAAACATATATAGTCAATCTTTTATTAAGTAGTCTGTTTTGTTTTAACTGCCTCACAAACATATTTATGGTAGCTAATATAGTATAAGTACTGAGCTTCACTGTTCTTATTGTGACCTTATTATGTGTAGTGTCTTTGCTTGTATTTTTTATTTTTATTTTGAAATAAAGTAAAAGGCCCTGGAGAAGACTGGCCATTTACCTGAATTGGTGATCAAAAACAGAAGGCAGTAAAATTAGCAAAGAACAAGATTACTTGCAACTGTGTGAAAATTAAATAAACTTTACTTTGAGGCACCAATATAGATTAGGCTCAAGGGACTAGGGGAGAAAATGGAGCATGATAACCATACAAAATAATTTCCCAAATATGAACTTACCCGGTTCTTATATCTTATAATTCTAACTTGGAACTTATGTAACCTGTATATCATACCTGGAGAGTACAAAAGTACAGAATTTAAAAATAGGGTAATTATGTCTATTTTATAGTAGTGTATTTCTATCTATCTATCTATCTATCTATCTATCTATCTATCTATCTATCTAATCTATATATAAAATATAATATATATATATATATATATATATATATATATATATAGTAATATATAATATATAATATATAATATATAAAATATGTCTATTTTATAGTAGTGTATTTCTTACTGACCAGGGGCGTGGTGGCTCAGCGGGTAAGATGCCAGGCTTGTCGATCGGAAGATCACAAGTTCAGAGGTTCAAATCCCTAGCCCTGTGTGCGGAGTGAGCTCCCGCACTTGCCCCAGCTCTTGCCAACCTAGCAATTCGAAAGCATGCAAATGCAAGTAGATGAATAGGTACCACTTCGGTGGGTAGGTAACAGCGTTCCGCGCGTGTCATGCGGCCACATGACCACGGAAGCGTCTTCGGACAATGCTGGTCTTTGGCTAACAAACGGAGATGAGCACCGGCCCCTAGAGTCGGACATGACTGCACAAATGTGCGGGGGATACCTTTACCTTTTTTTTATTTCTTACTGAGGGGGCGTGGTGGCTCAGCAGGTAAGACGCCAGGCTTGTCGATCGGAAGATTGCAAGTTCAGAGGTTCGAATCCCTAGCCCTGCGTACGGAGTGAGCTCCCGCACTCGCTCCAGCTCTTGCCAACCCAGCAATTTGAAAGCATGCAAATGCAAGTAGATGAATAGGTACCACTTCAGTGGGTAGGTAACAGCGTTCCGCGTGCATCATGCCAGCCACATGACCGTGGAAGCATCTAAATTAGACTAAATTGAATATTTTAATATTCTTTTCAATTTTAGTTACTAGTTTAAGTCTTCTAGTTACACTGTTGTTGTTGTACACAACATGAAATCACAGCTGCCAGTTCTTTAGCTGGTGCTGGCCTTCATTCGCATCGAGTTCTTCCCAAGAACCAAGGATGTCGTAATGTATCGCTGTAGTATATGTGCGGATCCAAGCAGTGTGGCCTTTTGTAAGTGTCAGGTGGAAATTTTGTCAATGCGCAGATTTTCTAAGTGCCATCCAAGGTTTTTTGGAGTGGCATCCAGTGTGCCAATAACCACTGGGACCACCACTGCTGGTTTAAGCCATAATCTTTCAACTTTGATTTTCAGATCTTGATACTTTGTGATCTTCTCCAATTCTTTGTATTATTATTATTATTATTATTATTATTATTATTATTATTTTATTATATTTATTATTATATTTATTATTATTATATTTATTATTATTATTATATTTATTTCTGGCCATGCATATCTTAAATGGAAAGTAAACATCAAGAAACCAATCCACAAATTTGTCATTTAAGCTGTTTAAGAAATCCTTCACAGTTACCACCAGATAACAACTGTTTAGATCTGAACCACATGTTATACAGCAGCGGTCCCCAACCTTTCGGGCACCAGGGACCGGTCATGGAAGAAAATTTTTCCACGGACCGGGGGGGGGGGGGGTTTGCAGGCAGGAGCCAATCACGCAAACCGGGGGGGGGGGGTGAGGTTTGCAGGCAGGAGCCAATCGTGCACACCGGGGGCGGGGTAATCGCGTGCACTGGGGGGCGGGGTTTGCAGGAGGGAGCCCCACGGCCCACTTCCTAACAGGCCGCGGCCCACAGGTTGTGGACCCGTTATGCAGTATGTGAAAGAAGTGGATACAAAGTTGTTTATCATACTAGATCCTCCAGTGAAATTAATAATATTTCAATAATTGAATAATAATTACTCTCTACAAAATGTGAATAGACAAAATTATTAATTTTTAAATAATAAAACGTTGACTTTTTACAGAGACTTTCTACGTATATATAAAATATTTCATGGTCTCAGAATTTATGTCCAACTTGTCTTTTAGGGAAACCAAGAAACAGACTGGAGCCAATGGATACCATATTTGTTAAACAAGTTAAGGAAGGAGGGCCTGCTTTTGAAGCTGGACTATGCACAGGTGTCTTTCACAACTCTTTATATAGTGATGATATCTCTGAATTTGGCTGGTGTACAATTTTGTAGATCTCAATTCAATAGGCAAGTTTAAACTTCATCCCAAAGTCCATTGTTTGGCAAATCAAGTCCTGATAACATCAAGACATTTTACATACATGAAGTACATTTTGTATATTTTACACATGCCTAAAATGCCATTAACAATTTAATGGCCATTTGGCTATAGTGGAAATTCCTTCACCCCCTTTAGCTCATTAAATTGCGGTTTATTGAAATGTGAATAGAATTATTTTTTTAAGTGTTTGTTTCTCAGCTAGAAGAGAACTTTTGGTTAAGGCTGGTATCTAGCTAATTCTTTTTAGGTAATTTTAGTGATTTATTGCTAGTTGCTTTTGTTAGTCGATTTAAAAAAGGGTTAATGGGTTTTGAAAACTGCAGTCACTTCACATAATGTTAGAAAGAGGCAAGAAGTTGTAATATATTTCCATAATGTGAGGCCGATGAAGTCTGGAATAATAAATGAGTCCCACGCTTGTAGATTTCATCCATGATAACATCCCCGGTATTATTATAATAATCCCAGTTATGACGTTATAGTAGATGTAAAGAAGAAAATAAAAGTGATATATATTTTTAGTTGTCCCTTTTTTGTTAAACATTTGTGCCAACTTTAAATCAAGAAAAGAATGACCCATGTTTCTTTTTTTTATCCTGTAGGTGACAGAATTATAAAAGTGAACGGGGAAAGTGTCATAGGAAAGACATATTCTCAAGTAATTGCTTTAATTCAGAACAGGTAAACCATTTATTTATAAATATAAGTTGAATTTCACATGAAGTATATCTTCAAAAAGTGTTGCTTTACTTATGTTTTGTCCTGTGGTGATAGGATATGATGAATTACAATTAAACCTCAAAGTCAAATGGTTAAAAACATCCAGTTGTTCTCCCCTTACAGTTTAATCATTTCAGTCTGGCTTTTCTTGTTGATAATACTTACAGGAATGAAAAGAATTCTGAAGTGAATTTTGCTGCACCTTACACCAGAGTTTATAATCTGTAGGGATTTTCTTTCCATAATGTACTTAACCCAGTCATTCACTAACCAAGTCAAATCTTCTTACTGGTTGTTTTGCTAACATACAGTCATACTAGTTGGGTCAAAAGTCACCTTTCAGGAATACAGGTAGTCCTCACCGACTGCAATTGGACCAGGAACTCTGTTGCTAAGCGACACGGTTATAAAGCACGATGTCATGTGATCGTGCTGACTTACAACGGCAGTTGTGGCAGTCCCACTTGCTGTCATTAGATGAATTATTCCTAATGTGGAATTAGTCCATATTCCGCGGACATGTGATCACCATTTGCGACCTCCTGCTGGTTTCCCCATTGACTTTGCTTGTCGGAAGCCGACAGTTAAGGTTGCAAATCATGACCACGGGGACACTGTGATGGCCGCAACTACAAGGACCCATTGTAAGTCCCCCTTGTTCAGTGCTGTCGTAACTTCAAATGGTCACCGAATGAGTGGTTATTCAATGAGGACTACCTATATACTCACTTTCCCAAGAAAATGTCTGGTATCCCACCAATGGACCCTTGTCCCAGGAAGTACCGGCAGGCTTCATTATATTATTAGCCCCTTTCTGATTGGCCAGGCAGGCTGTTTAGGTGATTGAATTCAGCCTCTTCTTTCCACCTCTATTTTTTGCAAGGCTGGGTAAGCAAAAGAGAGCAATTGACTGGGAGTTGGTGTTCCCAAAACATGGCTAGATAGCTGGAGTTAATTTAATCCTTTGTCAGTGTGGGTCTGTTTTTTGCTAAATATTAGCCCCTGGGATTCATTTACTAGATCAGTTGAGCGGTTTTTGAGGTTTCAATGACATAATGTCCCTCCCCATTGACCTAATTAAACATGTTGTGGGAACAGGGCCAATGTTTAGGTGACAAAGCCATTATCTTCCAGATGTTGTTGGTCCTCAGTTCCAATCAGCTCTATTCATTGTTGCCAAAGATCAAGGTAAAGTAGTCCAACAATACCCAGAAGACCACAAGCTCCTACCTCTTCTTTAGCACATCCAGTATTCCAAAAGAGGAGAGATTGCAAATCTTATGGTTTTGGGAAAACTAACATTCAGTGAAAACCACTCTCTAAATATTAAAATTCCATGTACAAGAATTTAAACAGTTTGTATTGAGAAGTATTCCATGATAAGCTCCCAAATGCACTTTGTAGTTCTGCAATGCAGAAATACATGTGCAGTTTATTTTTGGAATAATATGCAGATTTTTAAAAATATATACGTATATCCTGGATTCCATATGTAATTTTGAGAATTTCATAAAACAATATAATGAGCCAAGCATGGATTAAAAGAAGATACAGTGTCAGGATTTATTAAAAGTTTTTTTAGATGTAAATTTGTAGCCTTTTGTTTTCCCCTTTTTTCAAAGTCTGTTCTACTTTTGATTAAGGCACGTAGGATTAAAGCATATAGGATTCTAGTCTGCTGAGACTGTCATTGTATTTTTCTTCAGCCTCTTTTGGCACCAGTCAATTTAATAGTGCAAAGCTTTCCAAAGTGTGTGTC
Organism: Charina bottae; assembly: GCA_023362775.1. Taxonomy (NCBI): domain Eukaryota; kingdom Metazoa; phylum Chordata; class Lepidosauria; order Squamata; family Charinaidae; genus Charina; species Charina bottae. Next base: position 48,880,387 of record JALMGJ010000007.1, on the reverse strand, counting down.
GTGACACACTACTGTGTTGGCTGCTGTGTCTTGGTGTGTCGCACTAAAACCCGGAAGCGCTGATGGGGGGAACTGGAAGAAGCAGCACCCCCGCCAATCACCGCTGCTGCCGCAGGACAGTGCTGATCTTACAGCACCAATAACTGTCCGCGCGGCCGCATTCTGGACCAGCTGAAGCTTCTGGATACTCTTCAAGGGTAGCCCCATGTAGAGCGCGTTGCAATAGTCTATGTGGGAGATGACAAGGGCATGAGTGACTCTTCGGAGGGCATCTCGATCCAGGAATGGATGTAGCTGGTGCACAACCCGAAGTTGCACGAAGGCCCTTCTGGCCACGACTGGCACCTGCTCTTCGAGCAGGAGTTGTGAGTCCAGGAGGACACCCAGGTTCCGCACTGATTCTGAATGGGGCAGTGCTACCCCATCCAGAACCAAAGATGACAACTTCCTGGATACAGAGGGGCCATCAATCCACAGCCACTCCGTCTTACCAGGGTTCAGTTGAAGCCTGTTGTTCCCCATCCAGACCCCCACAGCCCCCAGGCACTGAGATAGGGCAGCGACCGCATCACTTACTTCACCCAGGATGGAGATATATAATTGAGTATCATCAGCATATTGATGATACCTCATCCTGTGGTGACAGATGTTCTCACCCAGTGGTTTCATGCAGATGTTAAATAGGAGAGGAGAGAGAACCGAACCCTGCGGCACCCCACACAAGAGGGGTCGTGGGTCAGATCTCTCCTATCACCACCGATTGGGAACGGCCCTGGAGGAAGGAGGTGAACCAGCGTAAAACTACGCCATCCACCCCCAACTCCCTGAGCCGTCCCAAAAGGATACCATGGTCGATGGTATCGAAAGCCGCTGAGAGGTCCAAGAGAGCCATGATGGATGCACTCCTTCCATCCCGCTCCCGCCAGAGATCATCCATAAGTGCGACCAATGCAGTCTCTGTCCCATATCCTGGCCTGAAACCTGACTGGAAGGGGTCTAGATAATCCGTTTCCTCCAGAATCCTCTGGAGTTGCAGCGCCACCACTTTCTCAACCACTTTTCCCAAAAAGGGAAGGGTGGGAGACAGAACAAAAATTGTCCAATATAGTAGGGTCCAGGGATGGTTTCTTGAGGGAGTGCACCAGTGCCTCCTTAAAGGCAGCTGGGAACACTCCCTCCCTCAAAGATCCTTCCCTCAAAGATGTATTAACCATCGCCTGGACCCAACCACAAGTCACCTCCCGGGCTGATTTTACCTGCCAGGAAGGGCATGGGTCTAGATGGCATGTGGTGGCATTTACAGTCCGGAGGATCCTGTCCACTTCATCAGGCCCAGCAGGATCAAACTGTTCCCAGATAACAGGGTAAGTACGTTCCCTCGGCATCTCCCCAGACTGTGCCTCATGCCTAGAGTCCAGCTTAGACTGAATCTGAGCGATTTTATGCTGCAGATGCTCAGAGAACTCTCCCGAACGGCCCTGTAAATGGGTCACTGAATCTACCTGACCCAAAAGAGATTAAGTAATCTTAAACAGGGCTGTTGGGTGGCATTCTGCGGATGCAATAAGAGCGGAGAAATATTCGCGTTTCGCCGCTCTTGCCGCCACAAGGTAGGCCTTAATAGCGGCTCTAGATTGTGTTCGGTCAGATTCAGTTTTTGTCTTTCTCCAGCGGCGCTCCAGACATCTCTTAACCCTCTTCAAAACCCTCAACTCCTCCGTGAAGGATGTGACGTGACGGGTTGAACGGGGCAAGAGAGGTTGCACAGGCGCAATCCTGTACAAGGCCCTGGCCGCCTCCCTATTCCAGGCTGCGGCCAGGACCTCCGCTGGACCGTGCAGCAGGTCCTCGGGTATAACCCCCAGCTCCCTCTGAAACCTCATCAGATCCATAAGTCACCAGGGGCGGACCAATCAAATGGGTCCTGCCTCCTTGCAGAGTAGGGTAGCACAAGAGAATCTCAGGGCCACCAGGGCGTGGTCTGACCATGACAATGGTGAAAGATCTAACTCTCCCCTCAGATCACATTGCCACTGCTCGGACAAGAAAACCAAGTCCGGGGTGAGACCACTGTCTCGAGTCGGGTCCCGGATAATCTGGGACAGGCCATGAACTCTCGAGCTGCTTCCGAGGCACATCCCAGGGACGGCAGGTTGAAGTCCCCCAGAATCATAAGTCTGGGGAACTCCACCGCCAACCCTGAGATGGCCTCCAGCAGCTCAGGCAGGGAGGTTGCTATGCAGCAGGGAGGCTGGTACAGTAGCAGCACTCCCAACTGTTCTCGGGAACCCAACTTGAAAAACGGGGTCTCACAACTGGCCACTTGCGGAGCAGTACCCCTGAAGGCCACTATAGACTCTCGGATGACAACCACCACTCCTCCTTCCCTGCCCCAGTGTCTCGGCTGGTGCCAACCTGAAACCCGACCAGGCACATTACCGAAAGGGCTACCCCCCTTCAGGGCCCAGCCAGGTCTCGGTGATACATGCCAAGTCTGCCCCCTCCTCTGTGATCAAGTCACATATGAGGGGGGGCTTGTTATTCACTGACCTGGCATTAAGAAGCAGCAGCCGAAGACCAGGGCGGTCGAGGATCTGCTGTCCAGGGCCTGGGTTTGAACTCGGAGGGCCGGAACATGCCACCGGTAACAAAAACCGGGGGCATCTTCCCCGAAGATGGCCTGCCCTCCGGTTCCTGTCATAACATCCCCAACCTGTCACCACCTCTATCGGATAACCCATCCTACAGCCCCCAGAGTTTCCTAGTTTCCACTCCCGGACCTCCGGAAATCCTGGGTTTAAACAAGGGTCCCTTACCCCACGCATCCATCCTCTCACACTCAGTCAACCTTGGGCGATGGTAGGCCCCCCAGCGCACCAGCTCTTGCTCTCGACGCTGTTGAGTCCTAACCACCCCCACCCCACTGTGCCCCCCTCAACCTCTCTCACTATTCGAAGAGGGGCACCCCAGCCACTCCTACCTATCACCTGTCTTTCACTCAGGGGTGGGTACTCTTACACACAATCAAACAATCCTGGACCTCCTCCCCTGTCTCTCTCACTTATGGGGGGGGAGTGCCACACTCACACCAAGGGACCCCTGAAACCCTCCTCTGCCTTAAATAGGTTGGGAAATGGGCAGTCCTCCACTTCATCCACCGGGTCCCTTATAGTATCAAAAACCACGGGGGTGTTGCCCCAAAACCACTCCACCCCCAGGTCCCTTGCACTTTCCGGCCTTCCCCACCACCCCACCAAAGTCCATCGCACCACCAAGCCTCACTCCACAGCATTGGAGTTCGAGTCGCCATCAAGGCCAATCTTCCACCCGGGGGTATTCCATCCGTCCCCAATCAGGAGGCTCGGCAACCCCCAAAGGCCGCTGCCGTTCACCAAGGCCCGCAGGAGCTCCACTAGAGTCTGCCGTTGCCCCAAAACTCACCACACTCTGTCACTCTGCTGTTCCAGCTGGGAGGCTCACTCGCAAGGTCGGTCACACTCCGTCCCCTTGCCAGAGTCACCAAGGTCTATCCAGGCCCGGAGAGCCCCTCAGAAACCGCCACAGTTCTCTAAGGCCATAGGAATCTGCCACGTCTGCCGCCGCACTTTGCTGTCCCAACCGGGAGGCTCCGCCTGCAAGGCCCGCTGTACTCCTCCACCTCGCCAAAGCCGCCCACTCCATCAGGGATGTCTGCCGGGGTCTACAGGGGTCCACCAGAATCCACAAGGGTACCAGGGTCCACAGGAGGTCTGCCCAAATCCACCAGGTTTGCTGTCACCCCTGCGATCTGTCGCGCTCCGCCGGTCTGCTCGGGGGGGGGGGAATCCACTCATTTCCCAACTCCAGCACAGATTCTAAGGCCGGAGAACCCACCAAATCCCTTCCTCCAGACCTCTAGTTGACAAATAGGAGCTGGGGAATGGGGGTTCGTAGGGTTCACAGAGACCAGGATCCTCCCCCCTAGAGCCACAGTCAGCGTCTACTCCCCGGTTGCCATCTTGGATTTTATATGTTATGTGTTTGATCAGTATTTTACATAGGATTCTTAAAAAATTATAGGACTGCACTTCATTATGCTTGATTTGTCTCTTCCATTCTGTACTTGACATTGCATATGAACATTTTGTAAGAATTCTTAAATTATAATTAGCATTAAGAAAACAATTCACAACATTTCCATAAAGATTTGGCATCACAAAACTATTGAAAATGCTAGTAGAGTGAAATTAATTTGTACAAGTTTATTACTAGATAAAATTGAGCAAAAAGAATATTTATATTATTAATATTTAAAATAAAATTTTATTTTAATGGCTTCCTCTAAAATGATCTTGAAAAGTTAAATTTTAGACTGTATTGATCCTAAGAAAGTAGTATCAATCCAATCAGTAACCAATGTCCATATCCCGATTTGAAATTTATGTTAGGAAGGAAGTTATGATGACAGTCTGACCTGCAATACTGTCAATGTTAGCTAAAATCCTACTGCTTCCTTCTTACAAACTGCTTATCTTCCCTATGTCTGATCATCTATATGTGGAATAATACCGCTTCTTAGGTTGGGCAAATCCTTTGAAAGAGGTGCTTTGCAATGTGGCAATGCAAACAAATAACCTCTCTTTGAATCATTAAAGGAGCTATGTCTTCTTCCAGGATCACATGGCTTCTTTGTAAACTGTTTGTAGCTATTTCTACATGTATGTACAGGCACAGCCACTTTGTTTCAATGGGGGGGAAAAAAGGAAAAGGAATACTGATTCACACTTCCTTGGAAGCCATATTACTCCACATGGAGATGATAGAAGACTCAACAGAAACACTTCTTTCATAGGATTTGCCTACGCCCAACGGCTTCATATTTACACTGGATATTGTATGAACAGAAGATATCCTAAAAGTTTTGTTATGTTTTAATTTATTTTAAATTTACTGTCTTCCCCCCACCTCATAGTTCAGGCTGTGTTAATATCAGCTGCTTGATCTCTGTATCTCGTAATGGCAGGAATACATTAGTTTTATAAAAAAAATATTGCATAATAAATTATCCACATGTAGGTAATTTTGAAGATGAATGCAAGGGTTGTGCTTTGAAAGAAGACCAGTGACTTATAGCAAATAGTGTAAGAGAAATAAATATTTATATTCTGTGCTGGGTTTTTCTTATATGTTGGATGTTTGAAAAAGAGAGACTACTAAAGTTATTAACATTCCTATTTTCATAGCTAGAAATGAAATTCCCTCTCAAGTTGTTCATATAGTAATTTATTTCCTTGATAATAAAGTTGTGTATTTATTTTTCTCCACAGTGACAGTGTATTGGAACTTAGCGTTATGCCAAAAGATGAGGACATTCTTCAACTTGTAAGTTACATTTCTGATCTGAAATCTAAAATAAATGTCTCCATAGCATTCCTGCAAAAGGGATTCGGGTCTTTAATTAGCGTATTGAATGTAATGAAGCTTTGAATAATGCTATTTCTGTAGTTATACATTATTCCCCTCCCCCTCTTAATTTTTTGCAGTTGTAGTGCTATAAATAGGTAAAAAAAACGAAATAGAGAAAAATAACTTTTTGTGTTTGTTACAGTTCATTTTAATGGAATAAATAACACACTTCGTTAGCTTGAAAAGGATATTGAAAAATGTATATAAGAAGGTGAAAATAATCTGATTATCTTTAGAAAAATAGAGACAGAAACTATTTTTGAAGAAAATTATTTTCCTCTTGGACTAAGGGAAACATGTTTAGCTTTCTCTTTAATATGCAAAAAGTTCAGGTAGATTCTTTCATTTTTTTTGGCAATTACTCACAGAATTTGAACATAAGATTTACTGAAACTTAACATAAGGCAGGACTATGAATATACAGTACTTCTAATGGGAAAACAGGTTCTATTTGTTTGGCTTCCATTCCTCGGTAATGATATTAGATATTTCCTTTTCTTTATCTGCTCTTTGTTTTGTCCTGTGACCCAGCAGGGAGAAAGAGAGGTGATGGTAGTCAGTAATCCATCCATAGATGTTTGTCTATTAGCTCTTATTTTTGCTTTTGCCAGTAAACAGCCAACCAGCCAACCAACCTACCTACCTACCTACAGCAATTGTACAAAACATAATACAATATCACCATGGCGACATTACAGTTAACACTTAGAAGCCCTCTGGCATAATTTGGTTTTAACTAGCTTTGGGGCAGAAGCAGGGGTCTTTTTTTCATGCAGCATGGAGGCTGATTTGTTTGATGTAAAATTGACCCTTGGGGCTCCATAGTGAAGGCCTAGAAGAAGAAAGAGACACTGCACTCCTGAACCAAGCCTCCTGTTTGAGGAGAATCACAGGAGAGAGTTAGTTATTCATACATGCATGCATGGACGCACACACACACAGTGTGTGTGTGTATGTATGTATGTATGTACTGTATGTGTGTATACATATACATATATCGCCTTTATTATTTACCATCTTGTTATTGTAAATTTTGCAACACAGCAAATGACAAGTGTAAAATTCAAAGTGTTAGCATGACGCAGACTCTGAAAGCCTGTATCATAAAAATCCTTCCTCATTGTCAAACATTGGAGCCAAATTGAAAGTGGATTCATGTCTTCCTCAGTGCAACATATGAAGGTTGCCAATTCAACACAAGTGTCCTGCTTGTTAGAATATTTATGATGATCCAAAGGGCCTCGGATCTGGTAAGTCTACAGCAAAGGTTTTTAATGAGCTCTTTCTGTGCAGCCATCTATTCTCTTTGCCCATATAAAGAACTCATCAGACAATGATGAAGGATTTTTATGATACAGGCTTTCAGAATCTGTGTTATGCTAACATCCTGAGACGTCACTGTTTATAAAAATTATACAAAGTAAAATAAAATTAGGGTGATGGTGTTAGAAATAGCCTGAAATACTATTTTTGTACATAGGAGTTTATAGTTTTCTACCAGCTTTTATTTTCCCTCAGAAAGGCTCAAAATAGGACATGTTGCAATGTTCATTTTTTTCATTGCTTTCTGGTGGTTAAGATGTATGTGTGTTTGTGTGTGTGTATGTGTGTGTTTCCAGTTCAACTTTGCAAAAGTATGTCTTTTAACATTTAGAAAAGGCAAAAAAGTTCCTTTTTTATGCATTTAAGGTACGCTCTGTATGTGTGTCTGGGCATGCATATTTCAGGTTAAATTTTTCAAAAATATGTGTCTTTACCTTTCAGAAATGCAGGCTGTGGTTTAAAATTATTATTTCCTGCATCTAAAGGGCTGATTTTAAACTCACCCAAAACAAAACCTTATTAGGGCTTTCTTGATTGCAAAAAGTGTTCAAAATAGATTTTGCTTCAAAATATAGGTTTTCAATTCAGTAAAACTCTGGGTCGATGAAGGTTCTCAGTCATCCAGGTGGAACAGTCTGTGGCTTGAATCATGTCAACTGGATTTCTATTTTCTCAGTAGAAACGTTTCACTCCTTATCCAAGGAGCTTCTTCAGTCTGAGTAAAGTTAGTAAGGGAATCCTTACATATGTTTCTAGGGTGGCTGTGTGACCTTGCACCTGGGGCTAGGTCATGGTTATTTTGAGATGTTTATTTCTAAGTCCCTGGTCATTCCTTACATGGCTGGCGTGTCTGAAAAGATAAAACGGATATTTGGCAAACACCACATACCTGTATATTTCAAACCCACCAACACACTGAGACAGAGGCTTGTACACCCCAAAGATCAAACTCCAAAACACAAGGAAAGCAATGTAGTGTATGCAGTCCAGTGCAGTGAGGAGTGCTCTGAACTCTACATTGGAGAAACCAAACAACCTTTGTACAGGAGGATGGCCCAACACAGGAGAAGTAACACCACAGGACCAGAGTCAGCAGTTTATCTTCATCTAAAAGAAAAAGGACACTCATTTGAGGACATTAATGTTCACATTTTAGACAGAGAAGATAGGTGGTTTGAGAGAGGGGTCAAGGAATCCATTTATGCCAACTTGGAAAATCCTTCCTTGAATAGAGGTGGGGGCCTCAGGCATAACCTTTCCCCTATCTTCCTTCCTGCTTTGTCTTCTGTGCCTAGGAAGATTAAGACCATTTCGCAAGCTCAACAGCAGCAGGGTAATCTTAACGATCCTCTTTTAGATGATAAAGGGACTTAGAAATAAACATCTCAAAATAACCATGACCTAGCCCCAGGTGCAAGGTCACACAGCCACCCTAGAAACATATTTAAGGATTCCCTTACTAACTTTACTAAAACTCTGGGGTTACCAGACATCAACAATCATTACCTTTAGGGTTGGCAAGCAGTTTTTCTTAATGGGATTTGGTAACACATCATATCCAATAGAGTTCATGACCTGATGACATCTTTCTTTCTTTTAAAATTATTATTATTATAATTTTTTATTAAATATTTGCATATAAATAAAAGGTAAACATGAAATAATATGAAGTAAAAGTAAGAAAAAGAAAAAAGATAAAAAAGGTGTGAAAAGTAGTGCAAGTGAAAAAAAAGAAAAGATATATAAAGAAACAACTTCCAATCTTCTTTTCAGCAGTTACTAACAAAGTTATACTTCCTTTCTTCCCATATTCAACCCTTTTTAATCAGCAAATCTATAAATCACTAGTTCATTCCCCCCCCCCCCCATTTTCAAGTCCACAAGAAGTTTCCAGTCTTTAACAAAAGTACTTATTGTCTTATCCCTGCTCAAACAGGTCAATTTTGTCATTTCTGCAAATCCCATCATCTTAGCGATCCATTCCTCCATTGAAGGTATTTCAGTATATAATTTTCCACCTTTGTGCTTATAATAGTCTCGCTGCAATTAGCATGTACAAAACCAATCTTCCGAAGTCTTTTCTAATTGGCTATCCATAAGTCCCAGTAAGAAAAGTTCTGGTTTCATTTGAATGTTGATCTTTAATATTCTTTGTATCATTATATGTATTTGTATCCAATATTTTTTTACTCTTTCACAAGTCCACCATGCATGGTAAAATAACCCTTCATGCTTTCCACATTTCCAACACTGATTAAGAAGTACCTTTATACATCTTAAATAATTTTTCTGGTGTCATATACCAATAGTACATCATTTTGTAAAAGTTATCTCTTAAATTGTAACGCAATGTGAATTTCAGTCCTTTTAACCACATCCTCTCCCATTGATCCATCTGGGTATTATAACCAAAATTCTTAGCCCATTTTATCATGCACTCTTTAACTTGTTCTTTCATTTCAAATCTCAGCAAAAGTTTATACATTTTAGCAATCACATGTTCATCATTTGTACATAACTCAATTTCAAATTCTATCTTATGTTGTATAATTCCAGTTACTTTTTTATCTATATTAAATCTCTCTCTCAATTGTACATATGAAAACCATTGAAAACCAAATCCCACTGCAGTCAATTGTTCTCTTGACTTCATTTTAAGTTCCCCATGTTCGTGTATTAGCATATCTTGATATGTTAACCATTTCTTTTTGCCTGCTATATCTTTTCTATAAAACGCTTCGATCGTTTTAATCGATGTCACTGATTAAAACTCCCATAAGTTACTACACAGTATAACTACTGGTATCATATGGATCATATAAAAATGGGGGGGGGGAACCCTCCCTAAACTGGTTTCTTCCAGATATGCAGGACTTCCTATATGTTGGATAAATCATCAGATTTGGAACCAGCTTTGCCCACTTACTATTGTTAAACAGTTTAGCTTCCATGTAAAATAACTTTATTATTATTACAATTTAATGTTTACAATTTAAATGATCAGAAATCTTTTTAAAAATTCAAGATTGTTCAGATGCCAGAAATGGGGAGATATTATCTTGTTACCAGTGACGGTGGTTTGGATCCAGAGTTCTCCTGTGCAAACAGCAAGGCATTTCTGTTACTTTAAGGCAGGGGTGGGGAACCTTTTTTCTGCCAAGGGCCATTTGGATATTTATAACTGGGGATCGGGGGGGAGGGTTTCTGGGATTTCCACGGACCGGGGACCGGAGTTTGCGGGCGGGAGCCAATCACAAGCATTGGGGGGCGGGGTTTGTGGGCGGGAGCCAATCGCGTGGAAGGGGCGGGGTTTGCGGGCAGGAGCCCCACGGGCCTTATATGGCCCACGGGCCTGACTTTGGCCACCCCTGCTTTAAGGCAACCCTATGGAATTCTTTTAGTTTTTCTATCACAGTATCAGTTGCTTTCCACATGTTTTCTTGAACATAAGGAGTAGTTTGGGGAGAGATGTGGAGGTTAGGTACAGGAACTAGAAGAGCTTCATTGTATCAGCACAGTTTCATATAATTTTATCTGTCCAACTTACTCTGATTTAATAATAATTTATTAAACTTGTATGTCACACAACTCTCAATGACTTTGGGCAGCTCACAACAATTGAACAAAGAAACTGCAATAAAACCAGTAAAACATAGATAATAATTTGTTAAATTATAAAGATAAAAGATGGCAAGTGCGATGAAGCGAGGGTTCTCACTCTCCCTCGCTGAAGGCCTGGATGAAGATCCAGGTTTTCATGGTTTCATTTCAGTAAATTTAAGGCATTATCAGCAGTTTCAGGGGAATAACTGGACCTGAAGAAAGTATCAACAAAGCCATCCTATATGGCATGTCCAACATGCAGTGAGTCTAGGCTGACAGTGTAGATATCCTTTTGGAATTTGCTAGAAATCCATGTAAATGTAAATGACATTATTTTAATTATGACTCAGTTCAGCTTTTCTGATTCTCACCAAGAAAAGGTCATAATAACAAAAACAATAGGAAAAGCATGATGGATTTTGTGCCAAACAGTGCAGACCATTTGTGATGGACTGCCTGACAGATCATGGGAGCACAGATAATTAAGACAATTAAAGGAGAGCTTTTACAGACAATAATATTGAGTCCAGGGGCAGGGATAAGTGTGAGAAAGATATTCGGAATAACTCCACCTCAGTTACACTAGGTATAAGTTCTGTAGGATAATTATTTTGGTAGGTAATAAAGAATTTTTCTGGAAGTCAAAGTTTTGTTGTTGTTTTGACTTTGATTGCCTCACAGGGCTAGACACCATTGCATAAAAATGACAAAAGGGGAAAGGTTTTATTCACATTATTCTGTGTTATTCACCAACATTTTTAACTTTTAGAAAATGAATTAGAATTAGTGGATGGTCCCTTTCTAAACATATTATGATTTTCTCCTAAGTGTTAGAAAATTAGATATTGACTTTATTTCCTAAAGCATCTGTAGATGAGCATTTGTGATGTTTCCTGTTAACTGAAACAGACTGTCCTGAACATAATTACACAGTGGTTTGTAACAAGTTAGGTTTTTGCTAGGTCCCAATTCATACATCACACTGTGACATTGTTATTACTTCCCTGGGTGCTTTGGGGAGAACTCATAGGAGTCCATTAAAATTTCTGTGCAAACTTACCGTGTTTACATATAAGTTCAGTGTTAATAGGACAAGCCTTGGCTTGGCATGCTCCATTTCTTCCTTCTTGGAAGGTGCATTTCTGATTAATCTTCACTATGAGTTATAAAAGCAAGTCAACTTTATTACTTGCAGTTTGAAGAGGCTCGTTTCGAATCTCTGGTTCAAACATATCCCTGAAAAATTATTCTACGTTAGTAAGCCTCAATTAAAATTAACTGTAATTTACTCAGGTTCAGTTGACTCAATGAGTTTTAGTTAATTAAAAATGTAAGTGAAGCTTCTGAACTCCTTTCCATATTGGGGGTAGGTGGAGAGCTTATGACCTCCAAACTTCCACAGGCTTATCCTAATCATGCTAAATAATTACATATTAAGGTTACCTGTATTAAGAGGTTTACAATAGTCCAAGGAAGGCTTCCCTAATTTGCATCCATCACTCTCTGTACATCTTTTGAGTTGAGTGAAGAGGATGGCAGCTTCTGTGATGTAGATATTTGTCATCTTATGTTACTTCTTCTTAAAGCAATGGATTATCCATAAATTTTAAAATGTATTCAGTCTTCAGATCTGGTGTGAACCAGTGTTTCAATACAGGCTTTTTATTTTACCTGCCACATCACATTTCAACTAAACTCATTCCTATATCTTCCAGTCATCATTTTTTCATGGCTAAGTCCTGGAAATGAATATTGTGGAATGCCTTTTAGTTCCACTGAATTTCTTCTGAGCTGGGATGGGGCTTTTCTCAAGTATTTATTCCAACTGGATGCTGGTTGGCAGCTGGTTTCCATAGCTCCCTGACACAGGAAACATTCTAATTTGTAGTTCAGTCTACTGGTCAGTTTGTGCTGTGCAGTTTTCTTTATATTCTAAAGGTAGACTAGATAACCTCGATTGTATATTAATTCACTGTCGACACACATAGCCTGGTAGGTTCAGAAACAGGATGTAGTCGAGGTGCTTAAGGACCATGTCTTCTGATAGCCTATCTACAATGGTATATTTCTCTATGTCTCAGGTAAGGAACTAATACGTACAGCTTAATTAAAAGGTAACAGGGCTGTCAGAGATACAGTAGCAGAGGTGAATTAAGGATGGATTGGAAGAAAGCCCAAATTTTCTCCATAAAGGGTTACCTTAATTGCTAAAGCTTTTGCTGTTGTAGTAGTAGTAATAGGAGGTGATGATGATAATACTAATAGAAAAAATAAAATAGTCTGAAATTTCAGTTCTTTTATGCAGCTTCTGGTTTTATTTAATGTTGTATAATATTTGTGTCCTCTCAAAATTATAAGGTGGCATATCACTTTAAAGCCTTTTGGCAGAGTGCTTTACTGCTAAAGCATTGGAGTTAACTGAGTTAACTGCCCTTGGATCCCTTTGATGGAACTTCAGTCATGACTAACTTGTCTTGTTGATTTCAGCAGGCCTAACTGTAATTAAGTTTGGACCAGTCTAACTAATTCAGTAAAAAGTAAATATAAATATAAATGCTGTATCTGTACACGGAAGTCTTACATATTTGGTATCACTGTAAAAATTTACTTTGAGTTATATATTTTTCTGTATCTAGCTGTATATATAGTGAATGGCCATACTTGAGCTTTTAAGAAAAATAATCAAAATGAATGATTATTGTTATTATAGTTATTATGGCTGCCCATTCCAAAAGGCTCTGATTTCCAAAAGATTTACCTCTAGATAAATGTGACATCTTGTTATATATTTTTAACATTCTGTACTTTTTAATATTTTTTGTTAATAGAAAATGGACCAGGAAATGGTTTGCAACTGATTATAATCACCTCCACAGCTTTACATTTTTTCAAGCTAATTTTTAATGTCTGCTTTTCAGTATCTTGCAAAGGTGCAGATATGAGAATAAATACTATATTTGTACCTACATTAGACTAGGGAGGCAGTATAGGCATATTTCAGAGTGTCACTCAACATGTTGTTTCCTTAGAATGCACCATTGCTTAATTTTCCAGATGCATTTTTCCACTGTATCTGCTTCCCCGTTTTCTTCTCTTAATCTGAGAAATACACAAATGCAGATTGTATATTTTCTGATATAACCGATACACCTTACAGTTGAAGCACAGCCAGTTCCTAATTTGTCATGGAAGGAACAGCAAAGATATACAAAATGAAAATGATCACATGGTGAGAGTGGTGTTTTTTTTTTAATGAAAATTATTCTGAAATCATCCTTCTAATGTCAGATGTAGAGTCAGCTGACGGCTTGTGGCTCTGTTCAGATGTATGAGGGGAAGGGGTGCACAGATTTAAAATGCATAATAAAGCCCTTGTTTCGTCATCTGGAAGCAGGGATGGTAGCAGCTCAGAGGAGATGAAAGACTGTTATGTTGCTCTAGGAGAAGGGATGCCTTGTGGCACACGCAGAGGGCTCCGTTTGCAGCAGGAAAGATGCACTGAAGCAACACAGCACAAGCGTATTTTCTTTTTTCTGGAAGGCTAGGGAATAAACGCAAGAAGCAGGTAAAAACCTGGGACTGACATGCTCACAAGAAGGCTGAAGTTATTGTGTACGCTCCGGTGCACTTTAGCTGTCTTGGTACCTTCCAGAGAAATCGGTGTAGCTGTATTTTTAGCTGGCTCTGTATTCAGCATCAATATGACAACATAATTCTATCTTTACATACATAAGCAGCTTTTACTATGTTTTCCTGTTTTCTGCCAGCTGCAGTTTTCAAAGGATATTACAGCACTGGTAAGAAATGTACTGAAGCCATTTCTCTGATTTTTGTAAGGCATGTGTTTCTTCGTAGATCTGCAAGAATCTGGATTGTTAAAACCTGCAACTTGCTGAAAGCAAGCTAGATCTGCTGGTTAGCTGAATCTCAATTGTAATAGCGATCCTGTTATCACTTTAACGTGTGCCTGTGTTAGATATTTGGATTTTATTTAATTTAAAAATTGCTTATAATACTTTGTTTGCATTTAACTAATGCTCGCAGTAAAATTTATCAAGCTGTGTGTTTTAAACGCCTCGCCCTTTTCATCCTTAGCACTTGCTCTCCATCTAATGTTTATGGCTGCATTTAGGCTTCTACAACTGTCTAATGCTAAGGCAGGGCATGTTGATTTGTCTGAATGGAGCATGTTATGATTTGAGCAGGAAAAGCTGTAATAGAATACCACACATAAGCTGTGTTTGTTTTAAAAGCATCAGGAGAAGATATCTGCATTGTCAATTCTTAAATTTTCTATTACTATTACAGGAAGTCATTGCAAAGTATAAAACAATAGTGTTTGTAATGTTCTGGGGAGACCTTGCAAATAATGCTGTTGTTGCTAGTTATAGAAATAATGTAATACAAAAGGAATAATGCAAAATTTAAAATAAATATTTTCTCTAAGAATCAGATTTTTAAAATACATGGTAAGATCAAAATTATGAAGCATACAAGGAAAAAAATACCTTAAGACAGGCTGTCTTTCACACTAAGGAGTGCTTGAAAATACTTATCAACAATGTATGTTGGGGATGTCTTTGAGTTAAAAAATGGCACTACTGTGAAGAGTGTGGAATTTATATAAGTAACATGTAAGTTTATTCAAAGGGAGGGTGGGCGTTGGCTGGCAACAAAGACATTGCCACTGTCTAGTTGTGTTAGATACAGGAATTGTGCCTTTTAGAAAAGCCACTGGATCAAATGCAGAGGCTTCTTGCTGTTTCTATGTGACAACAAACTGCAAATTTTTGAGGGTAACAGTTTTCCTTATTTAACCTGTCGATATCTACAGAAACCTAGCTTCTAGCATCAGAAATATCAAGAGGGAAGAAGAGATTTAAAGATGTCACAGGGAAAAAAACTAGTTTATAATCACAAATCTCTCTCTTGCAAACACTTGCAGCATTTGCAAGAATGAATCTCTCTCTCTCTCTCTCTCTCTCTCTCTCTCTCTCTCTCTCTCTCTCTCTCTCATATTCTAGCAAATGCTGCATCTGTATATATGGAGCATGCTTCTTTTTGGAGACTTTTCATGCTATATTTTCATCCATGGGAAATAGTGGTAGAAAGAATTTGACATTTCATGTTCACTGAACAGCAAACCTTAGTAGAGAGCACCTATTGTATTCTTTATGTATAAGAAGTCCATTTCTGTCAAAGAATTTAGCTTTACTGCATTCATCTCCCTGAAATAAAGTGATAGTTTCCCACCAAATACTTACTGACTTAATTACTTTTAAAATTTTCTGTGCACAGGCATATTCCCAGGATGCCTACCTGAGAGGCAACGAAGCCTATAGTGGTAATGCTCGAAACATACCTGAGCCTCCACCAATATGTTATCCTCGATTAACACCTCCAGCTTCTGTCATGGCACAACCTATTGAGAAAGCACCTCCTGACTCATCACTGGGAAAGCAAACAAGTAGCAGAGCTGTACGGCCATCAGCACAACCTGAAAAGGCCTACAGGAAGGAAATACAAGTGCCTCCATCTCCAACAGATATTGCAAAATCTAACACAGCTGTCTGTATTTGTAACGAGACTATAAGAACTGTTGTTGTGCCTTCTGAGAAGGCTGTAGATTTCTCATCGGTTAGAACAAATCACACTAGTCCATCACACCGGACAGAGGATATAAGATACGGTTTCAAGGAACAAACCTCTCTAAAAACAAAAGCACGAACCACTTCACCTTCCTCTTCAATGTCCACTGCCATTGTACTTCCCCAGACTCCACTTACAAGACCAATAGATCCCCCAGGAATAGCTAATGATTCTGGAAACTATGGAGGGCACCCAGAAGGAGCTTCAAGTTGTAGATCTCCTTCTCAGAGTCTAGGTTCTATCGCTACTAATCACTACACTTCTCCAGGTGCCCATCAACACATAGACTGGAAAAATTACAAAACCTATAAAGAATACATTGATAACAGACGCTTGCACATGTATGGTTGCAGAACCATACAGGAAAGGTTAGATAGTTTAAGAGCAGCATCTCAGAATACAACAGATTATAATCAAGCGGTAGCAAATTGTACTGGTTCACAGGTACGTCGCAGAAGCACCTCTCATGATAGGATCTCACAGTCTGTACAGATTCGGCAAAGGAGTATATCCCAGGAAAGACTTGAGGATCCTGTATTACTCAAAGAGTGGCCAAGGAGTGCTTCACAAGATACTCTAACTTCACCAGTTATCAGCCCCCGAAATCATAGGACACGCTCCTGGGACTATTTAGGCAAACAGGGTGAAGCAGTGGAAAATGTTCACACTGAAAATCTTGCTGCAGATTCAAGCAGAGCCAGAAAAAAGACTTACAAATGTACTGGATTTACTGAACAAGATGATCGGCGAGGCATTTATGAAAGACCGCGGCAACATACCTTTCACCTGTCTCTTCGTGGTTCAAATTTTTCTATGGCTTCTGGTGCTTATCATTCAGATAGCAGACAAATAAGCAACCGAGCCTTAGGACCCTTTTCTCAGTTCCAGAAGGTTTCACCAGATGTAAAAGTGCTGCAGCCCTCCAGAGATTTGCCAACCGCTGGAGCTTTAAAGTCTGCAACCATTTTTCAGGAAAGATCATCTCACTCAACAGCTAGAAGCACAAGAAGCAGTTCTCTGAAGACCTCTGTACTTCATGCAGCAAAGCCATCATTTCCCCTTAATCAGAGTCTGGATAGTGCTACTTCTAAAGACCAAAGAGAAATTAATCATGTGCACCATAGTGGTTTGCTAACTCAACAATCAAGGATACATGCAGAAAGTCTACCAGATCACAAACTAGAAATGGGCAAGGCTAATCTTTCCCCTGTTTCCTGCACAGCTTCTGCCAAATTTGTCCCACCAATGAATGAGCACTTAACTACCTCTGCTAATTTAGATGTCTCTGTCAGACAAAAGAGTCAAGATTTTGAAATAGAAAATGTAAAACAACCTGAGGTTCAACCAATGGATGTGGCAAATGAGGAGGAAGTTGTCTTGCGGGAAAAGTCTCCTTCTGGCCATCAAACACCACAACTTTTGCGACAACAATCCTATATTTTAGCTGTAAACGATCAGGAACCTGCCTCTGAGACCACTTGTTGGTTACCCAATGATGCACGCCGAGAAGTTCATATAAAAAGAATAGAAGAAAGGAAAGCCTCTAGCTCAAGCCCACCTGGTGATTCCTTGGCATCGATTCCATTCATAGGTGAGCAAAACCATCCATTTCCCCCCCTCTGAATTTGATATATATTTGGGTCTTCCATTTAATCCTTTTACATGAATATACTGTTTTATTCAGTGTAGTTAGTTTCCTAAACTGTAATTTTAAAAATGCATTTGAACTCCAGAGTGCCTACTAGGGCCCTTGAACATTCTACCAGCATATTATTCTCAAATCAGATCTTCTATTGTTGCAGTCCAAGACTAGTATACATGCAAAAATAAGACTAAAACTGCAGTAGGGGAAGACCAGTGCAGAATGTGCTAGAAATAGTTTTTAATTGTTTGTAACTGTTTTAATGGGTAAATTACGTTGATTGTTTAATTTTGTTTTAATTGTGTACGCCACCCAGGGTCACATGCAAGTGAGATGGGCGGCTATACAAATTCAATCAATCAATCAATCAATCAATCAAAGCACTAAAAGTGAACAATGTAAAACTACACAAAAGAAAAAAAAAGTAAACCTGCTAAAAACCACTGAGGACATAACATCCTGTGCCATAAAATAGCTGAAATTAGGCCTCAATCTAAGGGAGGGGGTAACTTACAAACCCTAAGAGCTATCTGATTAGAAAATAGAGATTAACATTTAGAGGTTAAATCTTAGAGTTAAAAGGTTGGGGGATAAAAATAGCTTTTTCACATTACACTACTTAAAATGTTTATGAGCCTGGGCAGAGACACCGACAGAGCAAGGTGGTCATGCATGCATACGTGTATACATAACACCATTCCAGACCCCGAATAAATATGCAAGGCTGTGAAGCTTATATTGAAGTTGCTTCTTTGCACCTTTTCCCCACCCCTTTGAGTTCTGATTATTAGGTTAATATTGCAGCTATCTGACTGAAGGAGATTTCTCATTTGTCTGTATGTGTCATTCATACTAACATGCTGATTGAATGGGAAAAGTCCATATTTACATAAATATCATATTAGTCTACAAGAGTGTCATGGGGGATTTGTTGCCATATTGATTTCAATAGAACTTAATAATAATGCTGAATTTTTTAAAAAAATACAGCATTGATTTTGTATTGATATAAGCAGCACTAAAAAATTGGTGGTGATATGGTAAATTTTAAGAAATTCTGCTTTATCCAAAATGATCTACTAAAGTCAGTGTTTCTGTAAGCAGCTTTAGCTGCAGTGCTGTGCAGATTTGCATGGTGTATGTCCCATTGAAACCAGTTAGACTTATTTCTAATTGCATGCCTAAGGTTAAAAGCATGCCTAAGGTTATCTTATTTAAAAGGTATATTCCTGCCAAAAAAAAAAGCCCAACTTTTAATGAATGAGCAAAACATTTCCTATTAATGGCATTTATTTAGCCAATTTGTCATTCCCCATCTTGGGCAAAACGTTTAAAATGAAAAAGAATAGAATCAGTATATGTGTGAATATCTTTCAAGTTCAGGAATAATATGAAATATAAAGAATAAGAATGCCGGGCAGAATATAATAAATATAGGGATTAGGACGATCTTAAACAATTGTTGCTGAGAATAGGATGCTTATCAGTTTGCAAATATGGAAAATAAGATTCTGCTCATTATATAAGAAAAAAGGCTGCCATGAAAGAACTGGCAAAAAAGGGTCATAGCAATATATTGACCAAGATAGATTAGGGGAGGAAGGGGGAGAAATAGATTTCAGTTAGAAAACAAGTTTGTCTGCATGTGTCTGTATTTCCAAAATGCACTTGATGCAGTATTAATTGCAGGTTCTGACATACTTACATGTGACTCCAAATTGTGACAGTCTTTAAACCAGTTTCTAATATGGTCTTAATATGTAATGATGGCTGCTCCACACAAATATATGCTGCAGTATAATTGCATAGGTAGTTTATATACACATACATACATACATACATACATACATACATACATACGTGTGTGTGTTTGTAGGATAGCTATGTTACGACATTTTTGGAGAGATTAAAAGGAAGAATAGTGAGAACAGGACGTACCCATATAACCTAGTAACACTCCCCTGCCTGATCAGTTAGGTTAGTCAGTTAAATATGTTTTGATTCACTAAAATGGTATCTAGTTTCATTGGGGAAAAGAATTTAAAATAATGTTATTAATTTTAATGGAAGCATGATAGAGACCACACCTTCTGTTACAGGCAATTCTTTCATACACAGGAGGAAATGTCTGCTATTACATATGTTTATTGTTTAAAAATCAAGTAGAATATGCTTACAGCTTCATTTTTAACTTTTAAAAATTTATGCTAATATAATTAAGTAAAAATTATAAGTTAATTTTCTTAGATTTCTTTAATTGGTACGCAACACTGATACATATGCTGTTATTCTGTTTAAGTTCATGGGAAACAATTTTGTCTAAAATAAGGATGTCTCAATGGCAGGTTTTAGTTATTACACTGCAGTCTTACCCAGGATCCAGCAGTGAAATGATAACAAACCTTCCCAATTAGTCCAGAAAAGTAACTGAACTACAAAATGTTTTAAAATACTTGTGGTGTGTATATATACTCTTTCTTCAGAATTATTAAACAAATGGAAAAATAGGTACCCAATAAAAGCATGCCTTTAATTTAATTTAATTTATTTATTTTCTATCCCGCCTTTATTATTTTTATAAACAACTCAAGGTGGCGAACATACCTAATATTCCTTCCTCCTCCTATTTTCCCCACAACAACAACCCTGTGAGGTGAGTTGGGCTAAGAGAGACTGACTGGCCCAAGGTCACCCAGCCGGCTTTCATGCCTAAGGTGGGACTAGAACTCACAGACTCCTGGTCTTTATTACCTAGAGGTCATTCTTATTTGCCACAGGTAAATAAATGTTTGGACATTTTCAGATCTGATATGATTTAAATGTTCAGATAAGAAATAAGAAATGTGTGCTTCCCTAAATGTTGTTAGGCTCCAGTTGTTTCAAAATTGGAAAGCCATAGGTTCCTTTCCTAATTTAGTCTATATATCAAAATGAAAGCCATAATTTGGTACACAGAATACTGACTTGTCAAGAATCATAACACAATTCTTTCAAAAAAATTACAGATAAACTTTCTTTGTTTTGTCAGTTTATTTATTTATTGGTAAGGTATTGAGGGGCGTGGTGGCTCAGTGGGTAAGACGCCAGGCTTGTCGATCGGAAGATCGCAAGTTGGGAGGTTCGAATCCCTAGTCCTGCGTGGCGGAGTGAGCTCCCGCACTCGCCCCAGCTCTTGCCAACCTAGCAATTCGAAAGCATGCAAATGCAAGTAGATGAATAGGTACCACTTTGGTGGGATGGTTACAGCGTTCCGCGTGCGTCATGCCGGCCACATGACCGCGGAAGCGTCTTCGGACAACGCTGGCTCTTTGGCTAACCAACGGAGATGAGCACCGGCCCCTAGAGTCGGACACGACTGTGCGGGGGGAACCTTTACCTTTACCTTTAAGGTATTGATGGGCTGGCACTGGGAGATGGTGAGAGAGATGGTAGCAAGAGTCTGCTGCTATTGAATGACAGTAGAGGAAGTTCCGGGGAGGGGAGCAGTATTTGATAGTGAGCATTGGAAGGCAGCAATTGATGTTTGGAATAGTAGCATGTAAATATGCAGCTGTTCGGTGGCCAGCTTGGTCCAGCATGTGTGTCCCTTCTCAGTGGAGACAGCCACTTATCAACTCTTGCAAAAGTGAATCCCACCTTACCAGCTGCATTGATCAGCATTAACTCTTACTCTTCACCAAACTGAATACATAGTAAAGATAAACAATAGATTATTGTTGACCTGGTTGCTCCCAGTTTCTCATGTTCTGTCCATGACAGTGACTAGTGAAATATTTTCAGAATATCCCCAGAAACCTGCTTTCTGATAGAATGTATAGAAAGCATGGGACCATTTTTCATTGGTCTGTGGGGAAAAAAATCTGAAGTCCAGGGTTGAGTAATATTTTTATTACAATCAAAGTGGCCCAAAACAATGTGCACATTTTAAATTCCTAAGGAAGAAGTTATAAAAAGCTAGATGTGGAAGAATTGAGAAAATCTAAAAATCAGTCCAGATATTTTAGCCATTAGGTTTGCAAAGTCAGTCCCAAATTACATATATAATCCCCAAATCTCAAATAGATATTGACATAATGTAAGGGTAGCCTGAATTTACAGATAATACTGGACCAAGAAGCTTAAATTATAGTTTGTTGTGAACTAGTTATAGTAGCTGAGTTCATGTATAATGCAAAGCTGTACTGGTTGGGTTCACTCATGTTGCCAAAATAAAAACAAACCAACTGTATTATAGCATAGCATTATCTTTGAACCAGATCTTTATGAAAAGACTTGGAAATCATTGCTGATCTTTTACGTATTCAATTGAATCTTATACGTATTCAATTCCCTGGATAGTTAAATAAAATAGTTTTAACCACACTATAACATTATGCACTTGTATAATATTGGTTATGGTACCTGCTTTAAATAAATCAGGATTACCCTTGTAAATTTACATATTTGGTTGCAAGTTTATGAACTTGCTTACAAGGGGATTCAGAATGTGGTAAACTGCACCTCCACTAATGGTGATATAAGACCAAAATTCACAGGGAAAAGAATGCATGTGGCTGATGATTTTGCTGGGTAATTTGCTCAGTCAACATTATCTCTGAATCATCATATAGGTTTGTTGGACTTCACACTATTCATAGCTTACAAATATGTGAATGAGCCCACTGAAGCTCAAGACTTACTTTCCATTCTTTCTGTCAGTATGTCCTCCAGGAAGAGGTTGGGAGCATATGCTTCCTGGTTTAAACTAACATCAGGTTTTCTGTTGGGCCAAGCCAAAGCTAGGCTAAGCTGTGGTTGATTGAAAGGAGCCAAGAGCAAAAACAAACAACACCCAGTTTTATTTGGTTTGTTTCAATATACAACAAATGCACAATTTTTATCTAGCCAAGGGCCATACTAAACCTTTGACTGACATGTCTGCGAGGTCTGGACAGAAATTAATATTAACACAGTACACAGGGTTAGTTTCCATATGTTTAATAATTTTCAATTTCTGTCATAATTCAATTTACAATTTACTGTCAGTTTTTGAAGCAGCCACATTCACAATTTTTAGGTGCACGTGCCTTGGACCCTCTGGTTTCCTTTTCTGGTTTGGATTAATCAGTTTGGCCTGGCTCAATGAAATGAAATGAATGAAAAGAAATGAATGAAAAGAAATGAATGAAAAGAAATGAAAAGAATGAAAGAGTTTCTTTAGTATTAATTGGTTTGATGCAGATTTATAGGACCACTTTAAGCTAGATTGAATATGGATCTTATTCAGTGATGTTTGCATTAAAATAAAAGAAGTATTTGCAGGTTGTTCCTTTACATGTTTTCCTTTACATCAGACATCATAGTAAACAGAAGTACTACTATTTCTATTTTGTTGAAAGTAAGAATATTTGAATTTTTTAATACTAAATTTTTGATCTCAAGGGGGAAAATGGCATGCAATAGGACTGTCTTAGCTTTAAAAATACATCAGATTAATCTATAATCAGATGAATTTTTAAAAAGTTGCTTTCTATGTAAACTAGTTCCTGTGGATCACATTCTCAGTTCTGTAATTTTTAATTTTGGTAATACGTAACTGAATGTGCACAAAATGGGGAAAATGTTTTGTTTTGAAACGATGGATGGATGGATGGATGGATGGATGGATGGAATAAACCATTGCATTCCATTCCATAGGTTCTGTGGAAATGTTTTAGGCCAGCCACAGTTTAGCACAACCCAAACCCAGGATGCTTTGGCTGCCCTTCGTTTCAAATAAAAAAAGGAACCTTGCCTTCTCTCTCCACTCTTCCCTTCAGCAGCTCCCAGCATGATGTATTTCATCTACCCATCCCATATTTCAGTGCCTTTCCTTCCTTTCCTCACCTCTCAGCTGCTGCCAGTCTCATACTGCAGCAAATCCCATCAGCCTACCTGCCCCTAATCACCCCAGCATCTCTCATCCTCCACCAGTGACCCATACCTCACAGTATCCCTGCTCCTGATCTTCCCCCGTGCCTGCCCTCTCTCCCTTCAGCTGGCAGGATTCTTGGGTATTCCTCTCACATTTTTTCAAAATGAAAAAAACTGGGACATTTCTTTTCTCTTTCTGAGCTGTAATATGGGTAATATGTGGTCTGGCTTTTTTTAAGTATACTTAATTTTTAAGGTGGTTAGATTGTTTCAAAATTTATTATAAATCATAATTATAAAGATTTGAAACAAGAATGATACATGTCCCACTCCTCCTTTTCCTAGCTTGTGGACATCACAGCCATCTATGTTTCCTTAATTCAGGGGTGGGCAATGTCAGGCCCGTGGGCCGTATAAGGCCCGCGGGGCTCCCGCCCGCATACCCCGCCCCTTCCACGCAATTGGCTCCTGCCCGCAAACCCCGCCCCCCAGTGCTTGTGATTGGCTCCTGCCCGCAAACTCCGGCCCCCGGTCTGCGGAAATCCCAAAAAAACCCGTCCCCCACCCCACCCCCCCGGTCCCCGGTTATAAATAACCAAATGGCCCTTGGCAGAAAAAAGGTTCCCCCCACTCCTGCCTTAATTGGACAGATGATGATTTGTGCGAACTATTTTGGTTACTTGTTTGAGGCCTTTCCAAATAGTCATTTCAGAAAAAGTCCTGATTCGCTGATGGGCTGCTTTTACAGAGACTTTGGAGCTTGCCTTGTTTCCGTTATGTCACCTGCATTCATGAAGAGTCTTCTTTACACAAAAGTGCACATGGGGCTTTAGAGCCAGAATGAATGTTTTAAAGCCATTTCTCATGCCAGCTCTGACTGATACTCCTAAGCAGTATGTAGTTGTAATCATGTCTCATAGATCAGGGAATATTGCTCCCTGGGGCTTAAGATTTTGGTCTGCTTTGTTTTGGACAGCAGAAGCCCTGCCATGTTGCAAACTGCTTTGGAAGCTCCTTCAAGCTTCACAAATTGTTTCTTTTTCAGCAAGAGAGGCTATTATTTCTAAAGCCCCTTGGATTTTAGGAGCCAGGTTGCATGGGTTTTTTTGGCCCTAGCTGTAATATTGATTTATATATAAAAAAATCTGAAACAAAGTTCACGTTGGAAATTTGATGCTCTGTGACTGTCTTGCAGCAAAGTTGTGGTTTCACTTTCGAAGCAGTGAGAGGCTTTTTAAGCTGTCTTTTAGCTGTCTCTTATAGTTTGCAGAAGATTTTCTGTGATTGCTTGTATGTGATACAGCTTTATCAGAATATTACATAAGATACTGAAACAAAAGTAAAAGAGTATGTTCAACATAATTTGATTAGCTTTTTTAATTAAAAAATGAAGACATTTGAAAGATTGACATCCTAATTATTGGCTAATCAAAAAGAGGCCATGAAATAGCGCAACTTTTCAGTAGAACATACATCTATTTCTAATACTTTGGTTTCTGTTATGATATTATGGCTTCCTCAGCTTCATCCTTCACACCCTACTGCATTACAGATAGGCTAATGTGAAGCTCATTGCAGGAAGACTGCTTTGAATATTTTGAACAAATGGACAGTGTTTTGTGTCCAGATCTTGCATATCAGCTGATTAGACTATACATATGCTTCTTTGCCTGACAGTACAATAGAACTGATTTTTATCAACATTGTTATTTTCTTTCAATTATACAGAAGTAGTTTTGGTTTTGAGGATTCTACAAACCTTTTTGTAGGAGAAATGCCGTGTATTCTGAGAAATTGTGTCATGTTATAGACAAACATTAACAGTTTACAGTATGAGTTGAGTTGCTCCAAATAAAGCATTTCTTGATAAAGATGTTAAATTGTGATTGAAGCTTGAGGCATAAAAACCACAGCAAATATCATTATTTCCAGAAACTTATGTTGAGAACAATTAACAAGGGAAACCTACTTTATAGAGTATAAGAAATCTCTCTTTTTTTTAAGGTATATGTTTTTGGGATCTGCTTTTTAAAAAGATTGAAAAATAAAGTCAGCATTGATAAATTGTATTTGTTTAAATTAAAAAAAAAACAAATCATGTTTTTAAGGTTTCAAAGCAGTAACTTTGAAAAGAGATTTTAGCTCTGTGTGTATGAGAGAGAAAAATATATATATTTTAATTTAGATTGTGAAATCATACTCCTATATCAGATGCTTAGGGAGAGCATAATAGAATTAATAAATCTACCTACTCTAGAAAACTTGAGATGTTTTTGTCTGTATGTTGGTGTATGCGAGTGTGAACCAGAAAAGTTTGAAGCTACAGACCTTGTCTCCTTAAAGCAGAGCCATCAATTACTCTTTGAAACCACAATGCAGTACATGCTGATTTGTTCATTCAAGAAAAGAACAAACCTCTGTTTGTAAAGGCTTGCATATCTCAATGGGCCTTTCAGAAGCACACCATATTAAAATGCACAGCACCTAGAACTATACGTATTAATTATCACAAGACGACATGCTTACGATCTGAGTTTCTGTGCAGTTCTGTCTTATATATGGAAAGGACAGTGAGAAGTCTTATTATTTCTGGTGTTTCATAGATCAGGCTTTGTGTTATCTTCTGGAACTTTTTTGGATCTTGACAATTTCTACAACTCTGAGACGCTTTCAAAACATTTAGGCTTTCTTGAACATTAAGGATGGCTCTGGTGGCAATAGAAACTACAAGATGTTGGATATGTACAGACTGTGATAAATTATATCAACAGTTACTGGAATCTATAATTGGTATGTAGCATAGCAGATGTTGATATTTCAGAGATAACGTTGTGGATCTGATTGTTTTAAAAGGTTCATTGGGTAATTTTTGCTTCTTCATAGATTTTCTGTAAAAATAATAGCATTTATTTATTTATATTTATATTTCAAATTTAGTCACTGCCCATTTCACCCAAAGAGCGACTTAAATTTTCCTTCTTTTGCTGGAGGGTCATTATAATAAATGGGCTTGTTGTTTTTGCCCAACTTTAAAATAGTTACTGTTGCATTCGTTTTGAAAACTTATTTATGTCGGCCAGTTAATAGTGTTGATTTTTTTTAAAAGGTTGATTATTTTGACAAATATCTTTTATTTAAAATATAGGTAACCTGTTATTAAAAGCTTTTCTAATAATGACAGTGTATTGATTCAGCTCAGTCTGTGTTCAATATTTGTCCAATTCTTTTGTAAATATGACTATTATATTTTGCCTATAATAATATAATTAAGTTATTGAATGGATTCTTAAACTTTGAGGGAGGAGGAAATGGCACTTTTACCAAGTATAGCAAATAATTGTAAGCGATTATTGCATACAGTGTGTCCAGTAGTGCCTTCAGAACATCATGCTACACCAACATACATTGGCATTCTGGGTGCTCCCTGGAGGCCCTCCTAGTTTTCCCATATTGGGCCAACTCTTGATCTTTTTACTAAAATATACTAATTTGCTGTATATTTTTTTGTAGATGAACCGGCCAGTCCTAGTATTGACCATGACATCACCCACATTCCAGCTTCTGCTGTTATTTCAGCATCTTCCTTGCGAGCACCCACCATCACCACCGTTCCTCCTAGTCCTACTGCTCTAGTTCCTTTAATTCGACGTCAGCTATCTTACGGCCATGGTTAGTTTACGGTTTCAAGCTGTTTTAGCTAAATTCAACAAAACTTGCTTATTTTTAAGAGGTGGGGGATTTGTTTTTGCTTTGGTTACAGAATCTATTAGGACGAGTGTCTTAGATGATCAATTCCCTGCAAAAAGTGAAAGGTCCAAATCTTATGATGAAGGACTTGATGACTATAGAGAAGGAAAAATGTAAGTCCACCATACCTATAAAAATATAAATGTGCATCTCTGGATGTCTTATTCAGGAATTTCTTTAAAAATGTTCACTAAAATATCTACTTTCCATCTATAGGGCCATAAAGCATGTGCCAAGCTTAAAGGGAATTAAGGTCAGTAACCTTGTTTCAACATCATTTATCTGCTGTGTAAATAACATTAGTATTGCATGACTAAGCATTAAGATGAACCTAGGTACGTGAGAATATAGACTTTGCTCAAAGTTTAATGGTGCTTTTTGGTTTAATGACCAAGCACCCACTTTGTGGATAGAAGGCATTGGCCTTTGCCATTTAAAAAGATCAGACAGCATTTGATGGAGAAGTCCTTTTCCTGCTGTAGACAGGATGGCACACTCTCTGAGACATAAGTGCAGCTAACTTTAAATTGTTACCACTTGTGTATTAAAAGGAAACCGACTGGCTGAGTTATATGACAGGGCTTTTCATTGGGATAGTTCATTGGGGCTTGTTCTCAGCCACTAGGTGACTGATGAATGTACTGTTCCACTGATGTTTACTCCCTCTCCGTGCTAGCTGTCTGTATTCCCACCTGCACAGATGGAAGTGAAGGAAGAGGGAGAACTTGACTGGTTAGAGCATGCTTAAGCTGGTTTGATTATGTTTTTTTTTAGCCTCCAGACAGCCAAGCATCTTTAGAAAATGCAGGATTCAGAAAAGCTTCTTCTTCAGACGTCTTTGGTGATACCTCCAAAGAAGGATATCTCCATTTTCGGCAGCTAGTTACAGACAAGGGGAAGGTACTGTTCTTCCAAATCACAGCTAAGAGTAAAACTTGTGTTCTTGTACATATTCAGATGTTTTGGGGAACTTTTCAGATGCTTACAGGTTTTTCATTTCCTATGAAGAATGCTACAAACTGGCTTGTTTTTCTTTTGGCAGAAACTCAACTTTTCAAAGTTTCCCTTTGAACTGCATAGACCTGATGCACTTGTTGCAATGTTATTCTTGAACAGTTAAAATGAACTTATAAACACTAAATACAATTAAATAAATCTTTTGCATGTCAGATGCTGTGAAGCTCCATTGCTTATCTTACTGATATTTTCACAATAAGAGCTTCTTCAGTCTACTAACACAGGTGAAAGACTTAAGTTTGGAGGTTAAAAATCTCAGTGATGTAACCATAAGTTCTGTCTTGTTTGTGCTCCTTGATAATTTGTCATATTTAATTAGGAAGATATTCAATCAGCATTATGTCAATTAACCTGTAAAAAAGATTACCAGTGTGCAGATACTCTTATTTTTTGTTTATATTACAATATTTTGCACAACTTCAGACCTACTTATTTCAAACAATATCATAAAACATCGTGGTTAGTTTTTGGATAGGCAGGACCGTCAGGAACTTCCAGGACTGTCAGTTAAATTGAGAAGTTGAAAGAACATCCTAGAAAAAAGCAGTGGCAAACTGCTTCTGTATTTTTTGTTAAGAAGAGAACACGGGTGTGTTTATGAAGTCGTGTGGAGTCAAAATACTAATCAGGGAATGTGGTTCCGTCCTGTTTTTTTTTACCTCTGTTTTGTATTCCTTAATTTTAGAACATGTCCTGGTTTTGCTGATTTTATATATTTAAAATATTAATATGCCTTGTGTCATATAGTAAATACATCCCCAGATGATGAACAAATTAAAAAATAAATACAATTAAAATACAGTAACATAAAACAAAGTACATAAAATGATGAAACAATGACTAATCTTGGTTCCTATTTTCCAGAGAGTTGGCGGGAGCATCCGGCCATGGAAACAGATGTATGTTGTTCTCAGAGGGTGTTCATTGTACTTATACAAGGATAAAAAAGAACCAACAATGCTTTCGGAGGAGGAACAGCCCATCAACATCAATGCTTGTTTGACAGACATTTCGTACAGTGATACCAAGAGGAAACATGTGTTTCGGCTTACTACATCAGACTGTGAATACCTGTTTCAAGCTGAAGATAGAGATGACATGCTGGCATGGATTAAGGCTATTCGAGAAAACAGCAACTTAAATGATGAGGTTGTGTTCTTGTTAAGTATTTACTCTTCTTCCCTGTTGTAATTTGCAGAGATCAGCAAGTTTTTCCAGCACCATTATGCTTTTTCACATGGTAGCCCAGACATTTATTATTTAAATTTATATCACCGCCCATCTCCCCCAACGGGGAACTTGCAATAAATACAAGCTAAACATATTAAAAATCTCAAACCTCACAAGTTTTTTATTAGATAGCATGAAATTTCAATGTTCCCACCAGGGAGATAATATATCCATTAAGGCATAGCTTTCCAAACTGTATGTTGCAACACTTTAGTGTGTCGCAACACACAGTTTAGTGTGTTGCGAAGCGGCGGCGGCGGTGTGCACGGCAGCGACGACAGCAGTGGCGCGCCATCAGCGCTTCTGCGTTTTAGTGAGGCTGCTGCCGTGCATGCCGCCGCCCCCCCGCGCCGCTGCTGCCGCCGTTGGTGTGTCGCCAACGGCGGCAGTTTGGAAAGCACTGCATTAAGGTATGAGAAAGGGATATTGGTAAGAGTGCATGAAGCAAAAAGAGTCATTGCACCTTGGAAGTTTGGCCACACTGTTCCAGGTGGATTATGGTCCAGCTAAAGTGAAACACATTTAGGTTGACCGGATTTCAGCCAAAGCAAATCTGGAAGAGTCTTAAGGAGCAACTAGGCCAAATCTAATTTGCTCAATCCTCCTTCTCCTCCTCTTCTGTGTCTCAGTCTGCTCACCGATCATTCCAACACCTTCCCCTTGACACCCCTTATTTACACTGCATTTGAATTCAGTTGTGCATACCTGCTGGCCATCTCCCCTTCTTCCATGTGCAGTCATTCCATAGTGCCTTGCACCCACCTGAGAGATCCCCTACCTCTGTACCACCGCACACCACCAGCCTTTGTTTTTCTGCTTTCCACCCCAGAATACATGTGTTCCAGCTCCATTCATGAATCAAACATGCTTCCTCTGGCTCCATGCAGAGATAAAGCACATATGCTTCATTCTGTGCAGAGCAGCTAATATAGCCTAAATTGCATATGGAATGCTCCGTGCTTGGAACGGATTACATATCCCTAGATACTGACTCTGAATTATATTAAAGTTAGAATGAGCAATATTTTCACTGTTATTCTATTCGTTCTCTCTTTTAGTGTTCAGCATTGAAACTTACTCTTCATGTACATGAATGATTTAATTACAGGTGAACTTGTTACCCATATTCATATATCCACAGTTGTTAGATTAGAACTTCAACCACTTGTAATGAAACCACAAATAGTGAGTTTTTGCGCCTTTGTGAATTGAGGCATTAGGTTCCAGAGCTTACGGTCCTTCTGTTCCTCCCACAAGCACTTCCTTCTTCGCTGCAGATTGCACTGAGTCAGCAATCTAGTGGCAGCCGGCTTTTTTTTGGAGTGGTGCACTTGGCTGGTGATGGAGGGAGTTGCCCTGCTTGTGCCACATGACACATGTTGGCTTCTCCTCTCCATGTAGCTCTTTCACAATCTCAGTGTAGAGCATAGCTTTCGAAACTGTGTGTCGTGACACAGTACTGTGTTGCCTGCGGTGTGCAGGTGTGTCGTGCGAAAACCCGGAAGTGCTGATCGCGCGATGCCGCCACCGCGCATGGCAGCGCACCATGAGCGCTTCCAGGTTTCGCGTGACACACTTGCACGCCGCCGCCACCACCACCGTTGGTATGTGTCACCAACAGGAAAAGTTTGGAAAGCTCTGGTGTAGAGACTGGCACTCTTCTTTCCTTGTTTGAAGTGCTGGTGATCTGGATTACCTGAATCACAAACATTGCATAGTTGCTGGAGTGAGCAGTGAACAATGTACAGCAGCACTAGCATTCAGCAGCATGACTGGGACCCCCTCCACCAAGGATGATCAGCTGCCAC
Organism: Charina bottae; assembly: GCA_023362775.1. Classification (NCBI taxonomy): domain Eukaryota; kingdom Metazoa; phylum Chordata; class Lepidosauria; order Squamata; family Charinaidae; genus Charina; species Charina bottae. The sequence continues at coordinate 48,849,031 of JALMGJ010000007.1, read as the reverse complement.
AAGGAAGCCAAGTGAACTCTTGCATCAGGCGGACCCAGTGCAGTCCACCGCTACCAAAAAGTACAGGCAAATCCATTAAGCAGAAGTCTGTAGAAGAAAAAGGACAGCTGTAGGCTCTGGAACCTAACCCCCAATTCACATAGCCTTAAAGGCAGTGTTATTTGCGGTTTGCTTGTCCACGGTTTTAAGTTGAAATGGAATCCCTGCAAAAAATCCATCTGTATTTACAGTTCAACCCATAGCAGCGATCATTTGTTCATTCCTTCTGGAAAAATTACTTAAATCATTGTTATCACATTAAGAACGCTATATTAATATCACAAGAAACAGCTAATTGGTTGCTAAGAAAGATATAGTCATGCTTGCCCCATATAACAATCCCTCATCTAACCATTGCTGCACTTAATGCAGAGGAAAATGTATTTGCAGGGTGGCCAAATGCAGAGCCTTGTAATAGTTCAGCCTGGCTGGAAAACCTGGATAGTAGTAGAAAGGATAGGAAGGCCTGAATGGAATCGGTGGCATGTCATGAAAGAACTTATTTGCAACCTGGGAAGGGCATTTTGTCATAAGAACGCAGTTGAACTTAACTATTCTTTTAGGTAGCATTCATAATTAAGCTACTTTTGTAACATAATCCTACAATTGACTATTCACACAATTGCACTGAATTCAGTTGTATCTGAGACATCTTCAAGCGTTAGCAATATGTGTACAGTACTGTAGTCTCTTTCTATGTGGAGGGGAAGCCGGGATGAGTATGCTAGATTTGTCCTCCCCCTACTTCATTTTTGCCAATGATGAGAAGATCTTTCACTGTGTATGGAAGCTCTATATGCAATTCTGGATTCTGAGCTGCATGGAGAGCGTCATTGTTCAGGGTCAAATATAAAATGTTAAAAATAGGCATGTTCTGAAATCAGGATTTGTCTTAAGAACATCAAGAAGGTGCTACAGTTTTACATAATACAATTGCATAGATGTACACTTTAGTAAGCAGCTGTAAATAGCTTTAATTTGCAGACATTCCACTAATGTTAAAGTGAATTCAAGACTGGGTGGCTAAAATGTGCATCTTATAACACAGGAGAGGCATTTGTTGTCTTCAAATGATGCAAACTATTAATCCCAGCAACCTCAATTATATCCAGCAACATCTGGAAGGCCACAGGTTTTTAATCCCTGACTTACAAACTATTCTGTCCAACATTTAATATGTAAAATGCTGCTTCTGTTTTTCTTGAAATGCTTCCCTAATGTGTCTGCAATCCAATGTATAGCATTGTGTGCTTTAAAATCGATGAAGTTTTATGCCTAACCTTTACATTTGATTTCCCCCCCCCCATTTTGATGTATTTTCTATATTTAAATTATAATTATCATTAGCTCCCCATTACTATATGCTGTATAGCTTGTCCTATCCTGAATATGACTAGTTAAGTTTTCATTTACGGAGTTGTGCAAAGCAGGAATTCCAAAATAGCTCTACATTCATTTTGCAGAACACAGGTGTCACAAGCAGGGATCTAATTAGCCGGAGGATTAAAGAATACAGCACAATTATGGGGTAAGCCACCTCAGCACAGTTTAAGAGTTCAGTTAGTCAGCTACACGGATCTCCTGTTTAAATAATTTTTTTTTCCAGCACTTCAAGTGGCAAAACAGAACCATCTCCAAAAACACCCCGGCAGAGCCTGAGTATAAGGCAGACATTCCTTGGCACGAAAACTGAGCAGAGACCTCAGACCCCACATTCTCCTAAGGAGGAATCAGAAAGGAAATTCCTTGCTAAAGGTATTGCGTAGTAGATATAAGAATATCAATATGTGCCCCAAGTTTTCCTGTTATACTGAAGAGAGCCTGATGGTGAGAACACTAAGTCTTACGGGGTTTGGAGCTTCATTGATTCTTAGGAGAAGTGCATTGAAGAAACTTTATGCCATGGCAAGTGAGGATGAAATTCCTTTCATGCTGGGAACTCCTCTTGATTATTCCCATTTATAAGGAAGCTCCAGATCAGAAACAGTCTGGTAAACTCTGATCTGAAATGTGACCACAGAATATATATGTATGTGGGGTGGAATTGAAAAGGCAGTGGGAAAGACTGTGGGGTGAAACAGTCTGAAAAAGGCGAATGGGGGGAAAGACACTTGTATAAAAAGGATAGAACCATCTCATTCTGTAGATGTGATATTTCCATATCATTTTGGGAAACAAACTTAATGAATACAGAATGCTGATTTATTGTAGGGAAATGGGTAGGAGTGGAGTAGAACAGGAATACTGCACATTACAACATCTGTATTATTTTTTTTAATCTTATGTTTTGCTATGGAGTCCTGAAGCTTTGGAGGTATTTGCAATCTTCTGTCAAGGAATGTGGAAATGGCAGTGGGATCAGTAGGGATAAAACCACCATTCTCTGTTTACTGAGAACTACAATTTTGTTTTTTCATTGTAGCAGTTTTCACTGCTTGTTGTTTATTCGTTCAGTCGCTTCCGACTCTTCGTGACTTCATGGACCAGCCCACGCCAGAGCTTCCTGTCGGCTGTCACCATCCCCAGCTCCCCCATGGTTGAGTCCGTCACCTCCAGAATATCATCCATCCATCTTGCCCTTGGTCGGCCCCTCTTCCTTTTGCCTTCCACTTTCCCTAGCATCAGCATCTTCTCCAGGGTATCCTGTCTTCTCATTATGTGGCCAAAGTACTTCAGTTTTTCCTTTAATATCATTCCCTCAAGTGAGCAGTCTGGCTTTATTTCCTGGAGTATGGACTGGTTTGATCTTCTTGCAGTCCAAGGCACTCTCAGAATTTTCCTCCAACACCACAGTTCAAAAGCATCTATGTTCCTTCGCTCAGCCTTCCTTATGGTCCAGCTCTCACAGCCATAGGTTACTACAGGGAATACCATTGCTTTAACTATGCGGACCTTTGTTGTCAGTGTGGTGTCTCTGCTCTTAACTATTTTATCAAGATTTACCATTGCTCTCCTCCCAAGAAGTAGACGTCTTCTGATTTCCTGGCTGCAGTCAGCGTCTGCAGTAATCTTTGCGCCTAGAAATACAAAGTCTGTCACTGCCTCCACTTTTTCTCCCTCTATTTGCCAGTGATCAATCAAGCTGGTTGCCATAATCTTGGGTTTTTTGAGGTTTAACTGCAACCCAGCTTTTGCACTTTCTTCTTTCACCTTCGTCATAAGGCTCCTCAACTCCTCCTCGCTTTCAGCCATCAAAGTGGTATCACCTGCATATCTGAGATTGTTAATGTTTCTTCCAGCGATTCTAACTCCAGCCTTGGATTCCTCAAGCCCAGCACGTCGCATGATGTGTTCTGCGTACAGGTTGAATAGGTAGGGTGAGAGTATACAACCCTGCCGTACTCCTTTCCCAATCTTAAACCAGTCCGTTGTTCCGTGCTCTGTTCTTACCGTTGCTACTTGGTCGTTATACAGATTCCTCAGGAGGCAGACAAGATGACTTGGTATCCCCATACCACCAAGAACTTGCCACAATTTGTTATGATCCACAAAGTCAAAGGCTTTAGAATAGTCAATAAAACAGAAATAGATGTTTTTCTGAAACTCCCTGGCTTTCTCCATTATCCAGCGGATATTGGCAATTTGGTCTCTAATTCCTCTGCCTTTTCTAAACCCAGCTTGTACATCTGGCAATTCTCGCTCCATGAATTGCTGGAGTATACCTTGCAAGATCTGGAGCATTACCTTACTGGCATGTGAAATAAGTGCCACTGTTCGATAGTTTGAACATTCTTTAGTGCTTCCCTTTTTTGGTATGGGGATATAAGTTGATTTTTTCCAATCTGATGGCCATTCTTGTGTTTTCCAAATTTGCTGGCATATGGCATGCATCACCTTGACAGCATCATCTTGCAAGATTTTAAACAGTTCAGCTGGGATACCGTCATCTCCTGCTGCCTTGTTATTAGCAATGCTTCTTAAGGCCCAAGTTTTCACTGTAGCCTGTTTTTAAAAGGAGAATGTTTGCTTCCATCTAAATACTGAAAATAATAACTATGTTTTCTTATTTATATAAATAGAATACATACAACATGCTCATTTGCTAAGTGTCTGAGTTAGGTCTCATTATAAGAATATTGCATTAGTTCCTCAGAAAATTACTAGCCTAGGAAAATACAGCAGAGATTCCTAGGTTAATTGGAATATATTCCCACAAAGTATACTGAATTAGTTTTGTGCATGCCGACTGCTGCACGGATACCATATGCCTTTTATTGGGAAGAACATCGATCCCTTCTATGAAAGAATGTTTAAGTTGGGGGAGTATGTTTTGATCTCTAGAATAGCCTTATATCTCAAAAGTAAATGTGACACAGTTTAATTCAAATAGGAACCTATTCTTGGATTACAATTGAATACATGGATTTGTATCACATTCAAAATGTGGGTTTCTGTCTGCATAAAGTTTATATTTTAATTTTACAGAAATTCTAAATTAGAATAGACTTAGTAGCATGGACAGAATTTTGTACAATTCATAATTTCATTTTATGGTTTATATTGTGCTGATCATGCTTCCTGATATTTATGCTTTGCTTAGAGCTTAATAGCGATTTTTCAAGCTTTTAAAATGATATAATATATTCAATTATTCACAGTCAAGTAATGATACACTGGGAAATTATAATCTACATGACATTTGTAAATCCCTTGTTTACTCATTTGTATCCTAGTCTTTTATCCCCTTTTTCTTCTTTTTTCTTTCCTGTTTATATATTTTCTCTTACAAAATATAAGAGAAACGCACACATACATAAATTTCATTTTGGTGGTTGTGTCAAGATACAAGGTAAATTGTAGGGTTTTGTTTATATACTGTTCATACTTATTGCAGATGCCACAAAATTTGTTTCTGTTCAGAGTTACTATAATTGCTAGATGATGGTAGCTGAGGTTGTGGTGAACCTGTGGCCTGACTTTGGAGAAAGCTGTATGTAGTCTCTACTCTTATTTCCAGATTTAGCTATAACAAGTATCTTACGCTCATCTATTATTTTGTTGGCTCATTTGGTCATTATATCTAGTTCTATTCTGTTAGCTTTCTGAAGGTTTTAAATGATTTGTTTTCCTTTTTGCTCTTCTTCCTTGAAAAAGATGAGACAAGCCCACCCAAAGATAAAGGTACATGGCGAAAAAACATTCCAAGTATCATGAGAAAAACGTTTGAAAAGAAGCCATCTGCTATTGGCACATTTGGTGTCAGACTGGATGACTGTCCTCCAGCTCAGAGCAATAAGGTATTTTTTTTTAAACATGCATATAGATTTTTCTTTGAAAATTATTCTTTGAAAGACATAAAGAGTAAACACAAACTTGCATTCCCTTTTGGATTTTTCAGTACATTCCACTAATCGTTGATGTATGCTGCAAGTTAGTTGAAGAAAGAGGTCTTGAATATACTGGTATTTATAGGGTTCCTGGAAATAATGCTGCCATCTCAAGCATGCAAGAAGAACTAAACAAAGGAATGACTGACATTGATGTTCAGGATGATGTAAGTTGTGCCCTCTCTGTTTCAAACTCTCATAGTATTTCTTTTTAACGATAGGCTAACAATGTTTTGTTTGCTCAATTCTTAGAAATGGCGAGACCTGAATGTCATAAGTAGTTTATTGAAGTCCTTTTTCCGAAAGCTTCCAGAACCACTCTTTACTAATGGTAAGTTTTGATTCTAAGTGGAAAAGAAAAAGAAAACTATTTAATAAAACACACCATAGACTGTCTGTGATGAGTTAAATTAGAAGACAATTTTGTTTGAATTCAGTTAAGCATTGTTCTCCTTAATCTTAGTATTGTTTACATTTAGTAGGATTCTTTTGCTTTTCTCTTAAAAAGACTAGGATGGGGTACGTAGCTCAGAGGTGGATGATATTATTGGCTTATATGCCGAAAATGCAGATTCCATCCTGCTTTTCCTGTGAAAGTTATTAAGTAGCAGCTGATACATAATGACCTTTCTCTGCCTGAGATTGTGAAAAACTATTGCTGAGCAGAACAAAGAGTTCCAAGTTGCTGGGATTGCCAGTTGCTGGACTTCTCAAGATATTCCTTCAGGCATTCTCATGTACAGGTTGTAGCCATCAAATCAAATACAGTCCCCTCAGTCACACATTAACCTGTTGGGTGCATCCCATTTTCTGTTCTTATGAACAAGACAAACAAAAATGTCTTGCATCCCTGGTGGACTGCCATATATGGCTGGGGAATTGGATTTGAGTTGGTGAGTCATAAATTAATGGGGTGGGAATTAAATATTAAAAATAGGTTAATACTGTACTTTTTGCCTTCTTTTAGTGGCCCCATTTCTGTGCATACATAGTAAGATATATAAACCTCAGATAAAAGCTGCTTTGTATATATTTGAAGTGGCAGTTCTTTATAAACGTAAATCATACCATGTTTTTTTAATCTCTCAGTATCAGTTTATAACTGTATTTATGAATAGGCATATTTTCTAACTAAGTTCTTACACAGAGGATCCAGGCCATCCACATTGGTTGAAATAAGTTAGAGCAAGCAGGGTCTTTCTGCCAGGACACGGTGTTGCTCTGCGGATGCAAGTCCATGGTTTATACTTAGCTCTGCCTCTTTCTCTTCTGTTTCTTTTTTAATGTAGCAGGGGGGTTGTAATGTAGGTCTTGCAATAAAATTATTTTCTCTCTTATTAGAGAAATATGCAGATTTCATAGATGCCAACAGAAAAGAAGATCCTGTCGAGCGACTAAAAACACTGAAAAGGCTGGTATGCTACTTTCGATATGCATTGAATCTGATACAGTTTGTTATGTTTTGGATTATTTTAAAACTCTCTGCTGAAATCATCCATTTCAGATCCGTGATTTACCTGAACACCATTACGAAACACTCAAATTTCTCTCTGCACATCTGAAAACTGTAGCAGAAAATTCAGAAAAAAACAAGGTAACTGGCTTATCTGTACCAAGAGCTTATATTCATGATAACTAAGTTTAGTGCTTGCGTCTAGGAGCTGTGTTTTTCTGGCTATAATTGTGTTTTTCTGGCTATAAGGCATGCTCCAGATTATTTGGAATGTCAGAATTGTAGCCTGCATTTGCTTTCTCAGATTACTAGGCTCTGTGGCTGCCTTAGCGTTGTAAACATTTAGGAAAACCAGTGGTTTAGGCATACATGAGAAAAACAGATGAAGAAACAAAGGCTTACCATTATCCTTGAGAGAAAAGCCACCTTTTTATTGAGTTGCTTCCCACATGGAGGTAAAAACAAACAAGACACCTAGTCTCATAGATCAAGAGTATTTTTGTTTTCTTTTTCTTAAGTTGTGTACCTTGATCTGCAACATTTGTGGAAAAACAACCTTGTTAGGTTTTGTGGGTTCCTTTTCTTCCTGCACATATTAGATGGACAGATTATGTGTTCAGGTACACAGAACCCATAGCTGGAAATAATTGCTGCATTGTGTGGCTAGGAAGCTGTCCTGTAGTTACATGTTTAAGACCTGTTGCAGAAAAAAGGTGTACAATGGTGCATAGGAAAATCACCTGCTCAGCATTCAATTAAGGCTTCCTAAGATGTTGAGAGATTCATGTACTATAGATTTAGGAGAGGGAATGGATACAACCAGGCTCAACTGTTGATATTTCTTGACCTTTGCTTAAGCGCACTGAAAAATGATTAGATCCAGGAACAGAGAGTGGTGGATTAAATACAGCAGGGTCCTGATCTGCTATATACAGTAAATCAGTTTCATACGTTGATCAACTGTTCCTTTGACTTTTCATTCTAACTAGGAAGCCTAGTCTAACTTAGCAAAATCGGTCTTACTGTCAGATGCTTTGCTTTTTAAGGGACATATACATATACATGTATGCAAGTATGTTGATATGCCTAGTGTAAATGAGAAAGATTTATTTTCTTTGTTCTTTAGATGGAACCAAGAAACCTGGCAATAGTATTTGGTCCAACACTTGTGAGGACATCTGAAGATAACATGACACATATGGTTACTCATATGCCAGATCAGTACAAAATTGTAGAAACACTTATCCAAAAAGTAAGTGAATTCATTTCATGCTGCTAGACAGATTATTCAGACAGACCTTTATCTTTAGTTAGACCAGCCTGGATTTTGATTTTCTTACAAAGAACTCACTACTTATTTCTTCAATGTCCACATTTTGATTCTTTCATTTCTGTGGAGTTTTTCACTTCTTTTATTTTAAATTGTAGCATGACTGGTTTTTCGCAGAAGATGATGCTGAAGAGCCTTTTGTAAGTACTGATCCTTAACTAAATGGATTCTCCTCCTGTTTTAATTTAGGGCATACAAAGAATACATGATTTACCCCCCTAATGTGTTCTAACAGTGTTCTTTGTTCACCACACCAAAACATTCTAATGGTCTTTACTCATAAAGTAATGAAAATAGCATATAAAATGAAGTTGTAAGTTTCTCCTCTAGGGTAGTTTTTTCTCCATTTAACACTGCAGCTTGGGTATTTTTCTTTCTTCTTAAATGTTATATAGAAAGATTGGCATTCTTTTCGGTTCTCAGGTGACTAATTTTTCTAAGTACTGTTGAATCATGATGAAGCCACTGACTGTGACACGATGATGAAGAGATCTTTGTTTATTAACTGTAGACAGCAGTTCAGGAGGAAAACACAGTAGAGTCTCAGCCAGTGCCAAACATAGATCATTTACTCACCAACATTGGAAGGACTGGAGTATCTCCTGGAGACGTATCAGGTAACTCTTGCCTGGACAGTTTGTAGGTTAGAAAATTCTCTCTTCCGGTGATTTATTATAATCGTCTCCTTTTCCTTTCTTTGCTAATAACTTGATTTTTCCCTTTATCTACATGATCTTGGGTGTATTGTTTGAAGGACAGCAGTGGTTGAGCATGTTGCATGACGTAGGTTGGAATGCTTTCTCAGCAACCAATGTAGTTCTTAGACCATGAGAACAGCTGAGCATGTTCACTGGTGTATCATTGACCATGGTTACCCATGTACTTCTTACCATGAGGTGGATAAGGTACCTGCTGGTTTGTAAGTGGTTGAGGAGAAGGCAGAAAGCTTTAACTTCTACACACCATTCAAACAGTACTAATTTTTTAAACCTAGGAAAGCAAATCAAGGTTTTGAAATTCATTTTGCTTGACTACTAACTATATTTTCCCAAACTATATTGTAACTGATTATGTTTGTTTATTATTAAATGTTGTTTCTGCTTAATGACTGCCACCTTATTATTCAGCTAAGTACTACTACTGCAAACTGCCACCATACTGTTTCACTAAGTATGTTGTTTATCACAAATGTTATCCCTTTGTCTCTAGTTTGTGTTTTAGTTCATAGAAGACTTTTTTCAGCATTTTATTGAAACAGTCCCTCTATCCTGATGTTGAAACAGGAGAAGTGGGAGGAGTCTATCACACGGTGATGTCACTAGTGGACTCTGTGATGTCACTGATGGACAGCTGGAACTGTAGGAAGAAGGAGGACTGTTGCCCACATTGTAGCTGCCTTGTCTGCAGAAACCCCCGTTTCTTGTAAATGCACAAAGGACTAGTTGATCTGTACTGTAAATTTATCCTTTCAAGAGTATTTGAACAGATCAGTGCTACTTTTTAAAAGTATTTCTGCTGTTTCTTGTTATTTCTGAAGCAGACCCTGAGGAGAAATAGCATGGTATGGTCCACTGGTTTTTCTAGTCATTAGCCATGTGTCAAAAGGGGCATGGCATGGGGCTCAGCTCATTAATTCAGAGGTGGGGGCACCCCCCCGGCAAGTTGGAGAATGTCTTTCGATCACTGTGCTAGCCCCTCCGTACCCCCTTTCTAACTGTATAACCTCCGTTGTTGTTTTATTTTGCCAAACAGTAAAACTATGGTGTCCATTTTTCATTTCATAATAACGCTTCTTTTTTTGAGGTTGAGTACAAAACTGATAGCTGTGGAAAAAAAATCTAGATAGTGATAAAAATTTCTTAAACTTACAGCTCGGAGGAGCGCTTAAACGTTAACTGGGGCTTTTAAATACATAAAGCCCAATATAGTTTGACAGCATACAAACCAGAACTGCAAAAAAGAATTTTAAAAATTGTTTCAGAAGGTAGCCTAAGGCACTGAAAATAATGTTTTAAATGTGCATTTCATTCGCCGGAATGTACAGAGTACAGTCCTGAAAAGGTCCCCCAGCTGCGGTTTTGCAGGGCCGTGCGCTTAGAGCATTAAATAAATATTAGTATTTCTGTTTTATTTAGAAGAAAGGGCTCCTTTGCCATTTCTGTCATTGAGCTGATTCTGCCTCCAACTCACGGCATCCTTTCATGGCGGTGGCTTTCTGTGGTGCAGCTTGCATCTTTGTGAGCTCTTACTATCCACTGTTCTGATTATTTGATCTTTTTGTTATCTGTTTGCTCTCACCTTTTGTTCCGTGCTTGTCTTCTTTCATACTTCAACATTGTCTAGAGCAAAAGCAAAACTTTGTGCCATATTGACTGAAGTGCTGTGTTGATTTTTTTCCCCCCAATAGATTCAGCTACGAGTGACTCTGCAAAATCTAAGGTAAGTCACTCATCTGTATTTTTACAGGCTCGAGCCAATGCATCATAATCTTGAGAAGAGGGTTCACTGGCTTATATCAGCTCTCTGATGTGCTGTTGATACAAATGTATTGTCATAATGGCTTCTGACAGTAAAGTGCTTCTCTTGCTTGTATAAGCAGCCCTTTGGAGCTTTGAATCGGGCTCTGGTTTTTGTACGTGAATTTAAATGGCTGTATCCACTGCACTTCTTGTGGCTGATTGTTACGGGTAGGAAATGTGCCACCCCCTTTAATGTTGTTATATACTAGGCAGCCCGTGACCCGTTGGGTCATTGTTTCAGAGATATTTCCTTACCAGATTCCTCAATGCCTTCAACAATGGCAGAGCTTCTAATGGACTGGAAAAGTTCTAAAAAAAATTCAGGGAGCTATTCAGAGATGTGCCTGCCTTGAAAATAGCCCATGTCATTCATATTGAACTGTATAGCACAGTCAGATCAGGAGTTGACTACAGGGAATGTTTTATGACATTTTGTATTATGTCATGAAATGTTTTGTCATAAAATGTTTTATAAAATGTTTTATAAAATTTGCCAAATTTCAATTCCATGGGAGTCATGGGTCCTGGATTTTGGATGCATTCTGTAAGTTAGCCCATTTGAGGTACCTTGGTTCAAAAAACGTTGGCCTGTGACGCACCATTTCGCCCAGTTAAAGGTTGCAAAGTATCAAATAGACATGAGAGTTTTAGCCGTATGATAGATTAACAAAAGAAAATATTAAGGCTGATCTTGTTTCATTAGTATAACTAGAGGATGCAACTGTTGATTTTAAAGGTAGATTGTGGCAAAGAGGCTAAGTTCAAATCCCCTGTTGTCCTTAAATGTTCTGAATGGAAGATTATGTGGATTTACATTAAAAAGTATATGGTTGGTGGCATTTAATGTAAAAGGTATTAGGCAGGTGTTTGTATTCCTGGTATCTTAGTTTATGAGAGTTTTTAAAATCATGTCTGCAGAAAGCCTGTACTGAAAATATAGAATATATTGCAAAATATTTTTAAAGCAGTGTTAGTACAGGATGAGTTTTGTAATAAATGGAGCAATAGATCAGAATTAATGTGAATTGGTTAGAGACATTCAACAATTGCAATCCTGATTAGAATACTGTCATTCAGTCAAAATTGCAATCCTGGTTAATGTCAATTGGTATTTGATGAATAATCTACTGCATTTTAAGAATATACGGGCAAGGTCATCTTTAATTTGGCACTGTTTAAAAAAAAAAAAAAGGTCCTACTTTCATTTCACCTTAGCCCACTGTTTTTACAAATCATAAATGACCGTATTAAAAAAAAAACTGTCACTGCAACTGTCCAGAAGGGCTTGTGCAGGCAAAGTGAAGAGAACCGGTTTTGACAGCAGTCCAGCTCTGCCTATGCCAGGCTGATCAGGTTTTAAAAACCTCGCCTTTATATTGCTTGTGACTTCCTGCAGGGTCCTAAGCCACAGTCTGAGAAACCATGGCCTGTGTAATTGATACGCTAGAGCAAATTTGTGCAAAACAACCCAGTGGTGACAGTCAATAGCTATATAACTTGGTTTCATATCCACAGAATTTTGTATTGGACGATTCATATTGAAAATATTGTGAACCATAACTATGATTTTGTTTAAAAAAAGAAACATGATGCTTAAGATGGGTTTCTTTTTAACTCTTCCTTTTCCTATAGGGTTCGTGGGGATCTGGAAAGGATCAATATAGCAGAGAGCTGCTTAAGTCCTCTATATTTGCAGCAGCCAGTCGCAAGAGGAAAAAAGCAAAAGAGAAACCGCCGCCCAGCAGCTCTGAAGATGAGTTGGATAGTGTGTTTTTCAAGAAGGAGCCTGCAGAGCACTGTTACAATGACTCAGCAAAAGAGGAGCCCTCTAAAGAGGAGACGGCAGGGAGGAAACAGAGAACTGTAGTTCCAAAAGAAAAGGAGGAAAGTGTTAACAGGCCTTCTGCAGCAACCAAGGATGAAATCACGTTGCTGAGGAAAGAGAATGTGTCCTCAGAAGAACTCTCAACATCTTATTTCCAGAAATACACGAGATCCCCAAATGTCAGCTGTCGGCTAAGTACACAGAAGGATTGCCATAAACTCCCCATCTTCCAGATTGTTCCTCAGATGGAAGAAACTGTTTCAGACTCAGGCACTATCCTTAGCAGTTCTTCACAGGCTTCTCTGCAGAAAGTCTCCTGTAAAAGATTAGGAAGCCCTGAAAATAAATACAGTGAGTTTTTAGCAGCTGATGTCAGCTCCATCACTTCCGATTACTCCACAACGTCGTCTACTACATATTTAACTGGTCTAGATTCCACAATACTGTGTTCCGAAGTGCGGTCAGTGACAGAGAGTAAAGGGGAAGAGGCTGATGATGAAAGAAGTGAATTGATCAGTGAAGGTCGCCTTGTGGAAACAGACAGCGAGAATGATTTCCCTGTTTTTGCAGCAGGTTCTACTGTGGATAGGCTGTTCCGGGGGAAGACTCAAGACATGGCAAAGAACAGCAGGAGGAACTCCGAAGAAAGTGAAGTAAGTTGTACAGAGGGAAGTTCAACACCAAAGTTGGACAGCCGCAGACTTTTCACTTCCCACAAACTTATTGAATGTGATACGCTATCTCGGAAAAAGTCGGCTAGGCACAAGACAGATAGTGAAGGCTCAGGGGATGCAAAATGTGAGAAGGAAATCCCAGCAGTAACTAAAAAAATGGATATAAAGAAGGGAAAGACCGCCAGCAGCTTAACCACGTCAACAAGAAGTGAACCTGCCAAACAGGAGCCTACGTGGAGACTCAAGATTACAGACAGATTAAAGTTGCGTCTCAAGTCATCGGCAGATGATATGTTTGGAATTGGCAATCAGAAGTCAAACCCTGCAGAGAGCGCCAAAAGAAAAAACATCAGGCGAAGGCACACATTAGGAGGACAGAGAGATTTTGCTGAAATAAGTGTTCTGAATGCATGGAAAGCTCAAGAGAAAAACCCAAGCACGGAGAAGGACATTTCGGCAGTGAACCGGTTGAAGCCAAAATGTCCATCCCAGGACCTCTCCATTTCAGACTGGCTCGCACGAGAGCGTTTGCGGAGTAGCACAACGGACCTTAACATGAGCGAAACTGTAGAGACTAGAGGGGAGAATGTGAGCCAATTAGATGATTCCTCAAAGACAGAGTTCTCATTGTCTGCAGAGATGTGGTCAGAAGAAGGTGGTTCTTCTGGTAGTAGTTTGACTCTGGTTCCTAAAACCCCTGGGTCAGGACCACTCCAAACACTAGACCACATAAATGGAGAAAGCTACCAAAATATGAACAAAGGCAACTTCAGCCCAGCTGTTGATGCCCACCCTCATAAGTTGTCTGGGACCCAGGTGGTTAGGTCTCGATTCTACCAGTACCTTTGAGACAGGTAAATAGCCACCACCGCAGTTCAGTAGCAGCTTCTCTTTTAACTTTTCCTCAATTGTTCTGTATATTTTTTTCCACCTGCACAGTGTTACTTTGCAGCAAAGGAGGTTTCTTTCATCAGTATGCACTATGCATTAATGCAGCTACAATAATGTTTGGGATGGTAGAGGGTTTTTTAAATATATATATATATATATAAATATAAATATGAATACATATATATATATATATATATATATATATATATATATTTTAAATAAAAGTATACTTGATCACTGCATATACATGTTGAACAGAGCATCTAATGCAACATGCTGTGTAATATGTATATGGATTTAATGACAGACAATTGACAAGAGTTGGAAGAAAAAAATTTCTTTTGGGTTTAGTCACTAACAAGTGCCTCATCAAAAAAAAGGTTCATTTGGTTTGTTAAGGTGCCATAATAACTGTTACATTTAGAGGATGTTAAACATAACAAATTGATGCGTTTTACTGTTAAGACATTTCATTACATTTTACAAATTTTAACACAGGTGGGTGCAGAGCTTCCATTCCTTAGGCATTCCAGTTGGATTTCTGAGTTTTATATTCTGGTTTTAATACAGTTTTTGAGTTTTATGTGACTTGAATTTTTAATCTTTCTGTAAAATAAGTAACTTAAATGTAAATACTTCATGTGTGTATCTTTTCCTCAGATACCAGCTTTGATATAAATGTTGTAACATAGATGTGTAGATAGTAGATCCTGGATACCTGGATAGAACTGGTTTCTTTTACCGAGAATATAATTCTGCATGGAGATTTAATGAATCCAAATCTGTACATGCGTCTGTGCATACCCACTTAAAACACTGGAAATAAATTTGTTTTGATTGTTCTTGCATGGACTGACTTGCATTTAACAGAAACAATAAACATGTCAAGTTGTATCTTCCAGTTCACTGAGTACACAAAATATAATAAAAACAAAAAAGATAATTGAAAGAGTCTACAGTGTAGGGATCTGCTACCAAAAAGACAGGTGAAATCTTTGAATAGGACTTACTTGCAAATTTTATTAATCAATGGGACAAATAATTTCATAGGGATTACTTATTTGATAACAGCCTTTTATGCTTGCAAGCAGGCTATAAGCAAATAATGTCCTTGGGCATACCAAAATCTTGTGTAAGCTTGATGGGAGTTTTGTTTGTTTCATTGCTAAGACAAGCTCCTTCATTTTACATTATGAAGTAAGATAAAGTAAAATACTTCAGGAATTTTGGATGAATTTACCATTGCTGGGAATTACTTCAGGGGAGGTATGCCAGGTCTCCCTTGGCCCTATGGAGTTTGGGCTAATGTATAGTTTTGCAAATATGAGCATGTTGCAAGCTGTGAGGTGATCTTTTTTGAGTCACAAATTGGACAGGTACAGATGTGAATGAAATGTTCATTTAAGATAAAGGTTTGAACTACAAGATAAAACATATTTCCACAGAGAAAAGTTTGTATTGTAAGCAAATAGTTACAGATAATAATAAAGCAAAGATCAAAATAACTTAAATCTGGTCTGGATAGAAAAGAATTGATATTTTAAATTGATATTTCAGTATACAGTATTGTTTCTAATTACCAAATGAACAGCTGGAAATAGATCTCATGAATTCTAGAGAAACACCTTTCTCATCCAGATTCTTCCATTTTGAAACCCTTATCAAATCCTTGGTCCAATAGTAGTTCCTTGTCCTGGTCTTTAAAAGCTTCCAGTCCCTCCTTTTCACTTCTTCTCTTATATGACTTCTTTTTACCGGCTCCACCAATCATCTTCTGTCCAGAGGCTGGCTGCTTTCTCAAAAAGCTATCTTTTCTCTCTAGTTTCCAAGCACTTGTTTGAAGCTGTCTCTTTTAGATTCTTCAAATTTTCCTCAAAATTCATCTCTTCTGAAGGCTGAATAACCCAATAATGAACAACCCATTATTCTGATAACCTACTGGAAAGAAACCTAGTACATGAAATTGAAACATGTATGGTTGCTTCCCTTAGCTAAGGCCCCCTTTTTTATTACCTTTGTCAAATAACAGATCATCGGTTCCATGGGGGGGAAAAGCCTCTCATTCTTTGTAAAAGCCGTGCACACTGGCTGCATCATATTGTTGACAACAGCACAACTCCCAAGAGTCCTAATGTCATCTTAAGTTGTGTGGGAGACTTCTACATTTTTCACATTATTCCAGAACGGGCACATGCTGGAAACCAGAGGTATCCAAACATTACTTCAGGAGCCACTTTCTGTATGATTTGCAATAGTTTTTATGGCTTTCTAATAGCCAGTAGTTTAAGAGAAATAACAAAAATAAGGTTCTTGTTTTTGAGTGGTGATGGGAGACAATTTTTGTGAGAAAACCCATATTCTCAGAAGTGAGGATCCTTGTAGATCTGAGTAGAAAACATGGTTCCTGAAGATGCCAGTGTGTTCCCTGACATCTCCTTTGTTGCCAACCAACCTCCTAGCTCCATCTTTTTTTTAAAGTGTCTTTAATAAATCAAGTAGGAGGTGGGATGCTGCAAAGCAAAATTCTCTACCATACTTGCAGCAATGTCCTTGGCTCCAAGTAGATTTCCTGTGGAGGACATTCAGAGAGTACTTTGCCTTAAGTAAAAGGGCGTTCTTTGGCTATGCCCACCATGGTTCAGCAGATGGAATCATTTAGTCAACGCCGGCTGATTTTGGAAAAGCTAAGCAGTATCTGACCAGGTTAGATGGGAGAACACCAGAAAATTACGGAGTTGTAGGCTACACCAGAAAGTCAAAAAGGTATCTCAAAGGTGGGAATGGCAGGTTAATTTTGTATAGTGGGCCAAGAAAATTACTCGGATATATCCCTGTAATCATCAGGTCTTTCAAACCTGGACCCTTTACCAAATAATTGGCATGGTGGGCAGGAAAAAAAATTAGCAAGTTGTCTATGACAACCATTTGTGAGTTGACCTGCCATATGCTCTCAAAATTCTGCATGTGCTTGGCCCTAAAAGGTGGTCTGTAAGCTCTCTATCTTGAGCTATTACCAGTTGAAAGCCTGAAATCCATTCATCCCTGTATTAACTTTATATTTTTTGCTATCAATGCTAGTTTTTAAAAAAAGCTCAAACAAAACAGGTTTGATTTCGTTCAATGAAAGTTCAGCTTCTGGCTTTTTCAGGCTTTTTGGAGCCAGGAGGAAATACTATTATCAATTTAGGTTTTCTCTCCTACTTAGGAAATTTGTGGTTAACAATGTGCACAGAAAATATAGTAAAAAATTTAAACAGCTTTAAACATCTAGGTTAAGGTAAAAAATAAAACATCAATTGTAAGCCAACAAGAATTATAAAAACAGTGACACCTGATCAGCAGAAGCTGTACAGAAAAGTTCAGTTATGAACATTTTCCAAAATGAGATCAAGATTGGACTTGAGGCAAACCTGATTTCAACTGGGAGACTTTTTTAAGGAACAGGCACTGCTCCAGCAAAGCAGCACCTCTGCATCTACCCTCCCATCTTCATAAAAATGGGGTACTGCTAACAATCATTTCAGGGATGATTGGGTCATTTGTGGTTGGAGGACGTGGTCCTGCAAGTATCCAGATGCCAAGCACTGGATTGTGTCTAGAAATCTATTCTGAGCCAATGCAGATGTAACGGGCTTTTGGTGAAGTGTGCTGGCTGGCAAACAGGACATTGCATTCTGTATCCACTATACCTTCCAGCTGGTCTTCAGAGAGCCCCATGTAAAGCACAGTGCAGTAATCCAGTTGGACAGTGATGAGGATGAGTTATTGTGGCAAGGTCTTCCCACTCTAGGTAAGGCTGTATCAGCAGGAACCAGGCAAAAGCCTTCCTGGTCATGGTCTTCACTTACTCAACTAGTAGCACCTGCTAGCTGCTCTTGGACATCCTAGTGACCCATCCAGCTGAAATGCTTCCTTGCTGTCCGTACAGATTGCCAAAGGCCACTTGCAAAGCAAGCGAGTCTCTTGTGGATCATACCAAATCTAGGCCTATCTGTAAGTGTGATGTTACAGGCAGCTGTTGGCTACCAAAAAGATGCCCACTCTTGAGAGAACATGTTTCCTACGAAGAGCAAGAAATAATGGGTAGGGTGGCAACGGGGGGTGGCATCATCAGATCCTTACAGACTCATTTTTAATGCCTCAGACAAAAAACATCAGTGGAGCCTATGGGCAACTGCTTAGGCACAGCATAACTTTAATAAGTGCATATATAATGATCCTTTTATATAGGATGCTATCAGCTCCCTTATGAATACATCATTAAACCTTGTGATGAGGATTCTTCTTGTGTACTAACATGATCTATGATGTTGAAAAATCTGAGAAATCAAGAACACTACCGTTGCACCAACACCATCCTGGTTCTTCTAGAGGCCAGAGAGTAGTACAGGTAGTCCTTGCTTAATGACCCTAATTGGAACCAGAATTTCTGTTGCTAGGTGGTGCAGTCGTTGGGCAAAACATCATGTGACCACACCACTTAAAAATGGCGGTTTCAGTAGTCCTGCTTGCTGTCGTTAGACCAGGACCGTACCATTGGGCGAGGACCTCATGCTCCTGACCTGCCGTGCTCACCCCTGCCTCAACTCCCCACCCACCTATCCCCCTCCCACCTCTGCCCCTTTGGCCACGCTGCCCTCTGTTGGTCCCTGCTGCCCTGCCACGTGGGAGGAAGAAGACAGCAAAGGTCAGCTGGGGCAGTGGAGTGCAGGGCAGCTGAAGGGGCAGAGGTGGTGGGGAGAGTTGGAGTGCCCATGTGGTCGTAACTGCCAAGCACCTGAATTTTGATCACGTGACCGCAGGGGTGCTGCAATGGCCATAACTTTGAGGACCAGGCATACAGTCAGTACCATTTGTTCAGTGCCGCCATAATTTTGGTCACTGAACGGGTGGTCGTTAAGTGAGGACTATAATCTATGCCATCTCTACACTGTGTCCTGGCTTGAAACCTGCCTTTGAGAGGTCCAAATAATCTACTTCTTCCAATGCCCTCTGAAGCTGCAAGCCAATCACCATCTTAACACCCTTCCCTGAGAGGAGAAGGTTGGAAAGTAGCTGAAAATTATTCAGCACTGGTGGGTCCAGTGATGGCTTTGTGAGGAGGGGGCATACCACTGCACAACCACCCTCTCACTCAAGGGTGTATTAACCATTGCATGACCCAACCATATGTCACCTACCAGGCAGTGTTAACTAGCCAGGGGAGCAAGGAGCTAAAGGACAAGTGGCTGGGTTAACAGTCCCAAGGATCCTGTCCATTTCTTCAGGAGTTACATGGTCAAACTCCTCCCAGGTAACAGAACAAGATGGTGTCTCATCAACTTGCATTGACTCATCCAGATGGAATCCAACTTTGAGCAGATCCAAGCAACTTTATATGACAGAATATAAATAGAATATTCCTCACAATGGCCTTAAATATATTTCTGTGATTCTTCCCTCCCTAACAGACAGCAGGTCATCTCAAACAAGGCCACTGGTTGGTTACCGATATATCACCACAATGTAATGCCTAACATGGGCTCTTTCATGCAACTTCTCAGATTCACTCTTTTCTTTCTCCAATGGCACTCTGGTTGTCTCTTCTGTCATTCCATCTTCCACAGCTCCTTGGAAAACCAGGAAGCCCGGGACTTCAACAATGGAGAGAGGCCGCATAGGAGCAATCCAACCCAAGGCCCTTGACACCTATTCATTCTAGGTAGCAACTGAGGCCTCAGTCAAGCTGCCCATCATATCCCCAAGAAAAACCCTGAGCTCCCTCTAGAGCCCCTCAGGGGTCCATTAGTCACTAATCTAAGAGACCCAACTTGCCTGCCGAGGGGGACACACTGTGATCTGACCACGATAAAGGACGGCCCTGTGTAGAGTGCATTGCAATAGTCCACGCATGAGGTGACCAACGGATTCCCAGTCCAGGAAAAATGGTAAGATCCTTTATCTTCAGATTGTATCACAACTGCCCTGAGAAAAAAACCAGGCCTATTGTGTGGCTTCCAGAGTGAGTCAATAATCTGGGATAGGCTTTTGTACAAGTAAGGCATGTTGATTATGTTGCTACTGTAGTGCTAAGTCATGATAAAGGACAGCCCTGTGGTACTAGGTGCACCAAATGAAGGCAAAAATCACCCACAGTACAGCACGGGAGGGGGAATAAAGCCAACCAAATTTCAGCTTAGAGCAGTGTTTCGTAAATCTAGCTCGCAGAGTTATTTTATGGCTCTTTGTGTCATGTGAACCTAGAAAATTGGATTAAACCATGGTTTAGTTAATCATGGGTAAGCCTATTTTGCAAAGAAGCCATTCGCTGATCTGTAATTCATATAAAGTCACCTCTATAGGAAAAATGTCATATATGGTGATCCTAAAATGAAAATGAAATACTCCAGTTGTCTGGGAAAGATTCTGGAAAGCTTTTTGAAAGCCAAGAACCTGGGTATTTTTTCATCCCCGCAGTGCAGTTGTCCCTAAGGAATATCCCTGTTGACATCTCCAGAGTGCCCACCTCTCATTGTAAAGTTTCCATTTTAATTGTTAGTGCAGCCCACCACGGGTAATGCTCTGGAAGCTTTCAGTGTATTCCATCAATCCTTGGGAGAAGGTTTTGGCATATCGATTGCAACGTACCTGATATGGAATGAAGGAAACTCCCATCATAGTAGAGAAGCAATCAAGCTCTTGTGGGCATGACAAGCAACTGGGTCTTTGCACCACCCCAGAAGTAGCTCCACACCTCTGTGATGTCAAGTGGTCACCCGTATTCAACAGCTAAGCTGATTAATTTCAGCCTCAGTGTCCTGTACCCAGAATAAATAACAGGAGCTCTTTCCATTTGCAACACTAAAACTCTACAAAATTTTTTAGAGAGAGCGGGTCACTGAACAAATGCCATTCTTTACACTCCCCTAAGAACTGAGTTATGGTGTTCACAGAGTTGCGAGGTTGGCAGCAGTGAAGATGACCATAGTTCAACTTTAAACTGCTTTAGAGAGTTTCAGGAATGAAAAATGTAGCAGTGTGGAAATGTCTCTAGAGCATGCTGGCTGGGGGAATTGAAGTCCACACATCCTAAAGTTTCTGAGGTTGAGAAACATTGCTCTAGACAAATCCCTACTAGCCATATTTGAAAAAGGACCCCTACTTGTTAACTAATTATACCATCTTCAGTTGATGATATATATACTATATGGTTAAAAAGCATTTTGCCAAAATGGGTTTGCAATACAGTAGCCAAAGATTATGCCCAGGACAACTGAGAAAAAGGCAAAGGCTCAGAGACAGGAGTTTACCTAATTGTACTTAGACAGTTCATTGCGGATGTGAAATTCAACCTGCTAACTTTCTGGTTTAATTACTACCCTGCATCAAACACTTCTAAAGGGCATTTGATAGAAATGTTCTCTTTGTGAATATCTATCATATCTATCTATCTATCTATCTATCTATCTATCTATCTATATATCTAATCATATCTATCTATCTATCTATCTATCTAATCATATCTATCTATCTATCTAATCATATCTATTTATCTAATCATATCTATCTATCTATCTATCTATCTATCATCTATCTTCTATAACATCTATCCATCTATCTTCTATATCATCTATCCATCTATTTTCTATATCATCCATCCATCCATCCATCCATCCATCCATCCATCCATCCATCCATCCATCCATCCATCCATCCATCCATCCATCCTCTATCATCTATCTTCTATATCATCCACCCATCCATCCATCCCTATCCCTATCCCTATCATCTCTATCTCTTCTGTACATGTATGTTTTGTAACAAATTGATGAAGCCCAGCTAAGTCCCATAATTTTGTTGCGTGGATTAGTGTCTTTTATAAGAAATATCTGTAAGAGAAACAGTGTCCCTGAGCCATCAAAGTTAATGTCCCACGACTGCAAATTGGAGGTAAGCACATGCATGCCTATACCAACTGAAATCAATGGGATTTCAATCTCTTTCCTGCCAGATCACGTCCACTGGTGTTTGTGCGGACACTAAAAAAACAAGATTAGGAAGCAACTGATTAGCGACAAAGTGATACCAAAATGTAAGCATGCAGCCCTTTATTTTTGCAAAGGGTTTTTCTTTTACTTGTGTATATTATACCAAGGAGCTGTATAAACAAGATATTTACAAAAGCGCGCTCTAGTTTTGCAGATACTGACTTCTAAAACCCTCCTCAATCTTTTTCCCACGTTCAACATTTTCCAACTTTTGACCATGCATAAAATGGACCTTTGGTGTTGAAAACTATTCGATGTGCCCAGCCACATACAGTGTTTAGATTTATGCATTTATATTTATAATATTTATATTATAATATGTACAAAGGTTTTCCATTATACAGAGCAGTACAGAAGTATACACTTTAAAAATCCACATTGTAATATTACATAGTTTATCCAGGTCTCATTAATATGGAAAAAGAAGAAAGAGGAGCTTAGCTAAAAGGAATTAGCAAATAAAGTAAAAGCAATTGCCCATCCCCCCGGCATAGCAAATTATTAAATATAATCTGAATGGCAGTGCAATAAAATTGCCTCATCAGTGTTTGTCTTAGCTTTGTGTTTGTGCATTCTACTATCAAATGTACATTATAATTGTATCAAATGTTTTGACAAAAGAAATTTGAAAGTAACCATGATGGTTTTCTCTGTCGACAAAAATAGAAATCTATAACAAATTTGAATAACTCCAAAATAAAAGAAAAATATTTCAGTTTCAATTTTAAAATCTTTGCATTATCACATGATGCTTTAATTCTTGTACTTAAAAATAGCTTTATACAAAACCACAGGCTTCTTAAATACAGTTTTTCATGCTTGATACATCTTTGTGCACACACTTCCAGGCCACTCACACCCTTCTGAACTTTGTAACGGTTTCTAGTTAAAGGAGAATCTGTGCCCCCTGTATAATCCCCTCGGCTGTTTCACCAGCAATGACTGCTTAAAAACTACTTTTATCACTAATTATTACCCTAGTATTTAGCACAAGTTTAGTATTCAGCCTGAAATGATACAGCAAGATGGGTAACAATCCTCAGCTGTGATGTGAGACTTGTGTGGTTGCAACGTCATCAGCATCTTAGGAAGATTGGTGAACTTGCACAGGCCCAGGTATCACTTTTAAGACGGTTCTTTGCTGATGGCGGAAGATGGACTGGCTCTGCTGACACTTCCATTCTGGGACTTGTAGCTGGTAAAGCTGGGTGTGTGGATTGATCGAATGCTCTTCATACCTTGGTTCGGTGATGTGGTAGAGGTGGAAGAGGGAGAGGAGGAGGAGGAGGCTGAGGAAAAGGGAGATGGAGGAAGAGGGGTTGGGCGGCCATTTTGAGTCTGTATGGAGAATGAAAGGTGATGGTGGCCTTTACCTGTGTGAGTAGGATTCTGGAACTTTAAGGAGCCGTTAGCAACAGAAGGGATTAAGGAAGAAGAATGAGTAGGGCGACCTGCTGGAGGACTGAGAGAATTAGGAGGAACAGAGGCTTTAGTGGGTACGTTTGGAAGGTTAGTGCTATCACCACTAGACACAGAACTACTTTTTCCAGAAGTGGAAGAAAAGGCTGGGATTTTTGAGGTGGACAGAGTAGGGGAAATAGCTTTATAGTCCCCACCAGCTTTCTTAGCACTTCCATTAGCCTGTAAATAAAGATGGTGGGAGACAGTTTAAGTCAGCATACATCACAAACCACATGGGAGTGTGTAGGAAATTAGGCTTCAGAAGAATAAGAATGAATAGTTTGAAGCCTGCCCTAAGTCTTGCATCTATGGGCTGGACCTTTCCCCATGTTTTCTGACCCTCTAAGCTGCAGAGCAGAATATGCATAGAGCAAGAGAAAGTTCAAAGAGGAGGAGATGTGGAAAAGTGACCCCAAACATTGGGGCTGATCAGGCGACGGGGCATGCGTCAGAACTGTTAAGGTGAAGATGGAAACACTTGGGTGGGTGGTTAAGAGGTGCTGGTTGAAATCTGTTAAATAGGGAGTTAGTATAAACACTTTAATCAGAAATGCTTCAAACTGCATCAGTTCCTATTGCTGACTCTCAAAAAGTATTACAGCTGAGTACTGGAACAAAACTTCAAAGCAGGAGATGTTTTGCCACAGACATGCACAAGCTGGTAACAGGATAATGCAACTATTAGACACTTTCATGCCCCACCCCACACCCTCAAGCCCTGGATTCCAATTCAGTATTTTCACTGGGAAGACAGTTCATGATTTGGTAGCGTCCAAAACTGACAATTGGACTTACACATTTATGCAAAGCATACAACTCAGTACTGAGTCCATCCCAAGATTTGGTTTAGGGTAAAACTACCTGTCTGTACTGGCGTTGATCCTGTAGCTTGTGCTGTTTGATGGTCTTGTCCACACTTCCTTGCCTACTTTTTGTGGCTGCAGGGATTGGCATCCTGCTTGTCTGTGAAGTGCTGGTTGAACTCTGTGAGAAAGGCAGGGGGTAAGGGCAGGAAAGAGACAAGGGAAACAGGTCAGCGGGGTTCATCATGGATGACAAGGATCACAGCCCACGGGGAAAAGCTGCTTTGGGTGAGAAGCTAAAGCTCAACATGCATGGAAAGCACCAGAAGAAACCACATCAAAGTCAAAGTCACACCACTGGTGTTAATTTCAGGAATCAAAAATGGAATAAAGATTCAACTGCTAATCAACCTAAATTTAACTGCTACACCCATGACAGAATATTGACCAAGCATCCTTTGCCCGTCACCAAAACCAAAAAAAAGAAAAAAGAGAGAGAGCATTTTTTTAAAAAAAAAACACACACACACACGATTAGCTGTTAGGTACCTAATTGGATGCACCAAACAAGCCACCGGAAAGTAAGCAAACCAATCAGAAGGCACCTTATTGTTTATTGTTGATTATTACTGCAGATTTTTAGAAAGCAGCTGGAGCTGTGATTTCTCATACTAAAGTACCTTTCGTGAAGATGATGGTATTGAAGGAAGGGATTCAACTTCAGCACCGCTCTCTTCTAGCACTACGGATTCTTTGGGTGAGAAAAAGCCTAGGCCAGGAGGTCCCTCTGATCGGCCAGTGGTTTCAAAAACTGGCTTTGGACTCATCTCACTAATGGTGCTCTCTAGCTGTTTGATAGTCTGTTCCAGGCTGTCTAGAGTCCTGTACGTATTCTTCCTGATTTCTTCAGTTCTAGATGCCTGGACAGCCGTGTTTGGTTCTGATTTCTCAGAAGTGTCAACCGACTGCGAACTAGGTATTTCAAACCTTTTTGCTTCTTTATGTTGTTTTAGAGTGCCATCTTCCTCCTCTTCTTCATACACAACTACTTGTAAAGTTTTCTTGCCAGTTTTTGTTCCTGTGCGGATTGCCTGAGTGAGCGCAGCTAGCTGTTTTTTTGGAAACTTAAACTTAAATTTTTTCTTAGCATCAGGAACATCCAACTTTGGTTCTGATCCATAAATGTAACTAGATTTCTGATGCCCCCTTCTGTCCATCTCCTGCCTTTCAGATGGTAGAACTTGGGTTGCCGAATTAGAATGTTGCTTGGATTTCTCCACAACCCACATCCTATTGGCCTCAGTAGCTTCTTCATAGTGAGCATCATCAGCTGTGTCAAGCTCTTCATCTTCTTCTTCTATTTTTTCTTCAGTCATCATTTTTTCCAACTCTTCATCACATTCCTCAAATATTGTTGAAAGTCTTTTGTAAGCTGATCTGATATCCATTGGTTCATCAAAAATGATGATGACTGGTTTTTTGTCCAAGCAAACCACTGGCTCTTCACTTTTAAAAGTCTCGGGCATGCCTTGCTGAGATGCTGTCTCCTTCTTGGAATCAATGTTCACAGTCTGTACATCGTCTCCCTTCCTGTTCACTATATCGTGAATCTCTCCACCTGACAGAAACTGGACAGCTGTTCTAGTAATCATGAAAGCAACGTTCTCCGATTGTGGACTCTCCTCATCTGGAGTGCTAGCTGGTGACTCTTCTTCATCAACATCATTTAAGGTGATGTTCTTAGATACTTTATGCCTTAGTACAACTTGATTATAGGCACTAACTGGCCTTTCCTGTTCTTGTGTTGATGGAGGAACTAAAGACATTTCTTGAGTGTATGGATCTGTCCGCCCAACAAGGGGTGCCTCTGCATCTTCCAGGCACTCATTTGGAGATGTGCTATGACCAGTCTCTCTCACCACAACATAATTTAGTGTTTGTCTTCCAATTTCTACTGCTGGATCTTGTGTTTCTTCAGGACATCTCTTTCCTTCATTTTCTAATATACTAGAGAGGTTTGTGTTTGGCTTATGAGAATTTTTGTTGGCATAATCCTTATTTTCCAAAAGCAACTCTGGCCTAAGGGCAGAGTTTTCAATGATGCTGAAAGCATCTGAGATCATGGCTTCTGTTCTCCCTTCAGTCTTGTCCTTGGGATGGTCACTATCTTTTGTGGCCTCCCCATCCACCTAGAGGGGAAGAGTTGCATTACTTAGGTTTTTGTTTCTGTTTTAAGTTCAGGACTATTATCTGACATTTAGTCCCCTCTTATTGAGATTTTATCTGATGATGTCCCCATCGGCTGGTACACCATCAGATAATGTAAGTATGCCCCTCTTTACATTAACATATAGCCATTTCCATGGTCTTCAGTTGGTTTCAGTATCTCTTCATAGCATAATTCCAAATTCTGATAGAACAACATATGACATGATACAGTACAAAACTTTTTGCAGACAATGTGGATGCTAGATGGAGATGGTCCTTTAAAGGCTCTCCATGTTGTGATATACTGGTCACCATGTGTAAAATATTTATTTCATTTTGAACTGGATTAAAATGGCCCTTTCACATAAACTTTGCCCCCAGGTAAGTCATGAGAGACTCAAATTATTTCATTCCAAATGGTCTAACATGTTAACTGCTCTCCAAACTTGCTAGATTAGAAAAACCAGTTTCCCTGGTTATAACCGCTATGTTAGGCTGTGTTGTCCAAATACTACTTATGTGAACTGTTTTTTTTTTTCAAGCTTCAATTCTTAAATGTTGGTTTCTCAACTTCTGCGCCGATACATAAATTGCCTTTTGAGAGAACAATCAAGTCCTGGACTTATTTGACAGAAAAGGGCTTACAAAAAGTGGCAGAGCAAATGCTATCCCAGCCTTCCTGACAAGTTAACATACAATTAAATTCAAGATAAGGCTGAAGGGGCGGCAATCAAGAAAGAGAAGCAGATCCTCCCAGAGATGAAACCCAACGATGCCGGGTGAAAATGGATTGCTCTGTTGGTCCAACACAGCCTTCCCATCTACTGTATAGGACACAGAGCACACCTCTTACTTGCCCTCCAATCCTTGCATACTCAAATTGCAGCTCCTATTTGCAACACCGCAGAAGATCTACAGTACTTATGAATACTGCAGAGAACAAGTGATTCCTACTTTCCCAATCCTTCCAAGAACTGCATTAGGCTTTATTTTTGAACAACACTGTACAGAATTCAGGGAGTGCAAAGCGCAAGTGGGACGCTGCTCCTGATTTTGCTACCTTCTCTAATCTTTTGGGTGCCCTGCGTGGTTATAAGAGGCTATGAAATTTTGAGATCAATTCAGAAGAGCAACTCAGCAAACAAAGATCTTTAGGAAATACGGTGGTATAAAAATATAGTAAACCAATAAAGAAAGGGATGCCAAAATAAACTACACTGTGGTCTGTCGTATTAGAAACTAAATTCAGCAACTGTTTTGATTGAATAAGAAGAGAGGTTCCGTTACATACGGATCGCAGTCATTTGATACCAAGTTTTGATGTTGAAATGTTAAATATACAGCCATAACTGAATTTATAAAATGTAAATTACTGCCTTGTCACTCTAAAGCTCTTGTAGGTATAAATGAAGTCAGTTGTTTTTCAGTGCAGAGGAATTGATCTTACAAAAAACAGAGACTGAAAGAGAACTGTCAGCATATAAAAGGGAGTTTAAGCTTGCTATTACCATGCAGAGACAGTGTGTTAGTGCCCAGATCATGCAGACTAAACCATAGTCAAGAAAACAAAGCTGTAGATGAACATTGCCTGAATGTACTGCGAGGGGTGGGTGGGGTGAGTTTTGTGTATCTACAGCAGCTACACTTCAGGGGGCAGAAATTATTACATCTTTACTATTAACCATTTATGTTAAGCTAGCAGAACTATCCCTGTTGGATCCTTGGTGTTCTCTGAGCTTACTTTTCTTCCTACAGACATTTCATTATCAAGGTAGGTAACATCATCAGGACATAGGGGAGTGCAGTTTGCTGGCTGTTTCTATGGGGTAGCTTGTCTATAAGCTTGCCTATAACTAATGATGCTGCCTACCCGGTCATGTAATGTCTGCCTGAAAAGAAGCAAGTTCAGAGACAACCAAGAACCCAACAATTCAACCCTGAGGTACATGATTCTCCTCTATGAGAATCATCCTTGTTGGCCAGGACACACGTGATGCCTTCTTAGATGTTTACTGCATCTGTTATAGATACTTGGGCCCCCTTTGTATGACATCTCTCCTCTCCCTCCCTCTCCCCCAGCATCTCCACATTTCCTTCTATTTTGTGTATGCTAACCAAAGATCTTGCGTTAGACCCCCATTTCTTAGCATCTGTTATTTTGTACATGCTAACTAAAGGGATGGAAGGTGCTTTATCATTCTTGGTTTTCAATTGTGCACTTTTTCCTTGTTTGAGGAACCCCATGAACTTGTCTGCATTGGTGATCTTTGCTAGGAGGCATAGGTGGGAGTGAGAATATGGCTCTACCAATGGGAAAAAGGAGTTGAACTTAACTCCCGAGTTGGATTTTCCATTGGATGCAGTCTTTTTTTTTAGATTTTTTTATCCCGCCTTTATTATTTTTATAAACAACTCAAGGCGGCGAACATACCTGATACTCCTTCCTCCTCCTATTTTCCCCACAACAACCACCCTGTGAGGTGAGTTGGGCTGAGAGACAGGGACTGGCCCAAGGTCACCCAGCCGGCTTTCATGCCTACGGCGGGACTAGAACTCACAGACTCCTGGTTTCTAGCCTTGTGCCTTAACCACTAGACCAAGGGTCGGCAAACTTTTTGAGCCGAGAGCCATTTTGGTATGCTCGTGCACATTTTGAAGTGCTCGAGAGCCAGGGGGCGGGGTTTGCGGGCGGGAGCCAATCGCGTGGAAGGGGGCGCTTTGGCGCGCGCTGATTGGTGGAGGCTCAGAAGGAAGGGCGCTGCCACCAATCAGCATCTCCGTTTCTTCTCCAGGGTTCTTCTCCTGTAGAAGAAACAGGGACGCTGATTGGTGGAGGCTCAGAAGGAAGGGCGCTGCCACCAATCAGCGTCTCCGTTTCTTCTCCAGGGTTCTTCTCCTGGAGAAGAAACAGGGACGCTGATTGGTGGGGGCGCCCTTCCTTCTGAGCCTCCACCAATCAGCGTCTCTGTCTCAGCGTCTTCTCCAGGGTTCGCGCCGCTTCCGGAGACCGGCTTTCTGATGTCGGTCGGCAAAGATGGAAAAAGAGCCAGCGTCAGGAGGCCAAAGAGCCAGATCTGGCTCGCGAGCCGCCAATTCCGACCCTTGCACTAGACCAAACTTTTCATTGCTTCAGAGTGTCTCACAATTATTAAGCACCTATTCTTATAATGTCAATGACTATTCCCCCATTCAGTTGAGCCTTAAATGATTTCAGCGTCAACTTTAAGACACATCTATCCATTTTTATAGTTGCATTTGTGCACTTTGCCTTCTGTTCCAGTTTCTGGTTGAAGCTGTGTTTTTAGCCGCTTTATTCTTTTAAATATGCAGAATTTTTAAAGGGCCTTTACAAAATTTTGTCATTATTGTGAAGTTAAAAATTGCTAGTGATGTCTAGTAAACGGCTTTTAATTATTCCCTGCTTTGACACTATTTCTGAATATGTGAGCTACAGATTTTCAAATGAAGAACTATGAAGGCAAGACCTGGAAGAAGAATTAGTTTTGCATAACCCACCTAATAAGTAAATGTGTCAGTTTCAAACTGTAGATTTTTTCATTATGAAGAAGAGACAAGTAAACAAATAAAACCATAATTTTTGCCATGCAATTTTATACAGAATTACTGAGAAATTGTCTCTCTGTCATAATGAGGCTTGCTACCAGGATTGTATGCAAAGGTTTGCAAACCTGGACTACTCTCTAAACTAAAGCGTGATATCAAAACAGACACCTTTCATTTAATTAATTCATTTCAAATGAATGTTCTCCCATTCTCATTCATAAATGACACTGAAAGGACATTAATGAATCTAGACTGTGATTACCCTGTTTAGCAAGTTCCCTTTCCTGTTCTCAAGAAGAGCCAAGTCCATTAGACCCTAAAAAAAAAGCAGCTATGCCAATTGAATGCGTGAGGTTGCAGAGGTGATGATGGCCTTTGCTTGAAGATGTCCTAGCTACGGTCACTCTCCATTTATTAATTCTCTTCGGGCCAAGGTAAATCATAAATGGAAACAGCCATCGAGACACACAAGGTGTTAACCTGAAACATGGTTAGTTTGGAAGGATGGGAAGAAGGCAAGGCCAGGAGGTTGTGGTAGAGTTCAGAGGTCCCTGTTACCTTCTTCTCCTTAGGATGCGTTAAGGCCACAGACCTTGCATCTTTTGTGTGTGAGTCATTTCTGGACTGTTCAGCGTGACTGTTTGAGTTTATATCCATGTAAGAACACTTCTGGAAGGCCTAGAGGATTAAAATAGGGTAGGTTATTAATAAACATTTCCCATCCCTGAGCCAACTCTTCCTGAAGATTATTAGCAGTGGAATCACAAAGACTCTTTCCTGAGTCAAAGATGGAGTTGGTACAGCTTGTGTGTGAGCCTTAAGAATCGGCCTCATCCATCAGATCAAGATAAATGTAAGTTGATAATCTGTGGACAAATTTTATTGCATTATTTTAACTCTCAATACGTTAGCACAAAATGCGAAGCACCATAGTGCCTTTCCTTTGCAAGACCCAATAGTCTTCTTTTGGAAAACCCAGGCCTCTTATGCCTGTTCCAGACAGTGGGGGGAAAGACTTCAGACTGAAAGCAGACATTGCTACTGCTGCCAATACAAAGCTGGAGGGCAAATGGTCTCCTTCATTTCAAGGCAGCTTCTTATTTCTAATATTACATAGATCTACCAGCTTGGATATTATCTCATTAAGTTCAAATTTAGAAAGATAGGTCTGTTTTCTTTACTTGTAACCCCACCTTTTGATAGGTGTTTCCCTTGAAATCGACCCAGTCATATGTGTTCCGTATATGTCTAGTACAGGGCTTTCCAAAGTTTTTCCCGCGGCGACACACCAACAGGCGTTGGTGTGTCGCCACAGGAAAACCCGGAAGCGCTGATGATGATCAGCGCTTCCGGGTTGTGTGGCGACACACCAGACTGTGTGTGGCGACACACTTTTGTGTGGCGACACACAGTTTGGAAACTCTGGTCTAGTAAGTAAACACTGAAAAACTTATTTTCCCCATGGAACATAAGAAAAAGGTTACGCAAAGTTACTTTTTCATCACCATCGTAACTGCAAACGGTCACTATACAAGGCAGTTGCTAAAAGAGGACTACCTGTAAATTACTTTGGTCTTTAAAAATTTCAAAAACTAAAGCTAGAGCCATTTTTTTTCCTCCCCCAAAAGTAGTTAAGGTATTGTATTAAAAAATTACCTTTCTGGGTCACAAACTCTCTAGGCTAAAATTTCCTTTGTTTTGCTGATCTGTTCTGTTTCAAGTATGGCTCAGTCCTTTAGGGTTCCACTAGGGGTAGCCTGAAATGTTAGCAACGATGCATGCAAAATGGCTACAAATGGAACAGAGACCAGCCAGCCCCATTCTCCAGGCCTCAGCCTTAAACTGGATCACTGTCAGCTCTAGTTGATTGGTACTGATAAAAGAACTAAACAATTACTTCTTTACAGCAGTGCTTCTCAACCGTAGCAACTTTAAGATGTGTGACTTCAACTCCCAGAATTCCCCAGCCAGCATGTTGAAGTCACACATCTTAAAGTTGCCAAGTTTGAGAAGCACTGCTCTACAGCATTCTTCCTCAACTTGCACCCTCGGAATAGATTGGACTAAAAATTTGTTTCCCCTCTCAGGCAGCATGAAGCAGCAATGGAAGCTGTGGGTCAGTGAGCGTAGGAGACATCAGATAGTGGAAATCTCTAGAAAAGTAGGAGCTCACCTCTTAATACGAGCTAATAATCACAAGCAACAATAACACTGTTCATGTAATATTGCTTTGTTCACTCTTTGGCGCAAGGATGGATTATCTGAGGGGGAGGGGAGTCAGCACAGAGTGCTTCGCAGTCACCATAGTGGCATCACACTCCTGAAGATTGCCTGTGCGTCCCAGCTGATTTAACCTAAACATTAAAAATGGCCCAACTCTCATTATCACGAGACCTCTTAAAATGTTAGTGATTTCATACAAGAACTCTGGTACCTCTCCAAATCTTTAAATTCCTCATGCACCATCTATGATGACTTCGGCATTTGCACATAAAGTTTTATTGTGAAACTGCTGTTGTGAAAATATTTTTGGGGGGGAATAATCATTGTGCAAGATTGTATAATGGTACCCTGAAGCAGAAAATGTTGGTAGCCCCTGGCCTACTGGCATTATTACACTGGCAGCTGAAGCCTTGTTGAAGAACTGTGCAATCACCTACTTGTTAAGATGGTTGATGGTGCTGCGGTCCAAGGAAGGGACTAGCTTAATTCTGAATATTTCTCTTCTACTGACTAGAGGAGGAAAAGTAACCACAAAGTTCGTCTTGCCTGCTTTAAAGGTACAGTCAATACAAAACCTACAGTACACAGTTCAGCAAATGTCCATCTCAACAAATTATCATTGGCAGTATTGGAATGCAATTCAGTTTTGGGCAATAATGCCTGTGCGTTTTCCATAAAAATAGCTTCTACATTATAATGACCACTTTGTCTTGGTAAACTTTTAGTTCTGATTTTTTTTCCCCTGGCTCTCAATCATTTTTAAAATTCAAGTTTCTGGAATTCACATCAAATCTTTGGTATCTTTAGGACTGTGACAAGTAAAGTCCTTAACTATGTCCAGGTTAACTCCGCTCCCCTCTACCAAACTGCAGTGATGTTTGAACCTGAAAGTTACGTTTAAAATCTGAAAAGGGATGTTTAAATGATAAGAATTTAGGAAGAATTTGTCTCATTACTACCCCGATCACTAACCTTGATGATCAATTTCTAAATATGGCTTGGGGTGGGGAACATGGTTCTCTGGCAGAATTGCTCATACATGCCCTAGTGGTGCCTCAGATTCCCTCCCATCATTGCAGGGGAAACATCTGCATTCTCTTGGATTGCCTTCTACTGTAGGTCCCCTCAGCAGAGGTACACACTGCTTTAGCGACATCGATAAGCTCAGCCTCATACCTGTAATTCTGCCATTATTTTATCTCCTTCTTCTTCCTCTTCATCCTTCGTTGGTGTGCTCATTGATTGAGGAGAGGCATTTTTTTCTGGGAAGGGTTTGGACTGCGTTCCTTGAGCAGAGTCTTCACTGCTTTCCTAAATTGCATAACAAACAAGAAAGGGGAAAGATATAAACCACCTGATTTATATACTGTTCACACAAATACCTCAACTTTATTTGGTGTTCTGGAAAGATCTGCACTTCGCCCCATCCTCCTAAAGAAATGTGTCCCTCGTTATCAAATCTGGATATGACGCACGTTGGGGTCCTCCTTAGCTTGCATCCCACTTGATTTCAGAGTCTGCCTGTTTTTGTGCTGTGCTTGCCCGTTTTACACAAGCAAAGCTATCAATGCACGATGCAGCAAGAGTTTGGTTTTTCAGCCGACCTGTCCCACAGCTGATGCTGATGTGGCGGCTGAGAGGAAGCAGCTGGCTCAGGATCACCCAGACGGCTTTCCTGCCTGATGGAGGACTAGAACCTGGGTCTCCTGCTCCAGGTTCAGCACCTTAACCGCTCTGCCATATTGGCCGTTTTGGATTTTACACATATTTGACTAATACGTGGCAGTAATATTTGCACGTACCTTGCTTTTCCTATTTTAGTTCGAAACTGACAGATGGTTAAAGGAAGCAAAGAAGAATATGCTGGAACAGTTTTTATGGAACTGCTCTGATTCATTTTGTCCCTTTGTATAAGACATTTGAGCTTTTCAAAGCTGTATGTGCTTTCTTAAACATACACAGAAATAAAGCAGCATGACTGACATTGTATATACGTAAGACTGCAGGAAGACGAAGCCCCATGTGCTGGGAACATCCTGTTGGTTAATGGGTATAATTATGGCAGGGGTGGCCCTTACAGCTAGCAGCATGTCTGCTGCCTTCCCCGTACAGTGCTGGCAGCCCCACCTATTAAATAAAAATGTTAAATATGTTAAACATTTTATTTTCAAATTAAAAATTTAAATATGGTTACAGTCTGCCCTCAGTTTCTGAGATTTGGATTTCCCTGCAAATTTCTTGGGATGAGACTGCAGAAATCATTGAAGATTTTGTCGGACTTGTAGGAGTTCAGACGACTGGATAGGCTATCCAGATGCCCTACTTTCATGCCTCTTTAGAACAGGTCATATTTCTCCCTCTAGCACTTAATTCATGGTGACGCATAAAATAAGACAGACACTATCTTGTCCCAAAACATTTCCTGTTCTGGACATCTGAGGTGCCTCCATCATCAAACCTTGGAGAGAGTGTTCTCTTTCCTGGCCATATAACTGACTTCACTCAGTCTTGTGCTTAATCCAGATCCTAGCAAATAGCTTCGCCGTGGAGGTGGAGGAGGTGGAGACTTCACTGCCTTTTCCGGCTCCTCTTCTGTTTTTGGACTGTCTTCTGAAAAGCAAAAATTATCTCCAATGAAGTGGTTTTGTACGGTCTACTGCAACACGGTCCATTGCTTCAAGTTTAGAATTACGCAATCCATTTATTTCTATATCTGATAGGCAGGACAGAAATCTAAACAAAGGAAAATTGCAAATTGCTTTTGAAGGAATACATTTTTTTAATGTTGATGAAGCCCACCAGCAAACCAAATCTAAGCAAGATGGAAGAGCAACAAATTGGATTGCAGCATTTCCATTCTAGCCAGTTTTGATAAGCTCAACAAACATTTAGCTTGATTACAGCTGATTGGTATAAGAACTGTGCAAAAATTGAGGACCTATCCGGGGTGTCTGCAGGGTAGGGTCAAAAAAGTCCAAGTAGTAGCCACAGTGGCGCATCATATATAAAAAGCAGGAGGAGCTTTGATCACACCGTCACTACCACCATCTTGACTTTTTTGACCCTGCCCTGTGGACACCCCTGCACTTGTCCCTGTGCTTTCTTGCTTTCCTTTCTCCCCCTCTTGCTGTGTCCAATTCAGACTGTAAACCTGGGGGCAGGAACTCTGTTGCTTTGATTCATTTTATTCTGGAAGCCTTTCCAGATGAAAAGTGGGTCACCAGAGCTCCCTACCGATGGAGAAAACAACTCTAATTACCAGATACTTGTGCCGCGTCAGCTTTGGGTGAGCCTGTTGCTTGTGGAGGCATCTCAAGATTTGGGATTGACTTCATAATGTTTGCTTGTGCTTCTTCTAGGAGTTTTTCAAACTCTTTCCCATTGTAGTGATCCAGATTCTGTCTTTTCTCTTCCCATTTCTTTTCTGCTTTCTAAAGGGAAACACAGCAAACCCCAATAATATTTTGAATTCTGCATTGCATGAAGCAAATAGGGAGAGGTGCTCTGAATTCTCCCAGCTGTCTCTGCAGAACATCTGCGCATGCTAACCATGGGGCGAAATGCTCTGCATGTGTGTCGGTAGATCATGTTCAAAAAGACAGTTCAGTCAGTCACTTTGGTGTTGCGTCAGCCAGCCCTGCATGCCAGCTTTCCTAGAAAAGGAAGGCTAGAGGCAGGCGGCCTTTGTGAAGTACAACTCTGGTGCGGGTTGCTGATAACCAAGGGTTAATGGGCAAAGTCCTTACCTGGGATCAAATCACAGACAGGAGACTCAGGAAGCAGCTTTGGAGGTGTTGCCCCAGCTCAAGCCAAGAGTTCAAAAGCTAAACACCACTTTGGGAAGATCTCCTGCTGTATATTGTGGCAAATGCCCCCAAGATGGTTTTCCATAGCTACCTCTACATGCAGATGTAATAGGAGTGCTCTTCACCATACGTATGCCATGGGTTCACGCATGAAGCCCAACAGTAAACAGGAAGAGGCAACCACAGAGAGAATGTAACCTCTTCCTCAACTTCTCCCCCTGTCCCCCAAGCTGCGCTCTAAAGTGGGCAAGACTATGCATATATTGTTGCGGGTTATACTGAACTTTAAGGCTTATAATTTATAAACTGGCATGTGATATCAAAAGTTGTTCATCGTTATATTGTGCGTTAGTTCCTTATTTCACTTTCTTGGAGGACTTATGAAGAAGTAAAATTCTTTCTGCTGTCTAATGAATTTTGTCTCACGGCTTTTCCTCTGTAGGGGCATGAACATACACTGAAGCAAATAGAAACCAAACTGCATCAGGTCCCACAGGAAACTTCTACTCTGAAGCATCTTGTCTGCTGTGTGACTTATCCACAGAATACTTTGGTCCTCAGTCATCACTCCAACCAGAAACATGGGGCTCAACATTCATTCTCCACATCCCTCCTGTTTTGCTTACTATTTGTATGAAGCACATCGCCTCCAGAGAGATTCATAATTCCATCATTTGTAGCAACCATTCCCATACTGGGGCTGCCCAGCTGTCTTGGATCACAACTAAGGGTGCATCATCTCCCCCTGAGGACTTTGCCACCAATGCTCAGTATTGACTAACATCCATTGTTCTTGGCTCATGGATTTTGAACAAAACATATACTAGGAAAAGGTGCATGCATGCAAGCTAAAACAAATAAACAAATGTCATATATATGGGAATGTTGCATGCAAAATACACATGGAAAAGTATTTGTATAAAAATGCATACATCAGGAGTAAACAGATAAATTCTCTTGAGAGTTGATCTCAACTCTTGGTGGCTTCATGGACATGTTCGTATAATTTTCTTGGCAACAAAAGTTGAATGAAAAACAATGTATTTTCAAGAAAGTAATGTATAACTATTTTTACTACAGCAAGTTGTGTTTAAAAACACGCAAAATGCATATGCCAAAGAAAACTGCACACCAAAACATTTTTTTTCTTTTTAAAAAATTGCAGAAAAGTTGAAACAAAAAGTGAATAAATATCATACTAATGCTCTATATTCAAGCAGGGAGATCCAAAACTTTGAGGACATCAGGTTTGAGATAACTGACTTATAGTTACCAAAATTATTTGCTCTCTTAAGAAGAAACCCCAGGATTAATATTATATAAATACATTTCAGCCCTCTGTTTTGAAAAGCACAAGGTACCTCAATCGAGAGAGCTCTGTTCCTTGTACTGGCATTGTGAAGTTCTTCAATAAAAAGACTTTGCATGTTGTTGTTCACTGTAACGGGGGGTGAATGAGGCGCCTGTATCTGCTGGGTATTGACTGTGGTCACTGCTGCTGATTCCATGGAGGTTGGAGAGCTTGACGTAGTTGTACCTGCCCCCGGGCTGTTGGTCAGAGGAGAATTTGGGACATGACTGACCAATGTGAATGAATGCTGAGACTGATGGGTGGCCACTGGAGCGCGTTGCACATGGTGCGCTGTCACAGTGGAGACGGGAATCATTTCAGATTTAACAGACGTTTCTGCTGGGGGTTCAGCAACATTTTGCTGCAAAGAAGGGTGGCTGTTGGTGATTTCTTCTTGGTTTTTCAGAACTTCTGCTGCAGTGACCTTCTCCATTGCATTATATTGGGCAGCTTGTGATGGATCCATACCTTTGAGCAAACTGTCTGTAACATGCCTGCAAAAAGGAGACCGACAAGCTATGAAGTATAACTAGCAGTCTCATTGTCCTTTCAAGAAAAGGTTCCCTCTGGTAATATTTATTTATATATGTGTGTGTATGTATGTATGTATGTATGTGTGTGTGTGTGTGTGTGTGTATGTATGTATGTATGTATGTATGTATATATATATATATATATATATATATATATATATATAATATTTAATAAATCTAAATCTAAATCTATCAATCTATCTATCATCTATATATATATATATGCCATTTAAGTCCCTCCCCTTAAACATTGACTGCGTGGAAGAGAGAAATTCAATGCAGTTTTTCAAACTAGTGCCTTCCAGATACATTGGATTGCTGCTTCCCTAACCCCTGGCTATTATGGCCCTTGGGTAAAAGCAAGGATGGACCATTTTTCTGGACCCTAAGCCTGCAATTTCAAAATTTGGTCTGAAGACTGTGTTGACCATGGTCACAAGTGAAGGTGTAGGATTAAAATGTTCTACCCCTTTCCCAGCCCAGAAGGTGGTGTTGAGATGTTTAAGAAAGCCTAGTGAATGATTGACACACCTATTTTCCTTTTTATTATAGGAAAAAAACCCAATAAAAACAAGCATGAATAAAGCTTGTAACCTGCAGGCTGTCTAATCCCGAGCTCTGTGGCCAGGCATTTCAAGAAACAGAAACTGATTCAGGTCTGTACAACAAATTTCTATTTTTTTCATAGTGGCAAAATAGTATCTCCAAACCATCTGACAGGTTGATCCCCTTGCTAAGGGTCCTGAAGAGGAGAAAAAAATCCTCTTTTGTTTTGCAAAAACGATTTCTCGTGTATCATTTTAAAACAGTGGCATAACTGGCTTATCATTCAATGAAGGGTGATTCTGAAGGTGAGTTCAGATTGGAAGATTAGCTCAGATTTGTTGCCATCTAGTGGGCATCTGGATGTTTGCAGCCTAGATAAACTAGTCCTAAATTACATATTCCAGGATTCATTATTACAAAAAACCACTGGTACTGAGCATATTAAGCCTTCCCGTTGTGTTAATTTGCTGTCACTAGTTTCTTGACCTACTGCTACTACAATTTAACTGAATTAATCCCTTAGGGTGAATGAAATTAATTAAGAACTGGGCAGTGTCAATTGGGGTGATCTTAACCAATCAGGTTCATGAGAAGGCAAGCAATACTACTTCCATATAAGTAAATTTATACCTTTCAAAGTAACACCGATACTTTAACTGACAAAATGTTTGTAAAAAGCAACTTGCTTTGGGATCAGCTGTAGAACTGGTCATGTAAGTTTATTATTTTCCTAGATTTGGTGTGTTTGTATGTAGGGGGAAAATGTAATAGGACAGATTGTGAAAATATCCACTGTCTTTCTGGAGTCTGAGTGATGAATAATTATGAATATGTTGGAATATATATGAATGGCATAAATTTCAACAGGGCAGAGTAGCTTAAACAGGTATCACCTCCGGAGTGTGGTCAGGGTCTCTGTCATGCTCCGGACTCTCTTCAGTAAGAGATCCAATTTATGAGGTTCTTCTTTTAAAAATCTCACAGCTTCCACCTCGATACGGAGAATGGCTCTCATTTTATTCTGCAATGTTGGAAATTCACCTGCAAAAGTAAGAGCCAATGAAGCACTTCTGGAATGCAAGACGGACTAAGTTCACGCATCATGCTAAAGTTGCCACCTTGTCAAATCCAGTGGTGGAGTAAATCATAAACTAGTTGGATTCAGATAACATGCTCAGCCATCAAGTATAGATTGTGAATCATACTGGTTTGGTTTAGTGATACGTGCAGCCAGTGTGGTATACTGGTTACCGTACTGGGCTGGGACCAGTAGTAGCCAGGTTTAAGACTATTCAACATGACACTCATTGGATTATTTTAGTCCAGTTACTCTTTTTCAGATTAAAGTCTTTCAAAAGCAAGGATAAAAATGAGGGGTGACTTCATGTATATTTCTTTGAGCAACTTAGAGGAAAGACAGTATACAGATATAAAATATACAGCATATATTAAAGACAATGAAACAAACTACATTATGGCTTACTGTCCTGTGCTGATTTAGCCAGTGTTAGAGGCATTCATATACCAAAGGAAAAAGACAGGAGAGGGAGAAAGTTCCCAGATTTTGAATCTTCATCTTCATGTGCAAGCACTCAGTGGAAAGCTTCACTTTCAGGTGAGGAGAGCGCACAGACCACCATTCAGATGTCTGATAAATGCAGTGTGGAGTCCTTGCTGCTCTCTGAGCTTGGTTGTTTGCTTGCAGATGTTTAATTACCTGACTAGGTAACATCATCAGTGCATCGGGTAATGAAACATCAAGCAAACAACCAAGCTCAGAGAGCAGCAAGGACTCCACAGTTCAACCCTGAGCTACATATATTCTCTTCCATTGGAAATACAGTGTTATTCACCTTATGAATTACCTAGCAAACATTTCTTGAATTTTTTTTACTCTTGTATAGCATGAAGAGAGCCACTTTGGTTTAGTGGTTAAGGCAACGGGCTAGAAACCAGGAGACTGTGAGTTCTAGTCCCGCCTTAGGCATGAAAGCCGGCTGGGTGACCTTGGGCCAGTCCCTGTCTCTCAGCCCCAGGAAGGAGCCAATAGCAAACCAGGAGACTGTGAGTTCTAGTCCCGCCTTAGGCATGAAAAACCGGCTGGTGACTTTGGGCCAGTCACTCTCTCTCAGCCCAACTCACCTCACAGGGTTGTTGTTGTGGGGAAAATAGAAGGAGGAAGGAGTATTAGGTATGTTCCCCGCCTTGAGTTATTTATAAAAATAAGATCTGGACTAAAAAATAAATAAAATATATTTTAAAAAAAGAGCTTTTCTTTTTACCCTTGAAGTAAAATACTGTAAAAGATTTTTTCTTGACAAAACCAGCATTACTTCAGTTTAAAACGTACCAGAATCCAAGAGAGATATACACGCATGTATACATATATACACATGCATGCACTGAGGTTCTTTCTTTTCTAGCTGGGATGAAAAAGCAGCATGCAGTGAATAGTATCAACAACCTGGAGCAGGTAGGACTGGTAGAATGACATGTTTAGGGAATGTCTAGAGGTCTGAAACGGCAGCCCTGTAGGTCTGCCGAGGTTCCCAGCTCCACTTCATCGTCCTACCTTCAATTTGCCTTGCACTCTGTGGCTTCACGGAAGGAAGCCTCGAGCTTTCTTCACCTTAATCCCACCCTCAAAATGAGCAGAATTCTGAGGTCCACATCCCACTCCTAGGCACACTTGTTTGGATGTAAGTCCCGCTGATCTCACTGAAACGTACTTCCAGTGAATTTGGTGAAAGCTGGAGCGTAAGAGGAACCGAGGCAACGTTAGTTAGATACATAAACCAAGGAAGAAAATCTAAAGGCACCTTTGAGGGTGGCAACAGCTTCTCCAACTTGCCGCAGGAGGAAAGCTCCATCTTCAACATCTTTCAGTGTCACCATCCTGTTAGATGTCATAGATTCCTTCTTCAGATCTTCAACAAAACTTTCTAGCTCACTGGGAAGACAGAAGAGTTGAATTGGGTTTGAGGACAGCTTGACGGACAAGACCCGTTCTCTGACACCGGAATGCTTCTCGTTTCCATTCCAAGGTTGGACACGCCTGTTTTTATGTCAGAATGTCCCATTAAAAATGTTTTGCACACCCCTACTCTTCATTTGCTTTGGATTTGATCTACTATCCTTCTCAGGCAGCACTGGCAAAGGTGGAGAACTACAGGAACTGAAATCCAACACTCTAGAGAATGCCAGATTGGAGTACGCCGATATAAACAAAGCCAGAGAGAGAGAGAATTAATAGTTCAGTGTCATACATATTTACTCTATTCTCATGTGCCCCCAATCTCACCAGGAGTCAAGTTCAGCTCCGCTCCTTATCTTTAAGCCCTGCTACAGTTCGTAGAACTGGCTCCCACATAAGCGTTTAATATACTATAATATTATATATTATATATTATAATATAATATTATATAATATTATAATATTATATATATAATATAAGGAGACTTATCAATGGTTGATAAACATTTTCATCAAGGATATTGCACTGCTCAAGACAACATGTGTATTTTAAACTAGAGCATGACTTAGATAAAATGGCAACAACAAAAAAGAAGGAATCTGGGGAAGACCATTGCCTTTGAGAGAATTATATATAATTCTGCAGCTGTCAGAGAATAATCACACACTAATACTGTAGAAAACTGTTTTTAATGGAAGCAGAACCAAAAAGCCAAGTTGTAGTCTAAAAGACAACCACTAGATGGCAGCAAGTGATCAACACTTTTCCATCTTCCAGGATAAGACAGATGGCATCATTAAACAACTGAGGTGTGTGTGTGTGTGTGTGTGTGTGTGTGTGTGTGCGTGTGTGTGTAACTGAAGCCCAATAAATGGAATTTGAAGCTGAGAAGCAGAAACATAAACTGATCACACAAGCTGGGTTTGTGTAAGATGTTAGAGCCATGCCAAACCCAAGCCCAGATGAAAACTATTATTATTTATTTATTATTTATTTAATTTATTCCCCTAATCCAGTTTCACTTGTGTGCAAACGTAGACACAAGATTCTTCAACTGACTCGGTGAAACATATTGTGCAAACATATTCAAGCATCCATGAATCATTTTCTCATCACTTTAGCTCAGGTGTTCAACCATTCTGAAGCTATGGATTGCCCTTCCATCAGCATTTGAGTCCTTCACTGGGGGCAAGGGAAAGACTACCTTGAATTGTGTTGGACTTCTGATGGCTCCCTAGGTGCCTCCATGTAGTTTCTGGGCAACAGTATGTCAGTGGTTTGACACTGCCTTCTTTTACAACTTCCCAGATTCATCTGCAAATCTGGGATTTCCTGGTTCTCTCTCATACAAGCGCTAACTAGATCTGGTTCTGCTCAGATTTTCTGAGATCGCTAAGATGAGGTGAGTGCTGGACCAAGGGGGAAAAAAAGTGTTTACTTAATTTAATTAAAATGTAATTAATTAAAGAAGTATGATTACTCTCTCTGGGTTTAATAATATGTCCCTTCTGTCATATTAAAAATCACAACATGGCAGCCGTTTGAGAGAGGCTTTGGGGAATGCATTCAAAGCTCTAAGTCAGTGTTTCTCAAACTTGGCAATTTTAAGATGTGTGGACTTCAACTCCCAGAATTCCCCAGCCAGCATCAACTCAGTGCTGAAGTCCACACATCTTAAAGTTGCCAAGTTTGAGAAACACTGCTCTAGGTGGTTGCCTGCAACTCTGGGATGATAAAACTATAGGCTTTGTCTTTAAAGAGGAAATCAATGTTACACAGGTTGTCAAAGTGCACTGGGATGGGTAGGGAGGAAGAGCTGCGATATCCTCTCTGCCAGGTAATCAGAAATCTGAGCAGACCGTTTTTGCTGCAGATTCACGGCATTGGAATCTGTTTCTGAGATTGACCTTGGAGAGCAACAGTCAGGTTGCTTAAAAAAAAAACTAGTGAGTGGACTTCCATTGCTCAAATCATGTGCTCTTATGGGCAGCTTAAGCTGAACTAATCCATCTGAAACTCAAGGGGACTTAATCCTCTTAAATATGCACATTCCAGTTTACACATATTCATTTGTTCCAGGGAGCTTGTTAAGGGTGAACTGGCTTCCCGAAACAAATTAGTAATACTTTCTTTCAAAGGAAGTGGGCTCTAATTCATGTGAACTCCATGACAGTTACAGAGTAGAGCATCAGACTTTCACAGAGCTGAGCACTCGCGCAATGGAAAAGACTCTTCATAGCTATAGCTGCCTGTCAGCTATCAGCATCACTTGAGTCTTCACGTTCAGCTTGAACCTCCCCAAGTTCAGCTAGAATATTGTGCTAGTTCCACTATTAATATCACTTAATTGGTGCATTGAGGGCCAGCAATGTTCTAGGATTATTTTTTTTTTAAATGCAGATGTTCCCACAACACAAATGAAAGCAGAGACCAGAGTGGAGAAAGAAGAGACGAGACAGAAAGATTGACAAGAAAAACCAACCAAACAAAAAACTCTAAAGAAGTGGGGACTTTACACTGCAATGATGGTTTTCAAGTTCTCTTTTAAGGCAGGAGTGAGTAACACTTATTTTCTTTCTTTTGGGCAGCCAAGGACTGTAGTGGGCAAAACAATGGTGGGATTCAATCATTGAAATGACAGAGCTGGGATTTCCAAGACTCCAGAAGTTCTTTTTCTCTCTGTTTCCCTCTTTTTGGAAAAGAAAAAAAGAACCACACTGCCATTTTTCAGAGATTTGCAGTTTTTTGATGGCACAAAAGGGAGATTTAGGGACCCAACCTTTATTTACAGATTCTGGATTACTGTGCAAAGCTTCATAAATATCCTTCCGACTGAGGTACATGTCCCATTGGCTTATCTGTACATCAATTAATTGCAACAACATTCCTTAACGTGGGGAAGACATATGGACCCAGACATATGGACCAACAACTCCCATAATCCCCTCTCCTACATGGGAATCTTGTGACTA
This sequence comes from Charina bottae, assembly GCA_023362775.1. NCBI lineage: Eukaryota > Metazoa > Chordata > Lepidosauria > Squamata > Charinaidae > Charina > Charina bottae. Next base: position 48,804,504 of record JALMGJ010000007.1, on the reverse strand, counting down.
GAATGGAGGAGGCCTTCAAGCAGACCTTGTAGCTGCCGCCACAGGTTCAGAAAGGGCCCAGATGCTAGAACAGAGAACTTGGTGGTAAAGCCTAATAAAAAAAAAAAGGAAAAGGTACCCCCCGCACATTTGTGCAGTCGTGTCTGACTCTAGGGGCCGGTGTTCATCTCCGTTAGCCGAAGAGCCAGCGTTGTCCGAAGACGCTTCCGCGGTCATGTGGCCAGCATGACGCACGCGGAACGCTGTTACCTACCCACCTAAGTGGTACCTATTCATCTACTTGCATTTGCATGCTTTCGAATTGCTAGGTTGGCAAGAGCTGGGGCGAGTGCGGGAGCTCACTCCGTCACGCGGGGCTAGGGATTCGAACCTCCGAACTTGCGATCTTCCGATCGACAAGCCTGGCGTCTTACCCGCTGAGCCAACAAAGCCTAATACCAGCCAGCATTTGGAAGTTCTGTGCCTCCCCTGTGCTACTGTAGGTAGAACTTTTAAAAGAGGAGAGGCCACGATTCTCAACTGTCCCAGTTACTGCTATATCTAAATATACAAATGTATGCAGATTTAAACAATTGGCAGGTTGAAAGTTTAAATCTAAATTAATTCCATTATGATTTCTCCGAGCTGCCATCCATTTCAGTCAATTGACCTCAGCATGCAGGGCTTTCATTCTTGAAAGCTGAAGAGAAGATTTATGCCTACATCAACCACTTCCAACCAGCTCCCCTAGATAGATTTTATGCAGTGCTGAACATGGACCAGCAAGTCCCTGGTTTAAGTCCTACATGACCATGGAGCTCACTACGTGACTCCGGGCCAAATATTTTACTCAAACCAATCTACTTCGCAGGGTTGTTATTGATGTGAAAACAAAATTAGGGAAAACTCCTAATCCATCTTGAATTCTCAAAAACAAGGCAGGAAATCAGCGATTAATTGATAGATCCCAATCGGCATATTTAGGGGGTAGCAGGGTTGATGATGATGACCTAATGCGAAGAGAGGACTCACTGGAAAAGACCCTGATGCTGGGAAAGACTGAAGGCAAAAGGAGAAGGGGACGGCAGAGGATGAGATGGTTAGACAGCATCACCGATGCAATGAACATGAATTTGAGTAAACTCCGGGAGACAGTGGAGGACAGGAAGGCCTGGCGTGCTATGGTCCATGGAGTCATGAAGAGTCGGACACGACTAAACGACTGAACAACAAAGGGTTGATGAACACAGAGGTTGGATAGTTTTGCAGTATATCAAAGTGATAATTCCTTTAGAATCTGTTTTGTGTAAAGTATTTTATTGTGCACCGCCCAGGGTCCCTGCTGGGGGAGATGGGCGGTAATATAAATTTAATAAAATAAATAAATAAATAAATAAAATATTTACAATTATTCCAAGCCGATTTCTAGAGCACTATGATAACTAAGAATGGCAGCAAGAGACTCGCCTTAAAATACTTTTGGAAATAAAGAAACCGTTCCACACACAGAACTACCTGTAGATTAGGAAAAACAGCACAAGCAATTAACTAACAAAAGTTACTTTGGCCACATAATGAGAAGACAGGATACCCTGGAGAAGAAGCTGATGCTAGGGAAAGTGGAAGGCAAAAGGAAGAGGGGCCGACCGAGGGCAAGATGGATGGATGATATTCTGGAGGTGACGGACTCAACCATGGGGGAGCTGGGGATGGTGACGGCCGACAGGAGGCTCTGGCGTGGGCTGGTCCATGAGGTCACGAAGAGTCGGAAACGACTGAACAAATAAACAACAACAAAACTAACAAAATGTACAGATGGAAAAATATTTACTGGGCAAAGTTATTGATTTCATTGCAGTTTAATCAGTAAAGGTGATGACCTTCTCTGAAAAGTACTTTAATTTTTTTTATTTATTTATTATTTAAATTTGTATCACGAAAGGGCATTGACTGCATCACTTACTTCACCCGGGATGGTGATATACAGTTGAGTATCATCCACATATTGATGATACCTCATCCCGTGGTGACGGATGATCTCACCCAGCAACTTCATATAGATGTTAAACAGGAGAGGGGAGAGCACCGAACCCTGCGGCACCCCACACAAGAGGGGTCTTGGGTCGGATCTCTCCTCTCCTATCACCACCGATTGGGAACGGCCCTGGAGGAAGGAGGTGAACCAACGTAAAACTACCCCGCCCACCCCCAACTCCCTAAGCTGTCCCAGAAGGATGCCATGGTCGAGCTTTAAGCTGCTGAACCAGCCAATACCAAGAGATCAATTAAATATATTAAGAAACCTCTTGTCGGAAGGACTTGGGCTGCTGCCAACGGCGGATACTCAGAAAGTTGGTGGAACCTACCTTCAACATCCCCCCTCCAAACATGTCCAGGTCTGTTGGAAGTTTGTTTGTTTTAATTATTAATGCCCTCATGCCTCCAAATTTCCCAGATTCTCAACAACCATAGGCAATTGGTTAAGAAGGAGCAGCTTGCCCAAGGCCACCTAATTAATTTCATTTATAATTTTTTTTCTTCACATCCAAAACAAGCCCGGAGCCTCTATAACTCCCCGATTCATCTCCTGGTAAAAGCTGTAAGTAATACAGACAGGCTTGCATGCATGCACATGTAATAAAAATGAATTAAATACACAGTGGTCAAAATCCATTGGGAAATCTCTGGAAAAGCTTGCTTATTGTGCAACTGCCCACCCACATATGAAGCTTGACAGTGGAATATCATTTCAGAAAGCCTTAATTCTTCCCTTAGGCTCACAGCAAGGAATCCCACGAATGCAACCTGATCCTCTGCTTGCTGAGACAGGAGAAGACCCACCAATTTCAAAGAGGTTTATTCTCAAACTTGCATAAGACTTCAGCCTAACAAGGCGTCCAAAGACACTTATTTGATTATTGTGTAGAAAAGTTCTTCTGCAATTTTTTTTCTACTACTGCCATGCAGTTGGATGGAAAAGAGATTGCTTTCATTTTCCCCCCCTAAAGCAGAAAAGAATGTCATTTTTCTTGTGAATGGGAGGCAGAGTTCATTGCATTGCTTCCACGGAACTCTGGTTGAGAAACCCTGCCTTAAACAACCCAAGAATTAGGTAGAAAAACAGAAGCCTTTTTTCCTCCCCAAAGAGAAAAAAAAATCCTAGGGAAATTGGAGGGCAAATCCACAGCAGAATATACAGCTGAAGAATACGCAGAGCCTGACTCTGGCCAAAAGAAAAAAAATGGACTGAAAATGCCCACCCTTCCTCTCCAATGATTTCACCATGCCATTACTGCAACCCTGGTGATTGTGAGAGGCTGGTGAAATAACAACCAATTCAGGCCCAAGAGTTTGCTTTCGCTCACCATAAGCTCTTCACAATCCTTTCTGTCTCGTGAAGGTACTTCTGCCTTTCTTGCTCCACCAGGTGGCGCTGGCGTTGTATGGGGTCTTCCAATCTTTTGGCTCTTTCCATCACTTTGTCATTGATCTCCAGTTGGGCGTTCTTCATCATGGCTCTTAGCGTCTCCTGATTCTGCAGCTGTTCCATAAAAGAAATCGGTTTCAATTTGTCCTGCCTAACATCCTTCCTATCTCAACACATCCCATTTCTCAGAAGCAGGTTTGCAGCTGAACACACGATCCTATCAACCTTTACACGTTAAAGGAATAGGGGAAGCAGAAAAGAGCACAAATGCTATTAATATATAAACCAGTTTTTCTCAACCTTGGCAACTTTAAGCTGTGTGGACTTCAACTCTCAGAATTCTGGGAGTTGAAGTCCACACAGCTTAAAGTTGCTAAGGTTGAGAAACACTGATATAAACTATACATCTAAATTCAGCAGAACATTGATAAACAAGACTGCTATGTTCTCAAGCAAAGCTGAAGCCAGGATTTTTAAAACATAGTTTGTTGAATAAGCTGCCGATACATTATCTTTAGCTTTATATGCAAAACAGTCCAGGGTGTTGTATCTATAACATTCTGGTATGCTGGGCAACAATTTTATACAACTTAATATTTTGCGTTGATACAAATAAACATCCAAAAAGATTTAACTCTCTAGCAACACAAAACAGCTTCTCTTCCTGAAGATGGCACAAACAGGTTGTTTGCTTTGATAGACCTGTCATTCAATTGGTTTATGGTAATGAATACGAAAAAAGCAGCAAAAAAAACCTGAGGGTAAAATCCAAACAGTGAAAGCAGATTTAGGGAGGATCAAAGAAATATGTGGTTGAGGGAACGACAGAGCAAGAGAGAGCATGTATTAAGAGTTTAGTATGCCCTCAGGGTCAAAGTATGCCCTATGAGTCAAAAAAGTCAAGATGGCAGCCACAACCATGTGATCAAGGCCCTGCCCCCTTCTTATATGCATAGTGGGCTTCCATTCCCACCCTGCAGACACCCCTGGTAAGCCCTTTGCAGTTTCAGAACACAGTGCTGCTGTCTAAGGTCAGCTCCATGACATTTGCTGGCCACTGAGCTGGGGAAGATTTGGGGAAGTATCAAATGAGCCTCGCTCCATCCATTGATCTATTATCTCTGCACCAAAGCCACAGGTAGAATCATCAGGGCCTCCTATCAGGCGGAGCGAGGGAGCAGATTCTGAGTGGCTCATGAATAGGCTGACCCGTTTTGAACAGGACAGTCCCTTTTTTTTAACATTTCCGGACCATCCTATCGTTTTAATATAAAAGTCAATTTTGTCCCGTTTTTTTAAAAAACCTGTCAGGAACCTGTCCCTGCTGCCATGCCAGACTCCGAGAGCCGGAAGTAGCTGGAGCAGCGCGAAAGAGCCAGAGCAACTGATTGGAGGGAACCCGGAAGAGGAATCGCCTCCGCCTATCAGCACGCGGCAAAGGAGGTGGGAGAGGCAGGCCGAGCAGCGCAATAGGCTGAGGCGATTCCTCTTCCGGGTTCCCTCCAATCAGCTGCTCTGGCTCTTTTGCGCCGCTCCAGCTACTTCCGGCTCTCTGTTCCTCTTGTCCCAAGGAAATATGGTCATCCTACTCATGAAGAAAAGGCCAACGAGGTTTAACTTTTTTTTTTTGTCTGTTTGTAGACTGTCTAGGTGAAATTTGTGAACAAGCAGAATATAAAGGCTTATGAAGAAATCATGTAAGCTTAGGTTGTTTTGAGATTTAGGGCTGGATTAAGATATTGTGCAGTTTCCAGTTGCCTAATTCCATGACAGTGTGTTAAGGGCAGGCAACAGCAAGCCCAACCAAATCTTGGATACCCAAGCAGCTGGGAGTGTAACAATGGCAGATCTAAACCAGGAGAATACTTGCTAAATATGCACTGTTATTGAGGGAGGGAGGGAGGGAGGGAAGTTCAATAGCATATCCCCAAGTCAGGGTTAGGTAGGGCACGTTTTCAGGTTAGCCAAGTATCTAATGTTGTTCCTGTCCCCTCCCTGCCTTTCACTGTCTCACTGCAGCTCCTAGAATGTTGCTGTCATTCTTAATGAGCATTGAAGTCATCTTAATTTCAGTAACCTGAGATTTCACATGCCTGAATGGCTGCTTTCATTTTTCATTAGCACCTACGACAAGCGCTTGTGACTCCTTGAAAAGAGCTTCCAGTAAAAACAAGGCTGTTATAAAAAATCGTTATAATTCACATACCATGAGCCAGTGAAAGGCAACCTGTGCCCTCCAGACATGTTGAAGTGCAATTCCTACCAGCCCCTGCTAGCAAGGCCAATGGGCACTCCGGCACATCTGAAGGGTGGTGGGTTTGCGAAAGGCCATGGCTTAACCGTAGCACTTCACACATATTTTGCATTCAGATTCAGTCCACCAGGCAACCATCTCCGGCACCAGATCTGGGAAAGATCTTTGCCCACAGAAAGTCTGCACACAGCAATATGCAAGCTAAACTAGACAGACCAAGGATCTGATTGCAGATTATTAAATTAAACAGTTTTTTTTAATGTTTTATCTGCAATCTAAACTGCCTGAATCAGCATCTTGGTGCCACCATTTGGGGCTTACGAATGGCAAGTCAGGGATGTCTATGAAGGTTCTCAGTCATCCAGGTGGAATTGTCTGTAGCTTGAATCATGTCAACTGGATGACATGATTCATATGAATATCATATCATATGATGATATGAAGCTCCTTGGATAAGGAGCAAAACGTTTCCACTGAGAAAATAGAAATCCAGTTGACATGATTCAAGCTACAGACAAGTCAGGGATGGCTCACTTTGGCCATCAATTTAAAAGAAACCACTGCAGTTTAAGGCCAAAAAATGGGCAGCAAAGTCTTTTACCACATACAGGCAGGAGAAAGAGATATCTCAATGGAGCTGACATACGGATATGGCTAGATTCCAAGTTTCTGCAGGAGCTGATTACTGTTACCAGCGCATTTTTTGTAACTATAATAAAAGCAACTTCCCTGAACCTTGTTCTTGAATCTCCCACTGATAAACTCACAGTCTACATTTGCGTTCATAGAGAGAGGGTTATTATCATGTCCAGGATGAAGGTCTGACTATGAATGCCCGGCTTATCACTTTTATTCAACTTTCGGATACCACTGTCACATGCAGCATTATTGATCTCCTCAGCCAATGACAGGTTGGCTAAAGAAAGGGAGTTGGGGAAGCCTTTACTGAGTTAACCCTCTTTCTCATACAATGAACAGAGGCCAAGGTTTTTAATTATGCCACACGTTAACCAGATCATTGGTCCAGAAAACTATCTCTGTCAGTCTAACTGCTGTTTTGTTGCCTATCATTGGTAGGCAATTATGGCTACTTTCACTTCTGCTTTTACTACTCCACCCTCCCTCCCTGTCCAATTAAAACTGCATGTAGATATCATTCTTCAGGATGACACCCATTATTCTAATGAAGTGTCTTATAAGCCACAAGGCTTAAAAGGTAAAGGTTCCCCCCCGCACATTTGTGCAGTTGTGTCCAACTCTAGGGGCCGGTGCTCATCTCCGTTTGTTAGCCGAAGAGCCAGCGCTGTCCAAAGACGCTTCCATGGTCATGTGGCCGGCATGACACGCGTGGAACGCTGTTACCTTCCCACGTAAGTGGTACCTATTCATCTACTTGCATCTGCATGCTTTCAAATTGCTAGGTTGGCAAGAGCTGGGGCGAGTGCGGGAGCTCACTCCGCCACGCGGGGCTAGGGATTCAAACCTCTGAACTTGCGATCTTCCGATCGACAAGCCTGGCGTCTTACCCGCTGAGCCACCACGCCCCTGCCACAAGGCTTATGTGACAATAAATTGGTTAACCTAAAAATGCCATGAGACACTCTGTTGTTTTGGCTACAAGAGATTAACAAGGCTGGAATCATATTTTATATTCCCTATTTGAAGATTGCACTGAAAAGCCAAACACCGAAGACCAAAACATGAGGTAAACAATCCCAAAACAAAACAAAACAAAAGGCCAGTGCTTTGTACTCAAATGAAACATACTGGCCATTAAGATGCCTTTTGCCCTTTTCCATAAATATTGACATGCTGTCTTCATTGTCACTAGGCCAAAGAACAGAACAAACTATTCTTCCTTGCTTCTATTGTTTGTTGTGAAGGACACTGAAACCACCTGTCCTTAGAAGTCAGCCTCTGGCTGCATAGAGGCACACTGTTGTGCATTATGGAGGATCACTGTATAAATGCCCTTACAGTATTCGTATACGTTAACTTCAACACCCCTGAAGCAAAAAGGTATCTCAGATTCTTTTCCGCACAGTTCAAGGAGCACTGTATTCTTAAAGACATATAGTTTCTTAAGATATTAATATATCTTAATTAAGATATTATGACCATTCCTGATGGTGGGTAACAACAGTTTAAAATTTAAATTTAACCGCTTTAACCCCTATGATGGCCGGAAGGCACATCCTGACACTTATAAATAACTCCTGGCAAGATCGCAACAGGAGCATGCACACACAGAGGCTCTAAAGAAAAAGAAATCCAAAGTTTATATAAGGATCCTAAAGAAAACACACAAATTGGGATCAAGTAGTTCTTCTGATTAAATAGTTCAGTATCTTTTCTTTACAAAATAAATTATGTGGTTGGCATTCTGACAGACAGGACACACTACATAAGAACATGCTTCTTATCTCCAGATAAATGTGAGCAGGCCAATCCAAAGAAACATCTTCTGAATTACATACAGGAATTCTGGAAACTGTAATCTGGCAGCACTGCCCAGCAGTGGCAGCATAGGTAGATGACCTAGATGACTTTGGCTGAGCTTGAAATGCTAAGCAGGGTTGGGCCTGGTCAATACTTGGATAGGAGACCAGCAGGGTATCCTAGAGCTGTAGGCAACACTGGGAGGTTAAAAAAATCCTGAAAGAAGTCAATGGAAAGCCACTTTTGCATCGGTGCCAGGAGTCAGTGGGCACGCTCACGGAGTCATCCAGACTTTACCCTCCTACATGGCCTCTGAAGGCCATCTGCTGGGACAGGGGTCCCCAACCTGTGGGCCACGGCCTGTTAGGAAGTGGACCGCGGGGCTCCCTCCTTCAAACCCTGCCCCCCAGTGTGCGCAATTACCTCGCCCCTGGTGCACGCGATTGGCTCCCGCCTGCAAACCCCGCCCCCCGGTGCACGCGATTGGCTCCCGCCTGCAAACCCCGCCCCCTGGTGTGTGCGATTGGCTCCCGCCTGCAAACCCCACCCCCACCCCCGGTCCATGGAAAAAAATTTTTCCACGACCTGGTGCCAGAAAGGTTGGGGACCGCTGTGCTGGGAGACTCATGGCTTCCTTGTGCAGTTGGTTGGCTGCTGCAAGAATAGACTGCTGGCGTCGATGGGCCAGGGGTCTGATCCAGCAGGCCCTGATTATGTTCCTTTGCTATGTTCTTATATACCTATTACCTTTTGAAGTGCAATCTGGATCAAGACCGTTGGAGATGGAAACGAGATTCTTAATTCAACCCTTAGGACTTTGTCTAGAAAAATTCGCACATACCTTACAAGAATTTTTTTTAAAGGGGTTGATTCTACTATTTTTTAAAAGCTGCCACAACTATTCTTAATTTTTTAAAAACCAACTTAAAAAGAACTCAGCTTCTGCTTCCTCACATGCAGTGGTTTCAATCCACACTGGACCACCATATAGCTAAAAACAAAGACCAGTTTGAGTCACACTCAAAGTCCATGTACTTTTAATGGCAACAATACACAAATGATTTGCCATTGCTTTTTTTCAGGATGTTTTTCAACTTGCCAGTCTAGCCAACAGTCCTGGGATTTCCCAGTGGTCTCCCATCCAAGTCCTTTCAGGTTGCTTGGGCTTAGTTTTTCAAGACCAGCCAAAGTCGGCTATGTTCCAACTCCTGCTACAGCGTGAACTTGCCCTAAACAAAATAAAAACCAGAAGCAGACTTGCACAATATGTATTTTAAATACTGTGCAGTGTAGCTCTTAGAAACACTCAAAATATGTGCCTTATTTATTTATTTTGAAAAATAGGCAATGTTTCAAACTTTCTAAACATGATGATACGCCAACATATGTTATCGGCTTCGCGAGATGGAGAAAGGATAAATCTCACATTTTCTCCAGTCTATCAGTTCCTTGCTTTTTAAAAATTCAGACAACATTGGCAAGAGTAAATGCTGCTTAGCCACATCTTTAAGGTTTTTTACTGTTGCTGTTTTGATCCTACTTTCCCTCTACAAACAAAGCCTTTAATTTGATGTTTATACTAATAGATTTGAAAGGGGGTATCTGCTTAATTTGTTGCAGCAAAAGCAACAGATAAGCCTTGTGGAACCTTCAAAAGGGGCACATTCATAAGTGTTCTATTAAGTGTCACTGAGACTTATGCCACCATAAATCTTTTTTTTTTTTAAGTTCAAACTAAAATGTGTTTGCATTTTACTACCCATTTCAGAAAGCCTATTTATCTTCCTTAGCAATTTTTCATCATATATACAGTACTGGCAAGTAATTTTCCAACGAGGGTAATTTTGGCAGCATATACTACAAAATTAGGAAAAGTGAATTTTTGAATGATAACTGAGATTTAGTTTGTGGATGGGTTTGAAAATGCAAACACAGATATGCTTGCGTCCCACTGAATGCCTTCTCTAATGTAACAATACCTGTAGCTGCCTTATCTGCAGAAGCTGGAGACGGAGATCTGACACGTTGCGTTTCATGTCGAAGAGACTGAATTGCATGGCTGTGGCGTTTTTTGCTGGGATAGAGTGGCGGATGCTTTTACTGGTAATCTCAACTCCTGCTAATGAATTCTTCCCAGTGAAGTCATGAGCAGATCCTAAAAATAAAGAGAGGCAAATGACTCCATTAATAATCTTACTTCCCTCTCTTCTACTCCTCTTTCAATCATTAAAGATTAGAGCTCCCATGGATAGCTTAATAAACTTGATGTTGTGAAAACAGTATCACAGATCGGAGTAAAATAGAACACAATGATTGACTGAGGTGAGGACAAAGAACAGATGACACAACAAAAAAAGAACCATGGTCAAAAGATAATTTATATACAATGTAATTATTAAACAAGGCTGGGATTTTCTTCTGCTGCTCAAATACTTGATGAAATCTAGTCATCAGTTCGGTCAACTGGATTCTGACAAATCCAATATCATCTATAAATAAGCCCAAATATCTTTGCTTGGTGCAGGCTACACACAAATAAGAACATATAGAGGAAAACAGCCATCTGACTCAAATAACTGAATTATTCTCTAGTCTAGGCTGAAGGTGGCAATTACCTTATTAACAGTGTCACTTTGATAATACAAATTGGTTCTTTCCTTCATGAAATAAGGTTAGCCAGTGTGTTTTGTGGTTAAGAGGTTCGGACTTAGAGACATCTTCAAGTCCACCCTCAGCGACAGAAGTTCCCCGAGTGATTTTGGGCCAGTCACACATTCTCAGCCCACCCAACCCCACAGAGATGATGGTGTAGGAAAAAATAGGAGGAAGGAGCGCAATGCACGGTGTCTTCAGCTTCTGAAAGAAAAGTGGGATATACATCTAACAAACTAAGGTTGAGTCAGAGATCACTGAACAGATTCAAATTCAGTGCAAGGAGAGAAAACAGAAAACACAAGGGCTAGTTTCACACATTACATGAAGCCAACATGAAACTTGTAAGATTTGGACTTGGTGGTAGTCCAATCTCTGGAGTGTCTATCCCAGAGCTTTCCAAACTTTTCATGTTACTGACACACTTTTTAGACATGTATCATTTCACAACACACTCTTACAGCAGGGCACAAGGCAGGCACTAGGACCTGCGTGGAATCCTGGCAGGGCTCGGAGGCGGCAGCAGCCGCGACACACCCAGACACTGCAGCCGACACACTGATGTGTCGCGACACACAGTTTGGAAAGCTCTGCACTAGACCAAACTGGCTCTCAGTGTGACTTAAATGTCTCTCTTCAGGAACATGGAAAGGGATTGGCTTTTTAAAAGAGACTGCATGAAGGCATCTATGCTGAATGTTGTCTTGTAGCCTGCTGGGAAGACCGCATACCCAAGCCTTGAGCTCAAGCTTGATATTTCTCTCTCTCCTTTTGCCTGTGAAGCTGTCTCTAAACAAGGCATTGCCCAGGGTTAGATGTTTGAAGAGGCAGGCACAGCTGGGTGGGTGTGCTGGCAGGAAAGGAATCTACATCTGCCATTTTTATTTCTCCCTTGGAAGATTATGCAGGAGTCCTTTTCATACTCCTGAAACATCATCCAGAGCAAAAGGCCAACTGGAAAACACATGACCTGTTGCAGAGAAACAGGCTGTTTTCCCTCACCTCGTTTCCCCCTTTCAGGATGGGAAATTCCTTCAAAAGCTTATTGGCTGCATGACAGGAAAACTATCCTTTGGGTTTTTTGTATAGTTGGAATCAAGCCCATCTGCAATCTCATTGATGTTCAAAATTTTAAGGCAACAGGAGCGCAAGGCAGGAAAAACAAACTTTATCACAGTTGTGTGCTATGTTTAGACTTCCTTTAAAACTGAATATAGTGAAGTCTTGGGCTTGAATTGAAAAATTGAAAAATGGGGTATGACCTCACCCAGTGTTTCTCAACCTTGGCAACTTTAACTTTATGGCTGGCTGGGGGATTCTGGGAGTTGAAGTCCACACAGCTTAAAGTTGCCAAGGTTTGAAACACTGACCTAACCAGTCAGAAGAAGCTCCATTGTAGCAGGTTTAAGGTTTTCCCACAGCAAACCCTCAGCAACATGTTCTGCCCTCTTCTGGATTATAGCTGATAATGGGGAACGTAATGGAAGAAAATAATATGAAAAGAAGATGAATTGTTCAGAACAAACATGTGTTTTTCATGCTCTAACAATAGCAAAAAGAATAAACATTGGGAAATGGAAGAATACCTTAATTCCAGATATAAGGACTTGTTTCTTCTTTAGTTCTGTATCTAAGATTGTGATTTAACCATTTTCGAGAAAATTATGTATTCGGTTAATCAGAAAATGTTATGTTCTCTCCCTTTGGGAAAAATTTTTGAACAGGCTTGGTCAATATTAAAAGCTTAGTTTTTCTTTTGAAAAGTTTACAAAATCAGGTGAAGTTGAGATATAGTTGTAACTGCATTTTTAATTTTTGTGTTCTTTTTATGTATTTTCATATTGGTTAAAGTAGTATTCCTTTCCTTTTGTTTTTGTGTATGGTAAAGTGTTTATTTTTATTTTATATTATTTTAAATTATTTAAAATGGATCAATAAAAGCATTTGGGTTCTGGCAAAAAAAGAAGAAAAGAAGATGAATTACTAGGGTTTGGTGCAAGCAGTAGTTAGTACTTAGGACAGAGCTTTCCAAACGGTGTGTCGGGACACGTTAGTGTGTCGGCTGCAGTGTCTGGGTGTGTCGCGGCTGCTGCTGCCTCCGAGCCCTGCCAGGATTCCGCGCAGGTCCTAGTGCCTGCCTTGTGCCTTGCTGCCTCCAAACCTGCCCTGCCAGGATTCCGCGCAGGTCCTAGTGCCTGCCTTGTGCCCTGCTGTAAGAGTGTGTCACGAAATGATGCCCTGCTGTAAGAGTGTGTCACGAAATGATGCATGTCTAAAAAGTGTGTCACCAACATGAAAAGTTTGGAAAGCTCTGGTCTAGTGGTTAAGGCACCGGGCTAGAAACCAGGAGACTGAGAGTTTTAGTCCCGCCTTAGGCATGAAAGCTGGCTGGGTGACCTTGGGCCAATCGCTGTCTCTCAGCCCTAGGAAGGAGCCAATGGCAAACCAGGAGACTGAGTTCTAGTCCCGCCTCAGGCATGAAAGCCGGCTGGGTGACCTTGGGCCAGTCCCCCTCTCTCAGCCCAACTCACCTCACAGGGTTGTCATTGTGGGGAAAATAGGAGGAGGAAGGAGTATTAGGTATGTTCGCTGCCTTGAGTTATTTATAAAAATAATAAAGGCGGGATAAAAAAATCTAAAAAAAAATCCCAGGTCTAGGCCTAGCAAACAAATGGCAGGCTGAAGTTCTTGAAACTATCTTTCCAGAAAACACCCCTTCCCGTCTATCACTGCCCACTGTAAAAAAAGAGATGACACATTTTCTGAAACATCTCAAGATGTTGCAGTTCTCCTCACTTGTCTGGAAAAGCAGCTCTATAACTTGTTCAAAAAGGATGTGTGTTGGATTGATAGGATGAGGGCTCCAGTTAATTATTCTACATGCCCACATTCTCTACCAGCCTGGCTGGGAGATGAGGGATATTGTAAAGCACCCCTGGAGGACAAAGGACACTCCTGGAGGATATGAGGCTGAGGAAAACTTGGTGCTCTTCCCCTTCCAAGCGTAAATTTACAACAGCTTTTGTGCCAGAAGGAAGGTGAGATCTATCACTGAAAATAGTACACGGAACAGATGGTACGGTAGGCCTCCCACTCAGGATATGGTCAAAAGGTCAAGATGGTGGCTGCGACAGTACAATTGAAGCTCTGCCTGTTTTTTGTGTGTGTCACGCATAAGCAAAGGGGGACACACTTAACCTATATCAATGTACAGTATTTGATGGCTGATAGCCTGGCCACAGCTCCACAATGTGTGATGTGTGTTTTAATGTTCCAGCTGATTTTTGCTTCAATACTGTACAAATCTCACTCACTCATGCACCTTCTTTACTATTTTTTTTCCTTTTTGTTTTTGGGAAAAATGAAAGATAGCGCTTCATAAAATATATGGGCATTGTTTCAACTAGATTGTAAACTCATGCACGTTTATAGCAGCTTTCATCCAGCAGAGTCTTGAACCGGATGAAAGCTGGATGAATTTTTATACAGTATATCAGCCATTATGTACACCAGGCAAAACTGACCACCACAGATTCTGCAGGCAAAGCTGTAATTTAGCGATGGCACCAAGGGAAGAGCTAAAATGCTGTTCCTTCGAGGAAAGGGGTAATGCCAAATAAGTACCCAAGCAAACTGGTAGCTTAAGCCAGGAATGTTTACCCCTACCTAAAAAAAAAAAAAAGGTTTTGCTTTCAGAAAAGCACAACTTTAGGAGACTTCCAACAGCCACAAAGGTGGGACTCACCCCTGAAATACATGATTGCTCACTACTTAATGTAAGAATTTACAGATCTGTTCTATTTTAGCTGTGTGGGCTTTAAATCAATGGGCTGGCTATGTAAGTCAACCACACTAGGAAAATTTTTGACAGGCACTCTTTTCAATCTACTCTTAGAGAAGAGTTGAAGGGGAGATAAGAAGTTTTACTGACCTGCAACTCTCACAAGAAACTGATGTTGCCCTTAGCTAACAAACAAACCATTATCTTATTTCTGCAAGTTTCCCTTTTTTCAAGGGAGCCCTTGTAGATCAAACATTCTGCCTATTCTTGCATTCTGAGGTGGAACAGTCCAGGCAAGATGATAAAGTATGTTTTTTCTTGAATTTAAGTGTCACTACATTCCCAAGTACACAGACGTCTAAGGCAGAATTTTAAGTTTCCTTGGGCAAGAAGCATTTGCAGATTTACAATGTCTTTGCAATGTTTGTTCATTTGCATATTAGACACAGAGTTAAAGAAGCAAACTAAATAGTTAATTAGTCTCAATTCTACAAAAGACAATATCACCCTTAGGATGCTTCAGATTTAGCAAAAATCCTACTGTATCTGGTTTTCTCTCCAGACTCATGAAATTGCAACAATGATTCTAGGGCTCCCTCAATCCCTTGGTCAGATTCTTAATGGCTGGAAGTATTATGGAATGTTCAGGTTTTTGTGTTGAGCGCCCCAGAACTCCTTTAAGGTAAGAATGTGTTCTGTTGTGCTTACTAAATCACAAGAAAGCTTACCTGACTTCTCAGCACTGCTCTTACTAGTTACAGTTTTTACCATCTTCTCACTAAATGGAAGAAAAACAGAATAATTATACTAGAATCATCTTGATGTTATCAGTTAACATAAACTATCAAACAGTGAACTATCAATGCTTTTGCTTATAATTACAATTTAAATTACATTATAGGATCCTATCTAGAATATATATTACCTTGAAGTTTAATTATTTGCTATGTTCTATGATCTCTCTTTAGCATGTAGGTTTAAAGAAGAAGAGTTCCACCACCAACAGAGGAATTTGACCAGAAGATTAATTGAAATGCTAATCAGAAGAATAGGGCAAATCTCCATGAATTAATTACTATTCTCTCTACTTAACCCAACTTCTTAAAATGTGAAGATGAAATCTTGACTCAAGTGAAGTCAACAACGTCAGGATTTGTCCTGGGACATTCCCTCCTCCCCCCATGGTGATCACGAGCATTATTACAATGAAATAGATTTAATGATTTTATTTCATTTTGTTTTTTTTTACCTAGAAGGATCTTTGCTATTACTTGTATTTGGCTCTTTTAAAAGCGCAGACTGAACAAGGCCAGTTAAACTGGCAATCTGTTTTTCCATGGCTTGCATCCTCTCTCTGTAAGACAAGAGAATCCTTTGTTAAAGCCAAATGCAGTCATTTCCATGACTTGATTTTCTGAAGGGAATGAGGATCACAGAAAGATACCATGGAGTTTCCTTTGTAGCCTGTGAGCACCCATTTGCATGTATCATGTGACAAAAGGCCAGTTAATCTATATTTATTTATATATACTGTATATACAGATGCCCCCCCCAACATCCCTGTATGACTACAACCAACAGACCTTTATGAGCTCTACTTGCTATCTCATGAACGATACAACATTCCACGTGTGCTGAGATTACAGCTCCCAGAATTCCCAGCCAACGAGGCCATTGGAATTCTTGGGAGTTACAACTTGGAGTTACTTCATGCTTTCACTTCCATTGCTGTCTTATTTTTCTGTTTACTGCTGTCATTATCAGTCCCTCAAGTCTCATTCTTTGGTCTTCCTGGTAGCTTACTTCCACTGAAAATAGGGCCAGAAGAACTCCAAATATTATACAGTCCTGGCACTGAACAGATCAGGATTTACTTCAACACTGACCATCTTTGAACCAAAGTTTAAACAAACCCAACTATGAAAAGAGAAAGCTGCAGTTACCTGGGCAACTTACTGCCAATCTATTTACTGCATGCACTTACTCTACAGTAAGTCATTGTGTAATAAAAATGTTTACTGCATAATGAAAACACTGAAAGAACAGCATTGAAATCATGTCATTCTATCCCTCAGTGATGGAGCACAGAGGGAATATCTTTGAGCAGGAGCCATAGCAGCTGTAGCACCAAGTTCTGATTCTCTACTCGCTTCTTACTCCTTTCTTTTTTAGCTGTAGCAATAGTGGGTAAAATACTAGTTCTGTCTCAGTTACATTCATTGCCATTTATTTTCTCCTATTCTCTTCTAAGCCTGCCTCCTTTAAAACAGATAATCTGGAATTATCTAGTCTGACTGCCAACAGGTCTCAAAGCCTCAAGCAGAAAATAAGTATTTGCCAGCCTTTACACCCAAGAGTTTAAGGATCAGGAACCTGTGGCTCTCCAGATGTTGCTGAACAAGAACTCTCAGAATCCCTCATCACCAGCCATGTTGGCTGGGGCTACTGGGAGTTGTAGTTCAGCATCATCTGTATTTTGGAAATCAAAGTACTGTCATGGTCAAATTGTTGGACTGGGCCTAGGGAAATCCACATTCAAATCCCTGATCAGTCAAAAAATGGAAATGTTCTTCAGACAGTCATGAACCTCCAATCTAACCTACCTAAGGTTGGAGGACAAAATGGGAGCTCCCTGAAGAAATAGTGGCATAAATGTAATTAATGCACAAATAACATTCTGGGAGTTGAAGTCCTCACGTCTTAAAGTTGCCAAGGTTGGGTTGGGAAACACTTCTCTATAGAGCCAGGTTAGATGCTGACATATATACCAACCATTATTGTTTAGTTTGGCTGGCGGTGGCTTTCCAGGGTCACAGCTCAGAGTCTTTCTTGGTCTTTCCTCTTAAACGGAGATGCACTTGGAGCTTTCTACATGAAACCTGATGTTCTCCAGTATTTCAACTCCAACTCACATATGGCTACCAGAACTGGGCTGCAAAAATCCAGATGCTCACTAGATGGTAGCTATTTATGTTTACATCCCACTGCAATCCCATAGGACTCTTGACAGTTCTACAGGAATACATTAATTATTAAAACATCTATGGACCGATTAAAATAATAAAAAACCCGAAACATACAAAAACCAAAGAATCCAAAATCAGGCATCAAGTCCCAAATGCCCTCCAAAAAAGCTTCATTTCCAACTCCCCTTGGACTCCTGGGCTACATCAAATCCAGCTCCCACTGTCTGGAGCAACGAAATATAGAAAACTCTGTTAGCTCTAACCCTTACCATCCAGATCACTGGCCACAGTGAGCTGCCCTGCAACTGGCCCTTTAAATCACAAACCAACCATATGTGCCCAGAGGGAGTCACCTGACCCCTGAGAGCCAATAAAGGAAAAGGGAGTTCTATAGGTTTGGGGTAGGAAGAGTTTTGACGGGGTCTTTGGAGAGAGTTGGCTGGAGTCCTAGATGAGGGGGTTGCCTCAGGCAAGGTTGGAAATGGTATTGTTTAGCTATAGTTAGAATTGTGTTAGGTTTTTTTTTTTTAAAAAATCTTTTTTTAAACTGTGCGTTATGGGTAGAACCCTTTCTTCTTTTGATACCTTTCATAAAGTTGGTTTTTGTTTAAATCCTGGAGTTGACTGGTGGCCTTCTAGCCCTTGCCTCAACTTGGCTGAGCTACAAACTCCCCCAATTTTTGTCCGGTTTCCCTTCTTGCAGTTTAGCCAGACCTGGGATGGGGCAAAGATTTCCCCTTCAATCCCTTCCTGGTTCCCCAGAGGGCTGGTGGGGAAGGGAGAAATAGATTTTTAACTGGGGGGGGGGCAGACAAGGGACTACTTTTCTAGTTGCCATTCACCCCCAGGCTTGGGTTACCTCAGAACCCAAGGGCCTCAGAGAGGGGGGATGGTTTGACCCTGCGGGTGCCTTTCCCCTTATTACAGAGCCAAAGGCTAAGCGAAACGTTTCCACTGAGAAAATAGAAATCCAGTTGACATGATTCAAGCTACAGACAATTCCACCTGGATGACTGAGAACCTTCATCGACATAGATAAAATGTCTGAAGGTCCCCACTGATAAGTAGGAGTTGCCCACTGCTTCTACACCAAGCCAATGCAAGATGCTGATCAAAATCCAAATCTACCTTCCTTGGCTGCAGCAGTGTACCATCAAAAATACCTGCCTCTTTCATGAGCCACCTTTGAGGTTGGTATGCAAGTTCCTTCTGGCCGAGAATGAAAACTTGAGAGGTCGAGGAATGGAGCGCTGTGGTAGAAGAGGCTCCCCCTTCAACCAAGACTGACCAGCATATTAAGAAAGGACAGAAAACTGTCCTTCTTGCTTCAGATCAGGCAAAATCAGAAGTAATTTTGAAGAACAGTATGAAAGAGCATTCATCAAGTCTCCTATCTTTCCAATAAAGGCTGAAGATTGTCAGTCACAGGTGGTAGGAAGAACCAAAGCAACACATACACATTCTGGACTGTGGAGTAAATTTTGGATATTTTTCCTACTTTCTAAGCAGATTTATTCTGCCACAGTTCTCCTCCCCCCCCCCCTTTTTTTTTGGCTAATGGTATCTAAAAATGTGCCTTTGGATTTGGAAAATTAGAACCATTTCAAATCACATCCCTCTTAAGCCTCAATAACAGGGATTAAATTGAATGGGCCTTAAATTCAAAGAGGGGCTCAAATTTAGAACTTTTACACCTTTCCTGTTGTTTTTTAATTTTAAAAAATCAAATTTTCTCTCTTTCTCTTATTCATTATTATATTCCTTATATTTTGGACACATTATATGAAGACCTGGCTTTCTTGAGAAGTCTGTAACACTGGGAAAGGTGGAGGGAAACAGAAGAAATGGACCACCATCAGCAAGGTGGATGGATTAGATTGCAGCAGTTATGGGTGCACTGTTGGGAGATCTAAAGGGTCAGGTTGTGGACAAATCATCCTGGAGAAGGTCTATCCATGTGGTCACTAAGAATTGACACCAACTTGATAGTATATCAATCAATCAATCAACCAACCAATTCATCATTTTTTTTAGAAGACTATTGTGGTAGAAGCCCCCAAACCTGGACATGAGCCGGGCTTCTGTATATCTCTGAGAAGACAGTTTGAAGACCTATCTTTATATTGGCAGCATCTTTTTTTTTAAAGATTTCTGTAATATTTGGTGTTGAAAAACACCAAAAAAAATGGATAACCATTTTCCTGTCTTAATTAGCCAAAGATAACTTAGAACAGGTCATTACATTTGATTAAATTGATCTCCACATTGGACTTTAAAATTATCTAAGCAATGCTTCTGTGCCATTTCCCATTCTCAGAAGCATCTTAGGTTTCTCTTCCTTTGTTTTAATATTTACACTGAAGAAAAGACAAGTCATGTTGATAGAGATATAAACTAGAATGTCAATTGTAAAATCCTGCATTCAAGTTCATATGCTCATTAGTCTTGGCGTGGATGGGCTCGGATTAAACAAAGATGATGCTTCTCACAGATTACATGAAATTTGCCGAGGCCTCATTTGCATTATTAATGAAAGTTTCCAATTTTTTTTATCCTGATAAAAATTACACTCATGGTCTATCTGGAGGGCTTCTCAGAGAGCAACAGGGAGATGAAGACATTTTGATTTAGGAACAAAGGTCATGTTTTGCCATGAAGTCAGATTAGAGATGGGCCAGGACAGCACTTATTCCCATCCACCCATTCCCATTTAGAGGACCAATTACAGACTAACTCAATCTCTCCTCTGACCTTAATCTCAGCTCATGGTTGGCAATAGACTTCTTTATAGGTACTTGTTTTTTATGAACTAAAATTGCACCTGGTGCCCCAAAGAACTCTTCCCAACTTAGCTGGGAATTCTGGGACTTCAACACATCTGTAGGGTATCACATGGGAAAGGCTGGTATGCATCTTGTCGGTTTCAGCCCTTAGCTTTGAAGGGACCGACAGCCTGTGAAAAACCAGAATTAGCATCTGTTCTGCATTTGCTATGTCACTCCACTGCAAATCAAACTGCCCTTACCATATTATATAATTACGATTAAGACCTTGAAAACTTTATGTTTCCTAGGTTGGTCACTATATGAAATCACAGAAAGTTTGTGCTCCAAAGAATCTTTCTAAATGGCTCCACAGCCACAGAAGGTTCTTGAAAACTAATGCTCACGGGGAAGGGGGCTGTGGAAGTTTACCCAGTGCTGCATTTGAACCACAAGTCTTTATATTGAGAAACACCATTAGGAAAATGCTCTATTTATCACTGCCAATTTCATAAGAATGCACATAAGCCTCCCAAGTGAACATTTTATAAGGTTTGCTTAAAGGCTCTTAGGCAATGTTAAATGTTAATAGTAGATCCAACTTCCGGGATCTGAGGCAATTGTCTCTGAAAAGGAATGAAGCTCTGTTAGCTAGAGATGGATGGCAAGTTCAATGGATACACAATTGCCTCTGCAAGCAATTACCCTGGCAATTTCTAAAGGAAACCCCCAAACAGTTTATTGTCCCAGAGCAATCCTTTCTATCCCATAATGTAGTCAACGGCACAATAATGTCCTAATAATGACATTAGAAATCTGGAATTAGTTACTGAGCATGGAAAATGTCAATCATCCAGATGGTCAAAGTGGGGGCCACTGACATCAGGCAATAGTGACTGCCTTTGCACATACTGTAACAGCAAACCAGGATTTAGAAAAAAAAACCCCACATGATTTGTCCAACAAGCTAGAGAGGCTGGTTCAAACGTAATTGTAAACAGCACAATGGCTTAGTGATGTGTATGAACTATGTTACTCTGGTGATTAGAAAGGAGAACTGCAGGGATACTGACCCCAGATCTTATCACTAAATCTCAGAATCCTCTGCAGTCCAAGAACCAAGTAGGACAGGCTCATCCCATGAAACTCCCTGCTTTGTTGTTTTCCAATCTAGGCTATTTGAAAGTCGCTGCCTGACTATCCCACCGGGTCTCAAATGATCTGATAATCTCTTTTCATCTCCCCACCTTCTGATTCCCATATTCTTCAGGCTGACATTTGGAAAACACTGCAGTTCATAAGTAAGGAGTATCTTTGTACTTGAATAACTACAAGGAAATGACCAAAGAGCCAAAGGGGTGGGGGGAGGAAATCAAAGTAAAACTTCCGAAACATGATAGTTAACATATATTGGGTATTATCTCTTCTCTACTGACATGCCTCAAACGTCCTACCTCACATTTTGGTATTTCTTTTGCTCCATAGAGTCTATTTGGGTTATTTTATGTTCAGCCAAAACTGACACTAGGAACAGATGTGTTATGCTTTTTTATTGAAACGTTTTAAAAAATTCTGTGATCCCAGCAAATTATTTCACCCTTCACACAAGTTATTTAAATAAGCATATTATAGAGAGGATCAGGTGGAACATCTCAACTAGGATTCCATCAGCAGCCTCCTTGCTGGCGGGCTGGCTCCGTCTAATGGCTGCCATGCTCCTTGGCCTGCAGACCTGCTGGCCATGTCCACAGAGCTGGCCCTTTATAAAAAAAAAGTTTGCTGACCCCTCAACTAGAATATCAAAATTCAGTTTGGTCCTCCTTGGTTCTAACAAGACATGTTTACCCCTGCCTAGGAGATAATATCCTGATAAAATTTATCTTTTCATTTTCTCAAAGGTGTTGGAAAAAGTCTTCTATCATTTCACCATATTGGCAGATGGTGATTCTGATTCATGTAAAAAAGGGGTGAGGCTTCTATTGTATGGTTGTGATCACCATGTTAAATTTTTTTACCCCCTTCCTGCAGACTCTGCTGCAGATAATGAATGAATTAGAACATTTTTTTCCTCTTTTTTCTAAAGAGGAATGTGTCTGAGTAGTACAAATTTGTTCCTGAAAACACAAAACAAGGCTGAACAAAAGGGTCTTCTGCGTCTTATGGGATATTGATTTGAAAATAATATGAATATTATGAATATGAATATTCTAACAACAATCATAAGTTTTCCTTTACGATTTCCCAGGTATTCTTTAATCTTTTCTCATGAGGTAACTATTATATAAAATTGTTTATTGTAACATCTTCTCTTTCTCCAATTTCAACCCCGATTCAAAATGAATATAACAACAGCAAAATGCTAGATTCTTGTATGTGAATTTGAGCTTTTTAGTAGATGGGACAGGCAACTGGTATACTATTATGAAAGGAAAAACTTATCTTGACTCCATAATGAAAAAAATGCAATGCTGAATGCAACGTGATATACTTACTCTGTAAATACCAGATACAACTGCTTATTCTTCTGTCGTTAGTTTTAGATCATAAAAACAACCCAGTTAGTCGTTTTCTCAACAAACAATTGAAATATATATTGAAGGGAATCCTATGAATTATACCATTAAGACACAGTAAATTTCTTTTTTCTTTTTTCTATTAGCTTTTCTTTTTTCTAGTAGGATACAGCTTTATATTATGTTAGGAAGGGACTTAACCTAGTGTAATATACATTAGACATTATCTAGTGTGAAAAACACATGCTGATTATAAATGTGTCTCCACCATATCTTATGTAATCATTAGCAAATAAATGTATCACTAAATGCATCATTTGCAACTACTGTACACCAGCTTTAACAAAAATCATAGTAGCGAGCACGCTGGGGGAGACCATTTTTGGGGGAGTATAGGGAGAGTTAACTATTCCTTTCCCACCTACAATCCCTATGAGAGTCACCCCTCCTCATGCAATTATAAACTTGGCTCCCCTCCCACCCCTCAAGGCCAATAGCAATATGTGTGTGGATCAGAACTGCAATCCAAATATGGAGATAAAATGTGATCCTTCCTCCATGTCTGCTATTAAATAAATAAATCTAGACGTGGCTGCAATTGGCACATTCAGTGTCAGCTGTACTTTGGCCCAGCATTGTGATTTCCAAAGTACTGCTAGCAACATGTAGAAGGAAGTCAGTGTCTGCTGAAAGGAACATTCCAGGACTTCAAAAGAAAGACAAGAGTTTCTGTGCAGATCTTTTGAAACCTCCACTCTGGGTCAAAAGCCAACCATAAGGATGGTTCTTCAATCTCCCTCATGCAACCCACTCACTTGGCTGGTCACGTTCTAGATGCATGTCTGGCTTAACTCCAAAGCATCTTGCTCTGTCTTACCTGGTTTCATTCTCTTTTGGTATTACTGCCGTTCCATAGCCATAGACCTTCTTGTCAGGAATGACAGGGGCCACCTCAGCCATGCCAGATAAACCTAGGGCATTTCGAGCTTTCCCTTCTACATAGACTGGAGTCCCTGGATCTTTCTTGAGAGACTGCCGTCCAGGGGATGACCTGTCAAGGTGAATGGTGTGTGGTGACACTTGGGTGTTATGGTGTGTATGGATGTCTATCATTCGAACGTCAGCCACTCGGTGAGGAGAGGCAGGAGGCGTTTTGGAACTCAGAGTTGGCAAATGGCTGTCAGGATATTTCCTTGATTTTTGTCGATAGAGTGATTGCTCCACAAGTTCATTTTGCATAGGAGGACTGCAGTAAGTGCCTGAAGATCTCATTGTGCTACGATGGTAGGCAATGATGTGATCGGGTACATCAAGAGGATGTCCTGTATGCGAGCTCGCAATGCTCATCCTGCCCTCGTGGAACAAATAGGGATCAGCATAGAGCCCCTCATTTCGGAAAAGGGTAAGGGTCTTGTTGCCCATGTCTTCATCTGGTTTCACATCCCTCCTTTCCAAGATGGCACTAGGGCTCGGTGAGATGCACCGTGGCGCAGGCATGTTAGAAAGCCTGTCTCGGGGAATGGTTGCATTGCCAGGGCCACTGACTGGCCTAACACCGCTATATGGGATCCGGGATGGAGAAGGGGGCATTGAATGTGGCACTGGCGTAGGAGGAGGTGAGGTTGGAAGTGCATGAGGAGGATGTGAAACGGATCCTGGCCGAGAAGTATTGGGGAAGATTTCTCTCTGCATCTGCAAGATAAAGACACTGACTTAGAGAGGCATTTGTTCTGGGCTGGTCAAGAGATCATCATCATCATCAGTCAAACTTTCATTAGGGTTAGGGAATAAATAATAGAATAGTAAATAGCAGAATAGTAAAACCACACTCAATACATAGTATTTGCTGCTGTAGGAAAACTGATGCCAAGTATCAACAGAACTGAAGGCTCTTTCCCAAAAGAGACATAGTCCATTTTTTAAATCTACAATGTAATTTATTAATATAGCTAAATTATTTGGATTTCAAATAGCCATTTGTTGCCTTCCAGAGAGCAAAAATGACGGCATGACTTCCACCTAGGCATGTGCTGAAGATCTGAGTTCATACCAGGTCAGGCCAGTTTAGCCCCCTTCCAGCCATTATGCACTCATGTGATAACCCAGCAACATTTTTAGTGGTAAAATCTCACCCTTCTTTGCGTTGGGTGGAGAAGGGGAAGTTCTCTGCCTTTGACTATTTCTCTAGGACAGCAGCTACGAGCAAACCAAAAATGCTGCTCATGTGTACAAATATTATACACGTTTTACTCAATAAGAATAGTGTTAGATTCAAAGCACCTTAGTGCAAACTAAGCACAAGCCCTGGTGTTAAATCCCCATAATATCCATCTCACTGGGATGTGGTGCATGTTGCATGGTGACCTTACTGAGCAAAACATCTTTCTACAATTTTAACACAGAGAGAGGATGTCTCCTACTGTGTAGCAATCACAAGATTCTCTGCACTGCTACCAAGACACAGGGTTGCAACCTCTCCCTTCCCCATCCATAAGTTTGTTTTTATCATGATGTCAATTCCCAAGCCAGAATATACAATAACAGTTCCTATTACACTCCTTTCCACAGCCAGAGCCTACAAAGGACTCTTCTTGTGACCAAAGTTCAAAGTGAAGGTTTGTAGCCTTAGGCACTGGAGGGCTAATACTGCAGCAACTACAAAAATAAGGTGTGGTAGAAGGTGCAGGACGTGAAGAATTAAAAACAACCACCAAGCAGCCTAATCAACCTTCTCAGTCCATTGTGATGTGCACATAAGCATTTCAGGCTTTTCCACATATTATACAAGGCAGACCCCATCTATCCACTGCAAGTACATCCTATAAAGCAGGAGTCCCCAACCTTTTTGGCGCCAGGGACCGGTTTCAAAAGACAATTTTTCCATGGACTGGGGGGCGGGGTTTCCGGGATTTCTGTGGACCGTGGGGTGGGGTTTCCGGGGTTTCCACAGACCGGGAGGCGGGGTTTGCGGGCGGGAGCCAATCGTGTGCACCGGAGGTGGGGTTTGTGGGAGGGAGCCAATCACAAGCACCAGGGGCAGGGTTTGCAGGCGGGAGCCCTGCGGCCCAGTTTCGCGGCCCACAGGTTGGGGACCCCTGCTATAAAGGACTGATGGCTCCTTCAAAAGTGCCAATTTAAGGGACATATTTTTACCTCCACTTGCTTTCAACTGTTCATTTATATCTCCTTATAATTCCAAAAACAATGGAGTTATAAAAATCAGCATATTATTGACAACAACAACAATCAATACCTCCAGATTAATTAGGTTAGCAAGCACAAGAAAATGAGGGTATTTCAGGGGCGGCCCACATACTGTACATAGAATACTCTCTTGGAGGACTTACATTCAGCTTTATTTATTTATTTTATTATTTCAATTTATTCCCCGCCCATCTCCCTTGCAAGAAACTCTGCGAGCTTCTGACCAGTCTATTAACTCCTCTTTGCCTTGAATGGCTGTCTGCTTTTTTACTAATTGGACTGAAATGTTGCTTTAATTCACATCAACTTCCAGCAAAGAAAGGACTTCTGGATTGTCAGTTATAATACCCACCTGTAGCGCACCAGCCTTGCCAAAATGCATTATGTGTCACCTGCAGAACATCTGCTAGGAAGCTGAGGCCAATCTGGATGTCTCAGTTAACATAATACACAGCCATATGTGCTTATATGGTGAGTTACCAACCAGGCAGAAAATTATTCCTCTAAGAAGTTCACCTTGTAGGAAATAATAGTCTTCTGATGACCAATACATCTATACCCCAATTCTATCCAGATGAACATCCATCTTAAGCTGAATTGGCATACCTGCCCCAAGCCTTTTTACACACAAGCATGCACAAAGTTCAAACACCTTCCCATTTCTGCTTTATGTAACACACGTATAATATAATACATACGCATATCTATATAGTGTTTCATTTACTACAGTTTAGATCTATTATTCCATTGCCTCATTTACATACATGCATCCCCCACTGCCCCAGAGGCTTCTTTTCGAAAGATACACCTGCATTTCACATCAGTTCTTATGGAGGTGTATATGAACCAGATGTTGTGCTTAGGTACATTTCTTAACACATATGCATTTAGTACCCTTACCAAACTGACTATCCCAGAAGGAAAACCAATCACACAAATTTGTCATTGTATTGCAGCAACTTCATTTCACTTCAATATATATTATTGTTGCAAGTGGAGTAGCTTTCTGTTAATTATAGATCTACACATATGCAACCTTGTTCCCTCTACTCAATATCCTTTTCAGGCACACATCTTTTAGATCAGCTTTTCTCAAACCCTTTTATTAGCTCCTTCTGCTATTAGACTTTGTTGAAGAAATATTAAAGGCGCAGCACACTGATTTTACAATCCAAATCACCAGCTTCTCCCAAGCTTTTCTTCTCTGCAAAAAAAAAGGAAAAAAAAAAGCCACTTACATTAAACTAAGCAAGTCTTTCTGGTAGACCGGACAATCACTAAATTGCGCCCCATATGTTGCAATGCTTTTCTTTCCAATCTATAAGGTCTCCGTCTAGGAAGACAGTGTTCCTACATCCATTTTCTTAAGAACTGTATGGATCAAGGAAGTCTTGAGTCTCATGGTTGACCTGAAACGGGTCCTGCTCTTGCTCTACTCAGTCCTCCAAATGGCACTGCTCCAGTAGCCCGAAGTACTTTTCTCCCACAACAAACCTCTCAGTTTCTCCTCCTCTTGCAAATTTAGTCACTAAATAACACCCTTTGGCATGTCATCCAGTCAGAAACCCTGCGACATTCCAGATTGCACATCGGCTCCCCGAGTAAGGCACACACACGAAAAGCACAGGACATGACAATTTGTAAAGAATACAGTCTTCCAAAGAGAGAGGAAACAACCAACCACCAGAAGACATGTGTTTCTGTTGTTTGTATATGTGGGAGGGGAAATCCATAATAAGAAGTGTCCTTACAGTAATTGCACAACAAAAACATTTCAAAATGTTTACATTTCAGCAAACGCAAACGTCCGGAAGCCTGGGCAACACCACTAACAAAAGTCACAGCCTATTTTCCAGAGGAGCTTTCAAAAAAAAGAAATCCAAACTGCCTGCTTCATCTGCAGCCCAGATGAAGAGAGAAACCGCCTGCCTCTTCACCCACACCAGCAGAAACCAGAGACCTGTCTACTCATTAACTTGTTACCTCAGCTGCTTTGCCCAGTTGAACTTTGGGAAGTCACCATAAATCAATTCCACTCCTATCTACAGAACATTACACATGCAGTTAGGTTGAGTTGATGGGGGAGAGGTAAAAAGCAATAAAAACGTGAACTGGGTCACCTTGATATCTATGGGAACTAATGAAGATGAAAAATACTAGCTCTAGGTCAGCTTTCCCATCCCAGGGCCCTCCAGATCTGGACAGCAGATTTCATCCTTCCCAGCTTGGCATTGGTTATGAGTTGGGGATAATGGCAATTGTAATCCCATGCATCTGAAGGGCTCTGGCTGGGAGAAAGTTGCTGTAATGGGGGACACACCCACTTATAAGCACATTTGCATAAGTCAATCAGTTAATGGAACCCTATGTCCGGACCCAGACTATGGCTATTTAGTGTAATTAAGTAACACATTTTATTGTGTGTGTGTGTGTGTGTGTGTGTGTGTATGCCTTAAGCTAAGGTCTGCTCAAACACTGAACAAGGAAAAAAAAGTTCCATGGAGGCAAATGATCAATCAAAAAGTTCTGTTTTCAAGACCACATATCCCAATTGCCAGATGTGAGGGTTTAGCAACAGGCTGCTTATCATGACAACATCTGGCTTCTGAACCTCCCTGAAGCATCTGGCTGGTCTCTGATTCAGGAAAATTAGAATGGCCCAGCAGAGTTCTTCCCATAATTTTACTGGTTGACACAGTGCTGATAACCTCTCAGGCATGGCAATTTTGCACCCGCAACGTATCATACTAGTGTGGTTCTCCATCAAGCATTGGTTAAAAATGCTCTGCCTGCTGGCCTAATTGGGGATCCTAACCTGCCCTGAGCCCCAGAAAGAAAAGGACTGAATGGAAAAAAAAAGTAGGAAAACTCGCACAAGTTTTTATGGCACATTAGTTTAATCCTACACATTGATTTTCAAGGACATTAAATATCAGTACAATTTTAGGGTCTCTTTGAGACTACAGGAATCCTTTAAGTTATCTCCTGTGAGGAAGCAAAAATGCCTTTCTTACTCTTCAGAGTTCACTGTTTCTTACAGTTACCATTTTTTAAACAGACACACAAACTCTGGCTTTCTAGAACTGATCATTCTCCACCTCTGTCGGGCAAATATATCTCAGCATGACCTTTACAGTCCCAAAATATCTGTTGGTGGGGGAAGACTGCTGCTCTCTTCACTAAGATACGGATGACCTTTCCAACCATTTTAGCCTCTGTCCCAGCCTTATATTCCCTTCACCCTGCAATGACAGTGA
The DNA here is from genome assembly GCA_023362775.1 of Charina bottae. Classification (NCBI taxonomy): domain Eukaryota; kingdom Metazoa; phylum Chordata; class Lepidosauria; order Squamata; family Charinaidae; genus Charina; species Charina bottae. The sequence continues at coordinate 48,775,270 of JALMGJ010000007.1, read as the reverse complement.
ATATGTTGTTGCGGTTGTTATTATTTAGCTTTCTATTCCGTTGCTTCGCCTAGGAACACAGCACTCTTTCCTCCATTTTCCCCCTCAACAACTGTGTGAAATAGCCTGGGCTGAGAAAGAATGACTGCCAGTCCTATTCCAACACCTTAACCCAGTGTTTCTCAACCTCAGCAATTTTAAGAGGTATGGACTTCAGCTCTCAGAATTCCCCAGCCAGCATGGGTTTTTGGGTCCACACCTCTTAAAGTTGCTGAAGTTGAGAAACACTGCCTTAACCATTATGCCTTGGTGACTCCTATATTTTCTCTCACCTTGTACCCCTAATTCCTGGGTCATTCCTATAGCTTTCCTTTAGTCACTGCAGAGCGTTAGTCCAAACAAGGATGAAAAACACTGGCTGACTTAAAAGATTATTACCAGTAATCAGAAGCACAATTGCTTGTACACACACAAAGACGTCTGGGCTCCCACAGGCACATGTATGTCACAAGAGGGAGTCCAGAGCTTTTCTTCAGATGAGGTTACAGCATAACCCAAGACTGTGTACAACTGGGCTCTAGGAAGAGAGAAAGCATGGCTTCAATTTGAGAGTGGCATGAATTTCTGTATGGGAGAATGGGAGGTTAAATGGCTGAAATAAGGTGGGAAAGAATTAGCCCATTAGAGGCTGCCCGTTAGTTTGATTTGCAATGCCAAAATATTGCGTATTTATGCATGGGGGCAAAGGTAAAACTTTATCAAGGCTGGCATGGGACGCCACCCAGTGTTTTGAGGCAAATCTAAAACGATTCTGCATCTTTTCAGCAGACAGAACTGATCTGATTTACATTCATTTATCAATATATTTCTTTTTTGTCTTCCTCTATGCAGGGATGGCATCCCATTTTTATTCTTACTGAAACCCTGCGAGGTGAGATAGTGACTGCTCCAAAATCACAGGGTGAATGTCATGGCCTAGTAGAGATTTGAACCTGGGTCTCCCTGGTATCAGTCCAACACGGAAATAAGTCCACCAGGTACTTTTTGCCCCTCATGCTTGGAGCGCTAATTAGGATTCATTTGGACTCTAACCGGAGGAACTGCAGAGCAGATTCAATCTCTAGGTCAAACTCCAGTTTTCACCAGGGGAAGGAACACCAGGGAGATCACCAACACCTTTCCGTTACTGTAATCCAGTGCTTTCCAAAGTGCCACCGTTGGCGACACTCCAACGGCGGCAGTGGCGGCGGCCTCCGCTAAAACACGGAAGCGCTGATGGAGCGCCGCTGCCGTCGTTGCTGCCGCCGCCATGCACACCGCCGCCGTGCACGCCCCCGCCGCCGCTTCCGGGTTGTGTTGCGACACACCAAACTGTGTGTTGCGACACCCTAAAGTGTCGCGACACACAGTTTGGAAAGCTATGCTGTAATCTATGGCAAGAGGCCAACAACGTCTTGCTCTTCTTAAGAGAATGTAGCATCCATCCCAGTGTGTAATTAATGTTTCACTGTCCCCAAACTGCATGACATTGTTGAATCTCAAGGAGTCTTCCACAATCTCAGCCTGATATGTCATTAGGTTTTGGTGCTTTTCAAGATTTTGAGCATTAAAAAGAAAACCTTCAAAATAATTTGATTGAGGAAGAGTTCATGGATGTCATTTAGAGTTGTCATGAGGTTGCAGGCCTCATGACCCCTGTGGGAGCCAGAGCTAACCTTTGAGCTAACACAGAGCTTTCCAAACTGTGTGTCGCAACACCTGTCAGCTGCAGTGTGTAGGTGTGTCACACGAACGTAACAAGAAACCTCTGAGTCGGACACTCAGAGCCTCAAGCACCTCGCTGCTGCTGCCTCCGAGCCCTGCCAGGATTCTGCGCAGGTCCTAGTGCCTGCCTTGTGCCTTGCTGCCTCCAAACCTGCTGTGATTCCGTGCAGGCCCTAGTTCCTGCCTTGTGCCTTGCTGCCTCCAAACCTGCTGTGATTCTGTGCAGGTCCTAGTGCCTGCCTTGTGCCCTGCTGTAAGAGGGGAGCTCTGTCCATGCCCTGCCCTGCTGTAAAGGGGAACTCTGTTTTCATGAGATATGTTGTGTCCCCATACATTTCGCTATTACAATTTACTGTATGTATGTGTCCGTATCTCTTATAAGTTAGTTTAACCTCCGGTTTGCTAGTAAAACTGAATTACTGTGTCGCGAAATGATGCCTGTCTAAAAAGTGTGTCACCAACATGAAAAGTTTGGAAAGCTCTGAGCTAACATGTACCAGATGGGTGTCTCCAAGCCTGTGTCAGGGTTCCAGTTAGAATCCTGCCATGTACATTCACAGATACGTGTCAGCCTGAACTCAGATGGGAGGGGGAGCACATTCCAAGAGCTGCGCCAGACTGGAGCCTGTTTTGCAGATCATCAAGGTCATCCACCTGCACGAGTTGGAGGGGGCTTGAACGGAGTGGGAAAGTAACGGGCAATGAGACCATGGGGCGAGGAGGCTGGCACCGGGGGGGGGGGGGGAGGCTTGTTTGGTTGTGAACCGCCCAGAGTTCTCCTTGTGGAGAAGATGGGCGGTAATATAAATCCAATAAATAAATAAAGGCAACCTTTGGCGGGAAACGTTATTCAGGTCTTTGAGAATGCTTTGATTTACATGTATCCTTAATAAAGCTTATTCTGCAATTCAAAAGAACTGCATGAAGAAGTGTTTATTGGGGCATTGAAGTCAGGATCACCACAGCCTGACCTCTGCATAAATATCTCAGACTTGATTACTGGTTTGAGTCACCAATAAATTTTTCTCGGACTTCTCCATTTGCTCCAACTGCCTTTGCCTCAATATCAAATATGGAGCAGATGAGTCTGACTGTGTGCCATGTTGTGCAGGGGTGTGGTAGGGACAACTGCAGTTTTAATAGACTATTCTGCACCATCAGAACATTGGCATCTTTCTCCTGGCAAAGATATCCAGGCTATTTCTCTGCTTGCTCACTTAGCATTTTGCCAACCCCAAACAAACACCATATGTAGTTGCTGCATAATGTCTTCATCTATATGTGTTGCCTGTGACCATTTGTATCTGGCCCTTCTCAAGAAGAACTATGCCTGGCTTAAAGGACTGCAGCACAATTCTTAAAATAATTGACTATGAGCGGTTCTCTTGATGACCATGAGAATATTGTGGTCACTATTTCTCCATCAAAGTGTGTTTATTTATTTTTAAAATGTATACGGTCTGTATGCATGTGGACTTTGAATGGCTAACAACAGAAAATAATCATAATACAACAACCTGGGCACAGTAAAATTGTACTGCACATGCCACACCTACATTTGGCTCATCTAGCATTCTTCTTACCTGGCCAGGGATGGAGATGTACAATTGAGCATCATCAACATACTGATGATACCCTGCCGACAGATACCTTGCCTGGGGGTTCATATGGAAGTTAAAAGGAACAAAGAGAGAAGTGAGCCCTTGGGCATCCCACATAGAAGGGGCCTAGGGCTTGATGCCTACCAACACTGACTGGAACCAACCTCTCCAAACCCCCTAAGCGAGTCCAGAAGGATGCATTGATTGGTGGCCTTGAAAGCCACTGAGAGATCCAGAAAGGCAAGGATGGAGACACCATGCCAATCTCAAACCCTCCAAAGATCATTTATAAGTGCAACCAATGCTGTTTTGGCACTACAACCTGGCCTGAACCCTGATTGAAAAGGGTCTGATAATCCACTTCCTCCATCTTCAAATTGCTGAGGTTGAGAAACACTGGTTTATGCCATGCGGTCTGTCCTGCAAGCCTAAACTGAATCCTCTTCACAGGTGTGATGCAAAATGCTTAATGGAGGTAATAAAATTCTTCATGCAAAATTACAATTTGGCTATAACTGAGTTTAGACCCATCTCCTGAATTCTTATAATTTTGGAAAAACTTGGGGCTAGCTAATAATGCATCAGCTACTGAATTCAGAGACCTGGAAAATATGGAAAAGACTTATAAGATTACTTATGAATTTACACAATTCAGCTCCCATCTTCTGAACTTCAACACCACCACTAATAACATAACTATTAAGTTGGCTTTGTTACTGCAACTTCTTCACTCTTTTCTTACTACAGTCAGATCATAGCCTGCCCAACCCACCCAGTTCCTTCAAGAATAGTTGTGTGTCTATTAAAATGTAGGAGCATGAATTGCGCACAAATACAGAATAAGCATTGAAGCAGCATGAAAACATTTTTGAAAAGGTTCGCTGGTTGAATATGCATTGGCTTTGATGAAAGTAAGGGGCGTGGTGGTTCAGCGGGTAAGACGCCAGGCTTGTCAATCGGAAGATCGCAAGTTCAGAGGTTCGAATCCCTAGCCCCGCGTGACGGAGTGAGCTCCCGCACTAGCCCCAGCTCTTGCCAACCTAGCAATTCAAAAGCATGCAAATGCAAGTAGATAAATAGGTACCACTTCGGTGGGTAGGTAACAGCGTTCCACGTGCGTCATGCGGCCACATGACCGTGGAAGCGTCTTCGGACAACGCTGGCTCTTCGGCTAACGAACAGAGATGAGCACCGGCCCCTAGAGTCGGACACGACTGCACAAATGTGCGGGGGGAACCTTTACCTTTACCTTGATGAAAGTACCAGAGAGCTCAGAAAGACTATTTTCTACTGGGGGAGGGAGTTATTCGGAATCAATGGAAGCACAGGATTCAATTAAATACCATGATTACTGAAAGTGGTAAGAGCCTGAAGGGCATCCATTGGGGCCAATCACTGTCAGGTTGAATAAAAGCTATTAGCTCAATATGAAGCACACTTTAACTGGCCTTAGGTGCCTTAAGGCCAATGAGGATAGAAATTCAAGCCTGCCATTCAGTAGCATATTTATGCAATTTCTAGAATGAACCATGTTGCATTCATCTGCTTTAAACATCTGTTTGGATAACAGCTATATACATAATGCATGAGTTGATCACTGTCATGGCTGCAATTTAATCGTGTGGTTCCGATAATATATATAAACTACTCAAGCAACACCCCCTTTTTTAATTACTTTATCAGGAGCCCTCAAGCTCTGACTATTATGCCCTGCAATATCCAAAACATAATTAATTGTTATTAACTAGTTTTGTCTACAGTAACAAAGTCCTTTTCCTCCAGCTTGATACAAATTTACAGAGTAGAAGGAAAAGGGACTATTCGGAATTTTTACAAGCCCTCCAGGTCTTGCCAAGGATAGACCCACTAATCAGAGAATAGCAAAGCTTCCATACAAATGAGATTTAAATTTGAATACTTCACATGGTTGCCTGTCCTAATTCTCTACTCTCACAATAAGGCTGTGCTATGCGTTGGATCCAAAGATGAAAAGGAACTTTAGAGTAGGTATGGGCATATAAAAAAAAGGTAAAGGTTCCCCCCGCACAGTTGTGCAGTCGTGTCCGACTCTAGGGGCCGGTGCTCATCTCTGTTAGCCGAAGAGCCAGCGTTGTCCGAAGACACTTCCACGGTCATGTGGCCGCATGACGCCGCGGAACGCTGTTACCTTCCCACCGAAGTGGTACCTATTAATCTACTTGCATTTGTATGCTTTCGAATTGCTAGGTTGGCAAGAGCTGGGGTGAGTGCGGGAGCTCACTCCGTCACGCGGGGCTAGGGATTCGAACCTCCGAACTTGCGATCTTCCGATCGACAAACCTGGCGTCTTACCCGCTGAGCCACCACGCCCCTCATGGGCATATACCTTGTGTCTATCAACACTTCCTTAAATAGCTGCATCATCTCCAGAACACATTTGAGATAAGGAGGCATGGACAACACACCCATGTCTACTCCAACACAGCTTTTGGCACCCCACTGGTGCATCCTTAACTCAAACACCTATTCGCCTAGGTTCATGTGGCTACCATGCAAGCCCAGAAGAAGACACAACGTTTTTCAGAAGGGGCAAGAGCTATGGCATGTGCAGAGGTGCCTGTTTCAAAGCACCTTTTGGACTTTGGATCCAAGGAGCGTCACAACTCAATTTCACAAACACCTTCAGTAGTCAGACACCTAACGCAGACTATGGGCTCCTCTACCAGCCTTCCCATCTCTCAACTCTTCTGAATCCAGTGTAAAATGCACCCAAGATTGATCCAGGCTGTTTAAATTATTTTCAGACCTACGTATATTTAGATATCAAGACTCTATAACAGAGCTTTCCAAACTGTGTGTCGGGACACGTTAGTGTGTCGGCTGCAGTGTCTGGGTGTGTCGCGGCTGCTGCTGCCTCCTGGCTTCCGCGCAGGTCCTAGTGCCTGCCTTGTGCCTTGCTGCCTCCAAACCAGCTGTGATTCCGCACAGGTCCTAGTGCCTGCCTTGTGCCCTGCTGTAAGAGTGTGTCACGAAATGATGCCCTGCTGTAAGAGTGTGTCGCGAAATGATGCATGTCTAAAACGTGTGTCACCAACATGAAAAGTTTGGAAAGCTCTGCTCTCCAAACATTTAGACATTACATTTAGATGTCCAGAACTTGCAGAGAGCTGCAACCAATCAGCATTTTTGGCCAATAGCTGAGCACTGGGAACTGTGAGCCAATAAGAGCTCACTAGTCTTATATTTTTTTACTTCACCCTCCTTCAGTCTAGCAAGTGGAAGCACAAGAAGGAGAAAGTGGAGATGGAATCATTGTTCACATCCTGGACTTAAAATATTACACTACAGACTACATAGCAAGGCATGTGAATACTGAAGCAGGTCCTAAACACCTTGCAGCTGGTCTACTGCAATGTGCTGTATATGGGGCTGCCCTTGAAGACCATCCAGAAGCTTCAGCTGCCCATGCAACTATAGATACATCAAAATTTGCAAAAGTAACACTGCTCCTTTGGGAGCTGCATCGCCTGCTAATTAGCTTCATGGTACCGATCAATGCCCTGTGCCAACCAACACAAAACAGCCCGCCCGCTCGCCCATTACAGGGTTGAAAGGCTTTACTGCTGTGTCATAAACTTCCTAATACCAGCTGGGAATCAGATTTTATTTAGATTTTATCAAGGAAGGAAGGAAGGAAGGAAGGAAGGAAGGAAGGAAGGAAGGAAAATTAAATGTACAAATATTGTATGGTGCAAGTAAACAGAACAAAATAAGTGAAACAATAGTGCAAACTATTAGAACATTCTTGGATAAAATTTTTATATACAGTATATCTAAAACAGGAAGTGAATATTCCACTTATAACAAAATAATTTGACAATATAAACATAAATTTTCTAGAGGCTGATTTCCTAGAGCCACCTCAAATATCTCAAATATTTTAAATATGTTCAACGTCACTGTAAGAACCACCTGCCACTTGGATTTTATTGTATTTACATTTTTATTGTTTTTATTGTATTTTATTGATGTTATGTTGTGAACCGCCCAGAGTCCCTCCTTGAGGGGGAGATGGGCGGTTATAGAAATTTGAATAATAATAATAATAATAATAATAATAATAATAATAATAATAATAATAAATAATTAATAATAATAAATCATCCTATAAAATTTAAAAAGCTGGGGTATTAATCACAGATAGCCAAGAATAAATGCAAGTACAAGAGTCATTACTAATGTAAGCCTGAGACCAGCTGTTTAGACTAGTGTTTCTCAACCTTGGCAACTTTAAGATGTGTGGACTTCAACTCCCAGAATTCCCCAGACAGCATGGCTGGCTAGGGAATTCTGGGTGTTGAAGTCCACACATCTTAAAGTTGCCAAGGTTGAGAAACACTGGTTTAGACACATTCACTGCAGGAATCAGGTGAGCAATTAGAGCGCACCTGTTTTTTAAGTTATGTAATGTAATGTAAGCCCGGGTGCAACAGACCAACAAGCACAGACGTGGGACTTGCAACCAATCAAGACTTGGCTAACTGCTCTCAACCCCTCTAATTTGCTGACTACAGCAGAGTTTTAGGGTCCCTCCCAAGTGTGAGAGACGAGGGAGAGTGCCTGGGTTTGTATGGTGTTTGATAGAGCACTCGCCCTCCGAGTGAGAGACAGGGGGTGAGAGGTAGTGAGTGTTTGCCCCCCTACTGTCCAGTGAGAGAGGCTGAGGGGGGCATGGTAAGTATGTAGGTGATGGTCGATCTTACCAGCGCCGAGAGCGAGAGCTGGTGCGCTGGTGGTCTTCCATCTCCGTGTGGTCGTGTGGTTCTATGTAGAGTGGGATGAGAGGATGGAGGGATTCCTATTCCAAACCAGGGATTCAAAAGGTCCAGGACTGGGGGCGAATGGGCCGGGAGACCCTGGGGGATATAGGGTGGGGCATTTTATTGAGGTGATGACGGGTAGGGGATGTTATGCCGGAAGCCGGAGGGTGAGTCATCGTCGAGGAAGACGCCCCAGATGTCTTTTATCTGTGGCGTGTTCCGACCCTCCAGACTTGAACCTAGGCCCTGGACAGCAGACTCATGGGAGTCCTGACCTCCGGCTGCTGCTACTTAATGCCAGGTCAGTTAATAATAAGGCCCCCCTCATAAGTGACTTGATCACGGAAGAGGGGGCTGACCTGGCATGCATTACCGAAACTTGGCTGGGCCCGGAGGGAGGAGTAGCTTTGTCAGAGATCTGCCCAGCTGGGTTTCGAGTGTGGCACCAGCCGAGATGTCAGGGCAGGGGAGGAGGGGTGGCAGTTGTCATCCGAGAGTCTCTTGTGGCCTTCAGGGGCACTGCTCCACAAGTAGCCGGTTGTGAGACCCTATTTTTCAAGTTGGGTGCCTGAGAGCAGTTGGGAGTGTTGCTGCTGTACCAGCCTCCCTGCTGCGTAGCAACCTCCCTACCTGAGCTGCAGGAGGCTGTCTCGGGGCTGACAGTGGAATTCCCCAGACTTATGGTTCTGGGGGATTTCAATCTGCCATCCCTGGGACGGTCTTCAGAGGCGGCTCGGGAGTTCATGGCCACCATGGCGGCCATGGGCCTGACTCAGATTATTCGGGACCCGACTAGAGATAGTGGTCTCACACCGGATTTAGTTTTCTTGTCGGAGCAGTGGCAATGTGCTCTGAGGGGAGAGTTACATCTTTCCCCTTTGTCATGGTCAGATTACGCCCTGGTGGCCTTGAGATTCTCTTATGCCGCCCCACTCCGCAAGGAGGCAGGACCTATTCGATCGGTCCGCCCCCGGCGACTGATGGACCCAATTCGGTTTCAGAGGGAGCTGGGGGTTGTTCCCGGAGATCTGCTGCACGGTCCAGCGGAGGTCCTGGCTGCCACCTGGAATAGGGAGGCGGCCGGGGCCTTGGACAGGATCGCGCCTGTGCGGCCTCTCTTGTCCCATCGAACCCGATACTCCCCGTGGATCACGGAGGAGTTAAGGGTCCTGAAGAGGATTAAGAGACGCCTAGAGCGCCGCTGGAGGAAGACAAAGACCGAACCCGACCGAACACAAGCTAGAGCCGCGATTAAGGCCTACCTTGTGGCGGTAAGAGCAGCGAAACGTCAGTATTTCTCCGCTCTTATTGCGTCCGCAGAATGCCGCCCAGCAACCCTGTTCAGGATCACCCGATCCCTTTTGGGGAAAGGTGATTCGGAAAATCACCTGCAGGGACGTGCTGAGGAATTTTCCAGGCACCTGCAGGATAAAATCGCTCGGATTCGCTCTAAGTTAGACTCTAAGCGTGGAACATCGTCTGGGGAGATGCCTGAGGTACGTACTTACCCGGTTATCTGGGAACAGTTCGATCCTGTTGGGCCTGAGGAAGTGGAGAGGATCCTCCGGACTGTAAATGCCACCACATGTGATTTAGATCCATGTCCCTCCTGGCTGGTGCAATCAGCTCGGGAGGTGACGTGTGGCTGGGCCCAGTCAATGATAAATGCATCCTTGCAGGAGGGGGTGTTTCCGACTGTCTTCAAGGAGGCATTGGTGCGCCCCCTCCTCAAGAAACCATCGCTGGACCCTGTTGTACTGGACAATTTTCGTCCAGTCTCCCACCTTCCCTTTATGGGGAAAGTGGTTGAGAAAGTGGTGGCGTTGCAGCTCCAGAGGATTCTTGATGAAACGGATTATCTAGACCCCTTTCAGTCAGGTTTCAGGCCAGGATATGGGACAGAAACAGCATTGGTCGCGCTTATGGATGATCTTTGGCGGGAGCGGGATGGAGGCAGTGCATCCATCCTGGCTCTCCTTGACCTCTCAGCGGCTTTCGATACCATCGACCATGGTATCCTTTTGGAGCGGCTCAGGGAGTTGGGGGTGGGCAGCGTGGTTTTGCGCTGGTTCGCCTCCTTCCTCCAGGGCCGCTCCCAATCGGTGTTGATAGGGGAGGAGAGGTCGGGTCCACGGCCCCTCCTTTGTGGAGTGCCGCAGGGCTCAGGGCTCTCTCCTCTCCTATTTAACATCTACATGAAATCACTGGGCGAGATCATCCGTCTCCATGGGATGAGATATCATCAATATGCTGATGATACACAGTTATACATCTCCATCCCAGGAGAAGTAAGTGATGCTGTGACTACCCTGTCCAAGTGCCTGGGGGCTGTAGGGGTCTGGATGGGGAACAACAGGCTTCAGCTGAACCCTGGTAAGACGGAGTGGCTGTGGATTAATGGCCCCTCGATATCTAGGAATTTATCATCTCTAGTTCTGGATGGGGTTGCACTACCTCAGACAGACCCGGTGCGTAATTTGGGGGTCCTCCTGGACTCACGACTCCTGCTCGAAGAGCAGGTGGCAGTCGTGGCCAGAAGGGCCTTTGCACAACTTCGTGTGGTGCACCAATTACGCCCTTTCCTGGAGCGAGAGGCCCTTCGAACAGTCACTCATGCCCTGGTCATCTCCCAGATAGACTATTGTAATGCGCTCTACATGGGGCTACCCTTGAGGAGCGTCTGGAAGCTTCAGCTGGTTCAAAATGCGGCCGCGCGAGCCATCTTAGGTGCCTCAAGATCGGCACATATAACACCTTTGCTCCGTGAGCTGCATTGGGTCCCAGTTTGCTTCCGGATTCAATTCAAGGTGTTGGTTATTACCTTTAAAGCCCTACATGGCATGGGTCCAGGTTACCTGAAGGACCGGCTCATCCCCGTTCAATCGACCCGTCCCACCCGGTCCTGCAGAGAGGGCACGCTACGAACCCCGTCTGCAAGAGAGTTCCACCTGATGGGGTCTAGGAGGTGTGCCTTCTCTGCAGTAGCCCCAGCCCTTTGGAATATTCTCCCCCGGGAAGTAAGATCGGCCCCCTCTCTCCTGGACTTTAGAAAAAACCTGAAGACCTGGCTATGTCATCAGGCATGGGGAGGGGAGGGGAATAGCCAGTCTTGGGGTTGGCTGGCCCCTTAGATCTGTTTCGACCAGCCTTGTTGATCAGTGGAATAAGATCTACCACCTTTGGATCAAATTATATGATGCTGTAGGTGTATGTATATATACATATATATATGCAATTTTATATTGTTATCATTGATATTTATTGTTTTAATTCTTTTAAATTGTTGTGAACCGCCCAGGGTCCCTCCTTGTGGGGGAGATGGGCGGGATATAAATGTAATAAATAAATAAATAATAATAATAAATAAATTGGGAGCACCTGTAAGCAGGAGACAGGCAGATTCAGAGCCTAAGAGTTGTTTTTAACTGTCCAGGATTAAGACCACAGAATTGCACAATACAGGGCAAGGAGCAAGAGGGACAGGAACACAGGGCTAGACTTGCTGAGTTGTTTCCAACAGAGGGGCAAGGCCCCGCAGATTGCTTTTATATAGCCCCAATGTTGATGTGAACTGATAGAGGTGTCGCTGCCCTCTCATTTCACAGAATCCTGCAGATCTCCTTTGCTCACTGCTTTGTAGCTCATGGGTGTTCTTGGGCCAGATGCCTTGCCAGGATCTGCCCCCTCATGCTCTAAATCAGATTTCAACTGCCCACACTCAGTCCCTTCTGGAATGCAGCAGGTGTCTGACTGACTGCAAGTTCTGCAGACTCCCAGTCTGTTAGGTCTCCCTCTTCAGCCTCTGACTCAGAGGATTCAGACAAGACCATAAACATTCAAGGTGCTGGTTGTCACCTTTAAAGCCCTTCATGGCTGAGGGCCTGGATATCTATCAAAATACCTTTTCCAGACTGAATCAGCTGGCCCAATATGAACAGCAGAAAAGGGCTCACTGAAGGTCCCTTCCTTGAGGGAATGCCAGCTGCTATAGGGGACCTGGGGACCTGTGGTCAACTGACACTCATTCATTGGCGATCACTCGTAGCCGAGTAAGATTGTCTTCCAAAGGTAAAATTTTAACGGTGGATCCGTAAGTGGCTATAAAGGCCAATTCTGGATCCGCACAACCTCCCACAATGAGGGCATAGGTTTCCGGGTGGGACATGGTCATGATGAGGGTCAGCCTGACGTGCCTTCCTTTTAGCTCTTTTCTCCCTTTCGCCCTGTACTCGTGCTTCTTCAAAGTCCATAGCGCCATTAATAAAGGATGACCTCCAATTGAAACGCTCGTGAGTGTTGGACTTCAACTGACACTGAGGTTATGGCATTAAAGTATGAGTTGTTACAACACTAACAGGCAGATTTTGAAACTCTGTTTTCCTTATTGTCAAGTCAAATTTTCTGGGTAAAAAAAGCTCTGGAAAAGCACAAAGAGGATGACCTTGGAAAGCCCAGTACTTTTCCAAGACTTTCAAACACCAAGAATCAGAAAAGACCAACATACACACGTGCACGTTTATGTATGGAAGAGGGTTAGAGGTGATTCTATTGATGATAAGAGGATCAGGCTTCTCTTTTCCTATCTTCATTCATTTGTGCTTGGGATGCAGCAATGTGTCCTGACCTGTGCCTCCTGGATCTGTGGCCGTCAGGGAGTTGCAGCCTCAATTTGGAGGGCACCTTCCCATAGCTAAAGAGTGAAATCTGTTTGCCAGCATAATGAATGCTGCACTGGATTGATTCCATGAGATGAAGCCAAACTGCATGGTGACTTTTATTTGAGAAGGTGGATGCTGTCTGTGTAGTGCCTGGTCTGGGGAGAAGGGAGTTTTCCCTGCAACTGAACTGTTAACTGCACGTGAATTAATTCATAGTAGGTAAAGGTAAAGGTCTCCCCCCCACACATTTGTGCAGTCGTGTCCAACTCTAGGGGCCGGTGCTCATCTCCGTTTGTTAGCCGAAGAGCCAGCGTTGTCCGAAGACGCTTCCGCGGTCATGTGGCCGGCATGATGCACGCAGAACGCTGTTACCTTCCCACCGAAGTGGTACCTATTCATCTACTTGCATTTGCATGCTTCCGAATTGCTAGGATGGCAAGAGCTGGGGCAAGTGCGGGAGCTCACTCCGTCATGTGGGGCTAGGGATTCGAACCTCCGAACTTGCGATCTTCCGATCGACAAGCCTGGCATCTTACCCGCTGAGCCACCACGCCCCCCATAATTCATAGTAAAACACCTCAAACATGACCTGCTTAATAAAACTTACAATCTGATCAAATGGGCTCACAGTGTGATTTCTGAAAACAAAAACTCAGCAGAATGTTAGCTAACTAAAAAAAAATCACTAGCTGGGAGAAGCTAAGATGAAGCACAAGCTGCATCTTCCAGGTGAGATCCTCTTCTGCCAGTGGGCTCTAAAATCTGCTAGAAAATCAGAAAGATACGACGATAGAAAGGTTGAAAAGGTAGAACAAAAAAGAGCAGGATGAGAAAGCAGCACTGAGTTAAACCATACTCAAATCTCAACCAGATTATGGAGATAGCTACAATTGTGGTTTTATTTCACAAGGAACATAAAAACTAACACAAACTAATAAAGAATAGAAGCAGCAGAAAAAGAATGGGAGAAAAAGAGAAGAAAGAATAAGAAGAAATAGAAAGAAGCTTCCAATTTCCTTTGTAGCAAATTTAAGTACAATTACAAAATTCTCTTACTCTATGATTACAAAAAAAAAAAAAAGTGGATAGCCACAATTGTGTAGGCTGGTCTGAGCGTGGTCCTAAATGATCTCCAGCATCATGAACTCAATGGGAGTTTCATCAAACCATTCAGCCCAAATTTAGCCTAATGTCAGCTCAGCTGGTCCTTAGCCATTTTGGCTGCTTAAGATTCATTTGCCTGAATGCTATTATGTTCTGGAGACTGTAACACTTTACTGATTTACTTATCTTATTATACAAATTTATTTGGCTGCCCATAAAAATGGCAGCTAAAAAATAATCTTCACAATCAGCACAGTGCAAAAAACCCAAACCAGGCTCCACTAACATCCCGTCCCTAAAGCCTGAGCGAAGAACCAAGTTTTTAAGCCAAGAGGATCAGGGGAAGGCTGTTAAAAGTATCACTGATAAAAATGTAGGGACAAAACTTTATTCAGCAATGATGATTAATCAGCTTCCACTGCATGAAAGCTTCTGAGATAGAGATAAAAGTTTTATGATTCAAGAATCAAGGAAAAGCTGTCACAGTAAAGTAAAATATATTTTTAATTATGTTTTACTTTAAAGCAGGCTGTGTGTAGGGGGGAGCAATTTTTACTGGAGGAACAACAATGGGGAACAGAGCATATAACCCCCTCCATCGTAGCATCTTCCTGATCTAGGGAAAATAAATGTGAGTTTGTTTTGCTTCTTTTTCTGTAGTGGGTCTAGTAACTTATGCACTGGGAAAGATTTTATTTTGAAGGAGAAAAGCAGAAAAAGGAGAAAGATTAAACATTCCTCTCCGGGTTGCCATACTGTAACAGTAGGCAAAATGAGGTAATCATCTTGGGCAACAGATCAGTGGTGGGGTGGCAAAGGCTGAATCCAACTTGCCTGCTAGAAGACAGAAGTGGGTCTACCCCGCATTCTATCACGAGCCCCTTAAACTAGGTGCTGACTCAGCTGCTTTCATTCAATCATGCGCCTCATGTCTCACATTTAATTTTGTTTTCAAATGAAAAATTCAGGGATTAATGCTGGTCAGCTGTTCTGCGGCTAGCAGAGCAGGAGCAGTATTGGAGCTGGTGGTAGTGGTGAAGCTTCGAGGTGCTCAGCTGTGTGACTTTCGGGGTGGGGCGGCAGCAGATTTATTACTTTTTAAAAAACACTGGCAGGCCACTTGTGTTTTGTTTATCTCTCGTTTATCTCCCAAGAGGAGAGAGGAACAGTTGAATTGTCTAGCCCCATGCCTCTACACCAGGGGTGGGAAACGTCAGGCCCACGGGCCGTATAAGCCCCGTGGGGCTCCTGTCTAAGGCCCGCGGGGCTCCCGCCCGCAAACCCCACCCCTTCCACATGATTGGCTCCCGCCCGCAAACCCCGCCCCCCAGTGCTTGTGATTGGCTCCCGCCCGCAAACTCCGGCCAGTCCCGGTCCGCGGAAATCCCAGAAACTCCGCCCCCCACCCCCCCACCCCCGGTCCCCGGTTATAAATATCCAAATGGCCCTTGGCATAAAAAAGGTTCCCCACCCCTGCTCTACACTATACTGCCAGGAAGTGGAACGATGGAAATCCTTCCTTCCTTCCGACTTTTTAAGCACCAGAACAGCAGGGCAGATCTCTCACCCACTGGGGCTGGAGGAAAACCCAAGGTCAAGCATCCTCTGGAAGATAGATGGCAACTACTCAGTCACTACCTTAAAGCAAGAGTTGGGGTCAGAGTCCAGTTTCTAGCAGAGATGGTTTCAGACCTCCAGCTTTCCACCCTGAGAGTTCAGCTATTGATTACAGGTTGAATTCTAAACACAAGTCAAGTCACAGTATCAACATATCCTCCTATCACAGTGTATTTTATTTTTTACTTTAAATTTCTGTTACAAGAGAAAAGAAAGTGTGAAAGGGAATGAGAGAAAGCCAAGAAAAAGCACCCTGTATCTGTTAAATGAAGCTTTTGGGGGGGGGGGGGCACAATTTGTATATAATTATTAGAGAAATGATAATCTCCTCAATCATTCCTAATAACTATTGGTCACTCCTAAAGACAGCAGAAGAAAAAGGGCATATATAGCAAAAAATCAAATAGGATCTGATGGAAAATACTGGAATTAAAAGTGATTCAGGATCTGAAAAATCTAAGGACACTTGTACCACAATAGCATTTGTACCATTAACATAACATAAATAATAACTGAGAAGAAGTTACACAATTTTTACACAATTTTTACTAAACACTTAAAGACCCAACCAACCATATCAGTCAGAAATTGGTCTGTGAATATTTTCTGTGGTGAGTTAAGATGGAGGAGGAGGAGCAGCTGTAACAAAACCACCCACAGGGTGCAAATCTGCAGTTAAGCTGTCCATGTTGTACAATAATTGGAGTTTTAATGTTTACATTTACAAATGACTAAAAAAAGTACGTAACAAAGCTCGACACATCCTGTTGGGACTGCTTGTGGGGGTGGGTGGAAATTATTATGTGCCTAAGGAAAACTTAAAGAGAACCATGGAATTCTTAAATGTTCAACCTCACTGCTATGAGTTGAAAAAACCATCTGGGCAGCACATGTAGATGCAACACAAATCTCTCCCAACTGGAAATGTTGAAACAGATGTTCTACTTGCACTTGTGGCTAAATCCATGTGAAGCTGCTAATCCGGCTCTGATTATTAACTAGAAAACCTCAAATGTTTTGAAGTACTTAGATTCAACTTCTCTGACACGGATGTGCATCCAATGAGTTATAAAGGGAAAAAAAGCTGACTATTTTGCCCATCTTTCTATGCCTTATGGCCAATGCAGATGTTCTTTTAACACTGGGGCTTCTTCCAGACTAAAGGACTGCTTGAGAAATGGTGGAGGGAGAAAAATTATGTACATTCTACCTATCAAGATTAAAGATAAAGCATGTACAATTCAGTACACAGTACACCTATTTTCTTCTCAAAACGTGCATTTCTAAACATGCTTAATATATATTTCCAAAGGCATGCTAGTAATTTGTAAGCCAAAAAGTATGTTGGAAACCTGGAACCCAATGAAAAGATTGAATCGCAATCTGTACATGGGTCCAAGGCAGGCACCTTCAGTTTGGTATCCTCCATACATACCTTGGAATTCTGAGGGCTGCAGCCCCCACACATCTGGGAGGGTGACAGGATGGAAAAGGCTCTTCTAGGAGGTGCAGCCCAAGCCAGTCCATAGTGGAATTCCTAACATAAAAATTCCACAAGCCTCAATAATACAGATGTTGCTTTGGTCAACTGTTTCCTTCATCTCTATCTTACAGGACAACTCTTCCATGACCAATTCCGCTGTGTTAGCTGGCCAGACTCTCCTACTAAGGTTCTAGTCTCATTGAGTCCACACCGCCATAGACACAACACAATTGGAATTACCTTTTAATATTTGCATTACAAATATTTATTCTCTCATCCTTCTTTCAAACACCTTGAAGGTGGCTGATGATGACAACAACAAACAAACCATTAAAATAAAACTGAGTATGAGCTATTAAGGGGCATGGTGGCTCAGCGGGTAAGACGTCAGGCTTGTCAACCGGAAGATCGCAAGTTCGGAGGTTCGAATCCCTAGCCCCGCATGACGGAGTGAGCTCCCGCACTAGCCCCAGCTCTTGCCAACCTAGCAATTCAAAAGCATGCAAATGCAAGTAGATTAATAGGTACCACTTCGGTGGGTAGGTAACAGTGTTCCGCGTGCATCATGCTGGCCACATGACCGTGGAAACGTCTTCGGACAACGCTGGCTCTTCGGCTAACAAACGGAGATGAGCACCGGCCCCTAGAGTCGGACAGGACTGCACAAATGTGTGGGGGGAACCTTTACCTTATGAGCTATTAAACAAAAAAAAATGAGAAAGATCATATTGGGACTTTGCAACCTGCTCTTGCTGGTTGGATGTTGATGTCAGGCATGTACATCAGCAGAAGAATGTAACAATAGTCCCATGGCACAGCTCATCTTCATAATCCTGGGCTTGAAAGGGGAACATTGCTCTCCTTCTGGCTATCTTTTGTCCCCTTGATTACCAAGTGCAGCAAACATCTTAGTTGACCTCTATCTCACTCTGGAACGCTCCTCCCCCGCTCCCACTTGTGCTGCTAATTTGAGGAGGCCTCATACTTTGCCCATTGCTGAACCTCCATTCCCCCTTCAACTCCGTCCCTCCCTTTCTTTTTCCATTCCTTTGCTCTGACATGCAGAAAACTTGTTTTCAGTGAAAACAGCTTCTTTGGCATGCTAAAGAATTTCTGTTTGTGGTGTAGGAAACCCCAGTGCCCTTCTGGGTTCAGTTGCACTGAAACTAAATCAAACACATTTAAGAAACAAAAACAAGAAATTTTAGTTTTGGGGATTTTTTTTAAGCCACCAATATCTCATGGTAATTAGCCAACCACGGAAGTAGTTCACTTCAAAGTGTGTCTGTGTGTGTGTGTGTGTGTGTGCGCGCGCTCTCTCCCCAGCACCAGGCTGCATAATTCTACCCCTGGCTGGCCAAGCAAGTGGCAGGGTGGGTCATCCTCGCCTGCATTCACTTTGCATCTATTTTTATTTTCTTGGAGGGCTTTATTTTTGTTCCACCAAGGAAAAGTGAAGGCAAAATTCTCCAAACAATTTGAACAACTAGCTTAAAGTGTTGCCTTTTCTTTCCCTTCAGTTTTCCAAAATAGTTGAGAAGTTAATGCAAGCGCAACAAAACTTTACTTGCCACGTTGACCACACACAGTTGGATGGTCGATATGAGTAACTGTGGAGTCCTTGGTGTTCTCTGAGCTTGGTTGTTCATCACCTGGTCAGGTAACAAAACGTCTGCAAGCAAACAACCAAGCTCAGAGAACACCAAGGACTCCACAGTTCAATCCTGAGCTACATATATTCTCTTCTATTGATATGAATAACTATTACATGCATACAGAGCATATTTCAGGTTTCTTTAAAAAGCAACAGTTATGTAATTATATTTCCAGATTGCCAATATCCCCATGTATCTCATCTACGTTATATAAGTCCTTTCGGCCTACAAGCCATTAGTTGCCTTGGAACAAGCACTTCAAAACTGTTGCTGATTGCATTCTGGTTTTCTTTCTTTTTTCTTTTAATGTCTGAAAGGTGGGGAGAAATCTCTGGAGACAGGCAGCAATTACTGCTGCATCCAAGTGTCCACTGTTAGCTTTTCTGACACAGTTGCCTTTAGGCAAGAGAGAGAGAGAGAGAGAGAGAGAGAGAGAGAGAGAGAGAGAGATATCGATCAAAAATACCAGAGGGTCATTGTCAACCTGGGACTGCTGCAGCAAATTGCCCAAGATGGTAGGCAATTCCAGGGAGTCCACTGTTCTTCTCTCCGCTTAGGTATCCTCATCATATGCAGAACTGGACCAAGAGAGTCAGAAGGTAAAGAAAGTTGGGGTGCTTTTCCCATTCTAAATACAGAAGCAGCCCGGGATACCTATGGTTGCTATCACTGTCACCATTATTTTTAAACTTCTAATCAGCCCAACTAAGTTACCCTGGTGTCTTACAGTGATTCAACCAACACTGTGGTGGCCCGAATAGTGGTGCTGGACTGGGTTGGGACCCCATCCTTGACCATGGAGCTCATGAATCAACTGTGGACCAGTGACTGTCTCTCAGGCCAACCTACCTCAGAGTATCGGGAGGATAAAAATGAGGAGTGACCTCAGGTATGTTGCTTTGAATTCTTATAGAAACAAGGAAGTCTCTCTCAAGTTTGACTCCTGGAGACTTCATGAACGCACCCATGCAGTTTTCTTGGCAACAGTACAGAAGTGGTTTGCTATTACTTTCCCCCACCCCAGTTGTCTTTTCTACTTCCCAGACTAGCCTATAATCTTAGATGTCTTGATGGTCCCCCATCCTAGTACTAATATACCTGTAGCTCTCTGGAGATCAGGTAAGGTTTGTCCCATTAAAATCCACAATTTAACAGCAATTTTGGGAGGGGCTTTGGGAGTGCATCCAAAGGTGGGTTATACGCAGCTCTCAGACAGTTGAGAGTTACAGATGCCAGCTTTGTTTGTGTTTTGAAGAGGAAATCACCCATTGGAGGAAGAGTTATAGTAACCCCTTTGCTGGCTAATCAGAACTCTTGAGTAGCTTGTTTTTGCTGCAGATCCATAGCACTGGATCTTTCTGAGATCAACCTCATCTCCAAAACTAATTTATATTTAAGAGCAATATAAATGTAATAAAAACAATAAAAAAGGGGAAAGGACAGTAAAATGCAATGTATAAGTAGTAGAGTGAAGTCATGAAAAAGGTAAAAGCCACTACAGGCAGCCCTCGTTCAGTGACCACTCGTTCAGCAACTGTTTGAAGTTACAACAGCACTGAACAAGGGGACTTACAACCATTCCTCATAGTTGTGCTGTTGCAGCATCCCCGCAGTCATGTGATCGCAATTCGGGTGCTTGGCAACTGGCTCGCAATTACAAACGTGGAGCATCCTGCCGTCACATGATCACCATTTGTGACCTTCACTGCTGGCTTCCGACAAGCAAAGTCAATGGGGAAGCTGGCAGGAGGTCGCAAATGGTGATCATGTGACCGTGGGACATTGCGACTGCGCGGGATTCACCTAACGACGGCAACTGGAATTGCTGCAACTGCCGTTGTAAGTTGGTGCGGTCACATGATGTTGTGCTTTATGACCACGTTGCTTAGCGATGGAGTTGCTGGTCCCAACTGCCATAATTAAGCGAGGACTACCTGTACAATACGGACACTCAACACCAAATAGACAAGATGGTAATAAAAATGCCTGAGAGGAAAAGAATCTTCTTAATACCTCAAAGACATCAATACAGGTGCCAGAAATGCCATGCTGGGAACTGCATTGTACATACGGGGACCAAAATCGAAAGAGCCCCACTTTGCAGTTCACAGAAAGCATCCTCCATGGACCAGAGGTGACAAACTAGCTGAAGAGGCTCAGGACAGGCTGTATGGCATTCACAGCCCTGTCCCACAACAGCAGAAAAGTGATTGAGGGCTCAAGAAGAAGAGCTCAGAAATATAGGTCTCCTGCCTTCCAGCATCTGCCACCAAAGACAGTTGTCTCAATTTGTCAACAGTAGGACTGGCCTACTTTAATTACATTAATTTATTAATTAATTAAATTAATTAATTAATTTAATTACATTAAGGGGCGTGGTGGCTCAGCGGGTAAGACGCCAGGCTTGTCAATCAGAAGATCGCAAGTTCGGAGGTTCGAATCCCTAGCCCTGCATGTGGAGTGAGCTCCCGCACTAGCTCCAGCTCTTGCCAACCTAGCAATTCGAAAGCATGCCAATGCAAGTAGATGAATAGGTACCACTTTGGTGGGTAGGTAACAGCGTTCCGCGTGCGTCATGCCGGCCACATGACCGTGGAAGCGTCTTCGGACAACGCTGGCTCTTCGGCTAACAAACAGAGATGAGCACCGGCCCCTAGAGTCGGACACGACTGCACAAATGTGCGGGGGGAACCTTTACTTTTTTTTTTTAGGACTGGCCATGGTGATAAGCTGAGCTGAAACACTGACTGGCCACATTCTGCAGGGGTCCAATGTGCCACGACTCTCCTTTCAAGAATAATTTCTCAGCCTTTGGAGCCAATTAATTAACCCCAGACAAACAATCAAGCAGAAAACAATACCCTAATCAAGGCACTACCAAGGAGAAAACCACACCTCCACCGACACTGGTAGAGCTACAGTATAGAAACAGGGAGCAAACCCCACACTCACTCGCACTGATGATGTTATCTAGTCGGGTAATGAAACGTCTGCAAGCAAACAACCAAGCTCAGAGAGCACCAAGGACTCCACATTCAACTGTACTGTACTTGGCTCCAGCCTCACTCTACCCCAGTGCTTGCCACCTCTTCAAAGTCTTCCAGAAGGCTAGGCGGGTTAGGGTTAGGCCTCTATACCAGGGCTTTCCAAAGTTTTCCCGCGGCGACACACCAACTGCCATTGGTGTGTCGCCGCGGGAAAACCCGGAAGTGCCGCCATTGCGGCAGTGCACAAAAACCTGGAAGCACTGCTGCCACTTTCAGGGTTTTGTGCGCCGCCGTTGGTGTGTCGCTGCGGGAAAACCTGGAAGCGCTGATGATGATCAGCGCTTCTGGGTTGTGTGGCGACACACCAGACTGTGTGTGGCGACACACTTTTGTGTTGCGACACACAGTTTGGAAAGCTCTGCTCTATACATTGTTTTACCAATTTCTGCATGTTTCAGCATTGGTTAAGAATTGCAGACTGCTTTGAGAACTCATTAGGCGTGGAAAGATCAATTCCTTTAGGGTCAAAAAGTGGAACTCTCCCCCAAGAGAAGTACAACAGGCCTAATCATTCTGGCTTTTCAAAATGACTTTGAAGAGCCACTTGATCCAAATTTACTTTTAGCTGGGCTGTGTTTATTTGGTGTGTGGGCTAAACCTTGGATTACTGAATGTTCTCTGTGGCTTAATTAATTGCAGGGATTGCTTGGCTGAATTTTTTTGAGATTTTACAAGCTACTATTTTAAATTATGGTATTTCACTGAAATGGTGTGCTATAGATTTATGTTTTGTATAAGCCACAGAGAGCAGCTTTCACCTGATGCAATCCCCATAGGCTCACATCTAGACTTATTTCCTGGGGATTTTTACCTTTAATGCCCTAAAGATTTGGGGGCCATCTCATCTAAAGGAGCATCTCCTCCCACATATAACTATCTAGAGCGTAAGGGCATGGTATCAGGTCTTCCGGGGGAAGGCAGCACCCAATGCATTACATGGCCGCTCTTTGGTGGCTCCTGACGTGGTCTTTCAGGTGCGTCTGAATTTCAACTCTCAACACCAGCCTGCATGACCAGTAACAAGGAATGGCAGGGGATGTTCTTCAGCAACAACCAGAGGGCCAAGTGTTCTTCAGGATGCTTTAGGTCTTTGCACTGCTTTATTATATGCTATTAGTTTTTAAGGCTATGCAGCACTTCAGGGTTGACTGTGGCACAGCACCTGTGCAAGGTGCTTCAGGGCACAAACACAGCATCTGTCTAAACACCCTAAAGCAGCTGTGTTTTCCCTGGGATCATACAGTTGCCCCTGCAGCTGCTGTACGATCCCAGAAAGAAGGGTGGCTGCTAAAGGCATTGTACACGGAGCCACATGCATACTCCTGTGCTTTCTAAAGCACCTTTTGCAGATGAGATCTAAAACTTTGCACCACTATTTTTTAATATGGTTAAACTGATCTAGTGCAGTTTATCATTTAAATCCATTTGTATACCAGACAGGGAACTACAATGATTGGGTAGCTCAAAAATGTTATAAATAAGTAAAGGCAGCCTAAATTATTTAAGTAAAATAAATAAATAAGGAACACATAATGAAAGGCAAGATATATTTCCCTTGCATTTTACTAGGAAGAATTATTGTTCTGTAAACTTACCCGACTCTTTGGCTATTAGTATTATCAAATAATATCTTGATTCAATAAGAGCCCCATTTCTGCAACATAACTCTGGGTATGAATGCATGGGGAAAACAGAGTAAAATGTGGTGGATCCTTCTGTGATCTACATGGATTAATCAAAAGGTGTGAACTACAGAGCTTACGTACATAACTGGAGTCACAGATCATCCACAGCCTCTGTTGCTCACTACTGTGACAGCCACAGAGCATATGAACTTGGTATAAAAATACTGATGTTTGGAGAAATGTGCACAAATATGTATTCCAAAATAATTTTGAAACAGATATGGAACTGGGATAAAGTAAAGGTTGAAAAAAGAGAAAACAGAGATTGATCCATTTCTACTTGCTCTCTGAAACTCAACAACAAAAGGCAGGTAAATCTCCCCAGAAAAAGATTGAAAAACAAGGCTCTGCCATAGAAGAAGTTTCCATCTACCTCACTTTTCATGCAGAAAGGCATCCAGAACAATATTTGAAATGGGAGTTTGGGATTTGCTGTTCAGATGCCAACAAATGACCCATCTTTATGACTCTTTGATATTTTTCACAAAAGTGAGTGTTAATCAAACTTTTGATTTTATCGGTTTAAGAAGAAGTATGTGCTTCTACCATCAACATTTCTTCCCCTTTTCAACTTTTTAAGAATTGAAATACTGGGGTCCCTAATCCTTTTAGTCTGGCGGGCATATTCGGAAATCTGATAATATGCTGTGGGTGTTCTTGCAGAATAGCTACTGAGGGACTCTTCCCCAAAACACACAGTGGTTGCCATGGGAGGCGTAACCAATCTACTAGCTGCTTCCTCTAGCTCCCCCTCCTTCATGATGCCTCCTAAGGTAAAGGTAAAGGTTCTCCCCGCACATTTGTGCAGTCGTGTCCGACTCTAGGGGCCAGTGCTCATCTCCGTTTGTTAGCCGAAGAGCCAGCGTTGTCCGAAGACACTTCCACGGTCATGTGGCCGCATGACACGCGCGGAACACTGTTACCTTCCCACCAAAGTGGTACCTATTCATCTACTTGCATTTGCATGCTTTCGAATTGCTAGGTTGGCAAGAGCTGGGGCGAGTGCAGGAGCTCACTCCGCACGCAGGGCTAGGGATTCGAACCTCCGAACTTGCGGCCTTCCGATCAACAAGCCTGGCGTCTTACCTCCTCCTCCTACTAGCTTGCTTATCTTTGTCCTTTTTCTGGGGAGGTAGATACCCCTCCAAGCAAAGCACTGCTCTCTAATCCACTATCACTTCTATTTTCTCAGAAAACCGACTGGGTGTACTTGGCAACCAGAGGCCTTCTTGGAAAAGGGTTGCTGCTGCTGCTGCTTCACAGTATGACATCTTCCTTTTAAAATTATAAATTAAATTATTTTAAAATTTTAAATTATTTTTAAAGTATAAATTTAAAATCATAAGTATTTTTTAAAATGAAAATCTCAAGTGGGAAGAAACATGGTGGTCACCAATGTATATATCTATTGGCACACTGGCACTGGCAGCGCTGTTTCCTTCTCATATATCATTGTATTTAAGTTTGGCCACCTAATGCGAAGAGATTGGAAAAGACCCTGATGCTGGGAAAGACTGAAGGCAAAAGGAGAAGGGGATGGCAGAGGATGAGATGGTTAGATAGCATCACCTATCATGTAATGAACATGAATTTGAGTAAACTCCGAGAGACAGTGGAGGACAGGAAGGCCTGGCGTGCTATGGTCCATGAGGTCACGAAGAGTCGGACATGACTAAACGACTGAACAACAAAAACCCTATACTTTAAGGGTAACGAATCTGATCTTGTAATGAAAAAAATCTCGATATCTTGTCAAAGTTTCTTAATAGTAGCAAAGTTATGTGGCCATAGTCTATTCATATTTCAATAACCAGAGTACTATTTTCCCAGTTTTCTCAGGTTAAAGGTTTTTTTTTTCCAAATTGAAGAGGTGTATCTTTCTAAAATCAGAGAGAATGGATTCAAGAGCAATTCCCAAAGGAGTGTGCTTCGTAGTGTGGAAGTGATACCAGGGAAGACCCACTTCAATGTACTGAACAAACAAAAGGGGGCTTTTTTAAAGGTCTGCCTCCTGCAGATTTTCATATGCATGTTGATGTTATCAGGTGTCCCTACTTATAAGCAAATTCTAAACTATTTAGCTATAATCTGTATAAATGAGCAAGAATCTGGTATTAAAACACATGTAACTTTAACTTTGCAGATGTTAAGAAGAGTTGGGTTGGGAAGCGCTTGGATGGGAGATTTTCAGGGATGCCAGGATTTGATGCTTTGAAATCCAGCTGAGAAGAGGAATGGGGTAGAAAGTATAATAAATTGGATTATTATATAACAAAGGCTCTTTCTTTTATTAGTACATTTTCCCACCCAGCATATCAACTCTGATCAAAGAGTTCCTTCATAAACAAGCTGTTTTTGATTCCTCCCCCCCTCCCCGTTTCTCATTCATTGCCTGAAACAAACTATTAGGGAGCCAATGACCTCCAACCTACAAGTCCCATGATTTTATAAAACAGTAACCACAACCCTCCATCCTCCTGGTTAAAGATCTCAGAGGAACCTCTTCCAAAATATGCAGTTATGTAAAGCATTAACTTTTTTTCCCAGCACAACAGAGGCAGCACATCAAACGCCTGATTTCTTTTTTTAGAAAAAGAAATAAGAGGGAAAGAGATCACATTAGTAACCGATCTTGCAAATCAAAATAAATCCATGTTTGTCTGGCACTCCAATATACTAACTCAGCATTTGGGATGGGGTTGGGTTAGTTGTTCTTGCATATTTGGCTCCGTACTCTGCCAAAGCCAAATCAAGCTATAAAACAGCTTGCAGTTTATTAAAACAAGAACAATAAGAAACACAACCTTTTCAGTATGGAATAGTATTATCAAGCATCCTAATTTCAAAAGAGATTTTCTATTCTAGAAATATGGAACAGGTTACAGTGAAACAAATACGAAAGAAGAAAAAACGAAACCTTGCACCAAACATTCTTTGACCTTTTGTGCATGCTTACACCTGCAGCCAGATATAGTTAAAATAAGAACCCTGAAGTTCATGAGAATAAATATTACATACCCGTTTTCCCCCTACACCCTCCACTTCACTAAAAGAAAATAAATAGCCCAGGGCTTCCTACAGTTTACCTGTCTTAGACATATACCCTTCAGGAAGACAGATGATTCTGTGCTCTTCGACACTGATAACTAGGACAATGCATGGAGCTGTGGTGATTTGTAAGCCAAGGGGGGTTAATAAAACATAGTTCAAGGCTTAGCATGAGGCACAAATCCGGCCACTGTGATTATAAACCATGGCTTATGGTCAGCACAATGTTTGAAGACCACTATAGACTGAGATAAGCCATTACTTATATCTTTACATCCTTTGATTAGAAAATCTCCTTTGAGAAATGACAACTCAGCTATAAAACACATGCTTTGCATGACAAAGATCTGAGGTTCGCCACCAATAGCTCCAGTTCGGAGACAGAAAGGAAAAGAGGATCAGAGAGCAAGCAAAGCAAGCAAAAAAAAAAAAGGCGGAAAACCTGGAGAGATACTGACAGTCAACGTAAACAATGCTGACTTCCTAGCTGCATTTTAAGGCTTCGATTGGGAGTTTGCATGGCCCACTTGAGATTTTAAAGGCAAACCATGATTTGATCGTTGGGATTCTCTCTCAGGCTTGCCTGTTCTTTCCTCCTCCATTTGCTCCAGTTTTATTCCAGAATTATCATGATTACCCAGACATGGTTACCAAGAACTCTAGTTTATTTTCAAATCGTAATAGGAAAACTAAATCCAGTTCTAATCTAAAGGCAAATCAAGGTACTGACTTTGCCATGATTCCGCTCATATGAAACAAGAAATGATGGTTACTAGACACCAACCAGAGAATCTGACTTGTGCCTGGAGGAAGAAGGAACACAGGAAATCAAGTCCCTAAACAGCCAACCCATGGCCCCTGAATGTGGCTTTGTATGAATATATAATATGATAAAGCTGATTTATCTACAATGATTTTCCTAATGAGAAATAATCTCCACAAGAAAACACCCTTCATCTGAAAAGTGTGACACAAATGTTTATTTTATTTAATTTGATTTTTTATCCTGCCTTTATTATTTTTATAAATAACTCAAGGCGGGAACATACCTAATACTCCTTCCTCCTCCTATTTTCCCCACAACAACCACCCTGTGAGGTGAGTTGGGCTGAGAGAGGGACTGGCCCAAAATGACCCAGCCGGCTTTCATGCCTAAGGTAGGACTAGAACTCACAGCCTCCTGGTTTCTAGCCTGGTGCCTTAACCACTGTTCAATGAAAGTCACTGAAAAAACCTCTTGAGATTATATTTTAACTGCCTGAATGAAGAGGATAAATTCATCTGATCCTTTCAAGGAGTGAATCTTACTTTGAATAGATCTTCCTGTATGCGTGGAACCCCAGAGAAACTGTCTCCTGTAAAAACCAGGAGATCAAATGATCTATGTCACCGCTCTAAGAACTGAACTAGCTTCCTATACGGCACAGTGCCATCACATGGATCTTCATCTCACTGTTACTAGTAGAATTGGCTGCTGATATCAGAACAGTTCTACCACCTGCAAATTTACTCTTGCCCCTTACACAGCAGGGGTAGCAACATAGTACCCATAAATGCAATGGCATCCACCAAGCCACTAGATGGCACCCACTGACCTCCAAAATTAAAAAAATAAAATTTAAAAGGCCCAACATTTAATTAAGAAAGTAAAAAATCTATGTATTCCCAGATGAGATCTTATAATTTGGAGAGTCTCTCTCTCTCTCTCTTTTAAAATTTTATTTTATCCATTTTTATTTTGGAGTATCTGTGCGATAGTGACCACTGCCTGAAAAGGATTCTGACCCTTGTCTTATAGACATGGTTATAAAGCACTTATTAGTCAAAATTCAAAAGCCCAACATAAACAGAATTTATGTTTCTTTCCACATTGATAATAAATTTGCATTTCTCATTTTGTTGTCGCCTACTCCATAAAACCTATTAAGGAAAACTCTAGTTTTGAAGGGCAATATACCAATGTGAAAAATGAAAAAAATGAAGTAAACTAAAATTTCTCCTAGTTTTTCAATTGCTTCTTCATCCATTAAAAAGACACCACTGAGAAATCTGTGGATTATACCCTAAAAGGCTTGCTGCTTCTCCATTTTATTACATTTAAGATCACTGATTTGTTTCAAACAGCTACTTTTTAGAAAACTGGAATTCTTTTGACTTCAGAAGTTGCAATTAATTAACAATCTACCCACTATTTATTATTTTCCACTTCAGTTCTCAAACACAACTTACTTAAGGAGACTTAAGTCCAAAAATAGTATCTGCATCCGAACAACTTTAGAGAACGAGAACAGAATATATATTCTGACAGTTGCTAAAGCTGAGAAATATTTCATTTCCTTCTCTAAATAAAATTAAATGTTTTGCTTTCCCCAAAGTTACATCTATCACATTTCTTAATCTGTGATACTTTTTTATCTATAAATCCTTTACTCTGCAATTTTTTTCTCTCTATTGCTGCAGCTTCTTACCTTACATCTTCTAAGAAGCTCCTTTTTTTTTTTTTTAGAAGTCTTTGCATCTAAATTATGTTCTTCATGTCTGCTGAAAAGCGAACTATCATGCTTCTGTTCTGCTGGAAGAAGAGTTTTAGCCAAAAAAATAACAAAATCTGATAAAGAAGCAGCTTCCTCTGAATGACTGGGAGAGTTTTGCTATCCTTGCACAAAAGTTAGAAGGTATTTTTCCCCTCTGTGTTCCGGAAATACGCATAACCAAAACCAATGCTGGACTAACAAGAAAAGTTTCTTCCGTGTGTTCGGCTTGGCAGACACCATAAACCGTTGCAGAGAAACATGTGATGTTTATAAATACAGCAAGGCCCGTGTTGTCATAACCTCTCAATAACAAAGCACATACCCACACACAAAAGCAGACAACGGAGTGGGAAAGACAAGCTTCAATTCCTTTAGCCAGTTTATAGCAAGCCGACATGTGTGGATGTCTTCTCCTAAAGTAAATCAACTTTTATTAGTAGGAGGATATGCAAAGCGCATATGGGACCTTTTAAATGCATTCTAAGAAGCCTCAGCCTTACCAGCCTTCATTACTCTAACTACTTAAATATCTGCTCCGCCTGCCAAATGTGGTTCCAATGTTGCAATCCTAAAGTCACTGGCATCATAGTTCCCCCATTTGTTGTGGCTGTGGTCCATCCTAGACTATGATAAACTCTCTAGCTTGATCCAGGACATTTGTCTGGCTGTATCAATTTCCTCCTTCTAACGACGTTTTCATCTTGCTTTTCTGATCCAACTTACTTCCTTCATGCCCTTCTTTGGAGGCATCTGGCTGCCTTTTGATCAGCCTGACTCTCTGTAGATGGCATCAACACTAGGACTGTGCAAGGCACCCACGTTTCACCCCATGGAGGTGCTTCACTACCAGAAGGCAATGTGACTCTCCTCGAGAGTATAGGAATAAAGTGTTTTGCCTCTGGAATAGAACTGTCTTACTATTTGCTAGAAAGGCATTTATTTATTTATTTATTTATTTATCAATCATTCAATCAACGTAGAGGCCACCTGACTCTTAATGATCCTGGGTGGCCTCTACATTGAATGATAAAAAGCAAGAACATGATGATAACATTTGGATTACTGCAATGAGCTCTAAATGGTTTGCCCTTGAAGACCGCTCGGAAGTTACAACTGGTCCAGAATGCAGTGGCATGCATAGTGTTGGGCGCTCCTAGGCTCGCTCATGTTACATCCCTGCTGCACGAGCTGCACTGATTTCCAGTTTCCTTCCAGGTGCAACTCAAGGTGCTGGTTATCACCTTTAAAGCCATACATGGCACAGGACCAGGTTATCTGCGGGACAGACTCTCCCTGAGACTCTCTGCCCATCCCAACAGAGCAGAGAGGGTGGGCACACTCCAGGTCCCTTCCTTTAAACACTGCATCCCGGTGGGTCCTCGAAAGTGTGTCTTTTCCATTGCAGCTCCTGCCCTATGGAACACCCTCCTGCCTGAGATCCATCAGGCCCCCACCCTTTTAACTTTCAGGAGATCATTCAAGACCTGTCTCTTCCCCCAGGTGCTGGGATAGGGTGAGGTCACAGTGGGAGGAGAACATGATGCAGAGCTTTCCAAACGTTTCATGTTGGTGACACTTTTTAGACATGCATCATTTTGCGACACACTCTTACAGCAGGGCACAAGGCAGGCACTAGGACCTGCGCGGAATCACAGCAGGTTTGGAGGCAGCAGCAGCTGCGACACACCCAGACACTGCAGCCGACGCACTAACGTGTCGCTACACAGTTTGGAAAGCTCTGACATGATGGGTTGCATCAGGGATGTGTGGTTGCAACACCAGGTTTTTCTGTTTTTGGTTTTATTTTTGTTTTAGCTGTATATATTGTTTTTATTGCTGGGTTGTAAGCGAGAAAGAATTCATAAGCAGCCTGAAGACAGACATATAAACAAAAAAACCTTCCAACAGGAGCTCAACCATCAACCTGCCCCAAGGTCTGGGAGAATAGCTAGGTCTTCAATACTGTCCTGATCATCATCAGGGTGAGAGCCAGTGTACCATTCCAGAGGGCAGGCGCTGTGATGTATAAAGCATCCTACTCCATCCCACCTATTGAGATCCAGGCACCGTTTGATTGAGGGGACTCAAAACGTACCACCTCTGCCCAACCTTATCAGATAGGCAAAACCCATGGGAGATAGGTGGTCCCCGAGATAACCTGGCCCTATGCCAGGAAGGGCTTTCTAGATGATAACCAGCACTTTGAATTGCACTTGGAAGCCCACTGGTAAATCAGTGCAGCTCACAGAATAGTGGAGTTATATGAGCATAACGAGGCATGCCCACCCCTCCCAATTATGTGGGTACCAGGTGAGCTACCATAGACAGGGCATTTAGTTAGGAGATATTCTGAAAAATCCTCCAGTTTTAGGGCTCCCACGGTAGCTGCTTGTCTTCCAATTCAGTGATAGTGCTTTCCCCACTTTCATTGCTCTTACTAAGTACTTTTCCTCACTCTCTGTTACATAGCTTTAACTAAATGTGTGGAGGGGCAAATAGCTATGGAAGGAGAAATTGGTCCAAATCTGATGATGAGATGCAAGATCATCTGGAGTACAGCCACAGAAGGAGCAGTTCAGCTGTTTTCCCCTCATATGTACTTTATATGGGCAAAAAAACATTACAATACAGAGATCTAAGGAAATACTATGGGCAAGAACTCATTTGGGTGGCCAACCAGCCTCATAGATTAGAATGACTGCAAAGGAGCTGCAAATAAATTGCATCTATAACAACACTCAGGTGGTCTTTTTCAGACCTTTGAGGAATTTCAAAGGCAATTTAATAAGAGCCATGAAACTTCTCAAGAGAGGCTTTACACTTCCTGAACTGTATAATGCTGTGGCCTCTTTCTTGAGGTCCTTTTCACGGAGTAAATGCAGGAGGAGAGAAAAGCACGAGGTCCTCATAAAGCATCTACTGTTACACCCTGCCCAATAAAGAAGTGCTCACCTCACTGAGACGAGCTCAGCTCCTCCAGAGAAAATAGGAATCAAAAGGATTCATGCAAAATGATGGAGCAGGCCTCCATGTCTAAAGATGGCCATCGCCTGTGGGCCAAGGAAGACCTGGAAGTCCATTCCCCACCTTATATAGGGTACTCCTAACAAGGCTTCCATTTAGCCACTGTCCTGTCTCATTCATAGATTTTTAAATGGCAATCTAGCATCACCATCTTTTGTTTGGAACTTCCCCATGTTTTCCAACAGCTTTTTTTTTTGTATAGCCTCCTCCTCCTCCTCCTCCTCCTCCTCCTCCTCCTCAAAACATTTGGGTCTACATATCATGCTAAATCATGGTTTGGAACCATGTGGCCTAGTTCATATATAATTTTAACACCCAATTTATTAGATTTTATTCTTGTCTCTTCTCTAAGAGCTGAAGGCATCTTATATGGGGATCTCCCTTCATACTATTCTCACCATAACACCCTTGTGAGGTAGATGGGGCTGAGAAAGAATGTCTGGCCCAAAATCACCCAGTAAGTTTCCACGAATAACAAGAATAAACGTCACACAAATGCTTCTTTAATGGACTGGCTTTGAACAAGAGGAACACTGTATATGTGCATGTTAGAACTGCTATATATGTTTATGCAACGGATGGTGGTGGATAAGCAGGTTGGATATTAGCCAATCCATATC
Organism: Charina bottae; assembly: GCA_023362775.1. Classification (NCBI taxonomy): domain Eukaryota; kingdom Metazoa; phylum Chordata; class Lepidosauria; order Squamata; family Charinaidae; genus Charina; species Charina bottae. Next base: position 48,742,652 of record JALMGJ010000007.1, on the reverse strand, counting down.
AGAAGAGATAAACAGAGTCAGAGGGTTAGAAGGAACTTTGGTGATCATCCAGTCCAATCCCTTGCCCAGTGCATGAACCCGCAGACCAGTTCAGACAAATGGCTTTCCAATCTCTTCTTGAAAACCTCCAGTGATGGAGCACCCATGACTTTAGGAGGCAGGCTGTTCCACCGCTTAACAGCTCTCACAGTCAGGAAATTCCTCCTCTTTCAAGTTTGGATTTCTCACTGTAGATCTTCCACCCACTGGCTCTTGTCCTACCCTTGGGTGCTCTGGAGAATAAATTCACACCCTCTTCCCTGTGACAACCCTTCATGTATTGGAAGACTGCTATCATGTCTCCCCTTAGCCTTTTCAGCTTCAACATTCATGATGATGTTGATGATGATTAGATTTATAGGCTGCAAAACTCACTCTGACAGTTTTCTTTCTCCCAATAGCCTGGCATATTTGAAAGCAGTCGTTCTTAAACTGGGGGTAATTTGGGCATATCCTAGGGATAATGGTGCAATTTGTAATACTTGTTTGTGAATCAAGGATCCAGTTTCGGACTGCAGCTACTAAGACGCTTGTGTAAAACAACAGAGCCTGGGTTTTTTGTGGGTTAATGACATTATTTGAGACCAGGAAAAGGGGTAATTGGGTCAAACAGTTTAAGAACCACTGGTCTAAAGCAAAGGCAAATAATTATATGCCAGATAACTGAAAGACCGGTATTTGGCTATGAAAATCAGTAGGACAAGGCAGTGACGTCAGATATCTAGCAGATGCTTCTTTCCATACATACATGTTAAGTAATCACAATTCCAGTAATACATTATGTGAGTGCTGGGTTTGTGACAACTTTAGAGCCAATAATTAGGTTTATCCTGCTGAAAGAAGGAAGGTGCAAAGCATCCCACAGGAGAAGCAGAATGAATCTGAACTTTTTAAAGAAAATATAAATAGAAAGCAAACACCTTGCATTTAAACAATGGACCTGGGGGAACATGTGGCTACACAGAAAAGAGAGGGGGAAAAAACTTTTAAGACCACCCGTGCTCTCTTAACAACAGAGTAAACTGGAAATGCAAGAAAGGAAGAGAGCAAAAAGACAGGAATATATATTGAAAGACTTAGATCCAATATCTTTTTGCATCCAATGTGAGTTTCCCCCATATAATCTATTATTGACACTTCAGGGGCGTGTGCATAGGCCATCCTTCCGGATGCAAATGTGGCTTCTGTTAAAGTAATTATAGCAAAGGGTTCTACAGGGCACCAAACAGTCTTTTCAGCACTTGCTTACAACGTGTTGTGCTGGAAATCACAGCAATGGAAACCTAATCACCACCTGGCTGGCTGTCCCGCGATTCAAAGGGAAAAGGCAGCCAAATGGGACTGTGCAAAACAAGCCATCCAAACCCCAAAGTTGATATGTTCGGCTCCATTCACAGCATATTCACAGGGCTCAGATAGATTAAGCAATAATCCCTTTGCTTTTTCTTGCCTCATGCCTTACTGTTCATTCCTCCTTTTCTGCACCTTGGATAACGTTACTTTGTGATGAGCCTGTCGGTACGTACTAAAATCTTTCTGACATATTTTTTTTTAAGTAAAAACAAAAATTGGACAGGAGAGCAAGTAACCCTCTAGCACAGAGCTTTCCAAACTTTTCATGTTGGTGACACACTTTTTAGACATGCATCATTTTGCGACACACTCTTACAGCAGGGCACAAGGCAGGCACTAGGACCTGTGCGGAATCGCAGCAGGTTTGGAGGCAGCAAGGCACAAGGCAGGCACTAGGACCTGCGCGGAATCCTGGCAGGGCAGGTTTGGAGGCAGCAAGGCACAAGGCAGGCACCAGGACCTGTGCGGAATCCTGGCAGGGCTCGGAGGCAGCAGCAGCCACGACACACCCAGACACTGCAGCTGACACACTAACGTGTCGCGACACAGAGTTTCGAAAGCTCTGCTCTAGCAAGAAAAGTTTCCCTGTAAGATGTAAGAAGCATTCTTTTGAGTCCAACTCTAAGTATAGATATAAATTCTTCTGTTTCTTCCATTCCAACTACCATGGATGCAGCCGGATAAATGACGGCACCTCTTCCCCTAAAGGGCTGCTGCCTTTGCTGTGTAATTTTCCTCCTCTCCCGTTTCCTCAGTTTGTTCTCCAAGAGCTAAAAATAGAGTGCACGCCTGTGAGGGTGCTTCCTTATACCTTCTCTGTCCTTTCCCACTTCCTTCCTTAGAAACACCTACCTGAAGAACTTCAACGGCCCGCAGCTACCGTAGCCACTCTCCTTCGGTTGTGAAAGCCAGTAATATCCCCGTTCGGAGCAAGCTGACTGCTGATCAGGAAATGAATTTTCTTGGCAGAGGTGGACATTTTAACATACCACCTGCAGCACGACAAACCTCCGCCGAGCCACCGGAGAACAAGGCAAGAAGTCCCAAGGAACCATTCCACAAGAAGCAACACTTCATAGCTGAGCTTGCAATATATTTAGAAATGCCCAGCTCCTGCTACATTAATAACTGCTTTTATAGTCTTGGACTCCCTATGCAAAGCATTGCGTGGCATGCTCTTGAGAAATTCTCAAACAAATGCACAATTCTAAGTCCCTATTTTCACAGGTGTTTTGCACCAACGGTTAACATCCGTTTCAAAATCCTATACGATCTACCAAGCAGCTCCCTTGCCGGCAATACTTTCTTTGGCCCGATGGAATTAATGTATTTTATTCAAAGAGAGTGGGCAGGGGGATTTTGAAGGGGGAAAAAACACGGTTTTTAAGGAAATATCTGATCTAAGCAGTAATAGTGGTGATATTTCTCCTGGGCAGCCCCCATTTGCACTATTTTAAAGTAGCATTTTGCACCAGCAGTGATTTATTCTTACTTTGGGAATGCCCTAGTGATGAAGGTGGTTATAAATAGATCCAAACTAAAATTAACTTGATGTGTCCTTTCCTTTCTACCAGGCTAAATGCCTGGGGAAAAAGGGTTTTAGGAAAAGAACAACTAATTTCAGCAGTATAAAAGATCATTATTTAATGCCCATTCTGATACAGCAGTCTGAAAATTTGCTGGAGCACCAATAAAAGCCCAGTCAAGTGTCATCTCGCATGAACTTAAAATCATGGGGAATAGAACAGGAGCTAGGCAGAGAGGGATATGGCTAAGAAATGGAAGCTACATATTTCCCTAAATGTGGCAAAAGTGAACACTTGCATTGGGCTTTACACTATGTGCAGGCTACATACCATCAATGCTACGAGAGCTACAGTACAATTCTATGAATGCTTACTTCAGGGTTTCTCAACCAGGGTTCCATGGAAGCCTAGGGTTCCGCGAGAGGTCACTAGGGGTTCCCTGGGAGAACACGATTTATTTTTAAAAATATTTCAAATTCAGACAACTTCACATTAAAGAGGTAAGTTTCATTCTTTATTCTTAGTTTAAGGACACTGTTAATGCATATATATGATCCCACCAGGGTCAAAAAGTTGAGAAAGGGTGGCTTACTTAATAGTTCAGTTCCACTGGTTTTCCTCCAGAAACTATTCCAAAGATTGTGAGATTCCAATAGAAAAACAAAAATGTCACACAGTTCAATCCTATCTATCATAGCCCCAACATCTCAGCAGGCAGTACGGAAGGATCTAAGATTCAAATACATTGACCCTATTTATGGTCTCAGTAAATAAGCATTCCTGCTTTCCACAAACAAGAGGTGGGCTGGCATGTGCTGTTCAGTCACTCCCACCTGGCAACTTTTACCCGCAAGAGTAACTAAAACTGCAGAAGTTTATCAGGTCCTACCAGTTTCTTTGGCGTGACATGTGAACCAGGATCTCTTTGATCTCTCTTAAACAAGAAATGGTAGCCAAAAACAAATCAACGCTTTTAACTTGGGCTTATTAGGAAGGAAAATAGCCAGCATTCCTGGTTTGAAGATGGTGGCAGTAAACAAATTATGGAAGGAGGTGCCAGGTTTGATTGGTGATTTCTGCTGGCAAGAGGAACAAACAGGAATAATCAAGGTGCAACCTGAATAGCAGGCTTAGGGATACTACAGGTAGCCCTTGACTTACAACCACAATAGGGACTGGAAAATGTGTTGTTAAACAGTGCAGTCGTTAAGCGAGGCATCATATGACCGCACCCGATTTTACATTTTTGTGGTGGTCATTAAGCAAATCACCACATTCATTAAGTGAATCATGTGGTTCCCCATTGATTTTGCTTGTCAGAAGCCGGCTGGGAAGATCGCAAATGCTGATCATGTGACCCCAGGATGCTGCAACCATCATAAATACATGCCGATTGCCAAGCACCCAAATTTTGATCACATGACTGTGGGGATGATGCGACGGTCGTAAGTGTGAAGACCAGTCGTAAGTAACTTTTTTCAGCACTGTCATAACTTTGAATGGTCATAAGTCAAGGACTACCGGTACTGTATATCTGGTCTATAAAAATCTATATGACCATTAGGTGGCAGTAGAGAGAAACAGAAAACATTAACTCTTTGCTATCATCTAGTGGTTACTCCAAGTTTTGTAGTCAGATCCAACAGCCCTAGACATACTGGCATGATGTGTAATTGCAGCTAGTGACCCAGTGCATACATTTTACTAAACTGATTTGGTTCATCACAACTGCCTTGATTCACACAACATAATAGGCCAAAACCAAACGAAGTATGTTATTTGTTAGCAACACGGTGAACAATACCATTGACTCAGTGCAGTCAGTTAAGCAGTTAGGATTTTTTTTTTTTTACTCTGGCACATGCCCTTTCAGAGTGTGATTCCTTACTCATGAAGCTAGCCATACATTACTTTTGGCCACTTCAGTTAGCACTGAAAGTATTTTATCAAACAGCTTTATGATCCTGAATTAAGAGTAAACCTTGATCAGCAGCCCTAAGAACAGTTACTTCTAGAGTAAGCATAGCCAACTGTGTTCGGACAAGACACAGAACTACAAACTATCCAACCATGTGTAACTCAGCACAGAGCAGCAACCCAGGATGTATGATTAACTTATGATTCAGTGTAGTATGTGAACTCAGAAAATTTGATTGATAAATAGTGAACTTAAGTGTGTTTTCTGAAGTCAGCCACTCTGAAAAGAAGTAGGTGATAAATCTCACAATGGACCATCCTTGATTTGCCAATCATGCTTGACTTAAACATTTGCAGCATTCCATCAGTTTTACAACCATTATTTAAAAGCTCAAATACCATGTTCTTTTTAACACTCTCTCTAATGTGACTTGTTAGCACATTTGGCAAAATAATTAAGGGGCAAAAGACAAAGGGAGATAATTTTCACACATCCGTGTCATTTTTATGGCCCCACAGAAGCAGGCTCTCATATGTAAGAGACAATCAAAGCACACTCTGAATAAATGAAGGTCTAGGACTTACCCTTACATCTCCGTTGATCGCTCTGGGCATGTGATTAAAAGCATGGGCAGGATCTTTGTTGTAAACTTTAAGGAAAGATTTGTCTTGAATATTCCTAGAATTAAAAATAAAACACACATGCACACGTAAGGGAAGAAAGGACTTCATGTCAGCCCATTTACTTCGCTTATCTGAGTAATCCAGGTAGTGTCATGCCAGCAACCAGCCAATGAAAAAGCCAAAGACAGACAAAAGATAAAAACAACACTGCTCACATATCCCTGGGAAGGGATCATTCTTCTAAGATAAATTGATACTCATTTTCAGTTTCATTAAAGATTCTAGATGCAAAGTAATAACATCATGAAATCAAACACCTTTCATAAGTAATAATATTTTTATTGGCTTTTATCTGTTCCTTATCACCAAGGCAGTCATATTTTCCCTCTGATTTGAAATAAGGATACATATCAACATAAAGCATCAAAACAATATTTGTCAAAGTTCCTTAGGAGTAAAATACAGTACTTGAGCCACAGATTAACTCAAATTGCTTGAAATGCATTAGGTGAGATACTCTTGAATAAACGTGTATAGCTTGAAACTGCAAATATCTCTAAGACATGCTCAATATTAAAGTGTTTTGTTTTGAAATTAGCCCAGATGATTCTCAAGGTGAATTCCCAGTTAACAAAACCAATATCTAACTCCATAAATTAAAAAGTCAATGGGTTTACCATTTAGTTTCAAAACCTACCTTAGAGTTTACAGATTGGAGGTCTGGAGCAAATCTTGCTGTTTTCTCTTTCTGCAATAAGTGGCTACAAAGAATGTAATCTAAACACATTTATGTCCTCTTAAAGCTATGATGCCTTTCATTTAACGCCAGCCATCCTCAGAGAATTTGCACATTACACTGAATTCTTCTACTCCAGGTGCAGCTCTCAGTTTAGTGGGCTGATCTTAATCAGTGGGATTATCATTTCGGTGGAGGGGGGAAAAGAGAGACACATGGTGAAGGATTTTTGGACAGGTCTAGTTTCTTTTAAAGTCACAGCGCTGCTGGTAATTGCTTTGAATCTGTAACTAGTTAGAACTTGCATTGCTTCTATCAAATTCAAGCAGTCTGCCAGGAAAAGCCAGAGAGCTGAAAAGACCAAGCAATGTTGGCTGTTAAGAAATGTAGGGTTAATTAGATGTTTAGATATAATGAAGTCAGCACTGAGCAGAAACCACAAGAAAAATATATACCCATGGGCAATGTAAGCTCATTGCAATGCATTTTCAAAAGAGAACCCACCATTATCAGGACACTACCTATATTTCCCTTCCTGCTACACTACACTAGGATTATAATAGCTAGGCTGCATTCACATGGCAACAAAGCACTGTAGAAAACTCTAGCTCCTTCTTGTTATGTAGTGCTTATGCAGATTTTTATAGCCCTAATAAGGAGCCCTAATTCCCAACACATCTGAAAGTTGACCAAGATAAACAAGGCTGTTCTAACACCATGGATCACTACTTCTCAATCACACCAAAGTCAGGTTGAAACTGAATATGCAATAGAACGAAGAGGCAGCAATGTTCCTTATTTTCTCTTAAGTGCTAACTTTCTACCTGCAGATTGTCTGCATATCTTAGGACAGAGCTTTCCAAACTGTTTGTCACGACACCAAAGTGTGTCGCCACACACAGTCTGGTGTGTCGCCACACAACCCGGAAGCGCTGATCATCATCATCAGCGCTTCCGGGTTTTCCCGCAGCGACACACCAACGGCGGCGCGCAAAAACCCGAAAGCGGCAGCAGCGCTTCCAGGTTTTTGCACGCTGCCGCAACGGCGGCACTTCTGGGTTTTCCCGCGGCGACACACCAACGGCGGTTGGTGTGTCGCCGCGGGAAAACTTTGGAAAGCCCTGTCTTAGGAACACAAGAAGTTGCATTTTGCCGAGTTCAATATTGTCAACACTGGCTGGCATGAGTCTTGCCAGTCTTGTCTGGGGAGCATATCTGGGTCCCAAGTACCGTGCTAAATAGGCAGGCACGCAGGCATGCACACCCACACAAATGGCAACATTCAAAATGTGTTCTTCTCTCAGTAATCTACATCTCCAGGCCCTATCAGCTCATTTTTCCACACTTGTGGATGCCTGAGCAACAGCCATCTGGCAGATTGCCTGCTGAGATCCTCCTCAGAGTGCAGAGCCCAACAGTCTGGGGGAGGTTTTTTCAAGCCTAGGGCCTAACACTGAACATTTTCCCCAGAGAGTCCTGCCTGGTGCCCCTTCTGCTTTTATAAAAGTGTTGATTTTCACACATTTCATAGCTTTTTCAAGATTTTATGGCAAGCCACTCTGATAATGTACAGTATTTGAAAGGAAGGATATAAACCACTAGCAGCAGCATTATCATAATGGCAACAAAAATGTCAACATTGAACTACAGCCTGTCTTTTACAGAAATGTCGTTTTGGGGAGGGGGTGCCTTTGAGTCCTGGCGACGGCCTGGACTGGCCTCTGCAGTTTTCTTGGCAAGATTTTCAGAAGTAGTTGCCCTTGCCTCCTTCCTAGGCAGAGCTTTCCAAACTGTGTGTCGGGACACATTAGTGTGTCGGCTGCAATGTCTGGGTGTGTCGCGGCTCCTGCCGCCTCCAAGCCCTGCCAGGATTCCATGCAGGTCCTAGTGCCTGCCTTGTGTCTTGCTGCCTCCAAACCTGCCCTGCCAGGATTCCGCGCAGGTCCTAGTGCCTGCCTTGTGCCTTGCTGCCTCCAAACCTGCTGTGATTCTGCGCAGGTCCTAGTGCCTGCCTTGTGCCTTGCTGTAAGAGTGTGTCGCGAAATGATGCCCTGCTGCAAGAGTGTGTCATGAAATGATGTATGTCTAAAAAGTGTGTCACCAACATGAAAAGTTTGGAAAGCTCTGTTCCTAGGGCTGAGAAAGAGTGACTGGCCCACGGTTACGCAGTTGGCTTCGTGCCTAAGGTGGGACTAGAACTCCTGGTCTCCCAGTTTCAAGGCGGGTGCCTTAACCACTACATCAAACTGGCTCTCACAGAAATGTCTACTGATCAATAAAGTGACCTGAGCTGGTGGATGCATCCTGGGGGTAGAAGGGGTGGCAGAAGGCACCAGTTTGCCTTCTGGTAAACCAGTATTTTATCGCACACAGCTAATTACTGAATACAAAAGCCATCCATGGCAGCCATTTTGTGAGAGCATCCGCAGGACACCTTCAAAGTCTGTCTTTGATTTAAACCTAAAATATTTGAATCTCCCCAACTCATGGGATGTATACTTGCTTCTTGTATTAAAACATTTGCACACCTAAGAGGATAAATATAAATGATGGATATATTTTTTTAGTAATATGGAGCTACAGAGCAACAGGAAGCACATAGTACTTCCCAGACCACTGGGGTTATTTTGAAGTTCAGAATAATTTTAATTTGCTATATTTCTTTTTTAACTGTTAAGCCCTATGGCCATAAGAGGCCCTGAGCCAAATTTCAGAAACCTCCTGCAAATGATTAATCCAGATTTCTGGGAAGAATAACGGGTTACTTTCATAACAATGTATCAGATAGAAAAGAAAGGGGAAAAAATGAACTGTTAAAGACAGAGAGAAAGTCTGCAATGGTGTGTCTCTAGCCATTTTTAGCTCTGGACCCTCCCACCACTGGAATGTCACCCCAAAAGATTACTCCTAGTAGACTGAGGCCCTTGAGAAAATATTGGAATCTTGCATGATTTAATGGTCTTGAGAATTTCCAACCATTTAACATTCCTTTCTTTTTCTTCTTCTAAGAAACCTGTGAGGGGAGGGAATCATCTGGAGATACTATGAGGATCTTGGCACTTCTGGCCAACACACTGCCAATCTTTACAAAGAAACCTATCTCAAGCCATAGAATTTTACTTACCTGACATCACTTAATTCATAATAGATATTTCTGCTCTCATCCTTGATATATATTGCCACACTGGGAGACTCCAACATTTTCATTGTCAGTTGTTGGGGAAAGGCACTTACAAACAGGGCACGGATAGTGTCTGTGCTTGTAATCTCGTTGGGCATCCTTAGCTGTTTAGTTTCATCTCCATACTGAAGATATAAAACTCCTAGGAGCAAAAAAAAAGAACAACAAGAAATGAAAGTCTTGGTTACCATGAACAAAGCAGAGCATTTAAGCTTCAAACCAGACACATATATATCCTTTCCAATTCCAGACTGGGAAAAAAAAGGTAGAATTCTCTGGGTTACTGATTATGTGCTGCCAAGTCATACAGGCACTGTAAAGAAATCTTTTGTTCTGTACTCTAAGTTTTACAACAGTTTTACTACGAGCTCCCAAGACTCACTATTTGCTGCAAACCCTGCAATTTGATAAAGAAGTTTCCACAAGTGTGTAAACAGATTAGTTCAATCTTCATTGGCGATCACTCGTAGCCGAGTAAGATTGTCTTCCAAAGGTAAAATTTTAACGGTGGATCCGTAAGTGGCTATAAAGGCCAATTCTGGATCCGCACAGCCTCCCACAATGAGGGCATAGGTTTCCGGGTGGGAGACGGTCATGATGAGGGTTTGCCTGACGTGCCTTCCTTTTAGCTCTTTTCTCCCTTTCGCCCTGTACTCGTGCTTCTTCAAAGTCCATAGCGCCATTAATAAAGGCTGACCTCCAATTGAAATGCTCATGAGTTAGGGCTTCCCAGTTCTCAATGCTGATATTACATTTTTTAAAATTAACTTTGAGAGTATATTTGAATCTCTTTTGCTGTCCACCAATATTCCGTTTTCCATTCTTAAGTTGGGAGTAAAGTAGCTGCTTTGGAAGACGATGGTCAGGCATTCGAACAACATGACCGGTCCAGCGAAGTTGATGTTGGATGATCATTGTTTCAATGCTGGTGGTTTTCGCTTCTTCTAATACGCTAACATTAGTCCGCCTATCTTCCCAAGTAATTTGCCTTTTTTTCAATCTAGTTTAATATGAATTTAGTTCAATCTAGGACCCTCTTCTGTGGGCAACACAATGTTTGCCAGTGAAGGGTTGCCAGGTATTAACAGCAGCCTCCAGAGTAGTCCAGACACGTTTGCCCAATTTTTACTTTTAAATGTGATGAAAGGGATGGCGCCATTTACATCTCAACCCTGAGCGGCACAGGTGAAGCTGTTGATGTACTGACCCCGTGTCTGGAGGCTGTTCGGGTCTGGATGGGGCGGAACAGACTTTGGCTCAATCCTAACAAGACTGAGTGGCTGTGGCTGTTGGGACCCCCTGGGTCGGGGATGTTACCATCCTTGGTCTTGGATGGGGCTGCACTTCCCCAGTCAAGACTGGTGCGCAACTTGGGGTCCTTCTGGACTTGCAGCTACTGCTCGAAGAGCAGCTGTAGCCAGGGGGGCCTTTTCACGGGTTCATCTTGTGCACCAGCTGTGCCCTTTCCTCAACTGAGAGGCCCTTCAGACAATCACTTTATGACTGGATTGCTGCAATGCGCTGTACATGGGGCTGCCCTTGAAGACCACCCAGAAGCTACAGCTGGTTGAAAATGCAGTGGCGCAAGCAGTAACGGGTGCTTCTCGGTGTGCCCACGTCACCACTGCTACGTGAGCTGCATTGGCTGCCAGTCAGCTTCCAAGTGCAATTCAAGGTGCTGGTTATTACCTATAAAGCCCTGTGTGGCAGAGGGCCTGGATATCTGAGGGAGCGCTTGTCTCCAATCATTTCTGCCTGCCCAGTACATTCCAGCCAAGTGGGTGTGCTCCAGGTCCCCTCCATTAAACACTGTCATCTTGTGGGACCAAGGAAGCCTCCTCTGTTGCGGCCCCCACCCTCTGGAACAGCATCCTCCCAGAGATAAGGATGGCATCGTCTCTCCTAGGGTTCTGGAAAGCTTTGAAAACCTGGTTTTGGTCCCAGGCCTGGCGGTTGATGTTTATGACTTAAGACCCTTGTTTTGTTTTCTTGTTTACCAGATTATTTTAGTCTGGGCTGTCTGATTTAACGTTTTAGCTGTTTCTATGTTTTTTTCTAGTTTTGTACGCCACCTAGAGTCTACTGGAGTTGGGTGGCCAATAAATTTAAATAAATAAATAAACAAATAAACAAATTATACCTTTTATTTTATTTTACTTGACAAATAACGGATTTCTAAAAACTGATTGTATTATTTATTTAATATATCGTATTTAAATAGCCACCCATCTCACAGAGCGTGACTCTGGGTGGCATACAATAAAAAATAAATCATAAAAGCTAACAAAAATATTCTGCAATTAAAAGTACCAATCATTATTTTATAATCCTTTTAACAGGTATACATTTTTACTATTATGTTTTTATTAATTTTATTATATTTATTAATTATTTATTAATTTTTATTAATACATCCAGAGATGGGTGGATTAAAAATACTAAAATAAGTAATATAATTGATAGCAATGGAAATATAAAAATGATTTCTAAGCTTTCCAGGTTGCTTTTAAATTTCTTATCTTTGAAATAAGCAAGATTGCAAATTCTGTTTTGTGAAATTTCATTCTTCTATTTGATTTTCTTGAAAGAGGTAGGAAAAAAACAAGCAAACAAAAACACAAAGATCTGAGCCCAAAGCCCAGAAAACCACCATTCATTTTGGCCTGTATTCTCCTGTACAGCTTCCTCCAAAAGGAAACTGGGAGAATAATAACATTCAGAAACACTTCTTGAATGGGCTGGTTCATATATAATGTTAAATTATATTTCTGGCTTAGTGTGATGTGTGAACCAACCCATTATAGCATAGCATGATGTGCAATAGCTTTTTCAACAAACCAGAGTTTCAGAGATGCTGCCCTCAATTTCTGGTTGTAAATAAATCCAACATATTGTCTGTTTCCAACAACTGTACATAAGTAGCATGCCTGATCCCAAGTTCTACTAGTAAAGGTAAAGGTAAAGGTTTCCCCTGCACATTTGTGCAGTCGTGTCCAACTCTAGGGGCCGGTGCTCATCTCCGTTTGTTAGCCGAAGAGCCAGCGTTGTCCGAAGACACTTCCACGGTCATGTGGCCGGCATGACACGCGTGGAACGCTGTTACCTACCCACCGAAGTGGTACCTATTCATCTACTTGCATTTGCATGCTTTCGAATTGCTAGGTTGGCAAGAGCTGGGGCGAGTGCGGGAGCTCACTCCGTCACGCGGGGCTAGGGATTCGAACCTCCGAACTTGCAGTCTTATGATCCACAAGCCCGGCGTCTTACCCGCTGAGCCACCACGCCCCTCTACAAGTTCTACTACCAAATGCAAAATCACATATGATATGCAAAATATAGATAGAAGAGCAGTGACCCTTCAGATATTGCTGAACTACAACTCCCAGCAGTCCTCACAGTAATTACATCAGCGGGGGCTGATGGATGTTCCAGCCCGACAACATCTGGAAAGCAAGGGTTTCCTCATGTCTGATATATCATCCCTTACGTGTTGCAACCAATGAAGCAGACAGCAGTATGGGAGTGAGGAAAATATAACATCATAACATAATTTGCAGTAAGGCAAACTAAGAGACTGTCTCTGCAGACAAATATCTGCATATCCAAAGATAACACAGCAACCTTTACTGAGGACAGAATTCTTTGGAGAGAAGCAGAGTATTTATAATGATTAACACTTCCCGTAATATAGGATAAATTCCTTCACAGGCAGCAATTATTCTTGCCATCCTCAGCATTAACATTTCCAGGGACAATTTCAGAACTGTTCTTGAGGTCACCTTCATGATCTCTGTGGTATTTCTAACCCAGACTTTAAGCATTACTTTCCATTAGTTGTTCTCACCTAATTATATGTACTCCATACGCTTTAAGACAAGACAAGAAATAGAAATCTGTAATATTTTTGTCTTCACACTCTCTTTTAGCAGGATCCACTGTATTTATTCTTTTAAAAAAAAACCCTGCAAGTCAACTCAAAATTATTATGGCAACATCATTTTTTTGTTTACAACAAAGATGTGCACTTACAAAAAAAACCAGAACTGTTCCTCTTGTGTATGATGGAGAAGGAGCTTGAGAAACAATGTGGGACTTTGCTTTTATATATGATTACAGCAACAAGACTTTTATATGCACAATGATGGACAGATTCACAAATACCTACAGTGGAAGATTTGATTATTAAATTAATGGATTTGGCCCAAATGGCTAAGTTAACAGCGTTAACAAGAGAAAATAGTGTTTCTGGATTTATCTCTACTTGGCAACCACTTTTAGATTACTTGCTTGTGTTAGAAAAAAATGAATCTTTGATTTTGGGTTTTCGTGATTAAATGGTTTGTTTTGATAGAATAATGTTACTAAGGTTTAACTAATGGTAAGAGATTATATTTGTAAACTTATCTATATCTGTATTGGAGAAAGTCGGAAGTCACTTTCTGTTTCTGTTTTCTGTCTATTTGCACCTTTATATTTTTTTCTTTTTTCTTTAGTTCTATAGTCTAACTTTTCTATATTCTCCATTTTGTATCTTACAGTAGCTATACTTTGAAAACTAATAAAGCTTTTATATATATAAAAAAAGAACAAAGATGTGTACAGTTTTGCTGGAACCTTCACTAAGTTTGAAATTAAACACATGTTTAAAGTGAAGTAATCACCCTATAAAAATGAGTGGGCTGGGGGTAAAAAAAAATCCATCTTACCTGTATAAACCCTACCACACTCAGTGAATCTTATTCCTAAATTTATGTCTGTGGAATTATAATTCCAAGTTTTTGACATGGCTCTGAGAGCTCTTCATTGCTTACTGAACCCAAGACGAGTGTGGCATACAGTTTCCAAGGCTCCTGTTCAGCACAATATAGGGTAATCTTCCCCAGCGTGCTACTTTCCCAGACATGCTTGGATGCCAACTCTTAAAGTTCTCAGCCAGTAAAATATGCTGGCTGGGAATTTGGGGAGTTGGTGTCCCAGAACATCTAAAGGGCACCAGGTTGGGAATACAGACTTAGATGTTCTGGAGGAATACACTGTCTATACTCCTTGACACAAGCCACCACGGAGAGCAGGAGACATTTGTAATAGCATCTTGATGCAGGTGGGCTGAGGCACGACTTAGCCAGAAGAGTTTGTTTTGTTGTTTATTCGTTCAGTCACTTCCGACTCTTCGTGACTTCATGGACCAGCCCACGCCAGAGCTTCCTGTCGGCCGTCGCCACCCCCAGCTTCCCCAAGGTCGAGTCTGTCACCTCCAGAATATCATCCATCCATCTTGCCCTTGGTCGGCCCCTCTTCCTTTTGCCTTCCACTTTCCCCAGCATCAGCATCTTCTCCAGGGTATCCTGTCTTCTCATTATGTGGCCAAAGTACTTCAGTTTTGCCTTTAATATCATTCCCTCAAGTGAGCAGTCTGGCTTTATTTCCTGGAGTATGGACTGGTTTGATCTTCTTGCAGTCCAAGGCACTTTCAGAATTTTCCTCCAACACCACAGTTCAAAAGCATCTATCTTCCTAAACCCACAAGAGTTTAGAAACCAGAAAATACTTCTCCAAATAACATGCCAGGTTCCAGACTGGTTTAGATAAAGGTAGAGGCTCACTGAACTGGCCTATAAGAGATCCTTATGGTGGAACCCTATTGCTCCTGTTAAAAGTTATGCAGTGCTCATAAGACATACCAAATGTACCAATCACTTTAATTAAGTCAAGGCATCGGAATTGCCTTTTTATACAGGAGCTGCTGGGTTATAAAACAGCGGATGTGGCATAGCTATCAAATAATGCTTTTGCAGATTAACATTACTTGCATGATGTATGTTTACCAAGGAACCAATGCCAAACAGTATTTTAGCTCCATCTATTGCCTTTTTTTCAGGTGCATTTTCAAGATATCTGCTTATACCCAAAGGAAGAGCAGATTAAAGCAAGGGACAAATGTGATTACACAGGTTTATTTGGGACTGTGTGCATTTCATACTTTCCCTGAGGACACATTCCCCAAAACAAACTCATAAGCGTAATCAATGGTGCATAAACTATTTTTTAAAAAATCAGTAGCACCAGTCTAGATGCTGATTAAGTTGGAAGAAGAGGTATTTCTGTCCTGCAAAACATTTGCCCAAAGATAAGGGATATTTCATTTTAAATCCTATTCATTTACACAAGGCGGCACAGGACGTTTATGAGAAACTAAACAAGAAAAATGTGGTCACCTTTGAGCTATTTAGTTTCCTGGGAGTCTTTTGTTTCAAATCAGTAATTAAAGCTGATTGTTTGGGCCTGTTTTTCTTGAAGACCTGCCAGTATTGGCTTTAAATGTAATTAACAAGGACTTTCATGCATCAAGAAGTCAACAGAAAGGACAGGTGTGACCCAGCGGAAATTGCTTGTACTGAAGCCCCATGGGAGAAAATGAGACCACTGCAGTAGCAATGGGGCAAAGGCATGAATTAGTAAGATCAGCCAGAAATTATATAGAATGGAATGGGGATAACAATGATATCAAATCACTGTATATGATTTAAATGCTCCAAAAGTCCATTTCTGATACTGTAGTACAGCCTTCCCCAATCTTGGCACCTTCTGGAATTACTTAACTTCAACTGCCCACCTAGCTTAGCATGGACATTGCTGAGAATTCTGGATGTTCAAGCTGTGCTGCTTGAAACATCAAGAGATTATTACAGTCTTGCAAAAAATAGGAATGCTGATCTCCCTCAAGATTTGAGTCATGGTAGTGCGGTCCTGTACAGGGGTCCCCAACCCCCGGGCTGCAGACCGGTACTGGTCCGTGGCCTGTTAGGAACCGGGATGCCATGCCGGTCTCCGCACGATTGGCTCCCGCCTGCAAACCCCGCCCCCAGTCTGCGTGATTGGCTCCCGCCTGCAAACCCGCCCCCCAGTCCACGCGATTGGCTCCCGCCTGCAAACCCCGCCCCCCAGTCCGTGGAAAATTTGTCTTCCACGAAACCGGTCCTTCGTGCCAAAAAGGTTGGGTACCCCTGCTGTAGAAGCTATCTGGGTGGTTTGCAGGTACCACTTTGCCAGTCCCTGTGCTGGACTCTTTGAGTATTTTCCCACTGGCAGGAATCATGGCTTCAACTTATCTTGCTGTTCCTAAACCTGAGGCAACCTCCTTCCACCAGAACTTCAGTATTCTCTTGTCCCACATTCTAGCTACCACAAAAACAGGAAACCATGGTTATAGCTACTGAGAAAAGTCCTTGGTTGGATAAATGTTGACATGCTATATTTAATGAAATTACTCTAGATTCAACCAACTGCAATTTAGTTGTTGTTGTTTTAGTCCGTTCAATCGTGTCCAATTCTTGGAGACTACCTGGACAAGTCCCTGCAGTTTTCTTGCCAAGGTTTTTCAGAAGTGGCTTGCCATTGCCTCCTTCCTAGGGCTGAGAGAGTGACTGGCCCAGGGTCACCCAGCTGGCTTCGTGCCTGAGGTGGAAGTAGAACCAATGGTCTCCCAGGTTCTAGCCTGATGCCTTAACCACTACATGCTCTCGGTAACATTAATAACCCCCTTCTTTTCTTTTATCCCATTTATAAGTTCCACACAGCTAAGAGTCACTTCAGAAACGTTTTATTCAATTTATTACTCATCATCCATGTGTGGATGCCATTTCTTTTCCTTGATTCCAACCTTTTTAATATCATGATCATCTTCAACTCTCACTTTTAACAACTGGATTTTGTTCTTGTTGATTTTGTGGTCATTTTCTCCCATTTCTAACTTGTTCAAATTGCCTTTTTGGATATACCATAATGCTGACATTTTCCATATAGAAATAATAAAATCAAAAATCCTAAGCAGAAAAAGCCCACTTTTTAAAATCATAAAAGAAAAGAAACGAAACATGAGCCAAGTACAACAGACAAAGTTGAGGTTAGAAGTCTGCCCTCAAATCTACTCAGACCCAAAAGATTTAGGGCTGTGGTCAATTTGACCCACATGTATAGCTAGCTGAACCAGGTGTGTTAATGGTAAATTTTTTTCCCATCTCAGAAAAATTTGACACCTCATCCGAGTTGCTCTTCAAAGTGAAAAGGAACACCATTCAAAATACATTCAAGACTTTGCATGATAGGCAAAAGTATTCATGAGGGGCAGAAGAGATGGCTGCCATGTGGGCTCAAATCAGCATCCTCAACTCAGCTAACAAAGTTCTCGGAATGTCATTGGTTTCTAATCCAAGCTCATGATCTGCCATTTCCAGTGTTTCTCTGCAATCTCAACATGGGCATGTCCAGAGTCCTTTAACTGCACAAGCATAAATATTCAATCTTAGACTTTGTATTAGTCAGTGGATTTTTTTAATTATTAATTTTTAATCCAAGATGCCTAGAGAAAAAAAATATAGAAAATACAAAAAAATCTACTAAAGAGTAAGTAGAGACAGATACTGTACATGTACAAATTTACCACATATGTAAAGTCAGTGGAGTTGAGTAGTAGCATGAGATATAAAGACCAATATTGCTCTCCTGTTCCAAGCAGTCATATGGCACTGAAATAATTGTTGGGGTGGACTGTGAAAGTGAAGACAGGGAATCTCCCTGGAAAAGTATTTCCAGCCATGGTAAATTGTGGTGGACTTCAGGGTTATAGAAAAACGAAAGAAATAGATCCTGCAAACCCACCACCTGCCTATTTGTGTGGTAAATGATCAAACGCATACCGATAAAAAAAGTTAAAATATTGGCTAAGTCAGCCATGCAGTTAAGTAACTTTCATCCTGGCCTTAACAGTTTTGTAGTAGGGCAGAAGATAGTGGTAATGGCTTCCAACAGCCATGTATCTAAATGTCACTGAGTTATGTTAGACAACCAGCCTAACCAGGAAATAAATATTACTTTCTCCCAGAAAAGTATTTTTAAAAAATAAAATAGCATCTGGCAGTTGCCCATAAATTCACATTTGGGGGGTGGGGAAATGAAGAAAGAAAAGATACAGAGGCATCAGTCTTTTGTCTTTTTGACACATGCAAAATTCAGCAAAGAGCCTGCAGGGCATGGGTGATAACTGGTTGAAGGCTAACAAAATTTGGGGCAATTTTTCCATCTCCCAGTCTCCTCGTGCTAAATAATAATAATAATAATAATAATAATAATAATAATAATAATACAAACAGACAAGCATCTGCCACACAACACCCCAGATGTAACAATTGTTGATAAAAAAGATTAAGAAGTCTGGATAGTGGACATTGCAATACCTGGAGACAGCAGAAGAGAAGAGAAAGAACTGGAGAAAATAACAAAATACAAAGACCTGCAAATAGAAGTAGAACGACAGTGGCAAAAGAAAGCAAAGATAGTATCAGTATTAGGCACCTTGGCTGCCATTCCAAAACATGTGGAGCACCACTTGAACACTATTGGCATTGACAAAATCACCACCAGTCAATTGCAAAAGGCAGCTTTACTTGGAACAGCTTACATCGTGCGACAATACCTTTAATATTATTAAACAACAACATCTGGTCCTTGGGAAGGACTTGATAGGTGGACAAAAATGCCAAATCCAATCTAAACATCTGGCTGACTATGCGATCAACCATAATAATAATATAAATAAATAAATAAATAAATAAATAAATAAAATTTATATGCCTCCCGACAACTCTGGGTGGCTTACAATTGTTAAAATGTTTAAAAACAAAGAAAACAAACAAACACACAAAAACAGCACAAGACAAAGGAACAACGATGGCAGGAAAATAAACCCAGAAGGGAAGAGAGAGAGAGAGAGAGAGAGAGAGAGAGGGAGGGAGGGAGGGAGGGAGGGAGGGAGGGAGGAAGGAAGGAAGGAAGGAAGGAAGGAAGGAAGGAAGGAAGGAAGGAAGGAAGGAAGGGGCATCAGTCATCCTCTCTGACTGACATCTCTCGGTGTTGATAGGGAGCGAGAGATCCAGCCTGCGAGCCCTTCTTGCGGGGTGCCGCAGGGCTCGGTACTCTCTCTGCTCCTTTTTAACATCTACATCAGAGCTTTCCAAACTGCTGCCGCCGACACCGTGCACACGCGCGCCGCCACACAAACACCTGCGCCGCCACCGTGCACGTGCGCGCCGCCGCACGCCCCCCTGCGCCGCCACCGTGCACGCGCGTGCCACCGCATGCCCCCCGCGCCACCGTGCATGTGCGCCCCCCTGTGCCGCCGCTGCCACTAATGTGTCGCCAGCGGCGGCACTTTGGAAAGCCCTGATCTACATGAAACCTCTAGGTGAGATCATCCGGCACCACGGGATGAGGTATCATCAATACACTGATGATACTCAATTATATATCTCCATCCCGGGTGAAGTAAATGATGCAGTGACCGCCATGTCCAAGTGCCTGGGGACTGTGGGGGCCTGGATGGGGAAAAACAGGCATCGGCTGAACCCTGGTAAGACGGAGTGGCTGTGGATTAATGGCTCCTCGGCATCTGGGAAATTGTCATCTTTAGTCCTGGATGGGGTTGCACTGCCCCAGACAGACCCAGTGCATAACTTGGGGGTCCTCTTGGACTCACGACTCCTGCTCGAAGAGCAGGTGGCAGTTGTGGCCAGGAGGGCCTTTGCTCAACTTCGGGTTGTGTGCCAGTTACACCCTTTCCTGGAACGAGAGGCCCTTCGAATGGTCACTCATGCCCTGGTTATCTCCCATATAGACTACTGTAATGCGCTCTACATGGGGCTACCCTTGAAGAATATCCGGAAGCTACAGCTGGTCCAGAATGCAGCCGCGCCTGCAATCTTGGGTGTCCCAAGGTGGACACACGTAACACCTTTGCTGCGTGAGCTGCACTGGGTTCCAGTTTGCTTCCGGGTCCAATTCAAGGTGTTGGTTATGACCTTTAAAGCCTTACATGGCACGGGACCAGGTTATCTGAGCGACCGTCTCATCCCCATTACATCAACCCGTCCCAACCGGAGATTCAGAGAGGGCATGCTATGGACCCCCTCTGTTAAAGTGTTCCATCTGGTGGGGTCACGGAAGTGGGCCTTCTCTGCAGTAACCCCTGCCCTCTGGAACAGTCTTCCCCCGGAGGTAAGACAGACCCCCTCCCTCCTGGGCTTCCAAAAGAAACTTAAAACCTGGTTTTGTCAACAGGCCTGGAGCGGGAAGGACAGCGTTCACTCTTGGGGATGGCTAGCTCCCTAGAACGGCCTGAGAGTGGCCCTTTTTACTCATGGACTGAAGAAGAATCTCTGCCATCCGGATTTTATTACATTTTATAATTTTATAGTTATTTTACTGTATTTATAACTGTATTTAAGGAAGATAGATGCTTTTGAACTGTGGTGTTGGAGGAAAAGTCTGAGAGTGCCTTGGACTGCAAGAAGATCAAACCAGTCCATACTCCAGGAAATCAAGCCAGACTGCTCACTTGAGGGAATGATATTAAAGGCAAAACTGAAGTACTTTGGCCACATAATGAGAAGACAGGATACCCTGGAGAAGAAGCTGATGCTAGGGAAAGTGGAAGGCGAAAGGAAGATGGGCTGACCAAGGGCAAGATGGATGGATGATATTCTGGAGGTGATGGACTCAACCATGGGGGAGCTGGGGATGGTGACGGCCGACAGGAAGCTCTGGTGTGGGCTGGTCCATGAAGTCACGAAGAGTCGGAAGCGACTGAACGAATAAACAACAAAATAACTGTATTTAATTAATTATGTTTTTTCTGTAAACCGCCCAGAGTCCCTCTTCTGGGGGAGATGGGCGGTGATAAAATCGACAGATAAAACAAACAAACAAACAAACAAACAAACAAACAAACAAATAAATCAAATGTAGATAATATCCAGAGCTCATAAAACTAAAGTCTATAGTTCAGCCAGTGATGAAATCAACATCTTCATAGTTCTACCAGCTTCTGAATATGATACAGGCATTATTTGGAACACCCTGAATCAAAGAATTGGTATCCCACTTGAATTTAATTGCTAGTACTGGCATATGGCCCAAGTAAACTTAGAATGCACAATTAACTGAATTCTGCAACTAGAACAAAACCCTTAGGGCAGTGCTTTCCAAAGTGCCGCTGTTGGTGACACACCAACGGCGGCAGCGGCGGCGGTGTGCGGGGGGGTGCGCACGTGCACGACGGCAGTGCAGGGGGTGCACAGCGGCGGCAGTGTGCATGATGGCGGTGGCAGCGGCCTCGCTAAAACGTGGAAGTGCTGATGGCGCACCGCTGCCGTCGTAGCTTTGCACGCTGCCGCCCCCGCACCGCCGCTTCGCGACACACTAAACTGTGTGTTGCGACACACTAAAGTGCCCCGACACACAGTTTGGAAAGCTATGCCTTAGGGCAGTGGTCGGCAAACCGCGGCTCGCAAGCCACATGCAGCTCTTTGGCCCCTTGAGTGTAGCTCTTCCACATTGCAGGCGCAATGGCAGGCATGCTGGGCGTGGCAGCGAGCATGCTGGGCATGGCAGCCGGTGTGGCGGCAGGCATGGTGGGCATGGCGGGGGCAGGTGCGGAGGCGGGCATGGCGGCCATGGCAGCGGCAGGTGCAGTGGCGGACGTGGCGGGGGCAGGCGCGGCAGCGGGCATGGTGTGCGTGGCGGCGGGCATGGTGGCGGCGGTCACTGCAGTGGGCGTGGCGGGCATGGCAGCAGCAGGCCCTAAGTGCATGCGATTGGCTCCCGCCCGCAAACCCCGCTCCCTTCCGCGCAATTGGCTCCCGCCCGCAAACCCTGCCCCCTTCCACGCGATTGGCTCCCGCCTGCAAACCCCACCCACTTCTGCACGATTGGCTCCCACCCTCAAACCCCGCCCCCTGGCCCTCGAGTGATGTTATAAATGTCAAAATGGCATAAAAAAGTTTCCCCACCCCTGCCTTAGGGTAATGTACAAGACACATACATATTCGTTCATTCTATTTATTCAGAAGTGTTTCTACTTTTTGTTGATCAAAACAATCCCAAAGCAGGACTGATTACCATAATTTTATACCTAACCACAGATCCATCAGGCTATGCTAATCAATTCTTAAATGGTTGCACATCTCGTCTGTGATATGCAGTCCTGGTGTGAGAAGGACAACTGCTATGGAATCATTGTATATATTAAAGGTATGAGGCCATATAAGTTAACTAATTTCAAACTTGCATATTGTGCTTTCAATACTATATCCTTTCAACCTGGAATCCTTCAGATGAATTAGACTCCAGCAATCATAATTCCCAGCCAGTCCAACACATCGGAAGGGTTCCAGATCTGGGAAGGCTAATATACTGTAATATAATATTAGCCTTTCGGGGGGAGATGGGCGGTGGCAAAATTTGATTAATTAATTAATTAATTAATAACGTTAGTGATGTGGATTAATTACTTCAAGGTATATGGAAAAACAGCCTTTTTTTTAATTCTTGGTCTTCCCTGGCTTTGGAGAAATCAGTTAGGCATTTAGTTTACATTTTTTTTGTATTTTTTTTTAAAGTCTGACTATATATCAGATATCAAAGCAGCCTTGATAAAAAAAAAATGGCCCAGGATTGTTAGCAGAATAAATAACCCACTACATTCACAGTTTATGAGCAACTCTGTGATTAATGACCCACTCATCTGACTTTATCCTACTCTGCACACTAGGAGCTGGGATCCCGCTGGACAGAAGCAACATTATGATAATAACCTTTTGCCTGCCTCAGCAATCGGTATTCATTGCCTTATATAGAAAACAGTCTGGCTATTCTATGGTAGCATTTTGCCTCTTCCTCAAGTAGCTCATTGCAAGCATTATTTGATTCCAAACCCATTAAATTGCAAGATGGTCTGGAGCAAGGCAAAAGGGCTGTCCTGAGCAACTAGTCAGTTTGGTCTAGTGGTTAAGGCAATGGGCTAGAAACTAGGAGCCTGAGAGTTCTAGTCCCGCCTTAGGCATCAAAGCCGGCTGGGTGTCCTTGGGCCAATCGCTGTCTCAGCCCTAGGAAGGAGCCAATGGCAAACCAGGAGACAGAGAGTTCTAGTCCCGCCTTAGGCATGAAAGCCGGCTGGGTGTCCTTGGGCCAATCGCTGTCTCAGCCCTAGGAAGGAGCCAATGGCAAACCAGGAGACAGAGAGTTCTAGTCCCGCCTTAGGCATCAAAGCTGGCTGGGTGTCCTTGGGCCAATCGCTGTCTCAGCCCTAGGAAGGAGCCAATGGCAAACCAGGAGACGGAGAGTTCTAGTCCCGCCTTAGGCATGAAAGCCGGCTGGGTGACCTTGGGCCAGTCCCTCTCTCTCAGCCCAACTCACCTCACAGGGTTGCTGTTGTGGGGAAAATAGGAGGAGGAAGGAGTATTAGGTATGTTTGCCGCCTTGAGGTATTTATAAAAAATAATAAAGGCGGGATAGAAAATAAATAAATAAATGATAAATAAATAAAACTAGCACATATCCCCACAGCATCAACATCACTGGGGACTGACAGAGTTCCTGGGTCAACAAGTCTGGCTCAGAAGAAGAAAGGATGCTTCTGTCCTAACTCGTGGGGCATGGAACCTAATGACCTACATCAGAACATCTGACAAGTGTCTCTCCCAAAATAAATTAAAAATTTACTCCCCATTCAGCTGCTTGAAGCAGATTTAACTTACATCTAAACAGCATGGACACAGTCTCTCACTGCAGTCCATCAGCAATACTTTTTTGTGCTATTCAGTACCTTTTCAGCTGTGCCTGATGAGGTCTCAATGAGTTGAAGTTGTGCTTAATTCCTAACCCTGTAAAAATTATTTATGGACGATTGTTAGAATCCACTACACTGAATGTTCAAGAGCACCCAGAGACATGGAATATAGATAGTATCGTGTAACGCACAAATGTCAGCGAAATACCATTTTGGAATCTATGTGTCACTTGGGTATAGATTCAAAGTTAAGATAATTTTGACCAAAAAAAACTAGATTTCAGGCCTATTGGGCACCTATAATTTTTTTCCAAGAGAGGTTTAAGCGTTTAGCTATTTGCTAGAGATGTGGTATTCAAAATGCAATATTGGTTCATAATATGTGGCTTTGTGCTATACTGTCTTCCTTCTGGAGATAAGTTATTTCACATAGTAATACTGTTCTGGAACATTTATTGATTTGTAGATACTCATAAATATCATGGTTTGGAAACAACAGGAAAAAAAGAAATGGATACTGCACAGTTTTATGATTAAATAAAAAGATATTACTAGAAGGATAACCAATGTTTGAAGAACATATCTCTCTTTCTATATTTGAATACTGTAAACTTTTACCTTTGGGAGTCCTAAACATTTGGACTGCACATGCTATTTTGTGTTTAATTTTCCATTGCTTTCTTATTAAGTAAACTGAAATGTTAATAATGTAATTGCAAAGCTTATCATGGATATATATGTAAGATTAATTTTAATATATGACAGCATTAAGTTTCTGGTTTGGGCTGTCCTTTTTTTATATTTGCATACAAAATAACAAAAACAATTTAAAGAGGAACTTAGTTATTTTTATAGAGAGATAACTGGAAAGCTGAGTTCATATAATCTGGTTAAAAACAAGGATTTTTAACAGAGCCAAACCATATCCAGAACACAGCAAACTACTTCCTGATCTGGATGATTTAATTCCAGAAAACTAGCAGTCACTTCCAGAATGGCCAAATCGGCATGTTTCCCAGAACATTCTATCCCCAACAAGTCAATTTTCCACACAACTAATATTTTACATGCAGGAGGTGCCCAGCTGATCTTAGAAGAATCTTCTCTCCTAGGGGTGGTATCAAGATGACGGCTCCCTCTAGGTGCATCTCTCTCTCTCTCATTCGTTTCATATCATATACACAAACTGGTACCACAGATCTGTACCCCCAGAGCTACTGAGAAAACTGTAAAGCAGATACCCATGGATGATAGCTTACCAAGAGATCTTTCTTTCGTTTGATTTGTTGTCCTCACGACTGGAAGACTTGCTCGAGTACGGCTTCCCCTTGAAAAAGGAGAGAGGGGCTCTGCTTCTGACATGACTTCGAAGGAGTCAACAGATACCTCTGACAAATATTCAGCTTGATCTCCCAAGCTGGGCTGCGGGCTTTGAGACAGCTTTGGGCTCCTTGTCTGTGAAATAAATAAAAAAACAGAGAGCAAACTCTTTTTAGTAGTGTTAAAATCCCTGCCCGAGGGAAGAAAATGAAAATATTTCTTCCTCTCTCTTTAAAGATAAAACACTGGTCAAGTTGGTGAATGCTCAAGGTGACTTCCATGTAAGCTATTTATAAAGATTGTCCCAGGGTATTCCATTAAGATTTTTATTACTGTACACATCACATAAATGCACAAAATTAATATTAGACAAGTACCTAAGGCTAAAGTATTACAGGTCAGATGGATGGCAATTCCATTCCATGTTGCTTCATGAATTGTTAGCCCTGTCGTAAAACAAGGGAACAGAAGTATGCAGATATGTACAAAATAAAACCTACATGCCATGATTTAAAGAGTTACCCTTCTAAGTGCCTTTAAATCTGCTTTCAGTAACAGATGTGCGAAGAGTATGGCAAGTATTTACTAGCTCCACTATTAGCTCTTACTCTTATCCAGTTCAGTAACAGGACAAACCAGAACCAGGTTTATTTCTAATTATGAATGCAGCTGATTAAATCTGTGGGCTCCATTTACCTCCTCCCACATAGTTACAAACACTCCAGAATGATGGAGTTTCAGCCCTAATGTGGTGCCTGAAGGAACCTGAGGAGACCAACCAGAAAGGACAACCAAGTCCTATGAAGAAAATGCTCAAAGCAGCTGAGTCTATTTAGCCCACAGTAGAAAAGATTAAACAGAGATACGAGAGCAGAGAGTGTCTTTATACATTGTAAGAATAGCCACAAGAAGAGGGCAGAACCAGAACTGATGAATGGGCAACTGATGAAAGGGAAGTAGATTTTGGCTGAATCTCAGATGCAACTATAAGGATTGGCTGAATCTCAGATGCAACTATGTAAGGATTGTAAGGATTATTCATGAGTGGATCAAACTGCTTCAGGAGGTTGGGGGTTGGTATTTGGTTGTCCAAAGTTAAATATCAATAGTAAATTAGAACCCCCAACCTCTTCAAGTTGGACAGCCAAATCCCAGATATGTTATTGTTGCCTCCAGCATTGGAGGTCCTACACTGAATCCAAGGGACATGCAGGCACTAAGCGTATCTCAAATCTCTTTTTGACCTGTGTTGTTTTTCCATTCATCACCAGTGCAGAGGGGTATGATCATTGGATAAGTGGATGACACAACCTGTGTTACTTTAGAACCGAGGCTTAGATCTTATGCTGTTAAAGTATTACTGTGTGGCAGTTGGGGAAACTGAACATGCACTCTCCATGTATTCAGCTATAACACCAATCAATCCCATTCAGCAGAGCCACTGGCTGGGTTAGCGTGACAAATGCCACTGCTGCAATTGGAGAATGAATGTCTTTCAGGATGTGCACATTGAGGGATGCGCAAATATTTTGAATTCAAACTGTTTCAACTTCAAAGTGCCCTGCTGCAAAACAGCGTCTTCACATTTGACCAGGGTTATCCTTAATATTTTGGAGGTGTTTTGACCTCTGTTTCGAACTGAAAATAGGGTGTTTTGAATTTGAAAGACTTTGCCTATCATTAAATGCCTCCAATAGTGATTCTGGTTGATGCATATACTGTATGTATATCTTTATTTATTAGATTTATATACCGTCTTTATCCAGGACCTCAAAGCCATATACATATATCTTCTCCTATTCTTCCCCACAATAATCCTGCAAAGTTAAGTCAGGCTGAGAGAGAAGGACTTGCCCAAAGTCACTCAAGGAGCTTCCATGGTTGAGGACTAGAACCTGTATCTTCCCACTCCTAGTCAACACCTTAACCATTACACTACATGGGATATGACTACTCAGCTTAAAGAGGAATGAATTAGTGAAATATCATTTATAAGCAAATATTATACGTATCCAAAGAGAATAAACAAAACTGAAATTTCGTCAATAGACATTATGCTTTTCCCACCTGACTTCAAAGCACACAATTTCACATTACACCATCTGTATATTCCAGGAGTTACAGTCTCAATCCTTCCGGAGGATATCACATGGGAGATAATTGATTTAGACATTATTATCAACATCCCAAAGTAAACAATGTGATCAAACCACTTTGCTACTTCTTGTTTCCTAGTCTTCTCCAGCGCTTTGTAATGAAACACCCGTGCAGGACCACAGACAGGATTCCCTAACAATGCATCCCTTCTGATTTGCAGCCTCTACTGTGCATCATCCAAGACTCTGAATTCATTCCCATTCTTAGTTTCCTTTTTCTTGATTAATGTCTATATTTAGAAGATTATAAAACACTGTTCAGACCAAGTTTGGATTAAAAAAAAAGAAAGAAAACCACATTGCTGACATCTGCCCTTTCCTCTGAACATTTTGCTTTAATGGAAAGAGGTAAGTTTACTGCAGAAATGGCACAGATCAAATTATACTCCCTCAGTGACCTTGGCTGAATTAGCAACTTTTGCATTTTATTAGATTTTCATTAGGTTGCCAGAGTGCTTCAGCCTCCTTCCCGCTGCCTGTTGCCAACCTGTCTGATTCCTTATAACATTCAATAACTTTGAAATACTGAAGAAAGAATCCCAATCTCTGGAGCTTGGCACTTGCATCAATAGATTAGGTATTACGCAGGGCCCATAATGACATGATTAGGAAGCAGAATTCTGTGGGGTTTTTTTAAAGGGTGTTCTGTGTAAAACTAGGGTTTTATGAAAATTGGATGGGGTTTCATAAGAGACCAATCCCCCCCCCCCCCCCGGAAAAAGTTCACTCAAACATGGCCAATTTTTGATCACTAGAGCTTTGCCTCTTGATCAAAAGTTCTGGGATTTTTTTAAAACTAGCAGGTTTGAAAATCTAACATCCCCACTCTCACCCCCAATGATTCTGCAGGAATTCTAGCAAACATTTTTCTTCTGACAGTGCAGAGGCATACTTTGAAATGGTTTTATGACATTGATTATAAGTAGACTATGACACTGTAAACATTCTATGCTAGGTGCGTGTATGTTAATGCCCAAGAAGTGACAAAAAACTCTCCCCCACCCCAAAATAAAGAGAAATCCAAGCAGCAATCAATCTTTCTTCCTTTCTTTTACCTTGCAATTGAGAAGACCATGTCTATAAAAGCCTCCGTTATTTTGAATGGAGCAGGAATTCTGCAGGAATTATTCCTGCAGAATCGTTGGGGGTGAGAGTGGGGATGTTAGATTTTCAAACCTGCTAGTTTTAAAAAAAATCCAAGAACTCTTGATCAAGAGGCAAAGCTCTAGTGATCAAAAATTGGCCATGTTTGAGTAAACTTGTCCTTGCCATCTAAACTCTCCTTAAACTAGTCTATGAAGGTTCTCAGTCATCCAGGTGGAATTGTCTGTAGCTTGAATCATGTCAACTGGATTTCTATTTTCTCAGTGGAAACGTTTCACTCCTTATCCAAGGAGCTTCTTCAGTCTGAGTAAAGTTAGTAAGGGAATCCTTAAATATGTTTCTAGGGTGGCTGTGTGACCTTGCACCTGGGGCTAGGTCATGGTTATTTTGAGATGTTTATTTCTAAGTCCCTTTATCATCTAAAGGAGGATCGTTAAAATTACCCTGCTGCTGTTGAGCTTCCTAAGATCCACAAGGAAGGAACACCCCTCCGACCCATAGTCAGCAGCATTAATTCGGTAACATACAACATTGCCAAACACCTCTCTACCATACTAGCACCTCTAGTTGGACACTCTGAACACCACATCCAAAATTCGGAAGAATTTGTTTCCAAAGCAAAGATCCTGAAACTGGATACAGATGAAACTATGGTCTCCTTCGATGTGTCCTCCCTTTTCACCAGCATCCCCACCACTCATGCTCTATCCGCTGTCAGGAAGAGACTAGAAGAGGACAGCACCCTTGAAAGGAGAAACCAGCTCAACCCAAACCAGATCTGCCATCTTCTGGACCTGTGTCTTAACACCACTTATTTCTCATACAGAGGTGACTTTTATAGACAAAAACACGGCTGTGCCATGGGTTCTCCTGTGTCACCCATTGTGGCCAATTTATACATGGAAGAAGTGGAGAAGAAAGCACTCAACACTTTCCAGGGAATGGTGCCCACCCACTGGTTTAGGTATGTGGATGACACATGGGTCAAAATCAAGGCCCAGGAAGTACAGGCCTTCACGGACCATATAAACACTATAGATGCCAACATTAGGTTCACCAGAGAAGACACCAAGGACAACAGACTGGCATTCCTAGACTGTGAAGTCCTCATTGGGACCGGTGGCAAGCTAGAAATAGGGATCTACAGGAAACCCACACACACAGATCAATACCTGATGTTTGACTCCCACCATCCACTGCAGCACAAACTAGGAGTCATCAGGACATTATCACACAGAGCAGAAACCATCCCCACCTCCATGGATTCCAAAAAGAATGAAAAACAGCACCTGAGAACAGCTCTGAAGGCCTGTGGATATCCAAATTGGGCCTTCACTAAATCTAAGTCTACCAGACCTAAAACAGCGATAGATAGGGCTGAGACTCAGAGTAAACGGAAGAACCTGGTAATTCCTTACATGGCTGGCGTGTCTCAAAAGATAAAACAGATATTTGGCAAACACCACATACCTGTATATTTCAAACCCACCAACACACTGAGACAGAGGCTTGTACACCCCAAAGATCAAACTCCAAAACACAAGGAAAGCAATGTAGTGTATGCAATCCAGTGCAGTGAGGAGTGCTCTGAACTCTACATTGGAGAAACCAAACAACCTTTGTACAGGAGGTTGGCCCAACACAGGAGAAGTAACACCACAGGACCAGAGTCAGCAGTTTATCTTCATCTAAAGGAAAAAGGACACTCATTTGAGGACATTAATGTTCACATTTTAGACAGAGAAGATAGGTGGTTTGAGAGAGGGGTCAAGGAATCCATTTATGCCAACTTGGAAAATCCTTCCTTGAATAGAGGTGGGGGCCTCAGGCACAATCTTTCCCCTATCTTCCTTCCTGCTTTGTCTTCTGTGCCTAGGAAGATTAAGACCATTTCGCAAGCTCAACAGCAGCAGGGTAATCTTAACTATCCTCCTTTAGATGATAAAGGGACTTAGAAATAAACATCTCAAAATAACCATGACCTAGCCCCAGGTGCAAGGTCACACAGCCACGCTAGAAACATATTTAAGGATTCCCTTACTAACTTTACTCAGACTGAAGAAGCTCCTTGGATAAGGAGTGAAACGTTTCCACTGACAAAATAGAAATCCAGTTGACATGATTCAAGCTACAGACTCTCCTTAAACTACTAATTATCCTGTATCTAGAAGAGGGGAGATAAAACATAATGATACTGGTATCTGTTCCATTTTTTTTCCATACTGGAGGGTTAATAGAAACAGGAAAAGAAATTGATTTAGATCACAAACAGGATGCAGCAAATCCAGCATTGAGCAGTGGGTTGGAATAGATAATCTCAAAGATGCCTTCTATGATTCTATGAAAAGATTCAGATATTGCTTCTGTAATGCTGCTAACTAAATCAAAATTAGATTCCTGGCAGCTGCTTTTAAGCTAACAAAAGATCTGGGAGATCAGATCATGAATATATTTGTTATATTCTGAATATATTTGTTGTTTCCTTTAAAAGGATATAAATATTGGAGTTGAAAAATCTGACTGTACACTTACACATACATATTTAATTCAGCTGTTCTTACCACAAGCAGCTGAAAATTGCACGTTTTCTGGCTGTTCTTCTTAACACCTATTACTAGATACAATTGTGTTTCTGTTTTCAAGCACAATTTAACATTCCTTATCAATTATCTCAGGTTCCTGTATGGATTCCTATCATTTTCCCAATGGTTTACAAGCCACAGTGGTTAATATTACACATTCAAAGGCTAAGCGATTTACAGTCCTCTTTTGAGAGAGATTCCAATGCATCAGTTTGTATCTGATCTGCAGATATGTAATCTGAGAAACTAGGTGACATGTGATATTACCTGCCCACTGTTATTGCTTTAAGAAATAACAGCTGCGCATGGATGGGAATCTGGATTAGAAACCAATGGTGGTTAGTCCATTTCCCCACACACAAAGATTGTATTTCTGCTAACCCTTCCCAGCTGCAGTTGCAGAAAACAGCACTTTCAGCATGACTTTATCTTAGAAATAGGTAGGGTGGCCCTAATTCCCCTTCTTGTGGCCAGACTAGCGGTCCTGAACTGCTTTCTGATAAATTCAAAAGGCGACTACTTAAAAAAAAAATCCAACATTTTTGGTCCTGATCATTACACTCATTGATGTAAATTTTATTGTAAACCGCCCAGAGTCCCCCGATTGGGGGAGATGGGCGGTGATATAAATTTAAATAATAAATTAATTAATTAATTAATTAATTAAAAAAACCAGGAAATCAAAAGTTTTTAATACTAAATGCACAACAGTCTCAAGACCTTATGTCAGAGCTTTCCAAACTGTGTGTCGGGACACGTTAGTGTGTCGGCTGCAGTGTCTGGGTGTGTCGCGGCTGCTGCTGCCTCCGAGCCCTGCCAGGATTCCGCGCATGTCCTAGTGCCTTCCTTGTGCCTTGCTGCCTCCAAACCTGCCCTGCCAGGATTCCGCGCATGTCCTAGTGCCTGCCTTGTGCCCTGCTGTAAGAGTGTGTCGCGAAATGATGCATGTCTAAAAAGTGTGTCACCAACATGAAAAGTTTGGAAAGCTCTGCCTTATGTGTTCATTTGCAAGCAGTATAAAGTACGAACACAGGGATGACTGTAGAGTGCTAATGCAAGACAAACATATTTTTACAGCACCATACTCTACAAAATTACATATTCTAGAGAGAAAAGAGGATGATGTTTCCTGATGTGGGGTATCTCACTGATTTCTTCTCTTATAGATGTTAGAAATGAGGGGCATAAGAAACAAAATGTTACTTAAAATGAGCTATTTGAACCGAAGGTTTAAAATTCTTAACTATGCTATGGTATTGAGCCATGTTGACTAATCATCGGTTTTTGTACACTAACGTTCAATTCTGTCACTCTGTTTAGTTTTGTGTGTTTATATTGCATTCTTTCCATTGACAGGCCTCTGTATTTCAGATGGTCTATTAAAAAAACCAAACCCGACACTTTATCATTCCTCGAGGACACATCAAACTGTCCAGTGGCTTAGACGGGGGTGGGGGGGTGGGGTGGGGACTGTCCTCGGAAGACCCTTCCGCAGTAAGGCTCGAGGGGGGACGCGAGGGGGCCTGGACCATGCTGGTGGCCAAGGGCTCACTTCAGATTTGGGAGGCAACCAAAGGGGTGAGTTATACATGTGGGGGAGCTGGGTTTCGGGGGAGATTTTTCTTTTAAAAACGTCTGCCCGGTTGTATGTCTCTTTTAGGATTTGCACTACAATTTGCCTCTGTTTCCCACCTCAGAATGGTGGGATATTGTGCCTGTGATTTTGAGCAATCGTGGCTTCAGGGTCACAAAAAAGAGGGTCACGTGTGGGTCTTAAGCCACAGGCCGTACACTCATTTTTACCCACGGGAACCCAAGCCTGCTGTTCCATTTGATGAATTATGCCTCTAAAACCCAAAACAGAATTCCCTGCACAGTGAAATCTCTTTTAATAATTCTTAGGCTGTCTGAATACACTGTTTTGGCAGGCCTGGAGTCTGTTTGGCTGACAGCGTTTTATCCATCAAGACTTGTATTGGTCTGTTGCATTCAACCGTCTTCTTCCTCTGTTCCTTTGCTGGTTATGCCGGCTGGCCATTCTAGAATTTTAAGTCTAACCAATCCAGAGACCAACAGGGTAAAGGAAACTGCTATACGCTGCAATATATTTCTGTCCTACGTCTATGAAGGTTCTCAGTCATCCGGGTGGAATTGTCTGTAGCTTGAATCATGTCAACTGGATTTCTATTTTCTCAGTGGAAACGTTTCGCTCCTTATCCAAGGAGCTTCTTCAGTCTGAGCAAAGTTAGTAAGGGAATCCTTAAATATGTTTCTAGGGTGGCTGTGTGACCTTGCACCTGGGGCTAGGTCATGGTTATTTGAGATGTTTATTTCTAAGTCCCTTTATCATCCAAAGGAGGATCGTTAAGATTACCTTGCTGTTGTTGAGATTGCAAAATGGTCTTAATCTTCCTAGGCACAGAAGACAAAGCAGGAAGGAAAATAGGGGAAAGATTGTGCCTGAGGCCCCCACCTCTATTCAAAGAAGGATTTTCCAAGTTGGCATAAATGGATTCCTTGACCCCTCTTTCAAACCACTTATCTTCCTTGTCTGAAATGTGAACATTTTAGTGAACAAAAATGTGAACATTTTTCTGTCCTACGTTCTTAGGGGGCCATGAAGTTCTATTCAACATAACAGATACTCTTCTGCACTTTGCTTATCTTTGCTAGCACGGTTATAATACCAGAGAGTTCTCCTGAGTTTTGTTTTCCAGCCAAGGTGGCCATTTTTTTATCCTGTGTTTCTCCTGTATGCATATTATATTATACTGACTTCTTTTGTGCAAGCACACACGCAATAAAGGAGAAAACTTACCCCCTGGAGGATTTTCACCTGCACAAACAGAACTGATTTTAAGCTTGGAGGAGGAAAATTCAAATGTTTGGCGTCTAAGTGATCTACTGCTCATTTTTCTTCCTTGCATGTTATTATTTTATTACTGAGAAACAAGAAGAAAATATGTAATATGGGATATTCAATTAACAGTGGTTGGATGGGGAGGGCATAAGAAAAATCATATTATTCCACAGAAGATATTATATAGGGATGATGCTGATTAGGCTAGAAAGAAAGGAAGAAATTGTGAAATGAGATACAAAACCTAGGGGGAAATTGCTCCTTCACATGGCTGCCCAGTAGATAGGAAAGTTTGCCAACCCCCCTGCTTGCTTTTTCATTAAAACAGAATCCATCTATTACAGAAACCCCACAGCAAAGATGGGCAATCTTTTGGTAGCTGGGAACCACAGTGGAAGGGATCATGTAACGCAAGGGCTGAACTTGAAGGCAGAATTCCTTTAGATTACTTATGGCTGGAAGACTCCTGGTGACAATTGTAAAGCCTGAAGTACTGACAATCCATTGAAAGTACTGGTAGTTGAAGGTATCTGCCCAAAGGTATGTGCTAGACCAGTGTTTCTCAACCTCAGCAGCTTTAAGATGTGTGGACATCAACTCCCAGAATTCCCCAGCCAGCATGGCTGGCTGGGGAATTCTGGGAGTTGACGTCCACACATCTTAAAGCTGCTGAGGTTGAGAAACACTGTACTAGACTAAAAAATAGGCTTTGTGAGAACAAGGTCTCAAGAGCAAGACCTTACTAATGGGGAGGGCCTTTTTTCTAGGTGGTCTGTAGTTGAAATTTGCTGTGATACAAACTTTGCACACTCATATTTCTTAGAAGCCAGTGCTGGAACAATGTATTTGTAGCATTCTCTGACCTTTTGATTTCCTTGAATTCCTCAAACCCTGGGTCTCAACTCTTGAACTGTCACTGGATTTCTTCCTACAGCCTACTTTTGCTCGGCTTCCGTATTCAGCTGAAGTCACTGCATGAATCCTGGCCTAGTTCTAAACACTGTTCTTTAGATGCTGGTAAGTTATTGGCGTGGTGTAAGTAAGGGGCGTGGTGGCTCAGCGGGTAAGACGCCAGGCTTGTTGATCGGAAGATTGCAAGTTCGGAGGTTCGAATCCCTAGCCCAGCGTGACGGAGTGAGCTCCCGCACTCGCCCCAGCTCTTGCCAACCTAGCAATTTGAAAACATGCAAATGCAAGTAGATTAATAGTTACCACTTCGGTGGGTAGGTAACAGCGTTCCACGCGCGTCATGCAGCCACATGACCGTGGAAGCGTCTTCGGACAGCGCTTGCTCTTCGGCTAACAAACGGAGATGAGCAGCGGCCCCTAGAGTCGGACACGACTGCACAAATGTGCGGGGGGAACCTTTACCTTTTTAAAGTTATTGGCTGTTTGTATTTCTATTCTTGTTCCAAGCTTGATCGCTCAGCTGCTTAAGGAACAAACAGAAGGGCCATGTACTGCTACTACATAGGGGAACTGGTTCTTTTTCAAGACTTAAGTCTGCAATCCTATGTGCACTTGCCTGGAATAATCCTCCTGAACACAGCAGGCCTAACCTGCTGAATTTGAACATACTGTATAGGATTGTGCTCTAATGCCAGCCACCTGTGTTTCTGCCTGTTCAATTTAAATATGTTTCAATTCAAATACACAATGAAACAGCATAAACCTCACTAGGAAATCACCCTGGCGGCAGCCGCCCTGAATCTTTCTCTTGCTTAAGGATGTTAAAAACCTTCAGTCTGAACATTTTATTACCCAAATATTTTGAATTTTTCCTGGAGCACAGTGAATTTTGTCGAAGCTATCACATTCAGGATGTGTACACTCCTCAATAATTATTTGCTCAACAGGCAGCTCAGGTGATGACTCCTCTCCAATTCTCTGCTAGTCTCGGCTAGCAGTTCCCAGAGTTCAATTCCCCAATTTTGGACTACATATCCCATCATCTTTGATCACTAGTTGTGCTGGCTGGAGATGAAGGAAACTATGCCATCATCATTTACTGGTTCTGCATCGGGTTGCAGTGCCCTTGGTAGGAACAGGGACACAGGGAGTATTGGAGATTTATTTTTGTCACTAGAGGCCCAAAGGTAGGTTGAATTTTCATAGACTGGCATAGCTTAGTCCTGGTCATCTATGCACGGATCATCTCACAGATGGACCACTGCAGGGATGCAAAACGTGCAGTCTGCTAGCATTCCTGGATGGCCCCTGGAACCTCTGGATTAGGTGGAGCACCGTACTTGGACACTCTCTTTGCATTGGGAGATTTTGCTCAGTGGGATGTCTTGCTACTCAGAGATGACGCCTGTGTGTTGAAAGCTCTGCACTGTTGACGATGAGTCACTAAGCCAAGTTCAACATGCTCCTGTGGTTTACAAGGACCTAAACAACTTAGGACCAGATGATCTGAAAATTGCCTTCACCAAATGCCTGACCTCTTGTGCTGTGAGCTGCTGATACTCATTTAACAGTGATGCAGAAGTGAAAGATGAGTGGCTTCTAGCATGGACTGCTTCTGCCAGCAAAGATGTATTTGTTCTTGAAGGCAGCTTCCTACTTATGGAATAGCCTGCCCCCCCACACCCCATGGCCTTCCTGAACCTAGTAAAACTGTAGAGCTATATATGCCTATATGTATAGATATTATCATCTTTGCTTATCTTTTGAGGTTTATTTATTTATTTTATTTTTATCCCGCCTTTATTATTTTTATAAATAACTCAAGGCGGCGAACATACCCAATACTCCTTCCTCCTCCTATTTTCCCCACAACAATACTGTAAACTGCTTTGACATTTTTTATAAAACAAGACGGTTTATAAATGTCTTAATGAAATAGATACATCATCCAGAAATTCAAGGTTCGGAATCCTTGCCGTGAGTAGACCAGCAAGTCCTCTCCTTCCAATTTTTTAAATCTGAAGGGAAGCATTTTGAAGAATTGAGAATGGCATGAGGCTTCCCCTTTCCCATCAACTTTCACAAGGGCCTGGCTGGGATCCTGGCTGGGATCTAGAGATCATGGAGTTCTTGGTGCTCTTTGAGCTTGTTTGTTGCTTGCAGACATTTCATTACCCAACCAGCACACTGATGATGTTACCTAGCCAGGTAATGAAATGTCTGCAAGAAAACAACCAAGCTCAGAGAGCCTCAAGGACTCCACAGTTCAACCCTGAGCTGCATATATTCTCTTCTATGGGCTCCAGAGATCGATATATAAAATATCCTTGGAGAATCTCTTGATCTTCAGTGATGACTTTGCCTTCAAGGCCTGGTGACTGAAAAAGAGAATCCGAAAAGCCTTTGTGTATTGCATTTTAGATCCCTTCCTCCACCCTGGTTCATAAGACTGCCATGATATCTGAGATCAGATAAACTATGGTTATTGTTTAATACAGCTCACTTCATTCACACAAAGGTCACTGCCAACTATCTTTTGTCTCCAAACTAGAATAGGAAATGATGGCTTGAAGGGGTTTTTAGTTCTGAAACAAACACGAATTAGTGATAACCAGAAATTGCTGCAAATCGGAGAACAAGAACTGGGGGAGAGAACAGGGATATGGAGAAGAGAACAAGAATGTCAGAGCTTTCAGGAAACTGTGGTTCTCCAGAACTGCTGAGGGAGCAGCTAACATGACCAATGATGAGCACTGGAATTCCCAGGGAGCCTAAGCAAAATTAATGGCAGCCACTGGAACTCTCAGCCATGGAAGGCTTGGCATGACAATCTCTACTGAAGTCAAATATGCCAACCCTGCCTGAAGCACAGTCACAAAGAGCCCACTGGAGTAGGCAGCTATATTAAATCATCATCACCATCACCACCACCATCATCATCATCATCATCATCATCATCATCCATGAGGTTTCTGAACTGCTGATATTCAAGGTGATTTTGGTTGGCTGATACCTATCCTTTACAGAAAGGCCTTTTGAAGACAAATCAGCCCTTCCTTCCACAGGATAGCTTTCTAGTTTCACTAGAAAACATCCCAGGACACTACCATTTGAGTGTTTACTGTATACATTTTAAGCAATTTATCATATTATGTTAGATCCATTTAAAATACTGTTGTTTCCTATTGTTGTTGTTCAGTCATTTAGTCGTGTCCGACTCTTCGTGACCTCATGGACCATAACACGCCAGGCCTTCCTGTCCTCCACTGTCTCCTGGAGTTTGTTTCCTATAGATCCAACTAATTAGCATTATATGATGCACTGTACTGTATATACTATAGTTTTACAATCAGCTTTAACTGGAAGCCAGATCTCCATTATCACTAAAGCAATTCTTATTATCAGGAATACCTAATTGTATATGGGAATGCAATTTAAACCTATTAAAATAGTTTGCAAAAGTGTGCAAAGGAAAAAAAAAGTTTAACTTTTGTGTACTGATTGAAGGGGAAATGCTCTGAAGAAAGTCCTGAAGCTGCAATAAAAGGAAAATCAAGGGAAACAAATGCTAAAATGCATTATTGTGAGAGCCTTTGAGACAAAATGTTCTGCTCCAAGAAACAGATTACACTTCCATCTCTCTTGAGCACAAATATCCAAAGGCATATTTGAAACAATGAAAGAAAAAAAGCACCTTCCCTATTTGTGGCATTTTTTAAATAAAAGCTAATGGATGATATATACATAGTTACTCAAATTCATAGTTGCTCACTGGAGTTTTTTTTAAAATGTATCTTATACTGCGTTATAAAAAGACAAAATGCCTGGTAGGGATAAAGGCTGATATAATATATTTGTAAAGCTCATATTTAAATGCAATAACTTTAGGGAACTTTCCAGAGTATTACAAAGGCCAATAAACACAACAAAAGGGAGTGCCTGAAACTCTTGTTTCTCAAGTATAAAATATTAAGAACTAGCCCTAGGGATGAATGGAAATTGCATGCTTCTCCGAATGCTCTGAAAGAGACAGGCGTATTTGTATGTGTCTTCTGTGCCCACAGTGGATACAGATGTGACCACTGCAGGCTGGTAGCTAGTGAGTCAGCACAAGCCACTCCAACCTTATTCCATTTGAAGTTTGAAATTTGAAGATTTGACTGGTGGAAAACCTTTTCATCAGGAAGTGCCTGACATCTGGAAAGTGAAAAAACAGCACTAAAAAACAAAACTGTCCATGCAGAGGTAAAAGAACATGCAATTCACCCTGAATGAGGAAAAAAAATACTGCTTGTGATGCAAACTGTTAAAATCACTAAATGCGATGCACACGGTTAAAATGGGGCCAAACTGCAAGCTCGTTCCAAGGCAGGGTGCAGAAAAAAGAATATCTTACTAACTCTCTGAGAGGTTTCAATTTTCATCAAGTACCTTTGAATGTCAAGCTCTGAATGGAGGGAGACCAACATGCACTGTAAAGCCTGTGGATCAGAAACAGGGGGAAGGAAAGGGAACAGGAGGCAAGAGGAAGAGAGACAAAGTAATTAAAATAAATAAAACAAAGCAAAAATGGAATGTAAGATATGTACGGAGCAGAAGAATAAGACAATAAAAGAGGAACTATCTGAAAAAGGACCTAAATCCCCCCTCCCCCAAGTTAAATTAAATGTTTAAATAGGAGGCAGAGTTCTGCTTATTATCACAATTTTGGAAGTATGGCTGAAGTCCACAGGCTACCCAATTCCTTTCAGTTTCTCTTCTCCAAAATTCCTGCCCTAGCTCTGGACAAAACCAATATATAAATTAAAATTACCTGTTTCTTTTATTTATGTAAATCAGGAGTATCTGCAGATGGTGGTCCAGAAAGTCAAGATGGTGGCTATGATGTGGGAATTGAAGCTCCATCTGTTTTTTTTATGTGCACATAACCAACTAAAGAACAGGCGGAGCTTCACCCTGACTGCCATGGCTGACATCCTGACTTTTGAGGCCATATCCTGAGGCCACCCCTGATCCAATTGCTCCTATCAAGTCTCTTCGTATCCTGCTTCTCTCTTATCATTAAAGAGCATGTGCAGGGAGGAAAAGAACAAGAATGACGGAAAGAAATGATTTCTTTAAAAAAAGAATGAAAAAGTGTGTTGGTGTTCAATGCCTGCAATATGAGCATCTACAATTTTTGTGTGTGTGTGTGTCTTCGAGTCAGTCTTGACTCCTGGCGACTGCCTGGACTAGTCCCTGCAGTTTTCTTGGCAAGATTTTTGGAAGTGGTTTGCCATTGCCTTCTTCCTAGGGCTGAGAGTGAGTGACTGGCCCAAGGTCACCCAGCTGGCTTTGTGACTAAGATGGGACTAGAACTCTCAGTCTCCTGGTTTGCCATTGCCTTCTTACTAGGGCTGAGAGTGAGTGACTGGCCCAAGGTCACCCAGCTGGCTTTGTGACTAAGGCGGGACTAGAACTCTCAGTCTCCTGGTTTCTAGCCTGGTGCCTTAACCACTGCACCAAACTGGCTCTCAGAAGTAGCAAGGTGCTACATATAAATAACATTTTCTAGGTACCAGGGGCATCTTCAGAGGTCAAAAAAGTCAAGATGGTAGCCACAACTGCATGATCAAAGCACCATCCCTTTTTTACATGCATTGTATGTGAGGACCATTTAAAAAGGGGCTAAAGTTTTTTTTAAAACCAAACTCTATTTATTTCCAAACGAAATTACATTAAAAAAATGAAAAATAAATAAATAAATTACTAAACTAGATGTTACATACAATGCAATACAATAAATACACCATAATACATAAAAAAGAGACCAAGAACGTAACTACAAAGACCAAGAAGGAAAAAGAAAAAAAAATAGAAAATAAGATACAGTGTGTGTGTGTGTGTGTGTGTGTGTGTGTGTGTGTGTATATATATATATATGTGTGTGTGTGTGTGTGTGTGTGTGTGTGTGTGTCTATATATATATATATATATATATATATATATATATATATATATATATATATATAGACACACACACACACATATATATATAGAATAAAAAGTGACTTCCGGCTATCCCAATTATAGATATACTTATACTTAATATAATACATACTCTTACTGTTGATTTATCAATATTCTCATTATTTCTATCCAGTAAATTCCCTATTGTGTAAAACCCATGATCATAACTTCATCTTTTTCTGTCATTAGCAGATATTCTAAAAGTGGTTGCCATAGCTCTGTAAATCTAAAAGTAGTTTTATCTCTTATCAATTCCGTTAATTTCGCCATTTGTGCCAAGTCCATTAATTTAATTATCCATTCTTGTACTGTTGGTATTTGTGGTTCCTTCCATCGTTGTGCGTAGAGTATTCTTGCAGCCATAATCATGTGTAGCAGCAAATTTCCATACTTTTTCTCCAACTCTTCCTCCATTAATCCTAATAGAAACAGTTCTGGGTTTTTTGTTATGTTTACTTTAAGAATTTTCTGAATAACATTACATATCTGTTCCCAAATTTTTTTTTGCTTTTTCACACGTCCACCATAAATGATAGAAGGTTCCTACTCCCTGTGAGCAGTTCCAACATACATTCGTTACATTTTTTAACATTTTCGATAATTTATCAGGTGTTAAGTACCATCTGTACATCATTTTCTAAAAAATTTCCTTTAAATTATAGCTCAGTGTGAATTTTAAACCTTTTGCCCACATTTTTCCCATTGATCCATCATAATATTGTATCCAAAATTACTAGCCCACTTTACCATACAGTCCTTAACTTGTTCATCCTCCAAATTAATGGTTTAAGATGCTCACAGTTTCCCAGTTGAAAGTATGGTTGAGTCTGTCCATGTGCTGTGAGATTAAGGAGTTTTCATCATGTCTTCTCACAACACATGGACAGACTCAACCATACTTTCAACTGGGAAACTGTGAGCATCTTAAACCAAGCCAAATCCAAAAACGCTAGAGATTTCCTGGAAGCTTGGCACTCAGACAAAGCAGCCATCAACAGACACCTAGAGGTAAACAACATTTACATATCATTCATAAGAGACAATAGAAAAGCCAAAAGACCAGAACACCTCCTTGCCAGCAATCAACACCCAGATATGCAAAGATTAACACCAAGATTAGCACCAGAGGAACAATCAAACAGCACAATATACCCTAATCAAGGAACTATTAACTCAGTCAATCAACCAAGTAGCAAACAACAGCCCAATCAAGGAACTCCTAAGGGGAGAACAACACCTCCACCAACACAAGCAGGACAAGCCATGGTATATAAACAGAGAGCAAGTCCCACTCCCTTTCCACACTGAAGATGTTCCCTAGTCTGGCAATGAAACGTCTGCAAGAAAACAACAATGCTCAGAGAGCACCAAGGACTCCACAGTTCAACCCTGAGCTATAAATATTCTCTCCTCTCCTCTCCTCTCCTCTCCTCTCCTCTCCTCTTTTTAGTTTAAGAACACTGTTAATGCATATGTACAGGCCTACCCATGAAACGAATATAATAATTTTGTAACTTTTGGCCTATATTTGAGCCTGAATGTGCAGGGATTCCCCGAGGCCTGAAAAATACTTCAAGGGTTCCTCCAGGGTCAAAAGGTTGAGAAAGGTTGATATAGATGTTTACTTAGAATTAATCCCGTTGCAGTTGATGGAACTTAATTCCAAGAATACATAGGACTTCCGATGATAACCAATAATTTACTTGATCAATCATCTTCTGTTCAACAGATTAGTTGT
Source organism: Charina bottae (assembly GCA_023362775.1). NCBI lineage: Eukaryota > Metazoa > Chordata > Lepidosauria > Squamata > Charinaidae > Charina > Charina bottae. Next base: position 48,699,978 of record JALMGJ010000007.1, on the reverse strand, counting down.
TAATATGACCCATAATCCAGTCCGATAACAATGCGCCCAATAACAAACCAAAACTATATTTTACCATTATAAAGCTCATCCTCCACAAAATAAAGCTTCCACTGATGAATCTTCTGATTAAAAAGTCCTTAAATTCCACAGCACGTTCTAGAGAAATTCAGAGTTGAAAGCATCCAAGAAATTAGAAATGAAATATGAACCTAATGAAAAAAACTGCCCAGATTTAAATATGAAGATGTTGACTCTGAAAAGCTTGAGGTAAGAACAATGGACATTTGGAAGCAAACAAATATTTTCTACAGATGAGGATTTTGCATTTTTATGAAAAAAAGCAATCTTTCTTATAATGCATTATGGTAGAGAAGATTTGAATTTTTCTAGGCATGAGCCAATAGCAAATGTAGCATTTTGCATATTACACAAAACCACCCAGCAAATTGACTTCCGGTGGGGACATGGCAGACTGAACAGCTGTGCCCACAGGCTCAGCAGGCAGAACTGACAACGCGGCAGTTTTTTCGGGCTCAGGCAGGTTTTTCCTGAAGCCCAGGAGTGTTTTTCCGGAAAAAGGAAAACACCTGGAATCACCCCATCTGTCCTCCGGATGGCTGCTTGCAGCCAGAAGATTGCAAACAGCGTTCGCGTTCAACTGGTAAGAGCTAGCCGGGAGGCTGGGATGTCACCGTTTCCAAGCCACGCTGTAGCCTTAAAGGGACACTAAGATCGGCCACCCCATTTCTAAATCACCCAATTTACAGTATATTTCTTTTAAGTATGTGTACCTTAAGAGAGGCTTTCTACAGCAAGGAGAAGCAGGTTCTCTTGGTGCTTATCATTATTTTGGGGATCAATTTTTTTAAAAAAATTCTTTTTAAGTTTTGGACTTCGTTTTCCATCCAAATATTAAGGAGGATTGAGAGTAAATAATTGTCTCCCTGTTATTATTTTTGTACTAAATTTGAAGATATTAGTATTTTCTTACACGTTGAATCGGCTGTTTTCAACTTTCAGTTTTCTGCTTCTACTTTCCCTGGGGAACTGTCTGCATATCTCACTTTCACTTGTGTAAACACATTCCAGAATTCTTTTGTATCTTCGACTTTCACTGGTTAAGCTCCTAGGGGGTGCCATAATCTACTGCATGAGACATGGAGGATTTTAAACAGACATTCTCTGACTTCCACCAAGATTTTAAACAGATTCTTTCTGATTCCTACCAAGTTTTTATGCAAGGCATTCAGGGCATTGTGGAAAACATGAGGTCTAAAATGTGTCATCTGGTTGGGGATGTCATGGATGAAACTGAGGAATTTAACAGCGACAGAAATGTCTCTTCTAAGAGTGAGATCGGGACTTCTGTTGAAATGCTGGATGAAGATCGGATAGTCAAGTTGAAGAAGTTAAAGGGAGAGATCGAGTTGCAAGACATAAGTGAAATTGATCTTCTGATGGAACGTCATGGAAAAGAAGGGGTTATTATGTATGGGAGGAAGAAAAGTTGGAGTTTTTGAGGGGGGCAGTGGGGCTGTTCAATTTTCTTAAGAAAAAAGCTCTGTGTGCATTGGGGGGGTATGTAAATGCTCTGGTTTATTTTGAAGTGGGATAAGGGTTTAAGAATATTTATCTGGATTGCTTTTAGGGTTTGGCTGATTTCATTTATCTTTAACTATTTAGATTAAGATTATTAAGGTATAATACAAATAATAAATGTCTGGTTTTGGGTTTAACATGATTAAGATTATTAAAACTATTGTATTATCAAGTATTACTCCAGGACAGGGGTCGGCAAACTTTTTATGCCGGGAGCCATTTTGGCATGCTCGTGCACATTTTGAAATGCTCGAGAGCTAGGGGGCGGGGTTTGTGGGCAGGGGCCAATCGCATGGAAGGGGGCGGGGTTTGCGGGCGGGGGCCAATCGCGTGGAAGGGGGCGGGATTTGCGGGCAGGAGCCAATCGCGCGGAAGGGAGTGCGGTTGGCGCTGGGCTGTGAAGCTGGACGAGCCGCCGGACCTGGAGCGCTTCCGCGCGCAGCTGAGCGAGGCCCCGCGCCGGTCTTTTTGGAGCGCTTCCGCGCGCAGCTGAGCACTGGGCTGTGGAAATGCGCTCCAAAAAGACCGGTGCAGGGCCTCACTCAGCTGCGCGTGGAAGCGCTCCAAAAAGACCGGCGAGGGGCCTCGCTCAGCTGCGCGCGGAAGCGCTCCAAAAAGACCGGCGCGGGGCCTCGCTCAGCTGCACGCGGAAGCGCTCCAAAAAGACTGGCGCGGGGCCTCGCTCAGCTGCGCGCAGAAGCGTTCCAGGTCCGGCAGCTCGTCCAGCTTCACAGCCCAGCGCAGCTGAGCGAGGCCCCGCGCCGGTCTTTTTGGAGCGCTTCTGTGCGCAGCTGAGCGAGGCCCCGCACCGGTCTTTTTTTCGCACCTCTGGGTAGCAGGGCCAATCGGGCTTCACCTTGTTCAGCCCGCCTCTCTGCTCCCCTTTGGCGCGCGCTGATTGGTGGAGGCGTCCTTCCTTCTGAGCCTCCACCAATCAGCGTCTGTTTCCTCCCCAGGGTTCGCTCTGCTTCCGGAGACCGGCTTTCCGGATGTCGGGCGGCAGACAGAGAGAGAGAGCCAGAGCCGAGGGGCCAAAGAGCCAGATGTGGCTCGCGAGCCGCCATTTCCGACCCTTGCTCCAGGAAATAAAGCCAGACTGCTCACTTGAGGGAATGATATTAAAGGCAAAACTGAAGTACTTTGGGCACATAATGAGAAGACAGGATACCCTGGAGAAGATGCTGATGCTAGGGAAAGTGGAAGGCAAAAGGAAGAGGGGCCGACCAAGGGCAAGATGGATGGATGATATTCTGGAGGTGACAGATTCAACCATGGGGGAGCTGGGGATGGTGACGGCAGACAGGAAGCTCTGGCGTGGGCTGGTCCATGAAGTCACGAAGAGTCGGAAGCGACTGAATGAATAAACAACAAAATTATCAAGTATAATGGCAGAAAATTTATATGTTTTTTAGTTTGATCTTTATTATAGTAGACAGGAATGTATAGAATAGTAGTAGGAAGGAAATAATTAAATAAATATTATCTTTGGGGGGGAGTTGATTAAGAGGTATATGTTTTTTTCTTTTCTTTTAATATAAGGGGAGGGAGAAACTGTATTTAGTGATTTTTAAAATGTGCCAATGGAATGATTTATTAAAATAATGTGATTTTGGTTTAATATAGAGTAAGGGATTGATTATGGAAAATTGTTGTACATCCTTGCTGTTAAAAGTTGGAAGTCACCTCTGTTTGTAATTTTGAAAAATTTTCTCTTGTGTTTCTACACTATTTTAGTTTTTTTCTTTTTTTTCTTTGTAATTTTTTATTTTTCTGTAGCTTTTATCTTTGCTTGAAACTTAATAAAATTCTTATTAAAAGAAACCACCCAGCAAATCATTGCCTAAATTTATAATGGGAAAGTATGCATTAAAAAATAAATCCTGCCCTTAAGAATCTTAAGAAACCTTCAGAAGTAGAGTCCTTATTGCTAAAAAAAGAAAACCATTCAGATTTGACAGAACTATGGAGACAGAACTACCTAGGGACCCTAAGGGAAGATTTATCATCTGAAGATGTAGACATTTTTGAGAACCATTTCCTACCATTTCTTGTATTTGTTGCCTTGGATGTATATTTATCCCTCAATAGGCTGAACTGATGCATCATGCGAAGCCATAATATGGCTTGATATTCACTAAGCTTGTTATGTAAACATATGTAAAACATGACTTCCAAATCATGTTTTCTGGCTTACTGTTACTTGTGACCAGGCCACTCTAGCTGGCTCATCATACTTTAGTGCAATGTATAAAAAGAACCTTAGAGTAAAGATAGTGACTCCTTTGAGTTAGGCTTGATTCTTGATGAGTTCATGTACATGTAGGCTTTTTTTCTGGCAACAATGCAGAAATAATTTGGCATTGCCTTCCTTGGGGTTTTCTCTTCTTCCCAGTCTAACCTACAGCCCTCAAATTCCCTGGGGGTCTCCCATATAAGTACTAACCAGACTCCACGATGCTTAGCTTTTTGAGACCAACCAATTCCTTTAAATAATAATAATAAATGGGTTGAAGTTAGTGCGCCCCACCCTGAGTGATTTCAGTAGGTATTTCTCTTAGGACAAGTTCAACTCATTGCCTTTCTGGAGCCAAATCACTGCCTCTCTGTTGTGTTTTTTGTGGATAAAATACAACATGCAACTATTCCAGCCAAGAAAAAATAAGACACTTTATCATGTCATAAGGAGTGAAGCCTAGATGAAAAGCAAACTCCAGACAAAGCAAGCAAGTACTGTAGAAGTTATGATCAACTGCAGAGAGGCAAATAGAAAATCTGCAAATGGCACAGAGACAAGACCCAAACTGCTGAAGATTTGGGGCACCAAAGTAAAAGGAAATCCTTGAAACATTTAAAGTCAAGCTCCTGAGACACTCCTGACACACACACCCATTCACAGTGCACCTTCTCGAAAAGAGCCAGCCTTCACTTCCAGTTTGTTGAAACTTCCAGCCAAATGGTGGTAGCAAACAGAAATGCTGGGAGCAGAAAGGCCTTTTGCTTCCCACCTATATGGATTTACAGATTGGGCACTGAAGGCCTTTGAACAGGTTTCACATTTCTTCTGATGGCTCAAACGTTGGCACCTTATCTCTCTGTATTACCTTTCCTGCTCCATTGTCAAGAGAGGCAGACAGGGATGGACTGCTGCAGTTGAAAAAATGCAAAACCGGTTTGCTTTCACTAAATTCCCCAACTGTTCTTGCTGTTGTTTGTCTCCCCAAAATAATTACCCTTCTCCTCTGTGACATTGCAGGGAAAATTATTTCATAGCTTGGAAAATTATTCCTCCTAAGCCGATTATGACTTGTTGGAAATAAGAAACACGCAGAGATAAGCTGCAACAGAACCAAATTCATTAAAAAAAAATTAGTAAGGAGAATGTTTTGAAAATGAAGCGGGGGGGTAACAAGAATCAAAGAAGCTGTCAAAATTCAGGAGCATTTCTGGCTGTGGCATTTTCCCACTCAATGGCCTGATTAATCAAAAGGTGAGGCAGTTCTGTGAGGAAGATCAGAAATGGCAACTGTGAACTTTCTGACATAAGATGACTGTCAACTCAAATAGCAAAAAGAAATAAGCCTCTGGCCACATCGAATTGCTTCCACCCTTCCACAGCTTTATTTCCCGTCTTCTTGTTAGACTTTATTGTGACCTCCTCTGTTGGATAACTGTCTTTTCTTTTCTTTTTTTCTTTTCTTTTCTTTTCTTCTCTTCCCCCCTAAGAGTTAAAACATCTAATTAAGCATCTAAGCAAAAAAGTAACTCAGAAAGTAACTCAAATTACTTATAAATATACATACATTCTTGAGGTGTGTTAGTTTTATCTGAATAAACTTCAAGGGCAGTTCTATGATAATTTCAAACTGTTTTCCAGACACACGGTTGATTTGAGGTCAACTGTTTGATGTTTCCAATTGAAGACGTAATTTCTTGTTTTGAAATAATGGAGCTGGAGAAGTGGTGATAGTTGACCCAGATAGGCAGACCAGTTTTGCTCTTATTCTTCATTTTTTATTCTTCATATTTCTTTCATTTTCTTTCTCTCATATCAGTGAAGAGTGTGCGTTTCGATTCCACATTTCTATGAACCCATGTATACATACAGTAGCTCCCAAAGTTTTGGCTATGGCCCCGAAAGGGCCCATCCCCAAATATCCCCTGAATATGAAAGCAGGCAAAAATGGTTAAATACATGGTTTTCATTTGAATACATGGTATTCATGGAATTTAATACCCGTTAAATTATCATTACATAAATCAGAGTTTCTCTCCTAATTCGACCTCGTTGTTCATCCTGGCCCTGGCCCTTTTTGAAGTGTGGCCCTTGGAAGGTTATTCAAAGACCCTCTGCCTAAAAAAGATTATGCATCTCTAGTTCTTCATGTGATTCTACTTTCCCTTCAAGTGATAGATTGATCAGGCTTCAAGTAAAGTAACTGTAGAAAGTGTCCCATATAGACTGTTTTTGCATGAGATGATACACATTCTTTGTGCTACCTGTGAAAAGGATTAATGTGGGATCATCCATGGAAGAGATATCAAATGGACTTTCTTTCCAATTTAAGCCTTAGACCTGAGTTACATACTTATTCCAGCAAACACTATTTAATGCTCACATGTGAAAATGCTCTTAACAGACATTCCAATGCAGAAAATGAAATTAAACATGCTAATTCAACAAACCAGGTTTGAACACAGGTGGAAGTTCAGGGGATATGTTATATACAAACGTGCATTTTAAAAAACAATGTCCCTTTCTCTCTCTCTCTCTCTCTCTCTCTCTCTCTCTCTCTCTTACTCTAAAACCAAGTTTTCTCTTACACTATTTTAGAATCAAAGTTGACAGCATAATGCACAACAGATAGCATAGCAAAACCTCTTCTGGAGCCCATGAGGATGGGGAAGCATAGCTATTTTGTACCAAATCATCCAAATGACAAGGTTTATATATATATACCTTATTATTAAAGAGGCTTTCATGGCATTCCTCTCCTCTTTCAACGAGTACCTGTCATCCACTCACCAACTCCTCAGTGACGTAAGTTAACAAATGGCTTTGTACACTATACACATACACTAGTATATACTTGCCTAGAGTATAGGAGACAGACAGGAATTTGTTCATACATTCTAACTGTCTCTAGGACATTGGTGAAACAAAATTAAATGAAGTTCGATATTTGCAAAATAACACCCTTGACTGCACACTAACTGACTGACCATTTTGGACAAGATCTAGGCTATGTTAGGCTTAAGTACTGAACAATCCTATCAGAAGTAAACTCCATTATGCTTTAGGGGAGTTCCTTCCAAATAAATGTGTACAGGATTGTAGCCCACTGTTCCCATGAACTTCAGTGGCTCAGTTCACCTATCCTATGAAGCTACGGTTGTTTTAACTCTGATTATTGAACAAGCTATAGTTGCCTGGTTCACATACAATGCTGAAATATAAACCATAGTTTTAAAACTATAATGGATGGATTCACTCATCCTGCTAAGCCAAAAACAAACAAATCACTTTATGGATTGACACTAGTATAAATTAAATTTAGATTTAAATTAAGCTATGATTAACTTAGCTACAGACAATTTAGCCTATGCCTTAGTATTGACATAGTTAGGAATACAGATTAAGAAAACACAAACAAAAACCTTCCAGTCCTGGGAAGTTTATAAGAGATATTCATTCATATGTAACCCATTAAGGAAAATATGAACAGGCAACAACAGCTTCAAAAGTGGAAATGCAGGAAGCAGACTTGGATTTGAGGAGCTCCCTACATCACTGTTCAGAGATCAAACCTGGGTTTAAAACTGAAAGAAGCTGCAGCGTATAAAATTGTTTTAAATTTATAAAGTTCCTAGGATTTCTGCCTGTTGATAATAATTTGTTTTAACTATGGGCTATTTGGGAAGTTAAGCTAATTGCATTGAAAAGTGTTGCATATAGACAGACCTTTTTTTTTAGTTCTTGCATTTTTGTTATGTTACCTCCTTTTTTCCATTCAGGGTGGAAATAATCTAGAACAGGGGTCGGCAAACTTTTTTATGCCAGGAGCCATTTTGACATGCTCGAGGGCCAGGGGGCGGGGTTTGAGGGTGGGAGCCAATCGCGTGGAAGGGGGCGGGGTTTGCTGGCGGGGGCCAATCGCGTGGAAGGGGGCGGGGTTTGCGGGCAGGAGCCAATCGCGCACACTTAGGGCCTGCTGCCGCCATGCCCACCACGCCCACTGCAGTGCCTAACGCCATGCACACCATGCCCGCTGCCAACGTAGGGATTTGGAAAGTGGAGGGAGGGAATTGGGAAGCGCGCACACTGGTTCATGGGGAAGAGAGCTAGAGGAGCGGAGCGACGTTAGTTAAATAACCTGAGCCTGCGGTGTCTTGGGGAGTATGGAGGGAAGATGAAGGGGGGAAGAAGCCTTGGGAGTATAGAGAGAAGGGCTGGCGGGGTGATTTAGCCAGGGGGGTGATTTAGGCACCAGCTGGGAACAGCCACGGCTGGGGTGGTGGTGAGAAAACGGGCCCTGCTGCTCCCGGGCTCCGCCGCTCGGGACCCCCGCCTCCTGGCCAAGCGCAGCTGCTCGCCAGAACGCAGCCCCCAGGGAAGAGCGGGAGGACGAGCGCGGGGCGGCGGCGGAGCGACGGCGCAGACCCGTCCGCTCAGCGGCGCCCGGGCCACCTCTCGGGATTGGGCGCCCAGCCCGGCTGCGCTCTCTCGGCGCGGGCAGGCAGGGGAGCGCGCCCACCCGCCAGCTTTCACTTGTCGCAGCGGTTCCCTCGGTGCGTCGCTCTCTTCGACGGGGCGGGCGGGCGGCCCTCTCCCCGGGGTCCGAGTAAGCCGGACAGCCCGTGGGGCTCTCTGCCGCTCCCTTCGACGGAGGAGGGACCGGCGTGCCTTGGGAGCTGCTGCTGCTGCTGCTGCTGCTGCTGGCGGCATGTCTGGGCAAGGTGCGCGGGCGGAGCTGCCTGCCTGGCACTCGGGCGCTCCGGCTGGGGTGCAGTGGGACGGGAGCGTCGCTGGCGGCCCGTGAGGACCGGCCAGGGAAGGTGCGCGGGCGGAGCTGCCCGCCTGGCACTCGGGCGCTCTGGCTGGGGTGCAGCGGGATCGGAGCTCCGCCGGCGCGCCTTCCCTGGCCGGTCCTCGCGGGCCGCTGGCGACGCTCGCGTCCTGCTGCACCCCAGCCGGAGCGCCCGAGTGCCAGGCAGGTAGCTCCACTCGCGCGCCTCGCCCAGACATGCCGCCAGCAGCAGCAGCAGCAGCTCCCAAGGCACGTCGGTCCCTCCTCCGTCGAAGGGAGCGGCAGAGAGCCCCGCGGGCTGTGCTCGAGGTGTGGGCGGCTGCGGGTGGCCTTGGAGAGCGAGAGCGCGTAAGAGTTTGGGGGCGGGATCCAATCGCGTGGAAGGGGCGGGGGTGAGTACAGCTGCGGAAGAGCCACACTCAAGGGGCCAAAGAGCCGCATGTGGCTCGCGAGCCGCCATTTCCGACCCTTGATCTAGAACATAGCTTTCCAAACTGTGTGTCGCGACACATTAGTGTGTCGCGACAAAACCTGGAAGTGCTGATGGTGCGTTGCCGCTGCCCCTGTGGTGGCGTGTGTGGTGGTAGCGGCAGCGGCGCGCCATCAGCACTTCCAGGTTTTAGCACGACACACAAGGCCGCTGCCGCCGTGCACGCCGCCGCCGTTGGTGTGTCGCCAACGGCGGGACTTTGGAAAGCACTGATCTAGAAAGTGTGCATTTGTTAACACAGGGTACCTTCAAACAAGGATTTTGCACTAGTCCAGAACCAGCTAAGGAGATGCATGATCAAACAACTCTGGCTGTATCTATACTAGGCCAGGATGAAACCTGAAGAAAGCTCAAGCAAAGAATTTTAGATCTTGATTTACAAAGAGATAGAACCAACACTTCTCATCTCTACTAGAATAAGCTCACACACTCCCCTTTTACAATTCCCCAATACCTGTATCAATTATTAGTCCCATCTCATTGGCATGCCTGGATGCTCTCCCCTCAACTGTACTGTTGGGTAGATACAATTATATTCCTCATCCAGAACATCCATACACTTGCTCAGCCGTTGAAATTGAGACAGTAGCACACGTGCTTTTGAAATGTCCTCTCTACCACTTTTGGAGGGCAGAGTTAATCTCCCCTGTAATTATAAACTATTCAGCCTGCTCTCATATGGCGATCATGCACTACCAACTAAACGACGAAGATCAGGACGTCTGTAAAATTGTAGCTAAATTTTGTACCGTCGCTATGCCAATTAGAAGTTTTTGAACCTGATTGCTTCCCCAGGTGTATCTAGTGCAGACATGAATAGGCTTTTATTGAATGCCGTGTAATGTATTTTTTAACTTTTGTGTGTTTGGTCTATGGCTGTCTATCTTGATAAACTTAATAAACCAAATGCCAGCTAGTTTTAAGTAGAGAGTTCGGTCCCACCCCACCCCCCAGATCTGCTGCAATGTATTTGAACTGGAGCAAAGCAGTGTTTTCCAGGCCATAATGTGGCTCTGTGGAATTTGTGGGCGTGGCCTGTTTCTGGGTGGAGTCTCCCAGACCCTCCCCCCTCTATTAATATGCTATCTTCAGAGGCTTTTAAATGGAGCGAAGGAATGATAGAAAAACAGCTTGGATGCTTGCAAATGACTTCCCTTTGTACAGCTTTCTATCAGGACAGCATGGAAAATGGAGTTGCTAGCAAAGTATTTTATTTCCTTTTTTTCATGGGTTAGGAGCAGCGCACTGACTGATCAATATTTTTGCATTATCTCCTTTGTCAGCTGAAAGAACCCCTGCAAATTCTCAGAATTTCAAGGTTGGCAGAAATGGAGATGGTTCGTGGCAGAAAAACAGTGGTGGTGAAGTGTCCGCAAAGACCTCAGTGTTTGAGAAACCCTTACGCCAGTTATTGTCACAGTTACAATTGTGGAGTCCTTGGTGCTCTCTGAGCTTGGTTGTTTGCTTGTAGACGTTTCCTTACCCAACTAGGTAACATCATCAGTGCAAGGGAGTGTGCTCTTTTTATTTTCTCAGTTGGATGGCCTTTCGAAGTGTGAAAAACAGAATCACCCAGGAAAGCCAGACATATAGTAACTCCATACATAATATGGTCCTCTTCTCCTAACTGAGCAGTGCACTTCTGTACACGTCTACCCAGAACTGCTTTCAAAAGAACTTATTTCTAACCCATATGGACTTGCATGATTTTATGTAAGTGATGTCATGTTTTAAAAAGATTATTTCTGTCGGTCACTATAAAATGGATTCAACACACAATAGAAGTATAATGGCTTGATTAAAAAAAGAAACTTGAAAAGTTCTAATCATTAGCTATGCCAACAGTATCAAAAGGGCCCTGATCTAGGCACTAGGCGAATGCCCCTGGGAAAGTCTTCTAATCCAAAGATGCCACCATAACAAAAAAAGCTGTTTCCTAATATACCTAACTCAGGGCTTTCCAAAGTGCCGCTGCTGGCGACACATCAGCGGTGGTGGCGGCGGCAGCGGCGCGCGCACGGCGGCGGTGCGGGGGGGCGTGCGGCAGCGCGCGTGTGCACGGCGGCGGCGGCAGCCTCCGCTAAAACGCGTAAGCACTGATCCCGTGCTGCTGCTGCCGTGCACGCACTCACGCGCCGCCGCCGCTTCCGGGTGGTGTGGCGACACACCACGCTGTGTGAGGCGACACACTTTTATGTCGCAACACACAGTTTGGAAAGCTCTGACCTAACTAATCTTGGTTCACAGGGGAACTACAAGCAGAACTATGGATACTAAATATGATTATGGAGCAAGTTCTCATAGATGAGACATTCTTTCAGTTACTAAGATCCAAACCCATACCATTCAATGATAATAGGGAAAATATGTAACTCATAAGAGCACTGCATTTTTGCAAATACAGATAACTATTCACAAAACTTGTGACAACAGCTATATAGTTAGAGCCCTGCCTTGGGGTGGGATACGCAGGCCATGGGACAATGCTGGAAAACACACATACATTTACTGTGTAAAGTGCTGACTGTACAGCAAAATTCATGCATACATGAGAAATGGACAGGATGTGATTGTCTCTTTCTATAAAATAGAAATATCATACATTCTTGCTATTCTCCATTCTTGACCTAAATTTCTAAGGAGCTTTTGTTGCATGGCAATGTAAATGTGTTACCTACAGTAGTTCCTTCATGTTTTAGAATAGGCGATTTTTTGTCTCTGTTCTGATTGCCTCTGGTAAAAAATTCTGCAAGTTAATGGAAGCTAACTACTCACTATATAGCTTCAGAGCTTTTTTTCCCTCCCATTTGTATCCTAGAACGCACATTTCTTGCCTGCGTAAGCAGAATAAATCAATTAAAATTGTCAGTTCTCATCAAGACAGATGCTTTCCCTGGAATATCTGGAGCAGAACCACCCTTTAATCACGTTACTTTGGAGGTAGAGATATGTCATCACAAATACTAGCAGAATCGTTGTCATAGTCTATAAATGTTTAGCCCAGAAGGGAAAGGGAAATTATGTAACTAGAAAGTTTTAAAAAATGATGTTAGTATCATGGACATGCCCACAGTGTCCACAAAAACATCACCTATGGCAACTAATCACAAAATTAGATGATGATGGTGTCTGTACAACAACAGAGGCAGTTAACTTATGACACAACTGACATAACTGTGAAAATTCCCTCCATATCACATGTTCAACCAGAAAGTGGGCCAAGGGAATGAAAAGTCCATTTGTTTCCACCAGATAATCTTCTTGCAGGTCCTAAATTGATGTTAAAATTGGGATCCTATAATCGTACTGCAGTAAGTCTTGTTTTCTTGGCTCATTCACGGGAAAATATAAACAAACTAAGGCATACATTTATTCTTTCTTCTGAGAGAAGGTTCCTTTCAAACAACTGTAATCTATATTTTATTAGAAAATGTGTGTGTGTGTGTGTGTGTGTGTGTGTGTGTGTGTGAGAGAGAGAGAGAGAGAGAGAGAGAGAGAGAGAGAGAGAGAGAGAGAGAGAGAGAGATTTTGAGAACATACCAGGTTTTACCCTCCAGGGAAATTCTTTTCCAGTAGTCTTAAGCAATAAATAATCTCTCCTTGTGTTAAAACAACACTCACTGAAGTTCAGAACAGGAGCATCTGCACTTTGGAATGCTCCCTGGGGTCTCTCACAGAGAACAAAATGCTGAAGTTTGTGAGCATCGTTACAGGGGAGTTACCCATTTATAATAACTTGCTGCATCTTAGGAATCTTCTATCTGGGAGCAATTGTCATTAGAGGTTAAAGTATCGAAAACCCTGAGGTATTTGCAAAGCAAAGTTGGTTAATAATTCAACTTTTACACAACGTTTGTTAGGGGACTTGGGATTCCTGTTGGATGTCAGACACTATATAAATATATGATGATTATCACTGTATCTATAGCCATTAATCCTTCTTGTCAGTCATGCAAAATGAAGAATACCTTCCACTGAATACTCACAAGAGAGCACAAGATCGGGCAACTGAAGTAGGCTTTAAAAGTCTGTAGCTTGAATCATGTCAACTGGATTTCTCTTTTCTCAGTGGAAACGTGAATATATGGTAGTTCTAGCATAACCTTATGCATTTTCATCTCTCTGGGAAGTGGTGTCATGAGCCAAGGTTGAACCATGATTTATTGCACTTGAATGTCAAGTTAATAAAAGACAAGACTATTAATTGTTATTAACCATGGTTGCTCAGTGGAACTATATTGTGACATATTGTGACATATTGTGACAACCATATTGTGACATATTGGGCATCTCTGTTTGCTAATTTGCCAGGAGCATCTAGTTATGTGGCCACCAGTGGATGAAACAGATTTTAGTGTGATTGACTAAAATGGCATTCATCTTCTTATATAACATACTTAATAGAAATACCAGAGGGATAATCACATTAGCTTTTTATAGGAAAAACAAGAGAATAACTGGTGGCTCATTAAAGGTGAACAAATTCATTATGATGTCTTTCTTAACTTGATTGGATGCATGGTCATGCATCTTCAAACTGTAGCACTCAATCCACGTGCTGAAGAAAAGAGGCTGACAAAGCTAGACTGGTATTCAGGAGATAGCTACTATGTGGTACCTTCCAGGTATGTTGGGCCATAGCACTCATCATCCTGAGTTAGCATGACACTGAGCTAAGGAAAACATAAAGAGGTACATTATAGAAATAACAATATATTCCAAAGGTCTATAGAGGACAAGTTTCCGAGTCACACAGTAGTTAACCAAATGCACCTGAGATGCTCACAAGCAGAAGACAAGAGTGATAGCCTTCTCCCACTGTTATTTCCATTGCAGCTGGCATTTAGTCTGCTAGCTTTGATTCTGGAGATGATGTATAGTTATCAAGAATAATAGATAAAACCTACCACCCAGGATTTTTCAGGTCTCCTTTTAAAGGCATTTACCTTGGCACAGATCCTGGATACCTACGAGGCCACCCTCTTCAAACCCGTGGCATCAAGAAGAGAAGCCTGGCTAAGAGAACCCTCCCTGAGGGAATGCCCCTTATGGAGTGCAAGCCTTTTTGGCCATGACTGCCCTTCTACGGAACAGCTTACCCCAGATACATGGTCCTCCCTCACTGAAGAGACCAGCCTGGACTTCCAAACTGTCTGTCGTAAAGACCTAGCTCCTCAGAAAGCTTTGGGGCATGTGGAAGTTCCCAAGGGAGGTGCTCTCACTGGATGTTGACCGGAGTGATGCAATATTTTTAATCCTATGTTTTACATTCTGGAAGCTGCTCAGAGCCTATGGGAATTAGTAGCACAGAAACCCAAGTATGTATGTATGTAAAGCAAGCAAGTAGCCATTGCTGCACTTGATAGGAGCAAATTCCAAAGTTTAACAGAATGCATTGTTTCAGCCCAGGACAGAAATAGACATAATGCAGTGAGTTAAAAGTGCTCCATGGTACAGCATAAGCAATGATACATTTAATTCACTGGTCCTGAGTGGCAGGCTTGTCCTCACATAGATGAAACCATTTATTCTAAAATGCATTAAAAAGCAATAGTAGCTGGGCTGATTCACTATGAAAAAAGAAAGAAAGAAAATCCACAGGCAATACTTGTATTGGGATCAAGTAAAATGACACAAAAAAGATTTTGACCTCCCTAGGATTCTTCGTTAGGCAGGATGTTACATTTTCAGCAGTACCATGGTATACCCACTGGCCTCAATGGAGAAACTCCCCCATTTCTGAGGAACCATCACCCACATTCCATGACCCTGACAAAAATAATGCAGACAAATAAAGAGATTTTCTTTCAAGTGATATATTTAGCATCACTTGCAGTTTGGCTCCCAGGTATCTTATTATGTTGTAGGACCTAAAAGTATCCCAAGTATTTCATTCATCCAATCATCCATCAACAAGAAATCTGCCATCATGTGCCAACAGGGTCCTCCTGCTGTTTACGTAGCAGAAACATGCAATTGTCTACACAAGGGAATACATGGATGTGAATTTGACATCAAAAAGGGCAAACATTAAGAAACCAGCGGGAGAATATTTCAATTCTCCCTGCACCCCATGACACTTTGCTATTGACTTCAGAGTACCCAGACTTCAAAAGGAAACTACAGTATGAAATTGTATTCATCAACAACGTCCCACTGGGATTCATTTCCACTATAGGTGTGCAATTAGGTTAGCATAGCTGCAAATATCACATTATCACAGTGGCTGCTACCATGAGGGAAGGGTCCTGCTGGTCTTATCATGTATTCTTTTAGCCTCAACACAGAAATATTACAAATATTTCCACCACCCCTTCCACTGAATGATCTTCAACCCCCTTGTTATGGCTTATTCAACAAACCATAGTTAAAAACCCTAGCTTAGCCAAATGTGTGAACTCAGTCAATGTGTGATTCTTGTTGCTTTTGATATTTAGTGGGCTTGTTCTTTTTCCTCCCATGGAGAAGAAAGCCAAGACCCTAACAGTTTCTCATGATACTCATAACTTCATTCTCACAGCATTTCACAAGATATAACACTTTGGCTTTGACTGTCAAAAACAGCAGGTAGCCCAACCTTTGTCATGTTACATCCACAAACAAGCAAATAAAGGCCAAGGCTAAAACAGGAGTCACAAACAAGACAGCCACAGATGCCATCCTTTCAAAAAAAGAAAGAAAGAAAGCATGCACCAAATCTCACGAGGACACCAAATCTTGCAAGGTATCAAGGTGCATGGATGTCAGAGTGGGAAAAATGAATCCTAAAGAACTGGTATTTCTACAACAAAACAAGAATTTAGCGAGAGATAAATTAACTTAACTAGGGCTTGTTGTTGCAAGAACAGTCTTTCTATAAACTTAATATGTATACCTGCATGGGGTATTTGAAAACCCATTTAAAAAATCCAGTTACAGTATGATCCAGACTGCACAGTGGCATATCTTAAAGAAATTTTAAAAAATGATACAAATACTAGTTAAGATTTTCATACCTAAACAAACCAAACAATTAAACAATTGACATCTGATGGTAATGACACTGCATGTGTTAATGACGCAACCTACTGCAGACATATAACACAACTCTAAGTACATTTACTTAGATCTTACCTACCAGGAATTATTTCCTGGTACTGGAGGTGCATCTTTCCGGCACAATCATACACACGTCTAACAGAAAAAAGTCCCATTAAATTAAATGAATTTTTTCCCCATTAAGATGCACTCCTCTGTTTTCTAGCCTAGGAAAATGTCCCATTTGGTTTCATGGGACCTAAGTACATAGGCACATATATCATTACATTGTTAATGTACTGGGTCTTCACTTGTCAATTATTTTACAAGCCCCTGTGTTTTAAAAACAGCTTATCTGCTACCAAATGAGAATGCTTCATCTATGCTTTAAAAAGCTTGCTTTTCCGATTTTTGCAGATCAAGTGTTTTTCAGGGGACAACAGCAGAGTTAGCAGTTTCCTCCTAGTTTGCCTTTTTTCCTTCAGGCAGCTGGCAGCACTCAATTGAATCAAATGATTGGCTTGTTCTCACAACTTCCTAAGCCAAGCCACTGTGATTTATAAAACATAGTTTATGGGTGGAAGCCCATCCAATGTTTGGTTTATTGAATAAACTGTGGTTATATAACCATGGCTTAACATGTTTTAAGGCAGCTACCATGTGATGGAATTGCAAAAATCCTTACAAGAGCTGATGCATGGCTACAGATTTTAATATACATATAGAAATCATGGTATACCTATTTATTTTTGCTTTATAAACTAGGTTTCAGTGCTCTGTGTTTTATTGGAATATCTCAAGTGCTTATCTTCAGAGATTTCAATCAGTATCCAAATACAATGAAAATACTGCATCCCTGCCTGTAAACATAGGGACAGCTTCTAAAAATGCTCAAAACCTCTCACATCTATTCTGCTTAAGGGTCTGGCTCTAAAATGATAGAGCTTCATGGGATTTACTTCCAAGTAAAGGCATATTAAAGAAACCTTCAGATATGGTCATGGGGTTCTGCAGTATAGGCAGTGAAGTTATTGACAACACTTGATTCCATTTTTTAAAAAAAATAAAATAAACAGAAGGTGGCTGAATGAATGAATGAATGAATGAATGAATGAATGAATGAATGAATGAATGAATGAATGAATGAATGAATGAATGAAATGGTGATTTAATTATTCCTTGCCAGCAACAGGCAGGTCAGCCACAGCAGGCTACAGCAGCTCAGCTCTCAACTGGTAATTACCAACAGAAAACACGCCGGCTGGGTTGGCTGGCCAGCGAGAAACAAGATGTACTTTTGCAGAATCTGAACACACACAGTGATGTCACTATCTAAACCCCGCCCTGTAGCAGCATCATGATGTAGGCACATAAAGGAAGGGCTTGTGAAGTGACATTATTGCAGGGTGAGACTTGACATACTTTGTCCCGCTTTGCTATAGACACCTCTGGATATGGGCCAACTATTTAGCTCCTTCTAGGTGCAAAGTAGAGCCAGTTTGGTGTAGTGGTTTAGGCACTGGGCTAGAAACTGGGAGACTGAGTTTTAGTCCCGCCTTAGGCATGAAGCCAGCTGGGTGACCCTGGGCCAGTCACTTTCTCTCAGCCCTAGTGTCATGGTCTCCGATTCAAAGCTTCTGGGTTTTGTATCGGAGATAATGGCATGGAAAGAGTTAACAGGGGAAGAGGCTGTGCCGGCATAGTGAGACTGCTGTCTGCCAATGGTGGTTTACGTCAGACCCGGAAGTACCATCTCAGTGGCTGAACAGGGGGGTGGGATTTAGGGCCATATATCAGTGTCTGTTGCGTGCGCTTTTGTTCAGTAGCAACTTTCTTTTTGTAATTGTAGTAACTTAAAAGTAAACAGTTTTCCACGAGCATGGTGTGAGACTGGTAATTCTAACCCTGAGTTCTACGAACGTTACACCTAGGAAGGAGGCAATGGCAAACCACTTCTGAAAAACCTTGCCAAGAAAACTGCAGGGACTTCTCCAGGCACTCACCAGAAGTCAACACAGACTCAAAGGCAAAAAATAAATAAAATATGCAAAGTAGAGACCAGTAAACAGACAGTCTATTGGCCTTACCTAGATTAGGTCGACTTCCCCTCCTCCAAACCAATCTGCATTCCTCCCATAGTAACTCAAGGCAGTGGATCTTCAATAGATTAATCCCATCATCATCCCTTGGTCACTGTTAAATTCTTCGTAAGAGGTGAAATAGGTGACATTTCAATAATCACCCTCAGGGAGAAGAATGACAAGGAGCTTGTTTTGTCTTCTGTGCCAGGAGCAGCTGCAGAACTGAATCCAGAATGTACCAAGATACAATTCTGCTGTGGGACTGCATCTTGGTCACGAGGGCAGTCCCAGGAAAACAGGAGCAACTGGCAGGTATGCAATCCACATCACTTCTCTTAGTTGCCAAGGGAATACAAAAGGAAACACAAGGAGTCCTAACTGTTTAAAACAAATGCAACCCAAGTCTGAGTTCCCACACTGATTAAAAATTCTATCAATTAGTTTTTATTACACTGAGATCCCACTTTTCCTCTAGGGTAAAGGTTCATAAAGGGGCGTGGTGGCTCAGTGGGTAAGATGCCAGGCTTGTCGATCGGAAGATCGCAAGTTCGGAGGTTCGAATCCCTAGCCCTGCGTGCGGAGTGAGCTCCCGCACTAGCCCCAGCTCTTGCCAACCTAGCAATTCGAAAGCATGCAAATGCAAGTAGATGAATAGGTACCACTTTGGTGGGTAGGTAACAGCGTTCTGCACGCGCCATGCGGCCACATGACCGTGGAAGCGTATTCGGACAACGCTGGCTCTTCGGCTAACAAACAGAGATGAGCACCGGCCCCTAGAGTCGGACACGACTGCACAAATGTGCGGGGGGAACCTTTACCTTTACTTTATATCATGTGGACCAGAAAATTGGGTTATGTCATGAAAATACAGACTATGTTTGCATGCTTTGTTTGGTTTTGGTTTAATGTTTTTATGAATCCCGTCAATAAAGTACTGTACTGTATGAAAAGAAATAAGCTATCTTACATTCCATTGATTTCAATGGTCTACCACATCTGAATTCAGTTTTATAATGCTCTATTAAGGAATAATTCCATTGTATATTCAAATAACAAAACGGGATTTTGTTATAGTTTGAAGGGCAAATTTAATTAAGTGGTTACTATAGAAAGTATGAGGGGCGTGGTGGCTCAGCGGGTAAGACTCCAGGCTTGTCGATCGGAAGATCGCAAGTTCGGAGGTTCGAATCCCTAGCCCTGCGTGCGGAGTGAGCTCCCGCACTAGCTCCAGCTCTTGCCAACCTAGCAATTCGAAAGCATGCAAGTAGATGAATAGGTACCACTTTGGTGGGTAGGTAACAGTGTTCCACGCGTGACATGCAGCCACATGACCGTGGAAGCGTCTTCGGACAGCGCTGGCTCTTCGGCTAACAAACGGAGATGAGCACCGGCCCCTAGAGTCAGACACGACTGCACAAATGTGCGGGGGGAACCTTTACCTTTTTTTAAAGGTTCATAAAGGCTCTCTGGAACGAGGTTCCACCCAAGACCCGGACGGCCCCCATCCTACTGGCGCTTCAAAGGGGCCTGAAGACCTGGCTCCTTGCTCAGGCCTTTGGCGACAAGGAGTGAAGCCCCCTTGGATCGTGTGGATTTCTTTTCTTTCTTTTTGTTCCTATCTGGTTCTTGTCCTTGCCATCTTTTATTTTTTATTTTTGTTTCTTACTGGGTTTTTAAAAATGCTTTTACTTGTAAGCCACCCAGAGTCATTGGGAGTTGGGTGGCATACAAATTTAATAGACCAGGGCTTTCCAAAGTACCGCCGCTGGCGACACACCAGTGGCGGCGGCGGCGCGGCGGTGGCGCGCGTGCGCACGGCAGTGGCACAAGGGGGCGCACATGCACGACGTCGGCACGGGGGGGCGTGCGTCGGCACGCACGTGCACAGTGGCGGCGCAGGGGGGCTTCCGGGTGGTGTGGCGACACACCACGCTGTGTGTGGCGACACACTTTTGTGTCACCACACACAGTTTGGAAAGCTCTGTAATAGACAGGCAGACAGACGGACAGATAGATAGTGGCCTCAGAGTTGCAGCCTCCAAAAGACTTGGGTATTGCACACAGGGACCTCCCAAAGTTGTTGCCAACGTATGTTTAACGTAGTTGAAGGATTAAATTATTGAATATATGACCAGAGAAGAATAATGATGATTTTTGAGTTTACTTAAACGTCAATAAATGTAATCAAACTTAGCTTCTGTCTTGGCTTACTTTTTGAAGTGTGCCCCCCTGGCATGCCACTCAGTTTTCAAGAGTAGCCTTTGAATGAGAAAAAAAAATGCACATCTCCGCTGTAGGAGCTTAAGGCAGTGCCAATGTGGAAGATTTTCCAGCGTTTTATCTTCCCAACAAAAACTGGTTTGCAATAGTCCCTGGCCCAAAGTCACCCAGTGATCTCTGTGATCTTGCAGGCATTTGACCCTGGATCTCCTGGCTTCCAGTTCAAGGCCACACTAGTTGTCTATTATGGAGCGCAAAAGGGTAGCAAGGATGGCCAGACTTTTTTTTCTCCAAATGCAAATATTCAGATTAACCCATTTATCTGCATATTTGAGATTGGCTGAGTCCAATATAAGAAGGTGCAAGCCGTAGTTCTGTTCTTATGTATCTACTATTATTTAGAATATCACCTACATTTTAAAATATATTTCAGTATATTTCAGTGATTATTCAACTGAATTCCATGAGACTAAATTAGATTAAGCATTTTCTGGACCACAACCTCAGCCATGAACTCGATGTGATTTCACTTTGGAAGAATGCACTATTAATTTAATTTGTATTAGTTCCAGCAATGGATGCAATGACACTTAATTTCAGAAAGCCATTTCTTTCTACACCCCACTGGATATGAAGTTGAACTTGACTTTGTGTTTATTTTTAATAGTTTTTTTTCTCTTCTGATCACTGAAGAATTTTGCCTCCAGATCAACAAAACCCAAACCATATGTTAGCTACCAGCAGGTCTTGCTATTGGAACATAGTGGACAGAGATCACCCTAAGAACATATCGCATTCACTGCTGGTTTGAAAGTTGCTCACTATAATATACAAAGTCATTCAGTCTATTTCAGCCTTCTCTAACCAACATGGCCAAGGCTGCTGATTATCCAATATGTCTGGAGGGTTCCACCTTGGAAAAGGTTTGTCTTGCTAACTTTATGAACACACAGAAGAGCTAAGGGTCCAATCAAAAGCCTTGGTGTATCCCTTTGTGCTTTTTGAGAAATCTAATAAATAATAAAGTGCAGCTTATAATGAGCAGGTCATATCTGTCTATAAATTAGAGGTTGCGTTGAATTCCTGAAAGCTTTTACCTAAATTATAACCATTCAAGATGGTGATGTTTTATGCTGTGAAACACTCCCTATGCCTGCACAGTGACAGTTTTGCCTTAGGTCAAAACAGGATGCAAATATGGTATACAATTCATCTGCTTTTCAGCTAGGATGCTTACAAAGACAACGCTAGAGTTCCCACCATTCTCAGCGACATATGCTCTCACCTTATGTCACAGCTATAACTTCGCTTGCATAACGTAATGAACTGTAAGATGTCTACCAAGCCAGAGGCATACCAGGCTCTGTTGGATTCTGGCTGAAAACAGGGTTGCTTGGTTTAGAGAATCATCTCTCAAACTGATGGGGCCAGAGCTGAACAGCATAATCTAAAGCAGTCTTTCCCTCTAGATGTCTCTTACTTCAGACTCCAACATTTGCTGGGATGGACATGCTGACAAAAGCATGAATCTGTCAAACTTTACAGCAGCCTGACCAGGATGGCTAGAAGCTTTGGAAACTGAAATTTGACACACCTGGAAGGTTGGTGTAAGGCAAGTAAGAGATTACACTGATACAGAATCCCATTGCTCTTGAACCTTTTTCTTTCAAATGCTTTAAAACTACATGTCTTATTGGGGTCAGAAGTTCACACTCAGAATCAGACATCATTACATCAGGTGCTCCACATCACTTACATTCACATTTGTCTCAGTTGATACTTCTGCTAAAGGACCCCAATCTGCAACAGATGGAGCTGCCTTAAAGGTAAAGGTTCCTCCCGCACATTTGTGCAGTCGTGTCCGACTCTAGGGGCTGGTGCTCATCTCTGTTTGTTAGCCGAAGAGCCAGCATTGACCGAAGACGCTTCCACGGTCATGTGGCTGGCATGACACACGCAGAATGCTGTTACCTACCCACCAAAGTGGTACCTATTCATCTACTTGCATTTGCAAGCTTTCGAATTGCTAGGTTGGCAAGAGCTGGGGCGAGTGCGGGAGCTCACTCCGTCACGCGGGGCTAGGGATTCGAACCTCCAAACTTGCGATCTTCCGATCGACAAGCCTGGCGTCTTACCCGCTGAGCCACCACACCCCTTGGAGCTGCCTTAATGCATCCTAATTCCTTTCTGTCCAAAACAAGAAGATACCTGCAGTTCTGTTTTTTTGATTGTTAAAGCTTCAAGGAAGTAATGGTTTTTCATCCTTAAAAACAAAATATCCAAGATACACATGAATTATTATGACTTAATCACAAACCAGAAAAGATTTGTTGAAAACCCAATGCAGACCCATATCCTCGCCATTGCAATTAATTCTGATGAGATCAAAGGGATATACCGTCAAATCAAGGGAGCTAGTAGTAGGAATTTTTAAAAAATCTTCATGGACGTTCAGTGGCACTAGATTTTTGCAGCGCTCTTGGCAGATTTTCTCTGATAGGCCTGAATGTTGTAACCAGAATCTCCTAGAAATGGTTCCATTTTTTCCAGTAATGCGTTCTGCAAAGTTAAGAGTCTTATGAAGCAATAAAATTAAAATCAATTGTAAATGATCATATTTGATGCAGTTTTAAAGAAGCCTAATGAGATTTAATTGTCTTCCTATCTCTTCTCAGTAGCATTCAAACACCACCACCCCAGTTGTGGATTTAAAAAGAAGAAAAAGCCATTTTGAAGAGTGTTTTTCTTTAGAAAAAAAAAACATTATTGAAACCATTAAAACCACAACCTGCTAGTGGTGCCTGGCTGACAGATTACATCTTCTGCCTCCATGTCACATGAAGCATTTCCACACTGTCACTGCTCCTATTCTCCAAACAAAGCAGTTTGGCGACTTAACAACTTTGAAATGTGGACAGGAAAGAGTAAAAACTTCTTCCCCATCCCAACCTGTCACAAGTCCAGCAGTAACAAAAAATCTCCTCACCCCAATTTCACTAAAAAGGACAAATGCACACACAGTAACATAAAATAAAGGGTGTATTTTTTGTCTGGTGTCATGAAAAACGAATCAAGAAATCCAAGCAGTAATTATGAGAGGAAGCTGCAAAGCTGTCAGTATGGAAAAAAATTTAAACAAGGTAAGCAACTGCTGTAAGAAGCACAGTTTCAACCATCTTATAAATTCATTTGCATAATCTGTATTGAAAATTCAAAAAGCAAGCCAGAAATATTAACTATCATTACTTCTAGAAAAAGAAATGAACATGTATGAATTTGAAAGTGGGATAGATAAAGATCGATCCACCTATCCCCAGATTAGTACTCCTGAATAGTACTCCTGAATTTACTTAAAGGAAGACCCATATTTATACCCCCAGAAACAGGTATAAACACCAGAATCCAGAAAAGACCACATGTCTGGCCTACTTGCTTCTGAATACTGTATGCACATAAGAGAGACCACCAGACTTTCAGAAACATTTTCTGGGGACACAATATACTGTAAGTAGAAGCTGAAAAGCATTTTGGTACATACCATATAGCACATCCAATCCTCTAGATCCTCACCAAAATACTGTATGCAGAATTTTTCCCCTTTCCCCCATCTCTGAAGAATTATCTTAGGATTGTTCCTCGGGTATTTGAGAAAGTAATTCCCGACTTCAACAGACCTGGGCAACCACTTTATTTAAGGTATACAGTTGTCTGTTAACAAGAAACCAATTTCATGCTTCTTAGGTTTATTGAATACTGCAATACTATGAACATCTGCAGGCAGAGCCTCTGTAAATGCATTAATATGGAAACCATTGCATCTGCCCCACAGTCAGCATCGCAATGTGTAAAATAAAAGTCAAAACAAAATAGTAATGTTGTTTAAACACAAGAGGCTTCTAATGAGCAGGGAACATTCTGCTACATTCTCTTTGTGTAATTTGTAATAATAAATAACTTTTTAATGCCACAATGGAGTCTCCACTTAAACTTATCAAAGGCACAATGCATTCAAATGAAATATCAGGATTAATGATGCAGAATAAATATAAGATTGTTAGTATGATACAATTCTGGAAGATTTCCCCAAAAATCTATGAGTCCAATTTTGGTTCTGATAATGTCCATGGAATTAAAGCAACAATCTAAAGGTTGCAAATTGAATGTTCTTCTTTTTAATTACTTCAACTGGCTCAATTCATATATAACTGAGATGTTTTAAAACTAAGATTTTTTTTAAAAAAAACTATGGTGTGTTGAAAAGTAACAGTGGCATAGTTCACATCTAACACTAATGTAGAAATGGGCAGTTCTGAGAAAGTAGTAGTGAACAATCCCTGCAGTTTTTAGGGAAGAGAGACTTGAAGCCAAAATCTTCTCAACCCCTTTGTGTTCCATTTCTTCTTTCTCCTTTCTCTTTGCCCCTTCTGATATGTTTGCTATAGGTAGTCCTCACTTAACAACCATTCGTTTAGTGATGGTTCAGACTTACAACGGTGCTGGGAAAAACCAACTTATGGCTGGTCCTCACACTTATGACCATTGCAGCATTTCCCCTCCCACGGTCATGTGATCACAATTTGAGCGCTTGGCAACCGGTTCACATTTATGACCACTGCAGTGTCCCATGGTCACATGATCGCCATTTTCGACCTTCCTGGCCAGCTTCAGGATCACATGGTTCGCTTAACACCTGCAGTGATTCGCTTAACAATTGCCGCAAAAAAAAGGTTAAAATCAGGCTGGATTCGCTTAATGACCACTTTGCTTAGCAACCGAAATTCTGGTCCCAATTGTAGTCGTTAAGTGAGGACTACCTGTACATATAAGCTTTGCTGTCACCCTTTTTGTCTACCCTCCTTTTCCTCCTCCCGTGCAACAATACCTACTTTCTACTTATTCAAAACTCCTTCTTTCTCTCCCTCTAGCAAAGAAAAAGGTTCATATAAAGTATGTCTCTCTTCCCTAAAAACTGCAGGGATTGTTCACTGCTGCTTTCTCAGAACTGCTTAGATGCTATTTCCCCAGTGAAAGCTAATCCCCAAAGCTTATTACCTTCTCCTTCACTGCCATTTTCTCCTGATGTGTTTTCACCGTGTTGTTCTCAATAAAATCTAGCCTTTTTCTCTGAGGCACATGGTCACTATTTTTAAAACCGTATTTGTTCTGGAATGCATAGTTCTAAAATGCATAAAACGAGTTCCCCGTTGGGGGAGATGGGCGGTTATATAAATTTAACTAAATAAATAAATGGTCCCTAGTTAAAAGAACTCATTTGCATACCTGTCCCTACATAACACTCCCAACAAAAGTCAGTAGTGTAATCTTGAGGAGCCTTGGGGTGATAAAAAAAAAAGCTGGCTGTAATCAATTGACTACATGTTGTTTGATCTTACTTTAAGAAAACAAACCAATTTCAAGTTGTGGTTAATTATCGTAGTTTATGTCTCTATATCCAGCGCCCTCCAAATGTTTTGAAGTCCCATGCTCATCAGCCAGCACAGCCAATGGCAAGAAGCTCTAGAAGTTGCCTACAAAAAGAGAACTATAACTTAGGGCAGATTTGCCGTTGCATGCCTCCAAAAATGATACCGTATTCAGTACCCAACCACAATGCTGTAACATTATCTCCTGTAC
Organism: Charina bottae; assembly: GCA_023362775.1. Classification (NCBI taxonomy): domain Eukaryota; kingdom Metazoa; phylum Chordata; class Lepidosauria; order Squamata; family Charinaidae; genus Charina; species Charina bottae. Next base: position 48,673,921 of record JALMGJ010000007.1, on the reverse strand, counting down.
AGTTATGAACCTCCATAGAAAAAGGATACCAGGCAAGCAGGTTTAAGTTCAGCTTCAACTAGAGATACACTTTTTAAGTATGATTCAGCTACACTTGCATCCCCCTTGGCTTTCTCAAATGTGTGCATTTCTCTTTCGATTGTTCTATGCTCAAACTTACTCACGATATGTGAAGAATTACAGGCTGCCATCTTGGGACAAGGAGTAACAAAAATCAATTTGTAAACCGCCCAGAGTCCCTTGTGGGAGTTGGGCGGTGAGAAATCGAATGAATGAATGAATGAATGAATGAATAAATAAATAAATAAATAAATAAAATTTAACTGTGAAACTGCCAAACTAGAATTCATCAGGAGAGCTAACACCACTTCTCACAAATTAAGCAGAATCCAGGTTTTCTTATTGTGCTACAGGAATTATCCACCTCATCAGTGAAATAATACTGCTTTGTTAATGAATATATGGAGTTCCCAATTCTCTGCTAATTATCGCTTCTCTCCTCCCCCTCTAACAACAGGTATGTGTATACATAATGCTCCTCCCTCATGTCTATGCTCTATGCATCTGATGAAAAGGCCATCAACCACAAAAATCTGTGCAGTAATAAATGTGAATATCTTCAAAATGGCATGTTGTTCTTTGTCATGATCCATGAGATTCCTGTCCCCCTTTTCTCTTACTTAGTAATCTTGTACACCGAATGGCTATCTTTTATATTAAAAACTTTTATCTCAACTTTCATCCATTATGGAACTTAAATGGGAATACACTGGGGTATTGCAGAGACCGAGATCTGAAGGTCAAACTGTGATTTGGAAGGCATGTTGGCCTTGCCATCGCACCTGTTCTAAACATCTTAAAGCAAATAGGTATTTTGTCAGGAGTGTGAATAAACTGCAGAGCGGCATTTTCATGACCCTAGGAAAAGACGTAGCCGTTTCAAAGTGTTCTCAACAGGTGCTATGTGGGCACCAGTAGCTATTCCAAGTCACATTCTGCCCTTTGAATTTGGATCGCTGCAGAGTCCTGATGTACATGGGCCTCCAAGACTACCAGGTCTATCTAAATGGTCTTCTTCCTTTTGCCAAACTGCTTCAGGTATATGAAAACGATTGGCAGGGTTAGAAATGGAATGAAGAAGGTAGCAGAATTTTCCATTTCTGATCAATATGGTTAAATGGTTAAAATCGCAGCTCATAGGTTTCATTTCAAAACTACATATTGGCAATGGAAGCAAAAGTAGTGTATGGTTATAGCAACTGACATTTCTATGATTATCTATTCTTTACTTGATTTATGGTTTGGGGGCAACATTTTTTTTCTTGAGAGAAAGAGACTGACATTATTTTTCTTCTATGTGAAGTATGTATAATTACATCCAGATTCCACCATACTTTAGTTCAGAAATATTTTTTTGGATTTATGTTTCAACTCCAAGTTCCTTTCTCCCTTGTAAAATTTAAAAGAAAAAATAGCAACAACAACAAAAAGGAGATATTAGATATGATGGCAATTTAAAGTAGTTTCAAAGCTAAAACATATTATTTTAAACAGCACAGGCATGTTAAACATATTAAACACCATAGGCATATCCTATATTTGGAATCTCAGCCAATGGTGACAATTATTCAGGTTTACGGTGAGAGGTGTTTTTTTAAAAGGAAGTAGGGTAGGTGGAAGTAGGATTAGCCTTCCAAGCTATTTCATTCTACAATTTCTCAGGTATGCCTGGGGTATTCAGATGGATATTACAAAATAAATTGTTTCACAATGCATGGAGAATAGGTGGCTACCTAACAATACGAAGGCCTTCACTGTATTTCTGTAGTAAGTAGCTTATCACTAGAGTATTGTCACAGTGCAAAATTTCACATCCATTGATAGAGTGTTATATTACTTGAATATTAGGTCACACTTTTCCATTTGCCAACACCAAGTCCCAATACTCTAATCAATGTTAATACTAATTACATTTATAGCAATTTTTAAAAAATGGTATGATTTTATCTTGTGGCTGTCTTGCAGTTAAAATTCAGGTGCATAGATGTAAACTTATTAACCACAGCCTAGGATTTGAAATTCCGCTTTTAAAGGTTACTGTGTGTTTGTTTTCTTGCCATTTGACAACTCCATGAACACTGTCTCTATAGAAACAAAGCATCTAAATTGAAGCCATGGGATCAGAAGCCACTTCATAGCTTATTCACACCTGTAAGCCATGACTTGCTGCTACAATCAATGAGTTATGAACATTTATATGAATGAGCCATCATAGATTATCACTGCAGACATTGTCAGGCAATTTGCTAGAGTAGATATGTATGTATGTATGTAAATTTCCATTCAATCATGTCCGATTCTCGGAGACTGCCTGGACAAGTCGGCTTCAGGCAATTGTTACTAAGACTTGAGAATCCTACTGACTCTCCCAAATAACCTGATAAAGTTTTTAGATCAAAAATTCAAACCTTAGCCCCATCAAACAACAATGTAAGGAACTTATATTCTCTTGCACATGTTAGTTTACTGGTAAAGGAAGATTAGGACTTAAAAGGAATTTTGCTGTAAATGCTACTAAGGCCAAATCAAGATATTTCACTCTTAGAGGATCCACGGCTGGTACGAATAAAGCCCAGTTGGTTTTTAACTTTCCAGGGGATCATAAAAATCCTTGGCTGGGGATAGGCAGTGACTTACTTACTAAAGGCACAAAGTGGTTGAGGAGCCTCATCTATCTTTCCATATTCAACTCTTTACAAACTAGAGATTTCTTCTGCAGTACTTCCTAGAATGGTTCCTTGATCACTTCTCCTTCATTTCACTTCAGAAGATACTGTATGTCTCCCACCCAGACTATTTGTTTAAGAAGTCCATTCGGAAGTAGCAGCCATTAACCAATTAATATGCATGTGTGCATTTGCTCTAGATGGGGAAAAAACAATGGGATGAAATAGCAGCAAGAAAGATTAAAATTCTTCAAAGATAGATAGTACCAAAATAGCAATTTAGCAATGGAATATGTTGCTAGTGTTTTTTATGGATACACCTTTTTATAGGTTTCAGATCTGAGGCATCTATCACAAAGGATTTGTTATTACACAGTATATCAGCATTTGCGAGTGGAAGTTTGGAGAAGATGAGCCAGTGTTTCTCAACCTCAGCCGCTTTAAGATGTGTAGACTTCAACTCCCAGAAGCATGCTGGCTGGGGAATTCTGGGAGTTGGAGTCCGCACATTTTAAATTTGTTGAGGTTGAGAAACACTAAGAAGCCATTATGCTATTCAATGTGACTCTTTCTTCATGTATATTTGATTTGTCTTAACAGTAAGGAAAACACTGCATAGATTAAAAAGTATGTGACTACATTAAAAGTACAAAAAAGTACCTCATCTCAAATTCCATGACAGGGAGTCATGAAAAAAATCAATATTTTGCAGCATGCTATAATACAGAAGCAATTACACCATAGGCTAGATCTAGAATCTGTTAAAAGACATAATGGAAAATAAGTGAACACATAAATAACTTATACATTTGGGAATTCGTTTTTAAAAACATTGAATGGCATCAGAAACAACCAAGATTAACTGCCTATAAAGGATGTTCATAAACATGACTAGATTGTTTATCAGAGCTCACAAAATATCATCTAAACCGCAACAAATAGAAGCTTTACTGCTTTGGTCCTTCAATTTAGACTCCACTCATTCCTCAAGATTGTTGTTAAAACCACTATACTTGAACTGAATTATATTTTATCTTTCTTGGCAAAAGCATTTAGTAAGATGCTTTTAGATGATATAATGCTAGGATACCATTTACATGTACTTTAGAGCAAATGTAGATAGTGGATGTGTTCATACACATGTGAAGAACAAACCATTGCATATTACTAAAAAAATGGGTGAACCAAGCCTTGGACTCATTCATTCAGATTAGGAGGGGATCAGAAGATGCCATTTTCCATTTCAATTAATCAGAGTTATATGTGACATCTGAACCCTCGATTATGGATAGTATTAAATATGGTTTGTTGAATCAAATCAATTTCCAAATGACACGTTGAGTTGAGTTTAATCTAGATCAGAAGTGAATGTTTCTAAACTCTTTGTCAGAGAGAAGGGAGAAGATTGAGCCGCAAACCCATAGCTTGCTATGGCTCGCCAGTATAATGTCAAGTTGTGGTTCAGCATTGCTTCCAAATTGGTTTATTATCTTGGCAAAGGTGTGCTTCCAATTCTACACTTACTGAACCAGAGAAATGCAAAAGCAAGGAATTTCATCAGAGCAGCTCTGTTGGAAGAAGAGAAGTGTACCTAATTCCTCCCATGATCACAAATTCCTCCTTTCAAGTTGATCCCTCAGCCATGCAGGCTTCCTCTCAGGTTCAAGGCCCAGAAGAGGAATGCAATTAAAGATGGCTGGGGGGGCACTGATAGAAGAAGCTGGCAGGAATATTTGGAAGAATTACTTTGTACTCATTTGATTTGTTAATTTCCCAAGGTAATTCCCTCCCTTCCCAGTTTTAATATCTACTTTCACTTTTAGGATTACAAGGATTACAAAAATGTATGTGTATCCAAATCAAACTCTACAGTATAATCCTGTCATCACAAATCTATAAATTTCCCTCAATTTATCTAGTACACATACTTCCTATAGCTGAAGATAAAATATTCTTTTTTCCTTAGGGCCAGCCAGATGCTTTCAAGAGACCTACCATGATATTGCCCTCCAGAAATAGCTACTGTGATGTAGGATCCCTGAAGCTGCAAGATCTTCTTAATCACTGTGGCTAGAAATTATCAACATCAACCTATCCTCCCTGCTGGCCAACATTACATCTTTTGAAGGTGAATTCCATGTGACTCCATGAAGAACCATATTGTAGAAATTAAAATTTAACAAAGATTAGTTCCTAAGGATGGTATTTGTCAGGCACTACGGATCTACTACTCTAGTAAAGCTACATTTTCACTTTATACGTAGCATGCAAGAATATTAGAGCCAATGAAAAGAATGTTCAGCTTTTATGCCTGATGTCACAAAAGTCCACTGAAGATACCTTAACCAAGGGTCCCCCAAACTTTGGAGCACACCCTACTTCACATTGATGCTGAAAGACATATATTTTCTATAATGGTGCTTATGATAAAGGGTCATAGTTTAACAGTCAAATCTGCAAAGATTTCAGGTTCATTTCTTAGCATTCTTGGGTAAGTATTTTGCTTAAGGCCAAGCTAAAAGTAAGTAAGGTTCATGGATCAAGGACAGAGAATCAAACAAGCTGCCTAGGAGAGGCCACAGGGTTGACCTCTTGAAATGGAGGGTTTTTAAAACCAAGCTTTCTGAGGAGCATTTGCACTGTTCCCAGGCTGGTTGTGTACGAAGCCAATTATTTTTATTTTTATTTTCAATAATGCAGAGGGAAACACTGTAAATACAACTCTGCAGCTATGGTTTAGAAGACAGGCAGTTTCCAATCGGAGCCTCATCCTGTCTCCCCAGCAATCCCTCCGACCTGTGGAGTTAAGATACAAGCAACAAAATGTGCACTGTGACACTGCAATTCACATGTCATCATTTTGGTGTCATTGTGGGTAGCATCAGATGCCTATGGTTATCTGGCAACTACACAATTCTAATGAAAATTCTAATGAAATTCTGATGAAAAATTAATGCCCCCAAATTAAATTTCACGTAAGGGAAACAGTGTTTCAAAAGACAACTTAAACTATCCCCTTTGTTAAATTATTTTAACAGTCCTCCACAAAGCTTTTGAAAGTCATTAAAATACAGAATTGCACCAATCCATGCATCATGTATTTACAGTATTCTATGGCAATGAATCAAATAACCTTCAGGAATGCATTTTTTAGCTGAAAGAGCTATATATGGACAGCAGATTAAGGAAGGTAGAATTATTTGGAGAAACTGAAGTCCTAATTAGCAAACATATGTTCAGCAGAAAATAATGAATATATATTTTGTCTTTCAATGAATCTTCGGGCTTTTTAAAAATGTACAGTACTGGGCACTGAACCAAATTTGCAGGGCAAAAGACTCCATAAATAGCCATATTATACAAATTCTTCCTAAGGCACTCCATTTATAATAATTTATAGTTCTAGCCATTTCTAGACTACACAGTGCCTATGGACATATATGCTTGGCAAATTCAGGCTTCAGACATGTAAAGTAAACACATTTGAGGATACTTTGCTATGATAGTTTCTAAAAATAAAAAAGGCCACACAGTCAGTGGTTCTCTTCTGCAAGGCTGAACGGAGAAAGTAATTTAATAACTATATTATTAACCAACAGTTAACATGTAAAATGAGTTTAAGCATGGTGGGCACAAGGGAGGAAAGCAGGATGCGAAAAATACAGGGATTGCAGATTGGTCAGGCAGAGGCTCAACTAAACATGGTCTCTATAATGGTGATACAAGATTTTAGATCTATTGTTTTGTAGGTCTTAGTCCAGGCCAGCTCAAGTTGTAGAGGAGAAAGGGCCACACTGATAAATTAAAAATAATCGTAGGCCACAAAGGCATAGTTGGCACAAATCGGCTGTTCAGCGGCTAGTGGCATGGTTGCAGTGGTGCAACTGGCAGTTTCGGGGAGTGCTGAAGTGCTCGGCACTGCATCTTCCAAGGCGGTGGTGACATTTGGCAGTAGTGGATTGCATTTTCAAAAAAAGCTGGTGGGCCACACAACACATGGGCCATATGCTGTACAGGCCTGCCTTAGTGAAAAACTCTCTGCCGAACCTTGACCATGGTTTAACTGGACCTAATGTAAGTTTCAGTGATACCTGTTGTTGTTTTTTTTAATTGATTCAATCGTGTCCAATTCTCAGAGACTGCCTGGACAAGTCCCTGCAGTTTTCTTGATTTTCGGAAGTGGTTTGCCATTGGCTCCTTCCTAGGGCTGAGAGTGTGACTGGCCCAAGGTCACCCAGCTGGCTTTGTGCCTAAGGCGGGACTAGAACTCTCAGTCTCCTGGTTTGCCATTGGCTCCTTCCTAGGGCTGAGTGAGTGACTGGCCCAAGGTCACCCAGCTGGCTTTGTGCCTAAGGCGGGACTAGAACTCTCAGTCTCCTGGTTTGCCATTGGCTCCTTCCTAGGGCTGAGAGACAGCGATTGGCCCAAGGTCACCTAGCCGGCTTTCATGCCTAAGGCGGGACTAGAACTCACAATCTCCCGGTTTCTAGCCCGGTGCCTTAACCACTACACCAAACTGGTTCTGTTTACTTTTTATTTACTTACTTATATGTTGCTCCAGTCAGAATATGACTCTGAGCTGCTTGCATACTAAGTAACTAATTAATCCTAGTAAATTAGGAGTTGGCAATACTTTTGGGAAGTTCTGGACTTCAATCACCATCCATCTCAGCCAGCATAGTGTATGGCAAGGACTGTGGGAACTGTTGTAATCTAGCAATCTGAAGGCACTAAGTTGCTTACTGCACTTTTGGTATAGATACTAGAAACTTGCCCTCCCTTTGTCCCTCATCTAGTTAAAGAGGAAAACAATCCACACCAGATGAAAAATTCACTTGGATTCCATCTCATTTGTCAAAGTAAGTTGATTGCACAATTAGAACTTTATCTGGTCTGTGTAGGTTAGAACTGTGTTTCATTGCAATTCATCTTCGTAACCTCGTTCCTTTTGTTGTTCTTCAAATCACCATCATTAAAAGGAACTCTCTTTGTAAACAGAGCTCAAGGCAGCCCACAGGTGGTTTATTAGAAGTCTGTTTGAAGCCAACTTGTCAGTGCGAAGTTGTTTTGAAAACTGAATTTGATGCTCTTGATATTTTAATAGCTTCAGCCGAGGAAAGAAGTTGTCTCTGAAGCATTCCTTCCAAGCAGTTGCTATGTGAGAGCTTCTTGAATCTGTCCAAACTGACAGGATTCTGACAAGGTGCAACACTGCTAAAATGTATGAATCAGTGACTTTGGCACAGCTGTAGCGAATGACAGAACTGTAGCACTCTAAAGCACATCTGTCTGAAGCCAGAGTTATCCAGCATCTTTACTGCAGCTGTAGCCCTGCAATACATAAAGATGCTGGAGTACTATGGAAAACAGCTGTGTTTACAGGAATGGGGGATCAGAGGGCTTCCAAATGTTCCTGAACCAAACTCTCAGTAGCATATTAGAGAGAGCCAATAGTGAAGGATGCTGGAAGTTGTAGTTTAGCAAATATCCTATCTGGAAAAATCCCCACTTGCTTTAGGGACTGCTGCCTTATGTTTCTTACCTGTTCTTCTCACTCCAAATCTATAAACCAACAGATTGCAACCCCTCATCAAAAGCAACTGAGGGGAGCCTCCATGTGTTATTGAACTACAATTCCCAGCATTCCTTATTGTTGACTAGGCTGACTAAAGTTGCTAGGAGCTGGAATTTAGGAACAACTGGAAGGCCGCAAGTCCTCTGCTTCTGATCAAAGGAACAGAGGAGACCTCCTTACAGCAGGTGAACTTACCTATCCATTTGGCCCAAGACTGCCCTTAGTAGTACCAATCCTGTAAAATCAAAGACAAAGTGATCCCATCACCTGATCCTTTATCTCTATATGCTACGATTTAAATATGGGACTTTCTATCCATCACAGAGCCACTGTCATTAATGACTTTGATTTAAATGACTACAATAACTAAATGTGAGCAAAAATAAAATAATGAATTTACTTCCAAGCGGTTATATGTGTATATAGAACCACTCACTTATTTTTTTTTGTTGTTGTTTATTCGTTCAGTCGTTTCCGACTCTTCGTGACTTCATGGACCAGTCCACGCCAGAGCTTTCTGTCGGCCGTCACCATCCCCAGCTCCCCAATGGTTGAGTCTGTCACCTCCAGAATATCATCCATCCATCTTGCCCTTGGTCGGCCCCTCTTCCTTTTGCCTTCCACTTTCCCTAGCATCAGCTTCTTCTCCAAGGTATCCTGTCTTCTCATTATGTGGCCAAAGTACTTGAGTTTTGCCTTTAATATCATTCCCTCAAGTGAGCAGTCTGGTTTTATTTCCTGGAGTATGGACTGGTTTGATCTTCTTGCAGTCCAAGGCACTCTCAGAATTTTCCTCCAACACCACAGTTCAAAAGCATCTATCTTCCTTCGCTCAGCCTTCCTTATGGTCCAGCTCTCACAGCCATAGGTTACTACGGGGAATACCATTGCTTTAACTATGCGGACCTTTGTTGTCAGTGTGATGTCTCTGCTCTTAACTATTTTATCAAGATTTGCCATTGCTCTCCTCCCAAGAAGTAGACGTCTTCTGATTTCCTGGCTGCAGTCAGCGTCTGCAGTAATCTTTGCGCCTAGAAATACAAAGTCTGTCACTGCCTCCACTTTTTCTCCCTCTATTTGCCAGTCATCAATCAAGCTCGTTGCCATAATCTTGGTTTTTTTGAGGTTTAACTGCAACCCAGCTTTTGCACTTTCTTCTTTCACCTTCGTCATAAGGCTCCTCAATTCCTCCTCGCTTTCAGCCATCTTATTTTTAATTACATGCATAATTACAGCTACCTTTAATTATATGCAGAGAGCCATCACATATAGGGCCCTTTACAGAAATAATGTATGTGAAAATGTCAATAACAGATTCCCACCCCCCAAAATTTACAAGAGAGCCAGTTTGGTGTAGTGGGCGAGGCTCCAGGCTAGAAACCAGGTGGCTCTGAGTTCTAGTCCTACCCAAGCCAGCTGAGTGACCTTGGGCCAGTCTCTCTCTCTCCGCCCTAGGAAGGAGGCAGTGGCAAACCACTTCTAAAAAACTTGCCAAGAAAACTGCGGGGACTAGCCCAGGCAGTTGCCAGGAGTCAAAAACTGACTTGAAGGCACACAAACACAAAAAAGTACAAGAACTCTCAATCACAGGGTGCTTTGCACATTAGGAGTTACAGTAAATGGCACAGAAAATATGGTGTGTTAGCTTTCTTTCTAACACAAACCTGGTGGCAAGCCCTGATCTAGTGTAGCAAAACGTGTTAAGTATATTATTAATTCATCTACTTTATGCAGTTGAGTGTTGCCTTTTAAGGTAAAGCTCTCCCATGTGGCACCACGTGCCCCCCAATTTCTCCTTTCTTAACAAAGCTTGTTACAGCCAGCTTTGACATATTACAGTGTTCGCAGACTTGGCCTTGGCCTTGCTCCTACTTCTGTATGCTGTCCCACCCTTAGAACCAGCTGCTCAGTTTATAGTGCAAAGCCCATCCTGGCAGCTAAAGAGTCAGTTTCAAGAGTTTAAAAAGTGTAGCAGACCACAGCATGATAAATACTCTGTTTAATAGGCCAGTTGGTATTCTTAGTTTCCAATTTAATGAGTTCTTCTGAACCGTTTACACCAAGACTACTATAATGAGAGTATGCACTCTCAAAGCAGCCCACACTTTATTATGCTGCCAACCCCAGAATTGTTTTAAACCAAATACATCAATGTCTGTAAAGACACAAATATTGCATTCATTTTTATCATCCCCAGCAGCCAAGGGGTCCTGTCACTATGTATATAACCGCCAGCCAATAACCCAGGCACGCGACACCCTGAAGTTAATTCATCCATTCTGTGAAGTGAAATCTGCAAAATTCAGTGTGATTGCCTGTCTGTTTGAAATCCTGAGGGAAAGCAGCAGAGGATAAATAGCTAATCTGAAACGCCACTTTTAACTCCATTCTTTTCAGGATAAGTGCTGCACAAAACTGCGTCACGGTTGTCCTGTCAAAGACTACGAGAGATGGCCTGCAAACAAAGACACGCATCAATTTTGCTAAGGGTCAAGTCGAGCCATTTATGAGCCAGATCCTCTCACCCAACCTATTTCCTCTAGATGTTTCTTTGCAAAAGGGACTTCTGCTTTGAATAGGTTGTTGGGAATTCCTTCAGTGTGCCAAAAAGCTATTGTTACCAGCTTCCGTTCAGGATTTACATCCTTAAGCATCAAACAGGTCCAAGTTAAAAAAAATATGGAGAATTTAGTTCAGGAAATGCAATGAGTTGCTGCTGCTGGAATCTTGGGGCAGCTGCCACCTAAGGCTCACTAATGGTGGGTCAGCCGCCTCAATCTGATGTGCTGAACCTCAGCTTGCATAATCCACGGCCACCAGTCACAGTACTCTGCACTTCCTTAAGCAAACTAACCAACACTAATCCAGTTATCAAAAGACTGAGCCATATACAATGCTATACAGTAGAGCAAAGCTTTCCAAACTGTGTGTTGTGGCTGCTGCTGCCTCCGAGCCCTGCCAGGATTCCGCGCAGGTCCTAGTGCCTGCCTCGTGCCTTGCTGCCTCCAAACCTGCTGTGATTCCGCGCAGGTCCTAGTGCCTGCCTTGTGCCTTGCTGCCTTCAAACCTGCCCTGCCAGGATTCTGCGCAGGTCCTAGTGCCTGCCTTGTGCCCTGCTGTAAGAGTGTGTCGCAAAATGATGCATGTCTAAAAAGTGTGTCACCAATATGAAAAGTTTGGAAAGCTCTGCAGTAGAGGATTTCCAGGAAAGGAAATATTTTTCCCTATTTGTTTTCATTTCTGCCCATTCCATTTTGATCTGCAGTATTGGCCATCTGACGAACTACAAAATTGGTGAGCACTATTCTTAGACCTTGGACTGATTCTGTCACTGAGGCTGGCTGTTGAATCCTCCTGAACAGGAAGAGAAGGACGCTTCTTTTAGCCGAGTCTTGCTTAAGAAGTAACGTCTTCCAGAGCTCTGACTCCCAGATTTTTGGGTTGTCCTTCAATCACTCTTACTGGTTTGTGTCTTCAATCAGCTAATTTGTCCTATAGCCTTCACTTGCCTTTCAATCCTGACTGGACATTTTGCCCACAGCTACTAGTTTTTAACATTTGTATCAACACAATATGTTGCCCACAACTGGCCAACATTATTTTGCCTCAGAGATAAAATACCTGAAACCTTCTACGTGGCATGGAATCAGAAATCCCAGTAGCCAATCATAATGGATACTGGGAGTTATAGTTCTGCAATATTTGGTTGGCCATTGGTGATCCTACCCAATTCTACATGACTGATTGTAGGTTTCTTGGGTATTGCGTGTTGATCTGGCAAGTCAGGGTTTGCATATGTAAAAGAGGAAAATAACATACTGTGCTGCTTTGAATGATACTGTGCTTAGTTTATTTAAAATTTAACCACATTCCATTTTTTTAAAAATTAAACCTGTTGGAGCTCCATGTTTCTTCCTGAATTCTATGCTAATTGCCAAAGGAATTTGCCTGGCACTTTTGCTGATGAACAGCTACGCTGCTGATTGGTAAAGGTGAGCCAGTACTGCTACCAAAGTATGTTCTTCATACTTTATGAAGAACCACCATAGTCACCACAAAAGGAATCCATCTTGATACCTGCCAGATAATTTTGTTCCATGCAACTTTATTTCTAATGAGAAATCCAACTGCAGTACTTACCTGGCAAGAGGGTTGGATTTTCAAACAAGGATTTCAACCGGCAAAATAGTTGGATCATGAACGATCCAACACAACTAATCCAAAACAACTGAAGTTGTTTATATCTAAGCTTAGCTCCCAACTATTTATAGTACAAGACATCCTATTGGATTTACTTCAATGAAAACTGATCTTTGTAATATACACAGATGCAGACTCATCAAACTCTTCCAGTTATATTTCTTCCAGCCTAAAAAGAAAGTAGACACCACACAATTCAATAAATAGAAATGCCCCCCTTCTTCGCATGTTCAGATGGTATTTAGTTTTTCATTAGCTTGCTTATAGACCTTTCTCTCCCTCTCTGTATGTGATCAAAGCAAGACCCATACAGCCACTGGGAAGTATCAGTTAGCTTGGGGCAGTGTTTAAATGTAAAACGCAGCTTTCCTGCATGCCTCAGGGATCCCTCTTCTTACTGAATAGGTGAGCAGAGCCTGGTGGAGATGGTGGTTCAACATATCTGCACTAAATATTGGAGAAAAGCATGTGCAAAAAAGAACTCTCAGCAGCAAAAATGGAGCAAGTGAGCTCACACTACACAGCAGAAAAAGAACATGTCAGCACAGGATTTTTTCTGGAATGCAGATACATGCACCCAACTCATGAAAAGAAAAACAGTCCTTTAATTATTGTGCTCATTCTGTTGTCCTCTTAATTTCATATAGAAATATGTCTATGAAGGTTCTCAGTCATCCAGGTGGAATTGTCTGTAGCTTGAATCATGTCAACTGGATTTCTATTTTCTTAGTGGAAACGTTTCGCTCCTTATCCAAGGAGCTTCTTCAGTCTGAGCAAAGTTGGTAAGGGAATCCTAAATATGTTCCTAGGTAGCTGTGTGACCTTACACCTGGGGCTAGGTCATGGTTATATTGAGATGTAATTTTTAAGTCCTTTTATCATCTAAAGGAGGGTCGTTAAAATCACCATGCTGCTGTTGAGCTTCTGAAATGGTCTTAATCTTCCTAGGCACAGAAGACAAAATGGGGAGGAAGATGGGGGAGAGTTTGTGCCTGAGGCCCCCACCTCTATTCAAGGAAGGATTTTCCAAGTTGGCATAAATGGATTCCTTGACCCCTCTCTCAAACCACCTATCTTCTCTGTCTAAAATGTGAACATTAATGTCCTCAAATGAGTGTCCTTTTTCTTTTAGATGAAGATAAACTGCTGACTCTGGTCCTGTGGTGTTATTTCTCCTGTGTTGGGCCATCCTCCTGTACATAGGTTGTTTGGTTTCTCCAATGGTTTGGTTTCTCCAATTTCATATAGAAATGTGCCATTCTTTCGATTCTTTTTTTTTAAAAAGTATTGTTTCCCCCCTAAAATTATTTTACAAAGTATATGATCTTGAGAATAACTCGAAGAAAGTTTGTTTTGAAAATCATGTCAGAATCTATTCAACAGGAACTCTATTCAAGTCATACTTAAATTACTCCAAACCTGCATTTTGAGAAACTGGAGTGCAACTTCCATCATCGCCAGACTGTATAGTTGGGTCAAAGTTGCATTCTGACAGCATCTGAATTTTGGGGGGCTCTAAGATGCCGATGATGAGTAGTTGCTCTAAAGATCTCTCATATAAAAAAATGCTATAAAGGGCTTATGCTGGTCTACGACTGTAATAAAGATTTGATTGATTGATTGATTGATTGATTGCTATAAAGGGCATCTATTGTTTTCTACAGGAGCACAAAACTGAAACAAAAGGATATTCAGAAAATTATTGACCAATTAATTTAGCATCTGTTCTTAGTAGTCTAGTGGAAAACATTACTCAGGATAAAATAATCAAGCTCACAGAATAAAAAGTCTTGTTGAAAGAGAATCAGCATGGCTTCCAAAAAGTTAAGCCCTGTCTGACTAAAGCTTTCTGCATTTTATGAAAGTCTCAACCAGCAAGGGGATAAAGGTATTCTGGTAAATGTCAGCAAGTCCGCTCTATTTGTGTTCTACATTCCAAACTCTCACAAAACAATTTGAATCTGACCTGAAATCATGCTTGCTTCTGCTGGCCTAAAAAATGCTGGAGCCATACAGGGAACATAAGCTAATGTTTGGGTTACCATACCTGGGCTGCAAAAATCCAAATGAACACGAGATGACTCTGACAAATAGGGTTTTTTCTCTCTCTTTGTTGCCATTTGGGTCACCTGGAATTTTGCAGCCCAGATATGGTAGCCCTAGACAATACATGCTAACTCTCTTCTCCTACTCCAGCTGACCAACTGGACAGTACAAAAAAAGGCATCTACTTAACGTCCCATCTCTCAAGTAATATAAATCCCCTCATCTCTCTTCCACATAGAAAGGATAGATGGATGGGTGGATGGATGGATGGATGGATGGATGATTTGTTCAGTCGCTTCCGACTCTTCATGACTTCATGGACCAACCCACGCCAGAGCTTCCTGTCGGCCGTCGCCACCCCCAGCTCCCCCAAGGTCGAGTCCGTCACCTCCAGAATATCATCCATCCATCTTGCCCTTGGTCGGCCCCTCTTCCTTTTGCCTTCCACTTTCCCTAGCATCAGCATCTTCTCCAGGGTATCCTGTCTTCTCATTATGTGGCCAAAGTACTTCAGTTTTGCCTTTAATATCATTCCCTCAAGTGAGCAGTCTGGCTTTATTTCCTGGAGCATGGACTGGTTTGATCTTCTTGCAGTCCAAGGCACTCTCAGAATTTTCCTCCAACACCACAGTTCAAAAGCATCTATCTTCCTTCGCTCAGCCTTCCTTATGGTCCAGCTCTCACAGCCATAGGTTACTATGGGGAATACCATTGCTTTAACTATGCAGACCTTTGTTGTCAGTGTGATGTCTCTGCTCTTAACTATTTTATCAAGATGTGTCATTGCTCTCCTCCCAAGAAGTAGGCATCTTCTGATTTCCTGGCTGCAGTCAGCGTCTGCAGTAATCTTTGCACCTAGAAATACAAAGTCTGTCATTGCCTCCACATTTTCTCCCTCTATTTGCCAGTTAGGGTTAGGGTTGGATCAATCAAGCTCTCTCTCTCTCTCTCTCTCTCTCTCTCTCTCTCTCTGTGTGTGTGTGTGTGTGTATACATATATATACACATATACTGTATATATATTTGTGACTATTAAAAACAATAGGAGGAAATTCAGTTGTAAAAAAAAAAATCATTTCCTCCAAAAGCTTCACAGGTACCTTTTTGCCATTCCTCTGCTACATATAAAAGTCCCAGTAAGTTGAGGAGGTTAAATTATAGGTGCTTTTCACTATAAATTGAACTAGATTAGCAGAAAGAGGAAATGTTTTATATAATCTCTAGAGCAATGTTTCCCAACCCAGGCAACTTCCAATTGTCTGGGCTTCAACTCCCAGAATTCACAATGGCCACACTGTTTGGGGAATTCTGGGAGTTGAAGTCCACACATCTGGAATTTGCTAAGGTTGGGAAACAGGGGTTTAGAGGAAAACTCTAAGATGGTGGAGTGACAAAGAGAAAGCAAAGCCTATGGTCATGGTTATATTGAGATGTATTTTAAGTCCTTTTATTATCTAAAGGAGGATCGTTAAGATCACCATGCTGCTGTTGAGCTTGTGAAATGGTCTTAATCTTCCTAGGCACAGAAGACAGAGCCGGGAGAAAGATGGGAGAAAGATTGTGCCTGAGGCCCCCACCTCTATTCAAGGAAGGATTTTCCAAGTTGGCATAAATGGATTCCTTGACCCCTCTCTCAAACCACCTATCTTCTCTGTCTAAAATGTGAACATTAATGTCCTCAAATGAGTGTCCTTTTTCCTTTAGATGAAGATAAACTGCTGACTCTGGTCCTGTGGTGTTACTTCTCCTGTGTTGGGCCATCCTCCTGCACAAAAGTTGTTTGGTTTCTCCAATGTAGAGTTCAGAGCACTCCTCACTGCACTGGATTGCATAAACTACTAAATTTACATAAACTAGCCCCAGGTGTAAGGTCACACAGCTACCTAGAAACATATTTAGGATTCCCTTACCAACTTTGCTCAGACTGAAGAAGCTCCTTGGATAAGGAGCGAAACGTTTCCACTGAGAAAATAGAAATCCAGTTGACATGATTCAAGCTATAGTCAATGGATAGTTTTTACAATGGTGTGATATAATTACTGGGATCCTACAAGGTCTGATTAAGGTCTGCATTATGAACTTCTTAATGAATAATTTGTAGTTAGGAGTGATCAGGGAGGTAGAGATATAGGCGATAGTTAAAATAAAAAGATAATGAACTCCAGGACAATCTGTTTAGGAATAAGATGGCATATAATTAAGCATAAAGCCATTCATACTGGCACCCCAAATCCTACTTTCCCATGTACACTGATGGGGTCTGGTAGGAAGGGGAAACTGGAGTTATAATACACAGCTCAAAGAAAATGTTGGCTGGTAGACAGCTGTTGTGAAAAAGCAAATTCCGCTTTGGATGATCAAAAGCAAAGGAATTTAAAATAAAGCTGCTTAATGGTTTGGGAATTGGAGATGCTTTGTTATGATGTTTCCATTCCTGGCTGCAGGACCACCAGCAAAGAGCGGCAATGGGAGATTTCTATTCATCCCAAAGGTGCTTGCCTTATACGGTCCAAGAACATATTCTTTCCCCCCTTCTGTTCAGCATCTACACAAGACTGTTGGGGGTGGTTATCTGGAGATCAGAAGTATGGTATCATCAATATGCGGACCACACTCAGCTTTATCTCACCATTCCACCTGAATCAGGAGAAACTGTGCAGGACTTGACAGTTCTTGGAGGAAAGCCAAGTGACTAAAACTAATTCAGATAAGATGGAGGTGAAACGGATAAGTGGTTCTCAGGTCAGGAATTTGAAAACCAGAGTGTTCTGGACAGGGTAGCACTCCTTCCACGGATACAGTCACATAGTCCGGGGACTTTCCTTGATTCCAAACTGTCACTAGATGCACAGGTGGCGCTAGTGGCTAGGAACTGGTCCCTGGAATACAGGATCCTGAACTTCTGGCATTTTCTTAGCAAGGAAACATTCTTCAGTCCATAAGGTTATGCTTCTCTTTGATCCATTGTTTTCTTATGCAAAAACATTAGGCACAAAGGAGAAGGTCTTTTAGATATATAGTATATATAAACGGTTCAATCGTATCCAATTCTCAGAGACTGCCTGGACAAGTCTCTGCAGTTTTCCTGGCAAGGTTTTTCAGAAGTGGTTTGCCATTGCCTCCTTCCTAGGGCTGAGAGAAAGTGGCTGGTCCAAGGTCACCCAGCTGGCTTTGTGCCTAAGGCGGGACTAGAGCTCATGGTCTCCCAGTTTCTAGCCTGGTGCCTTAACCACTACACCAAACTGTCTCTCTCTCTCTCACACACACACACACACACACATTCAATAACAAATATATATTTTTAATTGAATTTTTTTTTACAAAGTTAAAAGCTATAGAAAAGCAAAAAATATATATAAAAAGAAAAATGGGAAAGATAGAAGAAAAAGTGAATGACAGTATAGATCCAGGTAAAAGAAAAAAGAAATATTACTACTTCTGATCTTCTTCGCAGCAGTTACGAACATAATTAATACTGTTTCCACCCTCCCAAATTACGTATCACAGTTCCCTTCTTCCCATATACAGCCCTTTTTAATCCAGAGATCACCAGTTCATTTTTATCGATTTTCAGCAAAAAGTCCATAAAGGACAAAGAAGATATTCCTGGGCAACTGTCACAGCTGCCTCGTGAGGTGTTGAAAAAAGGTGGTCCTCTGAGTATTTTTAAGGAAGAATAAGCATGTAAGAAGCAACTGCCAGTGGCTGCCAGAGAAAACTGGCTTAATCAGGTTTAGCTTCCTGGCATCTTTCCATGTATTTTTTGCCTTTCAGCCTTGGAGAGGGGAAATCAGACAAGAGCAAACTTGAAAGGTTCTTGTCCCAAGAGAGGGAGAGAAAAACTCACCCATCTTTTCTCTTCTAACCTGTGCATGCCAAACCCATTACTAAATCCTCTAGTGATCCTTGCCATGCGGCAGTGACTCACTTGCATGAGAGACATGCACTTTGTTGCTTCTCAGCTGCTTGGATTAGAGTAAGCAACAAAGTCCATCCATTTTCGTTTGCCCCCGTCAGTTGGGATAATGCAGCCCTTGCCTCCTGGAAACCCTAAAGGGAACAAATAGATTCTCACAGCCATTACTGATTAATATGCCTACCAGTACTGCTACTGTGGAACACAGTTTATTCCAATACTTTACTTAAGATGTATAAAGGCAGTAAACACTGCCTCTTGTCTCTACTTTTTAGTGAGAGGAGAGAGAGAGAGAGATGGCAACCTTGAAGAAGGCATCTAAATACTGTCTATATCAGTGTTTCTCAACCTTGGCAAGTTTAAGATGGGTGGACTTCAACGCCCAGAATTCCACAGCCAGCATGGCTGGCTGGGGAATTCTGGGAGTTGAAGTCCATCCATCTTAAACTTGCCAAGGTTGAGACCCCTGGTCTATGTCAATACACTTCATCTATATTTCTTCTTAGTAGAACAGAGCTTTCCAAACTTTTCATGTTGGTGACACACTTTTTAGACATGCATCATTTCACGACACACTCTTACAGCAGGGCATCATTTCGCGACACACTCTTACAGCAGGGCACAAGGCAGGCACTAGGACCTGCACGGAATCACAGCAGGTTTGGAGGCAGCAAGGCACAAGGCAGGCACTAGGACCTGCGTGGAATCCTGGCAGGGCAGGTTTGGAGGCAGCCAGGCACAAGGCAGGCACTAGGACCTGTGTGGAATCCTGGCAGGGCTCGGAGGCAGCAGCAGCCGCGACACACCCAGACACTGCAGCCGACACACTAACGTGTCCCGACACACAGTTTGGAAAGCTCTGTAGTAGAATAAAGGTGGGATAGACATTTGCTAAAGAAAAGGCTATTGTTTGCTGTAAAAGGGTTCACATTCCTTTGGTTGTTGCAACAGCATCCTTAGTGAGATTTCAGGGAGTAAAAGGGAAATGGACACATCCACTACCCTCTGCTTCAAGAGTCCAAAAATGTAATCTGAGGCAGGAGGTGCTGATACACTTCCTGCGGCCTTGACACTCCTAGGGCCATACTGTTTATTGCTAGGGAAGAGAACAGCAATTTCCAGAATTCCTAGTGGGAAAATACGCCACTCCTGCGATCTCTAAGTCTCATCAATCCAAAGGCCAGATAATGTATCTTATTGCTGGGAAGGGAACACAGAGGAGGACCAGAGGGGAAGCAGTGAAGGACAGAATTCTCACAATACAGTCTAATTATAATCAGTACTTTGGATTCCAGTCACAGAATAAAGGTTGAAAAAAGTTTTGTGAAGCAGTCCAGGGCCAAAAATTGAACTCACCAAGACAGGTTTATTCTCTCTCTTTCTCCCTCTTGATGTTTTTGTGAATTAACGAAAGTGGAAGATGAATGTATTAAAGGCAAATATGCCCATTTAAATAGCACTGTACATGGGGGTGGAGGAACATCAACAACAGACAAATTGAAGACGTTATTAACCATTTCAAACTGTTATGCATACATGGTTAATATTTAGGTACACTGTAGAAACCATTAAATGTCCTTTTTAAAATCCATGTACTTTATGAAGTCATTACAACTTTGATTGTTGGTCAACTCCCTTACATTAAGCTATTTCTGGTTTCTGAACATATCTCATATTTTGGTGATCATTTTACAAGCTAAGGCAGTGGAGCGAATTTCAATGCATATTATGTGTAGGAGACCAATTATTCTTGTCATCATCAATCCTTTTAAAGGTAAATTCTATACAACCCCCTAAAATCTTTTTATGAGAATGTAAAACATTACATAATGTACACAAAACATGTTTGTATGATGGCAAATAAATTAATGTTAATCATTTATAAAAGGGGTAAGTAGTAAAGGAACAAGAAATACGCCGCAGACTAGCACTCGGTAAAGCAGCCATGAAGGCCTTGGAAAAGATATTCAAATGCCATGAAGTGTCTATACCTACAAAGATCAGAATCGTGCAAGCCATGGTATTTCCAGTGACTATATAGAAGCAAAAATTAGACTTTAAAGGAGCAGTATAGGAAGAGTATTGACGCTTTTGAACTTTGGTGTTGGAGAAGACTCCTGAAAATACCATGGACAGCCAAGAAGACAAACGGATGGATCATCAAACAAATCCAACCAGAGTTCTCACTTGAGGCACAAACAACCAGGCTCAAATTATCTTACTTCAGACACATTATGCGAAGACCCAGCTCTCTGGAAAAGATTCTAATGCTGGGAAAGGTGGAAGGAAAGTGAAGAAGAGGACAACCAGTAGCAAGGTGGATGGGCTCAGATACAGTGGCGATGAGTGCGCTGCTGGGAGACTTGAAAGAGCAGGTTAGGGACAGATTGTCATGGAGAAAATCTATCTACATGGTCGCTAGGAGTCAAAAACAACTTGATGGCACATAATCAATCAAATCAAAACTTGGTCCTCTCCAGATGTTCTGGTTTACAACTTTCCCAATTCCTTGCCACTGGACAGGCTGACTGGGGTACATGGTGTTAAAGTTCCAAACATCAGGAGGGCATCAGTTTTCTTACCCCCAGATATCTTTCTAATTTGCAAAGCATCTGATAGACCTTGGTGCATTTAAGTAGGAAAGTAAAGCAGAGAGAAAGGATAACTTCCTTATGGACATCACTAAGGGACTGTCCTTACAGTCATTCACTCTGAAGAAGCCAAGCTCACCACTCAAGACAATCCCCTTAGAGTCCACATACAGAGTGACTGGCCAAAAGGTCAAATTGCTTTAGAGAGCAGCTGTTCCAGGTGTTCAGCTAGAGGCCAGTGACGGAGGGCTTGGATTACCATCCTTCTACCTGTCCCATAAAGAACCAATATGCTTCTGCACAGAACATTCAAGCCCCAGAATGTTCCAATTAAGGTAGGATTGTGTATATTCCTTTTGAAGTTGCCATTGCAATGTTCTATGGGTAGATAAAGGAGGGCTTACATGCCAAGTTTTAAATGCCAGTTCCATTTCCCATTTGTAAAGAAAATGTAAACTCTAGGATGGGGAAAACATATACAATTATTAACACTAAGTCACTGTTCAAAATTAACTTATTAATCAATTATCCAGATAATGACAAAAGTAGTCTCACGAGTTTAATTAAATATAGCCCCAAAGGTTAGCTAGTTGCTTTTTGTTTGTTTAATTAATTTAAATGCAAGTTTCAATCAGAATACATGCATGAAGGAGCACAGTATTTTAATCATTAGCCTTAGAAACATAAAATTATACCAGTGAAAATGGTTCAAAATACATGCATGGCAATTTAGAACGGTTTCTTATAATTAGAGCAACAAATGAAGCTAAAGCCTTTTGTAGGCTTGGACATAAAGCAAAGCTCTAATGCCCAACTGAAAGTCCTGAGTAAACAAGAAAATGAAGTAGCTTGCATTTTAAATGCACAGCAATAAAAAAGTTCAAGTTTTAATGAATGGTCTCCATCATGTATCCTATTCCTCTTTCATATGATGGAGGAAAAGCTCTCCAGTAAAGAGACTTCTGTATTCTTTTTTTTTTTTTTGGTTGTAAAAAATACTTTATTATATAAAATTTACATATAACATATAACATACAACATATAACTTACATACACCTTAAAACAATTAAACAGGGTAGACTCTCCATGTGATGGAGAAGCAACATATGGAGGACAACATCACTTTGCCTGCTCAAAACATCACTGCAGGATTCAAATTTGTAGTTTATTCAATAATGTTCTAGAATAAATGAAGGAGCAAGTGCCTCTCAATTCTTCTCAGTACATTCGCTTTCCTGATCCTGTAGACAGGTCAGCAAAAAGTTCTCATCTGCCCCAATTTGCCCAACAAGTATATGTATAGGCAAAAAGGGATGGCAACTGTACTCTAATATCATTTATGAGGGATAATAGTTGGGGAAAGATCATGGAATTGCATTGTTAACTTTCAACCATCCCTTGATCCACACCAATAAGGTGTGAAGTAAACTAAAGAAACATCATCTAGAGCAGTGTTTCTCAACCTTGACAACTTTAAGATGGGTGGACTTCAACTTGCTGGCTGGGGAATTCTGGGAGTTGAAGTCCACCCATCTTAAAGTTGCCAAGGTTGAGAAACACTGATCTAGAGATTTGCATTACAAGATTACAAAGCTTTTGAGGCCTTTAATATTGGGCATTGGTTTTCATTTCTTGTTTCTGTTTCTCTAAACCTCAGACATTAATCACAAGTAGGACTGTAAATGTCCTTCTGTGCCTTTAATTATCCTTGTGACTTCCAGCCTTTTCAATCTAAACCAGTCACCACTTGTTAAAAAAAAAGAACTAGTCATGCAAGAAGGTATTGTAGCCAATCTTTCAGTACATTGAAAGAGAACCCCTACAAGCAAAAGAGATACTATGGTTTTCTTTTTCCCAAAGCAAGTTTAGTGCTGCAAAGTGTTGTATGTGTGTGTGTGTGTGTGTGTGTGTGTTAATATCCAGTAGAACATATGGCTTGAGGACCATACCTGTAATTACAGTGATTCTAGAAATAAATACATCTAAGTTAAAAGTCTGATGAAGCCAAGTTTGGGCCCAGTTGTCCATAATGAACAGATCATTATCTTGCAGGTAAAAAAAAGACTGGATTCACATTCCTCCTCCCCTATTTTCTAGCAACAGGTATCTTTTTCCATTGCACATGGACATATTTAGACAAGGAAGACTAAGGTCTATGTAAACTCCAGCCTGCCATTTCTCTATTTAGGGTTTATTTTTATACTGTTCCTCCTCCGTAAATATATTTTAATCTCAACAGACTAGACTAGACTAGACTTTTTATTATGGTCACTGACCAGAATTGGAAACAGAAACACATTAAAAATAAAAATATAATAAAAACAAAACAAGATAAAATATTACAATTGGTGGTGGGTTCATTGGTAGACCATCAGTTTGCCTAATTTCATAGACATTATAACAAAATTTAGCTACATTCAAGGAGACTGAATCATATTGATCTGGTAACAACTGTACATAAAAAAGATCAGAATTTCCCAGGTATTTTACCAGGTAAGGAGATATAAGGCAGGTCCTTGAATCCTCCTAGAGGGTACAGTGTAGCAGGACGTGAGCTGTAGTTTCAACTGCCCCTTGTCCACAGGGGCACAGTCTCAGCTCATAGGGGACTTTTTTGTATCGGCCCTCCAAAACTGTTGTGGGGAGAGGGTTGAAGTGTGCTAAAGTTAGTGTCTTCGGAATTTGGAAACAGTTATGTGGTGTAAGTATCTCGCTGGTTCATAAAAAGGGGCTTGACTGCTCAGAAAAATGTTCTTGGGTACAGCAGACCGGTCCTGTTGGGCTTCCAGGTCTTTAATACATTGTTTAAATGTGCTGAGTGCACACTCATAACTCATCGTTAGGAACGCCTCCCTGGAAAAGCCGAGATGTTGAAGTTTTTGTGAGATTGTCCTGAACCATACTGATTTATAATTGTCCTCAATAAGGAAAGAACTCAAATCTGTGGGAAAGAACAGTGAACTTCAGCCAGTGCGCTATCATGCAGGTTCATGCACCCGTTTCGACTTTAGACAGCCCAACCTCCCTCCTTAATACTACATTTGGTACGCAAGGGGCTACCACAACAGACAAGTAATCTGTCAGCTTTTAAGCTGGTAGCAAAAGAAATAAGTATAGAATCTCCAGCAATTTGCAAAGGTTGTGGAAGGCTTTACACAGTGATAATTAGAATGCATGTGGGAATGCTACAAATGTGAGTTCATTTTCATCCATGAAAAATGGAAATTTTCATAGGAAATTAATGATTTCATAGGAAACTATGTACTCAAAAATGTTTCGCCTTTTGCGGCTTTATTTCATCCAGGATGCAAAGCAGAATTTGGTCCACCAAATTCTGTCCATGCATTTGTTCCACAGTTACGGCAGGCAGGAGTGAGTCATAATGAATGTGTGGTATATATCTCACCAAGAGTTGAAGCTTGTTTCAAAGAGAACTGAGCACAGATCAGGATAAAAGCCAACATTTTAAAGCATAGGAATTCACAAACAGCATCCAATCCAGCAGAGAGGAACCCATATTTTATACAGTACAGAGTCCATGTTAGGATTTGGATCTGCTAGATGGAATTTATGTGGGGTGCTCTTAGTTCCTGCATTTCAACCAACACCATTTTAATATCAAGAAACGCAGCCCAAATGCTGAGAATATTTCCCACAGCATACCAAAAGGTCTACATTCACAGTTACAAGCCCAGATATATCAAAGAGCAATATTTGAATACAACACATTGCTTGTCCACCCACTTTTCAGCTTCATCAGATAATTCCTGGAATAGCAAAGCTCTGGCAACTACTTCAAAGAAACAGGAGCAACTCTGCATGGGGCATACGAAGAGATCTTGACAAGAGGCCAAGCAACTGGAAAAAATTTAGGGGAGAGTAAGTGTGAAAAAAGAGCTTGAGGGACACACACAATGTTATGACAATCTCAGCAAGTCCAGTCAGAATTCTAGTTTTGACTTGTAGTAGCCAAATTGTTGATGGTTCAGGATGAAATATGAACAGCAGAAATAGAGTATTCAATTTTCCTCTTCCCTTCTCACCCCTTTTTCCTTCTTTGGGTGTTTTGTCTTTTAGATTATTAGCTCCAAATAAGAGACTGCTCATTTTAATGGTACCAGGGGAATACTTTGAACTCAAAAAATTAATCCAAAATATTTGCAGAATATTACTTAGGATAATGAGTGGCACTCATGGGCACTATGACATCAATCAGACTACAAAGGTACCCTGCTCCCCCCAAACAGAATGTAATTATTTAAAAATTGTTTCATGAAAAATTGTTTCATGAAATCTCACTGGAGAACGCTGAAATTTCTTGAGATTTTGGTGATCTTAATAAGAGATGTGAAATGTCAATAGTCATTTGCAAGACCTTGGGGTTTTAATTGTTTTATTTTATTTGCATGTCCTTGTGCCCACAGGTGCAGGACTCCCATCCTTCCTTCTTCATGCTGCAAATGTCTTGACAGCATTTGTTTCTTACCCCTTATCAATCTGCCTTTGACATTAGCTGTCCCATCTGAAATGGCACCTGCCCTCTGGAACATCATCCCTCCCAAGGTGAGGTTAGCCCCAACCCTTATTTCCTTCCGGAAAGCCTTAAAAAGTGGTTTTTTCAACAAGCTTGGGGATCCCCTGGTAATAGGGAGCCCGGCTGTTGGCTGTATTATGTGTGATATTCTCCCACTTGTGGTCTTGTTTTTATCTATGTTTACTGCTTTAATTGTTTTTAATTGGTTTTGTAGTATGTTTTAATAGTAAGTTTTATTGTACACCATCCAGAGTCACTTCGTGTGAGATGGGAAGCCATATAAATTTGACAAATAAATAAATAGATAAATAGATAAATAGATAAATAGATAAATAAAATCAGTACTTCTAATAATTCTTGCTTTTATGTTTCTACTCAAATCTTAATTCGTTACACAGACTTTAACTTTTGATCACCTTATTTGATATAGTCTTGCTTTGCATTATACCACTTTGATGGTAGAACCACTGTATGTGTCTGGTGTGTATATAAAAACACAGCCAAATAGAAATACTTCATGGTTTGTTGATGGAAGTCAGAATACACACTGTTATTAGATGAACAGGGGAGTAGGAGTATAGGTTGTGTAATGCTGTGTTTCTCAACCTTGGCCACTTGAAGATGTGTGGACTTCAACTCCCAGAATTCCCCAGCCAGCATGGCTGGCTGGGGAATTCTGGGAGCTGAAGTCCACACATCTTCAAGTGGCCAAGGTTGAGAAACATTGGTGTAATGCATAACCTAAAAACTCCTCAGATTAAAATAAGGTATTTGGAGATAAGAACAGGGAAAGCTGATGCTGACCAAGTTTTCAGTCAGTGCATAAAGCCTGAGAGGTGGATAATTAGCAAAATGGAATCATCAGTTTTGAATTCTTGTGAACAACACTGTCACACTACAGCAGGGAGAAGATCCTGTGCTCCTTGAGATGTTGCTGAATAACAAACTGCAAATACCTCTATGTCCCTCACCACTGGCCATATTGGCTGGGGCTACAGTTCAACACCCTGAGGTCAGAAGTTTCCCCAGCTCTGCACAACAGGGGTGAACCCATATGAATTCATGTTCTTTGCTATTCACTAAAGAGAAGCATGAAAATTAGTTCACTCTAGAGATTGACATGTTATGGTGACTATGCAGGCATTGCTTTAAAGTACATTTGGTGCCATTTCCATACATAACCAGCTGTTCATGGGGGCACTGTACAACGCAGAGCCGACTAGATTTGATTTCATCACAAGCAAACTTTTGGCTTTGGACAACTGAAGTGGCATTGTGCTAATCATCTGCTCCAGAAGCAGACAGACAGATGTCTTATTCCAGCCTATATAACTCATTGTTGTTTGAGCAGCAGAAGCTACTTCAAGCTTCAGAGTTTCAGACAGCCCTACCTGATAAAAGCAGGGATTGAACCTATGACCTTTTGCAGTAAAGCACACATTCTTCTACTGAGCTGTGATCTCTTCACAGCTACCCAGAAAGATTTTACACATCTTACAAGTGGCAGCTCCAAGGTAGGACAGACCACCAGAGAGATGTTATAAGAGATGTTAATATGTGTTTGTGGTTATCGGCAAGAAAATTACAGGCAGTAAGTAATTCCAGGCCTTTGACCAAAAAAACAAAAACAAAACAAAACCAGACAATCTATCTTAGTACTTAAGGTTTATAAAGTGCAGGACATCAAGATTAAGTGTCCATAAAGTGATTCTGTTAGTTTAGAAGTATGGCTATAAGTCACAGGAAAGCTGGCATGTGAAAGTTCCTGATTTATGGCATCTTAAGAAGAAGCCAGTGATGCTCATGATAATAGATACTGTATGTGACCATTATCCTGCAGTTTGCCATCAGAATATTTTTACTGAGTACCTAAATGGATTTTCTTGTTTAGATAAAAAATAAACTCTCCCTCAAGTCAACCTGAACCCTTAGTGACTTCAGGGATGTATCTAAGTAGGGGTTTGGGCAAAAATATGGGAAGGCATAACATTGCCTTCTCTGGGGTTTCTTTTTATTTCTGTATCTAGTCTGTAGCCCCAGGATTTCCTGGATGTCTCCTATCCAAGTACTAAATAGACCTGGCTCGGTCCAGCTTCCTTGCTCAGACAAGGTCGACCAGCTACTGATACCATGGAGACCTAAATCCTACTAAAACCAACACATACACACAAACACACACACGGCTTGTATCTGTGGCACTGAGCTTATGAAACTCAATGAAAAGTAGATATGGGGAAACTTTAAATAAACCCTGTGGTTGCTATTCTGAAAAATATAAAGATATACAGTACATCCCCCATGATTAAAATGAAAAAGAAATAATACTGGCAAACATGCCATGCCAACACAACACTAACAACGGCAGCTTAAAATGGGCTCAGGTAGGAGTTACCAAACAGCTAGAACGTTCAGCTCCAAATTCCCTTCCTCATTCTCTCTCCCCTGCTTCATGGGGATGAAATATCATGCAGATTTCTTGGGTGGTGGAAGAGATCAGGTTCTCCACCAGCCTAATCTCTTTAGAGCAGTGTTTCTCAACCTTGGCAACTTTGAGATGTGTGGACTTCAACTCCCAGAATTCCCCCAGCCAGCATGCTATGCTGCGTTAAAGAAAGGGTTTTTTAAAAAATTTTATTGTGTTTAAGAATCCCATTATAGAATGTATGGTTAAGACAAAACTTTCTTGAATATTACTGGACAATTTTCATTCTATCTAAGAAAAGCTGCAACATTATGGATTCTCCCCAGGGCATTACAGGCCCTATATTAATTACTAAAAAAAGATCCTCAGTGTAAAGGTGCAGTGGAGTGGAGTGGAGTGAATTACCTTTGAGGACAGTATTAGGAAATTACACATACTCCTTCAAACTAGCAAGATAATTAGGTCATTTAGTGATCTGTAAATATCAACAAGCCTTTTCATTGCTGCAATTTAATATTCTACAATCAGCAGTCCTTGAAGGCAAATTTAAGAAGATCCCCTATGCAGAAAATATTCTTCTGTGTGGTTCAAGGGTCGTTGAAACCTTGACCCATGTCTTGTTATACTGCAACTTTTATAGAGATCTTAGAAATAGGGGAAACCTGACTTTTAAAACATTCCTTGAATGTCCTAATGAATTTAGGTTCAATATCTCTTATTGGCTAAAGACCCTAAAGTAATATAGACGGTGGCTAAATGTGCATTATTAGCGTGCAACACTCACGAACAAGTTGTAGTTTAGTTAAGGATAGCCATGTTTTACTACTGTGTTATAATTTGTCTCAGTCTTTTTATTGCACCGATATTTTATAGTTTGCTTTGGCCAGAAACTGATAGCCTTTCGAGGTAGTCCAAAGAAGCAGCACAACAATGAATACTAGTTCTACCTTTATTGTAAGGTTACATCAACAGAGTCTTACAAGTCTGAAAGTATTTCTCCCTCCTGTCCTTTTACTCTCTGGAACACTAGGGAGGGTCCCTTCTGAAACGTTTCTTATGCCCCCTCTGCTTCCGTGGACTGAGATACTTTTTGCATGACGGTTGTCTGGTCCGTGGCTCTTCCTCCTGTCTCTCAAGGTCATTCCAACATACCATTACAGAAACCATAAATAAAATTTGATTTGGTTTCATAATTAGATCAGCAAAGGGCATATCCGTTTATATGTACTATTGGTTATTATCAACAGTTATTTAGCCATCAGTTTTTATTGTAATATATTATCACACATATTTATTTATTTATTTTTATTTATTTTATTAAATTTATATTATTCTAGTTGAAGACAAAACTTTAATACAGTCGATTCTTGTCGGCCATACCAGGTAGACCAGACAGGAAACATGACAAGATAAACTAATTCTACTTTTTTGTAAAGCCTCATTAACAGAACCTTGCAAGTCTGAAAATACGAATCTCCCACCATCACCTTTACAGCCTGGGAACTTAGGGTGGGTCCCTTCTGAGCCTCTTTCTCCACCCACTATGCAGCTGCGGGCTGTGTCTTCTCTTATCTGACCATCCCCTAGGCAGCATCTCTTTGCCCCATCTCCCAAGGTCTTTCCCGCATACCTTTACAGCCCAAGAAGCTAGGGAGGCTCCCTCCTGAGCCTCTTGCTCTGTCCAATATCCAGCTGCGGGCTGTGTCTTCTCTTATCTGACCATCCCCTAAGCAGCATCTCTTTGCCCCGTCTCCCAAGGTCTTTCCCACATACCATTACAATTCTCGTTATTTGCGGTAGTTATGGTCTATAAAGTTGCCGCAAACACTGAATTAGCGAATACTGAACCATTTTATTTATTTATTTATAATTCAATTTATATCACCACCCCATCTCCCCTGAAGGAGACTCTTACATTGCTCCTAGGGGAAATACAGGACACTTGTTTACAGTATGAGAGCTGAAACAAGAAGGCAGAGCATCCCCTTGTTCAACTTCAGATGGGAATGCACGCATTGGGCGACTCAAAGTTTGCACCGCTCTGCACATGTCTGTGAATGACCGTGAAAGCACCGCCAGTCTTGATTTGGGGTTACAAATAACTTTTAGCAAGTAGACAAATTCACAAATACGGAATCCATGAATAATGAGGATCGACATATATTCTATTACTCTTGATCCAACATAGACATTTTTATATATTAACAGCAATACTGACCTATATTGCACAAGTATTCCATTTTGTAGGGTTTTTTTTTTTTTTGCAGATTTTACTGTTATAGTGAGTTCAAAGTTTTGTGCCAGAATTCTAATCCACCTTATTTTTCCACAGCATATATATTAAGTTGTTTATCTTGTAGGGTTTTTTTACATCAGCTTATACTGCTCAGTGATTGGAACGTTTTAAAAAATCATAACATGGCTGCCAAGGGGGATATAGCTAGTTGTAAACCCTAATTTAACAGGACATTACTTTTCACCCCCTCTAGCTCCCCTTCCGACGGAATATTCTCTACCTGAATATTCACTGAAGAAAAATGTAGCTCTGGAGAGGTGAAATGGTTGCTCAACCCCAGGAAAGCAGAAAGCGTGAGAAAGAAACTCAAAACAGCCCTGCCTTGTCCTTAAAAAGTGAAGGTTTTGGACCTTCAAGATTATGTTAATATACCCTACAACAGTGTTTCTCAAACTTGGCAACCTTAAGATGTGTAGACGTCAACTCCACACATGCTGGCTGGGGAATTCTGGGAGTTGAAGTCCATATAGTCCATATGAAGTCCAAATAGGTTCTTTTAGGTGAAATATGTTGGATATGTAAAGAATGTATATTTTATAGTAATTATGGATTTTTATTAGTATTTTAATGTTTGACTGAAATTGTGAGTTAAAGAATGTATATTTTATAAGAATGGGTATTTTATAGTAATTATGGTTTTTTATTATTATTATCATTAGTATTTTATTGCTTGAGTGAAATTGTGAGCCAACTGCAACGAAATTTCATTCTATTGTGCACTTGTATAGTGTATAGTGGGATGACAATAAAGTTATTATTCTATTCTATATGACTTAAGGTTGCCAAGTTTGAGAACACTCTCCTACAACAATAAAGGAGCATCACTGGCACGTCTGTTTCTTGACCTGGCCTTTCTTAAAGGTCTGGCAACCATTCTGGCATCACTTTGTTCTTTTTTAAAGCAGGTGACTGTACCTGCATACAAAATCTAGGTTGGGATGGCCTATCATATTCATTTCCTAAGGAAACTAATGGGGTCACAGGAGTTCAGAAAGTTTCTTGGAAGTAATATACTGGTAGATGGTGATGAGCTTTGCCACATGCTATCTTTTTACCATTTCAAATGTTAAACAAAACACACGTAAAAAACTAGGTGAGTAGGGACCAGGGGGTGTTGAAGAACCCACTGGAACCCACCTAATCCAGTGCAAATTCATTTTCAAGACGAGCTACCTTTAAAAAGGAGAGCAGAAGATACCTTCATCTTGTCTGGTAACAGTCTTCCCCGCTATGATGAGATGCATTACCATCCTAATTAACATTCTCAATTAACATTCTATATGAACACACGTAAATTTAATGCAAATTGGTATTATCTTTGCCCTCTTTTTGGTGATGCAACAAGTAACCAGCCTAAAATATGCATGGGGGATTATATGTTTCAATTAGACTCTACACTGAAGTCTATATGCAAATGAAAGTCAGCAGATTAATCTTCTCCTTGACCTACCAGCTTTGTATGTGGAAAGCAGAAGAGAACTCAGTGTAAGAACATATGCAAAGTAGCAACTATCATCCTCTACCAGATTTTTTTAGCAAGAATTGCCACAAGTTGGGCCCTTCACCTACTCTGCGGTTATACTTCATTTCTGCTGTATAGAAAAATTCCATGAGGCTGAATCTATGAAGAGAACTCCTACATTTCATTTCAGAATTGATCCAGCGCTACTTTTACAGAAGCATTTTCCACGCCATTCAGTGGGCCTCAGTTCCTAATTACATGCATGCAGGGCTGCCGCTTGAGCAATCTGTGTGCAAATATTCATATATGTTTTGCATTGTGAAATCCCCCCACTAGAATGATTAATGCACAGAAGAATAATTAGTCTACCATCAGCCTCAGTCAAGGGGAACGGAAACCACTTCCAGTAGCAACTGATTGACAGTGAGTGAAAACAACTGTTTATTAATAAACAGCCATACAAGTTGGTCCCAGAATGGAAAATTGTGGACCAGAAATGGCATTCAACCACGGGAAGGGAAAGGAAGGGAAGGGAAGGGAAGGGAAGGGAAGGGAAGGGAAGGGAAGGGAAGGGGAGAAGAGACCTAAAGTCTTTCTGGCAAAGTTCCAAGCTCGAACTTAATTTTATGTCCTGTGTCAAGTTGTATATGCCCCCCCCCCGAGATGGTTAGATAACATCACCGATGTAATGAACATGAATTTGAATAAACTCCGGGAGACAGTGGAGGACAGGAAGGCTTGGCGTGCTATGGTCCATGAGGTCACGAAGAGTCGGACACGACTAAACAACTGAACAACAACAAATCTGAATTACCCAAACTGTATTCTGTTTCCTTGTTCAACTTGTTTTCAAACTACTGTTGCTTTATAAACTAGACAAGTCATGACACAGGACTTTATTTCTTCTATTTACAGAGTGTTTGTGAAGGCTTTTTTTCTCCCTTCCCTTGTTAGCACATTATAATTTATCTAAAAGGTCATCAGAACCAACATGGTTAAGTAACTGATCAGTCATTAATGGACTAAACTTGCATCATCCTGCAGCCCAAGAGATGTGGCTGATGATCCTTCATAATAAAATTGTCTTAATTTATTATCCTTCATAACACAATTGGAGCACACTTTTAAAAAATTACGAAAATCATGGATCGTCCCAATAATTGAAGTAATAAAAATATGTTACATTCTATTAATGTAGAATAGCAAATTCCTAATGTGGGCACATCTTAATTTATCTTGTACTAAGTAAAGTAAGTTATGTAAAGTAAGTTATGTCATTTTATTTTCAGCTATATATTCTAAATAACATACATTTTAGCCTTTTTTTTAATGGGCAAAAGATTAACCTGGGAAGGAAGAAAGACATGATCATAAAGGCCAGGAGCAAAGGGGCCAAGTGTATCTCCAAAGTCAGTGTGTTCCACAAGTAGGGACACAACTGAGTAGTCTTGGCCTAACACACTTTAAAATGAAAAGCACTCTCTCCATACACCATGCTTTCAGCTAACCCAAATATTCTTGGTCCAACTCACCTCCAAGTTGCCTATTCCAAGTCCAGTTTAAAGACAAAGACCTGTAAGAAACTTTCTATCAACTTTCAAACCAGGACATGTCTTTGCCATGGCCAGTTACACTGTAATTCCACTGAAATTATTTAAAATTATTTCTAGTTTTACATATCTATACATAAAGCACTTAGTATATGCAAATGTACATCAGCGTCCTCCTTTGACTTTTTTTAGTGAGGCACATTAGCACTTTGGAGATGTATGCAATGCATGAATGCAACATGTGACATTCTCCTATATGGACTTCACCACAATTTGAAGCTTTGCCATTTGTCCCACCACCAAACAAACTAGGTCGATGGCAGCACCTCAGCTGTGGAATGTGGCCCCCAGGGAGATGAGACCAACCCATCTCTGTAGTAAAATATACTGTATTTTATTCATCTCTTACTCCATTTTAACATAAGCTGATGGCTGATTCATTACCTTGGATATATTGGATTACATTAAAATACAATTTTTAATTTGGGTTGGAGTTAGTATATAAAGATAAAGATTAAACCAAATACAGTCTTGGAAAACTGTGACTGAAAAGTGGGATATTCAAAGAAACAATAAAAATTAAATGTCAACAAGTACAGTATTTACAGTATCTGCAGAACTGTTTGCAGAGATAGGCCTCCAGCCCAACCAATCAAATGCAGCCCACCATATTCTCCCAGTAGTAATAGTAAATGATTTATTACAGTCAAAGGACCCAAGAACAAACATAAGAACAAAGAAGGAAACAGCATACGTTTTGACATTTCATGGGAGACAAATCATTCAGAAAACAGTTTCGTCTTGCATTTAATCATGGTCGCCAAAAAATTGGCTACCGCCAGAGTCACATTGGGCCTAAAGTTGGATAAGAGAAAATTGGCACCTATATGATTTAAACAGCCTGGTTGAAAAATCAATAAAAGGGAAATAAATGTTTGCCTTAAATCAGTATACAATCCACAAACCAAAAGTATATGCTCCACCAACTCTACTTCTGGGTTATTTCAAGGGCACAGTCTTTGTACAAAAGGTATATTGTTGAATCTTCCTAACAGGACCTGTGATGGTAAGGCATTTAATTACACCCTTGCAAAAGCAATCTGATAAGTACTGTGAGTTAGATTGTTTAAATATGAGGCCATACGCCAACTGTTTTGATAATAAATGCCTAAATGAATTGGAGAACAGGATGAATTAGCTTTACTAATCAAGTTCTGAGAGCTTATATCCCAGAGTCTTTGCCTAATTAATGAAAAACGCTGAAGTATGCCCCATTAAAAATAGGTGATCTGGAGAGACGCCAATTTGACTAATTTTCTGAGATGTAATTGTAAACCAGGAACTAATAAATGGGTTGTCAACAAGGTAAGAAATCATTCTGAAGTGGAACAGAACAGATAAATTTTGGGCCAGATTTTAGGTGCAGATAATCGTGCCCTGGCGTCCAATGGACTTTGTCTTGGCTCTAAAACAGAGCTTTCCAAACTGTGTGTCAGGACACGTTAGTGTGTCAGCTGCAGTGTCTGGGTGTGTTGCGGCGGCAGCGGCTGCCTCCGAGCCCTGCCAGGATTCCACGCAGGTCCTAGTTCCTGCCTTGTGCCTGGCTGCCTTCAAACCTGCCCTGCCTGGATTCCGTGCAGGTCCTAGTGCCTGCCTTGTGCCCTGCTGTAA
This sequence comes from Charina bottae, assembly GCA_023362775.1. Lineage (NCBI taxonomy): Eukaryota > Metazoa > Chordata > Lepidosauria > Squamata > Charinaidae > Charina > Charina bottae. The sequence continues at coordinate 48,638,932 of JALMGJ010000007.1, read as the reverse complement.
GAGTGTGTCACGAAATGATGCATGTCTAAAAAGTGTGTCACCAACGTGAAAAGTTTGGAAAGCTCTGCTCTAAAAGGACTACCACGCTTGGTACATAGCTGGGTGGTGCTAAGAGAGATCTCAAAAAACAGACTGGAATATTACAGAGCCCTTGAAATATTATATTTATCCACACAAAAGCCATGTATAGGAGCTGTGAGGTCAGCTTAGTATTGATACTTCTCATTGCGACTGGAATATAGTGTCTATCATTTGAACAAAAAAGGCAGAAGCACAAATAAGGTAGCTTTTGGTTCTGAAGAGCAGAACATTGGTGGGTTGACCAGGACAGAGAATGGTGAAACTTCAAGCCAAGATAGCTAAAGCATGTCACCTGCTTGATTGGATGGTCCAAAACCAGCCATTTATGGCTGTTACATTTCCTCTCAAAGATCAGGATCTTAGATTTGGCCCAATTTATTTTGAGGGAATTTTCTTGCCATATTCAGCAAAGGCTGTTAAAAGGAGTTTGAGAACCAATCTTGAATGGGAGAGTAAAACTACATCATCAGTGTGCAGCAAGAAGCATAGTCTTCTGAGGCCAAGAGAAGAGGATCCATCAACGTGATTTAGAAATTACTCCAAATCATTAAGGTAGATGTTAAATAATGTTGGGGCCAAACTACAGCCCTGACGTATATCCTTATTCATAGGGATGATGTTTGTAAGAACGCCATCATTACCACATCTCATTTTAAAGTTGACTATTTTTATAAGAAGGACTAATTGCTTGTCAGGTACTATTTTGTTAAGTTTTTGCAGTTTCAGTCTAGGGACAGAGTCAAATGCAACCCTCAGGTCTATAAATGCAGCAAGCAGTTTTCCTCCTGGGGGGCTGGAATACTTTTCTACAATATCAGACAGAACCAAACAATGGTCCAGAATGGAGCAGCCTTTCCTAAAGGCAGCTTGGGGTTCTGCAATTAACTATCCTTTTTCCAGATGTGATATTAATTTATTGTTTAGAAATCTACTGTAGCATACAGCTTGCCTCTATTAAAAAATAAACTTACAGGTCTATAGTTTGCAGGGTTCATTGTAGATGCTTTTTTTGTAGATTGGAACTCTAATAGCTCTGTTCCAATCTGAAGGCATCATCCCTGAGTTGTTAAAAGCCATGAATAGTGTAACACATAGCTTTCAAAAGTGTGTGTCGCGACACACTACTGTGTCGCCTGCGGTGTCCTGGTGTGTCACGCGAAAACCCGGAAGCGCTGATGGGGGGAACCGGAAGAAGTGGCACCCCCGCCAATCAGCGCCGCCGCCCGATTGGCGGGGGTGCCGCTTCTTCCGGTTCCCATCAGCGCTTCCGGGTTTTTGCGCAACACACCAGGACACTGCAGGCCGCGCCGTCGTTGGTGTATGTCACCAACATGAAAAGTTTGGAAAGCTCTGGTGTAACATGTAGAGGTGCCCAGCAGGTCAGATTCTGCCTGATGAAATCAAGGGAAATATAGTTGTACTCAGAAGATTTCCCTAATTTGAATCGTTGAACAAGAGAACAGATATCAGCTTCAGTTATAGGATCCCAAAAGAGAGAGCCGATAGTAATAAATTCTATATGATCAGTATCAGAAGTCTAGTCAAAAAACATAAAGTTTAAAAAAACATCAGTAGAAAAATTGAAGTCCACAGCCGGTGCATTTGAACCAAGATTACTGGATATAATGCTTCAAAACATTTTGGAGTTGATGTTCAGAAAGGCATCAAGTAATTTGGACCAAGTATCCTTATGTTTTTGGTATTTTTTAAATTGTGTCAAATGCTTATATTTTTTATTTATTTATCGTATTTTTCCACTGCCCATCTCGTAATGACTCTGGGCGGTTTACAACAAATTAAAACAATAAAAATTAAATGTCAATTAAAAAGATACATTAAAATATAAATATACAATATAATAAAAGCTCTAAAATATAAGATATATAATCTAAAACCTAAGATGGTGAATCACAGTCTTGTTAAAATTGCCCAGGGTCGCATCACGGTGCCAGCCATCCCCGCGACGAACTATCCCCCCTTCCACCCGAAGCAAGGTGGCACAGCCGCGTCTTGAGTCCCCTCCAAAAGGCCAAGAGAGTGGGGTATCATCATCAGTGCATTCTTTTTCTACTTCAAAATAGCTAGGTGGGAGATCAGGAATTGTTTAAATGATATGAAGTGTAGATTTCTCTTAAATGTCTCTTTAAAAAAGAGACACTCTGAATCAACCCAATCATTTACCCACTTCATTTACTTGTTGGTTGTTGGATTATACATTTTAGATCCTGCAATCAATAAACCTTTAATTAGAAGTGAGAGTTTATCAACACCATTTATAACATCATGAGAATTCCTATTCTCAGTTTTGATAGTTTTAACAGTATGTAACTTAGGGGAATTTAAATGGGCCAGCATAAAATCATTTAAACTTGGCAAACATTTAAATTTGACTATTTGTCTGTGCCAGTAATATCCCTAGGGTAAATCTGTTGAGTTATTCTTAGATCACATATAGAAATTAAAAGGTGGGTTCTTAGATTTTGATGATCGCTCTCAATTATAGAGTCAATAAAAAAGACTGAACCAAAGTGCTTGCAGTTTTGGATGTCAGGCTGTCATCCATCATGCTAGAGCCTCTGAAGCTTAAGTAGATGAACTCAGCAGGCCTATCGCCTACAGTCAAGCCATTTAATATATGTAGATTTAACTGGCTAGATGACCTAGGCAGGCACCCCCAAAATTTATACAATGGTCTTTAGAATAACGGCAATCAAGAAATCTACCTAAATTCGGGTCCAATAAGTATGGATATTTAAATACTAAAGCATCATCCTTTGGCCCGATTCTGGCATTTAGATCTCCCACTACAATTAGTAAGGCTTTGGGGATTTAGCTGCGAGAGAAAATATAGTCTTGCAGCTTAGACCAAATTTGTTTGGTAGAAGCTAAGGTAAGCCATGACTGCCTCTTTCATCATAACCACATATGATATGATATAAGTTAGAAATATAAATAAATAAATATGCTCATACTAATAGTCAACCTTGTGCCTCATCACTTTGCCATAGCTATTTTGAACTGGGACTTTTAAAATCATTCCTGAAGTCAGGAATGAAAAAGAAGTATATTGCAATGTTGCTAAGATCCTGTCCCTTGGGGATCTTTTGGTTTCTTGACTTTTACCTGGCACTCTTTAACATTCTCCATCCTTTCAATGTTCTTCTCACTTTTTCAGAATTATTTAGTCTTCTCCATCTCTTGCTAATTAAGTTTTGCTCATTACTGTCTCCAGTCTCACTGAACTATATTTTGGTGAGTGTCTGGAATACCCTGTGCATGTGTGGTGTATGCATACACACCTGAGAACTTTGCTGGATCAAGGCAATTACAGCGCTTTTTTTCCCTAGTGGCTACAGAGAATTTTCCTTAAAAAAAGGCTCAGTCCAATTTTGTTCCTTGGCTGAATTGGATCTCTTTTTGCTGATGTTCGTTGCTAGGGAAGGAGTCGTTCACATTTTTTGGCCCGATCCATCTTGACTGTGCCCTGTCTGCTGCTAAATTTGGAGACATTTCACACAATGGAATTTTATATTCTGGAATTCTGCTGAAATGGGCCTCCTCTCCATGTTGCAAACTGGGTGTTTTCTCCAAAATAGTAACGTAATTCTTATCCAAATTTCTGTCACTCTCCCCCTCACCTGAAAATATAGCAATGAGACTAGTGGTGAAATGTTTGCTGCCTGGGGAGGTCCTATCCCCTTTGACTTTGTTTCTGTCCATTGCCAAGCTTCAAATGCCAATTTCATATGATAGAACTTCATAGTCTGGAAATCAGATATGGGGTGGCGGGGGCAATGCAACACCTGTCGAAAGTCAGATGTTTTGGCTTAAAGGTAAAGGTAAAGGTTCCCCCCGCACATTTGTGCAGTCGTGTCCGACTCTAGGGGCCGGTGCTCTGTTCGTTAGCCGAAGAGCCAGCATTGTCCGAAGATACTTCCACGGTCATGTGGCCAGCATGACGTGCGCGGAACGCTGTTACCTACCCACCGAAGTGGTACCTATTCATCTACTCGCATTTGCATGCTTTCGAATTGCTAGGTTGGCAAGAGCTGGGGCGAGTGCGGGAGCTCACTCCGTCACGCGGGACTAGGGATTCGAACCTCCGAACTTGCAATCTTCTGATCGACAAGCCTGGCATCTTACCCGCTGAGCCACACAGCTTTTTCACTGCTACATGCTAAGGGCTTTTCTGCACTGCAGCATTAAGCTGCTTGTCTCCCAGCTGGAAATATGACCAACTTAAGAAATCCCTTTCTGGAGTTCACCCCTTCCTCTGCTTTGACTTGATGATGGCTTGATGTTCTCTCTGGACCACATTTACAAAGGCCCCAGTTGGGGGATTCCCTTCTTCTTTATGACTGCTGGACTGGTTAAAACAGAAGAGAAGGAAAGGCAGCACCATTTTCCTGGCACTTGGGGTGGAAAGGTAAAGTAGCAGAAAAAGGATGCATCTCTCACTATTCCATCAGTCAACTTGTTAAAAAAAATCAGCTTTTCCTGCCACAGAGCACTCTAATAAATTTGAGTGCAGGTGTTCGTCTACAATGAAATGACGCACAGTAGGCAAAGTGGATAGTATAAGAAAACACTACTTTCCATACACTGCAGGAAAAACAGGTGGAAGTTGCTTCCCCAGAGGGCTGGGTGCTGGTGAAGAGCATACCTGGCCTCAACAAATGGTCAATGTGGAGTTCTTGGTGCTATCTTAGCCTGGTTGCTTGCTTGCAGACATTTCATTACCCAACTAGGTATCATCATCAGTGCATGTGAGTGTGGGGTTTGCTCCCTGTTTATATACAGTAGCTTGCCCTGCCAATTTTGGTGGGGGTATAGTTTCCTCCTTGGTGGTTCTTTGATTAGAGTATTGTTTTCTGCCTGGTTGTTTTTCTGGTGTTGATCCTGCTTATCTGAATGTTGGCTGCTGGAAGGGATGTGTTCTAGTCTTTTTGTTTCCTTCCTAAGTTTTTATTGTCTCTTTTGAATGGTGTGAAAATGATTTTTATATTGATGGCTGATTTGTCTGAATGCCAAGCTTCCAGGAATTCCCTGGCATTTTTGGATTTGGCTTGGTCTAAGATGTTAATTTGGCCACCTAATGCGAAGAGAGGACTCACTGGAAAAGACCCTGATGCTGGGAAAGACTGAAGGCAAAAGGAGAAGGGGAGGGCAGAGGATGAGATGGTTAGATAGCATCACTGATGCAATGAACATGAACTTGAGCAAACTCCAGGAGACAGCAGAGTACAGGAAGGCCTGGCGTGCTATGGTCCATGAGGTCACGAAGAGTCGGACATGACTTAATGACTGAGCAAAAAAAGAGATGCTAATAGTTTCCCGGTTGAAACTGTGGTTGAGCCTGTTCATGTGTGGTGAGATTAAGGAATTTTCATCATGTTTATATTGTCATGCAAACAATCAGGCAGAAAACAATACTCTAATCAAGGAACTACCAAGGAGAAAACCACACCCCCACCAACACTGGCAGGGCAAGATACTGTATATAAACAGACAGCAAACCCCACACTCACTCGCACTGATGATGTTATCTAGTTGGGTAATGAAACATCTGCAAGCAAACAACCAAGCTTAGAGAGCACCAAGAACTTCACAGTTCAACCCTGAGCTACAGATATTCTCTTCTATTGAAATGGTCAGTAGCCCATAGTTAGGTTGGGGCAAACTGGTCACACAGATAAGCTCTAGGTCCCTTAGCTTCAGGCTCTATAAATAGCTCACCTCTATTATTCCTTATCCCTTTTCTATAGCCATCCACTACTCAGCATACATTATCAGCAAACCATCATTCTAAAACCTCTTTCATTTAAAAAAAATATTCACCTGCAAAAAGGGGAGTTGATTGTTTAATGTAAGCAGTTCATTCGACATTTAGATCTTTCCTCCGGGAATGTGACATTGAGTACCAAACAAAAGGTTTGTTGACCCTAACAGATCTTTAAAAACCAACCCTCTGCAGTTTGTGTACATAAATATCATTGGGCTTTTGGCTTGTTTTCAATGCAGAAGAACAGCACATGAAGCCATTGGTGCCACCTCAGCATTATTCAGTGGGAGCAGATAAAAATCAGCTACCAATCAATGGTTCAGAATGGAGGCAGGAGGGGAAATGAACAGCAGGCCAGTCATCACAAATGTAAGGCAAGAGGCAATAAGGACCAAAGAACTGCCAACAGCAGATGGTCTCACACAATTAGCCCTGTTTGACCAGGGTTAGGAAGTCAGACTGTGAGAAAGAACTGAATTAATGAACGTACAATAATAAACAAAAATGAATAATAATAATAATAATAATAATAATAATAATAATAATAGTCAACTTGGTCTAGTGATTGAAGTATTGGATTAGAAGCAGGGAAACCTGAGTTCTAGTCCTGCTCTAGACATGAAGCCAGCTGGGTGACTTTGGACCAGTCACTCTCTCTCAGCCCTAGGATGAAGGCAATGGCAAACCACTTCCAAAACTGTTGTCCAGAAAACTGTTATCAACTTGCGTGGGTAGTTGCCAAGAGACACATACAAAGAATAATGTTGTGGGTTAAATTTAAAAAATGACATATCACGGCATTGAAAATTGCCGTTTTGCTGTCAAATTTTGTCAACACAATCTTCAGGAATTGGGGGGACTACAAAAATGGGGCATATAGAGCCTGCTGACCATAGGCTGCTTCTCCCATTTTCTGAAAAGCTTTGCCTACAACTCCTGTCTTTTGGATTACAACTCCTATTATGCCAGATCACTGGCTCTGGTGGCTGTGGTTAGCAGAGGCTTTCTTCACATGTGTACTCCATTAAGAAGCATTTTCTCCCAACAAAATAATCTCTACTCCAATGCCAAACTGAAAACAGTAAGAGTTGGGAAACAATACTGAAACCATTTGTCAGACTAAATACAAAGGAAGCCAACTATATTTGCTCTGTTCCCACCAAGACACACAGACGTAGGCCTTGGGTAATGTCAGGTTAACACTGTTAGCAAATTTTATTAGGTTTCAAGAGAAGAATAAAAACTACAAAACCCAAAAAAAAACTACAAAGAAAGAAAAAAAACTTAAAAAGTGTGGAAACACAAGAGAATTTTTTTTCAAATTTACAAAAAGATATGGCTTCCAACTTTTAACAGCAAGGATATACAAAAATTTTCCATAATCAATCTATTACTCTATATTAAACCAAAACACCACATTATTTCTATAAGTCATTCCACTTTAACACATAATAAAAATCACTAAGTACAGTTACTCCTCCCCCTTATATTAAAATAAAGAAAAAATAGTTCATATAAACCTCCTAAACATCTTTCTCCCCTCCAAAAGATAAAAACATTTAATTATTCCCTTCCTACCACTATTCTAAACATTTCTGTTTACTATAATAAGAATCTAATTAAAAAGTACATAAGTTGTCTGCTATTATACTTAATAGTACAACAATTTTAATAATCCCAATGTTAATAAACCGAAAAGACAAAGACAATTCAAAACAGTAATTCCATATATTTAAAAGGGAATAACATCAATCAAATCCTTAAAGCAAACCAAATAAACATTCTTTAACCCTAATACAACAGTTTTAATAATTTTCATCTTAATAAACCCAAAAAATAAAGCCAATTCAAAACAGTAAATCCAAATCTTTAAAGGCAAATAGCATCAATCAAATCCTTAAAGCAAACCAGATGAACATTCTTCAACCCTTCTCCCACTTCAAAATAAACCAAAGCAGTTACATATCCCCACAATGTGCACAGAGCTTTCCTCTTAAAAGAATCAAACAGCCCAACTGCCCCCCTCGAAGATTCCAGGTTCTTTTCATGGCATTCCACCAGGAGATCTATTTTACTTATGGCTTGCAGATCGCTGTCTCCCTTAGATTTCTCCAACTCCATTATCCAATCTTCATCCAACATCTTGATAAAAATCCCAATCTGTCTTAAAAAAAAACCTTTCTATCGCTCTTAAATTCCTCAATTTCATCCACCACATCCCCAACCTGATGGCACATTTTAGATCTCATATTTTCCACAATGTCCTGGATATCTTGCATAAAAGTTTGATAGAAGTCAGAAGAAATCTGTTTAAAATCCTGGTGAAAGTCAGAAAGAATCTATGGCTGTTGTGGGTCTTCCGGGCTCAGAAAGAATCTGCTTAAAATCCTCCATGTCTGAAGCAGGAGATTATGGCGCCCCCTAGGAGCTTAACCAGCGAAAGTCGAAGATATGAAAGGATTCCGGAATGTGTTTACACAAGTGAAAGTGAGATATGCAGACAGTTCCCCAGGGAAAGTAGAAGCAGAAAACTGAAAGTTGAAAACAGCCGATTCAATGTGTAGGAAAATGCTAATATCTTCAAATTCAGTACAAAAATAATAACAGGAACACAATTGTTTACTCTCAATCTTTGGAATTTCCTTTAGAAGGAAAACAAAATCCAAAACTTTAAATATATTTTTTTTTAAAAAAAAGTAATCCCAAAAATAACGTTAAGCACCAAGAGAACCAGCTTCTCCTTGCTGTAGAAAGCCTCTCTTGGGGTACATATACTTAAAAAAAAATACAAATTGGTGATTTAGAAATGGGGTGGCCAGTCTTAGTGTCCCTTTAAGGCTACAGCGCAGCTTGGAAAGTGATGAAATCCCCGCCTCCCAGCTGGCTGTTACCAGTCGAAAGCAAAATGCTGTTTGCGATCTTCTGGCTGCAAACAGGCGTCCAGAGGACAAATGGGATGATTCCAGGTATTCTCCTTGATCCGGAGAACATTTCTGGGCTTCAGGAAAAGCTGCCTGAGCCCGAAAAAAATTACCGTGTTGTCAGCTCCGCCCACTGAACCAGCGGGCACAGCCATTCAGTCCACCATTCCCACCAGAAGCCATGCATCTTCTTTTTTGGAACCTCACTAGCAGTAGAAATAAACATGTCTACAGATGTGCATATTATTCAGGTAGGTTGCTTTAAAACAGAAAATCTGTTTCTTTCCAGCATTACAAGGAAAAACTGAAAAGAAAAAGTATACAATAAATGAAACTAGTGAGTAAGCAATCCACCATTTTCCCCATTTAGGCTTGTATCAGGTAATTCACAGGTAATTATTTTTTGGGGGGGAAAATCCTACTAATTGTCCAGTTCTTCGTCTGGCATCTGTTATCGCAAGTGATGCAAGATAACCTTGAGCAACCTTTAGATTTAGTACATCCTTCCTTTCTTCTCCATTAACATGGCCTGGAATGTAGCAACTCTGCTCTCTATGTATTTAAAAGGCTGTATTACTAGTCAGGAACACTCTGTTTGGCACTGGCTGAGTGCTTTTAATTTCTGTTGGTTGTAAACCAAACCAAACCAAACCAAACCAATTGGAAAGGGTCTCAGAAGTCATGTGGTCCAATGCTAGATCAGTGCAGGATCGGCTAAAACAGTACAGACATATGGCTATCTAGAATCTGTCTAAAGACTTCCAGTGAAGGGAAACATGTCATTTTATGAGGTAACCCGTTCCACAGGTTGACAACACTTACTGCCTGGAAATGTCTCCAAATACCTAACTGAATCAACTTCCCTAGCGTTTTAATTCATTGGCTCCATTTTGTCTTCTGTGACAACAGAGAACACGTCCTCTAACTTTAGATATCTGAAGACTACTACCAAATATCCCCTTAGTCTTCTCTTCTATGGGATAAACTTATCAAGTTCCTTTAAGTCTTCCTCATAGTATTTGGTCTCCAACTGCCTCACCATCTTGGTAACCCTCCTCTGAACTCGCCCGTTTGTTGATAGCATTTTGAGACTGTGGTACCCCGAACAGGGTACAGTTTTCCAAGTGGGGCCTGACCAAGGCAGGTTCCATGATTCTGTTAATATATCCCAAGAAAATACTGGCCAGTTTAGCAGCTGCACCATATTGTTGGCTCATGTTCGATTTATGATCTAGAACATCAATATTTTTTCAATTGTACTACTGCCAAAAGAAGGCTCCCCCATCTTATACTCATGCCTTTCATTTTTTCTCTCTCCAGATGCAGAACTTTTCGTATCTCCTTGTTAATTTCTTCCTGTCAGCTGGTCACGAATCTTCTTTTTCTTCTAAAGCATTAGCCACTTTTTCTAGTTTTTTTTTATCAACTGCAAATTTAATACCATCCAGGCCATCAACAGAAATGTCAAACCTCAAGAAACCCAAGAGAGAATTCTGCAGCCCTCTACTCAATACTACCCTCCAAGCTGATACGGAGCCGTTTCTGATTATTCTTCAGGCATGATCAGTCAGCCAATTATAAATCCATTTAACACTTGTGTCATCTAACTCCTATTTTACCCTTTCATAAATGAGGATATTGTGAGAGACTTTGTTGCTGTGCTGAGGTCAAGGTACACTATGTCCACAGCATTCCCTCAGTCTATTAAGCTAGCAACTCTGTTGAAAAAGGAGGTAAGATTAGTCTGGCATGACTTGTTTGGAACAAACCTGAGCTGGCTCTTGTTAATTTTTTGCATTCCTGTCCAAGTGCTCAGAAATATGCTGTTTAATCTTCTGCTCAAAGACCTTGCCCGGTATGAATGTCAGGCTGACAGCCCTATAATTTCCTGGGTCCTCCTCCTCCTCTGCTTTGAGCATACTCATACTACTCATTCTGGTCCTTCGTTTGCATGTTCATTACAATTTGAACTGTTTAGAACATGATTTGTTTTGAAAAAGTCAAAACCAAGAATAACACCCCTTTGAATAAACTTCTTGAAACCTATAAAAATTGCATCCATAGCAGTTTCACTCTGTGACAGGGAAAATGCAAATGCTGACACACAATGGACCTTTACCATATGATGGTTTATCTAACTTGCTCATTGCCGTTTTAATTAACACCTAACTGTGTTTGTCATTTCTAGCAGACAAAATTACATTACTGTTGTCAGAACCAAGAGTGACAAAACTGTCATTCTTTGGCAAACAACAACATGTAAAGGCATTTGTATAGCATACATCTTCATTGTCAGGGACATAGATAATAGAACTATATTACTGACATAAAACCAGAGAAAGCACTCCAACCTATCCACAAATGTTTAATAAATCAGAGTCCCCCATTGGGGGAGATGGGCGGTCATATAAATTTGAACAATCAATCAATCAATCAATCAATCCAGTCACTAAGGCTTCTCCAATGTGCTGCTCCTGCCAATGGGTTGGGCTCATACTCCATGATTCCCTACCCGCACACATGACCTCCGACAGGAAAATGGAAGGCACAGGGCTTGAAAGGGTTCCTCTGGATCACAAGGGTTCATTGTAATTTAATTAATTCCTGCAAATCTCATTTACTCCCAAACCCATTTCTTATTATTGGCAGTTAAAAGGGATTTTAAAAGCAAAGCTGCCCCTGCCATTTTTATCATTATGCTAAATTATAAAAGGAATTCAGTGTTTGTTGCTTTCATTAGTCGTTGCTCTTCTGCCTGCCTGAAGACTTTTCATTTTAATTGGCTAGCTATGAAGCATTTCCTAAATTTCACTCTGGGTGCTAAAGTGCTGCAATTACATTACAGCTGGAAGCTGATCTACTGGATTAGATTAATAAAGCCACTCTAAGGTAATATTTTCATTAAGACCAGTAAAAAGGTTTTCAAGTTCTCCAAGATTCTTGGAGATCAACAAGGAGTATAATAGGATAAGTTACAAACCACAAAATCTGGAATTCTTAATTATCTTAAATTACAGCATGGGACAACTTCCTAAGAATTAATTTGTTTAGTCTCCTCTAGATGTTAAATAGATTTCAGGATGTACCAAGAGCTATTAGAAGAAAAAGCCAAGAAATATTTACATAGATTAGATTATCTGATCTGCAAATTCATAATTGAGGTGCAATGTACTAATAAGAGTCCTAGGAAGGGTAGGACCAGTGTTTCTCAACCTTGGCGACTTCAGGATGCCTGGACTTCAATTCAATTCCCCATGCTGGCTGGGGAATTCTGGAAGTCCACGCATCTTGAAGTCACCAAGGTTGAGAAACACTGGGTAGGACTATTACCCTTGTCTCAGCTTGTAGGCTTCCCAGAGACAACCTTCTCATCGCTTTTGATAACAGAACGGTGGACTAGTTCAGACTTCCCCCTTTGGTGCCCTCCAATACAGGCATTCTGGAAATTACTGTCCATTACATCTGGAAGAACATCTCCTAAAGGAAATCAACCCTGACTGCTCATTGGAAGGACAGATACTGAAGCTGAAGCTCAAATACTTTGGCCACCTAATGCGAAGAGAGGACTCACTGGACAAGACCCTGATGCTGGGAAAGACTGAAGGCAAAAGGAGAAGGGGCCGGCAGAGGATGAGATGGTTAGATAGCATCACCGATGCAATGAACATGAATTTGAGTAAACTCCGGGAGACAGTGGAGGACAGGAAGGCCTGGCGTGCTATGGTCCATGGGGTCACGAAGAGTCGGACACGACTAAACAACTGAACAGCAACAACAACACATCTGGAAGACACCAGGTTGAGGACGACTGGATTTCACTGATCAGCTATTATCCATCCAATCAATTTCATTGTTATGTTCACTGCAACATACTGAGAACGCAGGTGGTCATATGGAACACTAACTTTGATCCTGAAAGATGTGGGTTCCAGTCCAGTTCAGAGTTGAATACTGGGCTATCCTGCAGCTGAAATCCTGCAGTCCCATCAGTAAAACAGATATAACAAAGATCTAACCCAATGAATGAAATAAATCTTGTAAAGCACTTTTGTAAAGCAGGCTACAGTATATACCTTATCCATTCTTATTTGTCAGAACTTGTATAACTCCAGGGAAGCATATTTAAATAGACAACGAGAAGACTGAACACGCAATGCTTAATCTCAGGACCAATTCCCTTAAATTCAACTACCGTATCTCTAGCCAGAGGTAGGAAACTTGATGCCTTCCAATATTCTAGACTACATATTTTATAACTTATAACTCCTGACCATTGATGCAATAGGCCAATCTGATTGATTTTTTAATTGGTGGACACTGAAGCAACAGAAAAGCATCCTGCACTATTCAAACTTCTTGTTTTATTGTTCCATATACTTCAAATCTAACCTGAGACTTTTTTTTCCTGAAAACAGTCTAAACCAGCAGGCAATCAAGTCCTGTCAACATGATATTTCTCATTTTCAATTTTTTTTTTCTTTTGGTGCTGTGGTGGGCATCTTGAGTTCTTGGGAGTTATATTTGCTTCTTGAGCCTTTTTTTTTTTTTTTGCGGTCCGCAAAGCCATCTCTGATTACAACTCCTGAAAACTGCTGGCATCTTTCCATTTTGAGAAGGGAAACAATAAAAAGCTGAAGCTTAAGCTTTAAAATAAACTTAGGATAGTTATAAGAAGCAAAGAACTCATTAAACTCTTCCCCAAACCCCCAGATCTTCCTGCAAAAACTTGGCACTACTTCCTCTATACCTACTACATTCCCTGAGTGTGCGTGTACGTGTGCACATGCACACACACACACACACACACACTTAAATGCAGTCCTTTCTTATAGTAAGACAGGGAGGCAAAAGATATTTGCAGAGCAACAAACAAAATAACCACCCAAACAAGTAGAAAAGTTATTGCATTATTTCATAAAGTAAAAGCACATATTCAAGGATGGAAAACTGTGGCCCTCCAGCTGTTATTTAATTATTCTATCTAGGGGCCTCGGTTTCCCTTCCTGGCTTCCTTTTCTATAATATGCCATCTTCAAAGTTTTCCTGTGCTTCCCATAAAAGTCCACGTTAAAAAGCTACACTTTATTTTACAAATCACAGGATATTTGCAATAAGTTTGTAAACCGCCCAGAGTCCCCTTTGGGGGAGATGGTGCGGTGATAGAAGTTTAATAATAAAATAAGATCATTACACTCTAAACAAGTGGGTATTTCATTTCTTAAAAAAGGAGTTTTGGAACAGCCAAGTACATCAGCTAGTAAAAACTTAAATTTCTAAGCTCAAACACCTCACCTTTTAAAGCCTATCTGATAAGTTCCTAGATATCTAAAATACCATCTCCAACAAGTACAATATTCCCCATTTCCAGATAGGTTTATAGAAATATTTTTTTCTTGCATAAGCTTGGATGACACCTGGAAGCGACACAGGAAAAGTACAGATGTGAAGCAAGAAAATGCTCTTGCAGTACCTGGTCAATTTTGTGTTTGCCGCAGGAACAGCAAAGAGACGAGAAGCTCCTTTTTCTCCGTAGTCCCTTTGAGAGAGAATTAGCAGAGCCATCCGCACACGAGTCCATATTATTTGTCTCTGCAACATCTCAAACATCTGAGGAAACCACCTTAAAGCTACATCACAGTTCCCCAAATATTGCCCTTATTCTGCATATAGATGGTGTGTGCACTGAAACAGATCTATGAGCAAACGTTCTTGCGTATCAGGGTGTAGATATGATTCACAAATAGAAAATACCGGTTTTTCGTGGCTTGGCTTGCATAGCTATCTCTGGGTGTGGTTGAAATGCATGCAGGTGTACACCTTGGACTCTAGCCACAAGGAGAATGCTTTTTCTTTAAAAAATATTACCTATATGGACAATCTTAAACACGTTATTAGACACGGCTTCAAAACCACTCAGGAAATAAAGTGAGTTCCTCCCTGATTGAACCTTTCTAAGCACCACACACAAAACTTCACTGCTACTGGAGGAAGTAGCTGGGAGCTGAAACAATAGTAGGAGGCCAATGACACCATCGGCTGATTGGCAGGAGACTCAATTCACCTCCCACACTAAAATGAAATCATGTCTGGTAATGGCCTTAACATTTAGAACAATTCAGGAGTTGGGCTCCTTAACAGAATCGCTCCAAATCTCAAGTGTGGTCGCCTCTTAAAGACGATCGAGATTTTCTGACAGCGCACACCTGAAGCCGGATAGGAAGGAGTGAAATTGGGACACAGAAGGGAGAAGTGAACATTTCTACATAGACAAGGTGGATTACTAAAATACCAGAAGTTCCAAAATACTAGAGCAAATTATAGCCATTCCTAAAATACAGTAGATTTGCTATCCCAAATTTGATTCCTCATCCAGTTTTAGATTGTCTACCTCAAGCAGAAGCAGTCTAAGTAAGACATTTACTTAATTAATTTACTTATTATAAGACATTTACCATTTGAAAGGAAGAAATTTATTTAGTCCCCATTTCAAAGCAGACGTATCTCATTTCACATTTTTGAGCATACCAAAACTTGGTTATCACTTGAAATTTGCAAAAGTTACCCAAATTTCGCAATAGTTGGCCAATAATAAAAAAAATCTTACAGAAGAAAAAAAAAACTGCAAAATGTATATATTCAGGGGGGGAAAGTAAAACTGCATTATATTAGGGAGAATAATGTGCAAAACTAGATATGCTAGGCACAGTTGGGAAAAGATGACATTTGGAGGAATGTACACTAAACTGCAGATTTTAGTGCAATTCGTTTATGAAAACATCACATTCAGCAAAATGAATTATGACAACTTCAGATAAACAAGAAACAAAGAGAAAACAAGCTTGATCAGCCCTATCTCCATCCCTAACAGTTTTCTGATTTGGAAATTTTACAGGGGCCCTATAACCTCCATATGTACAATCCATTAATTGATTAATTAACTAATAACTCCTGCAGAAATTAACCTATTAGCTTCTGACAGATCTATGTAGTCAACCAAGATTACAAACTGCCTAAAATAAAGATCAGCTGTATTGTTTGTAGGAGATGCTTAGAAAGCAGTTATAGACCTTCAACTGGCAACGTTTAATTGACTTCAGTGGGACTGCAGCACTGCCAGCAGATTGCACAATGTCTCTTAGGAACGCAACAATTATCTTTTTATAGCAAGAAAAATGTCCTTTCCTCTGTCATATGGCTTAGCTTTTTAAAGTTCTTCACTTCTCAGAAAAAGAATAAGAATCTGAATAAGTACGTAGGCAAACCAAGCTAAGATTAATCCTCTGACTGGATAAAGAAAGCCTCTCTTTCTGGACTACTATAAGTTAAAATTATAACTTAATTTTATTTTGCTGATCATTTAGAACAGAATACAGCAGCATAGACACAGATGCATTCCTGAAGTACAATTAAAAAGAATGTTTGTTTGTTTGTTTATTTATTTATTTATTTATTATTTGGATTTATCCCCGCCCATCTCTACCGTGGTAGACTCTGGGTGGTTTACAATAACAATATAAAAGTTAAAAACTTATACATTTAAAACTACCATAAAAATAAAAAATAGAAATCCAAAAAGATGGTATGTTTTTAAAAGGAGGATATTATTACGCTAACCACCCCCAGGAGGTACTATTATGTCCTTCGTTCCAGGCAAGGCGGCAGAACCAGGTCTTTAATGACTTCCTAAAGTTCAGGAGCGAGGGCGCCCGTCTCGCCTCAGGGGGCAAGATATTCCACAGGGCGGGTGCTATCGCAGAGAAGGCACGCCTCCTGGACCCCGCTAGATGGAATTCTTTTAGTGATGGGATCCGGAGCATGCCCTCTCTGCATGATAGGGTGGGGCGGGTCGATATAATCCTCTCCTATTACCACCGATTGGGAGCGATCCCGGAGGAAGGAGGTGAACCAGCGTAAAACAACGCCGCCCACCCCCAACTCCCTGAGCCGCCCCAACAGGATACCGTGGTCGACAGTATCAAAAGCCGCTGAGAGATCCAAGAGAGTGAGAATGGATGCACTCCCTCCATCTCGCTCCCGCCAAAGATCATCCATAAGCGCGACCAATGCAGTCTCTGTCCCATATCCCGGCCTGAAACCTGACTGAAAGGGGTCTAGATAATCCGTTTCATCCAGAATCCTCTGGAGTTGTTGAGTTGTTGATGTTGTTGTTGAGTCGTTAAGTCATGTCCGACTCTTCGTGACCTCATGGACCATAGCACGCCAGGCCTTCCTGTCCTCCACTGTCACCCGGAGTTTACTCAAATTCATGTTAATTACATCGGTGATGCTATCTAACCATCTCATCCTCTGCCATCCCCTTCTCCTTTTGCCTTCAGTCTTTCCCAGCATCAGGGTCTTTTCCAGTGAGTCCTCTCTTCGCATTAGGTGGCCAAAATATTTGAGCTTCAGCTTCAGTATCTGTCTTTCAAATGAGCAGTCAGGGTTGATTTCCTTTAGGACTGACTGATTTGACCTCCTTGCAGTCCAAGGGACTCTTAAGAGTCTTCTCCAGCACCACAGTTCGAAAGCATCAATTCTTCGGCGCTCAGCCTTCCTTATGGTCCAACTCTCACAGCCATACATTACTACTGGAAAAACCATAGCTTTAACTATACGGACCTTTGTTGGCAAGGTGATGTCTCTGCTTCTTAATATGCTGTCTAGGTTTGCCATAGCTTTCCTCCCAAGGAGCGAGCATCCTTTAATTTCATGGCTATAATCACCGTCTGCAGTGATCTTGGAGCCCAAGAAAATAAAATCTGTCACTGCTTCCATTTCTTCCCCTTCTATATGCCAGGAAGTGATGGGGCCAGATGCCATGATCTTAGTTTTTTTAATGTTGAGATTCAAGCCAGCTTTTGCACTCTCCTCTTTCAAGAGGCTCAAAAGAATACATCACAATAAAAACAAACCATAAAAATACAGTATAGCTTCCTTCTCCAAATAAGATCCTTTAGAGGTATTAAGGCTGTAACCGCCAGAATTCCCCAGCCAGAATTGGGGAAGGTTGCAATATATAAAAGCAACAAAGCAGAAAACTGAGGCAGGAACAAACTTAAGTTGACATACAAAGTCTGCTAAAACAAATTGTTTTCAGTATAGATCAGTGTTTTTCAAACTTGGCAACTTCATGGACTTCAACTCCCCAGAATTTCCCTGCCAGCACTGATATACATACTACCAATTCTCTACTGAACAGTCTAACTTATCAAAAAGAACTTAAGTCGAAGGCTGAAGGCAACTTACTTGGAAGAGTGTTTCAGGGTCAAGCTTTGTACTCCTGCCTATCTGCTGAACATCTCGCGATGCCTTTTAGAGCCTCCATGACTGGTCTCAGAGTTGGGGACTACCTACATGGGCATAAGCATGCTTTGTCCGCAGAGAATTCCTTTGAAAATCTTGGAAGCTCCAAGTACTTTGGAAGATTTTCAGCTGATCAGCAACTGCAGCAACAAGAGTACACATCTGAAATGACGGTGTATTTATTCCACTAAACCAGTTTTTCTAAACTGGCAGTAGTGTTTAGGGAAAGCCACAGGCTCTGGGAGTGTGCTGCCTGACCATTATGGGTGTCCTAGTCAACAACAGCTGGAAGGTACCGGGTTGGTAAGGTTGAAGAAACTCTTGGCTAAAACACAAATCTAGTTTGAATAAAGAAATTTAGAACAGCTCATGATTTGGTGCTATAAAAGTCCAGATCAAGACTCCTCACGCACAACTCCATTTGCCTGAGATGGAGAATGGAATAAGGCTTACTGGTTCTATCACTGCAGTTTACCACATGCTGGAGAAGACAAATCTCAAGCAGAGAACTTGCCCAACAAGATCTAATGTTGAATTTAGAAACAGAAAATTATTTGTAAACCTCTTTGAGATGTTTACATAGGAAGCAGTGTACAATTACAGCTGAAGAACTAATTTTTCCATGATGAGCCTATCCAGAAGCTTAGATCAGCAGGAGAAGCCCTTTTGAAGATGCCCCCACTGCCAGAGCATCATCCATGTGGCCTTCTCCTGCATAGAATGCTGTCTCCAATGAGGTATATTTGACTCCTATTCTCCCAATATTTTAAAAAATGGCAAATATACATCATTTTAATGTATTGTCGAAGGCTTTCACGGCCGGAGTTCAATGGCTGTTGTGGGTCTTCTATCTGTGCTCCTGCCCTCTGAAGATGCTGGCCACAGATGCTGGCGAAACGTTAGGAACCACAACTTCCAGAACACGGCCACACAGCCCGGAAGACCCACAACAGCCATACATCATTTTCACCAAACATTTAATGGTTAATTGATTTTTTAATTTTACTGATTTTAATGTTATATGTAAAGTTTATATTATCATTTTAAATATTGCAAGCTGCTTAAAGTGCTTATAAGAATAGATGGGCAGAGGATAAATCCAATACATACATACATACATACATACATACATACGAATATATTTATTTACCTTTTTCTAAAAAAGATAAACCCAAAAGAAGGATTAATAAAACAAATAGCACCATGCCAAATTACAATAATTAAGGCCTGTAGCTTGAATCATGTCAACTGGATTTCTATTTCTCAGTGGAAACGTTTCGCTCCTTATCCAAGGAGCTTCTTCAGTCTGAGCAAGGTTAGTAAGGGAATCCTTAAATATGTTTCTAGGTGGCTGTGTGACCTTGCACCTGGGGCTAGGTCATGGTTATTTTGAGATGTTATTTCTAAGTCCCTTTATCATCTAAAGGAGGATCGTTAAGATTACCATGCTGCTGTTGAGCTTGCGAAATGGTCTTAATCTTCCTAGGCACAGAAGACAAAGCAGGAAGGAAAATAGGGGAAAGATTGTGCCTGAGGCCCCCACCTCTATTCAAGGAAGGATTTTCCAAGTTGGCATAAATGGATTCCTTGACCCCTCTCTCAAACCACCTATCTTCTCTGTCTAAAATGTGAAGATTAATGTCCTCAAATGAGTGTCCTTTTTCCTTTAGATGAAGATAAACTGCTGACTCTGGTCCTGTGGTGTTACTTCTCCTGTGTTGGGCCATCCTCCTGTACAAAGGTTGTTTGGTTTCTCCAATGTAGAGTTCAGAGCACTCCTCACTGCACTGGATTGCATACACTACATTGCTTTCCTTGTGTTTTGGAGTTTGATCTTTGGGGTGTACAAGCCTCTGTCTCAGTGTGTTGGTGGGTTTGAAATATACAGGTATGTGGTGTTTGCCAAATATCCTTTTTATCTTTTCAGACACGCCAGCCATGTAAGGAATGACCAGGTTCTTCCGTTTACTTTGAGTCTCAGCCCTATCTGTCGCTGTTTTAGGTCTGGTAGATTTAGATTTAGTGAAGGCCCAATTTGGATATCCACAGGCCTTCAGAGCTGTTCTCAGGTGCTGATTCTCATTCTTTTTGGAATCCATGGAGGTGGGGATGGTTTCTGCTCTGTGTGACAATGTCCTGATGACTCCTAGTTTGTGCTGCAGTGGATGGTGGGAGTCAAACATCAGATATTGATCTGTGTGTGTGGGTTTCCTGTAGATCCCTATTTCTAGCTTGCCACCAGTCCCAATGAGGACTTCACAGTCTAGGAATGCCAGTCTGTTGTCCTTGGTGTCTTCTCTAGTGTTTATATGGTCCGTGAAGGCCTGTACTTCCTGGGCCTTGATTTTGACCCAGGTGTCATCCACATACCTAAACCAGTGGGTGGGTTTCTTCTCCACTTCTTCCATGTATAAATTGGCCACAATGGGTGACACAGGAGAACCCATGGCACAGCCGTGTTTTTGTCTGTAAAAGTCACCTCTGTATGAGAAATAAGTGGTGTTAAGACACAGGTCCAGAAGATGGCAGATCTGGTTTGGGTTGAGCTGGTTTCTCCTTTCAAGGGTGCTGTCCTCTTCTAGTCTCTTCCTGACAGCGGATAGAGCATGAGTGGTGGGGATGCTGGTGAAAAGGGAGGACACATCGAAGGAGACCATAGTTTCATCTGTATCCAGTTTCAGGATCTTTGCTTTGGAAACAAATTCTTCCGAATTATGGATGTGGTGTTCAGAGTGTCCAACCAGAGGTGCTAGTATGATAGAGAGGTGTTTGGCAATGTTGTATGTTACCGAATTAATGCTGCTGACTATGGGTCGAAGGGGTGTTCTTTCCTTGTGGATCTTAGGAAGTCCGTAGATGCAGGGGATGGCTTCTCCAGGATACAGACGGTGGTAGGTAATCCTATCGATGGAGCCATCATGTTCCAATTGTTTCAAACTGTCTATTACCTTTTTCTTTTCTTGTAATTGTTGGTGGGGTCTCTTTTCAGTTTTTCATATGTATGGTGATCCTCCAAAAGTGAGGTAATTTTATTGTGGTAGTCTGCAATGTTTAGAACCACTGTACATCTTCCTTTGTCAGCAGGTAAAATGGTGATGGTTTCATCTTTGCTGAGGGCTGTCAGGGCTCATTATTCAAGCTACAGACAATTCCACCTGGATGACTGAGAACCTTCATAGACAATAATTAAGGCCATAAAACAGCACCTTGGTAACAATCTACTAAATGATACAGCAAGACAAGTGCAACCCAAAACATGAACAGATATGTCCTTAGTTGACACTAAAACCTACCAATGTATGGTGCCAACTATAACTGAACAGGTGGAAAATTCCATAATTGGAGGATCTGTATCACGAAGTCTTCTTCTGAGGTTGCCACAAACCAACCCTCTGATAAGTGTGCCATCATCAAAAGACAAACTTGGTTGATTTTAATGGCCAGGAAGGTATACTGTATAAGGGAGAAGATAATCCATTAAGAATTCAAATCATAAGCTCTACTGGATTTTACACAGACAAGTACTTTGACTTTGGTTTGGTAGCACATTAGCAACCAACCTAGCTCATATTCAGAACAAGTGAAATTCCAGATCAGTGTTTCTCAACCTCAGCAACTGTAAGGTGTGTGGACTTCAACTCCCAGAATTCCACAACCAGCATGGCTGGCTGTGGAATTCTGGGAGTTGAAGTCCACACATCTTAAAGTTGCTGAGATTGAGAAATACAACTCCAGATAGTGGAGTTCAAAATTGCCTGAGAAGCCAACACATGTAGGCTAGTCTCCCCTTTTCTTCTCAAAAGGACTCAGAAATGTGCAAGGAGAGAGAAGATGAGTCACTCCAGATCCATGCTCCTTTCACTTATGGCAAACACATGCAGAAAAATATCTGAAGAGTAGTTTTTAGCCTGAGACTGATTCTGCCTTATCAAAGTTCACACAAGTTTCCCTCTTGTGCTCTATTACAAAGGAAGGCAATCTGGAGACATGGTGCAAACATAAAAGGAGGCAAGGATCTGGAGTTTATTTGACTGTCCTGTTTGCACATCATTAACACAATTTACATTAACAACTTGGCACTGAAGTCCCCTCTGAGCAGCTGCAAAAATGAAAAACTGCTCTCATGACATCAATTTGCATGTCTTGCTACCAAGCCTTTCACACATCTCCTGAAGGGTGGGCTGTGTTAGTATGTTGCAGCAAATAGGAACATGTCTTGTGGTTCTAAAAGTACTAACAGATTTATTGTAGCATCAGCCGTAGGCAACTAGACTCACAGCTGTCCATCATGCTGTCAACCTCTTCTTCAAAATCATGGGGGCTAGAAACTTTAAAAGAAATGAAAACGGAGCCTTTCCTTAACTCCAAATGGCAGACAAAGCACATATTCTGGAGTTTTGTGTTTCGTACGTTCAGGGCTTAACCTGTAAATTATCTCTGTAATTTCTCAATGCAGAAATTGATCTGGAGACACAAACTTCCCTCTATAACACTGCTGCCATTATTACACTCACAACAAAAACTAGTTGCAACAGATTTAGGCCTGAAAATAGTCCATCACTGTCTTGCAGCTCTTCACCACAGTTGGGATTTGCTCCTTCAATTACAACAGCAGTGCTGACTGATGCCTGACAGCTGGACCAAGATGTCTCCAACTTCAGGTTGTATGTAAAGCTTCACGGTTCAGTAGCATTGTGAATATTTTCTATTGCTAACAAAAAAGGGTGACATGAACAGGTGGTGCCAAACATTGCAGAGAGAATAGGAACCACATGACTGCAGCATCCACTCCAGGGGCACAAGTGGACAATCATGCTGCACATTCTCTAGATCAGTGTTTCCCAACCTCAGCAACTTTTAAGAGGTATGGACTTCAACTCCCAGAATTCCCACTGCCCTAGACAGCAATCAGTGGAAGGCAAGATGCAAAGAGTAGGTGGGCCCAAGCCAAAACCAGGTGCATCCACACATATTTTATTTATTTTATTTATTAAATTTTATTTATTAAATTTCTATGACCGCCTATCTCCCCCTCGAGGAGGGACTCTGGGCGGTTATACAAGAAACATATACTTGTTTCTTGTACCTTTTGATATTCTTTCCCACTGTCTTTCTCTGTTTGAGCTCGCTCTCCACCCACCCATCTCCCCAGTGAAGGCTGCTGAGATTGTTCTTATCAGAGGACTGAATTGACGGCTTTAAGAGAGTTTCTGAAAT
The DNA here is from genome assembly GCA_023362775.1 of Charina bottae. Lineage (NCBI taxonomy): Eukaryota > Metazoa > Chordata > Lepidosauria > Squamata > Charinaidae > Charina > Charina bottae. The sequence goes on along the minus strand of JALMGJ010000007.1, from coordinate 48,615,628 downwards.
TAGGCTGAGGGTTAATTGAAATTAAGCCAAAGGCCACATGTGGTGCAGAACAGAGATTTTGTTGTCCGACTCTAGGGGGCGGTGCTCATCTCCGTTTGTTAGCCGAAGAGCCAGCGTTGTCCGAAGACGCTTCCACGGTCATGTGGCCGCAAGACGCGCGTGGAATGCTGTTACCTACCCACCGAAGTGGTACCTATTCATCTACTTGCATTTGCATGCTTTTGAATTGCTAGGTTGGCAAGAGCTGGAGCTAGTGCGGGAGCTCACTCAGCACGCAGGGCTAGGGATTCAAACCTCCGAACTTGCGATCTTCCAATCGACAAGCCTGGCGTCTTACCCGCTGAGCCACCATGCCTATGGAACCCAGCAATTTGGCCCTAAGTTTTAACCCCAGCTGTACCATTTTACCTATTCCTGATGTAGGGAGTACACCAACTTTTGGTTGGAAAGGGGAAGTAGGAAAGAACAATAAACAACCGAGAATTCTTTCACCGGGGATCAAATAAATCTGAAGGACCAATCTATGGAGCAGCAGGGTTCATTACTTATTTCTGAACTTCTACCTAACTTAAAAATATTTCCAAGTTGGTTTACAATAAACAAATATTAAAATTCATGTTTCTGGCAGAACTTTTCATGAAAGCTCTCAGGACTGTAAGTAGCTAAGGGAAAGCAGCTACAATATGGGCTTTCTTGGAACCACATCATCTGGGCTTTCATGGAACTACATCTGGCCCTTTTTCTAAAGAAGCAATCAATTTAGTTCTAAGCACACGAGTTAAAAATTTCTAAAAATGTAGTATGCCAGTAGACCCTTAAACTTATGAAGGTGACACAATAAAAAGACTTACCTACCATTTGCTATTAATGTGCCACCAGCAATTAACTCATCAGGGGCGTGGTGGCTCAGCAGGTAAGACGCCAGGCTTGTCGATCGGAAGATCGCAAGTTTGGAGGTTCGAATCCCTAGCCCTGCGTGCGGAGTGAGCTCCCGCACTAGCTCCAGCTCTTGCCAACCTAGCAATTCGAAAGCATGCAAATGCAAGTAGATTAATAGGTACCACTTCAGTGGGTAGGTAACAGCGTTCCACGCATGTCATGCGGCCACATGACCATGGAAGCGTCTTCGGACAACGCTGGCTCTTCGGCTAACAAACGGAGATGAGCACCGGCCCTGGAGTCGGACAGGACTGCACAAATGTGCGGGGGGAACCTTTACCTTTTTAGCAATTAATTCTCACCCCTCTAAGCTTGAAGAATAGGACCAGCCTGGGAAAGACATCTAATAATTAAAGTGGACATGGCCATTAAATAATAATTTGCTCCCTTCTTCAGGATTTTATCATCTGCCCAAACTACCAGATGGACATGTTAAAATCTCAGGCACAAGTTTAAATTCAATAAAACAACCACAGTCACCACTAAGTGTATTTTTGTTGATAGCTATTTCTATATTAGAGGGCACCAGATGCTTCCTGAGCCTTAATAGACAGGAGTCTCGTCACCCACCAACAGCTGTTAACACATTGACTTTTTTCTTCTTAATAATGGCAGCCAACTTTTAAAAAATGCATTCAGGAAAGCTCTTCTGCATAATTTTTAATCACATAATTCTCCTTTCAGAAAGGAATGCACAGTAAAAGCATAAATGGCAGAGATTAGCATCAAACATCTGTGTGTTATTTAAAAGGTTTTTTTAAAAAAAGAGCAGAAATAGAGAGATTTGCTCAGATATGCGGAGCTGTTTCTAACATGTATTTTAAAGCTTTACAGTAAGTTGCAATTGTCAAATAACTTCACTTACACTCTCTTTATCACAATCAGATGCTTAAGGGTTTTTTTATGTTCAAAGGACAGCTTTTCTGTGCACACCAAAACTAAGCAACATCTTTTCATTTCTATTGAAATTACTGACTCGGCGCAAGTTAAAAAGAGCTAATGACTTTTAGATATGCTATTTATGCCACTTTAAAGATGTGCATTCTTTCTCATCAAAGTAAAATATTTATTCCTTCTGAAAGTAATTTCTTATGAATTACAGCAGGGATACATACCAGGCAACCCTAAGAATAGCACTGGTCTAGACCAGCCTTCCCTGATCGGATGCCCTTCAGAGGAACTGGAATTATGATGTTTTCTGCACCAGCTGAAAATGATGGAAACTGTAATCACAACGCTTCCCAATGGCACCAGGTTGAGAAAGGCTGTTCTAGATTAAATATAATATCAGGGAGTTTTATTTTTGGCCTGGGAGACCTGCTGTTGGTTCTGGAGTAGGACTGGAGAAAGAGAGGTCACAAAACATAACATTTGCATATGGAAGCGAAGAAAATTTAGATTCAGAGCGAAGCTAGCATGGGTCTGTGCAACCAGTGTCACTAAAAACAGTCAGCTTGATTTAAAGCATGGATGGAGAACCTTTTTCAGTGCAAGCACAGCCTCCGATAATGGCTAACATGGGGTGGGTGGGAGGCATGAATGGATCAAACAAGTCATGGGCAGAGTCACCCCACACTCAGATCCTTACACCTACACAGGCAGATTATTTTGACCCCTCCATAGCACACATAGCACAAATATCCAGCCTTCCTGAGGAAGAAAGTCCCAGACTCTGTCCATCCAAAGTCTCATTCAGATGGATCAATGTTTTTCACAGAGTAAAGCAAAATTAAACTGTAATACTAGGAACTGTGTCAGTATTCTGGCTTTTGCCACATAATCTCATTCACTAGGCTGCTGACCTCAATTGACAAAAATAAATGGGGGAATAAAATTGCACTGACACAGGAAGCCGTGAAGGGCCTAATATGTGTGTGTGTGTGTGTGTGTGTGTGTGTGTGTGTGTGTGTGTGTTCGTTCTGCATGGCATTCAGAAAAACTGCCATTATTTTAGACTGATTATTTCAACCAGACCAAACTTCAGGAATACCATTTAGGAGGAGCAGGGAAGACAGTGCCCCAACATTGTGGTGCGATGATTAAACTGCTGGATGAGGGCAGTGTTTTGCTGGCTGGGGAGTTCTGGAAGTTGAAGTCCACACACCTTAAAGTTGCCAAGGTTGAGAAACACTGGATAAGGATGAGAGACCCAGGTGAACCCCACACCCCACCCCAGAAGCTTACTAGATGACTTTGGGCTAGTCATTCTTTGTCAGCCCAATCCACCTGACAGGGTTGTTGTTGTGAAGAAAAACTGGATGAGGGAGTGCTTTGTATGCCATCTTGAGCTCCTGAATGAAGAGTGGGATATAACTCTAATACATAAACATTCGCTTGAGACCACACATGATTACACCTCAAGATTACTTATACTTCTGGCCAATTTATTGTATACAACATGGCCCCTGTCACATACGCTGAAGTGGCCCTGTTCACTAGGTACGCGAGAGAACAAAACCACAAAACCCCTTCTCCAGCCCCATATAAAAATCACAGTCTTCCTGTTTAGCGATGCTGCTGTTATTGTCATGCTCAGAAAATGTTTTTAACAAAGATGCTCTGTGAACACTTCCCACCCCAAGCACACATAATGTAACTCACAAAAGCCTGTGTCTCACACATATCACACTTATTTCTAGGAGCTGAAACTAACAGAAAAGCAAAACAAAATCAATGGGAAAGAAAAGGCAAGAAACAATGGCAGTTCTTTGTATCTCTTACTGCTGTATCAAACTACCTATGTGTTGAGCAGATATAATAAGTGGGGCGGAGAGAGATGCAAGACAGAGAGAAAGAGGGGGAGAAAGCCATGGCAGATTACATATCATTAAAAAAAAAGAAATGCCTCATTATAAAAGAGAAGACAAAGGAAGACAAAGTTGCATAAAGTCTACAGAAGATCCTTTATATGCACTGATGCACATTGAGAGATGTTGCTATAATTTCAATAGAAATACACTAACATGGAAAAAGCTTTGCCCACTTGACTTGGCAGCCTCTGTGCACAGAGTCCAGAGGTCCACTGTTGATGGGCAATTTCAAGTCCTCCACTGATGTCTTGGGTGTCTTTATCTTTAAATTGACTTGGACTGGACAGCAGATGTCCTTAACAGAGCATGTCCAGTGACAACCCTTCAAAGAGAAGGCACCCGAAAGGCATGGGACCTGGCATTCTGTACAGGACAGGCACTGCTGTTTAAGGCACGGTCGATTCCACCCCCTAGGTAGACGGAAACAGAGTTGAAAGTGTTTTTTTGCAGACTGCTGAGAAATCGAATTGCCCGGGAAGAGGAATGAATAAAAGCCAGACCACACAGAAATTGCAAACTGTGTCTCTCCTGGAGTGCAAGTAAACATGGCCACTCCTACCTCCCCACCACATCAAAGGATACGACAGCTCCTGATGTTTGGTGTACAACACCCAAAATTCACTGTCATGAATTTTGCTAAATTGGTGCAATTTAATGAGGAAGAACAGACTGGAGTGGAAGAGCCAGGAGGATACACAGGACAAAACAAGAATGCACTCCGTGGTGATAAGGGCAGGATTTTCCTCCCTCTTTCTGTTGTGCTATTTCAGCAAGTGTATTCACTACCCCCCCCCCAAAAAAAAAAGGAAACAGAAAACCTTTTCAGCAAGAGATTTGCCCAGATTGTTTATTTGCACTCTCCTAACAGTTCTCTGAAAGGGGTTTTAAATTTAGGGGATTAAAATCAGTCAGAACTAACTGACCAGCTTAGTCTGCTTTTGTTCAGGGAGGTGCAAAAATACAAATGCTTTCGTGCATGAGAGCTGCACCCCACACTGTTTACATTGCTAACCTCCAATGCAAATGCACTACCCATTGCTGAAATGCCCCAGCTTAAACCCGTAGCATTCCATCTTGCGCCAAAGAGATACAGACCTTCTGCAAGAGCAAAGGCTTTCCTTCTCCCTTCTATTGTGCAGGTGCAGAACTGATTACTTGGGGGGGGGGGGGCTGTCCACTCCATCTTATTTATGGTCTTCTCCCTTTCAATGTTTCTATTAACAAAGATTACAGGCCTGTGCACAACGTCTTTGAGATCAAAGCACGTGTAAATATCTGCTATTTTTTCAGATGAGCACAATCCAAGGTTATTTTCTACTGGTACTACCTAGATGATGTTTGGAGTGTGTGTGTTTTTCAAAGGTCCTAAAGAAACGTACACAGCCTTAGATAGGACCTCCCATATCTACTGGCCAAATGGCTAAACTAGTGGGGGTACCTTCTCGAGGGGGCTGTATCCGTTGAACTTTCGCTACGTTGGGCTGCAAGAGAAGGTATTCTTGGTCCCAGGCTTTACATTTTTCAAAAGTTATTTAAGAGTTTTTAAATGTCTGTACTAAATTCTTCTTCGAAAGTGTTTGTATTTTTTTTTAAAAAAAGAATCCAGCTGGGTGTGCCTTCTTAGAAATGCCTTGAGGCCTAGAAGAGATCTGCAACACACTTTCTGGGGTTACAGTTTATTAGGGAGACTCATTGTGGTGGGCAAGCACCGTTAAAAAGTCCATTCACTTCCCTTATTGACCTTCTCCTCAATAACATCCCGAAAGAACTACGTTAGGAAACACAGGAAGCTGCTTTTTTTTTTTTTAAATCAGTTTCAAACTGCACTCCTAAATGACCACCTTTCCAACTCCACAAAGACTTCTGATTCCAGGATAAAATGCAACCAGGATTGAGTTGAGCTGCACCAGCATGCAAAATGCCAAGTGACTCAGCCTTTCCTTTTTTGATTTGCAGAGTAGTTCACAGGCAGTTATGGCAGTCCTCTTTCTTTTCAGCAGGCAACAAGATCATGTGCAAAGCACATGGGTTTGGGTTGCTTATGGCTGGTTAGAGGGTTTGCTTCTTTTACATTGCCGGTCAATTGCAGAGATAAGGTAAAGGTAAAGGTTCCCCCCACACAGTTGTGCAGTCGTGTCCGACTCTAGGGGCCGGTGCTCATCTCCGTTTGTTAGCCGAAGAGCCAGCGTTGTCCGAAGACGCTTCCACGGTCATGTGGCCGGCATGACGCATGCGGAACGCTGTTACCTACCCACCAAAGTGGTACCTATTCATCTACTTGCATTTGCATACTTTTGAATTGCTAGGTTGGCAGGAGCTGGGGCGAGTGCGGGAGCTCACTCCGTCACACGGGACTAGGGATTCGAACCTCCAAACTTGCGATCTTCCAATCGACAAGCCTGGCATCTTACCCGCTGAGCCACCACACCCCCCTGATTGCAGAGATAGCAACTGCCTTATACACAAGGTATTTTCTCTCCAAAGAAACAGCCGGGATATATTGAGATTCTGAGCAATTGCAGGCCTTTGGTCACAACATCATTTGATCACTGGGGATTCATCTCACACCAAAACTGGGTTTGCATCCTTCATCCCAAAAGATTGCAAGGGCCATGATGGTGACACTGTGATATCACCAGAAATTTGTTTAAGTAATCAGGGGGTCTCTTTACTTTCTAGTGGTTTTGTCATATAGGTGAATTTTGTTGCCTGTATTATTGAAATGTTAGTTTACTATAAAAAAAAATCATGAGGAAATTGCCTTATAGTAGAAAAAAATTATCACTCCATGCCATTTGTTTTTGACAATACCCTCTTATGACTCTCTTACACATTAGATACAGTTGAATCGATCCCCTGAATTAAAGGTAGGACTTTCTTCACGCAGTATATAAAATACATATTCCGATTCCTCCCAGAATCAGAACTGAATCTAGGACTTTCTACATGCAAACATGTACTCAATTCCTGTGCTATGTCCCTGTCTCAAAACTATACTTAAGCTTTCAAGAGTAAGAGCTACAGGGACAGCCATATCAATAATTCACAAGAATCATCCTCTGAAAACTCTCCAGAATTTGCCATACTTGGAAAAACATCGGCTTTGTCTTTGCTCTGAAAATCCCACAAAGCTGAACACCAAGAGTGGTGGTGTTTTTTTAAGTCTTGTTTAGGCATATTTGGCATAGCTACAGAACAAATTAGCACCAGACTCAATGGGATGAGCAAGTGGATTAGAGCAGTGTTTCTCAACCTCAACAACTTTAAGATGTGTGGACTTCAACTCCCAGAATTCCCCAGCCAGCAATCAGCCAGCATCCCCTCCCAGAATTCTGGGAGTTGGAGTCCACACATCTTAAAAGTTGCTGAGGTTGAGAAACACTGGATTACAGCATCTGAGGATGGGCAATATCCCTTGATCATGATCTCTGATAAGCACTTGATTGATCCGCTGAAGATTGGCCAGCTGGCACGCAGGTAAACCAAATAAATTACATCCGCTGTCCTTCTCCTGAACCTGAAACCATTCCCTGCCCTCCAATGCCCAATTAACTGCTGCAGTGACTTCGTATTTTCTCTGAAAAAAGCTGCAAAGGACTAGTCTTCAGATAATCAATATGACAGAGTAGCTAGTGGTACGGAAACCGGATGAATAAAGCCCGTTAGAAAGCAAAGAAGGAAAACCTGATCGTGCTACATCCTCTATAGATACACAAAAATGCTAGGGGGTGGTTCAAAATAATTTGATGCCTTTGGAGAGTAGCGCCCACATCAAAGCAACCACTGAACTGTTCTCTGGGTAAGGAGAATGTTGGAAATAGATTCTGATGCAGGGCAAGGCTCTGCGAGCTGGAGAAACAGATGCCCTCATTTGGAATGCCTACAAATTTCATAGACACAACCCCAAAACAACTACAGAAAAAGAAGGAAAACTCACAGCACTGCATTATATTTTTCAAAGCAGTGATAGACAAACTAGGCTGAGTTTAAAGTATTAACTCAAACCTTCTCCAACCTGGCCCCATCCAGATGTGCTGGACTTCAATTTCCAGTACCATGTTGGGCAAGGCTGAATAAGAAAAAAAGGTGTTTTTCCCCCAAGGCTATTTTCGAAACACCTTCATTCTCTTTTTAGCATCATTAAAGTGAGTAAGACTCCAAATCTTATATCTGGACTAGGATCCAAATACCACTGTATTCTGCTATGCAGCTAGGCAATTTTCTATTCTGAGATAACTGCAAAGGAAATTACTTAAATATATATATTTTAAAAAATGAAAACTAGTTCCAGGGTTCCACCTCTGTGGTACCATCATCACAAATAGGGCAATGTTCCAAACTCAACATTCCCATGCCACTGAGTTTGAGAGGTAAATACAAATATTACTTCTGTTTCAAACGGCTGCCCCACCCCATGAATATCTGGTTTTCTTATCTCACATAAATCAGTGTTTGCTATTTTCTCTCCAGTGAGAAAGCTAAAATGCTGCATTAGCAATACCTGTGATCTAGGGACCAAAATTGCCACTATCCACTGTAGTGGATCCTGCTCCAACATGCAACATGTCTCTGTTGCAGAAGTACAATATAATATACTGTCCTTTCCACCATATCTCAATCATCATGATGGACATTTAATAGTTAAATATTTATTGATTTAGTATAATGTTCTTGTTGAAATCAAATGCCATTTTTCTACATATGGTTCCCAACCATAAATTTATTCATGGAATATTAACACTGACTCATGTTGCTCTGTATCTCCTTCTACTCTTTCACTTCATCAACCACAATCAGCATAATTAATGCAAATCGGCCAGTTTATTTGACACATTGTTCACTATGGCATATTTGAATATTAAACACATAAAACATCAGTCCTTTCTTAAACCAACAACAAAAAATCAGGCTTGGAATTAATTCTATAAATTCCCATTAGTAAACTAATACTAGCAATTCATCCACAAGTGCCATGTAAAATAGATTTGTAATGCTCTGGACAAAATATAGTTTCATTTGTTTCTACTTATTTTGTAAGCATTTTGTGCCACGAAATTCACTTCTGCTTGTATTATTAAGGAAAGGAAAGTAATAAGTTTTTTTTTATACCTCTCCATTTTCATCTGATTGCTAAGAGAACAAAAGGTGTTTCAAACAATCCTGTCCTGTATTCAACTTACACAGGTACCTCTAAATTGGCTTGGTGACCTTTCCTGCTTCAAATACATATGCCAAGACACCAATTATTCATCTCATGCAAACTAAACCACTTCTTTTGATGATCAGATTGTAACAGCAACAGACCCCAATGACTATATTCCAGCAACTGAAAACAAGGAAACGACTTCTAGCTATAAAAGTAACTTTCTGCCAGACAAAAGAGAATGAATCATATTCCTCCATTGCAAAACTTTCAGGCTTCTGTTAAGAACGTATTGTCAGAAGAAGACAGATGTTTTAAAGCTGTTCTTCAGAAAACTTTTCCATAAATGAACATTTCTAAAGTTTGCACCGCAAACTGGGGCTTTATGAATGCACCTACAACATCAAGTCTAACAACGAAAGCCGAAGCACTGAATTGGAACAGTTCCAGTAATAAAAGCAATGCCACTTTCCTATTTCTACAGTTTCTCCCCAACAGCTCCCTAGTAGAAAGCAAGCTAATACTTCCTCATTTCCCACTCCACGGAAAATTGGCTGATCATTCAAATCAAAAGTTGGGGTGGGGCAGGCGAAGGAGGGGAAGAGAGCAAGAAAGAGAGGGGGGAAAATACATACTGTACAGGAGATTGATTCAGGTCTATTCTCCAGAAGACAATGCAACAATGTAAACTTCAACCCCACATCATTGCTTCGGGGAGATGAAAAGGAAACGTCTGTTTACCTAGTTAGAGGTTTCCCAAGGCAGCCCCGAGAGATTAGTCCCAGAACATTTCCTGCAGCCACCAAAATCTTTAATTCACAACAAACTCTCTTTACAACCCAGGCAGGTGAAACATCTTCCATGTCTCCACTGCAACTCCTTTAACCCCTTTGGTGAGTCAAACTTTCTCATTTGCATAAAAGCCTCCTCCAGCCTATGGGACTTTGAACAGCTACAAGTTACACTAGCTGCCTTAACATGCTTTCCGAGCATGATATCACCCATCTCCATGGTTACTTTAACCCCACCTGCCCATACAGCAAAGTAACCTGTCAGATTCAGACCACAGGATACAATTTAGTTGTTTGTCTTGAGTCAATGTTTAACTATCTGCTCCTTGGCACACCGAGATCTCCCAGAAGTTAATTCACAATTTAAAACAGAAGAGACATTTATTAAAGGCAAACTAAGTTACTGCAGGAGTATAGTATTTTTTTTTAATAAAACAACTGTAGCAATATATCTGCCTTCCCTGTCCAACAATGCAGAATAAATATCCTAGAGGGGTATCTACACCCCTATAATTGTTATGCTGATGAGCCAGACTTCACTGAGTTTTAATATTATGGTTTCAGCAGGTTCATTGTTTCCTTTTGCAATCACTGTTCTCTTTTTTTCAAGGAACCAATAATCCCCTCTGAGTAGTACAACCTGTCAAACTGGTTTCTCTTGGAAGCTCCTGCTCTCTCCCCATTTTATTTAGAAAGCCTTCTGTTCTTGCGATCAGCTTTTCATGGCAAGCCTTGAAGTCTCACAGACTTCCTCCTTGTTTCAGCAATGATTTTTTGGGGGTGGTGTGCCCACCTGTTAAAGGCCCCGCTCCCGTGGACTGTAGTGATGCAGAGAGGTGTACCTACATGGAGGAAAATTTACCACCACCCTCAGGAGCTGCCCTTCCAAATCTTCCAGAACATTTTGGTAGAATTCCACTTTTTTCATTATCTCTCCCTTCTCTTGGGGTACACATACAGCTGGTGTCATTATATGGACTTCTTTGATCAAGTCAGACATTCCTCTTAGGGCCGGGTGGGCAAAACATCTTCTTCCCCTCTAGTGACAAAGCAGCTCCCTCTGGAGTCCTGGCACTTTCTACTGTCCTATTTAGAAATATCTGCCAAAGTGTGTAGGGGACAGTTTTGAAATAAGAGCCACACCTGTTAGGAGTTGCTTGACTCATAATAGTGTGTAGAAGTCAGTGTTTAGATAACAATTATTTCAATAGATACTCCCTCTAAAATGCCTATTAGAAACTTTCAAGCCAGGGCAAAGAATGGGAAATAAATTGCCATCAAAGGGGATTTATGCATGAAGTGTATTTTCCAAACCCCTCCCCTTCCCAAAAGCAGCTGTCCCACCACTCTCAATACATGTACAGAGTTGGAGGAACTTTAAAAACAACTTTGAAACTTTAAAGCGACTTAGGCGTAGGCTTTCTCTGGAGAAGCTCATGTGCGTGCTTCCATTTTCTTTGAATCCAGGGAGGAGGAGGAGGAGGAGGAGGAGGAGGAGGAGGAGGAGGAGGAGGGGGAAGAGGAGGAGGAGGAGACTTTATAATGGTGAAAGGGAAACTGACAAACATAAGTCCTTACTGTCATTCTACCTGGCTGCTTCCCAGAAGAATCACAATGGATATGATTGTGTCCCTATAGATTATTCAGAGGAAAAAAGGTGGTTTCCTGGATCAGCTCCTTGATGAATGAACCCCATAAAAGGCACAAACACAGGATGGGTAAAGCATCAAAATGAGTCACCAGGAACAGCATGTTACAAAAAATCCAACACAAAACAAAACCTGGCAGTCAGTACTGATTATCAACTAGAGATCTGACTTTTTGCAGAGTTGGTTTACACAACTTCCATCTCATTTGCTACATCTTTAATTATTGGACAAATTCTCAATCTGAGTAGCTGTTTCTAGAGCAGAGGCCACAGACTAGACTTTTCTGCTGATACACATTCATGCATATGTGTGTGTGTGTGTGTAACTCACATATCTGTATGTACTGATGTTATTGAGTATGTTTTTATTCATATTGTATTTGTAGTGTGTTTTATTTTAGACCACTCAGAGAGCTTCGGCTATTGCACAGTTTTAAAATAAATAAATATCTTTATATTTATATCTATATTTATATTGTAATAGAATGTGAGAATGACCTTGGAAGACAGAGGGTAGGGGGAACAGATACTGCCTAGGGAATGATCAGATAAAAGGGGGAGGAACCCACAACTGAGTAACAGCCAGAGAAAGAAACATAGAAAGGACCTGCCCTAACTGGTTACGTGGTAAATAGGGACGGCGGGAGATTTGTACTTTCAGACTTGCAAGGTTCTCTTAATGTAGCCTAACAATAAAGTAGAAGTAGCTTATCTGGTTGTGTTTCCTGTCTGGTTTACCTGGGAGGGCTGACAATATCTATCTATAGATCATAGCTTTCCAAACTGTGTGTCGCAACACTTTAGTGTGTCGCGACACACAGTTTAGTGTGTTGCAACACAACCCGGAAGCGGCGGCAGGGACATGCATGGTGGCGGCGGGGGGCGCATGTGGTGGCGGTGGCGGCAGCGGCGCACCATTAGCGCTTCCGCGTTTTAGCAGAGGCCGCCGCCGCCATGCACACCACCACCACCACGCGCGCCCTCGCCGCCATTGGTATGTCGCCAACGGCGGCAGTTTAGAAAGCACTGCTACAGATATAGACACACAAACACTAGACACCCAAACACCTTTTTCAACTTTACCTTTTGCTTGTCAGCCTGACTTAGTTGCCCAAGACCAACTAATCTAGGTGTGTATCCTGGCTCTAGCACCCTAGCACGTCTCACAACTTATGCTTTTCTGCCCACCCACTTTAACCCACCCAGAAAATATTCAGAACACTGCCAGGCAGCTGATTCTACCTGACGCTTCAGTTTCCCACAATGCCCCTCACAATGCATCTCTCCGAGCAATGTTGGAAAGTCAGATGGTGGCTTTTAGCCCCCTGACAATATTCAGAGTACGGTTGGTAGTTCCCAAATTACACGGTAAAACATCCAGGAGCCAACAACAGGAAAGGGGCTCACTGGAATTCTCTTTGCTCAGAGTGCTTCAAATCTAGAAGCAGCCCTGTCATTAGGTCCTAGATCAGTGTTTCTCAACCTCAGCAATCTTGAGACGTGTGGACTTCAACTCCCAGAATTCCCCAGCATCCTCAGGAAGCCATTGCTAGACCCAACTGTACTGGACAATTTTTGTCCAGTATCCAGCCTTCTCTTTTTAGGGAAGGTGGTCGAGAAGGTGGTCGTGCAGCAGCTTCAAAGGATCCTGAATGAAATGCATTATATGGACCCCTTTCAGTCGGGTTTCAGGCCTGGGTATGGGACTGAACAGCACTGGTTGCACTTTTAGATGACCTCTGGTAGGAGCAGGATGGGGCTAGTGCATCCATCCTTGCTCCACATGGCTTCACAGCAGTATTCAATACCATCGGCCATGGTATCCTTCTGGACTGGCTACGAGGGCTGCGGGGGGTGGCACTGTGTTGTGCTGGTTCTCTTCCTTCATTTGCGGCTGGTTCCAGTTGGTGTTGATCAGGATGAGAGGTCCTGCCCTCGGCCCCCACATTGTGGAGTGCCACAGGGTTCGATACTTTCTCTGTTCCTGATTAACACCTACATAAAACTGCTGCGTGGGGTCATCCGTAGCCATAGGGTGAGGTATTATCAGTATGCTGATGATACCCAGCTCTATATTTCCACCCCTCGTGAAGTAAGCAATGCTGTTGATGTCCTGTCTCAATGCCTGGAGACTGTGGTTTGGATGGGGAGCAACAGGCTTCAGCTCAACCCTGGCAAGGCTGAGTGGCTTTGGGTCTTGGGACCACCTGGATCTGGGAATTTACCATCTTTATTTCTGTGTGGGTTGGCCCTGCCCAGACAGATCCAGTGCACAATCTGGGAGTACTTCTGGACTCACGACTCCTGCTCGATGACCAGGTGACAGTTGTGGCTAGGAGGGCCTTTGAGTAACTTCGGGTTGTGTGCCTGTTGTGCCCATTCCTGGACCAGGAGGCCCCTATGCTCAGTCACACACCCTGTTCATTTCCTGCATGGATTACTGTAACATGCTCTACATGGGGCTGCCCTTGAAGAGCAACCGGAAGCTTCAGCTGGTGCAAAATGTGGTGGTGCGGGCAGTTAGGTGTGCACCTAGATCAGCGGACGTTACGCCTCTGCACCACAAGCTACATGAGTTACCAGTTTGCTTCCGGGTTTAATTCAAGGTGCTAGTAATGACCTATAAAGCCCTACATGGAATGGGACCAGGTTACTTGAGGGATCGCTTCGCCCCAGTTACATTTATCCATCCTATCAGGTCCAGCAGGAAGGGCATGTTGTGGGTCCTGTCCACAAAGGTATGTGTAATGGAATGTGAGAATGACCTTGGAATACGGGGGGAAGAGATGCTGCCTAGGGAATTATTTGATAAAAGAGGGAGGAGTCCGCAACTGAGTAACGGGCAGAGAAAGAAACTTAGAAAGGACCCGCCCTAACTGGTTAGGCAGTAAATAGGGATGGCGGGAGATTTGTACTTTCAGACTTGCAAGATTCTGTTAATGTAGCCTAACGATAAAGTAGAAGTAGCGCATCTGATCGTGTTTCCTGTCTGGTTTACCTGGGAGAGCGGACAGAATGTCATCTGATGGGACCCAGGAGGAGAGTCTTTTCTGCCGGGGCACCCGCCTTTTGGACCATCATTCCCCCAGAGGCCAGACTGGCCCCAACCTTGCTGGCCTTCCAGAACGGCCTGAACACCTGGCTTTGTCATCTGGCCTGGGGATCCGGTAACATGGGTATGGAGCCTACAAAGTGGCTGGATTGCTAGGGAAATTGAGTACACTCTCCCGCAGATTATTTTTTTTTAATGGTTTTAATTGTTTTTAATATTTTTAAATTTATTTTTGTTGTTAATTTTTTGGGAGTATTTTGTTGTTTTGTCTTTTTAACTTCGCATGCTGTTCAGAGTCACATATGTGAGATTGGTGGCTATATAAATTCACCAAATAAATAAATAAATAAATGTTGCTGAGATTGAGAAACATTGCCTAGATCAGAGCTTTCCAAACTTTTCCTGTTGGTGACACACACCAACGGCGGTGGCAGCGGTGTGCAGGTGTGTTGCGCGAAACCCGGAAGCGCTGATGGCGTGTTTTCGCGTGACACACCTGCACACCGCAGGCGACACAGTACTGTGTCGCGACACACAGTTTGGAAAGCTCTGGCCTAGATAATTCTGTCTCTCTATCAAGGCAGAAGCTCATGGACAGCCTTTTTCCTATAGCCCTTTGGACACATTAATCATTGAGGAAGGGTAGCCTGCACGCACACTGCAAATTAATTTAAGAAATATCTGTTACCGGTTGTAATAATGTATACACATAATCAAAGGGCACTAATGTTAAGATTGTTTTCCTTGTCCTCTGAGGAACTACACTGCTCTAAAGTTTACAAATTCATTAGGTATACAACTCCAGCCTAATTATGAGTACAAGATATAAACAGGATATATTATTTCAAATTAATACATACAGATTTATTCAGAAGTGAGCTCCATAACAATGATAGAACTCAGCTCCTGAAAAGATCTGCGGTTTTCATAAATCAGCAAATATGGTGTGTGTGTGTGTGTGTGTGTGTGTGTGTGTATGTGTGTATGTATGTATGTATGTATGTATGTATGTATGTATGTATATATATATATATATATATATATATATATATATATATATAAATAAAAGCAGCAAATACTATTAACTGCATTCCTTCTGTAATTTACTGGCTTTGGAGAAAGATCAAGTTAAAGAATTCATGGAGTGTCCCTACTGAAGTCTGTTCAAAACTTAGCCTGCAAATATGTTCAGTGCTGAAGCTAAATATTTACATGACTCAGGAAAGATCTAATCAATCTAAAAAAAAAACCCAATTTCTGTATTATCTTTATTTACCACCCTGCAGTATCTCTGAAGATACTGTAGTTCATTACACAAATAGCAAGCACAATCAATAAAGTAGCAGTGGAAAAATCTGAAGCTTGGAAACTCTTATGAAGAAATGAAGGGCAAAAGCAGCAGAAAGTGTTTACCGCAATTACAAAGAAACCAGAAGTCTTGAGAGCCATTTTACATGCTAAATGATAGATAGCTATGGGAAACACCATTGTTTCCTGCATAATATGCAGACTTCACATGCAAAGATTCAGCTATGTGTAACCACCAACACACACACCGCTTCTCCCCGGGGCGTCTGCAAAGGGGCGCGCCACTCGCCCCGCGCCCGTCGCTGCAAAGGGCATCTCCCCCATTTACCCGGACGTTCAGGCGCCACAGCAAGAGCGGTGGGGGGGGGCTCTGCAGCCCGTCGCCACCTCCCCGGTGAGAGATTTCTGCCTGCCGCTCTTTCTGCAGCCGGGCCTCCGGATGCAGAGCCCCCCCACCGCTCTTGCTGTGGCGCCTGAACGTCCGGGTAAAAGGCGGGGGAGATGCCCTTTGCAGCGACGGGCGCGGGGCGAGTGGCGCGCCCCTTTGCAGACGCCCCGGGGAGAAGCGGTAGGCGAGACCTTGCAAGCGTGGCGGGGAGAGGGGAGCCCTTCTCAGCCCTTTTGCACGCGCACGCACACCTCTACACCTCCTCAACCCTTTTGCACACGCACACACGCCTGCTCCCCTTTTGCCCACGTTGCTGCAGGGGGGAGGTCGTCTTCGCTGGAGGCGATTTAGCAAATGGTGGGCAGCCACCTGCCGGGCGCGCCGGAGGGCGCGGTTGGCGAAGCCACAGCTCTCCGGAAGCGGCTGAACCGCATCTCCCAGCAGCCCCAGGCGGGTGGTCAGGGCCGAGAACTGGAGCGGGGCAACAGCCCAGCGCAGCTGAGCGAGGCCCCGCGCCGGTCTTTTTTTCCGCGCCTCTGGGAAGCAGGGCCAGTCGGGCTTCGCCTTGCTCAGCCCGCCTCTCTGCTCCCCTTTGGCGCACGCTGATTGGTGGAGGCGTCCTTCCTTCTGAGCCTCCACCAATCAGCGTCTGTTTCTTCCCCAGGGTTCACGCTGCTTCCGGAGACCGGCTTTCCGGATGTCGGGCGGCAGACAGAGAGAGAGAGCCAGAGCCGAGGGGCCAAAGAGCCAGATCTGGCTCGCGAGCCGCCATTTCCGACCCTTGCCCTAAACCATAATGTGCTTGTTTGGCTTCGGCTTAGCATATTGTACAAATCTCACCATGTGAGTTTTTATGCTACAATTTAAGGCTTAATACCTGAATCCCCAACCTAACACTTCCAGACACCAATACACCTACATATACAGGTAGTCCTTGTTTAATGTCCACTCATTCAGCGACCAAAGTTTTGACGGCGCTGAACGAAGGGTACTTACGACAGGTCCTCATAGTTGTGGCCATTGCAGCGTCCCCGCGATCATGTGATCACAATTTGGGCGCTTGGCAACCACTCACAGTTATGCTGTTGCAGCGTCCAATGGTCACGTGATCACCATTTGTGACCTTCACTACCAGCTTCCAACAAGCAAAGTCAATGGGAAAGCCAGCAGGAGGTCACAAATGGTGATCACGTGACAGTGGGACACTGTGACTGTACAGGATTCTAATGATGGCAGCTGGGACTGCCAGAACTGCCGTTGTAAGTCAGTGCGGTCATGTGACATTGCACCTTATGACTGCGTCACTTACGTAGAGATGGAGTTTCCACTCCCAATTACCATCAGTAAGTAAGGACTACCTGTACCTCCATTGGTATCCATTCAGATTCAAGTCTTGCCCAAGTTTATTATTGATTATGTGCTATCAGTGTCAAGTCGCCGCCTTGAGTTATTTATAAAAATAATAAAGGTGGGATAAAAATTAAATAAATAAATAAATAAACTTGTAGGGACCACACTGATAGATTTTCTCCAGGATTATCTATCATCACACACTTCATATAGTCTATTCATGTGGTTTTCTTGGTAAAATACAGGAGTGGTTTGCCATTGCTTTCTCCTTCCCAGCATGGAATGGATGTCTTTGCCATTGTCACTAAAGTGATCATCTGCCTCCAGCATCTTCCTATATCGCTGTTGCCTGATACAGGTGCCAGCTTGCTTTAGCTGGGCAGCTGGGCAGCTGGGCTGACCTTCATGCCTTAGGTGACCCTCCTGGGAATATATACCCTTGGCATACACTGTCAGCCCTTCAAAATAGTCCAGACAAGAAACCAAAACTGTGAGAACTAACACTACATTTATTGTAATGTTACAGTAACAGAATCTTGCAAGTCTGAAAGCACTTCCCCCCTCCCCTGCCTTTACTTTCCAGAGAACTAGGGCGGGTCCCTTCTGAGATGCTTTCTCCATGCCTATCCCTCCTTTGGACCTAGATTTCTCTTATCAGACCATTGTCAAGACTGCGGCTTTTCCTCCTGTCTCCCAAGGTTATTCTCACACGTCATTACATCCCAGGAACATCCCCTTGCCATGATGAGGCAGCACAGTGGGATTTGAGGAGCGACTTTAGTATACTAAAAGAACCTTACTAAAAGAACTTTAGTTTAATATACCAAAAGAATATACTAAAATAACTTCTTTTTAATTAAAAGAACTTAGGTTCTTTTAATTAAAAAGAAATGGGAATATAGCTAAGCCCAGCACTGGTTTCCAGTTTAATCCTTATTTCAAAGAATGCTTCTGGGCCCTCCATATGCCCTTGAAGCATTGTTGGGATTAGACCTGAAAGCAAACACTAAAATAGGTTGAGGCAGAAGAAAGGGAAAAAGAGTGACAATATCTATGTCTGGAACATTGTCATTGTTTCCCCAATCTGTTTTTATTCCCCCAAAAGGGAACTTCTGTTTTCTTAAGCTGTTGGCTTTGCCTTGAAGAAAGAAAGCAACAACAACAACAGGGTAGTCAAATATTCTAACCTCCCCATCCAAAAGAACTCCTACAAGCAGTTTCAGATACCACCCTATCCCCCGACCAATTTGTTTCAAGTTGAGTTGTTACTCAATTTCACTCTCAAATCCAGAAAATTCACAAAGATCCTGGCTGTACAATTTCTTTAGAAACTAAGGGCCAAATCACTGGCCCACTGAGTTGACCATAGAGAAGCTAAGCACACCTGCCGACTCACCCAATTAATGTCCTATCCCTCTGACCTTCCAAAACATTCAAGCTGATAGGGCATATTTAAAAACTAGGTGAAATAAGCATGAACCATCCAACATAGTATATACGCCAGGTCACTTCCTGGATTTTATTTGTGAAATCAACCACATCAGCTGTGTCAACCCCTATTGGCTTTTCTATGTCGTGGAGATATGTCAAGTGGCTTGTATATTTCTGTTCCCCACCAGGGGTGGCAGGAGCGGGTAAGCCAGCCAATTGTCCAGAGCCTTGCAATTGGGCCCCTCTCTTGGCATTATTTCAGCAAATAACTTGGGAGGAACATATTGCTGGCCTCCTCCCCTTAGCCAGACAGCCAGCTGCACCCATCTATTTGTATACATTTGAGGTAGCCTATTTTTAGTTTGTAAACTCTTAATCATTTTTTCCAGAATACCCAGATGGCATCCTGTCATTATCCATCTTGGGCAACAAAGAGGAAAGTATGGGGAACAAGAGAATCAGAGGACAATCAAGCAGCAAACTGCTTTAGATACGTTTATTAATATTACAGACACTCAAACGTTGCTAATAGATTATAAAAATCCATTTTCTGTGGAGCCCATGATATTCTTGCTGAATGTCCCCTCCTAAAACTCCAAGGCTGCCCCTTTACCCATCATCACAACACCTACAGCAATATCAGAAATTTGAGTAAACTAGACCCTAAAACTTAAATTTCTCAATATACCCTGCATTTCATTTATTCTAATCTGCTCCAAGCTTTATTTTAGCTGGTTTAAACATCTTTGTTTTGTTCTCTTCACACGTTAAACCACTTTTGTCATATTCAACTGAAAATTAGGATAAGGAAATTTTAAATTGAAATTTAAGGACAAAATCAACTTCACCATGATTTTTTTTTCAAAATGAATGATGCATATATTTCTGCATTTCTATCCAATATAGTTTAAATTGAATTCATTAGAAAATGAGTCTTTGATTCAGTCAGAATGCTTTTCTATGTTGCTATTCCGCTATTTATTTTTAGTAACTTAGTTCATAAGTGACACATTCTGGATGCCAAAGCATCTGTAGGATCAACTGTGGAAATTTCTCTTAGCTTTGCATTCTTCTGAAAGGGTGAACAGCACAAAGAGCAGAAACTAATAACACTCCTCAATTTAGCAATCCTTTTCATGATTTGAAACTATCACATTTTTGAATTTGAGCTGCTTAAGAACCTTGGGTCCAAATCCAATTATAATCACTCTTTCAAATTCCAACCATCACAAATAACTGCTGAGCCTCACCAAATAAAAGCCAGCTCATATCAAAACAGGGCTACAAATGATAATTAATTGATTGGTTAACTATCAACAATTCTGCTGGGCCCTGCTCTGAGAATATGCCATTTTTACATGCATGCAAGCTTCTTAGCGAGTTCTCACAAGCACAAGATTGGCATCAGTTCAACGAATGCATCCTCATCAAAGCAGACAGAAAATGCCCTCAACAATAGCAAAATATCTATTCTTTTAAACAGATGTTATATAGCATACTGTATACTATACAGTCACTAGGTGGCACCAGGCTTAATAATAAACAGGTGGAATCTAGCTTCCTGATAGGTTATCTTCTAAGGCAGTGTTTCTCAACCTTAGCAACATTAAGATGTGTGGACTTCAACTCCCAGAATTCCCCAGCCAGCCATGTCCACACATCTTAAAGTTGCTAAGGTTGAGAAACACTGCTCTAAGTGCCCACCAGATCTGTTGGGAGTACAATTCCCAGAATCCTCAGAAAGGAGTTTTTTTTATTATTATTAGATCTATATCCCACCTTTATTTTGTACAACTCAAGGCTGTGAACATACAAAGTCCCAAAATGTCTAGATGGCACTAGGGTGAATATAATCCTTGAGGTAAAGATGCACATGGTTTTAGATCCACGTAGGGTTTTAAAACCTACCCACCCCCAAGTTACATGTTTCTTCCATACCTGATCTCTCAGTCTTTCCTGGTGGCCCATGATTGCAGATGCATGGTGGGGATATTTCTGCTTCAGATGCTCCAGAAATGCTTCTCTTTTTTTGTCCATATCAGACGGCTGCATTCCCAAAATTTCTTGGGAACTCCGAGGGCCACCTACAGTATGTCTTCGAGGAATATGGCGGCCCACCTTGGAATGGGTAATCTGCCTACTTCCAGAAGTAATGAATTCTTTAGGCCATAGACAGTCTGTATCATCTAATGAAGCTCCATGCAAATTTCTTTTTCCCAGGTCTGTAAATTAAAAAACAACAAGTTATTGTTAATGCAAAATCTTAAACACTATGTTGATGAATGGAATTATACTATTCAGTTTTTAAAAACATTTCAGACAATGGTGCTCCAATTAAAGAAATAAAGTGTATACTTTTGACTTAAAAAAACACTAAACAGGCAGCTCCCGTAAGTGATATAAAATAATACATAATGCCACATGGAATATTGTTCATTAGGGAAACACTACCCACTAAAGTAAGATGGTGGATGAATAATAACTCCCCTTCTTCTTTAAGCTTTAAAATCTACAGATCATATTTTTTTAAGAAAGGATTTTTCCCCATCACAACACTGCAGTATTTTTTAATAATGGGGCTGTTCCTAGTTTTCCTTGTGATCTTGACTGATAAAATTCTTTTCCAAAAGTGGAATTGAAATCCTTAATCTTTCTTCAGTGTGTTTTCAACATGTTCTGAAACTTCTGTGAAATAATGAGAAAAGCACTTCTCTTTTCTGGGCACCCAGTTCTCCCCCTCCCAATTTTCAGACTACAGCCTTGGTTTTAAATTTCATGGATCTTGCTTGGATGTTATGCCTCTCCGAGACAGCAGACTGGAAAATATAGTGTCACTTTTTCAATAAACCATTATTTTGAGAAATGAAATAAAAGCAAGTCTATGTGATAGGAAAAGAAATAAGTGGGGGATGGAGGAAAGTGAGAAAACTCTCACAAATTTAAAATCAACTTTGAGGCTTGTGTATCATGGACAACTCTGTGGAATGAACACTGCAGTAGCACGGACATTAGAGCTAAAGGCCCCTAAGAAAAATGCAGGTTGAAGACATGGATAGTGGAGAGTAAACCAAAGAACACAATCCTTAAAAAGTCTTCCCAGTTCCGTTTATAACTTCATCTATTAAATTTCCTCTTTAAATTAACATTTTGGGCAGCATTTCAACTTTTATATTTACTTGAAAGTAAACCCCCTGCCCCCAAGTCAAATGTTTTACTCAAAAGCAAAGATACGTAGAATTAGAGACATCAGTTGTTCAATGCTTAAATCTGTTTGAATTCAATGAACTTTAAGCAGACTACCAGACCTACAACTCCAAGTACAGTATGCAATGCCCATTTGTTTTGTTTGTTCAGAAGATAGTCTTACTTGTTTCAGTGGGATTTACCTCCATGTAAGTGTTAGGGCTGTGCAAAGCTTCAAACAGAGTCTTTGCTCTGATGAAGCCACATTGCACCATTTCAAGGCCTCCTCTGATAGTCCCAATAACTGGAAGAGGTTTTGTGCGTACTTCCAGCCTAGTGGAAATATGCACTGCTCACGTGCAGAAGGCTCTTCTACTCCTAAAGGGCTGCTAGAGATGGAAACTGATCATATGCATATTCATTTGCAAGTATCACTTTTATGTGCATTGGACCGCTATCTTCATATTTACAACTTAGCAACAGTCGTAAGTTCAAAATGGACCCATGTAGCATAATGGTAATGTGGTTGCTCTAGGACAGAGCTTTCCAAACTTTTCATGTTGGTGACACACTTTTTAGACATGCATCATTTCGCGACACACTCTTACAGCAGGGCACAAGGCAGGCACTAGGACCTGTGCGGAATCACAGGAGGTTTGGAGGCAGCAAGGCACAAGGCAGGCACTAGGACCTGCGTGGAATCCTGGCAGGGCTTGGAGGCAGCAGCAGCCGTGACACACCCAGACACTGCAGCCGACACACTAATGTGTCGCGACACACAGTTTGGAAAGCTCTGCTCTAGGACTAGGGAGACCCAAGTTCACCCTTAGGCTTTAAAACTCAATATAGGTAGTCCTCACTTAACAACCATTCATTTAGTGACAGTTCAGACTTACAATGGTGTTGAAAAAATGACTTATGACCAGTTCTCACACTTATGACCATTGCAGCGTCCCCGTGGTCACATGATCACGATTTGTTGCACTTGGCAACCAGTTCGCATTTATGACCATCGCAGCATCCCATGGTCATGGGATCGCCACTTACCTTCCCAGCTGGCTTCTGGCAAGCAAAATCAATGGGGAACCGCATGATTTGCTTAATGACCACATGATCCGCTTAACACCCATGGTGATTCGCTCAATGACTACCGCAAAAAGGGTAAAATCAGGTCAGATTCACTTAATGACCACTTCACTTAGCAGAAATTCCGGTCCCAATTGTGGTCATTAAGTGACAACTACCTGTAGGTGACTTTAGGCCAGTTATTCTCTCTCAGCCCCACCTATTTCACATGTTTGACATTGTGGGGATTAAAGTAAGGGAAATCCCTGTGTAAACTGCCTTGGGCTCCTGAGAAAGGTGGCACATAATTCATAACCATTATACTGCATGTCCCCAGCCTATCCCTCCCAGCAACTCTCCAAAATGCTAGATATCGAATCACTGTCAAACTAAGTCAGAATTCCGCCTGACGCCTGGTTGGTTGCCCCCCTTTAGTTCCTTTTTCCAAGGGAAAGGCTAAGCTCCTTCTGTGCTGTGCTTAGTGCAACTTCTAATCACACACGTCTAGTTTAGGAACAAACCAATCCCAATCCTACAGCTGTAAACCATGGATTTTTCCTGAATTTTGATCCCCGAGTTGTTTGAGGACAGATCTGCTGCTCAATAAACCCTAGAAAGAGCAAGAAGAGACAACCGTCTTCTTTATATTTTTATCATGTATTTATATTTGTTGTATATTATTTATATTATATTGTTATTAATTGTGCTTTTATTGTAAAACACTCAGAGTCCCTCCTTGGGGGGAGATGGGCGGTGATAAATTCGATAAATAAATAAAAATAAAGAAATAAATAAACCAGGACAATGACAAAGTTTTCCATCAGCCTCCCGCTTATTTATGCTAAGCCAAATTGTCCTACAACAGCCTTTCCCAACCTGGCACATTCCTTTAATATATTTTTTTAGAAGATCTTTGTTTAATTAAACGGAACAGAAAAAGAAAAAAATAAATCAGAGAAAGAAAAAAAGGGGGAGAGAGAAAACAAAAGACCAATAAATAATACACATGCATACATATGTGGGTTTCTCCTACATGTATATATGCAGACAATAGTTTCAGTGGAGGATGACGATATTTCATTAATAATCATTCATATATATTCTGCATCTGTAAGCCATTTGTTCATCAGTTGTGAGTAACATCAGGTCTTCAATTCACTGAACTTATTGGGACCATAAACTTGGTACCTTCCTAATGTGTGGAATTTAACTCCCAGAATGCTCACCAATGGCCACGCCGAGCTTGGGGAACTCTGAGTTGAATCCATACATCTGGAGCAGGGTATCTCAACCAGGGTTCCGTGGAACCCTGGGGTTCCGCGAGAGGTCACTAGGGGTTCCCTGGGAGATCACGATTTATTTAAAACATTAGTTCAACTCCGGGAAACTTCACATTAAAGAGGTAAGTTTCATTCTTTATTTTTAGGTTAAGAACACTGTCAATGCATATATACAGGCCTACCCACGAAACGAATATAGTAATTGTGTAACCTCTGGCCTGTATTTGAGCCTGAATGTGCAGGGGTTCCCCGAGGCCTGAAAAATATTTGGCGGGTTCCTCCAGGGTCAAAAAGTTGAGAAAGGCTGATCTGGAGAATGAACTGGCTGGGGAAAACTGCCTTAAAGTAACGTTTGAGTTTAGCCAGGAGCTAGCCCAAGGCCACCTAGTGAGTCGGTAGCAATGGAGAGATCTGAATTGAGGAACTACTGAGCAGAGCTGTTTCTCACCTACTTTATCTCAGCAATTATTTCATGAAACTTTTCTCTACAATCTGCTGCCGCAGAAATCATTAGCTCCACTGCCAGCAGCCCCTGTGAAATGCTAATCGTCATGCTGTCTATATATGGTAATTTGCATACACTCTGGATTTTTCTATTTTAATATTAAATATTTACATCAATGGACAGTTTCCTGCACTGACAACCTGGATCTTTGTGGCATACTGTAAGCCTGGGAATGTTTTCGTTTACAACCCAGGAAATTCCTGCAGAGAGAACTAGAGGGATGCTGCTGGGATTACCTACTTATTGATTTACTGTTACCCAGCTACACAGCTCCCACAGGTATCTCTATCAGCTGTGCTTGCACAGGTGTGCTATGCAATACGATGCAGACTGTATTCACCTTTCAGAATGACTACATCATGTCTTATCTCTTCAGATGTCAAGACATCTTATGGAAAACAGTGCTACACTGCTGGTCTCAAGAAAACCCATGGGGATTAGTACTTGAATGTTGATTTGGGATGGAGGAAACCCAGGTTCTTCCCCACTGGATAGATTGGAACAGCTGCCCAACTTGGTACCTTCCCAATGATCATATGTCAATCCATTTTTCTTTTCTCTGGACTTGTCTCACTACCCAATGTTAGGTTCAGATACATGGTGCTTTGCTTTGCAACTGTGTGTGTGCATGTATAGATACAGAGGTATAAATATATACACACATATACATACATAAAAAATCCCCTCTCACCCCTATGGGTGGTATGTGTCTTCCTCAACCTTGGGTCCTCTACCAGAGGCCTGGGAGTTTGAGGGTTCTACACAGTATCTTAGCTGTTCCTAGCATTGCACTGTTCTGGACAGAGAGCTCTGACATTGCTCCTAGGATCTGTTGGAGCCACTCTCCCAGCTTAGGAGTCACAGCCCCGAGTGCTCCTACCATCACTGGGACTACTTTGGCCTTCACTTTCCACATCCTCTCTAGTTCCTCCTTCAGGCCCTGGGACTTCTCCAGCTTCTCATACTCCTTCTTCCTGATGTTGCTGTCACTTGGCACCGCTACATCTATCACCACTGCTGTCTTCTGGTCCTTGTCTACTACCACGATGTCTGGTTGATTGGCCAGTGCCACCTGTCTGTCCATCCATCCCCTTTAGATATAGATAAAATCAGGATATACACGGAGCCTAGTGGGCACCAACAGCAACTACATTGAGTAGCCTGACTTAAGTGTAAGAAGCTGATTTTTTTCCCATCTTGGTATTTCAGGGCACTAGTGGATGACAAAGATGCCCACATTGCAACGTATAGTACGATCAAGGAGATCCAACTTGTACTGCAGACAATGCAGTTGGGGTACATTTTGCATGTTGTGCATTATGCAGCTGTGGTAGAGGGAGCAGGTGGGCACAGCTGATTAATTCCCTTGGTTCTGGGTAATGCTGTTTGAAGAGAAGAGGACAGCTGAGCTCCCAAGCAGCTCCCTACCATGGCTAGTAGAGTAGATACAAGGCAGATACAGTCAAACTGTAACTCCCAGGGGACAATGCAACAATGTGCTTAGGCATAGCTTCTTCCAGCTTCTATCTGCTGTTTTATGACCTAGAAGAAAATGCTTGGGAAAACAGACATGCTTTTTTTCTGAATGTGAATAATGAAAAACTCTGAGTCAACTCCTAATTCCGCTGGAGTCACTTTGTCTGCCACTATCAATGACCTGCACAAATACAGGAAGTGTCATTCATTTTCAGGTTCTGCACATGCATGCATCAATTAGAGCAAATACTTCCCAAAATAATTCAGCCTTGCAACTTTACAAAGCACTAGACCACAGATAATACGACAGTCATACCACTATGCAAATGTATAGGCATCATTTATGCTGCTATGATGTCTGGAAGATTCAACTCTCTTCTATTTCAGGAATAAAAAAAAGTCTGCCTGATTGTTTTGAGATTATTTTTCAACCCAGTTATATTCAAACCTATTTACAAACTGCATATTCCAGTAGTTTTATAGCTAGAAATGCTACCTGTCATTACCTTGGGGATTCTTGGAGTTATATCTGGAGGGTAGCAGGTTAGGGAAAATAATGTACAGTCTCTTCCATATTCTAAGGCAGGGGTGGGGAACCTTTTTTCTGCCAAGGGCCATTTGGATATTTATAACCAGGGGGCGGGGGGCGGGGTTTCTGGGATTTCCACAGACCGGGGGCCGGAGTTTGCGGGCGGGAGCCAATCACAAGCACTGGGTGGCGGGAGCCAATCGTGTAGAATGGGCGGGGTTTGCGGGCGGGAGCCCCGCGGGCCTTAGGCGGGAGCCCCGTGGGCCTTATATGGCCCGCGGGCCTGACGTTGCCCACCCCTGTTCTAAGGTATCAAATTTAGCTCTTTCCCAAGCTTAACATACTTAGATTTAAGCAGAAGTTTGTTTACTACACATCCATGAAAGTAAGTAAATGAGAAATGAGTATGCAGCTTAAAATATGACATCTTTATTTATTTTGAAGGTTGATAGACGTTTTTCCATAAAACTAGCAGTTGTTTTTTCAGTTCTTTTTTAATCAAGCTGAAACTCTTGCACCTAAGAATGGCAATGAAATGGCAGTAAGTTCCCACCCAGTGCTCCTAAATCATCCAGCACTGAGTTTTGGAAACATTTATTCATAGTTCTGCACACAGCAAGTGTGGGTATCCTGTGGTCTTTGGACTTTCATGCAGCCAGTCAGGCTAATTTCCAAAAAGCCCTGAAGTGATCAGCTCAACTGCTGGTGATCTGTCCTCTCATTGGCTGCCCATTGGATGGGGAGGAGAAGAGAGGGGGGGAGAGAGGGGGGGAGAGAGAGGGAGAGGGAGAGGGAGAGGGAGAGAGAGAGAGAGAGAGAGAGAGAGAAAAGGAAGGAAGGAAGGAAGGAAGGAAGGAAGGAAGGAAGGAAGGAAGGAAGGAAGGAAGGAAGGAAGGAAGGAAGGAAGATCTCTACCAAGAAAGAGGGCAGAAGTAAGATGGAGAAAAAAGGGTTACTCTACCCATTTCTGCCTCTGGCCCCTCCCACCACTGCCCTGTGACCTCTGGCTGAATTTCCTAAGAGAAAATCCAAATCTTAGTTGAAAAAAGGCTCCCCACCAGCACAGAGCATTGTGTTGCATTGATTTCATGCATCAAAATGATGTACGTATATATGTGTATCATGTAACTTATTCCTATTATGAAACTTGAATGGCCAGGCTGAAAATTTGAATAAATTCTTGTACATCCGGAGGCAGGATAGGCCTTCCAAGGTATGTACCAGCGACTGTATTCAAGGGTTAACAAACCCACCTGTATGAGCCTATACAGATGTGTTTGCAAGTGCCATCTGTGTACCAACTCAAACTAAACTGGCAAAAAATAAAATAACTTTATTAAAACATTTTAAGCCACCTTCCATCCCTGAGAATATCCAGGCAATTTACAAATACAGTATGATTAAAGTAAAACAATAAAATAAAAGAATACTGACTGTAAACATGTAAACATGGTAAAGCAGAGAGGACAGCAAAAGGAAAACAGAGAAAATTAACTTGGGCAAGGTAACAGAGTGAAGTTTGAGTAAATAAAAATATCTAACCCCCCAATACACTGGGAACCATTCCTAACATATACAGTATATGTACACACACGCACACACATATACACTTTAAAAAGTGCTTACGTGTATCAAAATATTTATTCAGTCAAGACAAAAAAGCTTTTAAGCTTCATAATAAAATCTGCAGGGGACCTGGAAAATCTCAAATACAGTAACTGAACCTGTATTCTAGTCTCCCAAAATAAGCTATATAAAAGAAACATACCTTAGAAACTCCCACACAGTCATGCATTTAGATGAGGCACGTGTTCTGCTATCGAAACAT
This sequence comes from Charina bottae, assembly GCA_023362775.1. NCBI lineage: Eukaryota > Metazoa > Chordata > Lepidosauria > Squamata > Charinaidae > Charina > Charina bottae. Next base: position 48,586,902 of record JALMGJ010000007.1, on the reverse strand, counting down.
TGGCTGTTCAAACGTAAAAGCTTACGCCACATTTGAGACCAAGCGAACACACTAAACCTGACCTCCCGTGAAAGCTGCGTTCGTAACGTCTGGCTACAGTCCAAGACAAACACGCGCGTTTCACGTGGAGTAAGCTAAATTTTGAGCGATTTCACTGGACTTGAAAACATGAACGCCAAACGGCCACCTCCCCGGGCAGGAAAGGACAGGGAGTCGATTTCCAATTAAAAATTAATGGCAACCTCTCCTGGGAGGATGCCACCCCCGCCCCGCTTCAGATTACTCCGGGATTCCCAAAGAGGGTATTCTTTTGCCTTTTCCGGGAAGGCGGTTTCTTCCCCAAGACAAAAGCCGAAGGCAAGCGGCAGAGACAGCCGCGGATAAATTAAGCCTCTGCTCCGGATACTCTGGCGGAGATATAAAAAGCAGCCACCGAGGGACAAGCGGAGCGGAACCCCATCTCCGCGTGGCTGTGTTACTTACCCTTCCTCGGGTTGCTGCTTCTCGGACAGACCGAGAGCGGCTCCGATTTCGGGCCCTCCGCTTCCTCCATGGCTCCTGCCGCAGGCTTTCGATTCGGAAAGCTGAAAACTTTCGGCTCCGAAAACTACCCAACGGCCCCCTGAAGCAACGGGGAGGTCTCTCCTCCCCCTGGACGGCAGAAAGTTCTTTTCGAAAGTCAATTGCTTTCCAAGAAGCCCCCCCCCCCCCCGCCCAGACAACTGGGCAAGGTTCTCCCCAGCAAGCCAATGGGCAGCGGCGCTTTCAAAGGCGGCTGTTGGCTCCCGCCGCTGGGGCTGAAATAGCCCCCCGACTCTCCCTCCCGGAGGCCCCCAACAGGTGATGGATTTGCCCTCGCCCACCAGAGCCCTCTCTCTTGCTCACGGCGGCGCTGGTCCTCAACGAGGCGACTTTATGGCCTAAAGTGCGGGATTCCGGGGGGGGGGGCAGTCGGGGGGAGAGCTTTACCTTAAAACACAGTCGTGCTAATCTTAATAAGCTAATATGCTAATAAGGGAATTCAGGTTCCATATATAGCATGAGTCCCGAAAGGACGTGGCCCAAGCCAAGAACCTGAATTCCCTTATGAGCATACAGCGCTGGCTAATTTTTATTAGGGTCCGTGTATGTGTGTATAAAAAATAAAATGAAATACCTGGCCAGTTGAGCTGGGGAGGGAGAGAGAGATGATACCCTCGTACATTTTTAGGTATAGCTTCTTCAGGAAAACAACAAAAGACTACATGAAAGTATCTGCCACACGGAGATAACAAAGCGTTGCTGGCAGTTAATGAAGCTGCAGTGAAGGACAAGGGAACAGAGACAGGTTAAAATATGTGCAAGATCACTTCGATGCATACAGTAGTAGAGTCATATATCAAATTACAACGTGAAGCATGACCGTTGATTGGAAAATGGGGATTTGGCTCTAAATACCATACAAATTGAGCAAATGGGTTGAAGAACCTGATTGGACACTTAAGCATCTGTTAAATAAAAAGTAATCAGAAGAAAGTTGTGCTTTTTACTGACTAAACTAAATCTCTCCATAATACAGGGACTGCTCACCCTTTTATTTCTCTCTCCCCTTGGGACTTCCTCTCTATTTCTCCACCCCTTCCCCAAGATAAGCAGAGATCTTTCTTGAAGAAGTCAGAACCGACCATTTACAGAGGGCTGAATTTAAACCAAGGGCTGTACATTGTCTTGAGCAACACACTGTTTAATATGTAACAACATCACCAATTGCCCAAGGCTTGGGGGGGGGGAGTCAAAAAGTCAAGATAGCACAATTGAAGCCCCACCCCATGCGGTTGCAGCCCCCATTTTGAAGTTTTCAACCCCCACCCCCAAGCAGATGCCCCTGTCCAGCCTCCACACTTAAAAAGGATCCTGCCCAAGGTATGGTTCAGTAGCTGAACTGATTGGATGGACTGATCTCTTTTATTCATGACATTCCAGTTCCTCGGTTAAAATATCCCAAAGGTTGTTTCAACATTTTCTGTTTCTCCAGGTAAGGTAACCCCCCGCACATTTGTGCAGTCGTGTCCGACTCTAGGGGCCGGTGCTGATCTCCGTTTGTTAGCCGAAGAGCCAGCGTTGTCCGAAGTCGCTTCCACGGTCATGTGGCCGGCATGACACGCGCGGAACGCTGTTACCTACCCACTGAAGTGGTACCTATTTATCTACTTGCATTTGCATGCTTTCGAATTGCTAGGTTGGCAAGAGCTGGGGCGAGTGCGGGAGCTCACTCCGCACGCAGGGCTAGGGATTCGAACCTCTGAACTTGCAATCTTCCGATCGACAAGCCTGGCGTCTTACCCGCTGAGCCACCACGCCCCCATTTTTCTCCAGACATTGCTGCTTATGGGTCATTGACTGTGATGGAGGGGGAGAGAGGGAGAATGGCACTGACATGGGATTTAATGAAAAGACAGTAAAGGTAGGCATTCAGGTGAATGTCTGGGCCTCTTAGTACCTTAAGAAGTGGCAGGTTCAGGTTGACAGTCCTAGTATAAAACATGGCATTTTCCCTCTTTACTCAAACACATTGATATCCCCCACCAGCTTTTAAATCCAGAGAGCCTTATGCACGTGTTCCCACCTAACCACTTTCAGGTATAAGAGCAGTTCCTGCACTTTCTCCTTCTTCCTGAATTCTAACAAAGCAAGAGCAAGCTCCGTGGATGATTGCATCTGGCAATTTCCAAAGTGAAATAAATTAAGATTTATAATTGCAGACTTCACAAAAACCATAAAAGACGGCACTAAAGCATGCCAAGCAATAAGCCAGGAGAGAATTAGCTAAGCTGAGATGGAACTGGAAACTAAAATAGACAAAAATAGATAAATGAATAGACTTCAGCCATGGACTTGGCAGGCCTACTGGGTCATTAGCTGGGAAAAAGAAGGGCGTTTGGCAACAAGCGCAATTCTATGCACGAGTCCCACAGTGCTCACTGGAGCTTACGCTCAGGGAAGTCTGCCTCGGATTGCAGTACTGGAGGAGGATACAATCCGTAAATCATTAAAGTCATTCAGAATACTGCAGCTTGGCGGATTTCTGAGCAATCTAGCATTATCTCCCCAATGTCAGGAGTTCCTGGAATCTGTGCTACGTACAAGCAGACTGAACAATGCTGCCCTCTCAGTTGTAATCCAGGATTGATTCCACCCACCAAGGTTGGCCACTGAGTTTTCTTTCCAGAAAGTAGGAGAACCAGCTTCCTGTTCCAGCTGAGCCTTGCTTGAGAAACATGGTACTTGGTTACTGATGTCTCCCTATTTGGTCCTCTGGTTCTTTTTTTTTATATATATATATAAATTTTATTGAAGTTTTAAAATATACAAAGTTAAAAGTTAGAAATGAAACAGAAATAGAAATACAAATTAAAGAAAGAGAGAAAAAAGTGTAGAAAAGTAAAAGAAAGAAAAAGAAAAAGATATAGAAATTAGTTAACTTCCGATCTATCTCTGGTCATAGAAATAAAAAAGTTTATCTTACATGCTAGCTTTTCATATAATCTTCATAAACATTTCTTGTCTATTTATATATAATCTAATCTTCAAAACCCCATGTAAGCTTTGCCCCTCCTGCTTTTTGCAAGTAATCTATCAATGGTTTCCACTCTTTACGATAATAACAGTTTGAATTTTCTTTTAATAAACATGTCAATATATCATTTTCTGCCATATCCATCAGTTTTAACATCCATTCTTGTATCGTTGGTAGAGTTTGATTTTTTTTTTTTTTGAGATGGCAGTGGTGGCTAAATCTTTGTTAGCCCAAAGTAGAATTGGTCCAGAAGTTCAGGGCACCATTCAAGAGAATAAATATTTAAGACTTCTGGTGGGAAATGGTGGACTGACCAGCTGTGCCCGCAAGATCTGCGAGCAGAACTGGAATCATGGCAGTTTTCTGGGGCTCAGGCTGGTTTCTCCTGAAGCCCAGAGCGTTTTTTCGGATTAAGGAAAACGCTTGGAATTGACCCATTCGTCCTCCGGACGGCGAGTTGCAGCCAGGAGATCGTAAACAGCGTCTGTGATTGACGGGTAAGACTTTGCCGGGAGGTTGGGAAGACATCATTTCCGAGCCGCGCTGCAGCCTTAAAGGGACATTAAGTCCAGCCACCCCATTTCTAAAGCACCCAATTTATTTTTTCTGTACCCTAAGAGAGGCTTTCTACATTAAGGAGAAATGATCTCTCTTGGTGCTTATCGTTATTTTTGTGATTAATTTAAAAAAAAATTTTTTTTTAAGCTTTGGATTTTGCTTTCCATCCAATACTAAGGAGGGTTGAGAGTATGTTATCATTTTCACACTTTTTTGGTTCTTTTTGGGAGTAGTTTTTTGTTTTTCTGTATCTTTTCTCTTTTTTTGAAACTTAATAAAATTCTTAATAAAAAAAGAGAATGAATATTTAAGACTATACACGTGTCTTCACATATTGTTTCTTGGGTACTGTATGTGTATGTTGACTAAGCCACTAGCAATTGCTTCCTTTCCCCCCATGTATGTATGACACGACAATGCCCTGCTCATGATGGGCTGCTGCTTAGCATTTACAAACAATAAAATAAAAAAATCAAGCTTATTCCATCAATCACATTTTTATGAAGAACAAGAGTTTGGAGTAATACATTTCTGAAGAAGTACCAAGGCAATCACTGATTGAGTAGTAATGGGAGAGGTGCCAAGGACTAACATAATTGAGCAACTCCCCAGAAATCCCACCGCAGCACAGGATCTCCTGACGAGAATCCCTTGGCCCCCTTCTTCACCAACAGCAACCTGTGTTTCACCTCCCTCTCGCTCCAGAGAAAGGAGATGCTGGTAAAAGTAACAGTGGGAAAGAACAGCAGCAACTGATCAAAGCAGCAGTGGGCAGTAGACCGAACCATTTTGGATGTCTTGAAAACTTTGAGCCAACACATGGACCTGCTTTTAGGTCTAATAAACCAAACAGTCCCAAAGCAGGAATATACATGCTGTAACGTTTAGCAGTGATGTCCACAGCACACCATGATGATGTCAGAGTGATGGTTCATGCAAATGCCACCATTATGTACTTGCATCTCAATGTCTGAGACAAGTATACAAGCTACAGCATTTGCATAATGATGTCATCATGCCCATGCCGTCTTTTGCTCCCCCCATGCCCCCACCACCACCCACATACGCCCAAGAAAATCAGTTTTAATTCCAAGCAAGAGAAAGAAATTTCAAGGTTAGGAAGCTCTTCTCAAAATGTGTATATTTGAGAAGCTGTTATTCCAAGCTTATCCCAACTTATCTTGAAAGAACCAGGTTGAGGGCAGCTAGTGTATGCCACAATAAATGAGTTAAATTTGCGTGATGCCTCCAAGCTTTTCGCTGCTTTAAAGTTTAATATGAAGAATGAAGAGTATTAAACAATGAAGCCAAGAATTTGCCAGATTTGATAAAAACAGAGGTTCAGAAAAAAATCAGATGTAAATTGGACAAGGTGGCAAGACAACCTTGTCAAGTCTGTGTAACGCCAATTACCACATTCCACTGTTCAGCCTCAAGACTAGTCAGCTGAAATCCTGGTGTGATGGTACAGCTACAGGCATATGCATTCCAAACATGCTTTTCCTCGTGCTTCAGATTTTGTATATAAGTACCAAATGAGAAGTGACAGGAGCTGGCATTTCAGCAGCCTGTTGCCACAATATCTTGTAGAACAGTCAATTTTCATCTGGAATCAAGTTTCACTATCTGTATCCTGCAGTATTTTAAGCATTCTTTTCTTGGAGAAGCAGGATTCTTGTGTCCTCCTTGAAATGGAAAAGTATCACCTAACAAAGTCATAAAGGACATACCCTATGTCTGTCCGTCCTTCTCATCACCTTCTTCTTTTGCTTCTCCTCTGCCTTCCAAATTTATTTATTTATTTTGAAATCAAATTTATAGAGCCGCCCAACTCAGCTGATTCTGGCTGGCCAAACCAGGATAAAAATAATGGAATCCAAAAAATAAGACCTGATTGTGCAAAATACCGATGAAAATGCCTCAGGCCAGGTCTTCAAGGCAACAGGATTAGGGCAACATGAACTTCTGAGGGGTTACCATTCCAGAGGAAAGACATAATGACAAAGAAGGCACACTTCCTGGGACCCATTAGATGACATTTTCAAGGATGGGACTTGGAGCAGGTCCACTCTGCTGGATCTTATAGGGCAGGAAGAGACAATAGGAGAAAGGCAGTCATTAAGTTAACAGGCCTTACACAATGAAGGGTTTTATTATTTTTATTTTATGTATTTATTTTATTTTATTTTATATCCCGCCTTTATTATTTTTATAAATAACTCAAGGCGGCGAACATACCAAATACTCCTTCCTCCTCCTATTTTCCCCACAAGAACAACCCTGTGAGGTAAGTTGGGCTGAGAGAGACTGGCCGGCCCAAGGTCACCCAACCGGCTTTCATGCCTAAGGCGGGACTAGAACGCTCAGTCTCCTGGTTTCTAGCCCATTGCCTTAACCACTAGACCGAACTGGCTCTCTTTTATAAGTCACCAGCACCATGAATTGCCCCCAGGAGCTCACCAATAACCAGTGCAGCTGATGCAGCAGTTTTGTCACATGGGCATACCAAGACATGCCCATAACTGCCCACGTGGCTACATTCTGGACCAGTTGTAGCTTCCAAGTAGTCTTCAAAGGCAGCCACGTTTTGTCAGAACTCTCCGTCATGACCTGTCTGTCTTGACCTGACTTCATTGAGTTACGCAAGCCCCTTCGCCACGACAAGGCAGTGATCCATGAAGGGGAAGCTGATCTTAGAATAGAATAAATTTTATGGCTAACAGTGGCTGATAAGGTTATAGGTACTTAATTTAAGCACACAATGATAAAACAAGCTGTTCTTTATATTGTCGCCCATATTAACAAAGCTATTACAAGTGACAGGATAGTAATTTTATTAGCATTAAATAATATTGTCTGCTTTATTGGGATTTTTTTTCATGGGCCAGCATAACTACCTGTATTGTATGAACACTGAATAATATTAGATCTTTTTGTGTTTTAATAAATCTTAATGAATTTGTCATTTTTAGGTCACCTCAAATTAGAACATAAGGCCATGACATAGTTTTCAAATGTAGTTTTCTGAGCAGTCACACTATATTGTTTTAAGAACAAATCTCATTATTCAACCCCTTTTCACAATGTGGTTAAGATCATGTATTTATAATTAAGCTAAATTGATTTAAAGGTTCTTTAAATTATGTTAGTTTATCTCAACTGCATACAACCTTTAATGTCAAAAATTTATATCAAACTAGCTGATTCATATCCAACTCAAAATGGTTTCTTTTAAAAGTATAATAAGACAAAGTAAGTAATATTTTGTTACAAAACTCACTGCTATGGCACTGTAGAACTAGCAGTAGAACGAGAAATAAGTATCCTGCAATCCGAAGCTGGGCACTATCACTTCAGTTTAGAAGAGGAGAATGCAATTTTTCAATACTCCCTATGATGAAGTTTAAAAAAAACCTACTACCACCACTACTACCACTAGCACATAAAAATAGCATTAATCTACAGCAGGTTGTTGTTGTTGTTGTTCAGTCATTTAGTCGTGTCCGACTTCGTGACCTCATGGACCATAGCACGCCAGGCCTTCCTGTCCTCCACTGCCTCCCGGAGTTTACTCAAATTCATGTTCATTACATCGGTGATGCTATCTAACCATCTCATCCTCTGCCGTCCCCTTCTCCTTTTGCCTTCAGTCTTTCCCAGCATCAGGGTCTTTTCCAGTGAGTCCTCTTAAGAGTCTTCTCCAGCACCACAGTTCGAAAGCATCAATTCTTCGGCGCTCAGCCTTCCTTATGGTCCAACTCTCACAGCCATACATTACTACTGGGAAAACCATAGCTTTAGTTATACGGACCTTTGTCGGCAAGGTGATGTCTCTGCTTTTTAATTTGCCAGATCTTTCCTCCCAAGGAGCAAGCGTCTTTTAATTTCATGGCTGCAGTCACCGTCTGCAGTGAACTTGGAGCCCAAGAAAATAAAATCTGTCACTGCTTCCATTTCTTCAATCGCTTGTTCCATGTCCGGTTCTAACTGTTGCTTCTTGACCCACATACAGGTTTCTCAGGAGACAGGTAAGGTGGTCTGGTACTCCCATCTCTTTAAGAATTTGCCACAGTTTGTTGTGATTGTTGCAAATCTACAGGTGGCAGATGTCAAAAATGGAACATTATGCCCCAACCCCCAGCCCCAAAGTCAGGTTAGCATCTTCCCTGGTGATGTTCAGGAAATCCCTCAAGACCTGGATATGTCACCAGGCTTGGGGGTCCCCTATTGTGGTTGATATTGTGGCTGATATATTTACTCTCTCGTTTGTGGTTTGTATACTTTATTTTTTATAATATTCTAATTTTTAATAATGATTGTCTATATATTTTATGATGACAATCTGTGATGACTGTTTTTATATATTGTTGTTCTTTTTTATTGTTCAGAGTCACTTCTTGTGAGATGGACGGCTATATAAATTTGACAAATAAATAAATAAATAAATAAATAAATAAATAAATAAATAAATAAATAGGTAGGTAGGTAGGTAGGTAAGTAAGTAAGCAAGCAAGCAAGCATGATTGGACTTAGCTATTACCTGGATGGAAGACCATCAGGAAATCTCACAGTTGCAGGGTGGACTGGAAAGCTGAAAATGCTTCACAGAGGAAGTCAACAGCAAAGCAATGTGTGCCAAAGGATGCCAACATTCAATCGTTTTTTTTTTAACCCTGGTTTAATCCATTCCTCTTCTTGCTGGGTTAGATTTCTCCTTGCAGTCATCAGCAGTCATACACCAGCTACGAAGTGTTTACATTACATCGGTCAAAACTATGTTCAGTTTAATCATAGCATGGGAAAAGGAAGAGTGCTGGCTTGTTCTGCGGCATATCCTTTTATTCTTGGCAACTAACAGAGTTAAAACCAATTAAAAATTCTTCTTAGATGGGAACAAGTATGATGAATGGCTGAGCTGGTACCACTGGTATTTACAAGCTGCTTAAACTATCGGCTTACAATTCTCACGTTTAAGAAGGGGAATCCACTTTAAAATCCCATCACTGTGCTCTTCTAGGCTGATCCTTCCCCCTAGCTTTTAGATTCTGGAACTGCTTCATTTAAAATGCTGCTCTTCTGATTATAGAATGGAGACACTGTTCACAATATTCAGCTCAAGGAAATCAGAAAATATAGCTTTAAGCAAGGTTCACTTTTTACATGCAGTGTGGATCTGTGGCTTTAATGGAGCTCTTCGGAATGGTTGCATTGCTGAAACTAAGCAGATATGAAAATCTCATGTCAGGCTCCACTAGAAGAGTACATCCGATTAATTCCTTGGGGTTCAATTAAGAAGTAGATCCCTTGGAGTATAATATGCTTATAATACCAGACAGACAGTGGTCCATTACATTTTGGACCAATTGTCATATCCAATTAGTCTTCCAGGGCAGTTAAATGACATAAAATATTGTATTTAGTTAATAAAATTATCTATCTATATCCTGCCTTTTAGTAAAATAGCCTCTCAAAGCACTTCATGATCACAACTGTTGTTGTGAGCCACCCAGAGTTGCTCAAGATGGGCGGCCATATCAATCTTTTAAATAAACAAATATATAAATAAACTGTAATTATAAATAAAAAACTAATAAATATTGTTTTCAGAAATAAGCAAGGAAATTTCCAGAATCCTTCCCGTAGGGCAGCTAATCATAATAGCTTTGTGGAAAGGAAAGAAAGCATAGAGCAAATTAAATTTCACAGGAGGAAAAATAATGCATTGCAGCTTATGGCTTACACAGAAATATGCATAATCAAAAGAGATCTTGCAACATTTACTGAGGATTAATATATGCAGACCTCTTTCTTCTCATGCAGTTATCTCTCTATAAGAAAAACAATATTCTGGGTTAAAACACTGCATGATGGAGACCCTACTACAGTTGTCTTCAATCTGGTATCCTGATGTATCTGTACATTTATTGATCACCAGAGAAGGGAGAATTTTTTTCAGTTTGGCCCCCCATCCCCACTCTCTAGAACAGTGTTTCTCAACCGTGGCAACTTGAAGATGGGTGGACTTAAACTCCCAGAATTCCCCAGCCAGCATGCTGGCTGGGGAATTCTGGGAGTTGAAGTCCACCTATCTTCAAGTTGCCAAGGTTGAGAAACACTGCTTTGGAAGACAATCTTACTCGGCTACGAGTGACCGCCAATGATGATGAGAATGTCTTCCCTGGGGAAGGATGCCTGGCTCCTTCGGCATTACCATTTTGGTTCTGTATGATGGTATTTCCATTTTCCCAGGCCTCGTTAAAATAGGAGTCCATGAATACGTTAATATTTTAACAATCCCTATGATGCTGTCATGGAGCCTTTTAAGGCATTTTATTCCCTACTTATTTATTAGTTGCTTAGAAGCATCGCTGTTTGTAATTTTAGCTGCTATTCTTTTTAGTTTTATATTTTCCAACTGTAATTTTAATTTGTAAGCTGCCTTGGAAAAACACATCTGGAGGGCATCACGTTGGAGGAGGCCACCATGGTGGATATAAATAGTAGCAGAGCGTTTTCAACAGAAGCAGAAGGTCTTGGGCAGTGTCCTTCCAGAGATTAGAGATACAGTCTGAACTTTGTTTCTCATTTCTCAGTCTGCATGAAGGCCACCTACTAAAAGAATATAGTACTGATGATAGAAGTAGACAGATTTCAAGGTTCCTCCCACACTCCTTACTTTTGGTAGATGTCCAAAAGACAGCGCATTACTCTTTGATCCTTCCTGCATTGTGTTGATGCCATAATTAAACCATCTGATTAGGAGAAAGCAACCCAGCCTAGATATACTCACATCCTGTTCAGATTGACAGGAATAAACAACAAGTTGCCACTCCTGAATTTTACATCAGGCCTGTGGCCAGCTAAAAGATCAGGGGAGGCCACTAGAAGAAGTAAGGGGGCAGTTTAACAGACCTTTTTAAAAAATATATAGTTGTAATTTGGGAGGCAGATCTCCCCAGCTGTCTAACCAGATTTACCCACCGGTTCATATTTATTTAATCATGTAATATAATCATGTTCTGACCCTTCAGGATCAAGAAAAGTCATTCTTCCTTTCTATTCTGCATTGGTCAGACTATAATTAGAAGTGTGTGTCCAGTTCTGGGCGCCACACTGGAGCATGTCCAGGGAAGAGCAGCCAAGATAATATGGATCCTGGAAAGAAAAGGTATCAATCGAAGAAAAGGTATGAGGAACAATTGGAGGTGCTGGGTATATTTAGCCTGGAGGAGAGGAGACTACAAGGAGACATAATTGCTGTCTTTTAATATCTGAAGGCGGTCATGCAGAAGATGATGAAGATTTGTTCAGAGCTGTTCCAGAAGACAGAACAAGGAATCAAGGAAGAAGTGAAATTTCCTAGCAGTAAGAACCATTCAACAATGGAACAGATCACCTCGAGAATCAGAGGACTCTCCTTCATGGGAGGTATTTAAACAGAGCTTGGATGCCCATCTGAGATGCTGAAATAGTAGATTCCTTCACAGGGGATTGTACTAGATCAGTGTTTCTCAACCTTGGCAACTTGAAGATGGGTGGACTTCAACTCCCAGAATTTCCCCAGCCAGCATGCTGGCTGGCTGGTGGAATTCTGGGAGTTGAAGTCCATCCATCTTCAAGTTCCTGAGGTTGAGAAACACTGCACTAGATGTTCTCCAAAATCCCTTCCATTTGGCAATTTTCAAGTTATGGTCACATTCAGTTTTAACACATCAACTCTGCCATCTGTACAGGTATCCTGTTCCTACCATCTCAATACTGTAACTCAGACCGCCAATACTGTGACTCAGAGTTGTCTAGTGATTCAGATTCATTAATTTGCCTTCATTTATTTTACAGTTTTAATAGCCCACCCAAACAACCTTTTTATTTTTATTTTTGAAACAACAGTGATAATATATCAGCTCTCCTTCAAGATGAATGCCAATAATGTTTAATTACTAGAGCAGTGTTTCTCAACCTTGGCAAGTTTAAGATGGGTGGACTTCAACTCCCAGAATTCCCCAGCCAGCCAGCATGCCAAGGTTGAGAAACGCTGTACTAGAGTAAATAAGCTTTGGAATTCACTACCATAAGAGATGGTGCTGGCTAAAAATAAAACAGGCAGTGGTTCGATTCCACCATCACAGCCACCATCTTTTTTTGACCACTCTGTGGACACCCCTGTTGTCCATGGAAACCCAGTGAGGGCTGTCTTCTGCTTTGTTCCTGCTGCCTGCCATGTTATATGATCCTAAGTCAAATGTCTGGAATTGACATCAGGTTTACCATCAGGTCTTGCATCTGAACTAATTCAGGATGGCAGGCAGTAGTGTAAGAAGGTGAAATAGGAGGGGGAGTCCGAAGAGGAAGATATTGGCATCAGCAGCATATGGGGAGATGGGAGGGTCCACTGCAGCCCTATGCTGAGAGGCCTGCTGCATAGATATAATAAATCAAAGAATTGTTTTGAGATTGAATTTGGGGACTCTGATGCAACAAAAAGTGACTCACTAACTCAGAGCTTTCCAAACTTTTCATGTTGGTGACACACTTTTTAGTCATGCATCATTTCGTGACACACTCTTACAGCAGGGCACAAGGCAGGCACTAGGACCTGTGCGGAATCACAGCAGGTTTGGAGGCAGCAAGGCACAAGGCAGGCACTAGGACCTGCATGGAAGCCAGGAGGCAGCAGCAGCCGCGACACACCCAGACACTGCAGCCGACACACTAATGTGTCGCGACACACAGTTTGGAAAGCCCTGCACTAACTCTTCAGCAGGGAGAGGACAGTGGGGCAACAGGGCTGGAGAATTTTGTCTCTCCTTGTTTAAAACACTGCAGGGAGAGAGAAGTATGCAAACAAAGTCGCTGGGGGCTCACTTACTGTTTTACATAAATGGTTGAATATAAAATATAACTGCAGTTGGTGGCAGCATCTTTACCACCTGACCCACTTGTGACTTCATAAGCTAGGAGGAAATTTAAAAACGTCCGGAAGAAGGGAATGGCAAACTGTTTCTGTATTGATGCCAAAAAACCCCTATATGGATATCTCCATGTAGTCAAAGCAGAAACTGAGCCCAAGAGAGAAGAAGGTTGTTCATATAATTACTTTCCCTATTTTCAATACTTTTTCCCTTCCACAATTTGTAAGCAATTTTTAAAAAGGTTAACATAGTTTTACCCAAGGACTAGGAAAGGGGCACCATGTAGTATATTACAAGACAGATTACAAATTGTCCTTTCTTTGTATTCTTCCTTTCTCTGTTGATGGTGGGGGTGGGGGTTGTGTATATGTGTACCTTCAAGTCAGTCTTCACTCCTACATGGACAAGTCCAAGCAGTTTTTTTGGCAACATTTTTGGGAAATGTTGCAATGGGCAGTAGGAATAACCTTAAGGAACAGGAAGATGAGCTGCAACCAAGACAATGGTCAGATTAAAAAAATTGAGTCCGAGGCAGAAATGTAATTTGAGAAAGCATGTCAGGCTTGACCCTCCCTAGTTCTCAAGAAGATAAAGGGAGGGAGGAGAAGGGCATCCAGACTTGCAAGATTCTGTTACTGTAACCTTATAATAAGAGTATTAATATTCATAACCTTGGTTTCCTAGCTTGGTCTGCCTCAAAGAGCTGAAAAATGTTTGCCATTGTCATCTTCCTAGGGCTGAGAGAAAGTGATTGGGCCAAAGTCACCCAGCTGGATTAGAACTCACCATCTTCCAGTTTCCAGCCTTTAACCACTACACCGATCTGGCTCTGTTCTCCACATTACCCACTTCATTGATACCAGTTGCCAGGTCATCAATATGAACTGAGCATCCACACCTGGGCTTTCAAAGGAGTAACATTTTATATAGCGTCTCTCAAAAGTAGGAAATGTGCTCCATGTAAAACCATAAACAGAATATACTCACCCCTCTGCCCAAGTACATGTGGTGTTATTGTGGTACACAAATGGAGTTGGAAATGAAATGGCCAAATTCTTAGAAAGCAAAATTTTAAATCATCCCATATCCTGCTAATAAGGTTTAGATGTATTCCAAAGGGCACTTCTGTTATAAATGGCATTCTTCTTCTCTCCTGTCTTGTAATGCACAGGAGTGTCAGAACGCTATTTAAGTCCCATTATTCTACCCTATCTGAAGCAGAGTGCCCTACCGAGCAGAGGAAATGAAAGTATTTTTACCTCTCTTCTATAAACAGTATACATGTACCGAATGTAGATATACGGACTTCATGCCACCTGTTCAAGCATCAAATAGAATCAGGCACAAGTAATAAAACAGATGCATCAATTTCTCTACAAGATGCCTGCTTTCCATGGAAAACCACACTCTGACTAAAGCAAGATGCACAGTGGTAAGTCTTGTTCCTTGGTAGATGATAGTTCATAAAAACTATCTTGATACATTCCATATCATAATGTTGGCAGGAGCAAATATTGGAAGAGCAAGGAGATATGCAGTTACAGAATCTCAACTATCATGTACCAATTATCCTTGATGCTTTTTCTGGCTCTTCCTTTTTAAATCCAATGAAGTTAGAGAGATAAGGTCCTACAGTACTTTTATAGCTAGACTCTGAATTAACCCTGGTAGGTGCTGCATACTTCTCTATTCTTATGTTTATCACTAAATTAGCCTTAAGTGTTAGGCCTTCAGATGGGGAACTGTCCTCTCTAAGGGAGTACACATGGCTATGCTACCCATTTGACCCTACAAATTAAAAAGGCTGGTCCATTGGTAGTTGGATGAAATGATTCTATAAGCCCATTTGAATGGTATGTTAAAAAAAACATTAGCAGAACAGATTATAACAGTTTCCTTTCAGCCTCTGATTAGCTCAGAAAAAGGTTATGTGGAAGTATCCTTTGATTGTAATCCCCCTTTCATCATTATGAATGAGTGAGGTGATTTCAGCAAGTCCATCCTTCATTTTCAGCCCCAATACTCCATGTTTACATACGGACATGGTTTGGGTCCCACTTATGCCATGGTAAAGTGAGCACCCCATAGATTTTTACTTAAGTTCAGAACAGTTTCCACTTAATTTTATAGGTATTGAGAGGAGTTATGAAAATTGGTCTGTTTTACACATGATGTAATGAAAAAATGTGACTTAATTTGGGACAAGGTGGCAGCTCTATAAAACACAGCTGTAAATGCAGCTGCTTTTATGCAGTTTAAAGAGTTCTTTGCGCCCAACCTATTATCTTTAAAATAGCTAATATGGAATGAAAATCAACCTTTAGAGAGCATATAACTCATTCCTTCCCTCTTCACTCATTCTCCTGCAAAATACTGCATCGCTGAATTTAAAGCCTAAAATCACTTAAATGAATTGTTTTAAAAATGCAAGCCAGTTAAATGAAAGCCTAGCAATTATGGAGAAACACTTTTAAAAACTGCAGATACCTTTTCTCCCTTCAGTCTTTTTTATTTCTCATTGTATGCATATGACCTCAGTCTTTGGAAAATCACATTTCTCTGCAAAAATATCAGTACTCAAAACTTTTAAGCCCATCACCGAATAAGCTAAAAGGAACCTCAGAAAGCTGCATGGCTCTATGGCAGTGTTCTCAACCTTGGCAACTTTAAGACGTGTGGACTTCGACTCCCAGAATTCCCCAGACAGCATGGGAGTTGAAGTCCACACGTCTTAAAGTTGCCAAGGTTGAGAAACACTGCTCTATGGGGTTTCAGGCACACATGCACAAGGGAAGAGCCAGCATATATAATCAAGCTACATGGCAAAATCGTCCCAATGGTGTTCCAGAAGAGGAGGGAATATCTGAAGACAAAGAGCAGGAATCTGAGGAACGTTAGATGAAACTTGCTACAGAAACTATGATCAAACACCATCTACCTACCTATCTACAGAATAAACCAAGGTTAAAGGAAAGGGCGATGAGAAAAAAGATGCAGGCCAAGGTGTCAAGTTGCATGCCTGCTCTCACCCAAAGGTCTTTGCTCCTATCCTTTTTCAACATGGGCGTATTTGAAACATTTCCCTTAAAACTTTTGCCTAAATCAAGTCTATACTTAGGCCTCCTCTGCTCCCCAAATTCCTAACCTACTCCCTGCTTCCCCTCCCATTTAGTCAGAAAGTCTGTTTTTGTGTTCCTCTGGAGATGTTTCAAGGCCAGAGAAGAGGCCTTTTATTTGACACCCACACAAAGTAAGGAGGCTTTCTTTCCATTTTAAAAAAGAATGTTATAATTGGCAGTGTCAAAACAGACTTCCTCAAATTTTTCTTATTCTTTTAAAACTTATTATATTATTATTATAATTCTTATTCTTTTAAATCATCTAAGGCACCAATTACACTTTACTGACTTTTAATAGGACAAGAAGCAGACAATACATACCTGAAATAATATCTATTTTCCCATGTCACTTAAAATAAGCTACAATACAGCACATTAGTGCATGGAGTGGATTCACTTCTATTTCACAGCTCCCCAAGATAAACTAACCACTTAGCCCCCCCCCCCAGGTTTTTCAAAACCCTCCCATATACCCCTAGATTGTGCTACCAAAATTTAGTGGCCAAAATGATGATTTGTGATGGCTTAATTTTCCATAGAATAATAAAGTTGGAATGGCTCATTTAGATCTCCTGCTGTGTCAAGGATCCAAATTAAAATATCCCCAACATATGGTTGTCCAGTTTCTTCTCGATCGTGTCCAAATTAAAGACTTCTCTGCACAATTAGCTTCACTGGCAAACTGCTCTTACTGTTAGAATTTTTTTCTTTTGGTTAAAATCTGCTTTCCTATAACTTAAAACCATAATTCTGCAAGCTTCCTGTTTCCTGGAACAAGAGAACATGACACCCATTCAGGTATTTGAAGCTTGCTATCATATCGGCCTTTTGTCTTCTCTTCTCAAGGTTATTCATGCCCAGTTGCTTCAACTTCACTTCATAGGACTTAACTTTCTAATCCCTAACCATATTCCTTGCCATATTCTGAAACTCTTTCTTTTTTTTAAATCAGTGGGTCCCCAAACTGTGGGCCGTGGCGGCCTGTTAGGAAGTGGGCCGCACAGCAGGTGAGCGGTGGTGGTCCATGCAATTGGTTCCCGCCTGCAAACCCCGCCCTCGTCCACGTGATTGACTCCCGCCTGCAAACCCCACCCCCAGTCCGTGCGATTGGCTCCCGCCTGCAAACCCCACCCCCCGGTCCGTGGAAAAATTGTCTTCCACGACCGGTCCCGGGTGCCAAAAAGGTTGGGTACTCCTGTTTTAAATCCTTCTTAAAGTGGCACTTTCCTTGAAGAGGGATCTGACCAAAGGAACGCAGATTAGTACTTCCTGTGACATGGAAACTGTACAGTACATCTGTTGTTGAAGCTTAAAACTGCATTTGCCATTTTTGCAGCCATATCAGCCTGCTGGCTTATATTCAATTTGCAATCTGTTCCAAGATCTTTTTTACAAGTGCTACTGTCAAGTCTGATATTCTATACTGAGCATTTGACTTTTGTTTCCTAAATAAAGAACTTTGTATTTGTCTTTGTTAAATTTCATTCTGATGATTTTATTTATTTATCAACCTATGAAGAAAATTTTGGTTTTATTTATTTCTAAGGTATTATTTATCCCATCCAGTTTCATGTCATCTTCAAATCTGATAAGCTTTGCTCCATTTCTTGCATCCCTAACCTCCAACAAAAAAGGCTGAAAATTTTAGGCCTGCCCAATCGGGTGATGGCACTAGACATTCTTGCTACGACCTTCAGAGGCCAAAACATAAAAATAAGAAAATCATCCCCCAGCCATGCTATCCACCCCTGAGTTAAATTATTAGTTATGGTTAAGTAGGATCCAAACAAACCTGGATCATAAAATAACCAGAGTTGTTAGCTTCCAAATCCTAGTTTGTCTGGGCACACGTAGATATAATCTCAGGCATTATGAGAAACTATCTTCCCTTAGATAATTTAGCTATTCGTACAAAGGAAGGAGCAAATACATTGGTTTATAAAGCTTTAAAAAGTATTGTTGTTGTTATTAAGGGGTAACTCGCAAGTATAGCCAAAGAACATTGTTTCTCTTCATCAAATCAGTCCAATTTAAGATACAAAAAAATATCAAAACTTGCCTACTAGCTATATTCCTCCAGTTCTGTCTTTAAAGAAGTATAAATAGAAAACATTGACACACTTTGTTATAATCAAGTAGATCTTTGAGTTTGCTTTAACAGCAGCAAAAACAGAAGTCAACAATCCAAGAATCTACCTACTATTATGGAGAGAGGGGAAGTGCCATCAGAAAATCTTCCCATGGGTCCTGTTTACAGAATCAGTTACCTTCAGATAACTTCTTAACTTTGTTTAGCCTTTGATTATTTTTTTTTACTACATTCAGTGGGTCAACTGAAGATTGAACTGCAATGAAGCCAGAAAAGGCAACTGAAGACTATGTTTTATTAGGGAGTAATACAAGAAACTATCCCAACAAAGTTGTGCCTCATTTTGGACTTACAAAAAAAACAGAATTGTTCCTCTTGGGTTTGATGGAGAAGGAACTTGAGAAACAATATGGGACTCTGCTTTTATATATGATTACAGCAGCAAGACTTTTATATGCACAACGAAGGAAAGATTCACAAATACCTACAGTGGAAGATTGGATTATTAAACTAATGGACTTGGCCCAAATGGCTAAATTAACAGCATTAATAAGAGGAAACAGTTTCTGGGTTTATTTCTACTTGGCAACCACTTTTAGATTACTTGCTTGTGTTAGAAAAAAACGAAGCTTTGATTTTGGGTTTTAGTGATTAATGGTTTGTTTTGATAGAAATAATGTTACTAAAGTTTAATCAATGGTAAGAGATTATGGCGGGAGCGGGATGGAGGGAGTGCATCCATCCTAGCTCTTCTTGACCTCTCAGCGGCATTCGATACCATCGACCATGGTATCCTTTTGGGACGGCTCAGGGAGTTGGGGGTGGGAGGCGTAGTTCTGCGCTGGTTCACCTCCTTCCTCCAGGGCCGTTCCCAATCGGTGGTAATAGGAGAGGAAAGATCCGACCCTCGCCCCCTCGTCTGTGGGGTACCGCAGGGTTCGGTTCTTTCCCCTCTCCTATTTAACATCTACATGAAACCGCTGGGTGAGATCATCCGTCACCATGGGATGAGATACCATCAATATGCAGACGATACTCAATTATATATTTCCATCCCTGGTGAGATAAGTGATGCAGTGGCTACCCTTTCTCAGTGCCTGGAGGCTGTGGGGGTCTGGATGGGGAACAACAGGCTTCGACTGAACCCTGGTAAGACGGAGTGGCTGTGGATTGATGGCTCCCGTGGATCCAGGAAGTTGTCATCTCTAGCTCTGGATGGGGTTGCACTACCCCATTCAGACCAAGTGCGTAATTTGGGGGTTCTTCTGGACTCACGGCTCCTGCTCGAAGAGCAGGTGGTAGCCGTGGCCAGGAGGGCTTTTGCACAACTTGGTGTTGTGCGTCAGTTACGCCCTTTCCTGGATCAGGAAGCCCTCCGTACAGTCACTCATGCCCTGGTCATCTCCCATATAGACTATTGCAACGCGCTCTACATGGGGCTACCCTTGAGGAGTATCCGGAAGCTTCAATTGGTCCAGAATGCGGCTGCTCGCGCAGTTATTGGTGCGCCTAGATCAGTGCATGTGACACCTCTGTTGCGACAGCTGCACTGGGTGCCTGTGTGCTTCCGGGTCCAATTCAAGGTGTTGGTTATCACCTTTAAAGCCCTACATGGCATGGGGCCAGGTTACCTGAGGGACCGTCTCATCCCCATAACGTCGAACCGTCCCACTCGGTCATTCAGAGAGGGCATGCTACGTATCCCGTCCGTAAAGGAATGTCACCTGACGGGGTCTAGGAGGCGTGCCTTCTCAGTAACGGCGCCCACCCTTTGGAATATGCTACCCCCGGAGGTGAGGCAGGCCTCATCGCTCCCGGCCTTCAGAAAGAACTTAAAGACCTGGTTCTGCCGCCTTGCGTGGGGGGAGGGGGGGAACAGTTCCTCTTGGGGATGGCTGGTGCCATAGGGCCCTTTTAAACATCCAAACATCAAACCACCGCATCTTGGATTTTTATACTTAATTTTAATATATTAGAGTGTTTTATTTGGTTGTTTTAATTGTCGGATTTTAATTTTTGTGTTTTGTAAACCGCCCAGAGTTCCCTTGTGGGGAGATGGAGCGGTATATAAATTGAAACATAAATAAATAAATAAATAAAAAAATTATATTTGTAAACTTATTCATATCTGTATTGGAGAAAGTCGGAAGTCACTTTCTGTTTCTGTTTTCTATCTGCTTGCACTTTTATAGTTTTTTCTTTTTTTCTTTAGTTCTATGCACTAGCTTTTCTATATTCTATATTTTATATTTCGTATTTAAATTATATTTTGAAAATAAATAAAGCTCTTATAAAAAAAACAAAGTTGTGCCTCATTTATGCAAAAAGATAAGCACACGGCCTCCCGCTGAAATCAGTGCTGCTATGCTCTTCGGTTCAAGTCCCTAAAGATTACTCCAGCACAGCTGATTACTCTGGTTCATGTCCCTAAAGATTACTCCAGCACAGTTGATTACTTCAGAAAACAGTCAACAGTGGGAGGAGCACAGGATCATCTATGCTTCCATATATCGGTGAGCTCTTCTACAGTGTACATGCATATTGGACACAGGCTGTTTCAGAGGAACCAATCCACATGCAAGGTCAGAAATGGAGCAATAGGCACAATTCCTAATCTCATGTATTTATTGCTATGTTGGTAATTCATGGCCTATAAATGATTAAATAAATACATACATACATAAGACACGGGCAATCTGATGCACCCCAGATGTTTTGGACTATAGCTCTCATAACCCCATTAGCCCCAACCTATCATGCTGGTTGGGGCTAATGGAAACTGAGATTGAAAAAATATCCAGAGTTTACTGGATTCTCTATTCTTGGGCTGGGAGCTAGTATGAAGTAACATTAGTTCAGGGCTCACCTGCTGCATGCAGAGCTGTCTCAGTGGTGTAGTTTAATCAAAATTATTTGATTACCCAAAATTCCTTCTTTCATAACCCCCCTCACCTCCTCACACACTGATCCTGAATAATCCTACATCTCTTAAAATGTGAGTGGTGAAACTCTGAATATTTTAGGGTTCCTTTTCTGTTTTGTTTGCTAGTCACATTCAAATGAAAGTAAAAAGCTATCAACTGAACAAAGACATTCTCTTTTATCTTACGTAACAACAAAAGGCTGGGGGAAGCCATATTTGTTTCAACAGGTTTTTTGTTTTTTGTTTTTGTCTGAGGAACCTTTCTCAGAGTATTCCAACAGACATTCCAGCTGCAGAGGTATGGTTTTGCAGAACTTAATTATCCTCCTTTTTTTTTAATGGACTGCTGAGAGAAATATGCTGTAACTGAAAAGTGGATCATGAATAATATTCCAGTAACTGAGTTCTCTGACTAATGAAATGATTTATGTACATGTCTGCTAGTGCCCTCTGTTGGGCTGTATTTATTTATTTATTTATTTATTTATTTTAATTTATTTTCTATCCCACCTTTATTATTATTTTTTTATAAATAACTCAAGGCGGTGAACATAACTAATACTCCTTCCTCCTCCTATTTTCCCCACAACAACAACCCTGTGAGGTGAGTTGGGCTGAGAGAGTGATTGGCCCAAGGTCACCCAGCCGGCTTTCATGCCTAAGGCGGGACTAGAACTCTCAGTCTCCTGGTTTCCTATTGGCTCCTTCCTAGAGCTGAGAGACAGGGACTGGCCCAAGGTCACCCAGCCGGCTTTCATGCCTAAGGCGGGACTAGAACTCAGGGTCTCCTGGTTTCTAGCCTGGTGCCTTAACCACTAGACAAAACTGGCTCTCCGTTAGCGAGACTGAGACAGACCCTAAATTTCTATCATAACAAAATTCCTTTGATCTTTTCTGATCCCCAAGATACCACCATGTTGCTTAATAGCATTTCATAAAGGCAATGCTCACTTGAGAATTATTAGTATGTTGTTTCTTTGGATGGAGTTATTATGAAAAACAACAATCTTCCCAGAACTTCAGTCACACACCAAATACTGTTAAAAGAAGCAAGAGAGACAGACAACTTTAGCTTGAAATTAAGAAGTTTCTCAATTACAACAAGCAGCAATTGTCTGCATTCAGTAGGCACAACAGTTCCCCTACTTGTAAAAAGAGACTTCACAAACTTGCCCAACAGATTGACGATGGTTCCAAAATCAAAGGAAACAATACAACCACAACAGTAATGAACTGCATCTTCTTGGTTCTAGTTGGGGGGGGGGAATTCCCACTGGCATATTTAAAAACACTCAATGAACTTAAGTTCAGCAATTTCCAGTTTCATTTCACTAATAGGACTAGCCATTTGCCAAACCGAAGAGCCTAGGACTTATCTTTCATCTTGCTACTACAAAGTACAGTTTTAGAGAATCAAGAGAGAAAGTCAGCCCACCACCATCTTGAATTTGTCAAAAGAAACCCATCATACGGCTTTTTAAGCCATGGGCAAATTCAATACCATTCAACCTTTCCAAGTGGCCATCAATATCAGCTTGAACAAAATCACTTAAAACCATACCTGTCCAGTTTTGAACATTGTCATTATGGATTACAGGTAGTATGTCAGCATTGGAAAAAGCTAGTGCTCCAAGATATATTGTTCAATCTGGATCTTGCCAACTCCTCAGGGCCACAAAAGACTGGGCATGTACTAACACCAAACTCAGTAATTTTTTCACCACTCAGACCAAAGAACAAGTTGTTCATTGCTGGCTGATGCTGAAAGCTTATAGTACAAGAGATGACATAATATGAGAACAATTTTGATTTGCAAATGAGTTCTTCCTTATGGAATTCCTCCTTGTTCCTTGGTCCTTTCCAGTCTGACTTCATTGGCTTATGAGACATGTAGAAACATATCCATCTTAGCAACACACTTTTTAAATACCCCTGGAGCTGCCTGTGGTATTAAAAAAACCTCTCACGGAATGTAAGTCTGACATGCAGGAAAGCCTTCAGTCTGCAAACTCTTTTTATAAATTAGATAAAAGAATGTAGAAAACAGACGCTCCTCCACAGAAGCAGCCAAGGCTTTCTAATATCCTGACAACTTGTTAATCAACAAACATATGGAACCACTTTAGAAAAACAAACCATCCAGACCACTCTGTTTATATGGTCCTTTTCAATGAAAGTATTTTCCAGATTTAGCAATGGGAAGGAATAATATAACATTTATTGTATAAAGTACCCATTAACTACACATCAAGCACAGGCTTCTTCAACCTGGATCTCTCCAGATGCGCTGGGACTCAATTAAGCTGCTTTACTGCAGTATCCAATTAAGCTGCTGTGGTATCCAATGTGCTAACTTCCAAGATTTGTTAAATCATAGCTTCCTGTTGTATCCAATTTTGGAAACTCTGGGTTAATCTCTGACTATAATGAAGACAGAACACCAAGATCAGATCCTATATTTTATCTCAATCTGTAGAACATATATTAAATGCTACTAGATTTTGGAAGATAGTTGTAATGATTACTTACTGACATCATGTCTCTGAAACACTTATCTCAATTATGATTTGTTAAGGTAACTAAGTCAGCGTCAAAACTGCCTCAGCTTCAGAGGGGTGGCCCATATCCTAAATCAAGCCTTGGGTTACTTCAAGCCTTCATGTCTACTTCATGTCAGTAGTACTATGATATGAGAACCTATGGACAGAATCATCAGGCTTGATGATTAAAACATCCAAAAAGAATCCAAGTAATCTGAAGCAATGGTGACCAACACTGTGTACAGACTAGCAAAGCTGTCCATTGCCTTTCATTCTGTTTTACGGATAATTAAACACATTCCAGCTGTCCAAGACAAGTACCATGTAAGTCCAGTTTGATGGCTAATACTCTGTATCAGGATGAACTCACAGTAATTTATCTCTGTCAGATTACAAAAGGAAGAAAAACATGGAGTCATGTTCTCCAAATGGCATGCTCTAGGTGTATTTAATCATGATTTCCATCATCCCCCTCTAATAGTGGTGTCACCTATACTGATTGGAGTTGTAGTTCAATGCATTTGGAGGGTCCAGGCTGGTGAAGACACAGCTAAATGCACATACTAAAAAAACTTTTTTTGTAAATATATTGCTTTTTCTTCCTGTGGCCAAATATAAAAATATTAAGTGTTCTTCTATTCCATTCCTAGCCTACAAATACTTATTAGAAACTGAAGCTGCAAATCCTATATAAGAGGCATTGGAACCACTAGGATTTATTTCCAAATAAGTATGCGTGAATACTTATTAGATATTTGAACAGTAAATCATAAATTATGAAAGTTAATTGGAAGCAGTAAAGCTTATTAGTAAGCAAGAACTATGCTATAAAATTCATAATGAAAATTTTAAAAAAAATCACAGGTATGATGTTCAGATAGCTTAATCCTAAAAGGAAGAAAATGAAAAGAAAAGAAAAGAAAAGAAAAGAAAAGAAAAGAAAAGAAAAGAAAAGAAAGGCAGAGAGTAATTTATAATCTATGCAGGGATTTTAATAGGTCTGATCCTGCAAAGGTTTCTTGTTCTCTACCAATGGGAAATGCGGTTGATTCACATAGCAGTTGATTCCATGGTACATTTATGCCTCGCACACCAGATTATTCAGAGACCCTTTTTTCTTGATGCTTTACTATTAGGCATCCTTCTAAAATTCTCATGGTCTGAATTTCTCTACTAACTTTGGAGTTCTGAATTATCTGATCCTGGTTCCAAAGTGAAATTAAT
This sequence comes from Charina bottae, assembly GCA_023362775.1. NCBI lineage: Eukaryota > Metazoa > Chordata > Lepidosauria > Squamata > Charinaidae > Charina > Charina bottae. The sequence continues at coordinate 48,561,981 of JALMGJ010000007.1, read as the reverse complement.
ACATTAACATTACTCTACTCTTCAAGACCCCTTACCTACTCTGTTATTTCCAGATGTTTTTTTTTTAGAGTGTTCTTCGTGTTCTCTTCCTAAGAAAGGATGAGCTTGACTTATGGAACTAGCCACTGACCCTGGAATGGTTACCAATGTGTTCTGTGCACCTGGCTTCGAGGCTCGAAAAAGATTAGGATCATAGCATGAGTCCTGAGGCTTTACAGGTAGTCCTCGCTTAATGACCACAACTGGGACCAGAATTTCAGTTGCTAAGTGAAGCGGTCATTAAGAGAATCAGATCCAATTTTATGACCTTTTTTGTGGTAGGTGTTAAGCGAATCACCGCAGGCGTTAAGTGAACCACATGGTCATTAAGCAAATCATGCAGTTCCACATTTATTTTGCTTGCCAGAAGTCAGCCGGGAAGGTCAAAAATGGCAATCGTGTGACCACGGGACGCTGTGACGGTCGTAAGTGTGACAACCGGTTGTGGGTTTTTTCAGCACCATCATAAGTCTGAACCATCACTAAATGAATGGTTGTTAAGCAAGGACTACCTGTAATTTGTTTTTAATTTTAAGGCTAGCACTTCTGAAAAGTGAAGCAGAGTTTTTCTCTGCGTGATACATTTTCATTAAAATATGTTTCCACTGTGCAGTAAAGGATCAAGCTCTCACTTACCATGAATCAGTCCCAATGCTGACCTCTGGCTGTTAGGGCAGATTCATTTAAACAAGCAAGTGGCCAAAGATACTACTTTAAATGCAGCTGAATGGAGACGTTTGCTCCGTGAAGGCTGGTCACCTATAAATGTTCAGTTCTTGGATGTCCTTGCCTTCATGTGAGTTATTGCTGACAAAGACAGTGTCAAAAATAGAGCAGTCCATTTTAAATTAGTTTAGCTTCTTCTCTGTACTACTCAGGCCTTAAATATGGGCCAGCAGCACATCTTTCTTGAGATCATCAGTTGTCTCCATTCTTCTTTCTATAGAATGACTTTTGCTTTACCATACTTTATTGCAGGTATTTTGGGACCCCACTCCCCAGAATTCCCAGCCAGCACAGATTTTGCTAGTTAAGACTTGTCTGTGTGTGTGTGCCTTTGAGTCAGTTTTTGACTCCTGGTGACTGCCTGGACCAGTCCCTGCAGTTTTCTTGGCAAGTTTTTCAGAAGTGGTCTGCCATTGCCTCCTTCTTAGGGCTGAGAGAGAGTGACTGGCCCAGGGTCACCCAGCTGGCTTTGTGCTTAAGGTGGGACTAGAACTGACGGTCTCCTGGTTTCTAGCCTGGTGCCTTCACCACTACACCAAACTGTCTCCTAAAGTTAAGACTTTAGGAGTCACAATTCCAACATATCTGGAGAGCATCAGATTAGTGAAGCCTGGTATAGCACTATGTCCATAACCTAAATTGTAATTCTTTTGATTGAAACAAGTTCACTCCACCAACCACAGTTTGTACAATAATCAGTTTTTTATGGCATTTAAGACTAACCCCCGTTTGACTAAGTTCAGATGTAATTAAAAATAGAAACAAGCACTTTTGCTCTCTGATGACTGTGCTAGAATGAGGAAGAGAGTGGGGATACCGAAACACAAAGTTTATTATATAGTAATAAAGTAGCTCACTGTTAGATCCAAATGAGGCCACAGAAATAATAGAAAGCATATTGCTGTACTTGGCCCAGAAAAGACAAAGAAAGACTTGGGTTCGCAGGTTGTAATAAGCCACGATTGTTTAACTGTGGTTTATGGGATAAACTTTATTGGCTGAGTTCAAACAACACTAAGCCATAAATCATGGTTTAGAAACCAATAATGTCAAGATTTATAATGCACATAAAGCAAAACCAATCCAACCACATTATTATGGTTTAGCATGCTGTATAGACCAGTTAAAGAAGAAAAGAAAAGAGAGAAGAGAGAAGAGAGAAGAGAGAAGAGAGAAGAGAGAAGAGAGAAGAGAGAAGAGAAGAGAAGAGAAGAGAAGAGAAGAGAAGAGAAGAGAAGAGAAGAAGCTCTGAAGTAAAGGTTGTCTTGGAGTTAAACAAACAGACAACAAATCTCAGTGATACAGGAACAAAATGGCTTAGTGCAAATCCTGTAAAGAAATAGAAGCCAGGAAAGAAAAACACTTGGAAGCAAAGTTAGGGTAGGAAATCCAGGAAGTATAACTCTCCCAATAATGTAACATTAGAGGTTTTTTCATCTCTCCTGCAAAGGTCAGGAAAGGAATACTAAAAGGGGATGTGTTTGGTGAAGCCAAATGACAGTCATTAGCAAAGCAAGGAATTACACTTGATCCATGTTTGAAGAAAAATTGCAAAAGAACAATTAGCATCACAGTAATAGGTGACCACCTGTCATATGGCTAAAAATAAATACTACTACCAAATGTGTACAGTTCATATACATTTATTAATGTTCTGCAGTCTTGGTTCCAATAAGTATAGCTGGATAACAAGAATAATCTACAGAAAAAAATTTCTTCCTGAAAATAGCCTAAAGGATGAATAAAGAACATGGGACTTAGCACCACAGAGTAAACAGGAATAAAAAAACCTACTGCAAATTTCTAGCTAGAAGTTTTACCTATTTCTACAGAAATAAAAGCTTCCCAAAACGAAGTTCACCTTTTCCCTTTTTTGGCCTTCCCTAGCTTCATGGAGGTCCCAAACTTTAACTAGAAGCTATGAGGAACAATTGAAGACCTACCTTTTTCCCACCCTCAGTCCATAGACTTCTCCCAAGTTCAACTCTTGGTTTTAGAAAGACCGAGCCGTTCTATCTCCAACAGAAACCAAACCTGTAATATTTGATTCTGCATACCATAACAAAAATCCATATCTATTTGTGGGGATGTGGACTGCATGCAGGCTACATTCACAACCAAATCTCTCTTTGATACAATAAGGAACCACCCATTCTTTCAAACTTTCTCTTACTTCTCCAGTATCTCCCCAATTCCCCTGAAAAATCTGACAGGTTGAAATGTACAGGTTGGACAACGCAAATGTTCAACTATGGGACCATCCTGAAAGATTTTTTTTCCAGGGTTTGCTTCCCCAGTGTGCAGGTCTAGACCGGATGGTTGCACATTACAATATATTGTTTTGGACCATTCCATGCAAAATGGAAACAATTCAAGCAGGGTTGTGCAAGCCACATGCTACATGTAGCTGGCCTGCCTCATTTTTATCCCTCCCATTGCCTCCAAAATTGGAGCAAAATTAAGTGATAAATTTTTGACTCTCAGTAGCACAATTTTTAACTCCTTTTGTAAACTAGGTGTGCTAAACTTTCATAGTTTTCCTTAAATACCTCCATATTGACCCAAATGTACAGGCTGAACATTTTAGCCCCATTCTTTCCGGAGATGTTCTTATGTCATGGCCCCAGCACCCTGCCACAAATCTTGGGATGTGATTTTTTTTAAAGTGCCCCTTTCCACATGTACTCACACACAGAGAGCCACATACAAAAAATGTCTTAGACCCCCAGAGCACAGGTGCACAACATGCGGTCCTCTGGGTGTTCCTGAACTACAAGCCCCAGCAGTCCCACCTAGTATGGCCAGTACTGAAGATGTGGGCATCTGAAGGGCAAAAAGAAGGAAGTAATATCTTGCACATCATGACATTATCATGCAAATGACATGAATTGTGCAGTATGCATCTTGACACAATTGATGCAAATTAAATAATTCACGTCACTTGTGTGATGTAGTGATGTGTGTACCTTTGCTTTGACCGACAGATGCTGGGAGATATGATCCTCTATACGTTACTAAACTACATCTTGTATGGTTGTTGTGGGTTTTCTGGGCTGTGTGGCCGTGTTCTGGCAGTTTTGGTTCCTAACGTTTCGCCAGTTGCTGTGGCTGGCATCTTCAGAGGACAGGAGCACAGCTAGAAGATTCTCTCTGTGCCCAAGTGGAGGGTGTGTCTTCCTGCTGGTGTTTATAGCTGCTGAGAGGGTGTGTAAACACCAGCAGGAAGACACACCCTCCACTTGGGCACAGATAGAATCTTCTAGCTGTGCTCCAGTCCTCTGAAGATGCCAGCCACAGCGACTGGTGAAACATTAGGAACCAAAACTGCCAGAACATGGCCACACAGCCCGGAAAACCCACAACAACCATCGGATTCCGGCCGTGAAAGCCTTCGACTATACATCTTGTATATTTATCAGTTTAAGAGGAATGGTGGGCTCTTCTTCGCTGGATCCTTTCAAAGAAGAGCTAGAGTACCTGGTACTAACAAAGAAGACCAAAAACAGCTTCCAATCTTTCTGTAACTATATTAAAGCTCTTAGCATTATGTCATCTCTACTTTCTGAAATGCTTCTGTCTCACAATGAAGTTGCAAATTTTGCTGACACCCTTAACCGCACTAAGAGTAGAGGTCTATGAAAAGTTCTATGATTCAAACATCCCACTCAGTTCTATGGGATTTACTCTCCGGTAAATTTATATAGAATTAATGTTCAGAGCTGCAACCCTTCATATAGTACCTGGGAATAAGTCTCATTAGACTGAATGAATTTACTTGAGTAGATTAATATAACATAGAAACATAAGATATTAACTGAAGACAAAATCCCAGTATTTTTTTTCTTAAAAGTCATCCAATTTAATTCTTTTTTTATTCATTACAGCAACAACCCATTATCATTTAATATGCAATTACTTTTTGGAAGGAAAAAGTCTCCTATTTGCAGCAAATCTAAAGTCCAATACAGTATTGTATTATAGATAAATATAGATATTTGTGGAGAAGAGAAATGTATACTGGTCTTTAATGACCTATTTGCATTTAAATTTATTTCTGCCCATTCTCTTAATTGAACACTAATGTTCATATAATAGCAATTCGTTTAATATACTTTTATCCTCATTATGTTTTCCCAGTGTTATAACGTCCCTACCTTTCATAATCTGTATTAGTTTAGTTCATGCAACTTTAATAGAACTTTCAACAATTTTAATAGGACAGAAAGCATTTTGTTAAAAACATACATAGTCTGAATTAACAGGATCCCTTATCTAGCCAATGCCTTAATATCTGAAGGACTATTCCTACTACATAGCCTTAGCCTATGCTTACATATTCAGGGGATTCCTCACCTGCATATTCACTATTACAGGCTAAATGCTTAGTAAAAATGTTCACAGCCCAATTCTTGAAGCAGAAGCAAAATTAAAAGAAAAAAAAACACAGATTTTTTTGGTTCTGAAACCACAATTATTTAAGTGTCTAAGAAACAACATATGGAAATATTAGCGGTGAAATAATTAATATCAAAGGGTAGAAGGGAAAAAACATGCAATTAGTGCACTTAAAATGGTAGACTTAATCATTTGTAAGTATCCCAGGATACCTTCTAAAAATCTTGAATGCAATCTTGTCCAATCTTGTTCAAATTAAGTGCTACAACTACTGAGTTAAGCAATTTTTGACCTGAACAGGGTACTGTTAACTCAGAAACAATTCCCCCAAGTGCCAGCTAAGCTGTAAACTCCGGCATTCTTCCTGTGAATAACATTAACTATTTGGTGAAACAGACCTCTTCATAAGTATGCTTATGGGTTGCAATGCTCATTTCTATTACATTGATTATTCCTTACTATTAAGTTAAATTTACTCACATTTTCAAAATAATTGCGTTCTTAAAAATCCATGGAACTCCTTAAAAATAGGATTTTTATTTTTATTGTATTAGGTTCAAAAATAGATAGCCATCTTTAATCTCTTATACTCAGTAGCATTTGCAGTCACTGTTTAAATTCAAGCCAAGCCATGATTTTCCTATGGCTTCTCAACAAACCACAACTGACTGGGATTACACAAAATAAGCCATAAACTGTGTGGTTTATAAATGACAGTGCTGGATTTACACATTTTGCTAAGCCAAAAACAAACAACTACATTATGGCTTAACTTGTTGTGTCAACCAACCACTAGATAATTTCAACTAGAGATTCTACAATTACAAAAACTAAACAACTTCCTTGTATCCAATAAACTATCATTGAACATAGAGATAACCTGCAGCGGATATGGTCCATGTTCAGTCTCTAGAATATTGTTTTTAAAGATACATTTTTTCATGTATTTGTCATTGCTTTCCTTGTGAAACTAAGCCCCTAATTAGTTATATTAATAGTTTATCCTGATTATACATTATCAAGCTCTTAAAAGTTTCAAGCAGGACAGAGAAAGCATCTGGTGGAGTGGACATAGGAAATATAGAAGAAAAACAGAGTACACTAATGAACAAAGTAATAAAACTCCTAAAAATAGAGAGTCTACTAACAAGGTCTGTAGGAAAAGCAATGATCTTCTATTGTCCTAAGATCCTGGTGCAGAAAGTTAAGATGTATAAGAAGTCATAATCTTTAACACACCATTTCCTTCCTACTGTTCCTTAAAGCAAAGAAACTGATTAAACATCCTGCCACATACTGAAAACCCTTACACTGCATTTCTTCCTTTAAAAACCAAGCAAGGTCATTCACATGTTAAATTACAGCTCCTGGCATGAATAAAACCAGATTGCAACACTAAATCAATAAAACTACATGTGGGGGTGTCAAAAACAGCTGTGGACGCATAGAAATATAAGAAAAGTCAGCTACATATTTATTCATTTTAAAAATATCTGCATCTGCTTCAGAGTGCTTGATTTTCTATTTTTAGAAATTCACTCAGCCCCTAAAACTTGCTGTGGACTCATTTAAGATTCCCCTCACATTCTTTCCTGTATGACAAGAAAATGTGCAAGGTAGTTTTTCATACTGAGAGATCTAATCAATGCTACCTCTGATTCATAGGTTTGGATTGAGTTTGGGAATCAAGCATATAGCTTCCTCCTCTCTCACCACTGCCCTTTCTGTGACAGTGGTCATAAGATAGAAATTTTCCTCCATATTAATCTACTTGTGGTTAAATTATGTGCACAGGGTAAAAAAAAATAGTCTTGGACCCGAGCAGAATTCAGCATAAACTAGGGCAAAACATATATCAAAGACCCCATAATTATTTAAAATTCTGAAATCTAAATACTGTAGCATGTTTAAAAACTCCCCTACCAGACCACAAATACACATATACAATACATATAGACTCCAATGCATGTAATACATAATATAAATAAAAGCATTTTACGCCAAAGACAAAAATATAAATAGTTACAAATTCTTGTAATCTAGTTTGCAAGATACAAAAAAAAAGTTTCAACTTTTCCTAATCTTTTCTCAGAGGCGCACATCTACTGTTCTTTCCAGCCTGCTCCAAATCTCATTGTTTACAATGCTATACATACAACAGTTTTTCTTCATGATAACAAGTAAAATTCTTGACCATCAATCTTTCTTTCCCTTCCACATTTCTTTCAAGTCCATGGTTTCTGAAAACAAATGAAACTGTTTCCCACCATTTCAAGGGAGGCGACACTCAAAAACTGGAGCCCCCAAATAAGCTTGAGATAATTAAAAGAACGAAGAAAACTTCCAAAACAGAATCCTGATTCTTCTCATTTGTATGATGAAGAAAAGCCCACATGATACCACCTTTCCAATCTCTGCAACCCTTCGTCTTCCCCCCAAATGTAACTGCAGTGTTTGGCCACCTACGTTTACTCACTTCTGAGTGAAGGGAAAATTATTGATATTGGCCTGTTCCCCTAAATCAGTTTTCAGTTATTAGCATTTAATGTTAACATCTCCACTGGAGCAAAGGAGAACATTAATTGTGGCACATTAGGGGAGCAGAACCCTTGCCTGCCCATCTAAAGATGCTCCATGCAACTTCCTCCCCAAGGTATCGAAGAAGAATGAATGTCCTGCCCTGGTTTTCATTTTCATTTTTTTCCCCATTCCAGTCATAATTTCAGGCAGTAATTCTCAGTTGCCAAGCCTTATTTAGTACATACAAATTAAGACTTCATAAATTTAGGTATTGCAGGTATCTGCACAAAAGGTCTTCAAAGTGTAGCATAAACCTTGTTTTTCTTTTCTTTTTTTACGAAGATGTGTCAAGGATTTTGTTTAGAAACTCAATATAAACTCATTAGCCTAATGAGGGCTAATGTCGGGTTTATTTATTCCATAGGCATTGCATTGGCTGGTAATCTGTTCCTGAGCAGAATTCAATAGGGTGGTTGTAACTTTGATCATCATTGGCGATCACTCATAGCTGAGTAAGATTGTCTTCCAAAGGTAAAATTTTAACGGTGGATCCGTAAGTGGCTGTAAAGGCCAATTCTGGATCCGCACAACCTCCCACAATGAGGGCATAGGTTTCCGGGTGGGAGACGGTCATGATGAGGGTTTGCCTGACGTGCCTTCCTTTTAGCTCTTTTCTCCTTTTCGCCCTGTACTCGTGCTTCTTCAAAGTCCATAGCGCCATTAATAAAGGATGACCTCCAATTGAAACGCTCATGAGTTAGGGCTTCCCAGTTCTCAATGCTGATATTACATTTTTTTAAATTAGCTTTGAGAGTATCTTTGAATCTCTTTTGCTGTCCACCAATATTCCGTTTTCCATTCTTAAGTTGGGAGTAAAGTAGCTGCTTTGGAAGACGATGGTCAGGCATTCGAACAACATGACCGGTCCAGCGAAGTTGATGTTGGATGATCATTGTTTCAATGCTGGTGGTTTTCGCTTCTTCTAATACGCTAACATTAGTCCGCCTATCTTCCCAAGTAATTTGCAGAATTTTTCGGAGGCAGCGTTGATGGAACCTTTCAAGAAGTTGGAGGTGGCGTTTGTAGAGGGTCCATGTTTCACAGGCGTACAGAAGGGTTGGTAGTACAATGGCTTTGTAAACAAGCATTTTGGTCTCCCTGCAAATGTCCCGATCCTCAAACATTCTACGCTTCATTCGGGAGAAAGCTACACTCGCAGAGCTCAGGCGATGCTGAATTTCAGCGTCGATGTCGGCTTTTGTAGCTTTTTGTAGTTCTGTAACTTTGAAAGACCTTTATGGCAGAGGACCATCTTCTCCAGACAGAATCTGCCCATCTTGTGCATTCAACTTGAGGACTGCTCTGGATCCATCCTTCTCCATTTCTGAGATGAAATGTGGGAGTCTGTAAGCAGAACTTCTCTGTGGGAGCCCCAACTTTGTGAAATAGCTTGCCCTCCCCTGGTCAAAACTGCCCCCACACAGCTTGCTTTTAGAAAGGCTGCCAAACAGTCCTTTTTCACTGTGTGTTTGAGGTCTAAAATATTATTATTATTATTATTATTATTATTATTATTATTATTTATTAGACTTTTATCACCGCGCCTTTTATAGGCTGCTGTTGGTAAGTTTAATTTTAAGTAAATCTGGTTTATGATTGTTAATGTCATTTTAATTTTAATTATTTTTAACTCATATTGGTTTGTGGTTGCTTTAATGCTTTATGTTATTATAGGAAGTATGCTTCCTTGGGTCTTTGAAGGGAAGGGATTTAAATTTGCAATAGATATATAAATCTTATACATTTTTATTAAATTTAAATTTTCCAGAATTTAAAATAGTGAGCAGAAGAACCAGCTATTGGGTTCTTTCAGGAGGAAGGTGATGAAATCATTTTTAACATTATTTATTCATTTTTTAATGTCTTTTAAATCTTCTTTGATATACTCTTGGATACTTTAAAAAAACATGCAAGATTAATATTTTTAATAGCTATTTAAAAATTGTGATGACTGTAGCATCCAATCCATAGTAAAATTAAAACTGTCTATCCCTTGGATGTTTAACAAACCAAGATACATAAAAATCATCCTGGGAATTATATATGCCAGTTTTCTTTTTTAGTATATCCAATACACAGTTAAACAGAACATTTTGTTTAGGTCTTTTTTCAGTCTACTACCAAATGGCAGATGTTATAGTCCTTTTCTTGGATATATTAAGATCTCTTTAACATAACACTTCAATTCAGTCTGATTTTGTCGTTAACAGTTGGTTTTTTAGATTAAAATGATGCCTGAAATGCCTTACAATAGCCTTGTATAAGAGAGGAACCATCAGCATTTTCATAATTAAAATGATACGCACACGCATTTACAGTATTTCATTTTTTTTTCAATATTGGTATCCTTGTTTCGCTTTTGAAGCATAGATAATGCAGCATGCATGGATGATAAGTGATTGGGGGTCATTAGGCCTGAGTAAGGCGGTGAGGCCTTGCCATGATGAGCAGCTTTGTCTCACCGAAGTGGCGCAATTCCTCTTGTGCTGAGGATATTGCATCCCCCCTTCATGGCAGCAAAGCACTCTTTTGAAGCCTCATTATGGTTATTCTGGTTAATTATGTTGCAGTCCTGGCCTCCTTTCAAATGTTACCTCTTCTTAAATTTCACCTCAAATTCTTCCCTTACTGTCATGGCTCCTCTCTCAAGTGCAATTTCAACAACTGCTTTATGTTTAGGTCTCTGCTTTGCAATTTCTCTAACAGGGTTGTCCACAAGGTGTGGTCAAAAAAGTCAAGATGCCACGATGATGCAATCGAAGCTCCACCTGCTTTTTATGTGTGATGTGGAGCTTTGATTGTACTATTGTGGCCACCATCTTGATTTTTTTTTCTTACTCTGTGGACACCCCTGCTCTCTAGTCATTCCTTCAGGACTGTACACATTCCACCATGTCCAGATTCTGCTTTCCACTTATTCTAGATTTGTATTCCCTTGATTCATGTAACCTTTCACTGCTCTCCTGCCTAGTCTATATAAATGTGAGGGAGGGAGGGAGGGAGGGAGGAATTCTTTTGTGGTTCCCCTTCAACTCATGCTTGCCCTCAACTCATTCATTCCAGCTAACAAATAAGGAACCCTTCCACATTCTGTATATAATTCTTATTTTTCTTCCACACAGTAATAATCACATTGTCATACAGCTAAGGACTTTTGGAGAAAAAAAATCTAGCTAGTTGCATTCATTTTAAATGGCCATTTTCACGACATGCTTACCTGACTCACTGGGAAGAACGGGTGAGCATGTCATGTAGTATTTTAGCATTTTAAATGAGCAGATGGATCAATATTTAACTGATTAATTTTTCATTCAATATTACTGCAAAATTAATCTGTTTAAATCTAATGTGAAAGAGTTATTTTAGGTTTCCAGAAAAGTGCCAGATGATTAGACTGTTGACTTCTATGGACTAAAAACAATGGAGAAAAATATTAAAGTGATGTAGGAAGCAGTTAGAACATGAAGATTTTATCCCTGTGCCTCTCAGAATCTTAAAGGTCCCAGTATCATATGAACTCCAAAACTAAGTTAACTCACTCAATATCCAAGTTAAGATTAACTCCCCAATGCCATGTGACCTGTTTACTAGAGGTAAACTACTTAGGTGTGATCAACATACATAGGAACTAACATCCTTCACTGTCTATAACTGAGACAAAGAGCAGTTCCATGAAAGTGGGGCTGTTCTAGGTCCCGTCTCTGTGGTTGTCTCAATTTTCAACCCTTCCTTTGGCCGTACAGCAGAGAGAAAGGGGAACAAAAATTAGTGGTGGGTGCACATCATTCCCCCCATCCATCTGTCTGTGGTGACATCAACCCCATGACACCACTGTGGATCTTTTAAAAAACTGGGAATTTGGGAAAAATATGAATTAACCAGTCCCCTTTGTAGCCTCTCTGTGAGGGCTGGGAATATGGCCTTGGAATGATTGTTTGAGTAACTGTCTGTGCTGGCAGCAGATGAAAGTGAGCCAAAGTGATTGGAAGATCACTTTGGGGATGGTTGGATCATTTGTGTCGTGGAAACAGGACCAATGGGTCCCCACCTTGCTAGCTACACCTACTTCAGTGCTTCTTTTCTAGCCATGATCATGCCTTAGGAAAGGTTCCTTCACCATTGTCTCCTCCTCTTTCCTTTTAAACTTTGTCTCCTCTACTACTCTCCTCACTATTTCCTATCCCTTCCAGCTCTTCCATTGCCTCCTTCTCTTTCCTCTCAAACTTTGCCTCCTCTGCTACTCTCACTAATTTCCTTCCCTTCCAGCTCTCCCTCTTCCCATGGTCCTTCAACTCTTTCCTCCTCCCTACCATCTTACTTGATGAGTTACTACACTCCTGTTCTCATCTAACTTTTCTGCACGTCCCCTTGAATGTCTATCATCTTAAAAACTGATTGCCAATCCTCTTCTCTTTCTGTCTCTTTTCCACATTAGCCAACATTTTTTCTTTCCTCCAGAGCCACATTTTCCTAGTTTTCCAAAAACAAAAATCTTGACCCTTCATGCTCTACTGTCTCCCCTTTGCCTCCAGTGTCGTGTAGCTTGCCACTTATTTTGCCGTCCCAATTTTCTGCCCTCTGGGTTTTTTTTCCTTGACCCCCTACTCTCTAATCTAGCTTCTACCTTCTGCATTCCACTTCACTGTAATTGCTGTTTCAGAAATCACTGATTAATTTCCCTGCTGCCAAATCCAATTTTCTCTGCTCTGTCCTCATTTCCCTTGATTTCTCTGCTTGATTCTTCTCAGATAGCTCATCTCCATTCATGACCTCAATTTCGGCCATTCCTTCTCAGCTGATCATTCATTGGCTGGATCAACACAACACGCTTAGCCCTTACCCCAGCTTAAAAACATATTTGTTGTGTTCAGATAATTTGCTACCCTCAGAAAAATTAACCATATTATGATTTAACATGTTACCTTAGCATACCCAGAATATGTTAAGACAATGACAGAGTCATAAACCACCCAATCCCATTTTAGCTTCATCTGGCATGTCAATCCTTTTTGTTTGCTTTTGAATTATTAGATATGTAAAGTATATAACAGTGATTCGCAAATTCTGGTCTATGGTAGGCATAGGTAATCTGTGGCACTCTTGATATCACAGAACTACAATTGCTACCATTTACTACCACTGAGCAGTGGTTTTTTTAGGATGCTAGGAGTTGCAGTTCTGCAGCATTAGCCTATTCTAGGCTGGGTTATGACTTAGTGCAATCTATAAACACAATCAGTCTCTCTCTACACAATATCAAACTTAGCTGCTTCCCGAGGCACCCAAATGCTGATGACATCTAATTGCTCTAATTTTCTACTTCAAAATATTTCCACTCTATCCACTCCTTCATCTTCAGTAGTCTGATATTTTGATATTGGGCTTCTCATTTTTCCTTGCAAGCTTTCTTTGTATCATCTCCTTGAGCCCATCCATCAAAGCACAAACATGGTCCCTGTGCCTTGTTCCCATGCTCATTTTTCTGCCATTTCAGCATTGCCTTTTCCACCTCAGTTAGACTGATTGTAAGCTCCAGTGGACATTATTGCAAGGATAAAAGGGAGACAATTAAGAACAAATATGATTAGATACAGCAGAGCATTTAGATCACTGAAGAACTTGTTCATTCAGACAGAGCACTAGCCTTAGGCCCATTAGGCTCAACAGCAGTATCCCATATCCACTGAATGCCTAAACTAGAAAAATGCAACACTTTGTTGAAGAAGATGGGTAGTGGTGGCACAGTGTCTTGAAATTTAAATAAGGACTGGGCCCATTATTACACAGAATGAGACAGGAACCTCAGGCAGAAGATGGGCAATGGTGGTCCTCCAGCTGATCTTCCTGAATTCCTTCTCTTAGACAATTCCACTCTCTTTGAAAACAGAGCTGTATATGTTTCATAGACTATCCTGTTCCCTGAACGAATCTACTATCTTCAGATATTCAAGGGGACCCTCTCTAATTGCTAATGTTGATTCACATTCAACTATTAGTTCAGCTGGCTCCAGAGGGTAGAATGGGGATGGAGGAAGGACACCTTGATTGCCTTAGACAAAAAAATGGGTTGATTTGAGGTACTTTCTTAAAGTTTCTCTCCCCTTTTCCTGCCTGCGCTCATTATTCAGGATGTCCTGACTCACCCATCTACAGAGGAGATGGGAAATAGAAAGTTCCTTCCTGTAAATTTCTTTAAGTTATCTTAGGATGTAAGCTAATATCTTTTAGGGAAGATGAGCAATCACTGCTGATCTTCTTATCAAGATTTCTTTGCCACCCTAAAACTTTAGCTGCTTTTGTGTTTTATTGTATTGTTTTTTGACAAGTCTATCCTCCAACCCTGTAGGAGAACCTGTGGTCAGGGCCACAACTGGGGGGGGGAGGGCAAGCGGGGCAAGTGCCCCAGGCGCCACGCTGGGGGGTGCACCAAAATGATGCCTGGGGTGTGCCAAAATGACAAAATAACCCATGGGGGGGGGGCGCAGAATCCATGTTTGCCCCGGGTGACACAGACCCTAGTTCCATCCATGCCTGTGGTCCCCCAGAAACCCTGAAATACAACTTCCAGCAGCCCTAGCCAGCATGGCCATGATGGGAACTGCAATTCAGCAAATTCTGGAGGGCAGCAAGTTCCCCATTTCTGAGTCAGCATCTCATCTCCACTCCTTGATCACAGCATCTACTGTCTGAGCCAGCTACTTCATTTAACCTGCTAGAGCGGGCCTTGGATGAGGAGGCTTGATAATAAAAGATTGGAACGTAGGCTTTCCCAGAATCAATTCATCTCCTAGATATGCAGTCCAGATTGCCTTGCAGCAAAGTCCTTGTGGTCTGAGTAGCTTGATTAGAGTAGTGTAAACATGCTTCAGGTAAAATTGGGCTTTGGTTGCATTTCTGGCATACTGCCCCAAAAATGTCAAAGATGACTGGCTGTGTCCTTACCATTAGAAGGAAAATCTGCATGTGGCACAAGTATGCTTTAGGCCAGTATTTTTCAAACTTGGCAACCTAAGTTGTGTGGACTTCAACTCCCAGAAGTCCCTATTGCCAAACACCTCTCTACCATACTAGCACCTCTAGTTGGACACTCTGAACACCACATCCATAATTCGGAAGAATTTGTTTCCAAAGCAAAGATCCTGGAACTGGATACAGATGAAACTATGGTCTCCTTCGATGTGTCCTCCCTTTTCACCAGCATCCCCACCACTCATGCTCTATCCGCTGTCAGGAAGAGACTAGAAGAGGACAGCACCCTTGAAAGGAGAAACCATCTCAACCCAAACCAGATCTGCCATCTTCTGGACCTGTGTCTTAACACCACTTATTTCTCATACAGAGGTGACTTTTACAGACAAAAACACGGCTGTGCCATGGGTTCTCCTGTGTCACCCATTGTGGCCAATTTATACATGGAAGAAGTGGAGAAGAAAGCACTCAACACATTCCAGGGAACGGTGCCCACCCACTGGTTTAGGTATGTGGATGACACCTGGGTCAAAATCAAGGCCCAGGAAGTACAGGCCTTCACGGACCATATAAACACTATAGATGCCAACATTAGGTTCACCAGAGAAGACACCAAGGACAACAGACTGGCATTCCTAGACTGTGAAGTCCTCATTGGGACCGGTGGCAAGCTAGAAATAGGGATCTACAGGAAACCCACACACACAGATCAATATCTGATGTTTGACTCCCACCATCCACTGCAGCACAAACTAGGAGTCATCAGGACATTGTCACACAGAGCAGAAACCATCCCCACCTCCATGGATTCCAAAAAGAATGAAAATCAGCACCTGAGAACAGCTCTGAAGGCCTGTGGATATCCAAATTGGGCCTTCACCAAATCTAAATCTACCAGACCTAAAACAGCGACAGATAGGGCTGAGACTCAGAGTAAACGGAAGAACCTGGTCATTCCTTACATGGCTGGCGTGTCTGAAAAGATAAAAAGGATATTTGGCAAACACCACATACCTGTATATTTCAAACCCACCAACACACTGAGACAGAGGCTTGTACACCCCAAAGATCAAACTCCAAAACACAAGAAAAGCAATGTTGTTTATGCAATCCAGTGCAGTGAGGAGTGCTCTGAACTCTACATTGGAGAAACCAAACAACCTTTGTACAGGAGGATGGCCCAACACAGGAGAAGTAACACCACAGGACCAGAGTCAGCAGTTTATCTTCATCTAAAGGAAAAAGGACACTCATTTGAGGACATAAATGTTCACATTTTAGACAGAGAAGATAGGTGGTTTGAGAGAGGGGTCAAGGAATCCATTTATGCCAACTTGGAAAATCCTTCCTTGAATAGAGGTGGGGGCCTCAGGCACAATCTTTCCCCTATTTTCCTTCCTGCTTTGTCTTCTGTGCCTAGGAAGATTAAGACTATTTCGCAAGCTCAACAGCAGCATGGTAATCTTAACGATCCTCCTTTAGATGATAAAGGGACTTAGAAATAACATCTCAAAATAACCATGACCTAGCCCCAGGTGCAAGGTCACACAGCCACCTAGAAACATATTTAAGGATTCCCTTACCAACTTTGCTCAGACTGAAGAAGCTTCTTGGATAAGGAGCGAAACGTTTCCACTGAGAAAATAGAAATCCAGTTGACATGATTCAAGCTACAGACAATTCCACCTGGATGACTGAGAACCTTCATAGACATGTACAAATGCTGTTAGAGAGGTAGGGAGTAGTATGTGGTCTGTTGTGAGGAATGAATGTTGAACAAATAGAAAATTGCAGTGGGGAAGGGCTTGCTCCTGTCCTCTTTGTTGAATAGAAATGAGAGTTACATATGTCAGGTGAAACATAAAAGCGAGTTGACTGCAGCAGGAGAGCCAGTTTGGTCTAGTAGTGGTTAAAGCAACAGGCTAAAAACCAGGAGTCTGTGAGTTCTAGTCCCGCCTTAGGCATGAAAGCCGGCTGGGTGACCTTGGGCCAGTCCCTGTCTCTCAGACCTAGGAAGGAGCCAATAGCAAACCAGGAGTCTGAGAGTTCTAGTCCCGCCTCAGGCATGAAAGCCGGCTCGGTGACCTGGGGCCAGTCCCTCTCTCTCAGCCCAACTCACCTCACAGGGTTGTTGTTGTGGGGAAAATGGGAGGAGGAAGGAGTATTGGGTATGTTCACCACCTTGAGTTATTTATAAAAAATAATAAAGGCGGGATAGTAAATCAATCAATCAATCAATCTACAAATCTTTGTGATAAAACAAAAAGACATAGGGCAAAAATGAATGAATGCTGAATGATGTGGATTGAATACCAGGACAAAAGAAGTCCATTGAGTGAAGTTGGTCATATGGAGAGACTGAGTGAGGATCAAATTGCAAAAGAAATACATGATGAAGGAAGAGTGAGAGGAATGGACTTGCTTGGGAAGGCCAAGAAAGTTGTGGTTTGATGGAGCTGATGAGATCCTCAAAAAGAAAGAGGCAAGAAGTTTGAAGAGTAAAAGGCTTGGATGTGGTGGAAGGATAGATAGATATGGAAAGATATAGCAAATTGTGTTGGAATAAACTACATTTGATATGCTTCTAATTTCTTTGGCTTATTATTTATTGTTTCCTTTCTGCACTTTTCATGATGTTGCTTACCACAAAAGTGAATAGTGTGATGGATATGTATGTGTGTGTATACACACACAGACACACAGACACACACACACAGAGTCTGTAATCCAGTCTATTTGAAAGGAACAATCATCAATTGTGCTTTTAGCAGGTTTACTAAATAATAATAAAAGCTAGAATTCTTCATACAAAGTTATTGCTATTCACTTATTATTCTGGGAGTATTAAAAAAAACCTTAGTAGTATGCTGAAAAGATCACTACACAACACTGTCCAGAGTAGCCCATGCATGACACAGTTCAGCTAAAATTGATTAGTGCAATTTTATGAAAGAAACATTCAATTATTAGGTTGCACACCATTTCGGGACTCTGACCCTGATTTACCCCAGAGTTGAAGTCTTGATAATCTCTGTGCTAAATTCATCCTGATGGATAATAGAAAATTCTGCTCCATTTCCTCTGGGTCTTCATGCTCATTAGTCACAGCACACCAATTAAAAGCTTTGTTTGAAAACGAGAGGGATGTGACACTGTACTTGTTCAGACTTGGAAGCTTCTTTCACATTCAGCATGGATGAGTGGCTTTGTATGGGGACGCCAAAAATCACATTAATAGGTCGTGTGCATCAGCGTACAAGATCAACAAAAGACTTGAGGGGTTTTTTTTCAGTCAGCAGAACTCTTTTAAATTCTGAGCAATAAAAATCAAAAGACTTTGCATTTTCTTCTAAGAATATGAAAGCTGACATTTTCAAGGGAGAAAGAGAAAGAAGAAATGGTGTGGCTGAGATGTTGGACTAGAACTGGTGAGACCCAGGTACACATCCATTCACAATCATGGAAGCTCCTAACTCAATCTTCAGACTTAAATCCTCAGCCCACACTACCTCATAAGGAAGTTGTGGGGGGAAAGGGGGGGAGGGAGTGTTATGAATGCTGCCTATCTCTTGGAGGATAGGTTGGAAATAAACATGCAAATAAATAAATAAAGCAAATTTAGAATAGCAAACATTTCTGACTGCCCAATATCTGTCCAAGGAACAAAGGAGAACTTGGAGTTAATGCCCTGATGAACTGCTTATGAACTAGAACACCTACTATTTTGCCAGGGATTATCGGCATTACCAAGTCTTGTCAAGTGTTCTTAACAGTAATTCCTAATTAAGGACATAACAGATGCAGTGCCTGTGCTCTGATCATGCACCCACATAACTCAATCCCAAAGCAAAAGCACATAAGGAAATTCACTAATCATGCAGATTCCTTTCACGCGGTGGTTTTGTGTAAGAGAATTAAATTTATAAGACTTGGCATCTGAAATAGCACGGCTGGCACCACGCACAGCAAACTATTAAGATACAAACATATGAAGCTTCCCCCCCCCTTTGTAAAAGTCTCTCACTTTCTGCAGCATTTCCCAAGTATTAATCTGTTGCTTCCAAAACCAATTCATTGTGGATTTAAATCTGAAGATTGAATTAGTGCTGCTGCTATGAAATTAAGGCTAAGCAATCATACCCACCTTTCAACTTAAATATTTATTGGTGCAAATCAAGGGCAATATAATGGCAAGGCTGGGGCCTATATTCTGCATTACCAAAATATTATTCCCTAAAACATATTCTGTTTATGACACACATCATAACAAATCATGAACCATACCTTATGATGAATGCTTAGGGAACACAAACAGCAACTAACCCTTTGCTGCCAGAGCTAACTTCTGTGGGCCATAAATTTTCAAAATAAGATGTGTGATCCCATTACCTCTCTCACCTTATTCATCCCAGTTAACCAAGATTGGATACCCACACTTAATAATTTTTCAGAGGGAATCTGCTGGGACAATAATACTGTACTGTTTAAGTTGGTCATGCTAACTGGGTGGAGCTAGTTGGGATTTCCTGCAAGTTATTTCTGAGTTTTCAGGGGCTTTGGGAGTTTTGTTTCAACTGTTAAACTTGTTTTAGGGCTTACACGACAGTTTTCAAAAATGTACCACCAATTTTTTGCAACTATTTGGTTGCATGGTGAGAGGATTCCAGAAGCCATAATAGAAACTATTCAACCCTACCATACACCGTCCTTCAATCCTCTCTCATTGCCCTCACTTTATCCTTTCCTTTCCTTTCCTTTCCTTTCCTTTCCTTTCCTTTCCTTTCCTTTCCTTTCCTTTCCTTTCCTTTCCTTTCCTTTCCAGCTGGGCCAAGGTCAAAATGGGAGCACCTAGATGGACTTGATCTGTTGGTCACGCTAACAACATGCCAAAGTAGGTGGGACAATCGTAGTACTCCAAAGGAGCCTTGCTCATGCCACAGCCCAGTTGCAAGCCAAAGTAATGTCTAAGAACTCTCCATTTTATCTGGTACACACCAGATAAAAGACCTCTCACTTGCTGAAAATGTCCTCTTGGCTAAGAACCTCATCCCCAGTCCTCAGTCCCATGCAGAGTCTGTTCTCTGCCAATGACTGAGTTAACTGTTGGAGGTTCCAGCAAATCAGCATGCCTCATTAGCATATGGGTGATTGCTCTAGGAGGTAAACTCTCTATGCGCTTCTTCCTGAGGAAGCTGTTTGTTGCCCCTCCCATTTCCTCTCTCTCTCTCTTGCTTTCTTCCACCAGAGAAGAAATGCGGCTGCTGGTCCTTCCATGGAGAGGTCATGTGCTAGGCCTCAACTCCAGAATTTTCCCCTTTCCTCCACGCAGCCTTCACCAGCAATGAGGGGTGAGGGTAAATTTAGTTTAGGGACCACAGAAGAACAAGAAGTCATCTTTCCTGAACGAAAATGTAACTGGACCAAATAAACAGTAAGAACTCTTTTTGTAACCTACGTTGTCTAAGCGTGTAATTCTTTATGCTTGGGTGGGCTATGTGCTTAAGATAAAAAAAAACTATATTTCTCTAGCGTTCTCATTAATGCTATTAAGATAAAAACTCCTTTCTGTGTGTGGGTGTTTCTTTGCTGTTATACGCTCTGCTCCATTCAGTGGTACTAACTGCCCACTAATGGTCTTCATTAACCATTTTGTTATCAAGGGCCTCATTCCTTCAGCAATAATCAGGAGGAAGCAAGGCTGAAGCAAAGAGTGGATGGAGATGGAGCCCAAATAGGAGGAGATACTCCTCACTCATTCTCAATCCACTTTTTCAGAATGAAAATACCCATCTTTTTCTTTCTGTTCTTCTCTATCCCTTTCTCAAAAAAAATCCCTATTTTTTTTCCCTGGCAAGGAACAGGCTGTGGGAAAGGGAGAGAGAGTTCTTCCTGGAGATCTGAATTGCTTGCTTAGAAAGGGGGTTTGAAATTAAGGTGGAGGCTGCATTTGGCCCTCAGGCTGATATTGGCCAACTGTTGCCTAGTATTTGTTGGTTGGCGGATTGGGGAGAGAAGACTGAAGAACAATCTAGTAAAAGGTTCTTAAAGAGACACTTAGATCCTTGTTACTTAGCTGTTAAGCAAGATAGAGAAGTTGTGATTCCTTCCAAGAGAAGCCTATAGAGCAGAGCTTTCCAAACTTTTCATGTTGTTGACACACTTTTTAGACATGCATCATTTAGTGACACACTCTTACAGCAGGGCACAAGGCAGGCACTAGGACCTGTGCGGAATCCTGGCAGGGCAGGTTTGGAGGCAGCAAGGCACAAGGCAGGCACTAGGACCTGCGCGGAATCCTGGCAGGGCTCGAAGGCAGCAGCAGCCATGACACACCCAGACATTGCAGCCGACACACTAACGTGTCCCGACACACAGTTTGGAAAGCTCTGCTATAGAGCATCTGCATTTGACTCCACCGGCTAGCTCTCCAGAAGATGACATCTCAGGGAATAAAACCTACCCTTCTGCCATCCCATAGAGTATTCTCCATTCATACTTACCAACTATACATTTCATCCTATGTAGACAAAGTAAGATAGAATTTAAGTGAACACTGCCTGAATACACTTTATGAATCATGTTATTCACCCATGAAAAAGTAGTCATAAAACCCGAAATGCATCAGAGGTTTTATAGAAGCAGGAGGAATATTTGTTAAGCTTGATTAAACAGTGTACATGATAACAGAGATGACATTTCCCCAGTCTTGTGCACCACAGCTGTTATCTAAGGCCCAGCTTCTGTGTCTTTGCTCTGCTTTGCTAAACATCATAATGGGAACCATAACTTGGGCCTATGTGAAATGAATGTCTCCACTAGAATAGAGGACTATCTCACCCCACAGAGTTCTTATCTGTGTCATACCTGTGCAAAGATCAAAAAATTGTTTCACTTCAACAAAGCTTGGAACAAAACATCCTTTTTAAATTGACTTGCAAAATAGTGCAACCATCCATTTCTATATTGCTTCACATCACTCCAACAGCCTCCTCCAGCAGCCAGAAGAAGCTTTTCTGGCTATAGTAAATCAAGCCCATAAGACTCTTCCAGCTACCAGAAGTGCCAGAAGAAACCACCAGAGAGAAATGAAGGCAGGGCAACGAGGCAAATTTTGAAATATCACTGCACTCCAGCGAGCCAATAACATTGCCTTTGTGATGTGGTTACCTTGTCAAAGAAAATTGTATCTACATTGCCCAGGCCTACTTCTTTCAAAAATCCCCTTCCTAGACAAAGGCATATTCATTCACAAGAAGAAAAAGGGATAAATATTTTTGCCCACCCCTTGAACTGACCACATCAAAAGCCACACTCTTTTATTAGCAAGAGTCATAGCAGAAATCATGTAAAATTTAGACTTTATGAAAAGATCTAAATGCCAATTGCACTAAACTAGCTTGTAAGTCAAGTGCTACATGCAGGCAATACCAGGCAGTAGTATTACCATGCATTACGTTTTTTACCAGTTCTTATTCAGATTGATGATACAGAATTGGCTTTATAAATCTCTTTCAAATGAGAAAAGAATGTCATTTGAAATTCTCATGGCTGGAGAAATCAGAAGGATCTAATGAAGTGAAGTATAGCTCATGAAAGCTTATGCCTTTTAATAAAATTGGTTCGTCTGAAAAGGTACTACTAACTCCTCCTGATTTTTGACTACCACTCACAGCTGTCCTCCTACAATGTCTGGAGGGTGATATTCCTGCATTTATTTAGTTACAATATGGCCTGGTCTGTATGGGAGTGTCCTGCCTTTTACTCACTATAAATGAAATTATGAAATCCAAGGAAAGGTGTCACACAAGAACTCGCACTGGGTTTTTCCGAGAGATGGAAAGTTCTACAACAGAAAAAAAAACCTACAAATGCTTGCATCCTCTATCACAGTGTTTCTGAACCTTGGTTACTTGAGGGCATGTGACTTCAACTCCCAGAATTCCCTAGCCAGCACTGCCTAGGGTATTTTGGGAGTTGAAGTCCACATGACTTCAAGTTGCCAAGGTTTGGAAACACTGTTCTATCACCTCCAAAACTAAGGTAAGTTCCAAAGCAGTAAGAAAAATTCAAAAGAAATTCTTTGTTTGTTTAACAAATAAATAATAGCTGGCTATCTACCAATAGAACTTTGGGTGGCAAACAAAAGATAAAATGTCATACGCAATCTAATCAATTTAAAAACCTCAACACCTTACCAACATGTATCTCCCATGCACACCATGCTTCATTAACATCCCTGCCCCAGTGCCTGGAGGAAAAAGCCAGATCTTTATGGTCTTCTGAATCTCCAGCATGCCCTCTCTGTTGGATCTAGTGGGATGGCAGAAACCATCAGGGACAGAGAGTCCAGCAAATATTTTGAGAACAACGTAGAAAAATAGAAGCTGCTTTTGCAAAGGAATAAAACTTTGGAAAACTATAACGCATATTTTAGTCCAATGTTTATATTAGCATATATAGAAATTCATCCCAATAGAAAATGTATTTTATTAATTTTTTTATCCACCCAAGATGCACAGTTCTATGCATGGATTGTGAGTTGATTTAAACATTAAAAATGGGAAAAAAAGAAAAATCAAACAAGAAAAACAATAGACTATATTAATAAATCGCATAGGAAAAGCCTACAAAAATAGCAATATATAAAAGCCACCACCACCCCAGTATAATGCAGGCACTTAATTTCAAACTATTAAAAAAAACTCTTCACCTGGCACTAAACGTCTTAGCTTGTCTGCCCAAATACCACAACTCCCATTCTCTTTCTCACCCCTTACTTATCCTAGTCAAAAGAATGAATGAACATGCTGAATGAATTTGTATACAAGTAGTCCTTGTTTAGTGACTGCCTCGTACAGCAACTGTTTGCAGTTACGACGGTGATGAAAAAGTAACTTTGCAACCAATCATCACATTTATGACCTTCACAGGTCTGTAAAGCAAAGGAAAGCTGAAGTAAAGTTAGAAACACAGTAGCGGTTTCACTTAGCGACCACTTCACTTAACGACCAAGTTGCCAGTCCCAATTGTGGTCACTAAATGAGGACTACCTGTATTTAAGATTTGATGTATGTTGTCCCTGAATTAAGGCAAAACTGCTCTGGGAATGATAAACGGCTGAGTTAGGAGCTGATCAATTACGTTGGAGGGTTGCTTTGTTTAAGATTAGAGTAAGAGGAGGCATTTTGCTAAAAGTGAAGTCTAAGAAGTTGCTACTGCTTTAGTGCACTCTTCAACTATGTTCTTAACCTCGGGTCAGGAAACTATTTCCAAATAAATTTATATGAACTCTTCCTCAGTAACTTCCTTATTTGCCAAGTCATTAAAGTAGTCATTATTCTTGGCTTTGAAAACTGCGCTGCTTCTGTATGTTCCAACTTCCTTTATATTTTGGTGCTTCTCATCCCCTCCACCATCAATTTGGACTTGACTTCTGATCAATCACACCCTTCAATATTTTAGTTGCACATCAATTTCTGAAATGAATACTCTTTGGATTAAAATGTTAAATACAAAGTTTCTTCCCATGCAGTAACTTTTCAGTTCTTCACATGGGAGCATTTCACTGGACGGTTCCATGCTCAGTGCTTCTCAACCTTGGCAGCTTGAAGATGTGTGGACTTCAACTCCCAGAATTCCCCAGCCAGCAAGGTTGAAGTCCATACATGTTCAAGCTGCCAAGGTTGAGAAACACTGTCCTTGCCTATTGTGTGAAAAACTAAGGTCCATTTCCAGTTTGTGGATTGCTGCACAACTAAACAATCCATGTCATCCAAAAGATTTATGTTATCGTTACTGAAGCCCAGGAATTAAAGACCTTGTTCTTTTCCTAGTTTTGGAACCCCCCTCCTCAACTTCTAAAATGATATGTAAAAGTTTAGAAAATACTTGCTTGTACTATCTTCTTTTTTAAATGCTCCTAGTTCTGAGAAATGAAGCAGAAGAGCAAGAATCAGTGCTACTACTATCTTCAGCGGATGCCATTCAAATACTGTGTTTAACAGTGTTTTTAATATTTGCTTTTTAGTAGAATACCTCTTCTTTATTTTGCTCATGAAGAAAAAGAGCCCAGTTACTGGGGTTTTAACCTCCAGTACTTCTGTCAAAACCATATATTATATGGAATAAAGCCAATGATTAAAATTTGACACCATCTTTTTCTCTCTCTCTTTTGCTCTACACAACAGGCAGTGTGATTTATAAATGGTTCCATACCAAAACTTTTAAAGGCTGTAACATAGAGAATACATCCATTAAACACTTTTCTCTATACATATATGCTTAAATAAGTAACACAGAAGTACAACTGGTTTTTTTTAAAAAAAACTTACTTGTGATTTTGTTGTTAGATTAAGCCAGAACTTTGAACTGCAGCATTCCTTTTGAGGTACTCTGGAATCATCTCAGCTTTTTCAAAGTTGCATTTCTTAGCATCCCAAATAGGTAGCAACACTTACTCTTCTTAAAGGACCCTAGAGTCCCAAACGCAGAGATTTTTCAGAATTGTATAGCTGAATTTTCACTCCAGTTGAATGGTGGCACTCCTTTATCGCCACCCAGTTTTGGTTACAGTACCGCAGTAGCCAGAGATCTGAGTCAAAATGAACCGATCCTCTTATGTTTTCAGCACTGAAGAAAAACATGTGGGGGATTTCCTGCTGAGATTTCCCAGCAGAGTTACAAATTCAAGAGTGTGTGGAAACTTGTCAAAGCTTTCTTTCAGGTTGCACCAACGTATGCATTCAAGCAGTGAAAAGATAAATTTATTATTACTCCCAAGATAACCTGATAATAGTATCCTCTGTGCACCGCCCAGAGTTACTGCTGTGAAATGGGCAGCTCTGCGTAATAAATCCAACATTCCCAAAGCGCTGCTTAGCTCAAAGGAGTAAGTCAAAAACCCATGAAAAAGCCTTCTTTTTGTATGCTGTTACCTGTTGAAGAATGTTGTTTTACACCACCACAATAAACCAGTAGAAATGGATACTACTTGGTTGATTCTAATCACTTGTCTATAATCTAAGTCAGTGTTTCTCAACCTTGGCAACTTTAAGATGTCTGGACTTCAACTCCCAGAATTCCCTAGCCAGCATGGTTAGAGTTGAAGTCCAGACATCTTAAAGTTGCCAAGGTTGAGAAACACTGATCTAAGTCATACCCACATATGCAAATACAATACCTAGTGAGATCAAGGTCTGTAAAATTATTTCTCAAGAGGATTAATACACTTCTGCTAATACACATAATACACTTCTGCTTCTCAGCTCTGCATGTTTTATTTTATAAAATAAATAAATTGTTTGCATCAAAATATGTGGATTAAAGGATTGAAGTTCACATTGTGTTATAACTTGAAGGAAAATTTCTATAAGATGATGTATCGATGGTATATGACCCCTCAGAAACTCGCAAAAATATATGGGAATGTTTCTAACATTTGTTGGAAATGTAACAAACAAGAGCGGTCGTTTTACCACATGTGGTGGACATGTAAAATTGCAAAGAAATTTTGGACTCAAATACATATGTTGATGCAGAGTATATTACAAATACAGATTCCGTTTAAACCAGAATTATTCTTATTGGGAATATTGGACTTACAAATAGAAAAACATTTTCTTAGAATTATACAATATATGATAACAGCAGCAAGACTTATTTATGCACAATTTTGGAAAACTCAGAATATACCAACAGTACAAGAGTGGATGTTAAAATTGATGGATATGGCAGAAAATGATAAAATGACTTGTTTATTGAAAGCAAATTCAAATTATCAATATCTCAAAGAGTGGAAACCATTGATGGACTATTTGCAAGATGCAGGAGGGGCGAAGCTCACATGGGGATTTGAAGAGTAGATTAAATATAATAGAATATATTAGACAAAGAATTATTTCTATATATAGTATTAAAAACCAGCACTTAAGATAGATCTTATTATTTGACCAGAGATAGATTGGAAGCTACCTATTTTTCATATCTTTTTCTTTTTCTTACTTTACTACACTTTTTCTTTTCTTTTACTTTATTTTGTATTTCTATTTATTTTTCTGTTTCTAACTTTTAACTATGTATTTTAAAATCTTAATAAAAAATTTATTAAAAAATAAATAAATTGTTTGCATCAACATCACAAAACATAACAAAATGGAAGTAACCTCTGCCCTCTGGGTCCAGCACTAAATTCGCGAATGAAATAGCTGCAGTATTTTAATGTCTTTTGTATTATTCCTGTTTTATATACGTATTCCACTTACATTAAACATTTAAAGCTCTTCACAAAGAAGTTTTATTATAAATGCTAAAAACCGGATCATAAAAAGGTAAAGGTTCCCCCCGCACATTTGTGCAGTCGTAAAGGTAAAGGTTTTCCCCTGCACAGTCGTGTCCGACTCTAGGGGCTGGTGCTCATCTGTTTGTTAGCCGAAGAGCCAGCGTTGTCCGAAGATGCTTCTGCGGTCATGTGGCCGCATGACACGCGTGGAACGCTGTTACCTACCCACCGAAGTGGTACCTATTCATCTACTTGCATTTGCATGCTTTCAAATTGCTAGGTTGGCAGGAGCTGGGGCTAGTGCGGGAGCTCACTCTGTCATGCGGGGCTAGGGTCTCAAACCGCTGAAACATGCAACCTTCCGATCGATAAGCCTGGCGTCTTACCCGCTGAGCCACCACGCCCCTAAAAAAAAACGGATCATACCCAATATTAAAACCCATCATACCATACTAACTAAAAACATTTTCTGAAACTACTCTTGCCTGTTGCTAAAAAAGTAGTTCAAAAAGAAGAGTTTGAGCTCTTTAATATTTCAATCTCTAGCTAGAATTATTAGCGTGAACAATTCATCTTTTCTGAGGTTTTTGATTAGCCATGATAGAGTTTCCCAACCTGATGTCCCCAAGATGTATTAAACATCAATTCCGATAATCCCCCAGCCAGAAAATTGGGAATCTCACACATCTGGGGAGCATGTTGGGAACATGTCGGGGAAAAGGCTGGGCTATAGATTACATCTACAGATGTTGTTCACAATGGAAATGGAATATGCTGGATCTATTCCATTTACAAAATATTAAACAGAATCCAATCTGACTTTAATCTAAATGTAATTCAATATCAATTATATATACTGTATGTTATATTTATATATTGTTAAATAAAATCTATATATAGTTATGCAGACTAGGAAGGCTCAGTACGTGCTCACTCACATAATTTACAGTAAGAGTGACCAACCTGTGGCACTCCATATGTTAGTGAACTTCAAGTATGTACCTCCTTTCTTATTGGCTCTACCTCTTTGAGTTGCTGGGAATTGATGTTCAGCAACCTCTGGAGTGCCACAGGTTATTCACCTAGGCTCAAAAAATAATATTTAATCAGTCATTGTCCCTCTGTCTAATGTGTGTCACGAGGTTCTTGTGAGAATTAGGCTTATAAATATTCCTAAGAACTCTTTAAAAAACATAGGATTAAATGTAACAAAAATGATTGCAATATATTTTATCTTCATTATTGCAATATGTTTTAAATTGGGAAAAGAGCTACACCTTTTATTTTATTTGAATTTCTCCTTTTACAGGGCTTTTATGGCTCATGATAGTTTCAAGATAAACATGAGCAGGAGAAGTGGAAGGAAGGGAAACCAGTATCCTTGGATTTTAAACAGAATGGTTAGGGGGCTTACATATCATTTAAGTCAATATATTTGATTTGTTTGTTCCTTTTCCTTAATGCATTGAGTTAATTCATCCATTGTTGCTTATAAATCATGACCAGTATTTTAACATGAATCCAGCCAATTATGGTTTAAGTGAATCACAATTTAAACAAGCCACAAATTTGCATGTTGCATTAAGATTTTTCACAGTATTCTTGCACACCAATTGTGCACACCAATTGTTATAATCAATAATCCAAGAATCATTATTATTACTGCTGTGCTTTCTTAGAATTCTAGTTCCTGCAGAATGGTTGTCCAATATATGCTGGTCTGTGTCCAAAATAAAGATTTGATTGATTGATTGTCCAAATATGACATGGTCAAATAATCACTGATGGTCAGATTGGATCAGTGTTTGAATATCTAGGCCAAGTTTTCTCAACCCTGGCCACTTTAAGATATGTGGACTTCTACTCCCAGAATTTCCCAACAAGGCTGGCTGGGGAATTCTGGGAGTTGAAGCCCACACATCTTAAAGTGGCCAAGGGCGAGAAACACTGATCTAGGCACAAGAGTAAAGCCAAGCTTTTTGGGAAAGCAGTCATCTTACAAGTTCCACTACAGCTTTGGAAGAGCTCCTGCTGCTGGAAAGAATTATGCCTGGAAAAGGGAATATGGTCTCTCTTAAATCTTGAGTTTAATGTCAGAAATTTGCCCTATCCAGTTTTTCAATAATTTCTTGATTTTCTCTCATGCAACAGTCTCATTCTTTTCCACAAGACTCCTGCAGCCAAATAATTATTTGAGAAACACAGAGTGCATTTTATTATTAAATAAGGAAATGTGAACCCTTATGATTCAGAGAGAGGGAAGTTGGAACCCAAGAATGTATAAAGGTCAAGCCACACAAATAAACAGTATCTAAAATTCATTGCTTCTTGAACATTCAGTGGAAGCCATTTTCAGTGCAGGGGAAGATGAAGAGAGCCTCCACCTCATAATTCTAGGATGTAATAATATTGAAAATCCTTTTCTCCCTTATGTATCCAATAAACAACATAGAGTGGCCAATAAACACATGATAAGAGCTAAAAAGGCAATGGAGAAAAAAAGCAGGAGGTGATGGTGGAATGCATAAGAAATTGCTGGGCTCAGTAACAGTGAGCAAGAAGAATATCAAAATAAGTCTCTGTAGGAGGAAGAATGGAAAGAGAAAAGAAAGGATGGATGGATGGATGGATGGATGGAAGGAAGGAAGGAAGGAAGGAAGGAAGGAAGGAAGGAAGGAGTAAAGGATCAGGAAGCTAGAGAAGGCAAGGGGGGGGGGAACTAACAGCCAGCAACTCTATAATGACATGTGTTGCTATGCAGAAAAAGATCATCCTCATTCAGCAAAGGGCTATTTGTACATAAATGTCACTCTCTAGAAGTGCAAAAGGCTTCTATTGTCAGGGAGATAACTGGCGAAGAAGGAGGGGGCTCCCTCCAGGGGGAGAAACGCATGTGTAGTACTGAATCCCTATGCTTCCCTCCCAAGAGGCTAAAGAAGGCCCCGCCCTGATTTCTTGGACCCTTTCTCTGAGCATTACTAGTTCATTTTAGTTTAGCTGGATTCTGTCTAGTAGAGTAGGACAATAAAGCACAAGAGCTTCAACTCCAAGTCTCAGCGTGTTTTCCTTCACTCGAAGTCAGGACATCAATGCAGCCTGGAGAACTTCTAGAAATCAACATATAAAGCGGGGATATGCAGCCTTATTTGAGTGGAGTATCAGGGGTTGTACTCCATGACTGGGTGGAAGCAGGACACGAGAGAGAGAGAAGGAGAAGTAGATTTAATGAAAATTAAGTACAGTTAATATGATTATTCCGCACCATTGGCCACTTTTGGAGGGGTTCTGCTGGAGCCGCCATAGATCTGGGGATGTGCCTGTGACTTTGGGGCATAATACACAACATCAACTTGATGCCCCATTACTTGCACCTGTGCTACTTTTGGATAAGACATGTTTAAAGCATAGCTTCCTTGAATTTTGCAAACATGTTAATTGATTTACTATTCTATGAGAAACAAAGAAAACTCCTGTTCTGGAACTGCTCTTACTTGCTCTAAGAAAAGTTGTGTTTACAGACACACAAAACATGTATACACATACACATATATACACACACACATATATATACACATATATACACTTACACACACATTTATACACACACATACACACACATACATACATACACACCCACTGTCAGGATGTGACATCCTGCCAGCATAAGAGTAGAGGTTTAGAAATGGGATTTGTAGTATTTGTAGTAGTGAGCAGTTGGCCCTGGGAATGAAAGGAGGGTGAAGACGAGCTGAGCATCTGCAAGGTCAACAGTGTGGGTTGTTAGTCTGGAATGTGAGACAAGGGGGGAGAGCTGCCAGAAGGTGGAATGGAATTTTACTGTTTGTTAGTGAAGTATGAAAGGTTTTTTTTAGCTGTTTGATGTTATGGGAATGGCTGCTGCGTTTGGGAGGGGTGAGTACTGTATGGGGGATTTTAGTCTAGCTTTTGCGCACGCTTTTCTTCAGACTGAGCTTTGCCTTGGAAGTGATAACTTGCATTAATAAAGAACTCTTTTATATCCGTTAATGGCTTGTAATAAGAGTCTCTGTTTTAATGACTGAAGTATCAGCACCATCACACCCACCCACCCACACACACACACACTATTGTAATTTGATCCTTCCTTCACCTTATCCACCATCCAATTAAACCATTCAGCCTTTAATTACTTTTATTCTAGAAGATTTCCACCATATGATCTGCAAAGAAATAAAGGGTTCTGTGGGTGGGGAGGGGGGGATAGAACATGTTTATGCAGAAGGTATTCACCAGTGTTATCAAGCTGGAAGCTTTTCACAATCTGACCCTTCGTCAGCCCTACGCAATGTCTTGTATTCTAGAAGCCCACCTGGAGGGCACCAGCCTGGGAACAGCTGAGATGGAACATTTCTTTTCACCAATCCATTAAACTATTTATGGTCTTCTATCCAATGCTTTCAGAGCTCAATAAGACTTTGGAATTTCAGAAGTAGTTACCATCCAAGAAAATGCCAGAAGAGCTAAAATAACATTACAAAATATTGCCTAGGGTGCCAATATTTTTTATGCACATCAAAGAAGAGATTGCATTTCTGAGCCTCACTGAAAAGTCATTCTAAGAGATCCCTTCATCCTCATTTGTGCCATACACTGCTGCCAACCTGGGGAGGGGAGAGGAATACGTTACATGGGACTGCACTCAATCTACTTATCCTCTTCTAGTTTTTTTTTAATCGTGCTGAAAAAATAATCAGCCCAACTCCTCATACCAATCAGAAAAAGGTTGATACAGAAATCTGTTCTCGTGTCTTGCATTCGTGTTCACTGTGCTAATAGGATAGCAGTAAAGTTTATGTGATTAAATACATGTTGCTCTAGATACATAGCCAGCGTAAAAGTAATCACTGTGATAAACCTACAGTAGAGAGGGGGTACATTTGGCAAGCATCCTGACTATATGTAAAAAAATGCACACATTGCCAGATGCAGATTGTTGGGAGGTGAAAAAACTTCACATTAAACAGAAGAACATCTTCAAAATTATGTCCTTTCATCTGGATATTCTGCATTCTTGGTCATTATTGCTCCCATATCATTGCTTATTTTATCACATTCATCTCAAATTATTCTTACCAGTGGGTGGTGGAGATGGTTGGGGCTTTCATTTGGAATTTTCTTGACTTTTACCGGTAATATTTTTTCCAGGTATGGTAAGTCTAGAATACTAAAATGTAAAGCAAACGCTTGCTTGGTTGATCACCAGGAACCACATTTACATGCATACAAAAAAGGATATATAAAGCTCTCTGATTTTCTGACTGAATAAGAAATCTGGAGAGAAGAAAAATGATACAGTTTGGAATGTGAAATTTATTTATTTATTTATGTTTCTAACTTATATCACCGCCCATCTCCCCCCACAAGGGGACTCTTAAATATATTTGTAGCTTGAATCATGTCAACTGGATTTCTATTTTCTCAGTGGAAACGTTTCGCTCCTTATCCAAGACTGAAGAAGCTCCTTGGATAAGGAGCGAAACATTTCCACTGAGAAAATAGAAATCCAGTTGACATGATTCAAGCTACAGACAATTCCACCTGGATGACTGAGAACCTTCATAGACAATGTGAAATATAGTACATAAAACATAAAATTGCTTGGTTTTCTTTCTGGAAATCCACATTAAATTCTCTGCTAGACCCAGCTGTTAGGAAATCTTGCACAGTATTAGGTTTGATCCCGACCTGCCTTTGGATGACACCCTCTTCTAATAGATACAAAGTACAATACTCCTAATTGGGCTTAATTTGAGGGCTTAATCTTGGTGCTCTTACTGATCTCAGAATATTCTCTATGTATTATTTAGAAACATTGTGTGAGTTCAAGTGAGCCTTGTTTCCAATACCTGGTATAGGGTTGCGGCATAAAGCAATATGGTACCCACCAGATGTGTTGGATTTCACTCCCAGAATTATAGGAAAAGTGTGAAGAGCATAACTTTGGGAAGGCTGTTCAAAATGAAGTCTGCCCTGATAATTAACATAATACCCTCTCCCACATATCTCCCACTCCCTAGATTTTCTACTATATCAGTGTATGTATCTACCACTGCCCATCTTTGGAGAATGTTTAAAACAGGACCTTTCTCTAAGCTACAAGAGGAATGTTTTGTCCAGTCTGTAGAAGGGTATTTTTCTGTAAATATTCAGCTTCTCTCCAATATATTGGCAGCCTTTAGTGGGCGGCAAAGGAAGCAGCCATTTTTATTCTTTCCAACCCAACAGAATGTTGGAAAGGAATTATAGAAAGGGGCTCAGGACTCTGTCCATCTGTCAGCTGGGTAATTCTCTGAAAACAGAACAGAAGGGCCCAGAATTGGTGTGCTGGATCTAGCAATGAAAAAAGAACAAATGCTCCCTCTGGAAGAGGCACGTGGGCAGCTGCTCAGGATGCTGTTGACTGCTCCATTCTCAAACCCGCCTCCTTCCTAGTCACATGACCCAGACCACACATACACACAGACCCATACAACTTGAGGAAAGAGATGCATAGCATAGAGATGCAATGCAGATGCTCCTGCCCTGATTAAATCCATATACATGTGCACACATATGCAAAAAGAAAATATGTATGCACACATCCTAATTTGTCTCTAGGGACAAAATGCACGTGTCCACCCAAACAAGCAAACATCATTTTACAGAAGAAAATACAGAGGTATTTTCTACTAGTAAAGGGGATGAATGAAACTTATATAAGAACATATGAGAAATTTAAAAAATCAGACGTAAAAACAAAATCACATTAAATTAGTATGTCTACATAGTAGCCTAATAAATATTGAATCTTGTCACATAAGCAAAAGTTTATCCCGAAGGATAAACCAAACATTTTTGGTCCAGTACCTTCTAGAAATACATTTTCTTGGTAGCACTGAAGCATGATTCAGAATTCCACATCCATCTAAAGCACAATCATATGCATCTATTATTATGATACTTATGTTTAAGGCTACAGTCTTCAGTAGTTTGAAGATTTACCACTGACAGTGGTGTCTAGGATGGAGAAGTATAATCCTCCAACTTTTGTACTATCCATCAGAGGCTGCTATTAGACCCACAAAAAATCCGTAGGTACCATTAGCATTTCTTCTTCCCAGAACCAATGGGAAGATCCCAAGAACAATTATCCTTGGCACCATGTTGAAACCTTATTCTTCTCTGCTCTAATTCCAATTCTTCCCAGGATCCCCTGTGGGTGTTTTTTTTAAACGCTGCAGACACATTAAATGCAAAGAGGCCGATAATTCTGTGCGGGTTACCATATTACCAAAGTCGCCTGTAGAGTGGGCCATCATGTAAATTGAACAAACCAGCAGGCAAACAAATTTAAGTCTGTGGCAGAAAAATGACAACGCATCTTATAAAATCTGAAGAATTGGAGCATCGTCCACAAGAGTTTATGCAAGCACAGGAAACATCTGGCCTGTGAGTTTAATATGTCCTACTGGCATATTCTTATATTCTGAAACTATACAAGAAAGATCTTA
This sequence comes from Charina bottae, assembly GCA_023362775.1. Lineage (NCBI taxonomy): Eukaryota > Metazoa > Chordata > Lepidosauria > Squamata > Charinaidae > Charina > Charina bottae. Next base: position 48,527,466 of record JALMGJ010000007.1, on the reverse strand, counting down.
ATATCCCTGATAAATACGATGGTGTGGTCACTGACCTTGAGCCGGACATCCTAGAGAGTGAAGTCAAGTGGGCCTTAGGAAGCATTACTAACAACAAAGCTAGCGGAGAAGACAGTATCCCAGCTGAGCTATTTAAAATCCTAAAAGATGATGCTGTTAAAGTGCTGCACTCAATATGCCAACAAATTTGGAAAACTCAACAGTGGCCACAGGATTGGAAAAGGTCAGTTTACGTTCCAATTCCAAAGAAAGGCAATGCCAAAGAATGTTCAAACTACCGTACAATTGCGCTCATTTCACATGCCAGCAAGGTTATGCTCAAAATCCTACAAGCTAGGCTTCAGCAGCATGTGAACCGAGAACTACCAGAAGTGCAAGCTGGGTTTCGAAGAGGCAGAGGAACTAGAGATCAGATTGCCAACATTCGCTGGATCATGGAAAAAGCAAGAGAGTTCCAGAAAAACATCTACTTCTGCTTCATTGACTACGCTAAAGCCTTTGATTGTGTGGATCACAACAAACTGTGGCAAAGTCTTAAAGAGATGGGAGTACCAGACCACCTTACCTGTCTCCTGAGAAACCTGTATGTGGGTCAAGAAGCAACAGTTAGAACCGGACATGGAACAACCGACTGGTTCAAAATTGGGAAAGGAGTACGACAAGGCTGTATATTATCACCCTGCTTATTTAACTTATATGCAAAGTACATCATGAGAAATGCCGGGCTGGATGAATCACAAGCCGGAGTTAAGATTGCCGGGAAAAATATCAACAACCTCAGATATGCAGACGATACCACCCTATTGGCAGAAAGTGAAGAGGAACTAAAGAGCCTCTTGATGAGGGTGAAAGAGGAGAGTGCAAAAGCTGGCTTGAAACTCAACATTAAAAAAACCCAGATCATGGCATCTGGTCCCATCACTTCCTGGCAAATAGAAGGGGAAGAAATGGAAGCAGTGACAGATTTTATTTTCTTGGGCTCCAAGATCACCGCAGACGGTGACTGCAGCCATGAAATTAAAAGACGCTTGCTCCTTGGGAGGAAAGCTATGGCAAACCTAGACAGCATATTAAAAAGCAGAGACATCACCTTGCCGACAAAGGTCCGTATAGTTAAAGCTATGGTTTTTCCAGTAGCAATGTATGGCTGTGAGAGTTGGACCATAAGGAAGGCTGAGCGCCGAAGAATTGATGCTTTCGAGCTGTGGTGCTGGAGAAGACTCTTGAGAGTCCCTTGGACTGCAAGGAGGTCAAACCAGTCAATCCTAAAGGAAATCAACCCTGACTGCTCATTGGAAGGACAGATGCTGAAGCTGAAGCTCAAATACTTTGGCCACCTAATGAGAAGAGAGGACTCACTGGAAAAGACCCTGATGCTGGGAAAGACTGAGGGCAAAAGGAGAAGGGGACGGCAGAGGATGAGATGGTTAGATAGCATCACCGATGTAATGAACATGAATTTGAGTAAACTCCGAGAGACAGTGGAGGACAGGAAGGCCTGGCGTGCTATGGTCCATGAGGTCACGAAGAGTCGGACACGACTGAACGACTGAACAACAACAACAACTGGCATATTGTCTTCTTCCTCAGTTCCTGTCCCTCCTCTTCTCCTAAGTCCCATTTCTCTCTCAACCTTTCCCTTCCTCTTCTACCCAGAGCAGAATACAAGCAAGCTTATCTCCAATCAGTCGCCCACTGGAGATAACAGTGCTTCTTCCTGCCTGCAAATCTCCCCGTCTGTAAGGGAGCCTCTTCAAAGTCTTCAGTGCCCCACATATTTGAAAAGGATAGTGCAAGAACGGGAAGGACCAGCTTTCCTTTTCCAAAAATGCCCCTCTTGTGCAATGAAGCTTTACAGATCCTTCTCAGCCACTCACTCACTCTGAACAGGTGGTAGCTGATCCGGCTGATCTTCAACAAGCTAAGCAAGTTGGATCTTGTTAGTGTTTAGAAGGGAGGCCACCAGGAAAACCTATGGGGAGGCTCCCAGGCAATGCAAGGTTCTTTGTTGCAGCCAACTGCATTGTCTCTTTGCTCTGCCATAAAAAGTCAAGCCATCTCTGCAGTGCAAAGCTGTTTGCTGAGGCGAATCCAACTCACCCTTCTATAGGTTTAGATCAGTGTTTCTCAACCTTGGTCACTTTAAGATGTGCTGGCTGGGGAATTCTGGGAGTTGAAGTTGGTTTAGATTATATATACACACCAACGTACCGATCAGTATCCTCTGCTCTGTTTTTCTCTCCATGTAGCACTTAGGAAGACTAAGTTTAAACGATGAAACAACCAACACAGTAAAAAAAAAAAAAGCAAAAATGCATGATACCACTCAAAAGATCTGACTTGATTGGCAAGTCTTAACTCTTTTTCTGAAAAGCTTCAGTACAACTGAAGGGCATTCCCTATCTTGAGAGGCACACAGGAAGCCATTCTCTCATGCATACCCAACAAATAGCTTCTGAAAGTTATACCAAATGTAATATATGTTAGTCTTAATATACTAATTGCTAATTACATGCTAATGTAACATATAATTTAGGTTGCATTAATTTAAGCAATTGTATCTTCTCCTTGCTGCTGCAAAGGAAATTCTCTAATTGCAATGGAAATTAAACCATGGGTGGCTGGCCTGTGCAATAGATTGTGGCCAGAAGAAAGACCTCTACTTGTAATTCATTTTACTGATGCTTTCAGCTCATTGAAACCACATTATTATACCAAGGCATGAAGGAGGTGTTCAGATGTGTTGGGTGACATTTTCTCATACTCTGGATTTCACATGTACCAGGCTTGCCACAAAAAGTGGCAACCAGAAATGTAAGTGGCATTAGTTAACCTTAATATCCCCAGGATAACTTTCAGATAAAAGTTATCTGTACATGGGTTGACATGTACAAGTAATACAGAAATTGAGCCTTTGCTGGTCAACCTTGAAATTACGCCACCTTGGATTCAACGTCTTGTGCATACAGTACACTGTCCCAATTCAACACCAATGCACATTTTATAGGGATCATATGTGCTCTTCAAAATTCCAAATTTGCTATTTTGGTGACTTTAAAAAAAAATCTATAATTATCGGCATAGTAGTTTCCAGCTGGGATTCCCATTTCTTTTTTTACAGAACCATTGTGTTTTCTTCTTATCAGCTTTCCGTGGATGACTCTCAATTCTGTATTGTTGGGGAAACTGACCAGTTCCTGGAGAAATGGGGCCAATCCTCTCTGCTCTCAACTTTTGCTTTGTTTGCATTTTAGAGAAGCTATGAAGAATTAGGGTAGGTGGGGGGAGCATAATTCTGGTGACAGAGTATTCATTAGGGAAAGGGGAATATTCCAATAGTTTTTCTAAATAAACTGTGTTATAGTATTCCCAAATAAATAATTGTCTGATTTAAACAACCGTCGGCTATACCTGTACAAGGCACCAAGCTACACTTCAACTAAGGACTTCACATCACTTTTGGCACTTCAGCACACCAGAAGCCTATTCCAGCTGATGTTCTCCAAGTGTTGCACTTCAACCTTCAAAAACACCAGTTAGCATTAATAAAGGCCATGTTGATTGGGAATTCTGAGAGTTGAACTGCAATATATCAGGAAGGCATTAATTTAGCGGAGTTTGATTTGGATCCATTTCAGTTTGGCTTATGATAAATGCTGGGGACAAAAAACTATCTCTGATGAGTGAGCTGATACAAGAGACAGATGTGGAGAATGTAACCCTCCTGACTCTCTTTGACCACTCACCACATCTTAATCAGTCAGGATATAACTCTGGATGCTTTGGCTCAAATCAAGGCTACTTAACAACAAACTAAGCACCATGGAGAGTTTTCTCCACTTTGAAGCCTCCAACCTAAGATGCAACAAGAAACAGCTTTCTATGAACCTGTAATGAATATGTATACACTTGCTCCATGATGCTGACTCTGAGTCAAGTAAAGCTAAACTGACCATATGCTCCAGTTTGCCCGGAATAGTCCCAGTTTACAATTATTGTCCTTATTTGGGTGTGCGCACACTATAGCTCATTTATGAGGCCCCCAGGCAGCGGCCAGCTTCTTCCCCTCTTCCACAGTTTCTCCTTTCACCAGGCTGATGATACGTCCTGGTTAGATAATAAATTATATGGTCGCTCTAGGTAAAGGGCTCTGATCAAAACTAGACACTGCAGAGGAGCACAGAGATGACCCTGGGGAAGGTATTTAGCAACTATTAGTTCAATATGAGCCTAGCCTGGGAAAACAAGTAAGTGTGAGAAAGAAACTTAAGATGCCCCACCTTGAATCTCTTTGGTATAAGAGGGAGGAAAGGGGAAATTCTATCAGGCTTTATCTGTGTTTCTCAACCTTGGCAACTTTAAGGTGGGTAGACTTCATGCTGGCTGGGGAATTCTGGGAGTTGAAGTCCACCCATCTTAAAGCTGCCAAGGTTGAGAAACACTGGTCTGTATCAATAAAGTAGAGTTCCAGTATCTCTTGTGGTGTCTGTTTCCTGACCTGGCCTACCTCAAAGGGCTGACAGATCCTGTGGTCATGGGTTCAAACCAAACAACACCTTAAACAATTTTCCAAGCATAAATAAAATCACTTATCTTACTAGAAATTTCCTAAGAACATTACCTTAATGCATATGGTGTTATGTTCAGTGCACAACAATACACCACCTTGTGAATATTTGCATATTACAACTCTGCCCTAATAGCATCATACCTAGATCAACCTCATTGTAGTCAGTGATGCTTGCTTGTATGTAATTCTGCATAGAATGACACCCACCCACCCACACACACACACACACACACACATTCTTACACATAAACTGAGAGAACATTAATATTTTTCTTCTTGTATCCCATACAGGACTAAGGAAATACTGAAAATACTTTAATTTTCTTTTCCAAAGTAATCTGGACTTCATTTTTACAAAAGCCTTGTAGGACAAAAAAATATAGAATGCTACTCACTGTACATAAAAGCAGGCACTTCTGTTCACCCCAAATTATCAGGTAACTCTTGAAACTCTTCAACTGTAACAAGCAGAAATATGCCAGAAGAGCTTCATAAAAGTCATGGCCCTGAAAAAACATTACTTAATATTCTGTAAACCTCTAGAACCCTTTGATGTTGACACAGTATTTCAGGAAGCACAAGAGGCAGCAAAGTGATGCTTTAACAAACTATCCAAGTAGCTTTTTTTTTAAAATAGAGAAATCACAGCCTCGGTTAACACACAACAGGTAGTAATAGTCATGTCATCCTAGTAAATCTTCAATTACCTTCTAACTCAAGTTACAAGTTGGGGGGGAGAGGGGACATAAACCACTGCTGTTCACACAACGGCTTCATTTCTTTCTCTGCTGCTCTTTCCAAAAATAAAGGTTTTGAGCATCCTTATCAACTGTCAGATCTAAGGAAAATGTCCACATTAGCTGCCAAACATGCAACGCATTGGCATAAGGACAATCATACATTTTAAGCTCTCCAAAACCAGAAAAGATTTTTTAGTTTCTTTCTCATTTGCAACTGTCTGCTTTCCATCAGTGCTAGCAATCTTTTCGGTCCATGTCACACCATCCATCTCACTAGGTAATATTGAGTGTCATCACCAGTCATGGCATTACAAAAGTCACGCAACAGGCGAAGGGAAAGCATCCTTCCGAAGGCACACTCACTCAAAAACAAAAAGCTGCACACTTTGATGCTGTGTGTGCCTGTGTGGAGAGAATGGCTACAGTTTGCAGTTACAAAGTCAGGGATTTTACTGCAATGGACTTGCCACCGATTGCTACAACAAAAAGAAAAGATTCTTCTTTCCTTCTCCTCCATTATGACCGAAAGATGAAAACCCATTTAAAATTTAATGCAGAGAACAGTGCTCTTATTTTGTAAGAAATCACCAACCCGAATCTTAAATTTCATAATGTAGCTGAAGCTTCTGGTTCCCGGCAGTTATAAATCAAAGAAAAACTTGGCTATACTTTTATCATCTCACAGTTTGTCAAATATTTTATTTAGGGGATCACTGGATGCATAAGAATATTCGTTATGACAGGAGTTTTTTTTCTCCCTGTGTCTGCTTAGTCTGTTGGAGCCCATGAATTTGTAAATGCTCTCTTGAAATACCTGGATTTCAGAGCAGGCATGCTCGATTTGGGAACTGTAGGGTTCTGTCATGCAGAAAGAACCATCCCAGCAAAGAACAGAGGATACTTATTAGCCACAGTACTCATGCATGATGAATAGGAAGAGTGGTAATTTTAAAAAAATGTATTTATTTATTTATCTCACAGGTTCAGAACCTGTTTTCGGAACCCCTTTAATCATAACCTCTGACGCAAAAGCAAATTAGTTAACCAAAAGTGATAACACTTGATTAGCCTTTGAAGATCCACACATTTTCCCCAAGCACAAGTCTTGATTTAAGCTAGAGAAGTAGTTTCAAAACATGCCAAGCAAAAACGCCTTTCGTGGCTATATAATAGCACAGCAAAGATATTCCCAACTCAGTCCTCATGTTTCCTCTTCCCATTTCTCAGGGCTGTCCTTGGGACTGTACCATCATGACATGCTTGCCTTATTTTGCAACATCTAATCTGGCAGATTCTTTATTTAAGAAAGAAATCCATAGTTTACCTTTCAGCACAGGAACCCTTTGCCGAAAAAGTGCATCCATGGCTGGCACCTGCTGTTCGAGCTGCTGCTGCTGCTGCTTCTTAATCAGGTTCCCTTCACTGCCAGCTCTCAAAATCTTTTCCCCTAAACTAATTTTCCTCATTCTGCCACTAAAATCTTCTTTCCTAGACAAAGGCAGTCTAGATGCTGGGTTAGTCGGTAGTGGCCTGGCTAGGCGGGAGGGTTTGGACATCATGAATATTCAGCAAGATGTTACCTGCTGCAAAGAACTATGCTAAGAAACACACATGCATGCACATCCAAAAGCTTCTTTTCTTCCTCTTCCAGCAGACTTGACTGTGAAGAAATTATGCTGCGAACTGCAGTGCTGTCAATTGAATCTGTTTTTAAACAAAAGGCACTGGATGGCAAGGAAGGAAAACATCTCCCAGACCTGCAGAATATAAAGGGGAGTTAGGGTACAGCAGAGAACGCTTCCTCATGGTGGATCCTCAAATCAATAGTGAAAAACAGATGTTCTGCCTGGCACGTACCAACTAACTGCTGGACAGCCAAACCATGCAGATAGACTGCCCCACCTACTCTGATAAAAGAGTGGAAATGTGAACTGGACATTGGAGCAAAAAGGGGATTGCCTTTGCCTTCAATCTCCAAATGTCCATTTCAAACATCTGCATTCTCACTTAGTGTATTTCTTTATCATGCACAACCAGTGGCTAGTTAAGACCTTTGGGGAGCCTGCCTAAAGCAATAATGTTTGCATGAGCTAAAAGCAAGGTTGGACAAACTCTGGCTGATTGAACCGACTTCCCTTTTTGCTTTTCCCTTTAAGCAGAACGAGGAGAAATTTGGGGAAGGTGACCAATTGAGGCATTTACATACTGGGTCCCAGATAGCGTACCCAATGGGAACGGGCAACCTGCACACTCTTTTTTGTTTTGTTTTTTCCAACCCCATGGACCTTATTGACTGAATAAAAACAGAACTTCTGTTGTTTATTTGTTCAGTCACTTCTGACTCTTCGTGACTTCATGGACCAGCCCACGCCAGAGCTTCCTGTCGGCCGTTGCCACCCCCAGCTTCTCCACGGTCGAGGCCGTCACCTCCAGAATATCATCCATCCATCTTGCCCTTGGTCGGCCCCTCTTCCTTTTGCCTTCCACTTTCCCTAGCATCAGCTTCTCCAGGGTATCCTGTCTTCTCATTATGTGGCCAAAGTACTTCAGTTTTGCCTTTAATATCATTCCCTCAAGCGAGCAGTCTGGCTTTATTTCCTGGAGTATGGACTGGTTTGATCTTCTTGCAGTCCAAGGCACTCTCAGAATTTTCCTCCAACACCACAGTTCAAAAGCATCTATCTTCCTTCGCTCAGCCTTCCTTATGGTCCAGCTCTTGCAGCCATAGGTTACTCCGGGGAATACCGTTGCCTTAACTATGTGGACCTTTGTTGTCAGTGTGATGTCTCTGCTCTTAACTATTTTATCAAGATGTGTCATTGCTCTCCTCCCAAGAAGTAGACGTCTCCTGATTTCCTGGCTGCAGTCAGTGTCTGCTGTAATCTTTGCGCTTAGAATTACAAAGTCTGTCACTGCCTCCACTTTTTCTCCCTCTATTTGCCAGTTATCAATCAAGCTAGTTGCCATAATCTTGGTTTTTTTGAGGTTTAACTGCAACCCAGCTTTTGCACTTTCTTCTTTCACCTTTGTCATAAGGTTCCTCAGCTCCTCCTTGCTTTCAGCCATCAAAGAGGTATCAAGCTGGTTGCCATAATCTTGGTTTTTTTGAGGTTTAACTGCAACCCAGCTTTTGCACTTTCTTCTTTCACCTTTGTCATAAGGTTCCTCAGCTCCTCCTCGTTTTCAGCCATCAAAGAGGTATCATCTGCATATCTGAGATTGTTAATGTTTCTTCCAGCGATTTTAACTCCAGCCTTGGATTCATCAAGCCCAGCACATCGCATGATGTGTTCTGCGTACAGGTTGAATAGGTAGGGTGAGAGTATACAACCCTGCCGTACTCCTTTCCCAATCTTAAACCAGTCCGTTGTTCCGTGCTCTGTTCTTACCGTTGCTACTTGGTCGTTATACAGATTCCTCAGGAGGCAGACAAGATGACTTGGTATCCCCATACCACCAAGAACTTGCCACAATTTGTTATGATCCACACAGTCAAAGGCTTTAGAATAGTCAATAAAACAGAAATATATATTTTTCTGAAACTCCCTGGCTTTCTCCATTATCCAGCAGATATTGGCAATTTGGTCTCTAGTTCCTCTGCCTTTTCTAAACCCAGCTTGTACATCTGGCAATTCTTGCTCCATGAATTGCTGGAGTTTACCTTGCAAGATCTTGAGCATTACCTTACTGGCATGTGAAATAAGTGCCACTGTTCGATAGTTTGAACATTCTTTAGTGTTTCCCTTTTTTGGTATGGGGATATAAGTTGATTTTTTCCAATCTGATGGCCATTCTTGTGTTTCCCTAACCCAGGGGTCGGCAAACTTTTTATGCCGGGAGCCATTTTGACATGCTCGTGCACATTTTGAAATGCTAGAGAGCCAGGGGGCGGGGTTTGCGGGCGGGGGCCAATCACGTGGAAGGGGGCGGGGTTTGCGGGCGGGAGACGGCGTCCACCCGGCCCAGCTGCCCGGGGTCCAGGGAGATCAGCTCCGGCGGGATCTGTGGCGAAGAGCGGCTGGGGGGGGGGGGCGGCGACGACAAGCGACGCGCTTCAGGCTTTCAGCGCTGGAAGGAGGCCCGCCTTCCAGCGCTGAAAGCCTGAAGCGCGCCGCTTGTCGTCGCCGCCCGACCCCCCCCACGGCCGCTCTTCGCCCGCCCGCGTTGAACAAAGAAGATGATGGAGGGTGGGAAACGAGGCCTGCCCGCTTACCTGCCTGCCTCCCTCCCTCCGCGAGGCCCCCGCTGCCTTCCCGGGGTCCAAGCCGGATCGGGGGCCTCGCGGAGAGAGGCAGGCAGGCAGGTAACCGGGCAGCCCTGGCCTCCGCCGCCGGGCCCGCCCCCCTCGGCCGCTTCCGCCCGCCCGCGTTGAAGAAACAAGATGATGGAGGGTGGGAAACGAGGCCTGCCCGCTTACCTGCCTGCCTGCCTCCCTCCGCGAGGCCCCCCACTGCCTTCCCGGGGTCCAAGCCGGATCGGGGGCCTCGCGGAGAGAGGCAGGCAGGCAGGTAAGCGGGCAGCCCTGGCCTCCGCCGCCGGGCCCGCCCCCCTTGGCCGCTTCCGCCCGCCCGGGTTGAAGAAAGAAGATGATGGAGGGTGGGAAACGAGGCCTGCCCGCTTACCTGCCTGCTTGCCTCGCTCCGCGAGGCCCCCCGCTGCCTTCCTGGGGTCCAAGCCGGATCTGGGGCCTCGCGGAGAAAGGCAGGCAGGCAGGTAAGCGGGCAGCCCTGGCCTCCGCCGCCGGGCCCGCCCCCCTCGGCCGCTTCCGCCCGCCCGCGTTGAAGAAGGAAGATGATGGAGGGTGGGAAACGAGGCCTGCCCGCTTACCTGCCTGCTTGCCTCGCTCCGCGAGGCCCCCCGCTGCCTTCCCGGGGTCCAAGTCGGATCAGGGGCCTCGCGGAGAGAGGCAGGCAGGCAGGTAAGCGGGCAGCCCTGGCCTCCGCCGCCGGGCCCGCCCCCCTCGGCCGCTTCCGCCCACCCGGGTTGAAGAAAGAAGATGATGGAGGGTGGGAAACGAGGCCTGCCCGCTTACCTGCCTGCTTGCCTCGCTCCGCGAGGCCCCCCGCTGCCTTCCCGGGGTCCAAGTCGGATCAGGGGCCTCGCGGAGAGAGGCAGGCAGGCAGGTAAGCGGGCAGCCCTGGCCTCCGCCGCCGGGCCCGCCCCCCTCGGCCGCTTCCGCCCGCCCGCCCGCGTTGAGCGAAGATAATGATGGGGGGCGGGAAACGAGGCCTGCCCGCTTACCTGCCTGCTTGCCTCTCTCCGTGCAGGGGCTGCTGCGGCTGGAGATGGCGCTGCCTCCCTGCTGCGCCGGGCCTCGCTCAGTGCGAGAGCCAGGGGGCGGGGTTTGCGGGCGGGGGCCTATCACGTGGAAGGGGCGGGGGTGAGTTCAGCTGCGGAAGAGCCACACTCAAGGGGCCAAAGAGCCGCATCTGGCTCGCGAGCCGCCATTTCCGACCCTTGCCCTAACCCATTCAACCTCACTCTTCAGGACGTCTGGCTCTAACTCACTGTCCACTCCATCAAATCTATCCCCAATATTATTATCCTTCCTATACAGATCTTCCGTATATTCTTGCCACCTTTTCTTGATCTCTTCTGCTTCTGTTAGGTCCTTGCCATCTTTGTTTCTGATCATACCCATTTTTGCCTGGAATTTACCTCCGATGTTTCTAATTTTCTGGAAGAGGTCTCTTGTCCTTCCTATTCTATTATCTTCTTCCACTTCCGCGCATTACTTGTTTAAAAATAACTCCTTATCTCTTCTGGCTAACCTCTGGAATTTTGCATTTAATTGGGCATATCTCCCCCTATCACTGTTGCCTTTTGCTTTCCTTCTTTCTTGGGCTACTTCCTGTGTCTCAGCAGATAGCCATCTTGCCTTCTTGGTTTTCTTTTTCTTTGGGACGTTTTTTGTTGCCGCCTCCTGAACAATGTTGCGAACGTCTGTCCATAGTTCTTCTGGGACCCTATCTATTAAATCTAGTCCCTTAAATCTATTCTTCACCTCCACTGCATATTCCTTAGGAATATTAGTGAGCTCATACCTAACTGATCTGTGGGTCTTCCCTATTTTCTTTAGTCTGATTCTAAATTGTGCAATAAGAAGTTCGTGATCTGAACTACAGTCAGCTCCAGGTCTTGTTTTTACCGACTCTATAGATGTCCGCCACCTTTGGCTACAAAGGATGTAGTCAATCTGATTTTGGTGTCGACCATCTGGTGAAGTCCATGTATAAAGTCGTCTTTCAGGTTGCTGGAAGAGAGTGTTTGTTATGCACAGTGGTCTTGGCAAAATTCTATCAGCCTTTGTTCTCCCAGACCATGCTTACCTGTAATTCCAGGTGTCGTCTGACTACCCACCTTAGCATTCCAGTCTCCTGTAATGAAAATAACATCTCTTTTTGGCATATTATCCAGTAGGTGCTGCAGATCCTCATAGAACTGATCTAGTTCTGCTTCTTCAGCATCTGTGGTCGGGGCGTATATTTGGATCACTGTGATGTTATGAAGGCTACTCCATTTCTTCTGTGGTCCTCTTGTCCACAGTAGTAGATCTGGTGGTCATCTGATGTGAAGTGGCCCATTCCAGTACATTTCAGTTCACTGACACCCAAAATGTCTATATTTAATCTTGACATCTCACCAATAACCACATCCAATTTGCCCTGGCTCATAGATCTTACATTCCAGGTTCCTATGGTGTGTTGATCTTTAGAACATCGGATTCGTTGTTCACCACCAGCATTGTCGGCTGCTAGCCATCCTTTCGGCTTTGAGCTAGCTGCGTCATCACATCTGGGGCTAGTTGAACTTATCCTCTGTTCCTCCCCGGTAGCATTTTGACCATCTTCCGACCTGGGAGTCCCATCTTCCGATGGTATACCGACATATCTCTGGTTGTACTGATCCATTTAGTTTTCACGGCAAGAATATTGGGGTGGGTTGCCGTTACCTTCCCCAGGGATCGTATTTAGTCCGACGGCTCTGCCATGACCTTCCTGTCTTGGGTGTCCCTTCATGGTTTAGCTCATGGCGTCATTGAGGTGCTCAAGCTCCAGCACCACGACAAGGTAACAATCTCCTTTGCTGGAGATCTTTGAAATTTGACTGTACCATTAAATTTTAGCAGCCCAATTGTTGCAAATAAGCGGCATAGTTTCTTGCCATATTAGGTAGCTAATGAACAAAACTTGTAGCATAAGCCTAAAAGAGGCTTAACATAGTTTAATAAGAAACAGGGGTGTTCCCAGGGTGTGGTCAAAAAAGTCAAGATGGCAGCCACAATGGTGCAATTGAAGCTCTGCCTGCTTTTTATGTGCAAAGCTGCAGCCATCTATAATAGTTATATTTTTGCTGCATCGTATCAGTCTTTGAGCAAATGTTAGAGTCATTCCTTTTTTTATTAGTGACTCTGTATCTTGAAATTTTAAATTGGTTCTTTTAAGAAGGGTCTACACACACCAAAATGGTTACAAGATGGCATTGTTCAGAGATCTATACTTTACTCTTAATTTAAAGGAATATTACATTTAAAGGAGTAGAATAACATATAACAATCTAAGAATCAGAAGTCACTGGATATGGTTATATGTTGGTACAGTTGCATCTTTGCAGCAAAGAATAATTAAGAAGTCCAAAAGCATATTAGAGCTTTTAAAAAAGATCTAGAACAAAAGGAAGCAACCTTTTGAGGGCCAGAAACCACATTTGGGATTTTGAGTGCATGTTGGAAGTGATTTCACAGAACAGCTATCTCAGATGCCCTCACTGTGGAAAAAAAATGGTTACCATGGGGAAGCCCATGTGTTTACAAATACCCTACTGCCAAAAAGGAAGCTCTACACACCTATTCTTCCCACAAGAATATTCTCTTTTGGTTCATCCTACCTTTATCGTTTTCCTGCAGAGGAAAATCAGCCCTCCCAAAAAATAAATGGACTTCTACCATTGTTAGTCTCTGAGAATGCCTGTGGGCTCTAAGGCAGGGCAGGAAGCTCTGACCTCTAGGCTTTTCCTCATGCTCTTCATACAACAGTGCTTCCTTTGAGGCTTGTGCAGATCCTGTATTATACTAATATTATAAGGGAGAGCTTTCCAAACTCTTCATGTTGGTGACACACTTTTTAGACATGCATCATTTCGCGACACACTCTTACAGCAAGGCATCATTTCGCGACACACTCTTACAGCAGGGCACAAGGCAGGCACTAGGACCTGTGTGGAATCACAGCAGGTTTGGAGGCAGCCAGGCACAAGGCAGGCACTAGGACCTGCGCGGAATCCTGGCAGGGCTCGGAGGCAGCAGCAGCCGCAACACACCGAGACACTACAGCCGACACACTAATGTGTCCTGACACACAGTTTGGAAAGCTCTGTTATAAGGAATAGTAATATCAATATTAATGCTTGGGAATCTTTAATATGTGGCTCATGGTTCTAGCCATTACCTTATTTCTCCCTAATCTGGACAAAATTCTTTGTATGATGCATCTGAGTAACCAGCACTTTATCATAGGCACCTGAACGAAGCCATGATACATCACCCAAATCATGATGCCATCATGCAAATGACACAAATTATGTACTTTGCATCATTTGTGTGATGGTCATGATGTACTGTATGTCATGATGTCATGCATGTCATGATGCATACAAATTTGCATCATTTGTATGATGATGTCATGATGCATCACACACACACACACACACACACACACACACCTTGCCCATGCTGAAGTGGAAAACACTTTTGTGCGTGTCATACTTCAGAGATGCTGGAGATCCATACTGAGTCAACATCTTAATTAGGCCAACTGAATACTTGCAAGAGCTGCTGGGTTTAAAATTTCCAATACATCTTTATCAGACAAGGTGATTCTTGGAAATTCAACAGCTTTCAATTATTTTCTAAACCTTCAGTGAACCTAGTCAACTCTTGTCTTAATATGGATTCTAGCTATTTTTCCCTCATGATCACTATGGCTACTTTTGATGTGACTTAAAAGAATCTACTGCAAACACAGTCAGTGGCATATTAAAACAACTGTGGTATATTAAACATGTGCTGCAGTTAAGATACATGGTGGCACTAATTATACCCAGGCCATGTGATTCAGTTGCTGGAGCCCTGGATTTGGATGTGGGAGGCTGACATAGCTACTATGATTCTTCCTAAGTACCTCTGGGAAAACTACAAGCTCGGTTCACCCAACACTAAGCCATAATAAGCTTTTTCTCCCCATTTGGCTATATACAGTATTTTGTAAATCCAACCATTGTGGATTGTAAGCCATATTTTATGGCTTCATGGATTGTGCGAACCCAGATAATTGTGATTTATTCTACAAGTCGTAGCAAAACAAATCGTAGCTTAGAGCAGTTTGTGAATCCAGTCACCAACTTTCAAAGTAAAATATCTTACAAAGTTATGTGGCTAAAATGGCAACCTGAGCTCCTTTGAAAAAAAAGGGAAGACACAAATGTAAAAAAGCAAAAGCAAAGAGGGTTGTCATTCTTATTCCAAAGTCCAGTTTGTAGATGAAGAAGAGTAAGTAGCAATTTTTATTAGGTTCAATTGTTTGCATTTCAATGGTGCTTATTAAATATTTTGTGTTTTCACAGACTCCATTTGTTGCTATTTCCCCTTCCAAATAAAGGGTCTGCTTGGCATGATATTTAATTCTGTCTGACAGCATAAATAACCGTGATTTCATCCCTGAAATGTTCAAACCAGCCAAGTCCAGAATTCAGCTGAGATTAATATTACTTATTGCATATTTTCTGAAAATTGTGAGTCAGTAATCCTATTCTTCCATCTGAAAATACAACACTTTTCACACATTTCCACAGCTGGGATCTGAAGCAGACGTCTAGCAGCACACCTGCCAGCGCCCAGTGCCCTGTCCACCTCTCCAACATGCACACTCAATATACCATGGATGACCGGTTCCCCTTTTATTTTAACGCCTGTGATCAGCAGGCTGGGGAAATTAATTTCAGGTGTGCCAGCCCTACTCCTCCCCAAGGGATTTCCCCTTCTTCAAACTGTGGTGCACCCATTTTATTTATTTATTTATTTATTTATTTATTTATTTATTTTTATCACATTTATATCCCGCCCATCTCCCTCACAAGGAGGGACCCTGGGCGGTTAGGGTTAGGGTTTAAATATTTTGGTCTCGGCAATGGCTTCTTAGCTGAAGAACAGCAATCATTGGAGCAGTGGGACAGTTGGGATAGGCGACATAGCAACATATCAAATGTATATGTATGCATCTTTGCCTCTTTATACTGGTATCTGAAAGCGCATTTAGGACACGTTGGCCTCCAGACACTCTTACGTTTACTTGAAAAAATATCCTGTTTTTTTCTTGATTTAGATGAAATGGGAAATTGCCACAGGTGTCCATGGGTATGGGTGTGGGTGTGTGTCAGAAAACCAAGGTACAAGTAGTCCTCGCTCAATGACCATAACTGAGACCGGAATTTCAGCTGCTAAGTGAAGTGGTCATTAAGCAATTTTATGACCTTTTTTGCAGCAGTTGTTAAGCAAATCACTGCAGGCGTTAAGCGAACCATGTGGACATTAAGCGAATCACGCGGTTCCCCATTGATTTGGCTCACCAAAAGCTGGCCAGGAAGGTCGAAAATGGCAATCATATGACCATGTGATGCTGCAACAGTCATAAATGTGAACCTGTTGCCAAGCGCCCAAATTGTGATCACATGACCATGGGGACGCTGCAACGGTCATAAGTGTGAGGACCGGTCAAAAGTTGGTTTTTCCAGCACCGTCGTAAGTCCAAATCATCGCTAAATGAATGGATGTTAAGCAAGGACTACCTGTAGTAACTACAACCATGAAATCAAAGCCACCATCTTGACTTTTTTTCCCTCCCCCAATACACAGAGATGCCCCTGGAAGTTAAAGTTAAGTTTCTGATAATTCACTGCTTCACAGAAAGGTCATAAGCATCTGCCCAGTTGGAGAAATTGTGGCTCTCAGTTTATCGAAGTAAAAGGTCAGTATAAAAACAGGAAATAAATCAAAAGTAAAAACAGAACAATAACCAACCATACAATTATCTCATTAATCACCCAAAGCCCCCCAGAACAGCTTGGTTTTAACTATTACTTGAAGGCTGCCATCATTGCTGATCTAATCTCTTGTGTGCTTTATGCTTTTTTAACTTTTTAATTTGACTGCTTTTGACATGTTTATTGTTTTTTTATATTTTTTTGCTGTATGCAGTCCAGAGTCACTTCTTGTGAGATGGACGGCCATATAAATTTGATAAAAATAAATAAATAAATAAATAAATAAATATGTACCCCAAGTCCTACTTAGTTTTTAAAAATCCATTCAACTTGTAATAGCTTGAATCATGTCAACTGGATTTCTATTTTCTTAGTGGAAACGTTTCACTCCTTATCCAAGGAGCTTCTTCAGTCTGAGTAAAGTTAGTAAGGGAATCCTTAAATATGTTTCTAGGCTGGCTGTGTGACCTTGCACCTGGGGCTAGGTCATGGTTATTTTTGAGATGTTTGTTTCTAAGTCCCTTTATCATCTAAAGGAGGATCGTTAAGATTACCCTGCTGCTGTTGAGCTTGCGAAATGGTCTTAATCTTCCTAGGCACAGCAGACAAAGCAGGAAGGAAGATAGGGGAAAGGTTATGCCTGAGGCCCCCACCTCTATTCAAGGAAGGATTTTCCAAGTTGGCATGAATGGATTCCTTGACCCCTCTCTCAAACCACCTATCTTCTCTAGAAGCACAAACTAGGAGTCATCAGGACATTGTCACACAGAGCAGAAACCATCCCCACCTCCATGGATTCCAAAAAGAATGAAAAGCAGCATCTGAGAACAGCTCTGCAGGCCTGTGGATATCCAAATT
Source organism: Charina bottae (assembly GCA_023362775.1). Taxonomy (NCBI): domain Eukaryota; kingdom Metazoa; phylum Chordata; class Lepidosauria; order Squamata; family Charinaidae; genus Charina; species Charina bottae. The sequence goes on along the minus strand of JALMGJ010000007.1, from coordinate 48,510,261 downwards.
GGGCCTTCACTAAATCTAAGTCTACCAGACCTAAAACAGCGACAGATAGGGCTGAGACTCAGAGTAAACGGAAGAACCTGGTCATTCCTTACATGGCTGGCGTGTCTGAAAAGATAAAACGGATATTTGGCAAACACCACATACCTGTATATTTCAAACCCACCAACACACTGAGACAGAGGCTTGTACACCCCAAAGATCAAACTCCAAAACACAAGGAAAGCAATGTAGTGTATGCAATCCAGTGCAGTGAGGAGTGCTCTGAACTCTACATTGGAGAAACCAAACAACCGTTGTACAGGAGGATGGCCCAACACAGGAGAAGTAACACCACAGGACCAGAGTCAGCAGTTTATCTTCATCTAAAGGAAAAAGGACACTCATTTGAGGACATTAATGTTCACATTTTAGACAGAGAAGATAGGTGGTTTGAGAGAGGGGTCAAGGAATCCATTCATGCCAACTTGGAAAATCCTTCCTTGAATAGAGGTGGGGGCCTCAGGCATAACCTTTCCCCTATCTTCCTTCCTGCTTTGTCTTCTGTGCCTAGGAAGATTAAGACCATTTCGCAAGCTCAACAGCAGCAGGGTAATCTTAACGATCCTCCTTTAGATGATAAAGGGACTTAGAAACAAACATCTCAAAAATAACCATGACCTAGCCCCAGGTGCAAGGTCACACAGCCACCCTAGAAACATATTTAAGGATTCCCTTACTAACTTTACTCAGACTGAAGAAGCTCCTTGGATAAGGAGTGAAACGTTTCCACTAAGAAAATAGAAATCCAGTTGACATGATTCAAGCTACAGACAATTCCACCTGGATGACTGAGAACCTTCATAGACATATTCAACTTGTAACTTACTCTACTGTCTTATGTCTCAGGGTAACATAATTTCAGAAACACGGTATAATAAAAGTATTAAATACAATTTTAAAAAATAAGAGCAACCATACACACCGTTTACATAGGCAAGATAAAAATACCACAAACGGAAAATATTTTTTTAAACTCCATGGAATCGTTTCTTTTCCACACCCAGCGTTTTTGACCAGCCCCCCCAGGAATTTGTCTTCAGATCTCTCACAAGGCAGTTCTTCCCTTTGTGAGTTCATTAGTCTGAGAGGACACGACAACTGTAGCCCTGGGTCACTCAAACTACCTATTCTTCAAAAACTAGGCTTCAGTATTACCACAGCAAAAATGGATTGCACTAGGATTAGGACAATAGATTCAGGAACTACTGCATCACATTAGGCCGAAGCAGCATATGGAATTCATTACCATGAGATGTGATGGTCACTTGAACAGATGGCTTTAGAAAGAATTGTTTGTATTCAAAGAAGGGATATTAGCAACAGTGTCTAAAATGAAACCTAGCCACTCAGAGACAGCGTTCCTCAGGTTAGCAAAAGTGGGCCCAGCAGAAGATGATGCTCCTCTCCCATTCCTCAAGTTGTCTAGACTGGTTCAGTACAAATGTTGTGCTAGATTAGATAAAACGTTGGTCAAGCAATGCAATTTCTTTGTTTGTTGGCTTGTTATTAACTATGTATTGAAAGCAATCTCTATTTCATCTCTTTCCATTCCCACTTTTTACCTCTATTACACATATACTTGATTCAATCATAAATTTTTAAAAAGCAAAATGAAATAATCGTACGTGTGTCAAAATAAAGCAATCATGTTATGGACATTAATCATTATGTACATATGATTAATGTATATAATCATATGTACATTAGAAACTGGGATTAGGGGATATAGCAGCCTTTCTCGACCTTTTGACCCTGGAGGAACCCTTGAAATATTATTCAGGCCTCGGGGAAGCTCTGCACATTCAGGCTCAAATATAGGCCAGAAGTTATAAAATTATTTTATTTGTTTTATGTGTAGGCCTGTATATATGCATCAACAGTGTTCTTAAACTAAAAATAAAGAACGAAACTTACCTCTTTAACGTGAAGTTGCCCAAATTTGAAACAATTTTTTAAATAAATTGTGATCTCCCAGGGAACCCCTAGTGACCTCTCGTGGAACCCTGGGGTTCCACGGAACCCTGGTTGAGAAACCCTGGGATATAAAGACATACCTTGTAAACTGTCACAAGATCTCAGTGATCAGTAGCATTTTATCTATTAAGGTACAGGACTAGGAACAGGGAGACCCAGGTTCTGGTCCTCCCTAACACACATAAGCCAGCTGGATGACTACTTTGAGCCAGTCACTCTCTCTCAGTGGAAGGAAAGAGAAGAAAAGGATGACCAGCAGCAAGGTGGATGGACTCAGTTACAGTGGCGATGGGTACAATGTTGGAAGACCTGGAAGACCAGGTTAGGGACACATCATCATGGAGAAAATCTGTCTATATGGTCGCTAGGAGTTGAAAACCACTTGATGGCACATAATCAATCAATCAATCACCCACACTGTGACACTGGGGCAGTCCATAATCTTCAATGAAGAGGCCTTCAACCTGCAGTAGATTGATTCAGCTGCAGATAGATAGACAGATAATAGATAAAAACACCACATGCACAGAGGTATATATATAAAAAACCAAAGGCCTTCAAGATGGACCCAACTCTTGGCAACCACATCCGTTAAGTTTTCTTGACAGCCCTAAAGAAATAGTTTGCCATTGTCGTCTTCTAAGTTTTTTTTATTTCTTATTCTAACAGTTTCTCATTCTGGAATTCCCCTTGTCTGATACTAACCAAATCAGCTTAGTTTTGTAACTTCTAGGTCCAGCCACTGCTGCATAAGTAGTAAAGCACCCATAATGTAAAACATCCCTAAGTTATGATGAAAATTAACACAATTAACTGACACCTCCTTTGGGTGTGGCCAAAGTGGCATATTTTCATGTACAGCTCCAAGAATCCACCCTAAATCCTTTCCTGTTTTTCCAAATGTCCTTGCTTCAGTTATCACACCTACTTTGAGGCTGCTTGAATATGCATTTCTTGAATGCCTCTCCTCCTTGTCCTCTGGTTGATTTGCCAAGTTTTTCTCTGGCTTACAGTTATACTCCATAATTACAGTGTCAAGTCCTCCTACTGCAATTGCACTACAGTGTTAAATTAAACCATGTTCCAAACAATGACTTTTATTACTGCTTCACCTCCCAAACACTAATAGAACACCCTGTATTGGCCTAACTCTTCACCTCTGCAGCTTTGTTTGCTGCTGTTGGCAGACAAATGCCAGTTCTTCTTTCATCTTGTGGTGTAGTTAACTGAGTTTTGAATATAAATCAGAAAAATCAGGAATGAAATCACTATCTCTAAACTGAGTCCGTTATGCAGGGCTGCATTAAGCAGCATTAACCATAAACGTCTTACAGGAAGCACACAATGGAATTATAATAAATAATTACATTTCCATTAGGATGGGTGTGTTTGTGATTTACATTTCCGCTGTAATATGTCTATGAAGGTTCTATGAAGGTTCTCTATTTCCGCTGTAACTTTTTTTTTAATGAAATAGATGGTTTCTCCCTCCTCTTGCTCCACATTTCTCCAGCCCTTTTACCCAACCTTTTCTTAGCTTGCTGTCAAGTTCAGCGCAAGATTTACACTGGATCCCCTTTTGCTTACCAGTTACCAATTGGGGGTATTTTTCTGAAACATGTTGCTCAGCTGACATATGGCAAAGAGTAAACCACTATCTCCATTGTGCTGAATAAATGAGTATCAGTCAGCATCACAACTGTGGGAGAAGTAGGAGATGCTAGAAAGATTGCAACTGTCCAGCTAAGGGGGCATTACCTAGCCAACCTTAGCTTATCTTGAAAAAGTTGAGAAGGGTCAGTACTTGGATGGAAGAGCACCAGGAATTCCAAGGCTGTAAGCTACTCTGGGAAGTTGGGAAAAAATCCTGGAAGAAAGCAATGACAAATCACTTCTTACTCTTGCCATGAAAATAAGCCACACTCTTTCTTTTTTAAGTCCAATGTTTATCTTATATTGTGCAGGATAATTAAGGCTAAAAAGCAAATTAATACTATTTGTGCATGTTGGAACTTCCCTTTCTATTATTTAAAGAATCTTTATTTTAAACACACACACACACACACACACACACACACACACAAATAATCTTGTGCCTACTAATCCTGTCCCCTCCCCCTAAAAGTCCTTGAAAGATTTCCTGAAGTCACCAACTCCTAGCTGGCTCCAGCTGTGCTTGGCTGTTCTTCGTTTATTTATTCGTTTATTCGTTTAATTCCATCCCTCTCAACAGCACCCTCCCTGGCCCTTAAAGGAAATGCAGTTTCAGGAAAGCATCCTGTCTCCCTTTGGCCCATCTAGGTCATATCAGGAAATTAAAATCACAAGTTTGAAATGTACCAAAGTCACAAATGCCCCATAGGGCAGTCCCAAAAGCAAGCACTGAGAAATATATACTAACACACACACACACACTACAGAAACAGAACTTCCAAATAATGACAGGTTGGTGAGTGCTAATCCCCAGGGATAAAGACTAACTAGGCTGCATACTCATATAGAGACTGGGATGAAAACAGCTAGAAATTATATCTTCATTGTATTTCAAAATGGTAACTGTAACAAACAGTTGACAGCCTCTGAGCAAGAAGGAAAGTTAGTTCAAGTTTTATTTTTTATTTTTTAACATTGACATTTTATTTTTTTTAAAAATACTGAAGCATACAAAACTTTTGAGGAGGAAAGAACTGAGTTAATGTAATTTTCTTGTGCATACAAATCTAGCAATTATTGAAGCTTTTTATAAATCATCTGTTTCTCCTATCACCACCATAAGCTTCACTGCAAACTCCCTCCCAGAGAGCTAATTAGGTATATTAAGGCATTTACATTAGTTCACACATTTCTCCACGCGTCCAAGTATGTATTTGTGAAGGAAAAAAATCAAATTCCACACAATTAAAACAACTTACAAAAACAATTTACAAAATAAACTTTAGATTGTAAACCCTTCATAGAAACACTGGTATATTTTGTTCATAGTATTTATTTCTAGGCTGAATGATTGAATAGCTATTGTATGTATAGATTCACATTAAAAGAAGCCCATGAATGCAAAATAATCTTGTGTCAGTACAGTTGCACAAACTTATTAAACAGAACATCGCACACATAAAATGCTTCTGCTTTTAAACCCTAGCATTATCTCGGACTACCACCTGCATACGTGGTAATCAAGTCTTTGTGTAAGTATGCCTTTAACATACGGTATGCGCTCTGCTTTCCTTCAAGTTCAAGTTTTATTCTGAGTCAGATTTCAAATCTTTCACACTTACTTGCAACACCAACTTCTATTAACAGGAGTCTTTGATTTTGTTTTATCTAAGCCATGAAAGCACCAACTGAAAACAAATGCTTGTTTATATTCTCGGTAGTCTAGCTCTCCCATTTAGATAAATCTCCCAAATTACGTTGGAAATTTTCAGCCATTAAACTGAACCCCAGAAGTGCATTGCGTGAACTGCAAGTGAAATAGTTGGACTCTTGCTAAGATCAATGCTTGCATAGATCTGTCCCAGGATTTTAGGTAAGCCCCACATCAGACAGGCAAGATGATGGATGACATGACCTGGCATAGGAGAAGCCATGTCTGCCTCTGGAACATCTTGATCCAACTGTACATTTTAAGAAGACTGAGGGAAAATCTCATCGTTACCAGCCCTCCTGGTGGCAGGAAATGATGTTGGCTAACCATCCAGGCTCATTATTCTGCTATTCAGAAATGATTTTAACATTCTTCCTTCCAAAATATAAAGCTAGGATTTTCTTTCTTTCTGGCACCCAAGAAATACCTCGAACACTTTCATTCTCTTCTAACTTAAAACAGTTTGAATCATATTCAAACCAGTGGCATACCAAGCATATTTGACACCTGGAGTAGATAATTTTTTTTAACCCCCCTCCTCCATCATTGAGAGCCAGTTTGGTGTAATGGTTAAAGCACCAGGCTAGGGACCAGGAGACTGAGAGTTCTAGTCCCACCTGAGGCATGAAGCCAGCTGGGTGACCCTGGGCCAGTCACGCTCTCTCAGCCCTACAAAGAAGGCAATGGCAAGCCACTTCTGAGAAATGCTGCTAAGGAACCCGCAGGGCGCCATCACCAGGAGTCAAAACTGACTTGAAGGCACACATTTTCCTCCGTTGCTGCTCTACCGTGTTAACCACCAAACAGCTGATCAGCACCCAGGCAGTAGCAACCCAACTCCACACCTGCTGTTAGCCTCCTCTTCGTCTTCAGCAGTGCCCCATTTATTGCCTACTCCTGGGACGGATCACACCCTTGGTACACCGTTGTTCCAAAGTATCAAATGAGAAAAAGTGTTTCAGGTCTTCACTGCCTCTTTAATAAGTCACAATGGCGGAAGGCCAGCCAACAATCAGTCTGGGTCATGAATACAGACCCACATGTGTGGGCATACGTCTGTATCTATCTTTCTATCCTATTTCTATCCTATTTTTCAGTATTTAGAAAGAGGGGCTTAAAAAACTATAGTCAACCTAAAACTATAGTCAGATCTATAGTCAACCTAAAACTTCAGTAGGGGTCACATGAGGTCAATAGTACTGAAGATAATAACCTAATATTTAGAGAATAATTGCAGAGGACGGCTCTTTCACCTCCCTTCCCAGCTACAGGCTTGTTAATGATTCTGGGTTGAAAAAAAATCCAATAATTATGTCACACCATTCTGCTTCAGTAACTTTTCCTTTATGGGAAAAATGTCCAGGGCCTCTACAGGAAAAGGACCAGCTTAGGGAGGTAGATATCCACAGCCACTCTGTCTTGATATGATTGAGTCAGAGTTGGTTCCTCTCCATCCAGCTGGAGCGTCCCTATCCATCATATGGCTCCTCCCTAAGTTTCAGTTCTTCCAATGGTGGGTGGAGAGAGAGAGGGAGGGAGAGGGAGAGGGAGAGGGAGAGATCTTCTCCATGATCTGTCCCTAACCTGGTCTTTCAGGTCTTCCAATGGTGCACTCAATTTAGAAGGGGATTGCAAAACTATATAAATCCTGAACAGGCCTAAGCAAGCAAAGTGGGAACATTTTCAAAACTCACTCTAGGCATTGCCCCCCCCCTTTGCCTTCCCTAACATGTAGGCATTTGTGATACTGCAAAACTTGAGAACTCCTCATATACAAATTAAAATTTACATATTAAAACTATGTTAAAAATCTATTTCTTGCCAACCTGAACTCCAATGAAACCATTCATTTCATTCAAGGGGAGGGATCACACAAATTCATTTATCATTTGATCAATTATCAGACTTTTAAGATTTAAGAATCTCTGGATTACAGAATAGTTCAGTTCTTCTCTAGCTTCTATAATGGAATAACATACCGTACTAAGCCTCTGTTGTAACTTTACAAAAATACCTTGTACGGGAAGAATACTTCTGAAGAATTTCCCAGAGCTTGGTTTTGTAGAGCAGTGGCATGTTACTCTCTTCCAGCTATTTCACAGGTAGAGTTATTGGGGACAGAGAAATACAATGTTAGGATGTTTCCTCCAATGTGCTCAGCTTGAGATTCCAAGCTGTTGTTTTGGTTCTTGGTTCTGTCCCTGTCCTTGGTTTTAAAGAACTGGATTGCCCAGAATGCTAACTCATGGAACAGCACTAAGTAAATAAACCTTGCATTCATTGGGCTTGATCATGAGCTTAATCAAATGGATCATTGAACAAAGCAATCCAGAGTTCTTACTCAAGGCACAAATGACCAGGCTCAAATTGTTCTACTTTGGAGACATTATGAAAAGACCTAGAGAAGGCTCTAATGCTGGGAAAGGTGGAAGGAAAGAGAAGAAGAGGACAACCAGCAGCAAGGTGGGTGGACTCAGTTACAGTGGCGATAAGTGCACCATTAGAAGACCTGAAAGACCAGGTTAGGAACAGATGGTTATGGAGAAGATCTAATGCAGAGCTTTCCAAACTGTGTGTCGGGACACGTTAGCGTGTCGGCTGCAGTGTCTGGGTGTGTCGCGGCTGCTGCTGCCTCCGAGCCCTGCCAGGATTCCGTGCAGGTCCTAGTGCCTGCCTTGTGCCTTGCTGCCTCCAAACTTGCTGTGATTCCGCGCAGGTCCTAGTGCCTGCCTTGTGCCTTGCTGCCTCCAAACTTGCTGTGATTCCACGCAGGTCCTAGTGCCTGCCTTATGCCTTGCTGCCTCCAAACCTGCTGTGATTCTGCACAGGTCCTAGTGCCTGCCTTGTGCCCTGCTGTAAGAGTGTGTCGCGAAATGATGCATGTCTAAAAAGTGTGTCACCAACATGAAAAGTTTGGAAAGCTCTGATCTAATGTATCTATGCAGATGCTAAGAGTTGACAATGACTTGATGGCACATAGTCAATCAATCAATCCTTGAGCTTACTTGCTCTCCCTTTCCCATAGCTATCTGAAAGTGTTCAGAAGCTCATTTGTCCAGACAAATTGTACTTTAGGTCAACAACAACTGTGATTCACCTAAACTGTGATTCATCTCCAGTGGAAGCAGAAGCTTCTGATGATCCTCACACCCACTGTGGAGGGAAGGAAAAAGGGGGTGTGAAACAAAGCCTAGGTTTACCATGTTTTGCAGTTGAGGCCCACCTCTTGAAAGCTAAGCCTGAAGCCTGACTATATCAAAACTCCATTTGTGAAAATCAGTGAAGAAGTATTGTTCTGGCTGAAATCAACAGACACAGCATGCTCTTAGCAACTTTCAGGGTATTATTTTTTTTAATGGTCATATTTTCATAGAATAGAATAGGCTGCCAGATGGCATATCATTGTTAACGTACATGCATATATAGAGAAGAAATAGGAATGAATTTCAAATGCAAATCACAAACATGTGTAAAAAAGAAGAAGGAGAAGAAGAAGTGTGGGGAGATTAACTTTTCCAGGAAGGTAGATTTCTCTCAACTGAAACATGGGAAATAGCAACAGACTATTTCTGCAGCTGTTAAAGCTTTCCTAAGACTATGCATATGGGGCAAAATGGGTTCACAATTAAACACAATAATGTTCAGGATATTATCCTACCCTCATACATTGATTGTGGAGAAACACCCATTAAACCATCTAACTAAAATGATGACAATCATATTAATGGCAGACAAACTCTCTACTTTAAAAAAGTGATCAGGTACAATTTAATTTTAGTATGTATGCTCCCATTTGAGTTGCACCAAACTTGCTCTGCTATAACCTGGCTATAAGGGAGGGGGGAACAGAGTTATTGCTCTAAACCAGTGTTTCTCAACTTTGGCAACTTTAAGATGTGTGGACTTCAGCTCCCAGAATTCCCCAGCCAGCTGAAGTCCACATATCTTAAAGTTGTCAAGGTTGAGAAACACTGCTCTAAATTCTACAGATGGAGGCGAGGGGGTGGGCAGATGGATTGAATACTTTCATCCCTGGCAGTAAAAGGAATTGGTCAAAATCCCAGGCATTATTTAAGTTTCTCTCCTTACATTCCCATATGCAACTCTCCAACATCCTTTTGGTGAGGCACTTCAGGAATGAATGATGCCAACATGGGGTGGGAGTGAGATGACAGACAGACAGACAGACAGACAGACAGACAGACAGACAGACTATCGGACCTACCACCACCACCCAAAAACTATGAAAATTTTACTGAAGTAGGAAGCAGGGAGAGGAAACTGTCTTATATCAAATGGCCCGGGGTTCTCAACACTGGCTGTTAGCAGATCTCCAGAGCTATAAATTGAAGGTTTATCATCCCTCCCGGGACATGCAAGGGACCGAATCTGGCATCTTCTGCATGCAAGGCATGGGAATCATCAAAAAGCTATGCTTCTCCCAAAAGAGACTCCTAATTTCAAAGGTAATTTCTGATATAGCCAAGAGCTCTTGGCTCATTAAAAAAGGGGGAAATGGAATTATATCTAGACTAGCAGAAGACATTTTCCTTGTACACAAGTAGCTCCTTGAATCCTGAACACAGTATTTTGTTATACAGTGTTCTGGAAACATAATTAAATCTGGAAAATTAACTATGAAAAAAAGAAGCTGAATTTGCATCAAGCTAATTAGCTTCTGTTTGCAAAATAAATTAAGCAAGCCCACTTATGCTAGTTCACTATATGCCTTATTCTGAACCCAGAATTTCTGGGCAGAGTAACATATCAAAGTGACAGAAGACATCTGCTTACTTCCAATTACAGAAAAAAAATAATGCAGCAAACAAAACAAACCAGTTTGCCTTTGCCAGGACGCTGTATAATGATTCCAAGTCACATAAATAATCAATACATATTTTTAAAAACAGGCAGACTCCATATGTTTTTTTTAAATGTTTGCTCAACTCAAAGCCTACATGTTGGATGGTACAGATAGGATAAAAATCCAATCCTATAAATTATATGGTAACAGCTATAAACTTCAATAAATAATATATCCCCAAATGCCGCCATCTAGTGCTCGGAAAAAGACAAGACCAGTGACACAGTGGGATGTCTCATGAAGCTGCTCCTCCAGGACGAAAGCTAGATAACGTTCAGTATTGGCAGCCGATCTCATTAGACTCGGATGAGGATCTTGGAGCCTTAAGGGCATTAAAGCAGGAAACGGGCACTCCTTTTTTATCCATATTGCTGAATTAAAGGGGGGAGAATTGTGCCAGTGAAAATGGACAGTTGTGCTGCTGAATTGGGCAGCGCAAGCGATGCCCAGGAACCCACAAGTGCTAGAAGCCTATAGGGCATCAGAGGGTGCCTACCTGTGGCTTAAAACAAGGATAGGCAATCCTTTTCTGTGGGGCCTCTGGGAGAAGATTGCCTAGGCCAGTGTTTCTCAACCTTTAAGACGTGTGGATTTCAACTCCCAGAATTCCCCAGCCACACATCTTAAAGTTGCCAAGGTTGAGAAACACTGGCCTAGGCTGAGCAGGCTCCAGCCAGAAGAGTGTTTTGTAGCGATGACAAGGCAAGACGGGATTAAATTAAGCAACAAGCTGGGTCTGGCCCATAGGTTGTATGTTCCTTACCCCAGGCATAAAACATGAAAGGTTCGAATTAGTGCTGCGCTGAAAATTTCTTTTCATTGCATTCTAATTTAATTTGACTGAAAAGAAATTGTTTCTTTTCCCCCCCCCCAAAGAAGAATATTATTTTGACAAGAGATTCATGGAGGGGGCGCAAGGTTCTTACTGTTATGTTACTTACAAAGTAGTTGAAGGAGCCTGATTTTACAGTACAGTTGTTTTTAACATGATCTACAGGCATCCTGGATTCCTGCTCTTCAATTAAATTCCAAAGGGCATCCCGAGGCATCAAGGAGGGAAAGATGCAAGCAGCATCACAGCATCATGATGCAAGCTTAGTCCCTTTGGCCTGTGTGTTGTAACATCATGTGCATGTACAAAAAAGGGTGGGGCTTGTGCTGTAATGGCACAATACTGCTTTTTGAAGAAAGCAACAGATCCTGCAGACGCCTCTGGAGCCAGCCATGAAAGCTGCACAGGAATGAAGAGAAGTGAAGAGAAAAACAACAGCACCTTCCACGCTTCAAACAAGATACTAGGTTCAGAAAATCTACTAAAAGAAATCTGCACAAACATTAACAGGAGACACTGAGAATGAGATATAAAAAGAAAAACCTCTTTCATAGGGCTACAACATTTTAAGGAAATTGGATGACAGATTTTTGCAACAGCAAACTCAATAGTTGGGTCCACTAAGGTATGAAATGGTTGGGTTGGTTTTGGCTTAGAGAGAGATCTAAACCCAGATGTTCGTAGTTTCCTAGCTTATTCCTAGTTTGTTTAGTGTCCCTCTATCCCTGTAAGAAATCCAGATGCAAGACAAGAGAAGTTACAAAGGAACAAATCAGTAATTGGCCAAATAAGCCATTATTACTTTGCTTACCTGTAAGACTAGTTCTAATTTGTTCAACAAACCATTGTTAAAACAAGCCAAGGCTTAACATTAAGTATTATCATTATGGCCACCTAGCAAAATATGCATTTTTGTTGCAAAGAAATCATTACAAAATATTGGGGACATGATTCTGTTTCACTGAAACAGGAAGGAGTTCTTCAACCTACAGTTGTATTCTCAGAAAAATTCTGTGACTTAGGCAAGAGTCAGATCTCCATGGGGCAGAGGGTATTTGATGGCAGGTTTCCATCTTACAAAGAGGCCCATCCTAGACACAAGAATGAACTGAAATGGACAAATCTGTCCATCACTACAAATGACATGATTAATTCCATGAGATATCACAATCTCAAAAGTCAATTAAATTTTTCTATTCCACTGGAATTACTGACTTTGCATCAGTTGAAAGGGGCCCAACTATTATTACTGAGCTATTATTTATTTAAGTAATCTTATTTTCTTCTCTTTGTCTCTGAAGCAGAGATGAGATTGGCTCAAGCAACTAAGAAACACATGCACTTTTGCACATGTAAATTAGCATCCTCTTTGTCCTTGGTTGCATTTGAATCTGATAGGGCTAGCAAAAGAAATGAAATAAAGATGGTTTCTTTACAGACATTATGTAAGAGAAAAGAAATGTTGTTTTCTTTTGGTGTGGCTGGGGCTTCCCATAGATCTAATCCCATCCTATTTTTAATGACAATTTTTTAATCTAAGAAAATTGGCAAGAGTTCTAATACATAACCAGTGCAGTCATATGAAAGAATGAGCAGATGACAAAATTCTGCAGTAAGCAGCAGAAGTATAGTGATATACTTTACGTATTTTAAAAATAGATAATTCAAAGGAAAATTTCCAAACAGCCTTAGGTGAAGGCTCACAAGATTAATCCAGAAAGCGACTCCAAGCCTGGCTGGCAGCTCGACAAGTCAGAGTTTCTCAGAGCTCTGAGCTCTGAGACCTGGCTAACTTTCTATCTTGTTTGCAGGGGTCTACGGACCACTGAAGTTTCCCCCTGGAGAAGGGGGAACCAGAAGATTGCTCACAGAGCCATTGGAATTGCCCACTCCTGTTTTTCTTTGTTGTTTCCACCGCGGAGAAGAACGGGGGGTGCAATGAAATGGCCGAAAGAGGATTCTAGCTCTGCAGAGAACAGTAAGTCTCTTGGGAGACACAAGAGTGACAGCCAGCTTTTAGATCACCTTATATTAGTTTTCTTTTTAGATTAGTACATTTTTATTATTCTAAAATTTATCTTTGGACTTCGTTCAAAATGTTGGCTAATTTTGTGTTTTCTTTGCTATAATTAATTTTGGTGGAAGTTTGATAGATTTTATTTTGGCAACATAGTGAACAAGTTTTGTATTTTTCTGCCTTTCTTTTGTATCAGAGAAATTGGGACTTAAGAGACTTTGTTGGTATTTCTCACTCAACAAACTTACTGACTTTTGAGAAATTGTTTGTTTGGATTAAGCAGCTTGCAGCCTGAAGAATAAAGAAGAATAAAGAATAAAGTATAGAGAATGTGTGCCTCTCTACCTTTTTTTTTCTCCTTTTCTATTTTTTTTTAGAAAGGACTATTTTTCATTTGGAATATATTTTCATCTTTCCCTTTACAAACTGTTTGAAATACTGCTCTGTGGAATTTTTTCATCTCTTACTTTAAAAGCTTTTCTCACTTAAAGAAATAGACATTATTGATAAATAATAGAACAGCTGTTCCTTGCTCCCTGAGAAATTTTTTTGTTTTGTCTACGGCAGTTGATTACGCTTTGAACAATAAATAATGGCCTTTCTCACAGTACTTCAGGATTTTAAGGAAGAAACCAGCAAAATTTTTTTGCAAATTAAGAAATCCATAGAACGTATATTAATAGTTTTGGTGGCTCAGGAACAGAAGGTACAAGGGACAGATTTAGAAACAGAGGAAAGATCTTTCGAACCAGTAGAGAAACAGGGAAAGAGGACTTTGAATGTATTGGTACAGAGGAAGATTATGATATCTTACAGGAAGTGGTCTATTAAATGTTTGGGCATAAATACATTGTGGCAGCTGAGACAGGAAGATTTTAATATGCAAATTGATAGATATGGCAAAATAAACATTTTGATATCCCACATGAGTTACAGAAATAAACAAGTTGCATATTGTGATATTGGCATAACCTAAACAGGAGATTTATTGATATTGATTTGGAATGCAAGGTGAATGAAAATGTGGATTTGGTATTGTACACAGAGTAAGCACAGATATGAGAAATTTACAGATGCATAAAAACATGATATTTTAAGTGTAAGATACAAGATTATAAATAAATATGTTGATATTATATATTACTCTTTCTGGAGACACATTTATGAGAAGACAATGAGATGATGAGATGGAATTAGAATGTAGGTTATTACAAGAATATGTTGTATGTATTAGGTTATATGTTATGTTAGGTTTTGTATTTTTGCTATATTATGTATTATGTTATGTAATATGTTAGATTATGTATTAATGGAATATATAGTCATAACATGAACAGAATATACTGTATTTTATTAGACGTAGATAAGGCCTTTATTTGTTATACTAATTGGACTTTATTGAAGATATAAATATAGATGTAAAAATGGAAAGAGCAAATGGAAAACATTTAATTGATGCAACAACGAACATTTGATTACTATTCTAAGGAGTAGAAACCAGAGATGGATTGTTGGAAGATATCAAGAAAGGCGAAACCTATATGAAGAACAGAAGATTGGATTATAGAAATCAAAGGGTATATGACAAAGAAAAGTTTCTGTGTATTGTATTAAGGACTAACATTTAAAGTTAATTGTTGTACTTAAAGTTCAAGGATAAATTGGAGGACATCTATTTTCTATATTTTTTCTTGTTTGTTATTTTTTGACTTCACTTTTTCTTTTCCCTTTTCTTACTTTGTATTTCTATTTCTTTTCTTTTGTATTAGCTTTTAATGTGTATTTTAAAATTAATAAAACTTATGGGGAAAAAAAGATTAATCCAGAAAGCAGCCTTCCCCAACCTGATGCTCTCCAGATGGTTCAGAACTGCAATTCCCAGAATATCTGCTGGTCACACTGGCTGGCAATTCTGAAAGCTGCAATCCCAACACATCTGGAAGACATCACATTGGAGATACATGACCAAGTAGATGGTTACCATCATTCTGCAAAGCTGAAATCATTATAGTAGTTTAAATGAAAATGGGAGATCCACATGAATGTTGCAAAATGAGAATTGTCTCCATATTTGTCCATGAAGAATGCATGAAAAAGAAGAGGCCCATATGATGTGAAGTCACTTAAAAGCTAAGCAGGCATGGCAAAGTATCAGAAGAAGTAAAGAAGGAGGCATGAATACATATGCAGATGGCCAAGCTATAGCTGCTTTTACTAATGTAGCATCCTCAGCATATCACTCTTTCTGTCTTCACAACTATAACACTGCAAAGTTATATGAACAAGAATAAACACCTTGTTTGTTCTACAGAGCTTTCAATCTGGAAGAAACAATGAGAAGATAATAAAAGGAAGGAAAGACAAAGTTAGACTATATTATAAGAAGGCAGACTGGTAATATATAATATAATAGGAGGAGGAAGGAGTGTTAGGTATGTTCGCCGCCTTGACTTATTTATAAAAATAATAAAGGCGGGATAAAAATTAATTAATTAATTAAATAAATAAATAAATAAATAAATAAATATCTAGATGTTTTTGTCTTCTAGTCCCAATCAGCTAGGGGTTTGTGGGAGGTATACTTCAAAACATTTGGAGTGTCCCAGAATGCCTTCCCTTGAGTTATTACTTTGCTTGATACGGAGGCATAATGCTGGACCCTGAGGACATCCAATGTAGCTGAGTGGTTCAAGAGAGACCATGAGTTAAACAATGCAGTGAAATGAATTCTCTTTTACAAGATGTAGTGATGGCCCCCAGTTTGAATGCTTTCAATAACATAATATAAGGAGGAGCGAGCTGTCAAAGGCTAGACGTCATGATAGGCCTGTGAGGTGAAAGGTCCTCTGTGCAAGCACCGCTTTCGCTGACGTTTTCTAGGCAGACTTATAGTGGGGTGGTTTGCCATTCCCTTCCCCAGTCGTGATTACCTTTCCCCCAGCTTAGCTGGGTATTAATTTTACCGACCTTGGAAGGATGGAAGGCTGAGTCGACCCGAGCTGGCTACCTGAGAAACCAACTTCCACTGGGATCGAACTCAGGTCACAGGGAGAGTTTTGGTTGCAGTACTGCTGCCTACCACTCTGCGCCACACGAGGTAATAGGCCTACAGTGCCTCAAATATTGGAGACATTAAGCTTCTTGGTATCAGGGTGACAAAAGGAGGAAAGAGACAATACACTTGTGGCCAGTGTTGTGAGTTTCTGCCATTTCCTTTGTGACTGAAATATTCTGGGAGTTGTTCTTCCAAACTATCAACAAGCCACCAGATCAGATAGACAAGGTGACAACACCTTGCTGTCCCATAGCAAGGAAAACATAACAACTGTCCCATAGCAAGGAAAAATGTAATTTCCCAATACAGTAAACAAAACCATATTCAGGTTCTGAAAAATTTTCTTAACCCAATTCAATTTTTTTGTGCAGATTCATCATACAAACTTCTACATTCACCTGGCTTACAGTAGCTGGGCGATCTGTTCGTTATGATGAATCCACAGTGGCTAATGGACTCAACTTTGCTGGCAGTGAATTTTGAGAGTTACTGTCCCAATGCATGTGGAAGATGCCAAGCTGGGGAAGGTGACTCTAATTTCTGTGATTCTGAATCACAAACTATTTCTTAGATATACTAACTTCATACCTAGTGATGAAAAACAGGGCAGTCCTTTTTTTCTCCTTTAAAGTGGCTTTTCAATTTGCTGAACATGGTAAAATAGGATATATAATAAAATAGCTGAGGCAGCAAAAATAGGATTATAAATGTAGAAGTCAAGTTCACTAGATAGGATAAATGCATCAGGATTACAGCTGTGAAAACTGTAGACAGCTATATGACCTTTAGGTGCACCAGTGAGCCCATGTCAACATTTTAAGGTGAGCTGGCAATATTTTAAGAGAATTCCCCCTTAGTTGAGCTGGTTCTATATTAGGCACATGATTTTAGGTGTTACAAAATGTCAGCAAATGGATTATTTATTATAATTTATTTATTTATTTATTATTCAAATTTATCACCACCCATCTCTACTGCAGTAGACTCTGGGCGGTTTACAATAATAATATTAAAATTAAAACCTATACATTTTAAAATACAATATAATAATAAATAGAAAAAAAAATCCAGAGGATGGTGAGATCTTAAAAAGGAGGATATTACTAAGCTAACCACCCCCAGGAGGAACTGTTACCTCCTTCGTCCCAAGCAAGGCGGCAGAACTTTATAAATTATAAATTTATTACAATACAATTGTAATTATTATTGTATTGTTACTGCAAGGGAAGAAAAACAATGGGAAGTTCTGCCACAGATGCTCAAATTGTGAGTTTTGGATGCAATACATGTTGACTGGAAGTGTACCATCTCAGACAAAAAAAAATCTGTGGTCAATTTTTTCATTGCATGGATTTAATAATTTCCATTACAGATTTCAAAGACTGGATTTCCCTCAACCAAACTTATTCAGATATGAGATACCTGTAAATCTCCAAATGTTGGTACACCATAATTTCCATAATTTCTCAATATTAGTCATGCTGGCTGGGATTTCATGAATTGCAACATCTGGAGGGCCATAGTTCCCCATCCCTGCTTTAAATAAATATTTGGTTGGGCTTTGGCCATTTGCTTCTATGTAGAATTCAATTCATACATTGGCAATATAATATCATAAGCAACCATACCTAAAAGTTGTGAGTGTTCATACTTCCGGCATAAAGTCAAAATCTCCTGAAAATGTGTGTTCTGCCTCTTGGCAATGTGACTTCTTACTGACTGCTGGGAACTGGATACCTGGACACACAAGTTGAAGTAATCTGAATCATATATGTTACAAGGCCAGAACTTGAAAGTAGTTTCCATTATGGGAATCCTGCCACAGGAAATGGAAGAATTAACTGAAGGGTTGATTAGAAGCATAAGCAGCAATTATTTATTAATTAGCAAGAAAAACAAAACCCTCCTTCTTTCTACTCAATCACCATTAGGATTAAGAGACAGGTCAATATTCTTTGGATTTATCCATTCTTATTTATAGTTCATCATTTTGGGCAGCAGGGTTAATTTTCAGTTGCTTAATTATAATTGGCCCACAGTATAAAGTTAATTACACTGCCTGTTGGTGTGTCCAGCAGCATCCACAGGGAGGGTGGCTGTAAAAACAGACAAGTTAGCAGTCACAGCATTGCTACCGAAGCCCTACCCTTTTGTACAGTATATACATGGCTGATGCATGTACAGGTAGTCCTCATTTAGCAACCACAATTGGGAACAGCAACTCGGTCATTAAGTGAAGTGGTCGCTAAGTGAAACCATGACTGTGCTTACGATCTTACTTCAGCTTTCCTTTGCTTTACAGACCTGCGAAGGTTATAAATGTGAGGATTGGTCATAAAATTACTTTTTCATCACCGTTGTAACTGCAAATGATCATTAAATAAAGCAGTTGCTAAATGAGGACTACTTGTACGAAAAGGGTGGCAACTCTCAACACTGACTATGCTGGCTGGAAATCCTAGGAGTTCCTATCCTAACAGACCTGGTAGATGCCTGCTGCTCTAAACATTCCCTTTCTCTCCAAATCCTCCCAGACAACCATGATTCTACTGCTTATTGACAATGCTAGATCTAGTAATGCTAGATCCAATTGAATTTGCACTGAGGATATTCCATAGCTCCACAAGGATAGAAAAGATCTTCTCCCATCCTATACAGGCACTTTAAGATTTCTCAACACTTGCTAACGATTCTACGTGCCTGAGAAATATCATCTGTTCCAACAAAACCATATTCTAAAACAATGCCTGCCATTTCTTTAGATTCCCACAAGTATCATGTGCAACCAGAGAGAGACACTGCTACGGAGGGAATGTTCACCCACACCAGATTATATGCTGTATTTCTCTCCATAATTGTGTAGGGGTTGGCATTTGGAGGCAGCATTGTGGGAGGGAAAAGCAAAAGATTGGAAGCAAGTATGAAATAAGTATATCATCTTTTGAAATCAAGCTGCTCCACCTTTAATATATGAAGCCAGACCCAAGAGTCAATTACTAAACTGACTGCATGCATAGTTGTTTCGTTTTTAATATGTGGAATAGAGGTTTTGCCCCTAGCTGTTGCTTTCTATTGATAGGAAACTAATAAAGTGCACTGACCAGTGTTTCAGGGAGAAGAACCTTCCAACAAATATATTGCTTGCCTAAGGCATCACATTTTAAAGGGAAAGTACTTCAGTCCCTGATGATGAAGGTTATCAAATCTGTATCAGATAAAATCATTTCAGTCGATATGCTGGTATTGTAGTTCAACATCAATGAAAAGTATCATTCTGAGTTTTTGTTTCCCTTCATCTCCAATTTAGTGGTTTAAGAACTTATATGTTCTATAATTTCAGCCTGTAGCAATTCTATCAATTCTTACTTGGAAATCGTTTCCACTAATTTCCAAGCAGCTTGCCAGCTCATGAAACAACATGTGAACGATTACATCCGTTGTAGAGCTGAACTCTCCCTTACAGAAATGTATATTAAGAAAGAGCAAAAGGTGAAAACCTTAGATCATGGCTGACAATGCAGAACGTAGAGGTGCCAGGGAATCAACAAGATGCCAATACTTCTCATTTAAGGAGAAACGTTAGAACTAAGTATTTCAACAGACTTCATTCCAATGCTTTTTTCCCCGTGGCCATATTATGTGAAACCAGGTTGTAGGTTATTTAAGACTGACCCTGTGCAGTAATTTTTAGGTTTATGGTCAATCTTGCTTCTTAATTTACTGTGTTGGAAGCAGGGGGTGGGAGGAGGAATAGTAGAGTACACCACACAACATTCTCTCATCTCATTCATCCTCAAAAATGCTATATTTGTTTTAACAGCCAAGGAATCAAGACTTACAGACTTGTTGACATATTTCCTACTATACCCATGGCAGAGCTGAAATCTGGACCACATTTTAAATTTTCTTGACAAGAGTTGAGATATCCAATGTTTTTTTACATACTGGAAAAGCAGGATAATTGACATGAGATGTCTGTCTAAGTTGGTGAAAGCTTGCCTATAGTCTCATTAAATTAGAATAAAAACTCAACACATGTGTGTGATGCCATCATTATTTCAATGATTTTTAGGTCTGAACAGGAAGCACAAACCAGAGTTTAGAGAATTTGTCAAGGCCAGCCAAAGAACAGCGACGAATCAGTGCATTCAAAACTCCAGTTTTTTATTGCTCTCACCATACAGCCAGAATCTTGCTAGACTAAAGCTACTCTAACTAACCTAAGCACAAATAACCGGGGAGACTCTAGTGCGGGGCAACCCTAAACCTCTTTACTTTCCCAGGAACACTTTCCAGACTGTGAATTCTCTTATCTCCTTGGAATGTGCTCCCCCCTCCCTGAGCATCAGCCGCAGCGCCGAAATCCACCACATAATTAGACCTTTCTTTACCCAGATGTCAAAGAGAGAATCAGAGCACAAAGGGTGAATGAAGATACTTCTGAACTCAGGACTTGGATCCCACAGCCAAACCATGGTAGAGACATTCTTTCCAAGCTAGCTTTTCATCTCCTGGTGAAAAGGAGATGAGTAAATTATGGATGTTCTCCCTAACGTTAGTGAAATCATGTCCTTCCATCTTAGTACCTCAGAAGCTGTAATAAAAAGGGAGCCAGATCAACTCCACCACCCCTGTAATTAAAGCAATGCCATATTGAAGTACTATTATACTGAAATGAATATTTCTATAGATACATTGGTGCTATTAGCATTCAAATGTTCATTCCATAACATTCATTCATTCATTCTTTTGTTTTTCTTTCAAGTTATCCTTGCCTCAACCACAGGAGTCTCAGCAGTTTAATGTACTAAACTATTAGATATTCTGATATATGCCAAGTTCTCTGCCTATTATATTCCAGAACAACCCCATCACATTACAAAGTATTTAATAGATTAGTAGCTATGCATAAATAGATGTTTCCTGCAGTGCACACAAGAGAGGATTCTCAAAATACCTCTGCATTAGCCTGAGTTCTGAGGTAATCAAGGAGCCCATGGGCATAGACACCAATCTTCCTCAGATCCTACACCCTCCAAATATATTGGATTACAATTCCTAATATTTCCATACAGTATAACCCTTGCTAGTTGGGAATTATGAAGAATGTAGCTATCTCTCTTCCTCTTCCCCCCCCCACCTCCCCCCCCCCCAAAGAATGCCAGGATGGAGAAGGTTAAGGCATACCCATGAGGATGGGAGTGGATAAATCAGAGCTTTCCAAACTGTGTGTCGCGACACAAAAATGTGTCGCCACACACAGTCTGGTGTGTCGCCACACAACCCGGAAGCGCTGATCATCATCAGCGCTTCCGGGTTTTCCGCGGCGACACACCAACGGCGGCGCACAAAAACCGAAAGCGGCAGCAGCGCTTCCGGGTTTTTGCGCGCTGCCGCAACGGCGGCACTTCCGGGTTTTCCCGCGGCGACACACCAACAGCAGTTGGTGTGTCGCCGCGGGAAAACTTTGGAAAGCCCTGGGATAAATGATGGAACATGTATGACATTCTCATGAAAATCCTGGGACTTATGCATTGCATCAGACATCAGGATGCAAGTACACAATGGCAGCACTTGCATGATGCGGTCACTGCACATGGGTCATCATTTGCCATTACTGTGGTTTGCTGCAGAGACCACTGGGGTGTACTCTTGTGGTTATTAATCAATGGGAACCCTATAAAAATGTAAGTGGGTCACGTCCAAAGAAATATTTTGTGTAAATGAACAGAGAGAAAAACACGATGTTGACAGCACCAGAGGAGCAATCAAATAACACAATAGACCCTAATCAATGAACTATTAACTCAGTCAATCAACCAAGCAGGAAACAACAACCCAATCAAGGAACTACCAAGGAGAGTGCAACGCACACACCCCCAACACAGGCAGGACAAGCCATGGTATATAAACAGAGAGCAAGTCCCACTCCCTTTTCGCACTGAAGATGTTGCCTAGCCTGGCAATGAAACGTCTGCAAGAAAACAACAAGGCTCAGAGAGCACCAAGGACTCCACAGAAAAACACGAGTTTGTCACAGACCATGGATATAAAAGTTTCTACATCAAAAATCTTTGGACACTCTTAATTATAAAGCATTATTTTCTGGGCACACATGTGTGGCTTTTTTTCTTTTACATTTTTGTCAACGTGAAATGTTTGATCTCTACTAGAGGTCTTCATTTTTTTTAAGCAGCTAATATAAGGATGGGGTGGGCATTGGGCTAGAGTTATATAAATTTTATATTTTTATTAAATGTTTTAACTTTTTAAATTTTAATTAATATTTTCCCCTTTTTTATTTCCTGCATTTCTGACACGAAACGAGACGAGACTGAATTAGGGACATTGGCTTCTTTATAAGATCAGTAATTTTTTTTAAAAAAGCTCTGAATCAAATACATCCATCTTGTTTTCAGTATGGAAGTCTCTTCAGCTGACGCTTGCATCGATTGCTTCCCAGTGAAAAGCAGAGTTTTCTCCCAAATCACCAGTGCTGTGTTTTGCAAGTCCACTCAACAGCATCATAATTAATTAATTAATTCCCATCAAGTTACAAACCTGGTTTGTGGAGTAGGCATATAAATATTCCCTGGGTAACATCAGGCACAGTTCACATTGATTTTGGAATCGGAGCAGCCAAGAGAAAACATTTGGAAGCAACCACTGAAAATAATATTATGTGTGTGAGCCGATATAATTTAGTAAATGGGCACAAGTGTAGGAAATATCAGGAGTCTGCCTTACTTGTAACCATAATATTCCTTATCTAGATTGGATTCCAACACAATTTCTCTACTGAAAATCAATACTGCCCCATATGTTACTAGCCCCCCAAATGGTAATTCATGAAAGGATTTGTGGAGGGAGGGGAGAGCAAGTTTATTGGCTTGCAGTCAAATCCTCAGCTATTTTATTGGGAACACAGTCACATTCTAAGAAATATTGTTTTTTCAATTCATATTCAAGAAGAAAAAATTGTATTTGATTATTATACCGTATTTGATGAAGCAGATAGTGATCCACAAAAACTTAAGCATGAATAAATTTGCTAATCTTGTCACAAGACAATTGGTTATACTTGGTGCAAAAGGCTAACAAAACTAATCAATTTCTGAAGGATAGTTCTCCAAAAATTGCTCCTCCCCTCCCTCTTTCTTTTCTTTTTCTAGTAAGATACATATGTTTCCTCCTGTCAAAAATACTGGATTTAATATAAGAACTTAAGAAAAGCCCTGCTGGATCAAATCAAAATCCTATCTAATCTAATCCAACATTTTGTTTCTATGGTAGCCACCAAGATGTCTCGGGGAAGCCCATACTGTATACACATGCTAAGAGGACCTTCCTATTTGGTTTTCTCTGCAACTAATACTGCAAGCTTTGATGCCACAATTTCTTTATCTAAATATATATTATTATTTTTAGTCCACAGGAAGTTAGAAAAGAAGGGACTGGAAATCAATGTATGGTTGCATACGTATCAGTCCAAACTTGTGGTCTAAATTGTCCAAAGCTGTTGGAACTATGGATAGCATGATGTGACTAAATGAAGCAACATCTGATTCTAAAAAGTTGACGAGGCAAAACACATAGTAATTGTGTTTGCATGCTAAAGCTGCTACCCGGGGCAATCACTCACTCATATGTTTATGAAGGTTCTCAGTCATCCAGGTGGAATTGTCTGTAGCTTGAATCATGTCAACTGGATTTCTATTTTCTCAGTCATATGCACTGGGAGCAGACAAGCAAGGGTGACTTAGTCAAATGGAGAACAATTTTCATAGGAAGTCTAGTCACTATATTTAAATATATATATATTATGAGTCTGTCATATGTGACTCTGTTGTCAACCTAGCTCAATTAGTCTACACCAGCCTTTCTCAACTTTTTGACCCTGGAGGAACCCTTGAAATATTTTTCAGGCCTCAGGGAACCCCTGCACATTCAGGCTCAAATATAGGCCGGAAGTTACAAAATTATTATATTAGTTTCATGTGTAGGCCCGTATATATGCCTTAACAGTGTTCTTAAACTGAAAATAAAGAATGAAACTTACCTCTTTAATGTGAAGTTGCCTGAGTTTGAAATAATTTTTTTAATAAATTGTGATCTCCCAGGGAACCCCTAGTGACCTCTTGTGGAATGCTAGGGTTCCACAGAACCCTGGTTGAGAAACCCTGGTCTACACTGACAGCTTCCTTTCTTCCCTGATCTTTCAAGATAATTTTATGAGCATGGAAGAAACATATTGATTTAGACTTAATTTTTTTGTGACTTATCTGTCGAACACTTGCCTTGACACACCATTGAGACTGTAGTTGAAGTAGTAGGTCCTCAACAATGATCTCCAGAAGGATCTGAGCAAACATACATTTTGCATGGAGTGGGCTTGCTTGAAAGACCCTTTTGCCATGCAACTAGCAGCTACTGGGGGAGGATCAAAACAAGCAAGATGGTGGACATGTTATTGTGATCCAAGCCCCTTTTGTATGCACACACATATATAAAAGGGGCAGGCCTTGGATCATGTGACATCCACCCATCTTGCCTTTTTTGACATCCCCTGTGGATGCCACTCCATGCAACTTATTTAGCCAACATTTTATGCCTGTCCATAGAAGATCTTTTATAATTACCACATTTAATGCTCTGCCTTCCATGTCACCTGAAGTGGCAGTAGTATTCCTGTGCAAGAGTGTCTTTGCCTGTGTCCAGACAGGGAGAGACAGTTTCACATGTGCTTCTTCACTGCCCTTTTTACATAGCCTGGAAAGCTAATCTAATTTTGTCCCTTCTAACAATGATAGTAGTTCAGAAGAGAAAAACATTTTTCTGCTTTTGCTGGTAGGGCTTCATGAAGCTCTGGAAGAGATGTTAAATTTTGTTCAATCAACACTGCTGTATGTCATTTACGTCAGCCCTAAGGTAGTCAGGAAACAAACTCCTCAAGTTTGACAAGAACTCTTACTGTATTAATAATAATAATAATTATTGACTAGCCATTAGGCCAATTGACTAGAACTCTTCCTTTATTGATGTAGGGCCTACATTGTAAGCTATAACAGAGTCATGAAAACCTGTGTTTTCTCTTCCCTCCCTCTTATTACCCAAGGAGTTAGAGCGGAACCAGTGTGATGCTTTCCTCATTTGTGGTGCTTAAAGCAAGTTTGTACAACTGTCGCTGCATTATCTCTCCAACGTCATCTCTGTGGCTCTCTATAGATATCTGGCTATTGCTCTGGAAGTTATTTGCACCTGTATCAAAAGATTTGAGAACTTAATTTCCAAAAGATGGCAGATTGGAAATAAAGATCAAGATATTTGTAGGCCTTCACCTGTTCAATTAAGGTATAACTAATTTTCTAGGTGCAAGGAAGATTAGAAGGCTGCCCTATGAATATCACCACTTTGGTTTTCAAATACCTGATTTCAAGCATTTCAATTGTTTTAAATATATTTTATTGTTAAAATACTGAAATGCAAAAGAAGGTAGGAAAAGAAATGAGATAGAACAATTAAAAATGACCACTGTACTACATATAGATTTTTTAAAAAAAAGATATAAAACCAAAGGTAAAACCTTTCTGGTGGTAGATCGTTCCCTTCCCTTCCCTTCCATCCCCAACCACTAAGAAGTTTAAATGTTTGTATTGTACTTCAAACATTAATGATTGCTGTTAGTTTCAATTAAGTCCTAAAAACCATATTCCAGATATCTAAATCTGCCTTGCCGGGTAATATATTGCATATAAAGGAATCATTCCTGCTTAAATTTGGCTAAACTACTATTATGAATATATATACTGTCAATTTTGCCATTGCAGCATATTCTCCAGTTTGGGTGATTTCAAGTATTTCAGTCTGCCAGAATAAGGCTAGTGCACAGAGACTTCATCTTAAACCCACTTGTGAAACAAGAAGAATGTAGAGATCTTTTTTAGGCTGTGCCATTTTAAATACTGGATGAAGAAAATTTTTGGAGGAGAGTCTCTGGTTCAACTTGTATTCCTAGAGAGCCACACTTCTCCACAAAAAGGCCAAATTGCATCTGGCCAGGCTTATTGTGAAGTTGCATGCTGGGCCAGGAAAGAATTTGTAGCCAGGTTAAACAAAGAATTCAAGACCTCAGTGTGGAAAGGGACAGCACTACCATCTCACACCACTTCTGTTTCAATCTCGTCTATCCACCTTTCACCATCCCTAAATATACATTCCACATTTCTGTACCATCACACTGAAGGGCATTCACTCTGGCACGCCTAGATGTCTTCCCCTCAATGTTCATGAGGGGATATAATAATGTTCCCTCCCAAGATAGATTGTGTATCTCTTCTGATACTGAAATTGAGACAATTATTTCTATGCTGCTGGCTTGCCTAATCAATCATCCCTAGAGAGTGGAACCGATAACCCCCCTAGTTACAAATTATTTGAGCTTGTACCAATAGAGAACAGTGCCTTTTTTACTAAGTGATCCCTTCAGCGATATTTATTTATTTATTTAATTAATTTTTATCCCGCCTTTATTATTTTTATAAATAACTCAAGGCGGCGAACATACCTAATACTCCTTCCTCCTCCTGTTTTTCCCACAACAGCAACCTTCCAGGAAAGTGGCTAAATTTTGTGCTGTAGCTACTGCTTTCAGAAGCCACTGGACTTAATTGGAATTTACATACTGTACATTTTATAATTTATCAAGTTACTATACTCAAATCCCATCCTTTTTTCCTTTTTCCCTTTTTAACATATACTAATGCGTATGTAGCTTGAATCATGTCAACTGGATTCCTATTTTCTCAGTGGAAACGTTTCGCTCCTTATCCAAGAAGCTTCTTCGGTCTGAGCAAAGTTAGTAAGGGAATCCTTAAATATGTTTCTAGGGTGGCTGTGTGACCTTGCACCTGGGGCTAGGTCATGGTTATTTTGAGATGTTATTTCTAAGTCCCTTTATCATCTAAAGGAGGATCGTTAAGATTACCATGCTGCTGTTGAGCTTGTGAAATGGTCTTAATCTTCCTAGGCACAGAAGACAAAGCAGGAAGGAAAATAGGGGAAAGATTGTGCCTGAGGCCCCCACCAATATTCAAGGAAGGATTTTCCAAGTTGGCATAAATGGATT
The DNA here is from genome assembly GCA_023362775.1 of Charina bottae. Lineage (NCBI taxonomy): Eukaryota > Metazoa > Chordata > Lepidosauria > Squamata > Charinaidae > Charina > Charina bottae. Next base: position 48,482,991 of record JALMGJ010000007.1, on the reverse strand, counting down.
CCTTGATTTATGCCAACTTGGAAAATCCTTCTTTGAATAGAGGTGGGGGCCTCAGGCACAATCTTTTCCCTATTTTCCTTCCTGCTTTGTCTTCTGTGCCTAGGAAGATTAAGACCATTTCGCAAGCTCAACAACAGCAAGGTAATCTTAACGATCCTCCTTTGGATGATTGTTGCTTATTCGTTCAGTCGCTTCCGACTCTTCGTGACTTCATGGACCAGCCCACGCCAGAGCTTCCTGTCGGCCGTCACCATCCCCAGCTCCCCCATGGTTGAGTCTGTCACCTCCAGAATACCATCCATCCATCTTGCCCTTGGTCGGCCCCTCTTCCTTTTGCCTTCCACTTTCCCTAGCATCAGCTTCTTCTACAGGGTATCCTGTCTTCTCATTATGTGGCCAAAGTACTTCAGTTTTGCCTTTAATATCATTCCCTCAAGTGAGCAGTCTGGCTTGATTTCCTGGAGTATGGACTGGTTTGATCTTCTTGCAGTCCAAGGCACTCTCAGAATTTTCCTCCAACACCACAGTTCAAAAGCATCTATCTTCCTTCGCTCAGCCTTCCTTATGGTCCAGCTCTCGCAGCCATAGGTTACTCCGGGGAATACCGTTGCCTTAACTATGTGGACCTTTGTTGTCAGTGTGATGTCTCTGCTCTTAACTATTTTATCAAGATTTGTCATTGCTCTCCTCCCAAGAAGTAGACGTCTTCTGATTTCCTGGCTGCAGTCAGTGTCTGCTGTAATCTTTGGATGATAAAGGGACTTAGAAATAAACATCTCAAATAACCATGACCTAGGGTGCAAGGTCACACAGCCACCCTAGAAACATATTTAAGGATTCCCTTACAAACTTTGCTCAGACTGAAGAAGCTTCTTGGATAAGGAGCGAAACGTTTCCACTGAGAAAATAAAAATCCAGTTGACATGATTCAAGCTACAGACAGTTCCACCTGGATGACTGAGAACCTTCATCAACACACTAATGCGTATTTTTATTTTATACTGTATTACAACTCAGACACTTTGTCTCTCTATGTTATTTTAAGTTGCTGGTCTTGGGTTCCAATAAATAAATCATATTTATCTAATATTATATATATTCTATTGCAGTAATTAGATATATTTTCTAGTTATACCTAAATTAATTTTCTAACTTATTATATCTCTGTGTCTGCATTTTTCTAACTGTTTATGGTCTTTGACTGAAAATAAAGGAAATAATTTTAAAAGATCATATGACAAAGCAGACTTGGGGAAGGGTTTTTTAACCAAAAATGAATCCAGAGCTGCTTTGGGTTAAAATTACATCTAACTTTAGTGCTGAATAGGCTTATAGTATTCATATGCATATTAATTTAATGCAGTTAACATGAAGGTAGGAAAAAAGTAGGGTGATATATTTCATGCTATGTTACTCATAATTCATGTACAGAGTTTCCCAACATTTCAATATGTAATATTTTCAGCAACATTATTCAAGCAGGCAGAAGTAATTTCTTTTTCCCCCTGAAAAGGAGAGGAAGCAAATAATTTCCATGGATACTGGCTTCCAAAAGTCTAGAGGATTAAGGAATATGAAGTCCAATATATTTAGACGGCATCTGATTGGGCAAAGATACTCTACTCTGATCATTAAAGAGCAGTGGAGTTGCTACGAGGCAGTAATGTTCCCGATGAAAGGTTAAGAACAGCCTAGGAGTAAATCACATGATACTAAATTTGGATAACTTTAGTACCAAGTATGCAACACGTACTTGTTGAAACAGTCTAAATATGAAAAGGATTTATGAAATTCTAGTTCGATATATATTCTTTCAGAGCTCATGCATGTACACAACATAGCCGTAAAACCAAACTATCTTTACATGGAATCTCTCTCTCTTCCTCAGTGTACATTTCTTTCTCTTTTTTTAATGCTAGCCAACTAACAGAACGAGACTAATTCTCTTTCAAATTCAGAGTTCCCCATATCCTAGCAAACATGCACTAAATCAGGGCTTTCCAAAGTTTTCCTGCGGCGACACACCAACTGCCGTTGGTGTGTTGCCGCGGGCAAACCCGGAAGTGCCGCCATTGCGGCAGCGTGCAAAAACCCAGAAGCGCTGCTGGTGCTTTCGGCTTTTGCACGCCACCGTTGGTGTGTCGCCGCGGGAAAACCCGGAAGTGCCGCCGTTGCGGCGGCACGCAAAAACCCGGAAGCGCTGCTGCCGCTTTCGGTTTTCGCGCGCCGCTGTGGCTGCGGCGCTTTCAGATTTTCGCATGCCGCCATTCGTGTGTCACCACAGGAAAACCCGGAATCGCTGATGGCGCGCCATCAGCGCTTCCAGGTTTTGACGCGACACATCTGGGCCCCGCAGGCGACACACTTTTGTGTCGCGACACACAGTTTGGAAAGCTCTGCACTAAATCTTGCATTTACTGACCTGGGATGTGATAGGCAACAACTGGTTCTAAAAGAAATCCCCTCTCTTTGGAAATATAGGAAATAAAATTTATTGGGCTTACATACATATTTTATTACCGTCACAGACCAGAATTACAAATAAAATACAAATGTATACAAATATGGATAAAAATGCATAAAATGCATAAAATACATTAAAAAAATTAAATAAAATTAAATAAAATTAAAATAAAATAATAAAATTAAAATAAAATAAAATAAAATAATAAATAAAATAAAATAATAAAATAAAATAAAATAAAATAATAAAATAAAATAATAAAATTAAAATAAAATAAATAAAATAATAAAATAAAATAAAATAAAATAAAATAAAATAAAATAAAAAAAATAAAATAAAATAAAATAAAATAAAATAAAATAAAATAAAATAAAATAAAATAAAATATGATGATATTAATGGTGGGATCATCAGTGGGCAATCAAAGTCTGCCTACGTTTACAGACAGTATAACAAAATTTAGCTATGTTCAAAGAAACTGAATCATACTGATCAGATAGCAACAAATGTACATAAAAAAGATCAGAATTTCCTGGGTATTTTATCAAATAGGGAGTTATTTATTAGGATTAAGCTGAATCAGTCCTTTGCTACATCTAGATTACCAATATCTTCCAGTCTAGCCTGGAAATGCAAGCATAAGATGTGCACTGCATTTGTGTCTGTTAAATTTTCCTAGTTCCAAATTCACATGCAATTCTGACTCTTCTTAGCTCCTCCTCCTCTTCTAGATATCACAAATTCAAGAACAACAGAAATGCTGCCATCTTGTGGGACCAAGGAAGCGTGCCTTCTCTCTCATGGCCCCCACCCTCTGGAACAGCATCCCCGCAGAGATACAGATGGTGCCCACTCTCTTTGCGTTCAAAAAGTCCTTAACACCTGGCTTTGGTCCCAGGCCTGGGGTTGATGTCTTGGTGGGGGGCGGGGGGAAGCTCCCGTGCTGTTTTAGTGGCTGTTTTTGGTCCAGGCTGTTTTGTTTTGTCTAGGTTTTTGTTTTAACTTTGTATTAGGTTTTTAAGCCACCCAGAGTCTGTTGGAGTGGGCAGCTATAATAAATTTAATAGAATACACAAATAGAATTAAAAAAAATCATCCCTTTTCCGCAACATGCCAGTCACTGTCACTTCTCCAACCAATTCTTCACGTTTGGTGGGGATGAGGTCCAGGGGAACAAACAGAGTTGTCAGCCAGAGAATGAGATGCCCAGCAGTCGCATGCCTCTTTGAAGGCCTGGCCATCTAAGGCAGAAGGGCCTTATCTGTATCTTCTACTTGCCCAGGTGGTCTACAATAAACTCCTGCAATGGTATCACTTTCCTTTCTTTCTCTTTTACTCTTATCCAAATATTTGCAACAGGATTTTCATGCTCTGATCCCAGCATTTCTATGCAATACATTCTTTCTTTACATTCAGTGGACACCCCTACCCTTCCCATTGGGATGGTTACTAAACTGTAGCCTTCCACTGCAGTGTGCCATACATGAATATTCCACCAAGTTTTAGTTATGCCTATCACATCATATTCACCTTCCTGAGTTAGGATTTCTAGTTATGTCTATTTCCCATACACTCTGCTTTGGTGTACAGCATCTGAGGTTTTGAGTACCACCTACTGTAGGACTCATCTTACAGTACTACAATAGTGTCCTGCAAAACTCTGAGTCCCCATCCTGGCCCTTGTTTCTCCCTTTCTGTTCAGCTTCCTTGGCCCCTATCCTTGGTTGCATAGTTGGTTCTGGGCTTTTGCTACCCTTCTTTTTGTTCTAGTTTAGTGCCATCCTGATGAGCCTGTCCTTCCCAGTTTTTGGAAGATGTTATCCTGTCTGTTCCCAGAAGTCCTCTATGAGTTAACATAGGCCATTGTACAGAATCCAAACCCTTCTTGACGATACCATCTGTGGAGACAGTTTTGACTTCCAGAATCCTGTTTTCTCTTCTTGCATCATGACCCTTAACTAAAGGGATTGATTAAAAAACCTACCTATGTTATCAGTTCTTTCACCTTCCTGTTCAAGGTGTTATTGTCTACAGAGATTCTTTCAAAGTCTCTTCTGGCTGTATCATTTCTCCTCATATGTATCCTAAGGAATGGATAGTTAACAGTGGGTTTGAATAGTTTTGCAAACCTCTCCATCACATCCTGTATGTGGGCACCTGGAAGACACCATATCTCCCACAATATCATATTGAGACTGTTCACAGCTGAAACAATTAATTTTGGCAGGGAATCATCCATCACCATGACACGCCTTTTCCTTCTCAGGGTGGCTCTTGGTTTGTTTTTTTTATCCTTGGGGGCCCAAGTCTCTTCTAAATGTTCTCTGGCGTGGTTTGATCATGTGGCTGCAAGCATCCTGTAGAACAGGGGTCCCCAACCTGTGGGCCGCGGCCTGTTAGGAAGTGGGCCGCGGAGCTCCCGCCTGCAAACCCCGCCCCCCCAGTCCATGGGTGCCAAAAAGGTTGAGGACCGCTGCTCTAGAAAAAGTCCTGGTCCTGGTTCCTGAGTTCTACTGCCACCAAGTGCTTCCTGATCCTCTTGCTTCTTTGGTCACATTCTCTCCTGAGCTTGTCTCTGCCAAAGGGTTCCCCCCCCCCCCTGCTGTTTGGTGTTCTCTACACTTCTCTGCCTCTCTTGGAGAGCTTCAGTTCTCTTGTCCAAGAATCTTCACCTTCCCTAATGCATTTCAGTTTAGCAACACTCTCTTCAGGTCTCTTCATTTTCTCCCCCAATAAGAAAATAAGCTTGCACTTGCAACAGGTGTAGTTTGGGTCCTTTTCAAGCAGGAGAACAAACATTGCACCTAATTTGCAGGTCATGAGGATGCTTCCACCACCCAGGTTGCTTGGAACCTGATCTGCCCACTCCCCTAATCAAACTGCCAAGCACATCATCCCTGTTTGCTTGCTCTGGTTGCAAGATCCCAGAAGGTGCCTCTCTGAGTCAAGGCAAGCTTGGGCTAAAAGAAGAAATTGGAAAAAGAAGGGGGGGAAAGTTTCTTCCCTCTTACCCCTTGCCAAACCCTCTTGCCAATTTTTGTGTGCTTGCTCTGTGACTTTGCTCACTGGAAACTGGGCTCTTCTATGTCCCATTGAGCTGCCTCAACTAGGTCAGCAAAAGCTCTTTTGGGTTTCTGTGTTTTAATCCTCGTAAGCTGCCCAGAGTCACTTGTGTGAGATGGGTGGCTATATACTGTAAATCCAATCCAATCCAATCAATAAATGCTCCAATTAGGCGCAGTGGGCAATCACTCAGGAAACAGCTGTTTCCCCTCCACAGCTCTTCCTCTCTTCTGTCCTCCCAACTCCTGTTCACTCTCCTTCTTTCGTTCACTGCTCCTTTGCTTCTGTGAAGGAAATTACCCTGTCAAAAAATGAGTCAAAGCTAGACCAGCAAAACATGTTCTTCACAACATCATGTTGACTTCTGATAATTATAACTTTTCAAGGTGCTCATGGATTTATGATCTGCTCTAGAATCTTTCCAGGTGTTGATGTTAGACTGAATGGTCTGTACTTTCCTAGATCCCCCCCCCATAGGAACATTTGTTTTCCACCAAACATCTGGCAGTTCAAGTAAGGTTAGATTAAAGCTGCCAAAAGCCTCAAAGAAAAATAATTTGGGGGGGGGGAAATAAAAACATGTATAATACAGAAATTATAGTTTTATTAGTTTCTGCTGAGATCTGTAGTGACCCATAAATTCCTGTATTAACTTACCTGAAGATATTTCAAAGATTGCTCTGTTATGAAAAACCCTTACTCTCAAAAGGACCACTAATATTTCTGACAGAGAGCAATTTTGCTACAGAGCTATTGAACATATAAAATTACAAGTATTTTTAGCTACTTAAATGTAGATTTATTGTTCCGTCATTCTACTTTTGCTCTTGCAAGAGACCACTGCATTTTTTTCCTTTTTAACTTTTTAATAATTTTGACCTCTCTGGGTGGAAATGTCTGCAATTCTCTCTCCCTCCCTCCCTCCCTCCCTCCCTCTTAAGCAAAGCAATCCATGTTGCAGAAACTGCATGCTTGGAAAGACAAAAGCAATACCTCAAAATCATCTGTTCAAAGCAGCCTTGCCCATGTTCAACAGACAGAAAGTTCCTGCTAATTAAGATGTGGGGTTCTCTGGAGCAGTGTTTCTCAACCTAAGCAACTTTAAGATGTGTAGACCCAGAATTCCCCAGCCAGCTGGGAAAACTAGACCAGGCCCATTTATCTGGAAAGGTCATCACTGCTTCATGGATGCTAGTTGTGAAAGCCTATACCAGTATATTTGAAACCTATTTGGCATAAGCAAGAATTCATTCACACAATTATTCTACTACAGCAAATATAATTGGGCATGGAACTATTCCTCTTTCACATCTCATTTTTCATTAGACTTTCAGGAGTTTGTCTACAGAAATATCCTTTTTCCCTGGTTCAAATGACACATCATTTTTCTAGTTAACAGATGTTACCTCTTCTATCATTTTCTCTTCGGTTCATTATTTATTCTCCCTTAATTTCTACTGTTCTGCATTTACCATCTGTTACAAGCAAGGTCCTTAAGATATTTAAAGCCTCTTGAATGTTTTGTTTCCCTATAGTATGCTTTCTAGTTTAAATTAGACTATTCCAAAAGAACATTGTTCTCAACTTTTGCATAGGAATCCAGCTACTGAGGTTAGGAACCAACGTGGTGTACTTGACAGCTTGTACTTAGAAAACCCAGGGTTCAAATAATGGGAATTGTATAATAAAACTGACTTCCAGTTCCAAAAATGTACCCATGCAGAGGACCTCAGCTTACAAATAAGGCATTTGCATGCAGAAAGCTTTTATTCAATCTCTTTGAAATCCAGGTGAAGGAATCAGATGTGGGTGATAGGAAAGCTTCTGAAGAGCCAGGAGATGTCAGAGAACGTGATATTGAGCTAGGTGGATCAATAGTTTAGCTCCTTAAGGAAGCTTCATAACTCCATGCCTTGTCAAAATCAATAGGATCGTCCCGTGAATTTGATTCATTTTAGAATTTTATAGCTTGCCTTTCAATCATATTCCTAAGGGCACTATTGTTTTTATGATATTAAAGTACTTAACTTTAGAAGGATCATGCTATAGTTTTTAACCAGGAAAGTATTGCAGATAGCTAAAAGGCACAAAAGGATGTACCTTCCAGCTAAATGAGTTGAATGCAGGCATAAAAATAAATTAAAATTATACAGAACTCTCCAATTCAGCAAAAACAGTTCTATGAGGCCAAATCATACAGTTTCCTTGAAAACATCAAAATATTATTTTCCTCAAAGATCAGAAGCCAAGATTTTTTTCTCCTTATTGCTAGATGAAATTCTGCATCCTCTTGAGAAGCCGAGATTGTCATTATGCAGAATCTAAAGGCATTAAAAAAACACTTAGACAAATTAAAATTATTATTTAAATTAAGCTATAACTTCCACATACCTATTGCGTATGATAAGATATGGATTTTGTATGTTTTTGAGTGTTTTATTTTAATTATGCTTTAAACTAAAATATTCATCCATAAAAATTTTGGCTTGCTTCTTTGTGTGCTAATCTAAATAAACTGATGTATTTCAGATTCAGCACCAGTTCACCAAAGTTTGTTTAGAACTTTCAGAGCACACTTACACCTTATGAAGATGTTCAGTATCGTGTTTGGAAAGATTGTTCTACTTTAAAAGGTCTCCTTTCCACTTTCCACAGAGGGCAAAGCAAGCTAGCTAAAGGTAAGCAGAATGACACCAACAGGAAGGATCTAACATCACTCAAAAATAAAGGTAGCATCTGTACCGATGGATTGAACCTGACTTGTTTTGAGGCAGGTATGCTTCTCAAGGAAATAAAGCTTCGTAAGAAAGTACTATACAAATCCCATCTCTTAGAGTTGTTGATGAAGTTGGGAATTGGAATGCTTTTCCAGGATTATACAGTCCCTTGTATGGGAGATGGGCGGGGAATAAATTAAATAAATAAATAAAAATAAATAAATTATTTTAAGATCCTGATCCTATATCTTTGGTTTGCAGCTCTTTAAGACTGACAGCACTCCAACCACTTTGTTGATTCAACAAATCTTCTCCACCTTGGGGCTCTTCAGGTAGGTTGGACTACAATTCCCACCATTTCTGTCCAGCGTTTCTGGAAGACATCAGGTTGGTTAAACCTGGGTCATACATTCCTGTTCTTTTATCCCAAATAAAAACCAAGAGCTTCTGCCAATGGGCAGGTCTTAATCAAAAGATACAAACAGCTTAAGATGCCATGCCAGGCATATGAATGCTAATGTTCAGATCTGGTTCATTATTTTAACATACCTTCTTTGTAGTTCAGAAAATAAATTTAAACAAGAAAACAGAGAGGAACTGTTTTCTGAATTGTGGTTCTAGCTTAATCTATGGTTTTCAGACCTGTGAGCAAGGCAGGTGAAATGCCATCTTCTGTGGCCCCATCTATCATTTCACAGAAACAAAATACTGCTACCTAACTGGGTAGTCCTTGTGGGGCAACAGCCCACTGCTGAAGTGGAGTAATTCTTTATTACATGCAAGGCATGAAGCATACACTCCTTGGCATCCAGGAATCTTCCATCTTTGGTTCTGGATGGGGTTGCACTGCCCCAGACAGATCTGGCGTGGAACCTGGGGGTTCTTCTGGACTCATGGCTCCTGCTCGAAGAGCGGGTGGCAGCCGTGGCCAGGGGAGCCTTTGCCCAACTTCGTGTTGTGTGCCAGCTACGCCCCTTCCTGGATCGGGAGTCCCTCCGGTTAGTCACTCATGCCGTAGTCATCTCCCGCATAGACTATTGCAATGCGCTCTACATGGGGCTACCCTTGAAGAGTATCCGGAAGCTACAACTGGTCCAGAATGCAGCCGCGTGAGCAGTTTTAGGAGCCCCAAAGATGGCCCATATAACACCTTTGCTGCATGAACTGCATTGGATGCCAGTCTGCTTCCAGGTCCAATTCAAGGTATTGGTTATCACCTTTCAAGCCCTACATATCATTATTTATTTTTATTTATTTATTTATTTAATTTATTCCCTGCCCATCTCCCATACAAGGGACTCTGGGCGGGTTACAATAATTAACCTGAGGGACCGCCTTACCCCCATTACATCGTCCCGTCCTACCCAGTCAGGCAGAGAGGGCATGTTACGGACCCTGTCCATGAGAGATTGTCAATTGGCAGGGTCCAGGAAGGGGGCCTTCTCTGCCATAGCCCCCACCCTCTGGAATAAGCTACCCCCAGAGATAAGGCAAGCCCCCACTCTCCCGGCCTTCCGAAAGGGGCTCAAGACTTGGCTATGCCACCTCGCTTGGGGTGGGAGGGGGGATAGTCTGTCATGGGGGTGGTTGGCACCTTTTTTTTCCTTCTCCGTTAAAAAACTCACGGAATCGGCAAACTACCTTCGTTTTGTTTCAAAAGGATGACGAGCTGTTCATTTCACGTCCGCTCGCCATTTCTCTACACCGGAAGTCCCCCGGGTGGTTGGCAGCTTGATGTGGCCCTGGGGAATTTTACCACCATCTTGGATTTTATATCTCATATTTTATATTTTAGAGTTTTTATTATATTTGTACATGTATATTTTATAACGTATCTCTTTTAATCGATATTTAACTCTTTTACTGTTTTAATTCGCTTGTAAACCACCCAGAGTCGTTTGTACGAGATGGGTGGTGAAGAAATGCAATAAATAAATAAATAAATAAATAAATAAATAAATAAATAAATACATACATACATACATACATACATACATACATACATACATACGCTTCATATTATATTAACAGTAGTCCTTGTCTAGCTAGGCTAGGTCCAGATGTTAATCGGGAGGTGACCTCAAATTGACATGCTAACATTACAGTAATAGATTTGATCCAGCTGTTAGGTTTACTTGTTTATATTTTGCTCTGCACTGTATATAACACCATGGCACCCACTAACCAATTTATTGCATATCCAACCGAGTCAGATTACAGTTATTAGTCATGGCTGGGTAAAATATCATTTCAAAAGGGGGGGGGGAAACAAAAACAGTAAGAGCAATAGGCAGAAAATATCAACGTCAGGAAGTAGAATACCCAGCCAAACCTAAGTATTGGCAACGAAGAAAGGACATATGTAATGCTACTTGCAGCAAAAGAAAAAGGTATGTATTTTTGCAAAGGCTGGGAAATCCAATCTTAGGAAATGCCTGTTTTCACAGAATTTGGAATGGTCCTATGTATTATTAAAGTGCCAAATAAATAAATAAATCCAAAAGAATAAAAAAATGTTTCGACCTTTGTTCCTGAATGTCTGGGTTGTGCTTATGTCATTTAAAACAATATTAAAGTGCTGATAATGTAGCATGTCCTATAGTTGAATGACAACTGTAGAGTGAAATTCCCCTTGGACTCCCAGTTTTCCAAAGCCATAGCCAATAGGAGTAATGATCCAATCATTGTAAAGCAAAATCCAGTAGATGCCAGTTTCCCATCCAAGATGAAAAAAAGTAATTTATTTTATTTCTTATATAAACTTTCTGTCAGCACTCTGCACATGTCCACAGAAAACAAGATGTACAGTACTTGGCTGCAATGCCCAAAATTAGTAGGTTTATTGGGTTTCAGAGACATTGGAGGAGGAGTCAGAGGGGCAAATGATGAAATGAATGTTGTGATGCAAGGTCTGCCCCGCTTGTACCATACAGCATTGCAACAGCACAATGCTTGTTTCTTCATTTTGATGGAAGTATTGGATCCTGAGGATGCCTCTGTTGGGTGTATGGGAGTTGTGATATAACCCATTTGGTGAGTAACAGGTTGGGAAATGCTGGTCTACATTTGAGGTCAAAACCATACATTCAGTAGAGACTTGTCTTGAGAAACCAGCTTGCCATTAAAATTCGTAAAAGCAACAAAGAAGGCTGTAATACTGAAAAATCCACATTTGGGAGGTGGGTATCTATTTATCTCCTTACTTCTCTACTCTTTTTTATCTGAGCAATAAAACACTACATCCGGATTCCCAGTTGGAAACAGAGTGAGGAAGCTACAAGATAAAAGTAAAAATGGGGAGAAATTAATTGTTGCTCCTCTCTTCAACTCACATGCTGGAATCAAGAAACTCTTCAAATCCCTCTTTCCAGGAATGAACAGCAAAATAACCTTCGACCATGGACTCCCCCATCAGTCAACAAACAGAGCAGAGAAAGAGATGGAAAGTGATAGAAAGAATCTTGTTACAAATTTAAGTTAGTGTTCCCTAATCTGGTACGATCAAATGTGCTGGGATTACTGTAGAAGATTTTGGCCCTCCTGTCTGGGAATGTTGGGAATTTTATTTATTTATTTATTTATTATTTAAATTTATATGACCACCCAACTCCCCCAAACGGGGGACTCTGGGTGGCTTACAATAAAAATTAGGATTAAAATAACAATATAAAATTACAATTATCAATATGACAGAAATAAGTATAAAATCCAATCTGGCGAATCAATCTCAAACAATGGGGAGGGCATTATGATACTAACCACCCCCAGGAGGAGCTATTACCTTTCCCCTCCCACACTAGGTGGCAGAACCAGGTTTTCAGATTTTTCCAGAAGGCCGGGAGGGAGGAAACCCACCTCAACTCTGGGGGCAAGATATTCCAAAGGGCGGGCGCTGTTGCAGAGAAGGCCCGCCTCCTGAACCCCGTTAGATGAAGTTCTTTTATTGATGGGGTCCATAGCAAGCCCTCTCTGCATGATCGGGTGGGGCGGGTTGATGTTGTAGTCCTAACACATCTGAAGGACAACAGGCTGAAGGAGAATGCTTTCAAATGAAGGAAGGAAGGAAGGAAGGAAGGAAGGAAGGAAGGAAGGAAGGAAGGAAGGAAGGAAGGAAGGAAGGAAGGAAGGAAGGAATAGATCCCAATAGATTTATAGTCTAGTCTATATGTGACGTTTAGAAAAATAACATTGAACAGAATCTCTATATTTGTAGGCTAAACAATTGTCTGGAAAAATGTCAACCAGTATCATCTTCTCTATAATGAATTACAGTGTCCACCATCCATATGTCTGTAACTTTAATGATAAAATAATCATTACTTAAGAGACATAACAAGCATTTTTCTTATTTCAGTCCTAATCACAAAGTAAGCAATTTTGAAATGTTCCTCATAAATTTAGCTTTGGCTCTGGGACAAAAGAGTTATAATCCATTCATTTCTCTTCTGTTTTTGCTAAAGGATAGAGTGGGAACTACAACTGTCTATTTTCAGTTTTAGAAGGAAGGCAAACCCAGCTATTTCATTTACTTTTTATAGCTCATCTTAAATATATATGCATGATTCCAGCCAACTGACTATTTCTGCATTTTAAGAAATTCCTGGCCCATTCTGCTCCACCTTCTTTCCAATCAAAAATGAAATCAAATAAATACCTCTCTTTCTGTGATTATTTAACATGTTTCTTATCCAACAGAAGCTTAACGATTCAACAGTATAAAAATTACTATCATGTGGGTTCTATTTTGCTTCTATTAATGCAACTACCAATTCCCTAAAAATGTTTGGGAATAAAATAGGGAGGTATAAATTATAAAAAAATGAGCAATATAATTACAGGAACTGGAACTAATTTCAAACAGGCTAGATTATCTTTAAGGTTGAGCCTTCAAATATTTCTAAACATACTGAAGTCTCCTTCAAGTCATGCTCAAATTCTGGTGCCTTCATTGAGTTTTCTTGGCAACAATATTAAAATGATTTGCCATTGAATTTTTCTGATTATTCTTTCCTTCCCAGTTTACCCTATAGCTCTATGTTCTTTGGTGGCCTCCCATCCAAGTACTAACCTAGAATGATCCTGCTTAGCTTCTAAATATAGAAAAGGTTGTCAAGTGCCATCATACACTTAGCTGAAAAATACTCCTAGATTTCCACTAAAATTCTGCAAGTTGTTTAAAAAATATCCAAGAATTTAGGAAGTAGCCAGAAGTAAGCTCTGATTTCTCTTTATAATATTTCCAATGTTGTAATTATTCTGTTTAATATAGCTCCCCCTGCAAGATATATGTGGATATGAAGATATTCCAGAATTTGGAAAAGAAAATTTAAGATTACAATAACATATTCAGTATTTACATGGTTAAAATGCTGTCATTTGACAGCAGGATGTCAAAGCATGATGCAGCCAACTCCTTAAGAAACCCATCAGAAAATCCAAGAATGTCCATTTTACATTTTTATTAAATGTAGGAAAACATTCTGGTTTAACCACCCAATAAAATAATTAATTTTAAAAAGAGAGAGTATTAAATTTTTTTTTAAAAAGAGAGAGTAATTATTTAAATTATTTAAGGTAATCATTTAGGAATGATGATTCTTACCCCCCAAAATTAACTCAGTACATTTTACTTACATGTTTAAAATAAGTGCTCTTTAGTATATTTTAGTATTTTTATTTGGCAGTATACCTATGCACAGTACAAGTCCTATTTTCCCTTTAATATATGACTTTTAGCCACAAGGAGAAGCTTTGCAAAACTATATATCAATATGTCCCTTGAGTGTTGAAGGGGCTTAAATTTGAGATAACAGTTTGTTTGGTTTGTTTAAAATATATCCTTTAGTCCACAAAAAACCGACATCTCCTCACACTCATGACAAACACAATTTTCCCTAACAAGGATCTTGGGCCTTTATCACTTCAACTCTAATCATGGACTGAAAAGATTGCTTCATTCCTCCAGTTTTCCCACAACAAGCTAACTCCTCCACTTTGAAAAACTCAGCACTTCAGAATGCCACTCAGCAAACTTTTCATTATCTGTTACTCATACCTCAAACAATACAGCCTTTCAAAGAAAAAAAAAACACACTAAAGATTTTGAAAGTATTAGGAATGTGTGCAATTGTTTTTAAGACAGTAATAAGGAGGAGAACTTTTCTCTTAAAACAAGTGGTGTTTTAACTTCATTTTAAAACTTTATTTTAAAAAATACCTTTAAAAATAAAACTTTTTCTGAATTTATTTCTGTGATTCTGGAATACAGGTACATGTATGCATCACTTTAAACCATGACTGGTTTAATCACAGTATTGTCCAAACTATACAAATGCCATGTGGAACATAAAAAAGCACTGATTGACCTGAATGCTATCAGCCACATCCCCCAACCGTACTACCACCCTCCCAGCAGGATGGTCTTAATACTGCTATTTAAACATAAAATCTTGAAGTTGAGCTCAATTCTTGGCCTCTTTACAGATACATCAATGTCAGTTTTCTTGGTAACAATACAGAAGTGGTTTGCCACAGTGACCTTCTGAGATGCTTTCTAGACTTTGGAATCTAGCTTATGGCCTAGGTGTTCCATGGAGACATCCCATCCAAATACCAAACAGGCCCAACCCTGCTTAGCTTTTGAACCCAAATGCCAAGCAGATGTTGCTACTTGCTGAGACATGCTTGCCCTTGTCATTTTTTTCCCTAGACAGATGGGTTCACTTCCCCAAATCGCATTAGACTGCAGTTCCTCCTCGATTTTATTTTCTACAAAATGTATGGGCCCCATTTGGGAACCGGAAAGATCTCACAAAGATGATGCTGGAGCTTAGAGCTTTGCTTTGAAGCATGTCAATTTCTCATTTTTAAACAATATTTTCAAGTACAAAAGCCAAGGGAATCAGAGAGCTTGGGAAATGCTAAGGAGAATATCTGCGGGCCCTTTGGCTCACCCAGGCACAATGTTGGGGACTCCAGGATTACATTAGTACAAGGCAGAAATATTTCACTTTCACTAACACAGTCTAGAACAAAAAAAATCACACTTCAGTGCTCTTTACTCTGAGGAAGGAACAAAAATTACATTGACTGAACTTTGCCTCTTAGCTGGCACAAATCAATCCTAGGTGAAGGGAAGAAACTGGCTCTGATTGTAGAAAGTGATTTAGTGTGTGCTTTGATAAGCCCCTGAAATTAAAGCCCAAATTTATATTTATAGATCTGGCTTTAGAAAATAGACTGTTTGTTCTCTTGACCAGCTTTACGAGGGCCAGAGTCTACAGGAGTTAATGCAAAGCAGAATAATTGTCAACTTTAAGAAGGTTACCAGTGGGGTGGGGTAAATGCCGAAGAGAATTCAATTTCATTTAAATTCTGAAAGTCTGAAATGCAAACATATTTTAAAGAGCAAGCAAATAGTGAATTGCTCATGGTTATATCACCTTGTCAATAATTTATGCAATATTATTACAGATACATACAGAATTACTGCAAGTCGCAGCAACCACAGGTACACTGCAAGTAGACTGCAACCACATTTTGTAATATTTTTCCCACTAGGGTAGTTGCTCATTTATTCACAAAACCCCAAGCATTTTAAGTGCTAATCAAATAATAAAAATTCCTAAATCAGCCAAGCCCAGCTTAAGGTAATCTTTTACGATTTTCGTCAGCAATATATATAACAATTTACATTTCTAAGCTATTATCTTATTTATTTGCAATATTTATAGCCAACAGTCCTATACAATAGAGTCCAACGGGGGGGGGGGGGGGTCCACAGAATGTGGTTTAAAAAAGTCAAGATGGAAGCCACAACAGTGCAACTGATACCCATTAAAAATAGGCAGAGCTTCAATCACACTGTTGTAGTGTTGACACTTGACTTTTTGGCCACACCCTGCGAAACTCCTGGAACCTGATATTGAGATTTATCTATAAGGGTGTGAAGAGTAAGGAAGGTGGCCTGGATGGAGATATGCAAGAATAAGTTACCTATGCAAAAGGGGCAAAATGCCCTCTAGCAATGGCCTTTCCCCCTTTTTGGCTACCTCCTATTTACTTCCAGTCTGCCAATCCCAAAATGCCATAGCAATATGCCCCAGTCTTTCAAGAATATCCAACTAAACCATTCAATTCTTGGCCACTTTTATTTCCACCCTATAAAATATCTGCTTTTAAAATAATAATGTTTGGCTAACAATTATAGCTTTACCATTTTTAATTTGCTCTATCACTTAAAATATTCAGTGTGAATTTGTTTTAAAAAACCTTCATTTAGGTAGTGTGACTTTAACACATTGTACTGACCGATGATTATCTTATTCTGCTGGCTACTGAACACCAGCAAGAACAAAAGGAGTGTTTTACTCAGCTGTCCAGGAATTAATACGTCTGTTGAGTCAAAGCAAACATACTAGACATGGTTAAAGTATTGCACAAAGCAGAGAAAAACTGATTTAAACTGAAACCCACTTTGTTGTCTAAGTAACATATTAATTTACAGTTAAATTTTCATTTGGGTCTCCTCTATAACTACTGGAGAACTCTCCACCTGAGAATATTCAGGTAAATAGTCCCTTCAACTTCATTCTCAGCGTCAACCCTTCGAAGTAGTCCAGACAGGAAACCAAAACCATGAGTACTAACACTACCTTTATTGCAAGGTTACAGTAACAGAATCTTGCAAGTCTGAAAGCGCTTCCCCCCTCCCCTGCCTTTACTTTCCAGAGAACTAGGGGGGGTCCCTTCTGAGACGCTTTCTCCACCCCCATCCCTTCCTTGGGCTGAGATATCTCTTGTCAGACTGTTGCCCTGGCTGTGGCTCTTCCTCCTCCTGTCTCCCAAGGTTATTTTCACAACCCATTACAGCAAGCCAGTTGGAGAATGCTGGGTTTAGGTCCAGGTTGGACACAACTCAAAATATTAAAATATTGTTAAAGGAAGCAATCAGTCTGGTATCTTGTCCAACAGATATTTCTTTGTGGAGTCCTTGGAGATTTCTTTGTGGAGTCCAAAGATATTTCTTTGCTTAACTTACAGCTTCCTTCTTCCACCAGTGTGAAATATCCGTGCATTTATTTATTTAATTTAAAATATTTCCGATTGTCCTACACTCAAATGATTCCAGGAAAGCTTACAGAAATATGAATAAAACTATCCACACGAACATATAAACATGATACAATACAAAGAATAATAGTATCAGAATATGACAAACAATTAAAAATGGAGTAAACTAAAGCATAAAACCAGTGAAATTCCTTGGGCAAAAGAAAGATGTTACTTCTTAAGCTTGCAAGGTCATGGCCAAATATGCTTTTTCAGGGAAGCCTTCCATCCAGACTCTGGGAGCCAGAGAAGGAATAGTGTTTTCATTTGTGTATACATAACCCAGGAGATGAGAGCCAGTTTGGTCTAGTGGTTAAGGCAATGGGCTAGAAACCAGGAGACCGTGAGTTCTAGTCCCGCCTTAGGCATGAAAGCCGGCTGGGTGACTTTGGGCCAGTCCCTTTCTCTCAGCCCTAGGAAGGAGGCAATGGCAAACCACTTCCAAAAAATCAACAAGAATATTTC
The DNA here is from genome assembly GCA_023362775.1 of Charina bottae. NCBI lineage: Eukaryota > Metazoa > Chordata > Lepidosauria > Squamata > Charinaidae > Charina > Charina bottae. Next base: position 48,465,171 of record JALMGJ010000007.1, on the reverse strand, counting down.
AGGGACTTGTCTAGGCAGTCACAAGGAGTCAAGACTGATTTGAAGGCACCAAAATACATACATACATACAGAAGTCAGCAAACTATTTTGGGCCCCAGACGTCTTCCCCAAATTTCCTAGAAAAGCTGCTAAAACTCATTTCAGATGAATAAGAATAATCAATCAATCAAAGTTTATTGATTAGCCCTTAGGCCATATCAAAATACAAGATTAAACAATAAATGTTAATAAAACTATGTAAAATTAATATAAAAGACAAATTGAATAAGAAGTAAATAAAAAATACGGCAGTTAAGTATACATATAAGTGAAAATACACATCATATTTCAGATGAAGACTTATAGCAGATTTCAACATTCTGGTGGAAGGCAGCTAAAAATCCTGCAATACTTGGGAGTTTCGACTCAAGTTATTGCTATTGTTTTTAAATTTAATTTTGGTGAAACAGGTATCATTAGGAGTGTGACCGTAGCTGGCTGGGCAACCGCGGGCATTCTTTGCTGTCCCTGCCATTCCGCATGTCTCCTATGACCACACCTAGAGAAGGACCTCATCCGAAGTTCTGAAGAAATGTGCAGATTGGCATGAGAAATTATAGTCCTTCCGGTATTTGTGTCCTGAATAAAGGAGGCCTCATAAATTCCTGTCCCTTGAATTGGGATCATAATGTTTTCTTCTGTGATACTTCAGCTGAAGTATATCAGAAAACGTTTTGAAGAAGTTGTCCTTTTGGATGATTCTGAAATATAGAAAAAACCTATCCCATAATCACCAAAGGATTATTCACTTTTGCTTAGGATGGCTTACACAGAATCAACCTAGGCAAGTTTACTTGGAAATTGTCCGTTTACATTAAATAGTAGTTAGCCCCAGGTCAGCATTCATATGAATGCAGAATTACTTTGCTTCCTCCTATCTGCAGCATCTCATAATAGTTTCCATTTAAAACCATCACACAAAAACAAACATTTGCAAGGAACGGCGCAGAATAAAAGCAAATAAAATATTTATTTATTTATTTATTTATTCATTCATTCATTCATTCATTCATTCATTCATTCAACTTTTATCACCGCACCATCTCCCCCAAAGGGGACTCTGGGCAGTTTACAAACATAAAGATTAAAATTCTACTATAAAAATATAAAAATACAATATATAATTACTTATCATTATAAGTTAAATAGAAAATCCAAGAGGGCAAAACATGATCGTAAAAGGGCTCTAAGGCGCCAGCCATCCCCATGAGGAACTATTCCTATTCCCGTCCCACGCGAGGCGGCAAAACCAGGTCTTTAAATTCTTCCGGAAGGACAGGAGCGATGGGGCCTGCCTCACCTCCGGGGGCAAAATATTCTAAAGGGCAGTATATCAGCCTTTTAGTAAGGCCCAAAAGAAATCAAAACAAGAGAAACATGGACTTGTAGAAGAACATATGCAACAGGATTCCTTGCAGATCTTGAAGATGTACTGAGATTGGGGCATATACTCATCGCTACTGCCTCTGGCTTTTGCTACAAGAGATTTTTGGTGCAAGTGCACCCATCCGCCTCAAACCTTCGCCTTGAACCCCATGTTGAACTGCAAGGTCTGAAGGGAAACCAGTTCATAAACACATGGAGAAGTCTACACCCATTCAGATCAACCTACAGAGAACTTCCAGTCAGACTTCGTCATTCAGTGCAAGAATCAGGAACTAGAAGGAACAGGTTCAGCACACACAGGAACAATAAGAAGCAGGACCTACTGTACATACGTAGCTCCATTCTGCTCCTGTTTTCAAGCCTTCACACATTCAAGCAAAGGTCCTAACAGACTAGTGGCCAATGCGATATGAATTTCTGCAACGAATGGAATAAAGTTCTCAAGTGGAAGAAGGGAACTTTTGCTTAATTATTTATTGTTTAAATTTATCCCTGCCCATCTCCCCGAATAGGGGACTCTGGGCGGTTTACAGCATAACAATGGTTAAAATCTATACATATAAAATTACAATAAAACAATAAATAGATAAAAATAGGTAAACATCCAAGAGATGGTAAAATCAGCTATCAGGAGGACATTATGGGGCCAGCCACCCCCAGGAGGTACTATTACCTCCCTCGTCCTAGGCAAGGCGGCAGAGCCAGGTCTTAAGAGTCTTCCGGAAGGTCAGGAGTGAGGGCCAGCCTCACCTCCAGGGGCAAGATGTTCCACAATGTGGGTGCTATCGCAGAGAAGGCTCGCCTCCTGGACCCCGCTAGGTGAAATTCTCTTGTTGAAGGGGTCCGAAGCATGCCCTCTCTGCATGAGCGGGTGGGGCGGGCCGATCTTATCGGGATGAGACGGTCCCTCAGATTATATAACATTCATACAGGCTACCAAATACAAAATGCTTTTGCTTGCCTAAAAATGAAACAGTTTTGCCCATGGAACAAATAGTTTTCCATATGTTTCATTCCCTTGCATCTCAAATGTAGTCCCAAAAATATATGTTATTCACAGTGACATGCACTTTGAAAGAATCAGAAAACCTGTTGTTGGTCCTGCAAGCCTAATGACAAGCAAAGAGAATAAACACTGCAATAAAATAATAGATTCCTACACTTGGAATTTATGACCACGTGCAATAAAATAGACACATTTTCCCTTGAATTGCCCTGAAAAATATCCAGAAGGCTGGCATTAGGGGTAGGTGGGATACAAATTCCATTCTTCCTCCATATTCGTCAGAAATGATCTAGTTGAAACCAAGCAGTAATGGCAAAAATTATAATTATTGAAACACCTCCAATTAAACTATCAGATCAAATTCACTCCTAGCACGGAATGGTAAGTTCCAGTGAAACTTATAAATCTCTTTTTGTTAAGATCCCTTAAGAGATTGCTCAGTTGGAAAAAGAAAGTAAAATATGAAGGCAGAGGTAGACAACCTACAGCACTTCAGATTTTGCTGAACTACAACTCCGAAATTCCCCACATTATGTGAGAGATTGTGGGACAGTGGGAGATGAAGCATTTGAAAATTAACCCAGTAGAGGCAACTCAATAGAGTTGTTGGAACATAGAATTCCCAAGAGACAGACACCACCTTAATTAGCTCACTGAGCTGGGAATTTTCTCTTACAGCTTTCAAGATTCTATATCTACCCCAGACTAACATTAAATATATCTTCCTAAAATCCATGCCATTCTTGCTGCTTTGGTCTTGCCAACTGCATGGGGCCTCCATCTCTGGAAAACTATCCCTGAAGCTCTAGGTTAAATTGGATCTCTCCATCCAAGAGTGGACAGCATGCCCATCTTGGAAGAAGAGATCTGATCCTGGATACCTTCTGCCCAACCTCTGGGGAAATTCTACAGACTATATTTCTCTTGAAGGGGGAAAGATCCCTTGAATGATCCCTGAACATGCCACGAGAAACTCTGGATCCACAGGCTCTGAATCCTCTCTTTCCCTGGGCAGACCCTCCGCCCAGGGAGAATTTTATTCTAGGCATGGAATTGACATAATTTCCCATGGCTTTCTATGGGAGGAAGATGGATAAAATGCCAGCTGATGGAGAAAAGGAAGAAGTTGCTTCTGCTGGGTCATACCAGTACAGTTTTGGTATAAGCTCTCAAAGTGGAAGGCAAGATTCTTCAGTTGGTGACAGATTATGGCTGCTATTAACTTTTGCCTTTAAAAACATTACAGATCAATTACATACTATTCCCAGGCTTACAGCAAATCGGTGCCAGCACAAAGCACACATATTTGAATTCACACAGTGTCTGCCAATATTGACTGGCAACGGTTTGCAGCACAGAAGGAGTATTTTTAATTATGCAACTTACTATTTATTTCAGTTCCTAAAAAACCTGGGTTCCCATATGTTTTACCAGCACCCCAGAACTGTTGCAGGGAGGTGGCACTGAAAACATGCCAGTTTTCAAAGCAATATAACTTTGCAGAGCCCATTCTGACAGCCAGGAGTGTTTGCTGTTACAGCTAATTGTTGTATGCCTAGCAGTATGAAACTGTATACAGGTAGTCCTCACTTAACAACCATTCATTTAGTGATGGCTCGAACTTACGACAGTGCTGGAAAAAAGGACTTATGACCCGTACTCACGCTTACAACTGTCGCAGCGTCCCCGCAGTCACATGATCATGATTTGGGCACTTGGCAACTGGTTCACATTTATGACCTTCACAGCGTCCCATGGTCACATGATCGCCATTTTTTACCTTCCCAGCCAGCTTCTGGCAAGCAAAATCAATGGGGAACTGCATGATTTGCTTAACGACCACATGGTTCACTTAATGCCTGCAGTGATTTGCTTAACGACCACTGCAAAAAAGGTTGTAAAATTGGGTCAGATTTGCTTACTGACTGCTTTGCTTAAGAACCAAAATTCTGGTCCCAATTGTGGTTGTTAAGCGAGGACTACCTGTAAAGCACTGACATTTGTGCATACACACACATACTTTTAGAGAAAAAAAGAGACAGTCATATTGACACAGCTGAATGTGTTCTGTACACAGATATCCAATATTTATTATCTTGCCACTGGTGAGTCACTTCATTCCTCTGGTAAGCATAGCTTCCTATTTTAGAAGTTTTGTTCCTGTTGCAATTTGCAAAGATACATGAAAAACAGGAGCACATATCAAGCAGTGGAAGAAATTCTGCATTTCTTAGCTTCTTCATCACTAATCTAAAAGATTACACCCAGACTTTTAAATATAAAAACAATTGAGTAGACTAGAAGTACTCAGCCTACAGCCTCCAAAACCTTAGATGTTGTTGAATGCAATCCTCCAAAAGTTGCCAGTTAATTGTCACAGAAGCAGGAAAATAGTAAATATATGGGAAGTAACAACATTTGCATTTAAATCAAGTCAAACCAAATGTAGCTTTTGTCTTGGTCTCACCCAGTTTGCATAGGGCTCACCCTCAAATGTTTGAAGGCCAAGGGTCATTCTCAGACCAAAAAGGGATGAACGGCCATCTTCAAGATCAATGGGACTTAAGTTAATCTTAACTAAGACAGACAGACAGACAGACAGACAGACAGACAGAGAAAGAAAGAAAGAAAGAAAGAAAGAAAGAAAGAAAGAAAGAAAGAAAGAGAAAGAAAGAAAGAAAGAAAGAAAGAAAGAAAGAAAGAAAGAAAGAAAGAAAGAAAGAGGGAGGGAGGGAGGGAGGGAGGGAGGGAGGGCTTCCAATTTCCTTTGCAGCAAATATAAGTACAATTACAAAATTATCTCTTACTCTATGATTACAAAAAAAGCTCACTTTTTTCTAATCATCAAAACCACAAGTCATAAGTACATTTTTTCCATTTCATGTAAAAAGTCTATAAGGGGTTTCCAGTCAGCCATAAATGCAGATAATTGTTTTTTCTCTGATCAAAGAAGTTAATTTAGCCATTAATGAATTATACTTTGGATATCATAGCAGATAAATTAGAATCCGCTATTCTAATGTTGTTAGACACTGAAAATTAAATGTATGAAGTGTATCGCCAAATTCATCACAAATGGTTTTCTTTTTCAACCCATTAAGTTACATTGTGGCACCCACCAAGTATGCCTCCTATCTCTTTTCATTTCTAATCTGGTCCTTGAATCTCAAGATCATTGGCGATCACTCGTAGCCGAGTAAGATTGTCTTAATCTCAAAATATGATGGCACTTGATACTATGTATAGCAGAGCTATCCAAACTTTTCATGTTGGTGACACACTTTTTAGACATGCATCATTTCGCGACACACTCTTACAGCAGGGCACAAGGCAGGCACTAGGACCTGCGCGGAATCACAGCAGGTTTGGAGGCAGCAGGGCACAAGGCAGGCACTAGGACCTGCGTGGAATCCTGGCAGGGCTTGGAGGCAGCAGCAGCCGCGACACACCCAGACACTGCAGCCGATACACTAACGTGTCCCGACACACAGTTTGGAAAGCTCTGATGTATAGTATCCAACGACATTTCAGATCGTTATTGTTATTAGCAAATTTATTAAGGATGTACAGCAGTGTAATTTATCTACTGGTTATACTATTAATTGGAAAAAAATAATTTGCTGCCTTTGGGATCTACAATATTTACAGATTACTGAAAGAAATTGAGATAACAATTTTTACAGATGCTATAAAATACCTGGTTTTTTATTTTTCTTGAAATATATCACAATGTTGAATTACGTATAGATCTAAAGGTATATATATAATTTCTGAAGATATCGCTCAGTGCTTAAAACTTCCACTGAGTCTCTGGGTTAAGATCAATGTACAGTAATTAAAACAAATATTACTTTGAGAGTAATGTATATTTTAAGAGAGTTTTCAATGTTAATCCTTATTAGATATTTTACACAGACAAACTAATAAGAAAAATATTAAAACAGGTCCAAACCACTCAAATATCCATGGCCAAATTGAGGTTGCCTTACAGTGAAGACACGTTTAACCTTTTTAATTTTACACTTGGGCTTTTATTTTAACATTTATATTCTTTTTCAATGAACTGCCCTCTTTAGACCTATTTAAACACTAAGTATGTAATCTCTCCAAAATCTTGGCATGTTTTTGGGTCTAACTATAGCAAATAAGGATCTTCATTTCCAGCATCGACAGCTGCTAGACATATTTGGTCATTAATACGTAAATGATTAAGCTTTGATCCAGAATAAATGTGAAACTGACGCTATGAAATAATCCAAATTTGAAGACAGCAGAGAAGATGTTCTACTGGAATGCTTAGGCCAAACAATGGATAAATCAAACCAGTTGATTTATAATGGTTGTTTTAAAGACTTTGAGCATTCTGAATATATAATGTATAAAATCCACTCAGCAATATATACAACTGAAGGATGCAATGACAAAACAGATGTTTTATCCCAGATGTTTTAGCAGCCTCAGAGATAAATGGAACCTTAGGATCTTTAAGCTATGCAGCATTTGAAGTGAAGCCAACAATTCAATTTTACATGGATTTAAAAAATGAGTGAAGATTAGCATTAGTTATATACCTGAACTGTGGAACAAAGAATCGGAATACCGAATCTTGGAAAATCAATGGGTTCAGAATTTTAAAAAATCTAAAAATTATTTCTTATTATTTAAGAAATAATATATCAGAAAATGTTATTTTGTGTCCACAGTATTTGACACCTTAAAGAATGTTTGAAAAAGGTTGGACATCAGATATTTTTGGCTGGAGTTGTAAGAAATTTGAAGGCTCTTTAAAATTTGAGGGCACATGATTTGGTCTTATCCAGATACTGTAGTTCTGGTTTGATTTCAAATAACAGTATCTGATCACACAAGTTTGAAAACAAATATAATAGTAAAGACGTAAATGTGATGTTAAGTTACATTCCTAAAATATGGAATCAGTCATTTTACGAAGAGCTTTGGCGCTACTGAGCCTGGAGCTCAGCAAAGAGGATAATCTTATATAAATGCAAAGCAACTTATCTTCTTGATATTAAGGAAAAGATTTGAGATATGAATCTGTTATCTGTTTTTAAAAAATCTTTGTATTCTAAAAATTAGAAGATGAAACATGTTTCGATCTGCTCTAGATTTAAGAGCAAGCTTTGACAAGCTTCAGGACTGGATTAATTACTGCAATATATAGGGATATTATATGGATCTCTTTTTTATTAGTTCTTTTTCTTTTTCCTTCTGTTTGTTTTAACCATTATACTATACGTAGGGTTTTCTTAACTGTATGACGAATGCTGTATTTTGCTTTACAAAAAAAAATTCTAAAGAAAAAAATTGACTCAGAGTATAAGACCACCTCCATCAAACCTGCCACCAACCTGTTTCCTAACATGGCCAAACAGATCCCTCTTGATCATAATAAGCTATAACAGCAGCAACTCCCTTCCCTTCCTGTTCCCATAACAACTAGCTTTGAAAATCAAATTGTCTCCAATATTGGAGGGTACAATTTATTTAAAATATTTTATCCTGCTTTTCAAAGAAAAAAACAACACTCAACAAATGACTGAATGTGCCTATTATTTTTTTTAAAACTACCAAGTTAGAGTCCTTGGTGCTCTCTGAACTTGGTTGTATGCTTGCAGATGTTTCATCACCCGACTAGGTGTAACTGTGCACTGATGATGTTACCTAGTCGGGTAATGAAACATCTGCAAGCATACAACCAAGCTCAGAAAGCACCACGGACTACACAGTTCAACCCTGAGCTACACATATTCTCTTCCATTGGAGCTACCAAGTTAGCCATCATTACTATGGCCTGTGCCAGTGCTCAGAATATCTTCAGCTGTACTAGTTGTTCTGGGCTTCTGCTGGAGTGTCAGGGTTCAGGGTTCAGGGTTCAGATGTTGGAGTGGGACATCAGAGGCCCTGCTTCATATCCTCATACACCCACAAAGCTTACTCTGGGCCATTCACTTCTCGACCCAACCTACCTCACAGCTTTGTTCTGGGGACAAAGAGAGGAAGATGCAACATGTGTACCTCCTTCCATTCCCATAGAAAGGCAGGATATAAAGGCAGAAATTGTAGCAGTAACGATAATATTACAGCCAAGAAAGTAATACTTGGAGAGAGAACAGAGCGTTGTATTGTCTACTCGTTCTTCACAAGAACTCTTCTCTCGGTAATTATTGTGCCTCCTCTGTTGGAGGAAGAGAAGGAATTATTGGACGAATCCCAAGAAAAACTGGCAACCTTTGGAAGATGAGCCAGGCAGCGCCTCTCCCAGATCCAAGAGAGAAAAGGTCCTTGAAAGAGCAAACTGCCTTCTGCGTTGCAGAATTAGAGACTCTTCCACAGCCTTCTAAGTATTAGTAGCTGCCGTGAGGAAGATGCCACAAGACTCATTAGATCAGCATTTCACCATTAATGTATTGACAACCGAGGCCCTTTGCTCTGTTCCTGGACCTTTCTGGCTCTTGACCTTTCAGACCAAGTATCCCCTGCTGACTTCATGAATTGATCTGGATGGCTTTCTTGGTTTCAGGGACTCTGGACATCCTATGACCTTGCAATCTGGGTTACACCTGTGTTTTATTGATAGCTTCAGCCATAAATGTAGTACTAATTGATTTCACTTGTGCGTTTTAGTAAGAGTGGAAGTTTAACCATTACTATTACTATTACTATTACTATTACTATTACTATTACTATTATTAAGCAATCCATATATAAATAGCTGCTGACTCTTTTCTGATAAGAACAGCTGTATAGATCACTCAACGCTGCCCCTTAAGCACTGCAAAACACTTGACCATCTTGGTGGGTTCTTCATATCCCCAATATTGAGGCTACCATATCTAGGCTGCTGGATAGCAGCAAAATGTCTGTATGCTGCTAATTAGTGCTGCTAATGGTCTGGGATTTTGCAGCCCACGTATGATGACCCTACACTATAGATGAGCTGACAATTTAAGAAGTTTTGCAATTCAGCACAATGGAACTAAGATGCTGGCAAACTGAACGCAGCCTTACCCAAGGGCATGAGGCTCAGCACAACACATGCTACTCTGGCTTTTCACTGGATTTCTGGTTATCATGATAGCTAAAAAGAACCTACCAGGTTAATCTGGTAATTTAACTGAGTGTAGAGGAGCCTTTAAAATTGCCCTTCAAAGACCCATCTGCTACTCCTTAGGAGCCACTGGCAGAAATAGCTCCATGATGGTTGGAGATTGTTGAATTTTATACACACAGGGGGAAGAAAGTAAGAGTTGATGAATATGTCTGTAGCTTGAATCATGTCAACTGGATTTCTATTTTCTTAGTGGAAACGTTTCACTCCTTATCCAAGGAGCTTCTTCAGTCTGAGTAAAGTTAGTAAGGGAATCCTTAAATATGTTTCTAGGCTGGCTGTGTGACCTTGCACCTGGGGCTAGGTCATGGTTATTTTTGAGATGTTTGTTTCTAAGTCCCTTTATCATCTAAAGGAGGATCGTTAAGATTACCCTGCTGCTGTTGAGCTTGTGAAATGGTCTTAATCTTCCTAGGCACAGAAGACAAAGCAGGAAGGAAGATAGGGGAAAGGTTATGCCTGAGGCCCCCACCTCTATTCAAGGAAGGATTTTCCAAGTTGGCATGAATGGATTCCTTGACCCCTCTCTCAAACCACCTATCTTCTCTGTCTAAAATGTGAACATTAATGTCCTCAAATGAGTGTCCTTTTTCCTTTAGATGAAGATAAACTGCTGACTCTGGTCCTGTGGTGTTACTTCTCCTGTGTTGGGCCATCCTCCTGTACAAAGGTTGTTTGGTTTCTCCAATGTAGAGTTCAGAGCACTCCTCACTGCACTGGATTGCATACACTACATTGCTTTCCTTGTGTTTTGGAGTTTGATCTTTGGGGTGTACAAGCCTCTGTCTCAGTGTGTTGGTGGGTTTGAAATATACAGGTATGTGGTGTTTGCCAAATATCCGTTTTATCTTTTCAGACACGCCAGCCATGTAAGGAATGACCAGGTTCTTCCGTTTACTCTGAGTCTCAGCCCTATCTGTCGCTGTTTTAGGTCTGGTAGACTTAGATTTAGTGAAGGCCCAATTTGGATATCCACAGGCCTGCAGAGCTGTTCTCAGATGCTGCTTTTCATTCTTTTTGGAATCCATGGAGGTGGGGATGGTTTCTGCTCTGTGTGACAATGTCCTGATGACTCCTAGTTTGTGCTGCAGTGGATGGTGGGAGTCAAACATCAGGTATTGATCTGTGTGTGTGGGTTTCCTGTAGATCCCTATTTCTAGCTTGCCACCGGTCCCAATGAGGACTTCACAGTCTAGGAATGCCAGTCTGTTGTCCTTGGTGTCTTCTCTGGTGAAGCTAATGTTGGCATCTATAGTGTTTATATGGTCCGTGAAGGCCTGTACTTCCTGGGCCTTGATTTTGACCCAGGTGTCATCCACATACCTAAACCAGTGGGTGGGCACCGTTCCCTGGAATGTGTTGAGTGCTTTCTTCTCCACTTCTTCCATGTATAAATTGGCCACAATGGGTGACACAGGAGAACCCATGGCACAGCCGTGTTTTTGTCTGTAAAAGTCACCTCTGTATGTGAAATAAGTGGTGTTAAGACACAGGTCCAGAAGATGGCAGATCTGGTTTGGGTTGAGATGGCTTCTCCTTTCCAGGGTGCTGTCCTCTTCTAGTCTCTTCCTGACAGCGGATAGAGCATGAGTGGTGGGGATGCTGGTGAAAAGGGAGGACACATCAAAGGAGACCATAGTTTCATCTGTATCCAGTTTCAGGATCTTTGCTTTGGAAACAAATTCTTCCGAATTATGGATGTGGTGTTCAGAGTGTCCAACTAGAGGTGCTAGTATGGTAGAGAGGTGTTTGGCAATGTTGTATGTTACCGAATTGATGCTGCTGACTATGGGTCGGAGGGGTGTTCCTTCCTTGTGGATCTTAGGAAGTCCGTAGATGCAGGGGATGGCTTTTCCAGGATACAGACGGTGGTAGGTAATCCTATCGATGGAGCCATCATGTTCCAATTGTTTCAAACTGTCTATTGCCTTTTTCTTGTAATTGTTGGTGGGGTCTCTTTTCAGTTTTTCATATGTATGGTGATCCTCCAAAAGTGAGGTAATTTTATTGTGGTAGTCTGCAGTGTTTAGAACCACTGTACATCTTCCTTTGTCAGCAGGTAAAATGGTGATGGTTTCATCTTTGCTGAGGGCTGTCAGGGCTCTCCTCTCTTGGACGGTAAGGTTGGGGGGAGGAGGTTGAGCACTGGACAGAGCTGCAGATATTTTAAGCCGGAGTTGTTCTGCTTCTTCAAAAGGTAGGTGGTTGTTGTGGATGGCAGATTCTGTGGCTGTAATGAGCTCCACAACCGGAACTTGCTTGGGAGTGATGGCAAAATTAAGACCTTTGGCTAGGACATCTCTCTCTGGTTGGGTAAGTTCTCTGTCTGAGAGATTTTTCACCCACATGTTCTTTTTGTCCTCTGTGGTCCTGTTGTTGTTGTTCCTCCCAGCGGTTTCTCCAGTTCCTTGTTTCTGCTTGCTGCGAGAAAGAAGAATGTCAAATTTCTTAGTTTGCCTCTCCTTTGTCTTGTGATGCTGGGCCAGCTGTACTTTATTGCCAAGCTGAATAACTCTATCCAGGATTGGGTCAGGAAGGGTGGCTGTGAGTTCCTGGTGAAGGTTTTCAAAATTGTATTGCAGGGCATCAATGGTGAAGTGGACTTGCCTTATTCTTTCATTTAGAAGATGTCTTTGTGCCTGCTGCAGGATCTGATCTGCTCTGTGACCCTTAACTGTAGATTGCAGGCGTAGGCTTGTCGGGATGAGTCTCTGTTGTCTGCATCTGAGGTTAAAACGTAGGTGGTTTCTATAGTCTGCCACCTTTCTTGCTGTCTTCTCGAATTTCCTTACCAACTTCAGGGTTTCATCCCCAAAATGTATGGCAATATGTCTATGAAGGTTCTCAGTCATCCAGGTGGAATTGTCTGTAGCTTGAATCATGTCAACTGGATTTCTATTTTCTTAGTGGAAACGTTTCACTCCTTATCCAAGGAGCTTCTTCAGTCTGAGTAAAGTTAGTAAGGGAATCCTTAAATATGTTTCTAGGCTGGCTGTGTGACCTTGCACCTGGGGCTAGGTCATGGTTATTTTTGAGATGTTTGTTTCTAAGTCCCTTTATCATCTAAAGGAGGATCGTTAAGATTACCCTGCTGCTGTTGAGCTTGTGAAATGGTCTTAATCTTCCTAGGCACAAAAGACAAAGCAGGAAGGAAGATAGGGGAAAGGTTATGCCTGAGGCCCCCACCTCTATTCAAGGAAGGATTTTCCAAGTTGGCATGAATGGATTCCTTGACCCCTCTCTCAAACCACCTATCTTCTCTGTCTAAAATGTGAACATTAATGTCCTCAAATGAGTGTCCTTTTTCCTTTAGATGAAGATAAACTGCTGATTCTGGTCCTGTGGTGTTACTTCTCCTGTGTTGGGCCATCCTCCTGTACAAAGGTTGTTTGGTTTCTCCAATGTAGAGTTCAGAGCACTCCTCACTGCACTGGATTGCATACACTACATTGCTTTCCTTGTGTTTTGGAGTTTGATCTTTGGGGTGTACAAGCCTCTGTCTCAGTGTGTTGGTGGGTTTGAAATATACAGGTATGTGGTGTTTGCCAAATATCCGTTTTATCTTTTCAGACACGCCAGCCATGTAAGGAATGACCAGGTTCTTCCGTTTACTCTGAGTCTCAGCCCTATCTGTCGCTGTTTTAGGTCTGGTAGACTTAGATTTAGTGAAGGCCCAATTTGGATATCCACAGGCCTGCAGAGCTGTTCTCAGATGCTGCTTTTCATTCTTTTTGGAATCCATGGAGGTGGGGATGGTTTCTGCTCTGTGTGACAATGTCCTGATGACTCCTAGTTTGTGCTGCAGTGGATGGTGGGAGTCAAACATCAGGTATTGATCTGTGTGTGTGGGTTTCCTGTAGATCCCTATTTCTAGCTTGCCACCGGTCCCAATGAGGACTTCACAGTCTAGGAATGCCAGTCTGTTGTCCTTGGTGTCTTCTCTGGTGAAGCTAATGTTGGCATCTATAGTGTTTATATGGTCCGTGAAGGCCTGTACTTCCTGGGCCTTGATTTTGACCCAGGTGTCATCCACATACCTAAACCAGTGGGTGGGCACCGTTCCCTGGAATGTGTTGAGTGCTTTCTTCTCCACTTCTTCCATGTATAAATTGGCCACAATGGGTGACACAGGAGAACCCATGGCACAGCCGTGTTTTTGTCTGTAAAAGTCACCTCTGTATGTGAAATAAGTGGTGTTAAGACACAGGTCCAGAAGATGGCAGATCTGGTTTGGGTTGAGATGGCTTCTCCTTTCCAGGGTGCTGTCCTCTTCTAGTCTCTTCCTGACAGCGGATAGAGCATGAGTGGTGGGGATGCTGGTGAAAAGGGAGGACACATCAAAGGAGACCATAGTTTCATCTGTATCCAGTTTCAGGATCTTTGCTTTGGAAACAAATTCTTCCGAATTATGGATGTGGTGTTCAGAGTGTCCAACTAGAGGTGCTAGTATGGTAGAGAGGTGTTTGGCAATGTTGTATGTTACCGAATTGATGCTGCTGACTATGGGTCGGAGGGGTGTTCCTTCCTTGTGGATCTTAGGAAGTCCGTAGATGCAGGGGATGGCTTCTCCAGGATACAGACGGTGGTAGGTAATCCTATCGATGGAGCCATCATGTTCCAATTGTTTCAAACTGTCTATTGCCTTTTTCTTGTAATTGTTGGTGGGGTCTCTTTTCAGTTTTTCATATGTATGGTGATCCTCCAAAAGTGAGGTAATTTTATTGTGGTAGTCTGCAGTGTTTAGAACCACTGTACATCTTCCTTTGTCAGCAGGTAAAATGGTGATGGTTTCATCTTTGCTGAGGGCTGTCAGGGCTCTCCTCTCTTGGACGGTAAGGTTGGGGGGAGGAGGTTGAGCACTGGACAGAGCTGCAGATATTTTAAGCCGGAGTTGTTCTGCTTCTTCAAAAGGTAGGTGGTTGTTGTGGATGGCAGATTCTGTGGCTGTAATGAGCTCCACAACCGGAACTTGCTTGGGAGTGATGGCAAAATTAAGACCTTTGGCTAGGACATCTCTCTCTGGTTGGGTAAGTTCTCTGTCTGAGAGATTTTTCACCCACATGTTCTTTTTGTCCTCTGTGGTCCTGTTGTTGTTGTTCCTCCCAGCGGTTTCTCCAGTTCCTTGTTTCTGCTTGCTGCGAGAAAGAAGAATGTCAAATTTCTTAGTTTGCCTCTCCTTTGTCTTGTGATGCTGGGCCAGCTGTACTTTATTGCCAAGCTGAATAACTCTATCCAGGATTGGGTCAGGAAGGGTGGCTGTGAGTTCCTGGTGAAGGTTTTCAAAATTGTATTGCAGGGCATCAATGGTGAAGTGGACTTGCCTTATTCTTTCATTTAGAAGATGTCTTTGTGCCTGCTGCAGGATCTGATCTGCTCTGTGACCCTTAACTGTAGATTGCAGGCGTAGGCTTGTCGGGATGAGTCTCTGTTGTCTGCATCTGAGGTTAAAACGTAGGTGGTTTCTATAGTCTGCCACCTTTCTTGCTGTCTTCTCGAATTTCCTTACCAACTTCAGGGTTTCATCCCCAAAATGTATGGCAATATGTCTATGAAGGTTCTCAGTCATCCAGGTGGAATTGTCTGTAGCTTGAATCATGTCAACTGGATTTCTATTTTCTTAGTGGAAACGTTTCACTCCTTATCCAAGGAGCTTCTTCAGTCTGAGTAAAGTTAGTAAGGGAATCCTTAAATATGTTTCTAGGCTGGCTGTGTGACCTTGCACCTGGGGCTAGGTCATGGTTATTTTTGAGATGTTTGTTTCTAAGTCCCTTTATCATCTAAAGGAGGATCGTTAAGATTACCCTGCTGCTGTTGAGCTTGTGAAATGGTCTTAATCTTCCTAGGCACAAAAGACAAAGCAGGAAGGAAGATAGGGGAAAGGTTATGCCTGAGGCCCCCACCTCTATTCAAGGAAGGATTTTCCAAGTTGGCATGAATGGATTCCTTGACCCCTCTCTCAAACCACCTATCTTCTCTGTCTAAAATGTGAACATTAATGTCCTCAAATGAGTGTCCTTTTTCCTTTAGATGAAGATAAACTGCTGATTCTGGTCCTGTGGTGTTACTTCTCCTGTGTTGGGCCATCCTCCTGTACAAAGGTTGTTTGGTTTCTCCAATGTAGAGTTCAGAGCACTCCTCACTGCACTGGATTGCATACACTACATTGCTTTCCTTGTGTTTTGGAGTTTGATCTTTGGGGTGTACAAGCCTCTGTCTCAGTGTGTTGGTGGGTTTGAAATATACAGGTATGTGGTGTTTGCCAAATATCCGTTTTATCTTTTCAGACACGCCAGCCATGTAAGGAATGACCAGGTTCTTCCGTTTACTCTGAGTCTCAGCCCTATCTGTCGCTGTTTTAGGTCTGGTAGACTTAGATTTAGTGAAGGCCCAATTTGGATATCCACAGGCCTGCAGAGCTGTTCTCAGATGCTGCTTTTCATTCTTTTTGGAATCCATGGAGGTGGGGATGGTTTCTGCTCTGTGTGACAATGTCCTGATGACTCCTAGTTTGTGCTGCAGTGGATGGTGGGAGTCAAACATCAGGTATTGATCTGTGTGTGTGGGTTTCCTGTAGATCCCTATTTCTAGCTTGCCACCGGTCCCAATGAGGACTTCACAGTCTAGGAATGCCAGTCTGTTGTCCTTGGTGTCTTCTCTGGTGAAGCTAATGTTGGCATCTATAGTGTTTATATGGTCCGTGAAGGCCTGTACTTCCTGGGCCTTGATTTTGACCCAGGTGTCATCCACATACCTAAACCAGTGGGTGGGCACCGTTCCCTGGAATGTGTTGAGTGCTTTCTTCTCCACTTCTTCCATGTATAAATTGGCCACAATGGGTGACACAGGAGAACCCATGGCACAGCCGTGTTTTTGTCTGTAAAAGTCACCTCTGTATGTGAAATAAGTGGTGTTAAGACACAGGTCCAGAAGATGGCAGATCTGGTTTGGGTTGAGATGGCTTCTCCTTTCCAGGGTGCTGTCCTCTTCTAGTCTCTTCCTGACAGCGGATAGAGCATGAGTGGTGGGGATGCTGGTGAAAAGGGAGGACACATCAAAGGAGACCATAGTTTCATCTGTATCCAGTTTCAGGATCTTTGCTTTGGAAACAAATTCTTCCGAATTATGGATGTGGTGTTCAGAGTGTCCAACTAGAGGTGCTAGTATGGTAGAGAGGTGTTTGGCAATGTTGTATGTTACCGAATTGATGCTGCTGACTATGGGTCGGAGGGGTGTTCCTTCCTTGTGGATCTTAGGAAGTCCGTAGATGCAGGGGATGGCTTCTCCAGGATACAGACGGTGGTAGGTAATCCTATCGATGGAGCCATCATGTTCCAATTGTTTCAAACTGTCTATTGCCTTTTTCTTGTAATTGTTGGTGGGGTCTCTTTTCAGTTTTTCATATGTATGGTGATCCTCCAAAAGTGAGGTAATTTTATTGTGGTAGTCTGCAGTGTTTAGAACCACTGTACATCTTCCTTTGTCAGCAGGTAAAATGGTGATGGTTTCATCTTTGCTGAGGGCTGTCAGGGCTCTCCTCTCTTGGACGGTAAGGTTGGGGGGAGGAGGTTGAGCACTGGACAGAGCTGCAGATATTTTAAGCCGGAGTTGTTCTGCTTCTTCAAAAGGTAGGTGGTTGTTGTGGATGGCAGATTCTGTGGCTGTAATGAGCTCCACAACCGGAACTTGCTTGGGAGTGATGGCAAAATTAAGACCTTTGGCTAGGACATCTCTCTCTGGTTGGGTAAGTTCTCTGTCTGAGAGATTTTTCACCCACATGTTCTTTTTGTCCTCTGTGGTCCTGTTGTTGTTGTTCCTCCCAGCGGTTTCTCCAGTTCCTTGTTTCTGCTTGCTGCGAGAAAGAAGAATGTCAAATTTCTTAGTTTGCCTCTCCTTTGTCTTGTGATGCTGGGCCAGCTGTACTTTATTGCCAAGCTGAATAACTCTATCCAGGATTGGGTCAGGAAGGGTGGCTGTGAGTTCCTGGTGAAGGTTTTCAAAATTGTATTGCAGGGCATCAATGGTGAAGTGGACTTGCCTTATTCTTTCATTTAGAAGATGTCTTTGTGCCTGCTGCAGGATCTGATCTGCTCTGTGACCCTTAACTGTAGATTGCAGGCGTAGGCTTGTCGGGATGAGTCTCTGTTGTCTGCATCTGAGGTTAAAACGTAGGTGGTTTCTATAGTCTGCCACCTTTCTTGCTGTCTTCTCGAATTTCCTTACCAACTTCAGGGTTTCATCCCCAAAATGTATGGCAATATGTCTATGAAGGTTCTCAGTCATCCAGGTGGAATTGTCTGTAGCTTGAATCATGTCAACTGGATTTCTATTTTCTTAGTGGAAACGTTTCACTCCTTATCCAAGGAGCTTCTTCAGTCTGAGTAAAGTTAGTAAGGGAATCCTTAAATATGTTTCTAGGCTGGCTGTGTGACCTTGCACCTGGGGCTAGGTCATGGTTATTTTTGAGATGTTTGTTTCTAAGTCCCTTTATCATCTAAAGGAGGATCGTTAAGATTACCCTGCTGCTGTTGAGCTTGTGAAATGGTCTTAATCTTCCTAGGCACAGAAGACAAAGCAGGAAGGAAGATAGGGGAAAGGTTATGCCTGAGGCCCCCACCTCTATTCAAGGAAGGATTTTCCAAGTTGGCATGAATGGATTCCTTGACCCCTCTCTCAAACCACCTATCTTCTCTGTCTAAAATGTGAACATTAATGTCCTCAAATGAGTGTCCTTTTTCCTTTAGATGAAGATAAACTGCTGACTCTGGTCCTGTGGTGTTACTTCTCCTGTGTTGGGCCATCCTCCTGTACAAAGGTTGTTTGGTTTCTCCAATGTAGAGTTCAGAGCACTCCTCACTGCACTGGATTGCATACACTACATTGCTTTCCTTGTGTTTTGGAGTTTGATCTTTGGGGTGTACAAGCCTCTGTCTCAGTGTGTTGGTGGGTTTGAAATATACAGGTATGTGGTGTTTGCCAAATATCCGTTTTATCTTTTCAGACACGCCAGCCATGTAAGGAATGACCAGGTTCTTCCGTTTACTCTGAGTCTCAGCCCTATCTGTCGCTGTTTTAGGTCTGGTAGACTTAGATTTAGTGAAGGCCCAATTTGGATATCCACAGGCCTGCAGAGCTGTTCTCAGATGCTGCTTTTCATTCTTTTTGGAATCCATGGAGGTGGGGATGGTTTCTGCTCTGTGTGACAATGTCCTGATGACTCCTAGTTTGTGCTGCAGTGGATGGTGGGAGTCAAACATCAGGTATTGATCTGTGTGTGTGGGTTTCCTGTAGATCCCTATTTCTAGCTTGCCACCGGTCCCAATGAGGACTTCACAGTCTAGGAATGCCAGTCTGTTGTCCTTGGTGTCTTCTCTGGTGAAGCTAATGTTGGCATCTATAGTGTTTATATGGTCCGTGAAGGCCTGTACTTCCTGGGCCTTGATTTTGACCCAGGTGTCATCCACATACCTAAACCAGTGGGTGGGCACCGTTCCCTGGAATGTGTTGAGTGCTTTCTTCTCCACTTCTTCCATGTATAAATTGGCCACAATGGGTGACACAGGAGAACCCATGGCACAGCCGTGTTTTTGTCTGTAAAAGTCACCTCTGTATGTGAAATAAGTGGTGTTAAGACACAGGTCCAGAAGATGGCAGATCTGGTTTGGGTTGAGATGGCTTCTCCTTTCCAGGGTGCTGTCCTCTTCTAGTCTCTTCCTGACAGCGGATAGAGCATGAGTGGTGGGGATGCTGGTGAAAAGGGAGGACACATCAAAGGAGACCATAGTTTCATCTGTATCCAGTTTCAGGATCTTTGCTTTGGAAACAAATTCTTCCGAATTATGGATGTGGTGTTCAGAGTGTCCAACTAGAGGTGCTAGTATGGTAGAGAGGTGTTTGGCAATGTTGTATGTTACCGAATTGATGCTGCTGACTATGGGTCGGAGGGGTGTTCCTTCCTTGTGGATCTTAGGAAGTCCGTAGATGCAGGGGATGGCTTCTCCAGGATACAGACGGTGGTAGGTAATCCTATCGATGGAGCCATCATGTTCCAATTGTTTCAAACTGTCTATTGCCTTTTTCTTGTAATTGTTGGTGGGGTCTCTTTTCAGTTTTTCATATGTATGGTGATCCTCCAAAAGTGAGGTAATTTTATTGTGGTAGTCTGCAGTGTTTAGAACCACTGTACATCTTCCTTTGTCAGCAGGTAAAATGGTGATGGTTTCATCTTTGCTGAGGGCTGTCAGGGCTCTCCTCTCTTGGACGGTAAGGTTGGGGGGAGGAGGTTGAGCACTGGACAGAGCTGCAGATATTTTAAGCCGGAGTTGTTCTGCTTCTTCAAAAGGTAGGTGGTTGTTGTGGATGGCAGATTCTGTGGCTGTAATGAGCTCCACAACCGGAACTTGCTTGGGAGTGATGGCAAAATTAAGACCTTTGGCTAGGACATCTCTCTCTGGTTGGGTAAGTTCTCTGTCTGAGAGATTTTTCACCCACATGTTCTTTTTGTCCTCTGTGGTCCTGTTGTTGTTGTTCCTCCCAGCGGTTTCTCCAGTTCCTTGTTTCTGCTTGCTGCGAGAAAGAAGAATGTCAAATTTCTTAGTTTGCCTCTCCTTTGTCTTGTGATGCTGGGCCAGCTGTACTTTATTGCCAAGCTGAATAACTCTATCCAGGATTGGGTCAGGAAGGGTGGCTGTGAGTTCCTGGTGAAGGTTTTCAAAATTGTATTGCAGGGCATCAATGGTGAAGTGGACTTGCCTTATTCTTTCATTTAGAAGATGTCTTTGTGCCTGCTGCAGGATCTGATCTGCTCTGTGACCCTTAACTGTAGATTGCAGGCGTAGGCTTGTCGGGATGAGTCTCTGTTGTCTGCATCTGAGGTTAAAACGTAGGTGGTTTCTATAGTCTGCCACCTTTCTTGCTGTCTTCTCGAATTTCCTTACCAACTTCAGGGTTTCATCCCCAAAATGTATGGCAATATGTCTATGAAGGTTCTCAGTCATCCAGGTGGAATTGTCTGTAGCTTGAATCATGTCAACTGGATTTCTATTTTCTTAGTGGAAACGTTTCACTCCTTATCCAAGGAGCTTCTTCAGTCTGAGTAAAGTTAGTAAGGGAATCCTTAAATATGTTTCTAGGCTGGCTGTGTGACCTTGCACCTGGGGCTAGGTCATGGTTATTTTTGAGATGTTTGTTTCTAAGTCCCTTTATCATCTAAAGGAGGATCGTTAAGATTACCCTGCTGCTGTTGAGCTTGTGAAATGGTCTTAATCTTCCTAGGCACAGAAGACAAAGCAGGAAGGAAGATAGGGGAAAGGTTATGCCTGAGGCCCCCACCTCTATTCAAGGAAGGATTTTCCAAGTTGGCATGAATGGATTCCTTGACCCCTCTCTCAAACCACCTATCTTCTCTGTCTAAAATGTGAACATTAATGTCCTCAAATGAGTGTCCTTTTTCCTTTAGATGAAGATAAACTGCTGACTCTGGTCCTGTGGTGTTACTTCTCCTGTGTTGGGCCATCCTCCTGTACAAAGGTTGTTTGGTTTCTCCAATGTAGAGTTCAGAGCACTCCTCACTGCACTGGATTGCATACACTACATTGCTTTCCTTGTGTTTTGGAGTTTGATCTTTGGGGTGTACAAGCCTCTGTCTCAGTGTGTTGGTGGGTTTGAAATATACAGGTATGTGGTGTTTGCCAAATATCCGTTTTATCTTTTCAGACACGCCAGCCATGTAAGGAATGACCAGGTTCTTCCGTTTACTCTGAGTCTCAGCCCTATCTGTCGCTGTTTTAGGTCTGGTAGACTTAGATTTAGTGAAGGCCCAATTTGGATATCCACAGGCCTGCAGAGCTGTTCTCAGATGCTGCTTTTCATTCTTTTTGGAATCCATGGAGGTGGGGATGGTTTCTGCTCTGTGTGACAATGTCCTGATGACTCCTAGTTTGTGCTGCAGTGGATGGTGGGAGTCAAACATCAGGTATTGATCTGTGTGTGTGGGTTTCCTGTAGATCCCTATTTCTAGCTTGCCACCGGTCCCAATGAGGACTTCACAGTCTAGGAATGCCAGTCTGTTGTCCTTGGTGTCTTCTCTGGTGAAGCTAATGTTGGCATCTATAGTGTTTATATGGTCCGTGAAGGCCTGTACTTCCTGGGCCTTGATTTTGACCCAGGTGTCATCCACATACCTAAACCAGTGGGTGGGCACCGTTCCCTGGAATGTGTTGAGTGCTTTCTTCTCCACTTCTTCCATGTATAAATTGGCCACAATGGGTGACACAGGAGAACCCATGGCACAGCCGTGTTTTTGTCTGTAAAAGTCACCTCTGTATGTGAAATAAGTGGTGTTAAGACACAGGTCCAGAAGATGGCAGATCTGGTTTGGGTTGAGATGGCTTCTCCTTTCCAGGGTGCTGTCCTCTTCTAGTCTCTTCCTGACAGCGGATAGAGCATGAGTGGTGGGGATGCTGGTGAAAAGGGAGGACACATCAAAGGAGACCATAGTTTCATCTGTATCCAGTTTCAGGATCTTTGCTTTGGAAACAAATTCTTCCGAATTATGGATGTGGTGTTCAGAGTGTCCAACTAGAGGTGCTAGTATGGTAGAGAGGTGTTTGGCAATGTTGTATGTTACCGAATTGATGCTGCTGACTATGGGTCGGAGGGGTGTTCCTTCCTTGTGGATCTTAGGAAGTCCGTAGATGCAGGGGATTGCTTCTCCAGGATACAGACGGTGGTAGGTAATCCTATCGATGGAGCCATCATGTTCCAATTGTTTCAAACTGTCTATTGCCTTTTTCTTGTAATTGTTGGTGGGGTCTCTTTTCAGTTTTTCATATGTATGTTGATCCTCCAAAAGCAGTTTATCTTCATCTAAAGGAAAAAGGACACTCATTTGAGGACATTAATGTTCACATTTTAGACAGAGAAGATAGGTGGTTTGAGAGAGGGGTCAAGGAATCCATTCATGCCAACTTGGAAAATCCTTCCTTGAATAGAGGTGGGGGCCTCAGGCATAACCTTTCCCCTATCTTCCTTCCTGCTTTGTCTTCTGTGCCTAGGAAGATTAAGACCATTTCACAAGCTCAACAGCAGCAGGGTAATCTTAACGATCCTCCTTTAGATGATAAAGGGACTTAGAAACAAACATCTCAAAAATAACCATGACCTAGCCCCAGGTGCAAGGTCACACAGCCAGCCTAGAAACATATTTAAGGATTCCCTTACTAACTTTACTCAGACTGAAGAAGCTCCTTGGATAAGGAGTGAAACGTTTCCACTAAGAAAATAGAAATCCAGTTGACATGATTCAAGCTACAGACAATTCCACCTGGATGACTGAGAACCTTCATAGACAAGTTGATGAATATGTCTTTGAAATTAAGCACTAGCTATGGTTACTGCTGAAACCTATTTATCTGGAATAAATGCAGGCATCATTTACACTTAATGGTAAAGTACAAGTTAAACAGAGCTTGTGGGCTCTTCCATTTAAGAATACCGCGGCACCGCAAGACTGCTGAATTTTCCATCCCATGGATAAAGATAAATGAATAGTCACAATTTGTGAATACATTTTACCTGGATGTGTAGTACCATCTATTTTATTTTGCCACTGAAGCCTTGAGGAATGCCTGCTATGTATTTAATTTTCATATTTTAAAATCATTTGCTAGGTTGGGTATCTATTTTGAGAGAATAGCTCTAAACTATCTTTCGCATGTTATGCTCCGTCAGTCTGAATAATGTCTTTCCTGCAGAACACAAGGCAGAAGCTAATAACTCCTATTTTGGAAATCTAAATGCAGAAACTGATCTGCTATTTTTATGCCTGCTACGTGAAATGCCGGCCTGCATCTGAAGGGTGTTCTAGTGTTCCAGAATCAGAGGAAACAGTCACAGCTCAGGAGTATAAAATCTGCTTGGTGCACATAAGGTCTCCGATCCAATCCCTAGCACGCCTCCTATTAAACACTTCAAGTAGCAGTTATAAGAAAAAGCTCAGATTGAGACCCTGGAGAGTTGTAGGAAGTCAGAAGAGACAACACTGGGCAGCGTGGGTGTTGCTGGACAGTTTGCTAGGGGGAAAAAACTTAAGCAGAGTTGCTGCAATTAAATGTCTTCATTATATTGACTGCAGATAGAAGAAGCACTAAGGATAACTGTATGTCTGCTCTGAGTAAGTAACATGATGGCCACCATGCTAGTATTAACAACATGAGCTGTGAGCATGAAGATATGGATGTCTTCCTATTTCTTATTGATATTTGTAGAATATCATTTCTTTAATAATCCAAATAAATATTTATTTCCTTCAATTACAGAAATTTGAGGTTTGTAGAATTATAGATTTGTTAGAGCTTTTAGAGAAAAAAACCCTCCTTCCATTCAACAATAGAATGAATAGATGGAGACAAACAAATAGTTTCAAAGAAAACAGCTGTTTTAGCTCAAAATAGCAATCAAGATATACCTTTACATTTCTAAAACTTGACAAATTTTTTTTCTTGGAGAAAAGCCAAAGGGAAGATATCTACAAACTCAGAACAGGATGCTATCTTTCATAAAGTCAGCACATGAAATATATTTGGGTGTAGAGATTTCAAATTCAACCTGGAAGAACTACTGACCTCATCTCCCCTATAAATTAAAACCTGCAAATATGAAAGCACACGCAATCAAAGTACTTTGTAAATCATGTAACACTCTAGTGAAACTTCAGTATATAAATTCTGAAATCTTTCCCCTGTGTAGGAGGAACTGTGGCACTGCCAAAAATGCAGCAATTTTGGGAGAGATAGTAAATATACAATATTTGGTTGGGTAGTTCAAGGAACTGTAACTTTATTATCAATCATTTGATGGACTAAATGACTTGATTATATGCAAGGACTTTGTGCATTTCATTTTAGCAGTAGTGCGTGCAAAAACTGCAATCTATGGCCTAGTTTATCATTAGGGAAACATTGAGTTAGTATGGCATATAGATTAAAGGAAAATTTGATGTTTCAAATACATGAACGGATAAATAAAACTTCTGCAATACATGGTATTTATTATACATAGAACTAAAGCTTAATCATTACACAATCCACCAAGTTCCCAAGCAAAATTTGGAGAAACAGCTTCTGAAATCTTCCTGGGCTTGCTTTAGCCCGAACTATTGATCAGTTCCCATAATAAGTGTAAAATTGCCTGTGGAGAACTCTGGTACGGTTGCTGCTACTGTTAACACTACATTTTGTGTTTTTATGAGAATGTAAGCAAACAAATCTAAATTAAACAAAATTAAGGAACAACTATGCAGAATGCAATTATGCAGAAATTAGTTCTCAGTAACCATTTTGTGGATAAGTATGGGAGTGTTAATTTTTCTCTGTTTCTGTTCATTTTGCCCTCTGTTAGTTTCTATCAACTCATTACCACATTGGTTCATGAATACCTCCATTTATGACAGCCAAATATAATAGTTTTACTCCACGTTCCTACTGTTGTTAGGCATGCTAAAGCATCATCAACAGGACCATTATGACTCACGTTGGTCCCATTTATTTGAGATTTCAAAATTACATTGATGTGGACCATTTCATTGTCTAGGTTCATGCAACATTCTAAGCCATGATTAGCTTTGAACAATCCATTGTGGTCTTGTCCATGCAGAGCCTATCTCATGAACAATGGTTTACAAGCCACAATAGTTGGTTTCATACTTCATGCAAATGAAAACCAAACCATTGCATTATGGGTTAGCACTGTGTGTGAACTAGCACAGTGGCATGTATAGTCAAGGCAGAGGTGTTGGCTAGTTTGAAGCCTCCAGGTTCAGGAGATTTGGCCAGCCCTACAATAGTATAAAAAGGGGTGTGGTTTTACGATATTATAAAAGCAAACTGGTTGTGGCCTGTGAGGGGGTTCTTTTGGGAAATGGTACAGACCACCAACAAAGAGACTGTTCTCTGTGCTGCCAGGGAGGTTTTTATTATACAAAAAGCTTAACAAACTTATCTAATGTAATACGGTAAAGGTAAAGGTTCCCCCCGCACAGTTGTGCAGTCGTGTCCGACTCCAGGGGCCGGTGCTCATCTCCGTTTGTTAGCCGAAGAGCCAGCGTTGTCCGAAGATGCTTCCACAGTCATGTGGCCGCATGACACGCGCGGAACGCTGTTACCTTCCCACCGAAGTGGTACCTATTCATCTACTTGCATTTGCATGCTTTCGAATTGCTAGGTTGGCAAGAGCTGAGGCTAGTGCGGGAGCTCACTCCGCCATGCGTGGCTAGGGATTCGAACCTCCCAACTTGCGATCTTCCGATCGACAAGCCTGGCGTCTTACCCGCTGAGCCACCACGCACCATCTAATGTAATGTAATCATCTAATGCAGAGCTTTCCAAACTGTGTGTCATGACACAAAAGTGTGTCACCACACACAGTCTGGTGTGTCACCACACAACCTGGAAGTGCTGATCATCATCAGCGCTTCCGGGTTTTCCCGCGGCGACACACCAACCGCAGCGCGCAAAACCCGAAAGCAGCAGCAGCGCTTCCGGGTTTTTGCGCGCTGCCGCACTTCCGGGTTTTCCCGCAGCGACACACCAACGCCGGTTGGTGTGTCGCCATGGGAAAAACTTTGGAAAGCCCTGATCTAATGTAATACTTATCACTAAACCTATGCTAGACACTATACTGTATGTATGTTAATGCCTTTGTCTACGCCTACATATGTATTTAAGTTCTTAAAATTGTATGAACGGTTCTATTCTGTGTTGCCTAAGCTTTTAACAAAGTCTTTAGCCACCATTTAGCCACATTCAAATCAGTTGGCTTCTATTGCTGTCAGCTGCTGTTCTGAACTGCTACTGAAGTCTTCCAGTCTGTGCTGTGCTGGGGGAGGGGGGGAGGGAAGGTGCTTTACCAGCTGTTGGCTGGCTGTAGGCTCTCAGTGTCTCTGCTGGAGTGGTGAGGCTATTTGGCTGTTTCCCCTTTCAGCTTGTCTGCTGTTGATTACTGAGGTCCATGCCTGCTAAACTGCATGTTATCCCGATGGCTGCTCCACTGTCTTGGCTGCAAATTCTTCCTCTCTACCTACTTTCCCACCTGACCCACATCTTCTGGTCCAGTGCTCTTCAGGCTGCCTTAAAGTCAGAAAGGGGGGGGGAATAAAGGGAAAGCCACTGCAAGGCTTTCCTTCCACATGGCCTAATGCAGAGCCAGCATTTGCCCAGAGCAGCAGGCAGAACTGAGCTGCAGAATACAGCAGGGTGCCTCTAGGTGACCACTAGATGGCAGCAGAGGTACAGAAAACTAACTCTTTGCTGGTATCTAGTGGCCAGCTTGAGGAATCCAAGGCTGGAGTTAAAATCACTGGAAGAAACATTAACAATCTTAGATATGCAGATGATACCACTTTGATGGCTGAAAGTGAGGAGGAGTTGAGGAGCCTTCTGACGAAGGTGAAAGAAGAAAGTGCAAAAGCTGGGTTGCAGTTAAACCTCAAAAAAACCAAGATTATGGCAATCAGCTTGATTGATAACTGGCAAATAGAGGGAGAAAAAGTGGAGGCAGTGACAGACTTTGTATTTCTAGGCGCAAAGATTACTGCAGATGCTGACTGCAGCCAGGAAATCAGAAGAGGTCTACTTTTTGGGAGGAGAGCAATGACAAATCTTGATAAAATAGTTAAGAGCAGAGACATCACACTGACAACAAAGGTCCGCATAGTTAAAGCAATGGTATTCCCCGTAGTAACCTATGGCTGCGAGAGCTGGACCATAAGGAAGGCTGAGCGAAGGAAGATAGATGCTTTTGAACTGTGGTGTTGGAGGAAAATTCTGAGAGTGCCTTGGACTGCAAGAAGATCAAACCAGTCCATACTCCAGGAAATAAAGCCAGACTGCTCACTTGAGGGAATGATATTAAAAGCAAAACTGAAGTACTTTGGCCACATAATGAGAAGACAGGATATCCTGGAGAAGAAGCTGATGCTAGGGAAAGTGGAAGGCAAAAGGAAGAGGGGCCGACCAAGGGCAAGATGGATGGATGATATTCTGGAGGTGGCGGACTCAACCATGGGGGAGCTGGGGGTGGTGATGGCCGACAGAGGGCTCTGGCGTGGACTGGTCCATGAGGTCACAAAGAGTCGGAAGCGACTGAACGAATAAACAACAAGTGGCCAGCCATATTTTTGAAGCCCACGTCTGATAGCCTGTTGAAGTCATGTAATGGTATGTGGGAATGACCTTGGGAGGCAGGAGGAAGAGCGTCAGACTAGACATCGGTCAGATAAGAGGCAGCTGATTCTGCAGAAGGAATGGGGGTGTAGCAAATGTCTCAGAAGGACACTCCATAGTTTCTTGGACTATAAAGCCGAGGGGGGAGAGATGTACTTTCAGACTTGCAAGATTCTGTTACTGTAACCTTACAATAAAGTTAGAGCTAGTACTTCTGGGTGTGCTTCTTGTCTGGACTACCTCGCAAGGCTGACAGGTTGTTCCACCCCTGAAAGAATGGCCCTAGCCAACACTGCTGCTAGTCCTTCCTGAGTGTGAGTTATTTATGCAAATTGCAGGCCCTGAACAGGTCGGCTCCTTCATGTGTAGATACTTACTCCTTAGCTAATGACTAAGGGGGGGGAGAACAAAGGGGGGACATCTGAGAGTTTGGCCTTGGGGCTAGAGAATTCTACTTATGCCCCTGGCATTGTATTCCAATCAGTATCAAATCCCAATAGTGCAACCTGGGCAATTTGTTGATTGGAGTCCACGGATACGCTACAGAAGGCATTAATTTTTCCCTTGTTTATGGAAATGGACTCATGCTATGTTGACATGAGCACTTAATTATTGTGCAAGCAGTAAGAAAAATGGAATGGCATGCTACAATTTACAAAAAAGACCATGCCTGGACTTAATTTAGAGTCTCACCATTCATTCTAGAAGATTTTTTGTAAATGGAAACTAATTCAGGTCAGTTATCAGCCTTATCCCCAGATTACTAAATCATCTCATTCATTTAGTTTCTAGATGCAGGAGCATACAGCATTTGTATCAAGGTGCTGTGCATCTAAGGAAAGCAAGTAGGCCACAATCTCCTTAGAACCTGCTTTGCTCCTGTTTGCTCCTGACAAACCTGGGCAGCCACTTTGTCCTCAGCAGAAATGAAGAACTTGATGTCCCAGGGCTCATAAGGACCCCTGAAGATCTCTAAATTTATTAAATAGCAAGGTGTTCATATAGCGACAATCACATCTACAACTGGAGAATAATTATATTTAATGTTCATTAAATGGAATTCAGGTCCTGGCCCCATCCACTACTTTTGGATCTTTGGACCCAGCAAGCTACTCATAACTGGCCAAGAGCGGCTTTTGGCTTGGTGTACCAAAAATTGCACATGTCTGCTCTACAGAACCATCTCCATCACCTCTTTTGTCCTGCGGAAAGAGAGCTACACTTGGACTTGGTTGCTTTTTAAAATACTATTGACATTTCATTCATAATTTTTGGTGCTGCTCATGGGCTGCCCTTAGAATTATAAGCACTCTGAATAGTTGTAGAGAAATAATTGTCAAGAGCAAATAATGTTCAAACTGGATGGAATTCTAGATATATTTTTCACTCCAGTGCTTCAGCATTGTCTCAGCTGCTATTTTACGTTAGATAGCAGAACTCTCTTCCTTCATTATGAAATAAAGGTCTAAACTAGTCCATTACCATGCAGTAACATGTGACTTTAACAATGATTCCTTTGAGGATGACACTCCCCTCCTTTTTTTGGTCATTCCTGTTTATAATTGATCAAGCAACAATACCTTGTTTTTTTTTGGGGGGGGGGTCTTCGAGCCAGTGTTGACTCCTGGTGACTGCCTGGACAAGTCCCTTCAGTTTTCTTGGCAAGGTTTTTTGGGACTGCTTTGCCATTGCCTTCTTCCTAGGGTTGAGAGAGAGGGACTGGCCCAGGGTCACCCAGCTGGCTTCATGCCTAAGGCGGGACTAGAACTCATGGTCTCCCGGTTTCTAGCCTGGTGCCTTAACCACTACCCCAAACTGGCTGTCCTATCTTGTTTTTACTACATCCTTAATCTCTAAAACACATTCTAGGTATTGGCTGGCTTGTGAAAAAGAGCTGCACTTCCACAGAAGGAAATTACAGCTCCACATTGGCCCCCCGATTCAGACAATTTACACAAAAATAAAATTCTCTCTAGTGATGAAAATAAATGGAATTCTAAATATAATGATAGCTTAATTGACAAGAAGGCTACCTCCATATAACCTGACAAAATAAAGCCACGCTCCTGTTTGTGGCAATGGAGGTTACACCAAAGGTGATTGTACCAAATAAGCAACAAAATGCTCAAAACATGATCTCTAGTCCAGAGCTTTCCAAACTGTGTGTCGCGACACGTTAGTGTGTCGGCTGCAGTGTCTGGGTGTGTCGCGGCTGCTGCTGCCTCCGAGCCCTGCCAGGATTCCACGCAGGTCCTAGTGCCTGCCTTGTGCCCTGCTGCCTCCAAACCTGCTGTGATTCCGCGCAGGTCCTAGTGCCTGCCTTGTGCCCTGCTGTAAGAGTGTGTCGTGAAATGATGCATGTCTAAAAAGTGTGTCACCAACATGAAAAGTTTGGAAAGCTCTGCTCTAGTCACTTGAAGCTCGGTCAAAGAGCCAACGCAAGCAATGTGGCTAATACATTCTCCTCGCTCTCTGGTCTCTATTACTGTATATTGGTTGGTGCTCTCTGCTGCCCTCTAGTGAGCAAGTTGAGTCATTTAAAAAGAGATGGCAGGAAAAAAAATAAACTTTAGTTCAGTGTTTTTCCAAAAAAAAGTTTGAAAAACACTGCTTTAGTTGAATCTTATGCACATTAAAGAATGCCATAGCCCATCCTATTATTATTAAATGATGTTCAATAATAGAAAGATGTGGAATGTATGGAATGCTTCAATTGTAAAAATGCTTCAATTGTAAAAATGCATAAATGTTAAAGTTTCAACTGTGTCCCTCAGGTGGAGTATTAATACTGTGTCTTTTAATGTTCAGTTTTTTGGCATTTCCAAAATCTGTGAATCCAAATGTGTCCCTCTTTCTAGCATGCTCAGACAGCCTATACTGCACTTTGAAGCTACCCTGCACCAGAAAATACAGAATTGGGGGGCTCTCTCTCATGCCATCTAAGATTTAAACTTGATACCTGCATGACTTCAGCACCATCCCTAATTTTTAAAATAAATATCTTCCCAAGGGAAGAGCTCTGGAGAACTGGTAAGTTTGTACAGGTAGCCCTTGGGTTACAACCACTCATTCAGTGACTGGTCCTCGCAGTTCCGGCCGTCACAGCATCCCCGCAGTCACGTGATCCCGATCCAGGTGCTTGGGTGCCCGGCTCATATGACATTACAGTGAGCCGCGGTCATGTGATCATGATCTCTGACGTTCCCTGCCAGCTTCCCACAAGCAAAGTCAATGGGGAAGCCGGCAGGAGGTCGCAAGTCGCTCCCACCACTTTTTCACCCACCCACGCTCCACAACACCTGCCCGCGGCACCCCCCGTCTGCATGCGGCACCTGCACACCCACCTGCGCTCTGTAGCCCCTCCCGTGGCACCCCCACCCCCCACCCCCCACAATTGTTATAGTCAAATGTTACTGCATGGCAATGGACTAGTTTAGACCTTACTGGATTAGCAATAATAGTGAGAGCACTGAATTGTCAGATAGTGGGCTAATCTTCTATTGCACAGGACTTGTAGTACTAATTGTGACTTTCAGTTCTGACATTATAACACACCTGGGCTAAAATGAGGAAAAGGATGAATTGTGCTTCTCTTCACGTTCAGGCTAGGAAATCTAGAGGCCCTTCTCTTCCACGTCTTTACCACCCTCAGAATGACTCATTATTTGAAAGGCATCATACAATTCAGTGTGTAATTCGAATTGCATGTTACAGTTGATAAGATGTTGGGCTAGGACTGTGGAGATGGAGGTCCAAGTCCACCCGCAGCCGTGGAAGTTCAGCGGGTGACTTTGGGCCATGCTGTATCTTACGAAGTTGTTGTTGTGGAGATAAAATGAAAGGAAATCTTCATGTCTACCACCATATGCTCCTAGAAAAAAGATCATCTATAAATCTAACAAGTATTTTTCACTCCTTAAATATGATTCTTTAAAAATATGTAACCAACCTTTTGCAATACTGTTTTATTATCCTGTATTCTTAGGTGGCGTGGTGGCTCAGCGGGTAAGACGCCAGGCTTGTTGATCGGAAGATCGCAAGTTCGGAGGTTCGAATCCCTAGCCCTGCGTGCGGAGTGAGCTCCCGCACTAGCTCCAGCTCTTGCCAACCTAGCAATTCGAAAGCATGCAAATGCAAGTAGATAAATAGGTACCACTTCAGTGGGTAGGTAACAGCGTTCCGTGTGTGTCATGCGGCCACATGACCATGGAAGCGTCTTCGGACAACGCTGGCTCTTCGGCTAACAAACGGAGATGAGCACCGGCCCCTAGAGTCGGACACGACTGCACAACTGTGCGGGGGGAACCTTTACCTTTACCTATTCTTAGGTAGAGAAGGCATTCCTTAAAAGAATAATTAGGGTAAGGCTACCTACATGGACAGGGCCCAGATTTTCCTCAGGTGAAGGAGAAGATAGTCTCCTCCCCACCCCCCGTTCTATGTTCATAATGGTGGAATCTGTACAATAGCAATGAGCCAAGATTTAACTATGGGTTGTTAAACAAGCTAAAGATTGCACATCACATTTCAGACACAACTTTTTTTTGAAAAACATACACTTTGAAATAGATTTGATCCTCAAATATGTATGTATTAATGTATTTTCTATGTCTCAAGCTTAGAACTTCAATGATTTGCAAAATTAGTTGTGTTCTGATCCCAGTACTCATCCTGAAGATGTGGATTAGTCAGTTCATGCCAATATTTGCCAAAGTAAGCTTCTCAAGCATCCACGTTTCTGTTAGCAGGCAACCTGCTGCCCTCCAGATGGCTGGGGTGTAGGCAAAAGTCTGTCTTCTGCAAATAACAGTTGGGTCACCAGCACTGAGAGTAGAAGATGTAAATACATCCAAACTGTGCAGAAAGAATCTCTAATCCAGAAGTAAAAATGGCATTAGATTATGTTAAATTATCTAAAGGTACTGGAGTTTTGCACAGCTGGAATATTTGATTTCTAAAGCAAAATTAATTATACTGTCCTTGCATGTATGTGCACACACAAATAACAATATGCAAGGCACATTTGGAAATGCACATTTGGTATAGTTGGAGAGTTGGGTTGGATTGACTATAGGGAAATTATATTTTCTAATTCTTGTCTAACCCACAGTTGTCTTAATGTATCTTTGTTGCAAAAGATTAAACAGATGGTAAAAGCAGCTTATGCCTGCCAAACTCCCCATCTGGGTAATATTCTCCTCGGCTCATCAGAATCCTTGTTCTGTCTCAGATCTTCCATAACTCATTTTCATCTCCCTAATATAGTTAATAATGCAAAATACAAATATAACATCAGAGTTCATGTGGAACATAATCATGACTTTTAACTAAACATATCATTAGAAAACTGATGAGACCAAACTAACAACAGAGAAAGCTCAATTTGTTATGTATTCGGTTTTCATTGGAGAATTATTTGCTTTGCGTAGGAATCAGCTTGAGAGCAGCAAGATATTAAGAAGGTAAATTAAAAAAAACTGTGAAGTTAAAGAAAGAAAGATCTTCCCAGGCTGAAGCAGGAATAAGACACGAGATTCGTAAATTAGAAGAAGCAGATTGGAGAGTTACACATTTCCAGAATAGAGCTGAATTCTTAGAATGAGTAGCAGAAGTTAGTTGATTCCAAGACTCTCTCAGAGCCTGCCTCTTCTTTGCCTGTAGCAGCTGTCTATATTTCCTCTTGAGGAGCAACAGATCCTGGGTTGAATAAGAGAGAGGATCATTTTTATATTCCTTAAAGCAGGAGATCAGTTGTTTCTTAGCTGCATGACATTCGCTATCAAACCAGGGTTGGTTGAAAGAGCGCTGATTCCTATTTACACCAGCTGGGCGAGTGGAGAGGATTGGCTGAAGAAGCTGAACTAGTTGAATATAAGATGGCAAAATTTGGTCGGAGGACCTGTCATCTAGAATAGCTGTACGAAGTTGGAGTGCCTCATCAGTAGAGAGCTCAAAGCTCAGTTCAACCAAAATCTTAGTCATGGCTTGGAACATGCATGTGACAAAGGCCTTGGATCAGATTGCACCTGTACAGACTCCCTGAGATTATGGATCCCGTAGAGCCTCCTGGTTTACAAAGGAAATAAAACAATGCAACAGACACCTAGAGCGTTGCTGGAGTAAGATAAAGAGTAACTCCTGGCTGGTTAAGGCCTCCTGGGAGGTGGCATGTGGTTGGGTTGTAAAGAGTCAGGGTGGTGACCTTGAAGCAGATACTCAGACACTGTTACATATAATTCTGGTCTTCTTGTGCAGTTGGTTTCCTGATCTAATGTACCTTGTAGGGCTGATATGGGTCCAAGCCGTGGGCAATGCCTCTTTACGGGAGGTGGTGGTGGTCCGCCCCTTTCCCAAGAGGTCATCCTTGGATCCGACAGTGTTGGACAAGTCCAGTCTCCAATACTCCCTTTTTATGAAGGTTGTTGAGAGGATGGTAGGTGCTCAGTTCCAAATGGCCCTGGAGGAAGCAGGTTATCTGGACCCTTTTCAGCCAGGTTGTAGTACTGAGATGGCATTGATCGCACTGGTGGATGACTTTGGAGGGCTTGGGTGGTGCATTCATCCTGGCCTTCCTGGATCGCTTGGAGGCTTTTGATACCATTGACTATAGTATCCCAGATGGGGTTGGGAGTGGGGAGCACTGTTCTACAGTGGTTCTCATCCTTCCTCCATGGCCAGTTTCAGTTGGCGTTAGTAGGGGGCAAGAGATGTAAGCTAGGCTCCTCTTATGTGAGATGCCTCAGGGCTTGGCTCCCTCACCACTATTATTTAACATCGACATAAAGCCTCGAGGTGAGGTCATTTGGCATCTCCACCACAGGCCAGACAAGTGACACTGTTTAGGTGCTTACCCAATACCTGGAGCTATGAGGGTCTAGATGCAGAAGAACTGGGTGCAACTAGCCCTAGCAAGGAGTGGCTCTGGGTGTTTGGTTTTCCTGGCTCTAGAGAGTTGTCATCTTTAACCTTCAATGGAGGTAGCTCTCCCCCGGAGAGAGTTGGTATGCAATTTGGGAGTCCTCCTGGACATAGTTCCTTTTTGAGGAGCAGGTGGCAGCTGTGGCTAGGGGAGCCTCTGCACAAATCTATATTGTGGGCCAACTGCGCCCAATCCTGGACTGGAAGGCCTTGCTCGTGGTCACTCATGCCTTGGTCACTTCCTGGTTGGACTACTGCAACACACTCTACATGGGGCTGCCCTTGAAGACCACCTGGATGTTACAACTGGTCCAGGATGAGGCCCTGCTCATGGTCACTCATGACTCAGTCACTTCCTGACTTGACTACTGCAATGTGCTGTACATAGGGCTGCCCTTGAAGACCACCTGGAAGCCTCGACTGGTCCAGAATGCAGTGGCACATGCAGTTCTGGGCACTCCAAAGGTTTACCCATGTTACACCACTGTACTTGGAACTTGCACATGAACAGTTTGTAATCTGTTCTACAATCAGCCCTTGGCCATGTCTTTGCTGTTATAACTGAGTTCTTCTACCTCTTTGTACCAAAAATATACTGAGTTTGATTTCTGTGTACTCCATTTGGAGATATCCATGTATATAGGCATCATTTTGAAGATTACGTTAGCAATGAAGAAATAATTGGATTGGCAGGAACTGGTAAGTCACTGTTCTACCTCATTTCTGTTTCCTAGGCTGTACAGTCCAAGACATTTTCCTCCTTACTATTCCAACTTTGGCATTCCAGTCTCCAGCCACAAGCAGACATCTTGCTCACATGTTTTGTTGATTTCAGATTGAACTTGAACTCAAAACTCATCAAACTCCTCTTCTTCTGCATCAATAGTTGGAGCATAAGTTAGATCACTGTCATATTAAAGGGCCATCCACAAAGTCCGTTTGACATTATTTTGTCATTGACTGCGTTGTACCCAAGTTCTGTCTTTGCTGTATCCTTCCTGACTATGAAAGCAACACTGCTCCTTCCTTGTTTTTCATGTCCTAAGTAGCAAACAGTACGATCTTCTCATTGAAAGTATCCAATTCAGGTCCATTTCAATTCAATCCAATCACTCTTTTTATTCTGTGCCTGCATTATTGTGTAGAGGCGTGCAACACTTACCTTCCCATTTATTGTTATATGGGCCTGTTGTCATTCAAATTCATTACTATAATTTCAAAGATGCAGAGTGGGGACTGAGAATGAAAGATTTATAAAGGTCACCAGGATGTTTATGGGTGCATTACAACTTGAACTTAGACTCTGTGGCTCCAAGATCAATACCTGCTTTTCCAATACTTGGAAAACATCTTGAGAAAAGAAACATGGCTCTGTCCACGTTAAGGTAATTAAAACTGAATTTATATTTTGCTACAACTTCCTAGGCACACAGGGCGATGTACAATAAAATATGTTTTTGAAATAATTTCAGATACTTAACTGGTACTTAAAGGAAAGCACATACCACTTCACAAAATCATAATGCACCTTCTCCATACCCTCTTTTTGTTCTTATGGCGAGGGTATGCCATGATAGATACGTGCTCCAGAAACACAGGAACATCAGCACATGAAAGAAAGTGTGACTTTCATATATGAGTCCTGCAAAGTATTGAATATTTGGGAACATCAGGTGCTAAAATAATATAAAGGTAAAGGTTCCCCCCGCACATTTGTGCAGTCGTGTCCAACTCTAGGGGCCGGTGCTCATCTCCATTTGTTAGCCGAAGAGCCAGCGTTGTCCGAAGACACTTCCGCGGTCAGGTGGATGGCATGACGCATGCGGAACGCTGTTACCTGCCCACCGAAGTGGTTCCTATTCATCTATTTGCATTTGCATGCTTTCGAATTGCTAGGTTGGCAAGAGCTGGGGCTAGTGCGGGAGCTCACTCTGTCACGCGGGGCTAGGGATTCGAACCTCCGAACTTGCGATCTTCCGATCGACAAGCCTGGCGTCTTACCCGCTGAGCCACCACACCCCTTACATAACTATATATATATATATATATATATATATATATATATATATATATATATATACACACACACACATACACACACACACACACACACACACACATGTGTGTGTGTATGTGTGTGTATGTATGTGTATGTATGTGTGTATGTATGTGTGTGTGTCTGTGTGTGTGTGTGTGTGTGTGTGTGTGTGTGTATATATATATATATATATATATATATATATATATTTGTTTATTCGTTCAGTCGCTTCCGACTCTTCGTGACTTCATGGACCAGCCCACGCCAGAGCTTCCTGTCGGCCGTCACCATCCCCAGCTCCCCCATGGTTGAGTCTGTCACCTCCAGAATATCATCCATCCATCTTGCCCTTGGTCGGCCCCTCTTCCTTTTGCCTTCCACTT
This sequence comes from Charina bottae, assembly GCA_023362775.1. Taxonomy (NCBI): domain Eukaryota; kingdom Metazoa; phylum Chordata; class Lepidosauria; order Squamata; family Charinaidae; genus Charina; species Charina bottae. The sequence continues at coordinate 48,428,054 of JALMGJ010000007.1, read as the reverse complement.
TCCCTAGCATCAGCTTCTTCTCCAGGGTATCCTGTCTTCTCATTATGTGGCCAAAGTACTTCAGTTTTGCCTTTAATATCATTCCCTCAAGTGAGCAGTCTGACTAGATGTTTTTCTGAAACTCCCTGGCTTTCTCCATTATCCAGCGGATATTGGCAATTTGGTCTCTAGTTCCTCTGCCTTTTCTAAACCCAGCTTGTAAATCTGGCAATTCTCGCTCCATGAATTGCTGGAGTCTACCTTGCAAGATCTTGAGCATTACCTTACTGGCATGTGAAATAAGTGCCACTGTTCGATAGTTTGAACATTCTTTAGTGCTTCCTTTTGGTATGGGGATATAAGTTGATTTTTTCCAATCTGATGGCCATTCTTGTGTTTTCCAAATTTGCTGGCATATGGCATGCATCACCTTGACAGCATCATCTTGCAAGATTTTAAACAGTTCAGCTGGGATACTGTCGTCTCCTGCTGCCTTGTTATTAGCAATGCTTCTTAAGGCCCATTCAACCTCACTCTTCAGGATGTCTGGCTCTAACTCACTGACCACACTGTCAAAGCTATCTCCAATATTATTGTTGTTGTTCAGTCGTTTAGTCGTGTCCGACTCTTCGTGACCTCATGGACCATAGTACGCCAGGCCTTCCTGTCCTCCACTGTCTCTCGGAGTTTACTCAAATTCATGTTCATTACATCGGTGATGCTATCTAACCATCTCATCCTCTGCCGTCCCCTTCTCCTTTTGCCCTCAGTCTTTCCCAGCATCAGGGTGGTATATAATAATAACCAATATTATTATCCTTCCTATACAGATCTTCCGTATATTCTTGCCACCTTTTCTTGATCTCTTCTGCTTCTGTTAGGTCCTTACCATCTTTGTTTTTGATCATACCCATTTTTGCCTGGAATTTACCTCCAATGTTTCTAATTTTCTGGAAGAGGTCTTTTGTCCTTCCTCTTCTATTGTCTTCTTCCACTTCCGCACATTGCTTGTTTAAAAATAATTCCTTATCTCTTCTGGCTAACCTTTGGAATTTTGCATTTAATTGGGCATATCTCCCCCTATCACTGTTGCCTTTTGCTTTCCTTCTTTCTTGGGCTACTTCCAGTGTCTCAGCAGACAGCCATCTTGCCTTCTTGGTTTTCTTTTTCTTTGGGACGTTTTTTGTTGCCGCCTCCTGAACAATGTTGCCAACTTCTGTCCATAGTTCTTCCGGGACCCTATCTACTAAATCTAGTCCCTTAAATCTATTCTTCACCTCCACTGCATATTCCTTAGGAATATTAGTGAGCTCATATCTAACTGATCTGTGGGTCTTCCCTATTCTCTTTAGTCTGATTCTAAATTTTGCAATAAGAAGTTCGTGATCTGAACTACAGTCAGCTCCAGGTCTTGTTTTTACCAACTGTATAGATGTCCGCCACCTTTGGCTACAAAGGATGTAGTCAATCTGATTTCGGTGTCGACCATCTGGTGAAGTCCATGTATAAAGTCGTCTTTTAGGTTGTTGGAAGAGAGTGTTTGTTATGCACAGTGAGTTGTCTTGGCAAAATTCTATCAGCCTATGTCCTGCTTCATTTTGTTCTCCCAGACCATGCTTGCCTGTAATTCCAGGTGTCGTCTGACTATCCACCTTAGCATTCCAGTCTCCTGTAATGAAAATAACATCTCTTTTTGGTGTATTATCCAGTAGGTGCTGCAGATCCTCATAGAACTGATCTACTTCTGCTTCTTCAGCATCTGTGATTGGGGCGTATATTTGGATCACTGTGATGTTAAATGGCTTACCCTGAATTCAAATTGAGATCATTCTATCGTTTTTTGGATTGTATCCAAGCACTGCTTTAGCCACTTTATTATTAATTATGAAGGCTACTCCATTTCTTCTGTGGTCCTCTTGTCCACAGTAGTAGATCTGGTGGTCATCTGATGTGAAGTGGCCCATTCCAGTCCATTTCAGTTCACTGACACCTAAAATGTCTATATTTAATCTTGCCATCTCACCAATAACCACATCCAATTTGCCCTGGCTCATAGATCTTACATTCCAGGTTCTTATGGTGTGTTGATCTTTAGAACATCGGATTCGTCGTTCACCACCAGCACCATCGTCCGCTAGCCGTCCTTTCGGCTTTGAGCTAGCTGCGTCATCACATCTGGGGCTAGTTGAACGTATCCTCTGTTCCTCCCCAGTAGCATTTTGACTATCTTCCGACCTGGGAGTCCCATCTTCCGATGGTATACCGACATATCTCTGGTTGTACTGATCCATTTAGTTTTCACGGCAAGAATACTGGGGTGGGTTGCCATTACCTTCCCCAGGGATCGTATTTAGTCTGACCTCTCTGCCACGACCTTCCCGTCTTGGGTGTCCCTTCACGGTTTAGCTCATGGTTTCATTGAGGTGCTCAAGCTCCAGCATCACGACAAGGTAATGATCTCCTTTGCTGGAGATGATAGATAGATAGATAGATAGATAGATAGATAGATAGATCACAAATATAAAAGGAAATGACATTTTCAAGGGGAAAAATAATTAGGGGTACAGATAGAGGGAAAATCCTTCCATAGAAAGTTGCAAGTAGGGAGTACAGCTAAATGGTCGATCAGACACATGGAAAATGGATTTAAATATAAATTAAAATCTAGACTAGGAAGTTATGTAATGACGTAATGATTATCAGTCATGTATCAACTAGATGGGAAAAGGCTATTACACCCAATGGTATTCTTTAAAAACTGCAGGCACCTTATTGCTAACTATTTCTTCCAAATTTGCAATTAGTGGGTCTCATCAGTTTATTAAAAAAAAAAAACTTCAAGAAATAATTAGTCATATACATGTCACATCAATGTTTGTAACACTGTCTTAGAATGTATAGTTATTTTGGTTTTAATTACAGACAAGGATTGTTTCTTTTTAAGAAAAAATGAGATTGCATAGTTTTAGGGATATTTTCATTCCAAGCAAAAAAGGCTTCAGCTCTAGTGAAAAATGCTGCCTCCAATGACGCTTAATCTTGTTATTCAGTCAGAAAATTGGCATGAGAACGGTTTGTTTTTAAAAGCAATATATATTCACTGCTCTAAGCAACAGTCTTTCAGCTTCTGAGCACAGACATACAAAAAAAGCTTGAAAATCGGTTCGTTTTTCTTCTGCAATTAACTTCATGTAGAGAAAATGAGTATTTGCACAATACCACAGCGCACATGCAAATAGAAACGATGCGAGGCAGCTTTCCAAGGCAGAGTTGCTGCCTTCCAGATCTACGGTGTGTTTACATCAAGCTTACATCAACAGAACAGATAGCCACCGCAGGAAGAATAAGGAGGCGGCATCTGCAAACAAAGAAAGGAAGCTAGAAGAATAAACAGAATACAGAGAAGACTGATCAATCAAATACCTGTATTCAGTAATTGGGTTCACATATTATGATTTATTTAACGATGATTGGGTGAATAACCCACATCTGAATTATTCCAACAGCAGCTGTTAGACCACAGACCACAAGGATGTGATCATGCAACATGCAAAGCCGGAAACATAACTTACTGCAGTGGGGAGCCTGCTTGGGCCCCTGCATTTGGGGACCTTTGGTTTTCTGAATCAGAATCAAATGGATTCTGACTCTGCCCGTTTTTGGAATGAGGACCTGCATTGTTGTGTGCATCCACATATTATATACTATCTATACAGATGAAAAATAGACCAGTGCTTTCCAAAGTCCCGCCGTTGGCAACACACCAATGGCGGCGGCAGCGCAGGGGTGTGTGCGGCGGCAGCATGCACAGTGGCGGCGTGGGGATGCGTGCGGTGGTGGCGGCAACGGCCTCGTGTTCGCGCTAAAACCCGGAAGCACTGATGGCGCGCCACTGCCATCGCCACTGCCGCCACGTGCACCACCACAAAGGCGGCGGCGACGCGCCATCAGCACTTCTGGGTTTTGTCGTGACACACTAAAGTGTCGCGACGCACAGTTTGGAAAGCTATGAAATAGACTAAGCAACATTTAGTGCATGTATTAGAGCAGAGCTTTCCAAACTGTGTGTGGCGACACAAAAGTGTGTCGCCACACACAGTCTGGTGTGTCGCCACACAACCCGGAAGCGCTGATCATCATCAGCGCTTCCGGGTTTTCCCGCGGTGACACACCAACTGCAGCGCGCAAAACCCGAAAGCAGCAGCAGCGCTTCCGGGTTTTTGCGCGCTGCCGCACTTCCGGGTTTTCCCGTGGCGACACACCAACGCCGGTTGCTGTGTCGCCGCGGGAAAAACTTTGGAAAGCCCTGTATTAGAGGGATCAGCAAAAGTTTTAAAACCACTTATTTCTACTTCTATTTCTTCATTCCTTCAGCTGCTTCAATATTAATCAAAGCTAGCGCATGGTCACTCATGCTTTGGTGAACTCCTGAGTGGACTACTGCAACGTGCTGTACATGGGGCTGCCCTTGAAGAACATATGGAAGCTGCAATTGATCCATAATGTGGTGGTGCGAGCAAATATAGGCATAACTCAATATGCCAATGTTTCACCTTTGCTTCATGAGCTGCACTGGCTTCCAATATGCTTCCGGGTGCAACTTAAGGTGGTGGTTGTCACCTGTAAAACCCTTCATGGCATGGGGGCAGGGTGTTTGAGGGACTTCTTTCGCCAATGGTTTCTACCCATACCATCCCACTGGCAGGAGGAACATGCCCAGTGTCCTGTCCATCTAGTGCAGAGCTTTCCAAACTTTTCATGTTGGTGACACACTTTTTAGACATGCATCATTTCACGACACACTCTTACAGCAGGGCACAAGGCAGGCACAAGGACCTGCACGGAATCACAGCAGGTTTAGAGGCAGCAAGGCACAAGGCAGGCACTAGGACCTGCACAGAATCCTGGCAGGGCAGGTTTGGAGGCAGCAAGGCACAAGGCAGGCACTAGAACCTGCGTGGAAGCCAGGAGGCAGCAGCAGCCGCGACACACCCAGACACTGCAGCCGACACACTAACATGTCCGACACACAGTTTGGAAAGCTCTGGTCTAGTGGGATCCAGGAAGTGTGCCTTTCCATTGCAGTGTCTGCCCTTTGGAACACCCAAGTCTAGATTGGTCCCAACCCTGCTGGGTTTTTCAAAAGCTGTTAAGACCTGGCTGTTTTCTGGGCATCTGCCAGCTGCATTCTTAACTCACTGCCTTTTTTTCTCAGAAGAAAAAAGATGCAGGAACTCTATCAAGATCTTTCTAACCTATAGGTAAGGGTCAAAGATGGAAAAATTGACTTGGAAGGTTAGTATTCATAGGTTGGTGCTCTTCTAAGCTTAGAATTCAAGACTGCTTACAGAAAAAAAGAATTTAGCACACAAGTATATCCTATGTTAACTGCTGTTTCTTTTTATTTCCTTATTTTTTACACTTCTGATGAACTACAAGTTTTAAATTAATTGTTGTGTCAAAATTCATTATTTAATTTTCTGTGTAGTGCCAAAAGCTTTTGCCACAGAAGTAGTGCAACTTTATTTTGAGGTAATTAGAGTCATCTGGATAATTTCACTCCACTGAATTTCAAGCAGTGTAAACAGAAAGGCACATTAAAAATCTTCAAATAAAAAATTAATCATTTTTCTGTATCATCACCCACGATCGAGAGGCTGTGTCCACCCAACATGCTTGGTTACTGAATTAACCAATTTTCAGAACCATTAATTAACAAAACGGCCTGAGATCATCACAAAAATAATACCAACTATGCTTAAAATTAATCAAGCTTAGCATGTTGTGCAAAGGCACACACTATGTTGTGTAGGGCCATTAGATCTGGACTGAAAAAGTCTGTCCCAGCATTAGATGACAGCTTTTATAACTCTTTCCTGCCATCTGCGTTCATGTAGATTATTGCAGTCCAGATCAGCTAGCCCTAATGTTGCATGTACAAGATTAAAATGAAAAGCAGAGAAAAGCAAACTCATGCCCCTCCCCACCAAATATTTTGGACTATAATTCCACAATCCTTTGCCAATGGCAATGCTAGTTAGGGCTGATTATATCTGGTGAGCAACAGGTTACCTACCACTGGTGTAACATCACTCTCTCATACTGAAACCTTGAAAGGCAAATGTATTCGCTTTATGAAACATACTTGCACACTCTTTGCCACCTTAATTCTTTTCTTCACTGCAAAAAGGATTGGTCAATCCTGTTTGGTATGGATGGAAAAGGGTATGAAGGTGGCTTCTCCTCATCTAGGTTCACACAGCAAATTAAGCCATAATGTGCTTTACCTGGTTATTACAAAAAGCCCAGAGAATAAGGTTTGTAAACTAAGGCCCACAGCTTAGAGCAGCCTTTCTCAACCTTTTGACCCTGGAGGAACCCTTGAAATACTTTTCGGGCCTCAGGGAACCCCTGCAAGGCTCAAATATAGGCCAGAAATTACAAAATTACTATATTCGTTTCATGGGTAGGCCTGTCTGTATGCATTTAGTGTGCTCTTAAACTAAAAATAAAGAATGAAACTTACCTCTTTAATGTGAAGTTGCCCGAAGTTGAAATATTTTTTTTAATAATTCGTGATCCCCCAGGGAACCCCTAGTGACCTCTCGCAGAACCCTAGGGCTCCACGGAACCCTGGTTGAGAAACCCTGGCTTAGAGAATGTGTGAAAACTAATTGTGGCTTTTTCAATAAGCAACCCAGCACTGCCCTTTCCCTGCTTTGTAGGTACAATTCTCCATTCTTTTCAACCTCGCATTCTCTCTCACAGAGGTAGAAAAATTCATTCATTCATTCATTGGCGATCACTCGTAGCCGAGTAAGATTGTCTTCCAAGGGTAAAATTTTAACAGTGGATCCGTAAGTGGCTGTAAAGGCCAATTCTGGATCCACACAACCTCCCACAATGAGGGCATAGGTTTCTGGGTGGGAGACGGTCATGATGAGGATTTGCCTGACGTGCCTTCCTCTTAGCTCTTTTCTCCCTTTCACCCTGTACTCGTGCTTCTTCAAAGTCCATAGCGCCTTTAATAAAGGCTGACCTCCAATTGAAACGCTCATGAGTTAGGGCTTCCCAGTTCTCAATGCTGATACTACATTTTTTTAAATTAGTAGAAAAATAGACACTGGAGGATGGAGTAAAACTGGCAAGTCAGAGAGATCAATTTATGGCACACTCTACATGCAGAACATCCTGGTTCAATCTTCAGCTTTTTCACTTAAAAGCATCCGTAGGAGGGGATGAGAAGGACCTGCATCTGAGATGAGCAGATCGTTTTCCTTGTATGGGAGTCTCCTTTATTTTTTCCTGTCATCCATTCATCCCACAGTTTAGAAACTAAGGCCACAATCCTATGCAGACTTCTTTGGGAATACTGTAAATCCCACTGAAACCAGTAGTGCTTACTTTGAGAAAGTAGATAATAGGATTGGACTGTAAAGGTGTAAAATATGTCAACATTTAATAGTGCATGGTAACTTATTCTCTGTTCCACAGCAGTTGAAATTTATGATCTTGAGAATGGAGTAAAAATTTAAATGCAGGATTTTTTTTTTCTGAGCAAGTATCTTAATTTAGTTAATTCACTAAAATGCATTTAACTGGTTTGCATTCTGGCAATACTAATAATCTTGTAGCTACAGTTTATAAATTCCTAGCATCCTTTATAAATCAGTATGCACTATAATTCTTCTACTGCCATAATAATTATTTCCATATGTTAAAAGGTAAAGGTAAAGGTTCCCCCCACACATTTGTGCAGTCGTGTCCGACTCTAGGGGCCGGTGCTCATCTCCGTTTGTTAGCCGAAGAGCCAGCGTTGTCTGAAGACGCTTCCACGGTCATGTGGCCGGCATGACGAACGCGAAACGCTGTTACCATCCCACCGAAGTGGTACCTATTCATCTACTTGCATTTGCATGCTTTCGAATTGCTAGGTTGGCAAGAGCTGGGGCTAGTGCGGGAGCTCACTCCGTCACGTGGGGCTAGGGATTCGAACCGTTTTAAAGGTGATCACCAACACCTTGAATTGGACCCGGAAGCAAACTGCATTTGTATGTTCCATATGTTAACCAACATACAAATGCAGTTTGCTTCCGGGTCCAATTCAAGGTGTTGGTGATCACCTTTAAAGCCCTACATGGCATGGGACCAGGTTATCTGAGGGACCGCCTCATCCCCATTACATCATCCCGTCCCACCTGATCTTGCAGAGAGGGCATGCTGCGGACCCCCTCTATGAAATAATTCCATCTAGCGGGGGTCCAGGAGGCGTGCCTTCTCTGCGATAGCGCCCGCCCTATGGAATATCTTGCCCCCGGAGGTGAGACTGGCCCCCTCCCTCCTGACCTTTCGGAAGGCCCTTAAGACCTGGCTCTGCCACCTGGCCTGGGACAACAGAGGCGGTAATGCCTCCTGGGGTTGGCTAGCCCCGTAGCAACACTATCTACGCTACGTTCCCTACGTCCCCCATCTTGTATTTTATCTATTTATATTGCATTTTTTAGACTTTTATTGTATCGTTTTTAACTTTGATTGTTGTAACCCACCCAGAGTCCCTTGTATGGGAGATGGGCGGGGAATAAATTGGATGGATGGATGGATGGATGGATGGATACATACATACATACATACATACATACATACATACATACAAAATCAGTCTCTCCCAAAGTAACCGTATCTTGTTCTGTTTCTTTAACTTTAGACATCTGGGTTGTTTGGTCACCCAACGTCATTACCTTTATATTTTCTTTAATCTCTGTATTTAGCCCAGAACATTTTTGCAAGACGTGTAAAATTACACATGAGATAAGCTTTGGGAGATAATCTAGGGAATCACAGCCCGTATTTCACAGGTACACAAACTATGTTTCTGGCTCCATAAACTGTACTCCTAAGAAATTTTTCATAAGTGATATAAAAAATATTATATGCACAAGGTCTGGTTTGGTTATAGTATAAAAGTTTTCCATCCTTTATAATTGATACAGTAAGAAAACACAGCCATCAAAAACCAGCAGTTTATTTTATGGCAACCCAAATGGCACCAAAACTAGAATAATGTGTATGAAATAAAACTTACCTTTGCTTTCCCAAACATTGCATCATTAATGTGCTTCACAAACATTCATGTTTAAAGCAATTCTGAAAATATTCCCTTCAGCCTAAGGTTGATCAGCCTGGTTAAATTTAAAAATAGTTTCACAGGCATCACACGAGAAGGGTCTTCCCCAACTTGGTTGCACGCTTGCATGCATGATTCCCCATCGACTGCATTCACTTGAAATTGCAGAAATTCTAGCCAAACAGATATGACTCCTGCAAAGTTGGGGAAAGCTGATTTAGACCTGCATGACTGTCTGTACAATGTGTGCATTATGAAAGGATGGTGGACAAATATTTTTCTAAGCAGTTTTACTTGAGCAAGATACAGAGATGGGCAAGCTGTGAACAAAAACATGTGATAGGAATAAGCCAATCTGAAGGCACCTATAAATGCCCCTCCCACACATGATCTAAATCCTACTCATTTCAAAACTGATTCTACTTCACGCTACAGCATCCAGCATGAAATCGCAAAACACCACATACCATTTTTGTTATCAGACACAGTAGTTAAAACAGGCATTTAATCCAGTTTTATCCAAATGTAGCAGACTTCAAGATAGTAACAACACTGTCAGAATGGTTTGCTTTTAGCAGGCTTTGCTAATATTTCAGTTTGAAGTGAATTAAAGCAGCCTGTTATGCTGTGCTCAGAGATGGTCAACATAGACCCAAGGACCCCTGCCTTACAAAGGTCAACTGTGTGCATTTCCCCCCCTAGAAAATCCACGTGAAAATCAAACGGAATCAAGGTATTTCGCAACATACCTCTGCATTTTGAAGAATTAACAGAAAGTGGATATAGGTAGTCCTTGCTTAACAACCATTTGTCTAGTAACGGTTCGGACTTACAACAGTGCTGAAAAAAACTGACTTATGACCGGTTCTCACACTTACAACTGTTGCAGCGTCCCCACAGTCACGTGATCACAATTTGGGCGCTTGGCAACCAGTTCACATTTATGACCGTCGCAGCGTCCTGTGGTCACTTGTTCGCCATTTTTGACCTTCCTGGCAGGCTTCTGGCAAGCAAAATCAATGAGGAACCACGTGATTCACTTAACAACCATGTGGTTCGCTTAATGCCCACAGTGATTTACTTAACAACAACCACAAAAAAGGTCATAAAATCAGGTCAGATTCACTTAAAGACTGCTTCACTTAGCAACCAAAATTCTAGTCCCAATTGTGGTTGTTAAGCAAGGACTACCTGTATACATTGTCATAAAAAATTAGTTCTGAACTCTATTATCTGTACCTCATTTTACAAGTTTTTGTCTTCATAGGTAAATTTTTGTTGCACCAACCCACTAAGTTCTCACTTTTTCTTCTTAAATTTACCAAAATGAAAATATTCTTAATTACATTTCTGGAATTCTCCCATATGGCCTGTTAAAAGTAATTTCCATTTAATTTCATGATATTTTTCGTGGCTTTCAATCAAGACAGCAGATATTCCACAGAGGTTCAGAAAATAACAAAATTATGACCACAACACATTACCAAAATATGGTACAGAATGCGCATTTAACTTCTTCATTCAGAAATATTTCTATCCCATCTCATCCTGGGAGAATAAGGCAGTGAATAAAATGAAATAATCATGAAAAGCATCTTTGCAGTTCAAAACAAACCCCACACAACTATAACACAGAGAAACAACACCAGAAGATAAAACACATCTCCCCTTGGCATATTTTGATTCACTGCCCTTGACTTGAACTGCATTTAGTCCTTTTGGTTGTACAGTACTCCATGTTCACAACCACAGTCAACAATTCGCCTTGTGAACAGTCCAGTCCTTGGAAGTGCTCTGTTCTCCTCCTACCCTGGAGATAAAAGACAGAAGAGGAAGTAACCTCTCACCTCACATGACAGAACAGAAGCACAAACACCCCATTCCTAGGCATCTAAATTAACACCTAATCAGAATCGATGGAACTGACTCCTAGATAAAGATGCATGGAATTGCAGCCTTGAACTACAGTAATAATAAGCCCCACTGAGCACGATGCTCTGAACTGAGCGAAAGGCACAGAGCAGGGTCCAGCTGATTGTGGGTTCCAGCTTAGAAAGTCAACTGAAATCTGCCGATCCCTGGTCTCACATGCTGTTTTCTGGAAGTTGACATAGGCTGGCAGTTAGTTCAAACAGGGTCTAAATGAGGTCAGAGTTTCCACTCCAAAGTTGTTGTTACTCAATTCATGCTATAAATTAAATTTGGTCCATATTATTTGCAAGGCTACCTGGCCCTCTATAGTCCACCCCATATGATTAAGCTTCATGGGGATACTTTTTTGCAGGCCAGCCATGAATGCACTTACAATCAATAGCCAATGCTGCCTTTTTAGTGGTAGATGCCAAAGACAATTGAAGCTGTGTCTCCTTGTTTTTACATTTCTTTTGAAATAGTTCCTTAGAATGTCCATGTCACTGGGCATATTTTGTGTTACTTTGGACTGCCACCTCAAGTAATGTTTGGAAGATGCCTAGGGTCACAAAATGACAGTGGTCAGCAGAGAGACAGAGAGAGATGCACACAGCAGAGATAGATAGATAGATAGATAGACAGACAGACACCAAGTGGTCCCAGTGGTGGTAGGAGCGTTCGGGGCTGTGACTCCTAAGCTGGGAGAGTGGCTCCAACAGATCCCAGGAGCAACATCAGAGCTCTCTGTCCAGAAGAGTGCAATGGTAGGAACAGCTGAGATACTGCGCAGAACCCTCAAACTCCCAGGCCTCTGGTAGAGGACCCGAGGTTGAGGAAGACACACACCCATAGGGGTGAGCAGGGAATTTTCTCATATACACACACACACACACACACACACACACACACACACGCACACACGCACAGAGACTACCATAAAAAGCAGCAATTTCAGAGAGATAAAAATTAAGTGATTTTTAAATTATAAAATTATATAATTATTAAATTATAGCATTTTTAAAAAATGCTATAAAACCCTTCACAGTAAACTAGTCTAAAGCATTGTGCTGAACAAAGCAAAGAAAAAGAAAAAGATCACGCCAGGTATCTGGCAATTGAAGACGCTTTCTTCAAAATTGGCCGTGGAGCCATGCCTTCTATTCGACCTGAAAGCAGCAGCAGAATACTTTAGAGTCCCAGGGCAGGTACTGTAACAGCTTGCCTTTCCCTCCAAACCTGTCCTTTTCCTGCCACCTCCCAAAATCTGCTACCTGAGGCAACCACCTCACCCTACCTTGTGGTTGGGCCAAATCTGTCTGCAAAGATGCATATTAATAGGCTGACCATACGTCTCGTTTTGAACGGGACAGTCCCGTTTTTTTAGCATTTTTCAACTATCCCGTCGTTTTCATAAAAATCTCAAAATTGTCCCGTTTTTCAAACCTGGTGGGAATGGCACAGAAGGAGGATTCAAGCCGGACCGCAGACTGGGGGGCAGGGTTTGCAGGCGGGAGCCAATTGCGCAGACCAGGGGGTGGGGTTTGCAGGCGGGAGCCAATTGCACAGACCGGGGGGTGGGGTTTGCAGGCGGGAGCCAATCGCATGGACTGGGGGCAGGGTTTGCAGGCGGGAGCCAATCGTGCTGACCGGGGGTGGGGTTTGCAGGCGGGAGCCAATTGCACAGACCGGGGGGTAGGGTTTGCAGGCGGGAGCCAATCGCATGGACCGGGGGCAGGGTTTGCAGGCGGGAGCCAATCGTGCTGACCGGGGGCGGGGTTTGCAGGCGGGAGCCAATCACGCGGACCGGGGACCCCTGTCTTTTTCATGAATACAGAATATTACATAAGACCCTGCCCCGTTTTGCCATCCTGAAATATGGTCAGCCTACATATTAAGCAAGTGATGAAATGAACTACTGCAAATCTCTGATGCATCCCAAGGCAGAGAGTCCTTAATGAGGACCCCATAACCAAGAAGGTCCTTGTTTGTGTAACGACTTCTTTCAGGCATTGCCTCTCCCAACATCTCAAAGGTTGGGCTGGTACAATAATGATAAAGAATAAAAGCCAGAGAGATTCCAGGAAACTTTTCACAAAGATGAGATAACATTTCTCATAGGACTGATAAGAACTGAACAAAAGAGTTAAGATCAGCTCTCATTACAATCTGATCCCATCTAACATCAATCCAAGTGACAGATACAAATGGTTTTGCTCATCTGTCTTATTTTAGAAGCCTGGCAGTACAGAGTGTTATGTTCTTTGACAAAAGGCCAAGTTAATTTCAAAACATGGAAGAGAAAATTGGTTTCCTACTTTTAACGTTTGAGAAATACAAGGTAGCTGCTGCATACATAGAAAAGAGTAAGGATTCTTATTTTTTTCTTCCCAGACTGACCAGAGAATTGATCGCCTACCCAATCTGCACTATTCAGAAACTTCTAGATGACTGGGCTAAGAAGGGCAGGTCGGACCCACTTAATTCATTTTACTTAATCACCTGAGTAAGCCAAGCTTGACAATCTCATGTAGAATTACATAGTAATTGCAAAACAGGCCTAGGAATGAATGAAAGAGCAATTGCTAGGCTTACCAGGCCAAAACAGTAAGATTGCAATTCTGCATATAGTTGTTAGTTGAAAGTCCATGTTTTCAACAGGAGCAATCTGTTGGTAGCACTGCCGTAGTCTGTAAGCAGAGAACTGGTAGCAAGGCAATTTGCATTTATTCAGCCACTGAACTGCAATTTACGGTGATGTGAATTTTTTAAAGCAGCAGCATTCAAAGGATTGTGTTGCATGCTAAGTTACATACACAGGGGGCAACTAGCCCAGTTATTTAATGTTATGGTAAGAGGTACTAGGTACCAACGAGAAGCTATTTCCTTTTGAACTCCCCTACCTCACTCTGTCCCCATGCACTTGGGTTAAAACAAAGAAATCTGAAGTTCTCAAGCAGCCTGGAAACAGAAATAGTAAAACAAAAGCCTATTTCCTAGGAGAGGAAATTAAAGGACAGGTTCAGGAAACCAGAAGATAATTATTAATTAGTAATAATTATTAGAAAGTTGCTGCTTGTCTTGACATGCCCATCTTAAAGCTTTTTTCAAGCAAAAGAGAGAGAAAGCCAGTTTAAAGACAATTGGTTGTTCTGTCCTGGTCACCATATCATATTGTAAGATGCTGCACCACAACTATAGCACCCAAAGCATTGGCTGCATATTGGAGTTGGCCGTAAGCACTACACATGAAGTTGAATATGTCCTTCTTCTTCTTGAAAGATTCTATCAACGCTGCCTCCGAAAAATTCTGCAAATTACTTGGGAAGACAGGCGGACTAATGTTAGTGTATTGGAACAAGCGAAGACCACCAGCGTTGAAACAATGATCATCCAACATCAACTTTGCTGGACCGGCCATGTTGTTCGAATGTCTGACCATTGTCTTCCAAAGCAGCTACTTTACTCCCAACTTAAGAATGGAAAACGGAATATTGGTGGACAGCAAAAGAGATTCAAAGATATTCTCAAAGCTAATTTTAAAAAATTTAATATCAGCATTGAGAACTGGGAAGCCCTAACTCATGAGCATTTCAATTGGAGGTCAGCCTTTATTAAAGGCGCTATGGACTTTGAAGAAGCACGAGTACAGGGTGAAAGGGAGAAATGAGCTAAGAGGAAGGCACGTCAAGCAAACCCTCATTGTGACCGTCTTCCACCTGGAAACCTATGCCCTCATTGTGGGAGGTTGTGCAGATCCAGAATTGGCCTTTACAGCCACTTACGGATCCACTGTTAAGATTTTACACCTGGAAGACAATCTTACTCGGCTACAGGTGATCGCCAAGAAGAAGAAGAATGTCGTTGTATCCCTTGTAGGTGTGGAAGCAGCATGCCAAACTCAATTTATGTTTTCAAGTAATTTAATCGCCCTGCTTACTGCAAATAGCTTAAAAGGAGGGTGGGTGAACACACAATTAAAGTCAGAATTGGTTGGGCTGCCTAGGACGAAATCCGTTGCTCGGCTAGGAAATTCAGAAGCCTTCTTAGGCCACCATGGAAGGTATGGAAGTCCACCAGGACTGCAGGCGTTCTCTTTAAGACCTGACAAAATTTATGGAAGTGTCTCAACAAATAGGCACTGGGCAGTAATTATATGGAAAAGAATGGATGGCCTTGGCAAATATACAATCTATAAAGCAATCACATGAGGACAGAGAGAGAAAGGGAGGGGGCAGAGATTAACTGGTCCTTTTAAAATGAACTTTGGAAAAAATTCAGAGCCAGCGAGTTCCTGAGCAACAGAAGGTAGGAAAAAATAAGTGGAAGGAAAATATGTCTATGAAGGTTCTCAGTCATCCAGGTGGAATTGTCTATAGCTTGAATCATGTCAACTGGATTTCTATTTTCTTAGTGGAAACGTTTCGCTCCTTATCCAAGGAGCTTCTTCAGTCTGAGCAAAGTTGGTAAGGGAATCCTAAATATGTTTCTAGGTAGCTGTGTGACCTTACACCTGGGGGCATGGTTATATTGAGATGAAGGAAAGGATAGCTGCTGCAGAGCAAGAGAGAAAGAAGATTGGAGAGGCAAGAGAAAGCAGAGCAGCAGTTTCAATGGGACTTGATAAAACAAATGGCAGCCAGTGAAGGGATGGAAAGTGACATGAACAGGCAGAGGAATAAAAAGATCGATATGAGCAACAAACATTAAGACTAAAGATGAATGGGATAACGTATAAAAAGAAAGACAGAATGTGTATGTGTGTGTTTATGTCTGTGTGAGAGAGTGAGAATTACATTAGCTATAATTTACACATTTTATTAAACAAGGTGTTATTTAACTAGGATTTATTGAATAAACCACAACAGGCTGGATTCACACAACATGTTATGCCATCTACTAAGGTGTATGAATCACAGTAGCTAAGTTTAAAGATCATATTAAGTCAAAACCAAACAAAATATATTATGGTTTATCAAGTTGCATGATCCAGGGCAGTGTTTTTCCATTACACAAAGCTACACGAATGTTCCAAAGGAAAGGGAAAGAAAGAATCACGGGGTGTTCTTTTTTCTATAAACTTTACTTTGGGATGGGAGGAAATTATTTTAAACAAAGCATGAGCAAAGTACTAGCAGCAGCAGGAGGAGGAGGAGGAATAATTATGGTAATATTTAAAAGAATAGTTGTAAAGCAGGTAGCTTGCTATAAAGTTAGATATTCCCCATTCCTCACCAAAGTTATAGGAATAAAAGGGCATGGGCCTAGCAATGCATCTTATTTATAACTACAAGTGTTACTCTATAGAGAATTGAGAAATCCATATACATCTGCATTTCTCTTGCAGAGAATATAGAAGAATGGTGTTAGATATTGCACTAGTCCCGTATGTGACCTTAAACTACTGTAAGATATCAGATCACTACTGTAGTTTTAATTTTATTTATTTATTTTCTATCCTGCCTTTATTTTTTTTATAAATAACTCAAGGTGGGGAACATACCTATTACTCCTTCCTCCTCCTATTTTCCCCACAACAACCACCCTGTGAGTTGAGTTGGGCTGAGAGAGTGACTGGCCCCAGGTCACCCAGCCGGCTTTCGTGCCTAAGGCGGGACTAGAACTCTCAGACTCCTGGTTTGCTATTGGCTCCTTCCTAGGGCTGAGAGACAGCGATTGGCCCAAGGTCACCCAGCCGGCTTTCATGCCTGAGGCGGGACTAGAACTCACAGTCTCCTGGTTTCTAGCCCAGCACCTTAACCACTAGACCAAACTGGCTCTCAATCTTGTGAATCAACCTGTCATCTGTATGCAAGTAAATCAAGCCTATCCCTAATAATTACTCAGCAACTAATATAATTTGATTAAGATTAGAAGCATAAATTTCCAGGTCTCAAAATAAATGTACCTAATAAAGCAATAGATCTTTCAAGTATGGTAGATGCACTTCTTTACAGATTGGTAGGATCCAAAAAAGTAGGAGTAAATTGAAAAATATTTCTTCTGCAATATTTTTCCAAACATACAGGTGTTATGGTAGTTGCAGTTATGCTTCCAAAACATGGAGGACATCTGGTTGGGAATTGCTACTTTATGGCTTCAACATTAAATCAGATTTCTTCTCTTTTCACAGCTCAGCTCATTTTGTTCTGGCTCATTTTGCTTAATCTGATTAATATTTGTAAAGAAAGCTTGATGTCACATTTTGCTTGGTCCTAATAAAGACATTGCTAATTAAGGTTTTTGGATTTTTCCTCCTTATAGGCCAGCATTTATGTATGTATGTATGTATGTATGTATGTATGTATGTATGGTGTTGGTTGGTTGGTTGGTTTATTTATTTATTTATTTATTTATTTACTTACTTACTTACTTACTTATAGAACTATTACTTCAGTCATTTAAAATATTGACAGGTTCACACATTGCACACAACTATGACTTGCTGAATAAGCTATAATTGGCTGGGTCTGCATAAAAATGAGAAAAATGAGATAGAAATAAGCCCAAGCAAACTACATTGACTGTGTATGCATGAAACTCTTATTATGGCTAATCGTGGCTACCACAAATAGCACAATTTTCTGGATTTGCACAACCACAAACTAGCCACATGAGTTTGCAGAATATACTATATTTTAATGTTTTTATTTTTTATTGTAAACCGCCCAGAGTCCATTTGCGGGGAGATGGGCAGTGGCAAAATTTAATTAATATACATACATACATACATACATACATACATACATACATAGGCAAAATGTGCTTGGCTAGTTTGCGGTTTAGTGTGTTGTACAAACCCATTTGTTGTTGAATAACATAATGTGTGAACCAAGCCACTGACTGTATTTATATACAGTATTTACATTCATTCAGAGCACTGTGAGTTTTATCCTGTGAGTTACAGTAGTTAAAAGGCACACTGATATGGAAGTTGCAATATGGAAGTAGTGTTCTCCCAGTTTTTCCAACACAAGCTGTGCAATTTGTGTAACTTCAGCAGCAAAGGCTCAAATCTGCCCAGTTCCTACTGACTGTTGTCAGCATTTCCTCACGGCCATTTTGGTTTGTGCTGATGGACCCACAACACACCAGGAGAGCAATAGCACAGCATCAAGATCACCAGAGAAAACCATGGATCTCGACCTTCCGAAGAAACCGGCCAGGCTGTGGGCCCTTTGATTCTACACGGGTCTAACAGACAGGGTTGCACCAAAACCACTGCAGTACTTATAGTATATGTAGGGGCGTGGTGGCTCAGAGAGTAAGATGCCAGGCTTGTCGATCGGAAGATTGCAAGTTCGGAGGTTCGAATCCCTAGCCCTGTGTGCGGAGTGAGCGCCCGCACTAGCTCCAGCTCTTGCCAACCTAGCAATTCGAAAGCATGCAAATGCAAGTAGATTAATAGGTACCGCTTCGGTGGGAAGGTAACAGCGTTCCGCGCGTGTCATGCGGCCACATGACCGTGGAAGCGTCTTCGGACAACGCTGGCTCTTCGGCTAACAAACGGAGATGAGCACCGGCCCCTAGAGTCGGACACGACTGCACAAATGTGCAGGGGGAACCTTTACTTTACTTATAGTTCAAGGATCTCACAGATGGCTAAACCTACTATTCAAGTCATCTGTCAAACTTATCTCTTCCCACAGCTCAGCCCACATTGGGGGGAGCAACTGGTGGTTATTTCTCCCACCAGCTTGGAAATCAACCAATTACGGCATCTTTGCTGTTCACAGAGCACCATTCCCTGGCCTCATTGCCAAAGCAGAGTGGCTACACAGACTGAGCAAATTATGCTGGCATACTCTTGTGCTGCTTCACAGACTGGAGGATAATACATTAAACCAGTGTTTTTCAAACTTGGCACCTTTAAGATGTGTGGACTTCAACTCCCAGAATTCCCCAGCCAGCCATGCTGGCTGGGGAATTCTGGGAGTTGAAGTCCACACATCTTAAAGGTGCCAAGTTTGAAAAACACTGCATTAAACCAGCTGCCTGGATGTGCCTTAAGAAAGAGCAGCTGCCATGAGCTATCTCCTGAACTCACCACAGCTGTATACATTATTTTCTTCCGATATTCCAGCTGCCAGCAAACTTTAAAAAGGCTTAAGATAGTAAGAAAAATGTGAAAGCAGGATTAGAAGCCCTTTTCCAAAAGTGGAGGATAAAAGAGTTTTCGCCAATAAAGCTCCCTCCAAACATATTGTACCACAGTGCCCATTACTCCCTATACCCAACTTTGCCAATTGTGCTCTCTGGAGGATACCAGTTTGGAATAACCTGATCTAGAACAGAAAAATTAATATAATAGGACCACTGAAATCTGGTATGAAAATGCCATTAAGAAGGTAGAACAGACTAGACCTTGCCAGGCATATATCTGATGACAATAGGAGTCTTCTAAATCATAAACACTTGACTTCACTTCTTCACTTGACTCCTGTTCCAAGTGGAACACTTTAGAGCTACCAGATTTGGGTTGCAAAAATCCAATTGATAGCAAAGAGATACATATGATTTTAATTCTTGCTGCCATCTAGTGATCATCCAGATGTTTAGCTCCCCTAAATAAACAGCCTCTTCTTACAAATGCAAGTACTGTGCCCCAGTTGTCAGATCCTCCCTCAAGAAAAGGCTTCAGCGTAAGATAATAAATGCCCTAAATATATTTCAGTCAAGTGTGCATGGCATTCCTCAAGGAGATTTGTGAAATCTATCTTCTTTGCTGTTGACTCAATTATTTGTAATTTATTTATAATGCTAGGAAGTTGAGAAAGCAGGCTGTATTGGCAACCCATGACATTTTGACAACTGAGAAAATTAATTAAGGTAGCAGGCTGAGTAGAGTTATTGCAGCAATTGCTCACGTTCAGTATCAGAAAGAAATATGTTCCAAGCTGGCTCTCTAGTGCTAGTAGGATATTAAAAATAAAACATGCCGCTAGTTTTAGACTATCATTTTTGTACAATATGTGCAATTCAGGTGTTCGTTGAGGTTTTTGCTGGTTTGCTTTTTTCATGGTCAGTGGTTGAAGTGAAACAATCTTTTTCCATTGTGGTGTCTTTCAAATGTGTTGGCTAGGGGTTGTGGGAACTGAGGGTTCAGCCATCTAAAGAGCGCCAGATTGGGGAAGGTCATTGCAGAAGACATCTTGCTCTGCACTAATTGTCATTTGTCATTTGCACTGGCCAGTTGCTCAATAACATATATATTCATTCATACTCCCTAACCCAGAGCTTTCCAAACTGTGTGTCGGGAAACGTTAGTGTGTCGGCTGCAGTGTCTGGGTGTGTTGCGGCTGCTGCTGCCTCTGAGCCCTGCCAGGATTCCACGCAGGTCCTAGTGCCTGCCTTGTGCCCTGCTGTAAGAGTGTGTCGCGAAATGATGCATGTCTAAAAAGTGTGTCACCAACATGAAAAGTTTGGAAAACTCTGCCCTAACCAATGGAGACTTTTTCACTCCCAAGAGAAGCAACGCAAGCCTTTTATGTGTCACGGAAAATGAAACTGCTTCTCTTCAGCTGGCTGTGGAAATTAAATGAAATGCACTGAATGGTCTAGGATAGGTTCTGTACAAAAAGCAACTAAAATGAACTTGACAGCATTAGTCTTGCCCCAGATTTGGTCATTATCAGTTCAGAGCAACAACTATTGAACCCTACTCTCCACAGTGTGTTTCTGCATACAATAAAATGTTTTCAGTTTCAAGTGTTTTGATGGTATTTTTGACAAAATGAATTTTTCCACAATTTCAATTAGTGCAGCAAATGGAAATACCATTTCTCACCTAAATATACAAGACATGACCTCTACCCCACCAACCACCAACTTTCTGGTGACTTTCTGATATTGATCAAACTATATTTGTCTTTATCCAAGGAACGTCAAAGAGTCCACACTGGATTTGTGCATTTAATTGCATAGGGTAGTGATTTTATAGGTTCCTAGATTTAAGCCCAGAACATGCAAAGCTTCCACATACAAAAATCTGGACAACAATGAAATCCAGACAACTATATCTTTTATGTCATCTACCAGTTGCCCAGTGTTTTGGAGCCCTATCATATATGCATAGGTTTGCATTTTAAAGGTACCCAAATCTAAGTTCCTTTGGTAGTGCAAGCAGGTGGATCAACATTTTGCAGATGCTCATGATGCACAGGGCTTTTTTAATGCCATAAAGGCCATCTATGGACCAACAAACCATGGTACAAATCCCTTACGCTCAGTAGATGGTGCTAAACTTCTAAAGGACAAAGAGTCTATTGCACTGCGCTGGAAAGAGCATTACTACAATCTCCTTAATCGTCACTCTACTGTGGCTGATGAAGTCTTCTTGCAAATCCCGCAAAAACAAATAAGAGATGAGCTTGCAGTACCCCCTAGTTTGGAGGAAGTCAGTAAAGCCACTAAACAAATGAAAAATAACAAAGCTAGTGGACCTGGTGGGATTCCGGCTGAAGTCTTTAAAGAAGGCGGGCCTGAACTTACACAACAACTTCATAAGCTCATCGAAAAAATCTGGATGAGGGAGGAGATTCCAGCAGACTTTAGGGATGCCATAATTATCACTCTCTTTAAAAAGGGTGATAGAACAGACTGTGGAAACTATCGAGGCATCTCCCTTCTAGCCACAGCAGGCAAAATCCTTGCAAAGATCTTCGCAAACCGTCTCCTATCTGTATCAGAAGACATCCTCCCTGAAACGCAAAATGGCTTCCGCCCTTCCAGGGGAACAGTGGATATGATCTTCACTGCACGACAGCTTCAAGAAAAATGCAAGGAGCAAAACCGCCCTCTGTACATGGCGTTTATTGATCTGACTAAAGCTTTTGATACTGTAAATCGTACTGCTCTCTGGACCATCCTTCTGAAAATCGGATGCCCAGATAAATTTGTGAACATCTTGCAATCGTTACTCCATGACGACATGATGGCAACAATCCTGAATAACAATGGCTCTCAAAGAGATCCATTTAAAGTGGAATCCGGCGTTAAACAGGGATGTGTTATTGCTCCAACCTTATTCGCTATCTTCATCGCTATGATTATACACCTTGTTGAAGAGAAACTTTCTAATGGTGTAGAAATTATATATCGAACAGATGGAAAGCTTTTTAATCTTAGTAGGCTGAAAGCAAAAAATAAGGTAATTACAACTTCTGTTATAGAACTTCAATATGCTGATGATAACGTAGTCTGTGCACACTCCGAGGAAGATCTTCAAACTATCCTAAACATCTTTGCAGAAGCATATGAAAAGCTCGGCCTCTCGATTAACATTAAAAATACCAAAGTGTTTTACCAGCAAGTTCGAACCAATCCCTCTGCAGCGCCATCAATCCAGCTTAAAGGTGTGTCACTAGAAAATGTCGACCACTTTTCTTATCTCGGCAGCCATCTATCTACAAAAGCCGACATCGACGCTGAAATTCAGCATCGCCTGAGCTCTGCGAGTGTAGCTTTCTCCCGAATGAAGCATAGAGTGTTTGAGGATTGGGACATTTGCAGGGAGACCAAAATGCTTGTTTACAAAGCCATTGTACTACCAACCCTTCTGTACGCCTGTGAAACATGGACCCTCTACAAACGCCATCTCCAACTTCTTGAAAGATTCCATCAACACTGCCTCCGAAAAATTCTGCAAATTACTTGGGAAGATAGGCGGACTAATGTTAGCATATTAGAAGAAGCGAAAACCACCAGCATTGAAACAATGATCATCCAACATCAACTTCGCTGGACCGGTCATGTTGTTCGAATGCCTGACCATCGTCTTCCAAAGCAGCTACTTTACTCCCAACTTAAGAATGGAAAACGGAATATTGGTGGACAGCAAAAGAGATTCAAAGATACTCTCAAAGCTAATTTAAACAAATGTAATATCAGCATTGAGAACTGGGAAGCCCTAACTCATGAGCGTTTCAATTGGAGGTCAGCCTTTATTAATGGCGCTATGGACTTTGAAGAAGCACGAGTACAGGGCAAAAGGGAGAAAAGAGCTAAAGGGAAGGCACGTCAGGCAAACCCTCATCATGACCGTCTCCCACCCGGAAACCTATGCCCTCATTGTGGGAGGTTGTGCGGATCCAGAATTGGCCTTTATAGCCACTTACGGATCCACTGTTAAAATTTTACCTTTGGAAGACAATCTTACTCGGCTACGAGTGATCGCCAATGATCTTGCCTAGAAATAAAATGCCCCCATCTGTTTTGGGTTTACAAGCTCTCTGTACGTATAGAAGGGCCTAGCTCAAGGGTCGGAAATGGCGTCTCGCGAGCCAGATGTGGCTCTTTGGCACCTTGAGTGTGGCTCTTCCGCAGCTGAACTCACCCCCGCCCCTTCCACGCGATTGGCCCCCGCCCGCAAACCCCGCCCCCTGGCTCTCGCACTGAGCGAGGCCCGGCGCGGCAGGGAGGCACTGCTGGCCCAGGACGCGGCGCTGTCGGAGGCGGCGCAGGAGCGGCTGCAGGGGCTGCTGCGGCTGGAGATGGCGCTGCTCCGCGGCATCCAGGTGCTGGGCGAGGGCGCGGGCCCGGGATGCGAGCGGCAGGGCGGTGCAGGGCGAAGAGCCGCCTGCTCTCCCCTTCGCCGCCTCCGGTCCGAGCCTGGCTCGGCTCCCCCGGCCGCCGCAGGGCTCGGGTTAGCGGGGGGAGAGGACGCCGAACGGCGGGGTGGGGGGATTGATGGGGCAGGAGGGTGCACCCGGAGGGCCTCCCGCGGCCGCTTCTCCAAGGTGGGTTGCAGAGCGCGTGCTGCGCCCACGGGAACGCCTGGTCCCTCCGCTCCCTCCAGCTCCGCCAGCAGCGCCGCCCGCCCCATCCTGCCACCCGGCAAACCTCCGCCGGCTCCGTCCCCCCGCCGCCACCGCCCCGGCCAGGCGCCCTGTCGCTCGCGTCCCGGGCCCGCGCCCTCGCCCAGCACCTGGATGCCACGGAGCAGCACCATCTCCAGCCCGCGTTTCAAAAAAAAAAAAAAAAAAAGCGTTTTGGCTTTGATCAGGCCCACATGCAAGGCTGTTTGCAACCCAAAGGGGGGAAACACAGCCTCCCCCTCCCCGCAACCCCCGGAACTGACTCTCACACACACACGTTGCCCCTGCAGCCGCTCCTGCGCCGCCTCCGACAGCGCCGCGTCCCGGGACGCGAGCGGCAGGGCGGCACAGGGGGCCTGGCCGGGGCGGTGGGGGGACGGAGCCGGCGGAGGTTTGCCGGGCGGCAGGACGGGGCGGGCGGCGCTGCTGGCGGAGCTGGAGGGAGCGGAGGGACCATGCGTTCCCGTGGGCGCAGCGCGCGCTCTGCAACCCGCCTTGGAGAAGCGGCCGCGGGAGGCCCTCTGGGTAGGCCAGCAGCGCCTCCCTGCCGCACCGGGCCTCTCAGAGACGGGCCTGAAGGGGCGCAGAGGCCGGAGAGGGAGCCCCTCGGTCTCCCCTTCTCTCCCTGCCTCGCCCGCCCGGGACGCGAGCGGCAGGGCGGCGCAGGGTGAAGAGCCGCCTGCTCTCCCCTTGGCCGCCTCCGGTCCGAGCCTGGCTCGGCTCCCCCGGCCGCCGCAGGGCTCGGGTTAGCGGGGGGAGAGGACGTCGAACAGCGGGGTGGGGGGATTGATGGGGCGGGAGGGTGCCACGCCGTGCGCCGCCCTTGACGTCAGGCGCTGGCGAAGGCCTTTCCCCTTCTCGCCAAAGAGCCCGCGCCTGCTTGGCCGCGGTGGTGGCGGAGGATGTGCGGCCCAGGGATCCTGCCGCAGATGGGAAACCCAGCCTGCTCTCCCCACCCGCTTCCCACGCTCTCCGCTCCCCAGAATATCGTGGGGCAAAGGGAAACCTGCCCAGAGGGGTCATCAGGAGCACAGGATCCGGCCCCAGCCCAGCCCAGCCCGCAGCTTCGGCGCCCTCCCCTCGCCATCACGAAAGTCCCAGGCGACGGCAGGGACATGTTCGACCTGCTCGTACAGCACCCGGGCGGCCTGGGCAAGCCGCGAGCCTGGCCGGGGGGGGGCTGGACGGGGCGGCCGCCCCCGGAGACTCCGTGGCTCCCCGGCTGCCAGAGAGGAGGAGAGGCGGTGGAAGAGCTGCAGCCGGGGGGCCGCGGAGTCTCCGGGGGCGGCCGCCCCATGCTGCACGAGCAGGTCGAACATGCCCCCGCCATTGCCTGGGACTTTCGCGATGGCGAGGGGAGGGCGCCGAAGCTGCGGGCCGGGCTGGGCTGGGGCCGGATCCTGTGCTCCTGATGACCCCTCCGGGCAGGTTTCCCTTTGCCCCACGATATTCTGGGGAGCGGAGGGTGGCAGCTGTTTCTCCGCCACTCCCGGTGGGGCGGCCGGGCCGGGTTCGCGGAGCCGCTGGCTGCGCAGAGCCGCTGGCTGCACCGCCTCCCTCCGTGAACCCCCCACCCCCTTCCACACGATTGGCTCCCGCCTGCAAACCCCGCCCCCTTCCACGCAATTGGCCCGTGCCCGCAAACCCCGCCCCCTGGCTCTTGAGCACTTCAAAATGTGCACGAGCATGTCAAAATGGCTCCCGGCACAAAAAGTTTGCCAACCCCTGGCCTAGCTGATGTTGATCACAACCAAGTAGTTTCATGGCAACTATAAAATGTGATTTGTGAAAACAGCCCAGAAGAAACCTATGGAATATGGAGTAAGACTTTTTCAGGTTAATTTTGCACTCAATAGTTACTGTAAGTCGTTGGTATTTGAATATAACTAATCTACGAAATTAGATCAAAAGCAGCTGCAGGAAATGGCCATCTTGAACAGAGAACTGTCAACGGGATGGATCATTAATCTGTTTTCTAAAGGACACATTGCTGCTTAACATTTCTTCCACTTAGCTGCGCTTTTCCATACAGGAGAAAGTTACAGGGAGCGGCATATTTTTTTCTTAGGGTGAAAAAAAGGAGCTGAAGGAGAAATGAATTGTAGAAAAACATTTGGGCTCTCCTCCAGATACACTTTTTTAAAAAAGAATGCAGAAAGTTACACATGAATGCATGTAACCTTTAGTTTGACACTAATTCTAATGACAAAATCAAAACGGTATACAGTACAGTACTCTTAAGATGCTATTTATTTCCATTCTCTCAAATAATTAACAGATACAATTTTTCTCATGAAAAAAAATTAGATACAAAACAAAGTATGAAAAAATTGCACTCCAATCACTGAATTACCATCTATTGGAGAAAGAATGAACTGAGTAGCTACAAAGATAAACTATCAAGCAAGATGTATTTTAAAAGGTATATTTTCTAAATACATCTTTGCTAGGATGATGCAAATGACATG
Source organism: Charina bottae (assembly GCA_023362775.1). NCBI lineage: Eukaryota > Metazoa > Chordata > Lepidosauria > Squamata > Charinaidae > Charina > Charina bottae. Next base: position 48,401,760 of record JALMGJ010000007.1, on the reverse strand, counting down.
CATATTAAAAACCTTCATAATACAAGCATATTTGGTATCAGATTGGAAAAGCTGTAAAATATTTTGACAATGTTTTTATTTTGATGGAGCAACGTACAAATCTAGAAATACAGTGCATGACTATAGAACAGTAGAAAGCATAAGTTTACTCATCATAATTAAGTGATTGTTAATTACATCTATTTCTTTACAATTCTGACTCAATCTGCATATTTTAAAATGGACATGTGGTTTCTCTCTTTTTAATGTTAATTTTTTCCAGGAAATTAACCTCACCATCATATTTCCCTTTTGCTACACCTAAGCATATAGAAATTGTCTTGCTTTTTTTCTTTTTCCTTCTCCCACTGAAGATGGGGGTGGGAGAGGCAAGGAGGGAATTCCAGGACCAGGAGAGATCTGGCTGGTGATATCAGTCTTGAAGAGCCAAGATCCAGCTCTAGCTTCCTGGCAGAATTGTGTTCCATTCTCCTAGACCAGTGTTTCTCAAACTTGGCAACTTTAAGATATGTGGACTTCAACTCCCAGATGTGAACATCTTAAAGTTGCCAAGTTTAAGAAATACTGTCCTAGACCTTGCAACTCCAGACTCAAACTTTGAAGTAGGGATGCGGCTACTAAGCATGCAAAGAGTGCCTAAATCCCTGGTCAGAGAGTAGAGAGATGGAGAAGTAGCAGATTTCTTGTAGAGTATCTTGGGAAAAGTGCTATAGTCAGGAACAGGCTGTTACTTCTCAGTAAGCCAGCAATCACAATCTAATTTAAGCAACATCAACTGCATTTAGGTGGGGACAAGCAGCTTTGAGGATAAATGCTTTCACTTGGGCTGGTTCCAACACTAGCATACAGTAATATTCAGCATAGCTTGCTTACAAATGCTCAGAACCTTTAACATATTCTTGTTCTACAACAGAGCTTTCCAAACTGTGTGTCGCAACATAAAAGTGTGTTGCCACACACAGCGTGGTGTGTCGCCACACCACCCGGAAGCGGCGGCGCACGTGTGCACGGCGGCAGCAGCAGCGGCGCGGGATCAGTGGTTCCGCGTTTTAGTGGAGGCTGCCACCGCCGCACGCCCCCCCCCGTGCCGCCACTGCCGCACTGCCGCCGCTGCCGCTGGTGTGTCGCCAGCGGTGGCACTTTGGAAAGCCCTGTTCCACAATCTGGATATTTTGGTTTCTGGCTGCTAAATTGTTCTATTTATATGAGAACTCCAGACCTTGAACCCATCTTTCTTCATGCTGGTTGATTTTTACCTGTTGCCTAGCTATATGAAAATCCTAAACAGAACACCCTGTTTTCTTTTCTTCCACACTGTATGGTTTCCATGTTAAGTGTCTAAGCCCAGAGGCTGAAGGGTGACTATTAAGTTCAGCTCATCTGCCAGAGCAACAATGCCTGCTAAAACTCTATATGGTAGCCAGAGAGTCAGCAGAAATTTCATTTTAATTGGCAACTGCCATATAAGTAGTCTTCTTGTTGAAGCTTCCTTGAGATTATGAACCTTGCAGGACACAAAATTGGCAGCACAGTCACTGGAGAAAGAAACTTCCAAAGAAAGTATGCTGAGCATCTCCAGATCTCTAGGTGTACCAAGAATCTTGGGGGGGGGGGGTGCCCTGGAGTCAACTGTTTACTCCTGGCAACTGCCTGGACTAGTCCCTGCAGTTTTCTTGGCAAGGTTTTTCGGAAGTGGTTTGCCATTGTCTACTTCCTAGGGCTGAGAGAGAGTGACTGGCCCAAGGTCACCCAGCTGGCTTTGTGCCTAAGGTGGGACTAGAACTCACAGTCTCCTGGTTTCTATAGCCTGGTGCTTTAACCACTACACCAAACTGGCTCTACATCAGAACTATAATACGCATATTTAGCAGTAAGGCGATTGGATAACGTGAGAAAATTGAGTTAAGAGTACGTATACAGAATACTTGATTCCTGCATCTCACACAACCAGGCTAGTCACTCCAAATTCGCTGTGGCTGAGTGGGGTGACTTTGAAAGTGGGGCAGCCCATTACTCGTGCTGGACTTTTTCTAAAGATGCTTCCTGCAACATGTTATGCTCATTTGTGCCCTAAAGTAAGAGAAAAGGTAAAGTATCTTCTCTGGTCATTAAGAGGAGTCTGTGCTCATAAAGATGCTACAGAAGCAGTGCTAACTCATTAAATATTATTAGCTTTTCAAGCTAATTCTCCAAAATGACTTCCATTATAACCACAATAAGCAATATTGGTATCCCTTGCAGGAGATCAAAAGGAATATCCCTCTCCATGTCAGAGGCTATACATAAAGTTGAGCCTTTCCCCTCCCTCCGTGTTGTTCTCATTAACTAATTGTTTTTCCAATCGAAGAGAATTGTTTTTCACTGTCTGCATCAGTGACCCATCAGAAGCAGGGCCTTTCTGCAACCTAGTTGCTTATATCAGCTGCATTTATGCAATAATGACAAAATTAAGTTAGGAAATAGGATTCTTTTATGCCAAAAGGAAAATTCTTCCATTTCGTTTTTAATCAAAGAGGTATTGAATATCGTTCTTTAAAACCATTTCAGTGCCTTAAAGACAAACTCGGGTACCCACTATGGACACAGTTTCATGCTGCTTAAAAAAAACAAAATTAGCAACGAGTGGCAAAAATTTATACCACAAACTTTGTTACACTGGCTTGTTTAGAATTAAATTAGAAATCCTGCTTCAAATTCTAGTCCTCTGTTCGGTTTAAAAATAGAGGGGTGCAGTAAAACATGCATTAGGTTACAGCGTTTTCCCTGAATGCATCCAAATGGTTTTACTTAACTTATAAATATCTATACCAGTGTTTCTCAACCATGGGAACTTTAAGAAGTGTGGTTGGCTGGAGAATTCTGGGAGTTGAAGTCCACACATCTTAAAGTTCCCAAGGTTGAGAAACACTGATCTATACTGTAATTTGCTAAATGTGACATTTAAACCACCATAGATACTCTGGATCTCCTGTAGATGTCACTATGCCACAACAAGATATAGGAGCAATCAATTCACTCCTAGGATGTCTCAGAATACTGCAACCTGCTTAATACAATGTTAGGTTATGGCACTGAAAAAATATCCTTCCCCAGCTTGGCGCCAGGAGCCTGGGAAACATTGGAACAGAGAGCTGGTGACTGACTGCTTGCCGTGCAAGAAAGAACAGAACAGAGGACAAAAGGGCAACAGAGATTACATGAAAAGGAGAACACAAGATAACAGCCAAGCGACTGGATGTGGACCAAGGGGAAATTGTTCATGCCCAGCAGGTTCCCATCCCACAAGTATAATTGCCGCTAAGAAGGAAAATGGAAATGACACTTCTATAATGTAGAAATGCAAACATGCATGAGAACTGTGTTCTTATTTTTATTGCCTATTTTAGCTCCTGCTAAAATTTCTGCTTGTATCTTTCTGGCTTCCTACTTAAGACTGATGGGATATAGAATACTTTATTGGCCAAGTATGACTAAACATACAAGGAATTTGTCTTTGGTGCAAGAGCTCTCAATAATAAATTATACAATCAAGAAAAGAAAAATTAAGAAAAAATAATACTACAGCTATTTAACTAACACATACTCATATTTAAGGGAGAATTAAGGGACAATAATACTGCATCTGTTATCTAGCATATGTTCACATATAACAGAGCAATATCCTCCCAATTTCTGAAATGACACACTTTATTCTTTCCTACCACGTCCCCCGCAAAGCACTGCAGTGATCAGGATGAATGAAGTCCATTTTGGTCATCCTCCTATACAGTACCTGTTTTGGGTTAAGCTTCAAAGCAGTAACTCCATAGTGGGGTGCACAAATTGCACTACCCTAAGAAGGTTAACTCAGTTTTGGCCTTGTGTAATATGACTGAACAACAAAAATATGTGAACTTAGCCAATGCAATTTCTAAATCATGCTTTACATTTTGCATTATGTGTAAACAAGGTACCCATGGCTTGCTCAATATACTATTTTTTTTTAATTACAGCTGTCAATATGTCAATCGTGTTTGTCTGATGCAGCCAAAATTCCAGCCTGCAATGTGGCTGCAGACAAGCAAAACTATAACCCCAGGAAAATGCTGGATGGTGAGCTCCTGCCCAAGAAGGATCATTGCCCCCCAAAGTTAAGCATCATGTGTTATCACTTTAAGCATATTTACTCACAGATAAGTCTCTGCAGGTGACAACACCTGACTGACCATGTCTGGGCTCTGAAGATAAGCAGGTAAGGCCCGGTTCATACTTGGATGGGAGACAGCCAAAGAATACCGGGACTGGGAAGCTGATAAAATAACCCTGAAAATAGCAATGGCAAGCCATGTTTATATTGTTGGCAAGACGGTTCCAAGAGGTGTGTCCATAAAGTCACCAGGAGTTTATGTTATTTGCAAAAAAAGTTCACCTTTTTGGCAAGTCTCATTGTGCTTAATGGATATTTGTCAGAAGAAAGCATTTGTTTGTTTGTTTGTTTGTTTGTTTATTCATTTAATATTTCCAATTTCATCACCGCCCATCTCCCTCAAAAGAGGGAGGTCTTTTATTGTATTAAAAGTAGGTCTCCTTAGATACGGGGAAGGGGGGAACCTTCAATCCTCTACTGGTTGTCGCACATCAATTCTAATCCCCCAGGATGGCCAATGGTCAAGAAGACAAGAGTTTGACCTCAGCAACATATGGAGAGCCACTGCTCCCCCATTTATTTTTTTATTTATTTGCTTGCTTGCTTGCTTGCTAGATATATAAGGCTACCCAACTCACACAATGTGACTCTGGGCAGTGCACAACAACCAAAACAACACGGATCTGCTGCCGAGCTTGGGGATCCAGGGGTGCGTCTGAGCCCATGCAACGGCTGTGCTGATTTGTGTTGCGGCTCTTTGCCTCGGCTGTGTTTTTACGTGTGTGCTCTTGTTTTTTACTGTTTTGTTTTTCATGCTGTTTTCAATTATCGTTAGCCGCCCAGAGTCATGAATTTGGGATGGGCGGCCATATAAATTGAAATAAATAAATAACAGTAAACGAAAAAAACCCACAAATAACATTAAAACATACAGTATACCATATATAAATATAAAATGGTGACCAAGCACCGTAGGAAAACATCCTAAAGGGGGCTCCCTGGTTTAAGAACAATAAGTAACAATTAAGATGCCCATCAATGAGGGATGCAGAAAGATTAACTGTGGTTAATGCTAACTACATTACAGTCCAGTCTAACAAGGATCTGAACCTAGTTAATTATAGGCTTCTTAGCACTAAACGAGGTAAGGTTTTTCTATGCGGACATAAATAACCATAGTTAAAACATGCTTTTGGAGTGTGAATTACTATTTGTCTGAAACACCTTAAAGCAGCTGCATTTTTGCCTGGCACCGAGGAGCTGCCCTCTGCAACTCTGGGAGCTCCCAGGAACGGGCACTGTTGCTTTAAGCAGTGTTTTTTCAAACTTGACAACTTTAAGATGTGTGGACTTCAACTCCCAGAATTCCCCAGCCAGCGCTGCCTGGGGAATTCTGGGAGTTGAAGTCCACACATCTTAAAGTTGCCAAGGTTGAAAAACACTACTTTAAGGTGTTCATGCTGGTATGTCCTGCAAATCACTTTTGGGGGCTGCATAATCTTACTGGATTCATATATCCTTTAGCTCAGTCCCATTCAGGTAGCTTTATGTCTACAATGGACCTTTGAAATTCCTCTTCATCGGAAACAAACACTATCATTTTCTGGGCTAAGTTTCAGAATTCCCACACCAGTATTTGTTCCATATACTTTAGCAATTACCTCTTATTCACCTGAGTATTAGTGACACACTGCACTGAGTAAAACATACTCATTAATATCCAAAATAAACGCACTGGGTATAGAGAAGCAATTCAGAAATAGATCCCCTGTTTGAAAGATGACATTTCAACACTGTTGTAATTTTTTTTCAGTAATTGCGTTCTGCTTTATGCACAACCTGTGTCCTTAATTAAATCCTTTTAAAACAGGAAACCTTCCATATATCTAGAAATATTTTCCATTTATATACCCCTAGAAGCGAACGTATAAATATGTTGCAGGAGTTTTAAAAAAATCAGTTTTTTAATTCATGAAAACGTATTTCATAAAAACAGCATCCAGAACTAAAATAATAGCTCAATCGTACTAAGGACCTTGGTGATAACTCACAACATTCCTATTTTTGACAACCTGTAGAGTATTACAAATGCCTTCCCTACTTAATCTGTAAAAAGAGTACATTTTCAAAACTGAAAAACAAATTTCTCATGTAGTAATAAAAAAATAGAATATTTAGTTAGGTTCTCCAGAACAGATCTGAGTTCTGTAATAACAGCTGGTTCAGGTAGATAATAAAACGTAGCTGTTAGAAGATTTAAAGTCCAATTCATCATCTGGTCAAGCAATTATGGGTTTAAAATTCTTTTCAATGAATTTTGATTTCTGCAGGTGCCGTTGCTGTAGGAGTTGGCTTCAGCCAGGAGACAGGAAGCCTGATCGTTGAACCATTATTCAGCAGAACTGCAGTCAAAGTTAGAGCTATTAATTATAGATAATAGGACTAAGAAGCTTACACAAATAAAACAGTCTGTTTATTTTTAACAAAGGCCTCAAAAAAAGTTGCAAAACCCACTTCAGGAAGAAAGAAGGCAGGGCTATTATTCACTCTCGTTTACTTTAATGGCTTATTGTTCACCTTTCTGCGCATAGGACACACTCGAGGGGGAATACAGAACATGAGGGATAATTATTAAAGGGTCTACATTGCAGATACCAACTTATGAGATCTGCAGGGTGAAAGATAGTTACGTTGTAGACAGCGATGGGAGAGACCTGGGTTCAAACTCACCTTCCGCTGTTGATTTCACTGGTGACTTTGGGCTGGTCACTGTCTCTCAGGATCATTACTGTGGGGGGAAATTTAGAGGAGGAAGTGCTATATTGCTTCCTTTTGCTCCTGGGAAAATGGCAAAATGTAAATCTAACAAATAATAAGATATGTCCATGCAGTAGCTAAGATTCTGCCAATCAAGAATTGGGCAATGTCTGGATCTCACTCTATGCTTGTATGGCGATACAGTGGGTGGTTTTCCTCCTGGATGGTTTTTCCTAGCTGTTTCTATTCTTCTGCAAAACTGGAGGCTCCTTCCAGTCTCCTGCCTTTTTGTGCATGAGATGGTGGCAGTTGAGCTGCAAAAGATGGGCTTCTTATTAGTACAATAAGGATACATGTGATACACAGCAGTCCATAAAATTAAGAGCTCCTTTTAAAAAAAAAGCTCAGCAAGCAACAAATAGCTGTGATCAAACACAATAAGTATGGCTCTTGCATGATGTAGAAACACCGGAGTTGTAAGAGGCATATATAGTAAAGGTAAAGGTTCCCCCCGCACATTTGTGCAGTCGTGTCCGACTCTAGGGGCCGGTGCTCATCTCCGTTTGTTAGCCGAAGAGCCAGCGTTGTCCGAAGACGCTTCTGCGGTCATGTGGCTGGCATGACGCGCACGGAACGCTGTTACCATCCCACCGAAGTGGTACCTATTTATCTACTTGCATCTGCATGCTTTCGAATTGCTAGGTTGGCAAGAGCTGGAGCTAGTGCGGGAGCTCAGTCCGTCACGTGGGGCTAGGGATTCGAACCTCCGAACTTGCGATCTTCCAATCGACAAGCCTGGCATCTTACCCGCTGAGCCACCACGCCCCCTAAGAGGCATATATACAGATCCACAAATTCACATACTAATTCCTTAATATCTCCCAGATGTGTTGGGACTCTAGCTCTCAGAATTCCTAACTGGAGGTCATCAGTTAAATCACTATAGTTTTATAAAGGCAAGGTTTAAACATAGGGTTTGTTGAAGAAGCCATGATAGAGGCCTGCTAGACATTCAACTTGGAGCCACAACTAGAGTTTACAAACCAGAATGGCTGGGTTCACACAACCCATCAAAGCCATACAAATCAAATCACAGTTTAGTACAGAGCATGAACTTGGTCATTTTGTCAGTGGAGCGTGTTGTATTTTTTTCCCATTAAAAGATAGTTACTGAAACATACCATTCTTAGTTAATTATACTCTATGTAGAGAGTTTGTGCATACTGTATATGTATTCATGTATTACAGTATTTAAAACATATAAAGTTTATTAATGTATTTGGGAAGGCAGAATTAGGTCACTGCCTCTAAGTCAATATTGGCTGATCCAAGAAAAGGTAAGGAGGGTCAGATCTAGTTCATACTTGGCTGGGTCACCAGGAAATCTCAGGGCTATAGGCTAGATGGGGATGTTCAAAATATATCCCAGAAGCAGACCATGGGAAACCATTGCCATGCTGCTACCAAGAAAAGTACATGGGTGTGTCCATGTCATCAAAAGTCAAGCTTGACTCACACGGTCTTTACTTTTTACTACCTACTGCAGTACATAGGACAGATACCTAACAGTTGAAAAGATCATTCCTTCAGCCATCATGAAGAACTGTGAATTGATATTCCCAAAGGAATATGGTGGATTACATAGTAATTCTGTCGACTAATTTTGACAACCCTAATTTCTTTCAAAACAATTTAACTATGGAAGACTTATCACAACTTTCAAGACATTGGAGCTTCCCAGAAATAGCTGTCCAAATACCTGGGTTCATACCGGGGTACTGGAGCTCAGTTCATTTCCAGCTCTAACAACTGACAAGGATTCTAATTCTTTCTAATTGCATTACGGCTTAACTGCATAACTATCCAACCGGAAAATGAAACAATACGCAAATCTTATTTCAAACAGTTTACCGACCAAAAAGACAGCTTTAATCATTTCCAGGTTTGGTTTGGTTTGGTTTGGTGTTATGGGGAAAACATCTCCAGAACCTTCCTTCCTTAAATCTTTCTCAAAACTAGTTATTGCTTCTTGTTTTAAATGCTTCCTGGTAGAAACTGGAGCCATAGGCCAACTGTAAGAGAAAGAAAAAAAAGGCAAGCTGGCACAGTGACCGTGTGATCAAAGCCCCACCCTTTTGGTGTGTGTTGCACAAGGGACACTTGTAAAAAAGAGGTGGGGCTTCAATCACATGGTTGTGGCCACCAGCTTGACTTTTTTTGACTGCCCCTCTTGCAGACCCCCTGGGAAGATAAATTTTTGTGAGTCCAGTGTTCTCCAAATCTCTTCCCAGGCATGTACTTATACAGGCCTCTGTGTTTTGTAGGAACAGGTTAAAGTTTGGCTGTATTATGATGGGGCCAATGGAATGGAAGAGGATGCTCGGTGCTTGCGTAAGGCTTGTTTTCAGTCCAGTCCATTGTGATAGAAAGAGGAACATCATTATTTGGATTCCCAAATAGTTTTTAAGTTGTGGTTTGTACCTTGGTTTAAATCTAATTGCAAGCCACAGTGGGGAAGGGTGATATGCATCATGGCATCCCATAATATCAACGCTTACAAACAGCAGTGGCTGGATTTACACAGTATACAATATGTTTATTTATTTATTTATCCAACTTACTGTATATCACCGCCCATCTCCCCCCATAGAGGGGACTCTAGGCGGTTTACAACAAGTTAGCAATTGAAACATATAAAAACATATAAAATACAATAAACAATATATATAACTAACCATAAGTTAATTAAAAATATATAAAACCCAAGAGGCTCTGATGTCATATTTAAAAGAACTCTATGGCGCAAGCCATCCCCATAAGGAGCTATCACTCTTCCCATCCCAAGTGAGGTGGCAGAGCCAGGTCTTCAGTTGCTTTCGGAAGGTCATCAGTGTGGGGGCTTGCCTCACCTCCAGAGGCAGAATATTCCAGAGGGCGGGTGCCACTGCAGAGAAGGCCCGCCTCCTGGACCCCGTCAGATGAAGCTCTCTTACAGACGGGGTCCGTAGCAAGCCCTCTCTGTGTAACCGGGTGGGGCGGGTCGATACTCTGGGGATGAGAGTACAGTCAGGATGGTAGCCATGAAGGCATGATCACCTACCACTTTTTACATTATGTCATGCATATGGTGCTCATAAGCAGGGGGGTTCAGTCACATGCTTGTGGCCACCATCTTGACTTTTTTACCCAAGTGGATGACCCTGGTCTCCCCAGTATGATTTAAATTAAAAACTTGCAGCAGAGGAGGCCCAGTTATTAGTTTATTGGCAGCCGGGCTTGAGAATCTGGGCACTGCTCCAATGTAATTTTTCCATTTAATATTTAATTTGTTTCCGAACACAACCTGTCCTCTAAACCAAAGAGAAGCCATTCCAATCTTTCACTAGGCTATCTAGAAGCAACATTTCATTACAGAATTACTCTCACAATATTAACCATATCTTACAGATAAATTACATTTTATGGTTATAGATGTCAGCATATATGGCCGAGAGAATGAGAATTAAGTGTGGAAGATGTAATGCAGAGAACAGAGTAGAAAAGACTATCATACTAAAATGAATCTAAAATGCTGTAATTCTGGAAGTATAAGCAAGAACTCTCATTTTTTTAACAACTGCAACTGACTCTTGATGGATATCATCAGACAGTCTATTTGTCATGTTTGTATGCCCACGTAGTTTTCTTGGCAGTAACGTGCATCTTCTTCTAGTATGTTTTCTGACTTCCCAGTCTGGCAGAAAGCCCTACAATCTGGCGGTCTCCCATTCAAATACAAACCAGCTCCAACCCTGCTTAGCTTCTTTGATTTTTTTTTATATCAGCCAAGCTCGCTAGATTTTGCCACCTGCCATGACTTCAGTATAGAATTGCCTCCCAAACCAACTTCACACTACATGTTTGTTTAACATGACTCTTTTTATCTAGTGATGCTTTCATCCTGATGTCAATACAAAGACCCGAGCAACACAAGCAATTGCCACAAACCCTACAACAGCTAAAGACTTGAAATGCTTTGCTTCATAGTGAACACTTTTAAAAATATTGCTCAGAAGCATGGGATAACAGCGCGAATGTGCAGAGATGAAAATCTCCTGTCCCCTTCCTAAAATCATTACTCAAACTCTCTTCCAAAGTGTCCTAACTTTGTTAGGGATCAGAGGAACATTTGCCAAAGAGCAGCTCCTGCCAAATCATTGAGAAATGAGTCAAATGACACTGGAAGGGGGTCACTAGCCATGTGTAAAATTTGCTTTTATCTCTCCCTGTAACCAATAAGAAGAAAATAAGTGGGAACCACTTGGCCTTCCCACACAGCTGGAGGCTAAAATGTCCCATATTTCCAGTTAATATTGTCTTCCATTTAAACCCTCTCAGTCTCTAAGAATCTTCAGACACTGTATCCTCCAATGCTCAAGCTAAGGGTTCAAATTGATATACTGTTGTGTACAGAGGGTAGTAAGTACACCTTATACTGGTCATTGGATTTTCAATGGCCCTTAGCACATTCAACCAATTGGGACTGCAAGCTATCCAAAAGAGAGTTAACCCTGCTTGCTTTTGCACTGGGTCACTCTCACTGGGACACCAGTATCCCAGTGACGGCGACCCAGAGCGAATGCAGGTTGGGTTAACCCTAGGACGGTGTTTCTCACCCTTAGCAACTGTACGATGTGTGGGCTTCAATTCCCAGAATTCCCCAGGCGCTGGTTTCTGAGCAGCTCAATTGCAGCTGGCATGGTGGGAATGCTGCAGGCATGCCCTGCATCAGATGCACGGCTTTCCCTGTGGGTAGTATGTCTCAGTAACGCAACAACTCCAAACAAGGCACCCTAGTTCTCAAGCAGAAAAACATTCATTCTGCTTAGTTCCAAACCATTTTGTTTATGACTTCTGAAGCATCAAGCATGAGATGGTAAAAATAAGTCAGAAGGTCAGCACTAACTGTAAAACAAGGCAGCAATGAATACCAAGATGTATGTTAGCTGAACAATGCCCTTTCAATATTAAAAAGCGTCAGAAAGAAAACTGCCAACCTTGCACAGGGCAGCATATAACATCAACTACAAGAAAAACAAGAGGGTATATTGCCATTTCAAATGGGTATCAACGTAAGTTTTAAAATACAGTGCAATTATTTATAGCTACAGGTAGTCCTCGCTTAAGGACCACAAGTGAGACCGGAATTTTGGTTGCTAAGCGAAGTGGTCATTAAATGAATCCAACTTGATTTTATGACCTTTTTTGCGGCAGTCATTAAGTGAATCACCGCAGTCATTAAGTGAACCACATGGTCATTAAGTGAATCACACGGTTCCCCATTGATTTTGCTTGCCAGAAGCCAGCCAGGAAGGTCGAAAATGGCAATCACGTGACCACGGAATGCTGCAATGGTCATAAATGCGAACCGGTTGCTAAGCATCCAATTTGTGACCAGGGATACGCTGAGATGGTCGTAAGTGTGAGCACTGGTTGTAAGTCAGTTTTTTCAGCACCGTCATAAGTCTGAACCAACACTAAACAAATGGTCATTAAGTGAGGACTACCTGTATGCAACTCGATCAATGCATACAGTAGTACAAAGTAGCTTGAGGGGAGAGAGGAAATCCACTGCTTTTCTACCTGCAATTCTCCACCAGTTCCAAATCTAAGGAAATGTTGCCAAAGGGTTTTTATAATTTGCAGACCACTCTCACTAGAGAGATCCACTCAGTTGAAACACGTGTTACATGCAACCCAAAATTATAGGGGAAAAATAGAAAGTGCACAATGAAGAACAGACCGAGGAGCCCAATGTGTGCTGCACAAGTGAGCAGAAGCTCAAACACTGAGAGAAAAAAAGCTTGTGTAAATTGGCCCTTTTGAGTAGCTACACTCTGGATTTGCCAGAATAGGAAGAGAGTGCAAGTGCATAAACAAAAGGCTTCCCCCCCCTTTTTTTTTTTAACAGAGGAAGAAGAAGCCAATCCTGTTGTACTTCAAAATGTAGGGGAAGGAATATAGCTCTGTATTACCGAATTAGGTCTATTTGCATGAATGAGGAAGTGGGTGTGCAGAGCGCAGAACTGCTCTGAAATCAGGCACCGCCCAGAGAAAGAGCAAATAGCAAAGATTGGAAGAGAAACCTGAATAACAGTGGCGCAACCCATACAAAGTGTACAATGACCATCGTATCTTGGCAAACAATATGGAAAAAAGCAAATATAATTCTACATGTGATAGAGCATCTTTTTATTTCAAAACATGGGTCAGGAAGAGCGGTTTCCTGATCTATTTTATAGGGTGCACGAACAGAGTCAACCTTAGTTTGGTGAAATCTTACAAAGAGGTCTTAAGCAAGACGAGACGCAGCAAGAATAGCTCCTCTCTGTGTTGAGAATCTATTTAAAGAACATTTAGCCACTGTTCCTCAGTCACTATGATCCCTTTGTAGACTCAGCTATCATTTTCAATGACGCGATTGTCCAATGGCAGGAGGTGGGGAGAGAGGAGGAGCGCGAGATCCAGATAGCTGCTTGTTTTTTGGTTTCTGATGGTAACTGGAGGCAGCTGTGCTCGCTGTTCAAATTCCTCTTCAGCATTCTTGGATACCCTTCCTTTTGTTTGGGGTGACATAAATGAACTCTAGCTCTCCATCTCCTCCCTCCATCAGCGTAGCTGTGAGGAGAAAAATGGGAACATCCTTTTCCACTTTCCGCAACCTATTGCTTGCCATGTTTGAACTGGGAACTGCAGCACAGTCTAAAACAAGCCATTGTTTGAATTTGGATTGTTTCAATAAACTCTAGTTAATATTAAACACTGTTCAGGTTCCTATACTACAAGCAGCAATTAGTTAAAAAATCCCAAATCCACAGATGCAGTATCTTTCTACTTCTGCAATAATACTTAATGCTTGGAAGCAGCTAAATGGGATGGAAACCTGTTCCTTCCTCTTTGTCCAGACTATCCAATGATATTTACCAAGGCCCACGTGCAGGTGGCTGCATGTAAACAATTACATTCTCATGACAACTGAGGTATAAAGGTAAAGGTTCCCCCACACAGTCGTGTCCGACTCTAGGAGCCAGTGCTCATCTCCGTTTGTTAGTTGAAGAGCCAGCGTTGTCCGAAGATGCTTCCGCGGTCATGTGGCCAGCATGATGCGCACGGAACGCTATTACCTACCCACCAAAGTGGTACCTATTTATCTATTTGCATTTGCATGCTTTTGAATTGCTAGGTTGGCAAGAGCTGGGGCAAGTGTGGGAGCTCACTCCGTCACGCGGGGCTAGGGTCTCGAACCGCTGACCTTGTGACCTTCCGTCAACAAGCCTGGTGTCTTAACCGCTGAGCCATCGCACCCCGCAACTGAGGTATAGGACCACTTTATTTTGAATCACTTTTACTGATAATTTAAATATTGCTTAGTCCTGTTTACCTTTATTATGAAAATTATTCATTTACTTCAGTGTTCCATCTTCCACTCTTTCATAAATTAACAACTGATACAGGAACCTGTCATCTCATTCTAAGGGTTGGTTCCCATACTGGTAAGAATTCAAGAGGTGGTTTTATAAGCAGACAACTGAAAGCTCGTCCATCATCATCATCATCATCATCATCATCATCATCATCATCATCCCCCCTCCATCATCTGCAATATAAAGACCTGCCTCCTCACCAGTTCAGAGAAAAGCCATTAGAAATGAAATTACAAGAGGCTCCACCCTAAAGTCTTAAGAGATAAATTGGATCTGATAGGAAATAGTTTAGTTCCGGAAATTCTTATAACTCTATGCCTTTCATTTAAACAAATCTTGTTAAAGACAATTCTGTGATTTGTGCTTAGGAAAAGGATGATTTTCGATTTCAGTCAATCACCCAAGAGTCTAATACTCCTCCTAAAATATTCCAGAGCTTCATATTTCCTATCTGTTAGAGACCTACAAACACAAGAATTCCCTGTTCAAACATAACATGCTGAGAGTGGTTTAGAAAGCAGGGTAGGGTTGAAAAAGCACAGAGTATCTTTCAAGTGGAGTGTTATAATGGCTTTTGCCAAAATGTTGTTGGATTCTAGCTACATAAAGTTATACATCACTCGACAGTCCATCAGAATTCAGGAAGATTATTACATAGGCCTGTTGTTTTACAGGGATGCTAATTCATCCTCTAAAATGTCTTGTTATATCGTATAATTAATTGGTCTTTATTTTAGCTCCTGCTGACTACACAGACTATTCCTGTAATTTTATTGGCAACAATATAGAAGTAATTTGCAACTGCCTTCTTCTGGAATGATAATGATTTTTCAACTTCTCCAACTAGTCTACAAGTCTCAGATTTCCTGGTGTTATCCCATCCAATGCTAAACAAGATCAGATTTTTTGTTGCTTTTTATTTATTTATTTGGACAGGGACTAACATTTTTGGATGTCAATATTCTTTTGAAATACATACCTATTACATGGAAATTGATGTCTGGACAACAGAAATGGATTATCCATGCTGTTCTTACTGCTACGAGGCTAGTCCTTCAATATTGGAAAGATAAATGTATGGCCCCAGTTCCTCAGTGGATTGAAGACCTAATGTTACTCATGAATTATGAACAAGTTGCTTACAGACATAGATTATATATGGACAATTATATGAAATATGGTCATACTGTATTTATTTATTTATTTTATTTACTTTATTAAATTTATATTACCGCCCATCTCCCCCAACAGGGACCCTGGGCGGTGCACAGCAAAATAGTGAATTAAAAATATGTAAAATTACATAAATACAAAATATAAATTCCAAGAAAAATATTAAAATAGGTCACTGGGAGGCTTCAAGGGGCCAGCCAGTATTGATGTATATATATGAGAGAAGCCCTTATATATAAAGACAAAAATAAAATGATTCATTTTAACTAAAAAAAAAAGAAATCTACTAATTGACCAGCTAACTTTCCTCCAATGTTTGGCAGACTTTGATTTGCTTTTATTAAAATATGATTGTACTGGCTCCCTTCCAATCTTCTTTTAATGATGCCTATTTTAGTCACAAAAGTTAGAAAGAAAAGACTGCATTCTTTAAAAAGCTCAAGACAATTGCACTGGATATTTGAAGAAAACACATTTCAGTACCAATTTTAAACCAAATTAGTCCTTGCTGCTGTAAAGTCTGTTGTTCTCTCAAACTATTTTTATCACTTAGTGCTCTACTTGATCTTTTGGTTTAGAATTATAAAACCAAACATAGCAACATTGCAATTCAACATCAGTTGATCCTGGAGACTTCACACTCCTAAGAGGTCTCTACTATAAGGAAGTCATATATAATTGGCAACTCCTGTTTAAAGATGGACAGATTCCAAATACTTGGCATTCAACTCTCATACCTATTCTTGCTAAGGTCTATATTTCCATAACAGCGAAGAGAAGGTCACCCTGCTGTCGTAAGAACGTTTTTGGTAAATGTTAGTTTTCATACATGTGTAATGCTTTGACACTCACCTAACTTCCCAGAAAGAAAGTCTGCACTCCAGCCAGGCTGCCTTGCAATTCTGACATCAAGGCAAGATGAGTGATGGGAGATCACAAAAGTGTAGCAACTTGCCAGTTGGGATTTCGGGAGACCTAAAATTGGGGGTTGACGGGGAGGGAATGTGAGTTCCAACCACAGAGAAGAATAGTTCCTAAAAATGACCATTGCTGGATTGTTCCACTTTATTAAAAAAAAAAACCCACAGGTGGCCTAAAATAAAATCAAGTCCATGGGCAGGATGGTGCAATAGTTAAAATACTGTACCAGGACCAGGGAGAATGTATGTCCCCTTTCTCAGTCCAATATACCTCTTAAGAGTCTTAGAAATAGCAATAATGTAAAACTGTTTGAAATCTCCAAGGCAGAACTGTAATAAAAATAAAGTAATCATCCAATGTTAAAAAAAAAATCTTTTTTCCCTCTGAAACAGCACTTGATTTAACAGTGAGGGCTCTGTTTTAAATTTAAAAGCTATAAAATCATATAGACCATTTAATTTTATTTTAAAACCAAGCTGTTTAAAATTAGGAAACGTTATAGATTTTTTGCAAAAGCAAAAAGTAAAAATCACAACATCCTGCCAATTAAGAAACTGGAGGGAAGGGGGTGGGTTGAGAGTGTCAAGGGACTGAAGATGTAATTTCCTATTCAAATTACCACTTTTAATACACTTTTTAGCTGCCATACTCTTCCACTCAACAATAGGAAATAAAGGATACAAACAAGCTCGAGGTGCTAATCAGCTGCTCTACCATGGCAAGCTTCCACGTTACGTTTTTGAATAATATCGGAGAACCTGTGTTGTTACCCTTTCAAGGCGAAGTTAGCCATTTCTGAATGAATCACATATAGTTTGTAAAAATTAAACAATTTGAAATGAATGTGATGGATAGGTGCTTTTTGCAAAAAAGACATGGAATTACAGTATGGAATTACGGAAATGGAAACAACCAAGATGGTAATATTCAATCCCGTGTCATTTGAATATGAAAGAAACATCATAAATGCATTGAGTGAATATTCCTATTAATGAAGTTGAATTAAATTGCTGGTCTCCAGCCAAGCTGACTTCTCTGAAGAGCAAAAAGTAGAGATGTGTGTCTTGGTGTTCTTCACCTGTTCTTGGAGAATCTGATTCCCATTTCTATCTCTGCACTGTTTGAGATCAGTAAGAGTCACCAGATACAGACTGAAGGCGTTGGCTTTCCTGGGAGGGACCAGGAATGATTTAAGAGCAACCACCTCTGGGCTGATGTTGCCCTTCCCAGGCAGACCAGACAGGAAACATGACCAGATGAGCTAATACTACTTTATTGTAAGGCTACATTAACAGAATCTTGCAAGTCTGAAATACAAATCTCCCACTGCATCTTTTACAGTCTGAGACCTTAGGGAGGGTCCCTTTTGAGTCTCTTTCTCTTCCCATTATGCAGCTGTGGGCTGTGTCTTCTCTTATCTGATTGTTCCCTAGGCAGCATTACCCCGTCTCCCAAGGTCTTTCTCACATACCATTACAGCTGAAGAAGAACAACTGATTAGATTGTTCTGTAAAACCTTCAATAGATCTTAGAAGTTTGGTTTAGAGAGCAGACACCGTTTGATACGATAAACACACGCGGGCAAGCTAAGACCCTAGTGCCACGTGTCCAGTCCTGAATCTCCCCTTTCTTCATGGTCCTAATGGCCTCCTCCAGCTACAACTACCAAAAATCAGTGGTATACTTTCCTGTTAGTTTGAGACAGAAAACATATATAACTGTAATAGGCATAATACTGGGAGCAGCAGACACAACTGCAGCTGATGCAAAAGCGGTCTAGAAATCGAGATATGTTTGCAGGGAGCAGATAGGAGCAATCAGGGTAAGCACTGAAGTCAAAGGGTGGCTTAAGATTAAAAGATAAATTGATTTTAGAGAGGATAAAATACAAATGCAGTTATAACTGCTGCAAAGAAGATCTAAAGCCACCCCTTTATAGCTTTTTTCTTTTTCTCTTTCTTCCTTTTTTTGTTTTCTTTCATTTCTTTCCTATTTACTTATCACTTTTCTTTTACTTTTCTTTACTTTCTTTTTTCTTTAAATTTGTATTGTTTTACTCTGCAAAAAACTTAATAAAAATTAATTTAAAAAAAATAAATTGATTTTAGGCTCCATAGGCAGGATTATGCAATGACTAATTGGCAAAGGGTCATTTTAAGAGTGTCTCAACATAAAAAGGGAACTGTTAACCCATTAACACTGAAAAAGATTTCTATCTGCAATCCTTATGAAATCTGCATTCTTTACAAATGAGTATTTATATCCACTTCCTCACAGAAAAGGAAAGGTTATCTGTGGTTATCTTAGCTAACAGCTGCTTACAATTTGCGTTGCAGCTTGTTCTTGGGAAACATTGCGCCAAACATCAACAGACATCCTTGAGAGTCTCATCCCAGAATGTCATAAGTTCAAAGAATGAATATGCTTAGTTTCAAATCAGTAGTAACAAAGGCCACTAACTGAACCCATCCGTATCATCAATTAATCTGACATTTCGCAGTCTAAAAAAGCCTAGCTCAGCACCACCAGCATCTGGTAGAAGCCCCACTGACATCATCCACATCACAATGTCATCACATGCTTGACACAAATTATGTAATTTGAGTTATTAGCATGATGACATCATGATACTACGTTTTTTGTAAACCACCCACAGTCCCCTTTGGGGGAGATGGGGCGGTGATATAAATTGAATTATAAATAAATATAAATATAAATATAAATAAAAAAATAATAAAAATAAAAATAAAAATAAAAATAAAAATAAAAATAAAAATAAAAATAAAAATAAAAATAAAAATAAAAATAAAAATAAAAATAAATAAAAATAAATAAATAAATGATACACATACCATCTCATGGACCCCCATGCCCAGTATATCTTCTACTGTTAATCATTCCTCATTCTAGATTCAAGTTATACTTAATGCCAAGAGTGAACTTAGTTTGAAATAAAATGGGTTATTTTTTATTTGTTAGATTTATATCACCCCCTTCTTCCAGCTGAAAGTGATACGTGTAGCCCTTATTCCTCCAATGGTTCCTTTTAACAGCCCAGGGAGGTAAATTGGGCTGAGAAAGAATGACTGGCCCAAATCACCTGTAAGGGTTAAATCAGACACCAGCGTTCCCAGGCTGGAGATGCCCATCATGTAAACAAACAACCACTTGGCTTCAAGATTTCCAGGTGCATCTTCTCACTAGAAATGAACAATCAACTGTTGTATTTGAGGCTTCATTCTTGTCTACAATATAAGTTCTAGTATAGCCAAGCTATACCTATGAGTTTTCTACCAAGTCTAGCTGATAAATTGAACTAAGCCATGAAGTGTCAGGAGACCCCTCATTTACTACTGAGTCCTGGTCATGGGGGGCCTGACATCACCTAGTGATCTTCCACAGGATACTCCACAGGTTGAATACCTAATCACTATATCTATAACTGTATCCAAGCTTAAGAATGGCATATTAGCTTTCATCAGGGCAGAAGATGGAACAATGATAAAGTAATATTTTGTATCTTCCATGGAACTCTCAGTTGCTTTTACATAACATCAGCTACGGCAAGAGCACATGATTTATATACTGTACACAGCAAGTCTTTGGTATAACCCCCAGAGCCCCTCAAAAAATTGCCAACAAGTAGTAATATATAATAAGAAAGCTAGAGAAAATTAATAAACACATTAAGAATAATCATTAATTTAAATTGAACCAATTTTCATTTTGTCTAGGCCCTACCTGCTTGTTCAGATTAGGTACCCTGCACCAACGTGATTCTCTAAACCACTGTTTCTCAACTTTTAAATTGTGTGGACTTCAACTCCCAGAATTTCCCAGCCAGCATGTTGAAGTCCACACATCTTAAAGTTGATAAGGTTGAGAAACACTGCTCTAAAACACTGCATCTTTTCAAATATTCTCTCCACTGATATCACAAAACTTACTTTACCTTTACAATCCATAAAGTAGCTCTCATTCTTCTTTTAGAGGAGAGCTCCTGTAACACATATATTTATTAAATTTGTAAATGTGTATGTTCCACCTGTTGTTATGAGCCACCCAGAATTGTGCCTTAAGATGGGCAGCCATACAAATCTTAGACAGACAGACAGACACCTGGAAAAAACCATTCACTTGACTTTTAAAAATTTGTCATACCATCAACAGTAAGTAAGTAGTGTCTCAATTAATTTGAGCTTGATGCCTGGTGACTTACACGAGCATGTAATTTTCACAGCAACAATATCAACCTTTCCCCCTTGTTTTTTCCTGGACTGTTTTTCAACTTCCCAGTCTAGCCTTCACCCTAGCATTCCCTGGTAATCCTCCACCAAAATACTAACCAAATCCAACCTGCATAACTTTTCAAGATTAGCCAACCAACAGAAGAGCCATGCAATAAAATCCAAATATGGGATTAAAATTAAAGAACAGCCAAATGTCACATAACGGTAAAAGCCTAATCATGCAGCAGCATAACAAGGAACAAAGGAACCTGCCTTTTCTTTAAATGCCTTTTTCTTTTCCACTTGCCCCAATCTGGCACCCATCCAATTTTCCTGGATTTTAATTTCAATATCATCTGAAACGGATGATGTGTTAAATCAAGCTCTGCAGAACTTCAGTTTCAAAGGCAAAATGGTGCTATCTTTAACCCTAACCCCATATCATTGAAGTACATTTCTGCCTTTGACTCTGGTCCTATGATGCTATGAGGTTCTCTAAATCTCTATGAACTCCTTATTCAGGTTTTCTGATTTTTATATTATCATTGTGCCATAATAAAAGGAGTTCCCAAGCATCTTTAAAGGATGAGGAACAGATTGCAGAATTACATAAAGAATTAATTCTCCACTGCATTTGCATTGTCTCTGATGTTCTTGTAATGGGCCTCTTTCTTCATATTTAAGAATATTAGATATTTTGCCTTTCTCAAAGTATTAATTTAACAATCACCTTGCGAGTATTTTTTTAAAAATCATCAAGTAATTAATTTTTATCTTTCCTACTAGTTAACATAAATCAGGTTTCTCTGTAAGATTTTTTAAAGTATAAAATCTGCTTTTCCATTCAGGTGAGATATGCATCAACTATTTCCTTCAGGATTATTCCTACTTAATATAGAAGTTATCAAAACCAATGAGGGAGAAAAAGATAAAACCAGCTTTGCTTTAATATTTTACGGCCATACCCCTTGTACGTCTGATGCACGCTCAATCAAGCTTAACCTTATTTAATGCCATTGACACATCTCTTCAGCATGTTTAGCACATCAGACAAGCAGATGAAATATGGAAGCAAAAATCTCCCCATCATCAGCCAAAGATCTCTCTTTCTCTCTCTCTCTCTCTCTCTCTCTCTCTCTCTCTCTCTCTCTCACACACACACACACACACACAGAGAGAGAGAGAGAGAGAGAGAGAGAGAGAGAGAGAGAAGAGTTGCCACCGAAATATAGCCTTTATTTGCCCAGGTAACTAGCAACAGAAGAAGAAATAGCGTGCACATTATTTTGGATTCTGAATATTACTACCTTGGCTCAGTAACCTTGCATGAGGAAAACAGCACTCGATTTGCAACACAGAGCAATGAACCCACAGCCATAAAATGTCCATAAACTTCGCTTTGTGCAAGCTCTGTACAACTCAGGGCTTTCTGGACTTGTTTGGTGACCATTCCCATCTTGTTAAGTCAACACAGTGGCTGTGCATGATAGGAGTTTTCAACCAACACAATGCCATGCAATGCATTAGTGGGAAATGACTTGTGTAGCTAATATGGGAACTACAGAAGCACTGGAAAATGGGGTTGTTATTATTAATTACTTTTATGTCTCACACTTCCTCGAAGCAGCTACTGAGGATGGGATACATGGCTCTCCCCATATTTTATCTTTACAACTGTTGTGGGGAAGTAATTTGGTGAGAACTGGAAGAAGTCCAAGATTCCCTTGCAGTGGGTTTGGGGCTGAATTTCGACATTCATAGTCAGAATGTTGGACCAAGGACATGCAACGTTTGACCCTACAGATGTGCTGCACTGCAACTCCCATCATCCTCCCTGTTGGACACACTGACTTAGGGTTGATGGATGTGGCATTCAACAGCTTCTGGAAGTGTAGATGTGTGAGCAAACAACCAGGAATAGTGAAGGAAGGAGTTATTATTTTGCTGCTGGCTTTCTTGAACTGTTAATTACTGACTTTAAAAAAATAATTTACTGCGTTTTTTAACGCAAACAAGGAATAATACAAGTACTAGCAATTAAGAACAAAGCTAACAAATTTCATTTCATGTAAACTATCATAGAAGAAGCTATATACCTTTAAAAAATTAAACTAAACTATACAAGCCAAACCAGAAAAAAGGAGGAGGTGGAGAAACAGACATGGTCACAATACTGGGTTGCGGAGAGGACCAAGAAAAACAAAAAACAAAAATGGCATTGAAAGTATTGAGTTTGCTAAAATGAACACTACCTTTTTTTCCTCAAACATATTTACTTTTAAAATGGAAGAGTCATCTTCCTTGATAATGTGGTAATGGGAGCACTGGTAATGTGGTAATGAGGGGCAGAAGGTAGAATCTTAGATTGATTGACTGATTTGTATAATCTTCCATTATGGAGGATCATCTTAAATTCAGTGTCATCTCTTTTATGGGCAAATCTCAGTAGTTCAAAAGAGGAAGGTTCTTACTTCCTCTTACAGCAGCCTGCTGCTCTTTACCTTGACAGCTGATGTTGCCCTTGGCTCTCACCCCCTTTCAGAGGAGCCTTCTGCTCTGAGCAGCTCAATCATGGAAGAAGACCCCAAGGAAGATTAACAAAGAACCGTGCATTTGCAAAATTAAGCCTGTGAAAACAAGCAGAACACAAACATACCACTGTACACATGGATTGTCATGAAAATCACCACAGTTGAGCATAGCTAGGCTGACCATATTTCCTTGAGAGAAAAATGGGACCCTACCCACGGCTCGCTGGACAAAGTGGGGGCGGGTGCATGCGTGCGTGGGGGCGGGCGGGCGCGCGCACATGCTTTGCCGCGGGAACTTTCAAAAACGGGGCAAAATGGATATTTTTCTTAAAATGACGGGACGGTCGGGAATTGTTTAAATAACAGGACTGTCCCGTTCAAAACGGGATGTATGGTCAGTCTAAGCATGGCACATTTGCAACAGTGTTATTTGTCAACTGGTTTACGTAATGGTCATCTCTGGATGCCATCCTAAATCTCAAGTCTTCATGCTTTCCCTTGCTTTCTCCATGCAGAAGACTTACTTCCTATCTCACCTAGCCACAGTGATGTATGTTGTCTAAAATCTGAACTGTGAATGTATTTGTGGTAAATGGAGAACTCTAGCCTCCTTTGGAAGTTGTAATCAGGGATATGTTCAGATTTGGTGCCTGATGAGCTTAAAGGCTGGGAGGGGAGGTCCTTCCAAGGGAGAAAAGGGAAGGATCAGGGAGAAAGCAAACTCAAGCACTGTTAACAATGACTTGTTGGAACAAGCTGGATTCATAAATGATTTGCAATTAATGTTAGCCACAGTGTGCTGGCCTGGACAATAAAATGTGAAGTAGTTAAGTAATATGCCAACAAATTTGGAAAACTCAACAGTGGCCACAGGATTGGAAAAAGTCAGTTTACGTTCCAATTCCAAAGAAAGGCAATGCCAAAGAATGTTCAAACTACCGTACAATTGCGCTCATTTCACATGCTAGCAAGGTTATGCTCAAAATCCTACAAGCTAGGCTTCAGCAGTATGTGAACCGAGAACTACCAGAAGTGCAAGCTGGGTTTCGAAGAGGCAGAGGAACTAGAGATCAGATTGCCAACATTCGCTGGATCATGGAAAAAGCAAGAGAGTTCCAGAAAAACATCTACTTCTGCTTCATTGACTATGCTAAAGCCTTTGATTGTGTGGATCACAACAAACTGTGGCAAATTCTTAAAGAGATGGGAGTACCAGACCACCTTACCTGTCTCCTGAGAAACCTGTATGCGGGTCAAGAAGCAACAGTTAGAACCGGACATGGAACAAGCGACTGGTTCAAAATTGGGAAAGGAGTACGACAAGGCTGTATATTATCACGCTGCTTATTTAACTTATATGCAGAGTACATCATGAGAAATGCCGGGCTGGATGAATCACAAGCCGGAGTGAAGATTGCCGGGAGAAATATCAACAACCTCAGATATGCAGACGATACCACCCTAATGGCAGAAAGTGAAGAGGAACTAAAGAGCCTCTTGATGAGGGTGAAAGAGGAGAGTGCAAAAGCTGGCTTGAAACTCAACATTAAAAAAACCCAGATCATGGCATCTGGTCCCATCACTTCCTGGCAAATAGAAGGGGAAGAAATGGAAGCAGTGACAGATTTTATTTTCTTGGGCTCCAAGATCACCGCAGACAGTGACTGCAGCCATGAAATTAAAAGACGCTTGCTCCTTGGGAGAAAAGCTATGGCAAACCTAGACAGCATATTAAAAAGCAGAGACATCACCTTGCTGACAAAGGTCCGTATAGTTAAAGCTATGGTTTTTCCAGTAGTAATGTATGGCTGTGAGAGTTGGACCATAAGGAAGGCTGAGCGCCGAAGAATTGATGCTTTCGAACTGTGGTGCTGGAGAAGACTCTTGAGAGTCCCTTGGACTGCAAGGAGGTCAAACCAGTCAATCCTAAAGGAAATCAACCCTGACTGCTCATTGGAAGGACAGATGCTGAAGCTGAAGCTCAAATACTTTGGCCACCTAATGCGAAGAGAGGACTCACTGGAAAAGACCCTGATGCTGGGAAAGACTGAAGGCAAAAGGAGAAGGGGACGGCAGAGGATGAGATGGTTAGATAGCATCACCGATGTAATGAACATGAATTTGAGTAAACTCCGAGAGACAGTGGAGGACAGGAAGGCCTGGCGTGCTATGGCCCATGAGGTCACGAAGAGTCGGACACGACTAAACGACTGAACAACAACACAGTTAAGTAAGTTTCTGAACTCCTCCTTAAAGTCATACCAGAAGAGGAGGAAAGAGACAATGCAATCCCAAAGTTTGGTACAGTTCTTTTTCATGTATAGTAAACTATGGTTTATCTCAATTTGGCATCTTACTGATGTGTTGGGACTCCAAATTCCAGTGTTCCGAACCAGATTGGCCTCTGGATATGCAGGTTGAGAAAGGCTAATTTATCCTGCTGTCTGAACCATGCCATTGAACTTGTCATACTTTTCTCATCCAGTATCCCAAAACATTTAGGAGAGTTCCTCAGAGAGTAGACAAATATGGTAATTATATGCCATGTATCTTTCCTTCTGACCTTTCCCTTCACAATAAACCTGCCAAAATATTGTTACCAAAGGAAATTACTCATCTAATTTCTTTTTGGTTAAATGCAATTCAAATAAATTTTTGGACTGTGACACATGGCTGGCTATTTTTGACTATGTCTCCATGAATCATTCCAACTGGAAACTTCTATGCAGTAAGACAGTTTGGAATCAAGAGATATGCTAGCATAAGTTTCTCAGGAGCATCCAGTCTTGGCCTGTCAGGTCTTCTACTCGTTTGTGGGGGTTGTTGTGGGGCTCTTTCCCTTTTAGGAAATGTCAAGGTTCTCCATGCAAAAAGTAGCAATTCTTTAGGACTTTTGGAAAGGCAAGAAGAAATAACCCTCTCTCACAAGAAGCCACCATTCAGGTCACTACAAATCATCTCGACATAATGGTTTTGCTTTTTTCTCACCTTTCCAAATAGCTTACAAAAAGGTAAAAGATGAGCTGTGCTGGTTTGCCCAAAGATAAGAGATGGTGCAAAGCCAGCATCCCCAATAGCCATTATTTCAAGACTCCTTAACCTCATGAAACAATGCATCCACAGAGCAACATAATCATTAGTGGTTGGAGAAGGGGTCTGCTCTGCTTGCAACCACATGATGCTACCTTGTTCTCCAGAGGAAGGAATTCTTACAGGAGTAGATTGTTGAATCAGGACTGGTAAGAGACACTGGCTGAATCATTGTACTAAGCCATTATGTGATTTACATTAATCATGCTGTGAAACCTAGCCAATGCAATTTGCATACTATGGTTTATGGCTTAGTATGTTGTGTGGAACATGGCTTACTCAACAAACCATGACTATAAAAATTACAGCTGTACACAATGTATGAAGCTTGCTATCATGTAATTTTGGTCAAAAGATTGCATGTTGCCTTATACCAGGTTCTGTCAATCTGCCAACTGTGGATTCTGGGATTTGTAGTTCAAACATATCCAGATAACCCTGCACAGATAGCAGCAAGCTTGTTTCAGTTATTTAAAATCTTGCACTCTAAGTAAAAGTAGACAAATTTCTCAAATTCATTTTTTTCTCAGTTTTTCATTCTTCAATCTTACATTAATTTCTCCCATGCTATACTGTATCAGTCTGCAACTGTTTTAAAGGCCATAAAAGAATCCATATGCAGTGTTGCATGCATTTTTATGGGTATATTTTTGCAATCTATTTTGCTTAATATGCATGATTTTATGTTATTTACACTAATACATGCATTTATTGGATGACCACACACAATTCTAAGAGGAGCAAATACAAAAAGATGTTCTAATCTAATCAGTTCAGCTATTGGATGAGAAATTATGAAATAAGTAGCTTAATGTTGCCAGCCAAATGTATTTTTAGAGCTAAGTCAGAAAATGTTGTGTACCTGCAAGAGGCCTTCTATTTGTAGACAGGGAACCTTGAATCTAACCCCAGTGAAAAGAAATGAACAAAAATGGCAATAACTACTTGATATCTGTGTGAAGTTATATACAGTATATAGGCTCACAAATAGTACCATGTACAATGGTAATTCAATATGATCAGACAGGTGATATAAAGTTAAAATGCACCTGCAATAAATAAATAAGTAAGTAAGTAAGTAAGTAAGTAAATGGCTCTTGTTCCTTTTTTTCCCACTAAAGGTAAAGGTAAAGGTTCCCCCCGCACATTTATGCAGTCGTGTCCGACTCTAGGGGCCGGTGCTCATCTCCGTTTGTCAGCCGAAGAGCCAGCGTTGTCTGAAGATGCTTCCACGGTCATGTGGCTGCATGACGCGCTCGGAACACTGTTACCTACCCACCAAAGTGGTACCTATTCATCTACTTGCATTTGCATGCTTTCGAATTGCTAGGTTGGCAAGAGCTGGAGCTAGTGCGGGAGCTCACTCCGCACGCAGGGCTAGGGATTCGAACCTCCGAACTTGCAATCTTCCGATCGACAAGCCTGTCGTCTTACCCGCTGAGCCACCACGCCCCTTCTTTTTCCCCCACTACTTGTGTTTTTTTCCCACTACTTGTGTTAAAATCTCATGTCTGAAACATTTCCCCCCAACACAGATATAATCAATTGGTGCAATATCCTTGTTGTGATTACAGAATAGTATGGGTACATAAACTCACAGAGGTTACTGTCAACCACTGATCAATAACCCTAACCCTACTTCATTTAGTAGAGAAAAAAGTGTGAAACAGACCAAACTCACTGGCAGGCAAAAACTTTGTGGCAGGCAAAAAAGGAACAATGGCCAAATAAATAAATAAATAAAACAACTAATGACAATAACAATTCAAATTCTTGTTGATAAATACTATGTGCTAATAAGCAAGAAAATGAGTCAGAAATTCTGTACAGCAAACTGCTCTGGTGATTACAAGGCAAGTTAATTGCTTTCATTAGTTTCTACTATATACTGCCATGGCTATTTCTCAAAATACTATCACATGTTACAAAGGGTAGATGCAAATGGCCAATTTTTCATCCAAACAAATGCAGTTTTTGCATCCATCAGTTGATCCAATTACCACTCAGCCAACCTAGATTTGTGCACCTTGACCAAAATGTTAAAAAGTATGAACATTAATTGGATTTCTTTAAACAACTTATTTTTGCTCAGTCATTGCAAAAACTCTAAAAACAACATACAAGGAGAAGAAATTATATTTAAGAATCCCCGTTTGCAACAACATGTTGATTGTAGCCAAAACCAATGGTTAAAATGTCTTCATAATTATATCATTCAACTTTCCTGTAGCAATCCATAAGCTAAAATAATCAATTGTTCTTAAACATTCCTCCAAGCTATTGGATGAGTGTCATTAACTTCATCATGGAATATTCACCAACATTCAAAGAACTTTTAATTAACTGCTAGTAATATAACGATAAGGCACAACCTTTCTAATATAAATACATAATTAGTTATTGGAAGAAGGAAGAAAAAAATACATAGAGTAGGATAGATAAAGTACGAAGGGCACAACATACCACAAGTAAAAATGGATAGGTTGTAAATGCACAAAGCTAAATTAAAACCAGGATCAAGAAACAGAATTGAAACGACAGGAAGTATGTAACTGGGTGGTCAGTGCATATAATATGAGATAGCACACAGGAAAGGAGAAAAGGAAGGAAATGGAGAGAAAGGGTTTTTGAGAAAAAAAATTAGCCCATCGCAACCTCAAGACATCTATTAAAATTGTTGCAGGCAGAAAAACTTCAAAGCAGTTTACAAGTATAAAACATTAAAACATGTTAAATCCATGAAGCCCAAACAATTATGACCACAGCAATATGTAGTAAGTAAGAAACCATAATATGTGTACAGCTGCTAGGGTACCCCAGATGAGAAATATGGGTGGAACACAGTTTTTTTGGGATTTCCAACCCATTTCCTTCTAGTGATTTATGGCACCTTCATAGCATCTGCCAGCCATTGCTGAAGAGAGATAAAACCTGTCCTCATTACTGTTATTTGGGCACAACAATGGCTGGATCCCTCTGAAAGTGCTATAGTTGCTAATGGGGAAATGATCCTAGAACATACTAGCTGGCTGGGAATTCTGGGAGTTGAAGTCCACACATCTTCAAGCTGCCAAGGTTGAGAAACACTGCCCTAGAATCTTGGTTCCACTACATATTGAGCCCTGACCAAGGAACCTTCACCTTACCTCAAAAAAGGCAGGTATTGGTAACCAAATTTGCACGCAGAACCTTAAAGAATAATAGGTTCCCATAGGAAAACAGAATCTTGCCTTCCCCAGCCTGTGTAGGTGATGCTGAGAATCCTGGGAATTGAAGTCTGTATATATGGAGGGTTCCCAAGTTGGGAAAGGCTGCCATACAGACTTTGTGTGTGGTTGTTTGAAAGAGAATATGTGTACTGAAAAAAGTATGACAGCCTAAGGGCAATGGGATTGATTATGACTTTTATAATCTACTGTCACACTGAATAAGATATTTACTAAGCCAAAAGAGTGCTCCTCAGGATCAGCCAGCAAATTTTAAGTTGACTCTACCATATTTATACTTTTTTTTAATCTGTTCAATCATGTCCGATTCTTGGAGACTGCCTGGACAAGTCCCTGCAGTTTTCTTGGCAAGGTTTTTTGGAAGTGGTTTGCCATTGCCTCCTTCCTAGGGCTGAGAGAAAGTGACTGGCCCAACGTCACCCAGCTGGTTTTGTGCCTAAGGTGGGACTAGAACTCACGGTCTCCCAGTTTCTAGCTTGGTGCCTTAACCACTACACCAAACTGGGACTCATACTTTCTATAGGTAAAGTAAAGGTTCCCCCGCACATTTGTGCAGTCATGTCTGACTCTAGGGGCCGGTGCTCATCTTCGTTTGTTAGCCGAAGAGCCAGCGTTGTCCGAAGATGCTTCCACGGTCATGTGGCTGCATGACGCGCTCGGAACGCTGTTATCTACCCACCAAAGTGGTACCTATTCATCTACTTGCATTTGCATGCTTTCAAATTGCTAGGTTGGCAAGAGCTGGGGCTAGTGCGGGAGCTCACTCCGTCACGCGGGGCTAGGGATTCGAACCTCCGAACTTGCGATCTTCTGATCGACAAGCCTGTCGTCTTACCCGCTGAGCCACCACGCCCCTTCTTTTTTCCCCACTACTTGTGTTTTTTTCCCACTACTTGTGTTAAAATCTCGTGTCTGAAACATTTTCCCCCAACACAGATATAATCAATTGGTGCAATATCCTTGTTGTGATTACAGAATAGTATGGGTACATAAACTCACAGAGGTTACTGTCAACCACTGATCAATAACCCTAACCCTACTTCATTTAGTAGAGAAAAAAGTATGAAACAGACCAAACTCACTGGCAGGCAAAAACTTTGTGGCAGGCAAAAAAGGAACAATGGCCAAATAAATAAATAAATAAAACAACTAATGACAATAACAATTCAAATTCTTGTTGATAAATACTATGTGCTAATAAGCAAGAAAATGAGTCAGAAATTCTGTACAGCAAACTGCTCTGGTGATTACAAGGCAAGTTAATTGCTTTCATTAGTTTCTACTATATACTGCCATGGCTATTTCTCAAAATACTATCACATGTTACAAAGGGTAGATGCAAATGGCCAATTTTTCATCCAAACAAATGCAGTTTTTGCATCCATCAGTTGATCCAATTACCACTCAGCCAACCTAGATTTGTGCACCTTGACCAAAATGTTAAAAAGTATGAACATTAATTGGATTTCTTTAAACAACTTATTTTTGCTCAGTCATTGCAAAAACTCTAAAAACAACATGCAAGGAGAAGAAATTATATTTAAGAATCCCCGTTTG
Organism: Charina bottae; assembly: GCA_023362775.1. Lineage (NCBI taxonomy): Eukaryota > Metazoa > Chordata > Lepidosauria > Squamata > Charinaidae > Charina > Charina bottae. The sequence goes on along the minus strand of JALMGJ010000007.1, from coordinate 48,370,686 downwards.
CAACAACATGTTGATTGTAGCCAAAACCAATGGTTAAAATGACTTCATAATTATATCATTCAACTTTCCTGTAGCAATCCATAAGCTAAAATAATCAATTGTTCTTAAACATTCCTCCAAGCTATTGGATGAGTGTCATTAACTTCATCATGGAATGTTCACCAACATTCAAAGAACTTATAATTAACTGCTAGTAATATAACAATAAGGCACAACCTTTCTAATATAAATACATAATTAGTTATTGGAAGAAGGAAGAAAAAAATACATAGAGTAGGCTAGATAAAGTACGAAGGGCACAACATACCACAAGTACAAATGGATACTCATACTTTCTATAGTAACCACTTAATTAAATTTGCCCTTCAAACTATAACAAAATCCCATTTTGTTATTTGAATATACAATGGAATTATTCCTTAATAGAGCATTACAATACTGAATTCAGATGTGGTATACCATTGAAATCAATGGAATGTAAGATAGCTTATTTCTCTTCATACAGTACAGTGCTTGATTCAGTCCATGTTTACTAGGAAAATAGTTTAGTTTGACCTTAAACCTGTGCATTGATTCCCACTTTACAGATAAAACAAAGTGGGTACTAAATTTCACCAGTTTTTCTGTGTAACATTGTCCACTGCAAGGGTAGTTCCTATGATTATCCCATTTTTGCTGACATAACACTTTGCAAACAGAAACATAACACCTGCAGTAATGAATGATGATGGAAAGAGATTGGCCAAAGGTCTACAGCAGACTGCTAAAATGAGGAGAAAAGTGAAGGAATTCTTGTTCTGAATCCCACCATTAGCACTCATGTGACTTGCAGAGTTGATTGTGAATGCTGTTCCACCTCAATGGACACTTTTTATAGGCTTGAGTGAGCCATTAGTATCTTGCTTCACGCAATACAATAATATTGAACTGTCCTTTCTCACAGTCAGAGGTGACCTTAGCAACTCAGTAGGTGACAGATATACTGGTTGACAATCAAGAGGAAGTTTACGGAGTCCCCGCATCATCACAACAATCTTGACAATTCCTCCGAACATCACCAAATGCCCTGTTTGATGCAGTTGTCCTTTCCTGCTGCCTTGTTCTAAAGTTACAGCCACAGTCCTGAGAAATACACAGCTTGATTTTGGTGCCACAGACAGTAAACAGTTCTAAAGGTGCTCAACAGAGAAATGTGGAACAAGAGTACAGAAATTCCTTGGCCACAAATACTTCCTATCTCAGAGAGTACAAAAATGTAGAGAGAAATACTCATAAAACACATACAGCTGTCTAAATGTCTCCCAAAACATATGCTAAAAGCTAACAATGCTTTTTTTTCATTCTCTTTTTTAAGTAGCTGCATCACATTTCAAGTCTAGCCTGCACACAAAGCAGTCAATCTAGAGTAAAGAAAATTAGAAGAGCAATTTAGCACTCACACTGCAAAGATTAAATCAGTGTGTTTCTTTACAACAGTAATATATACCACAGTAGCTTATTTCTGCAATGAGGCAGTGATAGGCTTTTAAACAATCAGCTGAAAATGTAAAGAAAAGTAATATATCACACCAAATCTAATGTTGCTATGGTACAAATTTCAGGAGCTCTAAAAACGCCTCAGCAGCAGTCTTTCAGTTTGTTTCACCCCAAAACAGTAAGATATGCTTATCCTGCATGTAATTGTGCAAGGATAAAAGTTTATTTTGTGAGCTAAGATGGATAAATCAGTGTTCAGAGATAACCATGAAATAGTTCATTCCACAGAGAAGGATCATCAGACTATAAGCCACAAGTAGCACATGGCTCATAAATCTATTTCCTGTGGTACCCAGAATTTCCTGGACGATGCTGCTGATATTTAGCACTAAAGCCCCATGAATATGTGAAACACTTTTTTCACCATTTGTACTGTTACTTTAGAGCAGTGTTTCTCAACCTTGGCCACTTTAAGACGTGTGGACTTCAACTCCCAGAATTCCCAAGCCAGCCATGCTGGCTGGGGAATTCTGGGAGTTGAAGTCCACACGTCTTAAAGTGGCTAAGGTTGAGAAACACTGCTTTACAGTTTGGAATACAGTAGACTTAAAATACACAGATTCTTTACTAACCTACCAAAAGCCAGGAAACCCCCAGAAAATCATAGGCCAGCCCATTTATATAATAAACCTCATTTATATAACGAGGTTCCATACATGGTCTTCTTCAGAATCAGAATGCATATATTTGAAACAGAGTAACCTATCATACCAACAATTTTTTAGGGCAACATAATATGGCTCATATTTATTTTATTCAAAACAGTTACGGGAGAGCATAAAGACAATCTATAGCAATCATAGGAACTGTCTATTAGACCAATAGAAGCAAATCTGGATCTGAGGAATATTTTATTATTTATTTATTTATTTATTTAACAAATTTATATGGCCGCCCAACTCGCACATAATGACTCTGGGCGGCTTACAAGATTAAAAACCAATAAAACACCTGGCAGCAGAAACAAACATACTCTAAACTAGCTATTGAATTGGGTCAGTATCAGCCTGGGGTCCCCAGGCCCGCTGACACACCCATGTCTTCAGGGTCTTCTGGAAAATCATCAAAGTGGGGAACAATCTTATCTCCAGGGGAATAAAATTCCATAGGGAGGGAGCCACCATGGAGAAGGCCCTTTTTCTTGGTCCCACCAGACGTACCTCTCTAATTGATGGGACCCGCAACATGCCCTGCCTCCCCGCTCTGGTGGGCCAGGTACTGTAGATGTACTGGGGAAAGGCAGTCCTTCAAATAACCTGGCCCCAAGCCATGAAGGGCTTTAAAGGTGATAACCAGCACCTTGAATAGGAATGGAAAGGAGATATAGATGCATCAGTTTGACTTTTTGTTACATTTAACCTCCCCGTGTTCCTTCTTTCCTCCCTGCTTTCTTTAGGTCAGAGCTTTCCAAACTTTTCATGTTGGTGACACACTTTTTAGACATGCATCATTTCGCGGCACACTCTTACAGCAGGGCACAAGGCAGGCACTAGGACCTGCGTGGAATCGCAGCAGGTTTGGAGGCAGCAAGGCACAAGGCAGGCACTAGGACCTGCGTGGAATCCTGGCAGGGCTCCGAGGCAGCAGCAGCCGTGACACACCCAGACACTGCAGCCGACACACTAACGTGTCCCGACACACAGTTTGGAAAGCTCTGCTTTAGGTCATCTCATTCAATACACTGAACATTGCATCTTTTTCATGAGCAAGTCCTTTAAGACCATCCAAAGCCACAGGGTCAGACCCAGTTAGTACTTGGATGTGAGGGAGACCATCAAGGATTCCCAGGGCTGTAGGCTAAACTGGGCAGTTGACAAAACATTCTGGAAGGTAGTGGAAACATCTCAGAAGAAAGCAAGTGGGAAATTGACAACAGTTTGGTCTAGTGGTCAAGGTGCCAGGCTAGAAACCAGGAGACTGAGAGTTCTAGTCCCGCCTCAGGCATGAAAGCCGGCTGGGTGACCTTGGGCCAGTCCCTCTCTGTCAGCCCAACTCACCTCCCAGGGTGGTTGTTGTGGGGAAAATAGGAGGAGGATGGAGTATTAGGTATGTTCCCTGCCTTGAGTTATTTATAAGAATAATAAAGGCGGGGGGGGATCTAAAAAAAAACCCACTTCCGAGGAGGCGGCACATCTGCCCTGCTGCCAAGAAAACAACATGGATGACTCCATGCATTACCAAGAGTTTTAACTGATATACTGTAAACCTTTATTGTTAACTGCTGGGATCCAAGCAGATTATGGCACTATATAAGCTAAATAAACGAAACTCAAGCTATCTTCACCTTCATAGTTTAGCACTCAGAAGTTCAGAAGTTAGAACATTAGCTATATAACTGACTACAATATTACATTCAGTGTTTTCCCATGTTCTTAATTTGGAGTAGCATAATACGTTAGGTCTTGACTGACTAGGATACCACCTCTCTCATTACAAACCTACAAACCTATCCTCTTGTTAAGAGTGGCAGAAGAAGTCTTCCAGAAAACATCAGAAGCTTGCTTTCAGTCATGAGGCAAAGGGCCTTTTCCTACGTTGCTTTCATACTATAGAACAGTGTTTCTCAACCTCAGGAACTTTAAGATGGGTGGACTTCAACTCCAACTTCCCATGCTGGCTGGGGGAATTCTGGGAGTTGAAGTCCACCCACCTTAAAGTTCCTGAGGTTGAGAAACACTGCTATAGAATGTATCCCTCTAGTGTTTTATTTTCCCTTTCTCATTCCATATTTGGGAAATCTGCAAATACTGATCTCTCTTGCCAAGCTTCTAATTTATTTATTTATTTATTTAATTAAATTTATATAACCGCCCATCTCCCCCAACGGGGAACTCTGGGCGGTTTACAATAAAATAGATTAAAACAGGATAAAACATCAATGTACAATATATAAATTAATAAATAATTATAAATCCAGATGGAGATGGAATTAAACGAAGGACAATAAATTAAGGAATTAACCACCCCCATGAGGAACTATCCTTTCCTCCTTCCCATGCCAGGCGGCAGAACCAGGTCTTCAGCTCTTTCCTAAAGGTCGGGAGGGAGGAGATCTGCCTCAACTCTGGGGGCAAGATGTTCCACAGTGTGGGTGCTGCCACAGAGAAGGCCCGCCTCCTGGACCCCATCAGATGACATTCTTTAATTGATGGGGTTTGTAGCAGGCCCTCTCTGAATGACCTGGTGGGGCGGGTCGATAAAATGGGGATAAGACGGTCCTTCAGGTATTCTGGCCCCATGCCATGTAGGGCTTTAAAGGTAATAACCAACACCTTGAATTGTACCCGGAAGCAGACCGGCACCCAATGCAGCTCGCGGAGCAGAGGTGTTATGTGTGCAGATTTTGGTGCACCCAAAATTGCTCGCGCGGCCGCATTCTGCACTAGCTGAAGCTTCCGGATAGTCTTCAAGGGTAGCCCCATGTAGAGAGCATTGCAATAATCTACATGGGAGATGACGAGAGCATGAGTGACTGTTCGGAGGGCGTCGCCGTTTAATTTAATTCTCAAATTTAATTTGAGAATTTCTTATTTAATTCTCAAATAAATTTAATGTTTATTTTACTGCTAAGTGTAATACTGTAGTAGTTTAACATTTTACTTTTTAAAAAATGTTATTAGCCACTGGAGTAGTAAGGCAAGCTATAAGTCAAATACATTTTAAAAATGCCATTGTGGTTTATTCAGCAAACTATCATTAAACAAAGCACTGTTGAGAGTGATATACATATTAAGACACTTTCACCCACATGGCCTATGGGCTGCCCATTAAGTGCTTTAAGGTTTCTCCATTGTGTGCAATCCAAAATATCTGGAGAGCATCAGGTTGGAGAAAGATGGTTTAGGTCTTGGTACAACAGAGGCAACACTCCAGATATTGTGAACTACAACTCCCAGAAGCTTTAGCCAGCATGGCTCATAGTGAGGATGCTGAGAGATGACCTGGCTGGAGGTCCAGAGGAAGCCCGTTCACTAGCTCACATAGTGTCAGCCCTTTGGGAAAGTCCAAATCAGGAAATAGACTCCACAGGAAGACTAGAACTATACTTTATTGAGAATAACAGAATCTTAGAAGCCCGGTTATGCTTTACCTCCCCTCCCTCTTATATCCCAGTGAGTCAGGGAGGAGCCGGCCTGAGTCTCTTCCAAATACTACCTTGTTTCCCAGGATCTAAGGAATGTTTCAGCCCTCTTTGCTTATATCATGGTTCTTGCCTATTTCCCTCAAAGTCACCAACAATGTGATTGACAAGGTGTTTAGAAATGGAATCTATGCAGCTCCACCTTATGGTGCTGTGGTATGTCCCTTCCCCTTTGGTTGCTAGGAACTGCCCTCCATGGCCATTTTGGCTTGGGTTTCAGGAGAAACTGGGCACATGGCTTCTGCCGAGGCATCTGCCCATATAACGCCTGACTAAAAGGTAAAGGTACCCCCCGCACATTTGTGCAGTCGTGTCCGACTCTAGGGGCCGGTGCTCATCTCCGTTTGTTAGCCAAAGAGCCAGCGTTGTCCGAAGACGCTTCCACGGTCATGTGGCCGCATGACACGCGCAGAACGCTGTTACCTACCCACCAAAGCGGTACCTACTCATCTACTTGCATTTGCATGCTTTCGAATTGCTAGGTTGGCAAGAGCTGGAGCTAGTGCAGGAGCTCACTCTGCACGCAGGGCTAGGGATTCGAACCTCCGAACTTGCGATCTTCCGATCAACAAGCCTGGCGTCACCACGCCCCCTTATAACGCCTGACTAGTGCTTGTCAAATCTTACGCAGGGAGCTTATAAATATAGGTTGAGTGCTATTTTGAAAGAGCAGTAGGCTTGTTTCTTGAGAGCCCGTGTCCTGTGCTGCCCAGATGGACAGTTTTAAACAGGGAAAGACAGCCAGGTTCTGCCAGTTTATTTATTTATTTTATTCAGATTTATTAGCCGCCCAACTCCAACGGATGTGTCCTCCTGCTGGCAATGTCTCGTGTAATCATACTTTTTATTATTTTTATTACTTGAAGAGAGGGGTAAAATAGGAGGAGGGAGGAGTATTAGGTATGTTCGCTGCCTTGAGTTACTTATATAAATAATAAAGGCGGGATAAAAATAAAATTAAATAAATAAATAAATAAATATTTGGCTTCCTCTGTTTTTGCTTTGGTGGCATTAGGTACCACGGTTAGGACTGCTGTGAACCAGTCACAATTGCACATTATCCACTGCAATTCATAGCTACCCCGGTGAATGAGGTCCTTGGTCACTCACTGCCGTTCCATTGCAGCACCAGTCAGTGATGGAGGCAGAGTTTGCTCATTACTGTTACCTCCTACCTCACCCTTCCCCCTCTTTTGTATGATGATCTGTCAACTGGGCTATTTTTGGACATGGGTTTAGTGGTCTTCTAGAAGAGCACTAGACTTGTGTTCAGAATAGCCTGACTGACAAGTTACAGGTGTGAAGGAAGGGTTGTGCCAAACAGCAGTACTCCCATCTACTTCACCCCATGCACCCTTTGCACCAATGACCTGTTAGTTAGGAGACCACACCTGCTGCTTAGGGGTTAGCTAAACCTGCTGCACCTACCCAACCCTATCCCACCCTACATTAGGGAACGGGGTGCAGTCATTTCCCCACAAGTAGGTTGGAGAGGAGATGAAGCTTTTCCTTAGCTCATTCCTCAGTAAAGAGAGCACCTTTCACCAGCCTCATTACTGTTGCAACATAGATATCAGCAACGGGGCAGCACAATTTATGCCAACATACTTTTCTGCTGGCTCAAGGAATTGATGCTCCTGTTTGGAAGTGCCCATAATCTCATTCCAAAAGCTGTCATTCAAGAACGGGTCTTGTGCTCAAAAGCCAGAGATAAACAAGCCAACCAACAAAAATCATATAGTTGTCACAGCAACACTCTGAAGATGGCAGGACCTTCCTGCTGGATGTGGATGCCAGCTCGTGGCTATTTCTGAAGACCTAGATTCCAAGACAACTGTGGATCAGGAGAAGCGATGGAGGATTCATCCTTGCAGCCTAATTCCAATGTCAGCCTCTTCAGGCCATTGTTACAGTGCTGCTGATGCAGGAGAAATGACACTCGGCTTCTCCTGCCCTCCACATTGAAATGGGTCAGGCCAACTCTGGCTCTACGAGAACATGTGGGAAGGGAGACCTCCTTTACATGGAAAGCCAACTCCAGCCTGTTCTCAGAGCCCGTGGTAGTGGAAAAACGGTCAGCAGGACATGAACCTCAGCAGAGCTGTCCATGATATAGAGAGGACTCCAGATAAAAGGGCAGAAAGCTAAAAGGAATTGTATTCACCATGTGGAAAAGCCCATCTTGCTCCTTGGAAGGGACTACTTACACCACTGATTTTATTGGCCCCGTTTCAATCTGCTGTCTAGATTTCATTGTCATATTTTACTGAAAATAAATATATCTTTTAATGGAAAGGCAACATATGAATTTTTAAAGAAATAAAAATCAGCTCCATCACAACTGTCAGCTAGGCCAATACAATCCCCATATTAGGAACTTCCTGAAATGTTTGGTGGTAGAATGTTTCTAAAAAATACAGTAAAACTGCAAAATTTTTGTGTCAGCCACTGATGCATACTGAACCAAAACGACACATGTGAAGTATTAATAATTATACAGACTTTTAAAATTTCAAGCAGGGATAATTGTGGGACACGATGACCATTTCTCTGTTACTAACAAAATTAACTTTTTCCCCTAATTGTTTTAATGGCCATTTTTTTCTTCCAGGAACCTTCACTTTCTGAGGACAGACCCTGGCAGAATTTTCAACACCCTCAATTAATTAAAATTCCCAGTAATAGTGCAGAAAATCCAGGCTAGTTACTTCCACGTAAGCTGCATTTCAGAGCACAGTAACTACTACCTTTTAAAGCAAGATACCTCTGTTTGTGTCAGCCTTCCCAGGTAGACCAGACAGGAAACACAACCAGATGAGCTAATACTACTTTATTGTAAGGCTACACTAACAGAATCTTGCAAGTCTGAAAGTACAGATCTCCCGCCATCCCCTTTACAGCCCAAGAAGCTAGGGAGGCTCCCTCCTGAGCCTCTTGCTCTGTCCAATATCCAGCTGCGGGCTGTGCCTTCTCTTATCTGACCATTCCCTAGGCAGCATCTCTTTGCCCCATCTCCCAAGGTCTTTCCCGCATACCTTTACAGCCCAAGAAGCTAGGGAGGCTCCCTCCTGAGCCTCTTGCTCTGTCCAATATCCAGCTGCGGGCTGTGCCTTCTCTTATCTGACCATTCCCTAGGCAGCATCTCTTTGCCCCATCTCCCAAGGTCTTTCCCGCATACCTTTACAGGTTCTGAGCTCAGTAAATCGTTTTTAGGCAATTTCCCCTTTCTACAATGCTTACACACAAATTTCCATTTTTAGTAACAATGGTAATAAAATGTAATGCAATAGTTAAAATGTCAGTTTAGGACCAGGGAGACCTAGTTCAAGTCTTCAATCAAATTCAGGACTCTAGGAGCAACTTTGGGCAAGTAACTCACAGTGCATCCTACCTCATAAGGGTGTTGTTAATGTAAATTAAAGGGAGATTCACATGAGTGAAGCCTTGAGTGACTAAAGAAAAAGCATCACAAATGAAATAAACAAGCAAAATAATACTGCTCAACCTTACAGGGTTGTTGCATGGATTACCACAAGGCAAATATTTCATTTGTGAACAAACCTAAGAAAGTTCACAAAAGGAAAGTTCGTCTTGTTAATCCCAGAAACTATTTGTGATCACCAAAGATCTTTTTGAGGGTCAGGTGGCCACCGTATGGGATGGATGAGCAGGTTGCTACTGGAGAAAAAAAGAAAAATGCATGATTTCTTTAAGGATGCAAGCTAGTGTATGCAAAAAGATTTGAACATTGAAAAAGAATGCATATCCAAAGGAAGTACTGCATTTTTGTAAATATATCCTAAGCTAGCCAAACACCTCTGCCTGATTAGCATTACATTGGTTTTTTCATTGGCATCCTCAACCTAAAGGGAGTCAGTCCCTACTCTTCGCACATTTCATCATAAAAAGGCAATTTTGTACAATAAAGTATTTATGATTACAGAGCCATCCAACTGTGATGAAGAAATGTAAAATCCTCTGTACTGTAATATAATAGCTGTAACGTATTAAAGGCCAAAAGGAAAACACACAAAAAACAGCACATTCAAAAGGGAATGGTATTTTCCCCTCTTATCTTTAGATTCCTTTTCCCATAAATAAATAAACCCTGAACCTACCATTAGTATGCTTGAGTTAATTAAAACACTGTTAATCTCAAGAGTACGCAAATTACATTTCCTTCCCAAAAGGGTGCCTAGAATCAAAGGTGATCTCTCCCATCACTCAGGCAACGGTTCCTGTGCCTGGGCAAGAAACAAGTCCAGAAGGTTATTTGCCATTGCAAGCTGCAGCTGGAGCTCCTTCGGCAGAGTTCAGCATCTATCCGTGGGGCAAAAAAGCAGCAGTGTTTTATGCCCTGCATGCACAGCTGGCCACAAGAAGCAATGAAGTTTGCCCAGCAGAAACCAGGTGGGTCAATAGTGGTACCCGTTGCTCAAAGGCAATGGCTACTAAAATCCAGAGGCTGGTTTTAAAGGGGGAAGAGAATTTGTCTGAACAAATCCAGAGGTCTAGATGGCTTGAACCCTGCTCAAAGCAAAACACTGCAGTCCTATGGAAAGGGCAGCTGTGCTAAAGCCAGGAAAAAGCTCCAAGGTCACCAGTTCCCAAATCAAACTCCTTTTGCAGATGATGACAGGATACAGAGGTGAGGAGAGATCAAGAAAAAAGATTCCTGATAGGAAGGGAAGAACTGTCAATCCTGGGATAAGTTACAGCCATCAAAATCAGCCTGCTCCAGCCTGGGGTCCTCCAGATGCCAATACCCATAATTGCAACGTTGGCTGAGAACGATGGGAACCGAATCTTCAGAACACCAGGTTGGAAAGGCTGCACGACCGTTTCTCTCCGTTTCAGAAATGGGCAGCCCTGAATCTTTCAAATGAGAGATGCAGAGACCCAAATCTTGTGATCCAGTTGCTTCCTGGGTGACACTGGCACACACTTAAATCAGAAGGAGTCTGGTAGCACCATTTCCTTTATTAAAAGTCAAAAGCTTTCTCATGAGTTGTAGTTCTTATGCTTGCTTCTCCAAACTTTGGGATTCTACCTCTCCAAGAAGCTGCCAGTTCCCTTTTCCATGCCCGTAAACCATCACTGATCCTCCGCATTTTCAGAGTCAGTGTCAAAACTGATAAATCCTCTCCTTGAAGTTGAAAGAGCAGAACAATCATCCGCAGAACCCCCTCCCACCAAAGTCCATTCCTTTAACCACACAAAAAATCCTGTGCCAATGGCAATAAATGCAGCGGGGGGGGGGGGCTCTCACTTCCCCTTTTTACCCAGCAAACCATAGTCTCAATCAGCCCAAGAATCAGCGTGGACCACACCAGCGGCTTCCAAGGGCAAAGGCAGCCTATCCGTGGTCCGCCCACGACTTAAAGTAAGTCTGACTATTTAAGTGAAATTTACTCCCATTTGTGCGTATTAAGCCTGCAGCCCCAATTTCCCTGCTCTGCTTGAGAAAATCTTGTGCCCTCTGTTCTATACCCTTCCACACCCACTAGTGACAATGAGAGCACTTCAGCCCCTTCCCTAACCACTACCTTCCACAATTCTGCAGCCCACACGCGCGCGCACACAAACACACACGCACACACACACACACAAGTCCTGCCTTCATGGCACGCCAGGAAAGAAACAAAAATAAAGGATTCAAGACCTCAGAACCACAAGCCAGATTTTCCCTGACCGGCGAGTCCTGAGCGGACAAGTTACACACTTGGGACCAGGAGGCTCATCTGCACTGGGGCTCATTCGAACTCCCACAGAAAATATCAAGAGGAAGAAAAGAGTGCACCTGGCCGTGAGCAGAGTGCTCCCGCTGATTCAGCACAACCGCCGGGGCAAAAGAGACAATCAAGGTCTTTAGAGAGAAATTACCCTGCCCGGTTACCCATTCCTGGCCATTCCCTTCTCCCTCGCCTCCAGCGCTTCCTCCGACTCCGAAACAGCCGGGCCTACGTTGAACTTTCCGGGCTACTTACTTGCGCGCTTAAGGCTCCCAGTCCTTCCCACCCCGTCCAGGTCTCTGGCTAGCGGGGAGCCCCGCGCTGCAGACATGCCCGGCCGGTGCCTCCCCCTGACCGGACCGGCGGACACCTCCTCGCAGCCGGGACAGCGCAGCCTCGCCCTGCAGCGGCCCCACGAACGCTGCTGCCCCGGTGACTGTGCAGGAGCGCGCGGACGGCTGGGCTCCGCGCCCGTCGCTTGTCCCGGCGGCAGCGGCGGCAGCTGTCAGGGCTACGGCTGCAGGAAGAGGAGGAGGAGAAGCGGCTGTGTCCTTCCCGCCCCGCCAACGACTTTCAATTCACCTGCAGGCAGCGCGCGAGCGGGAGCCGCGGTGCAGAGCTCTGCCGAGAGGCAACGGCGGCGCAGCCCCTCGGCTCGGCCGGCAGGGGCGGGGCCTCGCGCGGGGAGCCGCGCGTTCGCCTTCCCAGCGCGCCCTCCGAGGGCTCAGCACTGCCGCCGCCGCCGCCGCCGCCGCCGCCGCGCTCCGCTCCGCTCCGCTCCTCTCCGCGGGATTGCAGGCATTGCGTCACCTTAGTCGCCAGCCTCCCGGGGGCTAGCGCGACCCAATCCCGACCCGTGGTTACCCGGGAGTAAGTCCCTCGGGCGCAGCTGCCTTGCTGCTTTCTAGCAGAGGCAAGAGGACTCCGAGCATTTGAAAGGGTTTCTCAAGTTGGAAAGGACGAGGAGAAGCCGGCTGGAGGAAGGACCGAATCCAGCATTTCGTTCGCCCCAGCGCCCGGGCGGAGAGATGCTCCTGCAAGCCGACAAGCGGGGGGTGGGTGGGCAACATTCCGCCGACGAGTATTGGCAAGAGTGACCCCGGGAATGCACCGCAGCCCCGGAGTGGCTGTCTGCGCGTAACCCACCGTCCAGCACTAACCATACCATGGTTTGATGTATTGTCGAAGGCTCGCGAATGCTGGCGAAACGTTAGGAGCCACAACTTCCAGAACCCGGAAGACCCACAACAGCCATACCATGGTTTACTGACTTGATCCAAATGCCCGGGTTCTGCTCCATAAGCTAACCACCTAGGCCGGGTTGCACAACGCCCCAACTGTTGCGAACCTGGCCGTCGAAGCGGCTGAATGGCTGATCCAGCATCACCTCTTGCCTCAGAACATTCTAGCGCCGCGCAACTGAATAACCCTCTGCCTGGCTTAATCAAACCAAGGGGTGCCGTGTCCGGTGTGCAAGTCGGTGTTGATTGGACTGAAGCCTAAATTAAAGGGCAGTTGTGGGGGGAAGTACTGTCTTCGGCCTGCCCTGAGATACACCCGATCCGTTTTGTCAGACGACAGCACCTAATTCTATCATCACCTATTCCTGTCACCTTCCTGTGTCAGCAGGTGACAGCATAACATCTGGATGACCTGCTCTGGCTCAAAAACTAAGCAGAATCTGGCCTGGTTAGTAGGGGTGTCCACAGGATAGGGTCAAAAAAGTCAAGATGGCCACAACAGTGCAATTGAAGGTTCAGTCGTGCTGTTCTGGCTTCCATCTTGACTTTTTTTTTTACCCTATTCCAGTGTTTCTCAACCTTGGCAACTTTAAGCTGTGTGGACTTCAACTCCCAGAATTCCCCAGCTGGCTGGGGAAATCTGGGAGTTGAAGTCCACACAGCTTAAAGTTGCCAAGGTTGAGAAACACTGCCCTATTCTGTGGACACTCCTGCCACCTGGGAATCCCAGGGCTGTAGTCTAGATGAAGGAGGTAAAAACTATCCCAATGGGCAGCAGTAAACCACTTCTATATTGCTGCCAAAAAACCTGCAAGGACATGTCCGTGAAGTTGCTACGAATCGTGCACAACGCAAAGGTGACTTTCAACAGGATGATGCTATTCAGAAGGACTCTCACTGCATTGTAGATGCTTGCCAGAAGATCACAGTCAAGTGGTATTCACCTAAGTCAGGGTTGGCTTATTCATCACACTGGAACTTCTGAATAAAAGCCCATTGATCCCTCTGCAGAATATTGCTTTGTTTTCTATTCTCAATTATAAACCACAGAGAACCTTGAAAATCCAGATTTTAGCCACAGCAGGAAGATAGGTATGTTCGCCGCCTTGAGTTACTTATAAAAATAATATATATATATTATATATTATATATATAGGTATTTTTAGACTCTGACCCTAAATCGACAACTCCAAGCACTGTTGCCCCCTCCCAGTAGGCTTGTTTTCATCATCTATTAACTATTATATAATTAGTTATTTACTCACCACCATTGTATCAGGTGCTTTATAAAATAGAAGTGACAGTGTGCTAGGTCTGAGTGTTTGCAGTCTGTCTGTAAAGGCATGCAGAAGGAATAGTTGGAAACAGAAATCTAATTACAACACTTCTGATGAGAGAGAAAAGATAATGGAACAGCTGGGAAATTGTAGCCAGGATACTTTCAAATCATTCGGACCCATGCTTGTTCTAAATTAAAACTGAATGCATAAATCACATTAAACCATTGTTTGCCTAATTGTCATTTCTCAAATTAACTACAACAGAACCCTCTCAACACTAAGGAATAAGTGGTTTGCTCATTTGTACCTTATCACATTACGTGAATCCACCCTGAGATTTTTGGCTATGTTCTCTCTGCACTTACCCCTGGTTAACTTAACCATGGTTTACCCAATTGATCCCATTTTCTGTGTTTGCATGACATGCACAACCATAAATAAACCACACGGACTCGTCTCCTCGTTTCGTGTCAGAAATGCAGGAAATAAAAAAGGGAAAAATATTAATTAAAAATTTAAAAGTTAAAACATTCAATAAAAATATAAAATTTATATAACTCTAGCCCAATGCCGGGCCACATTGATGGCAGAGGTGTTTCTGGCCAATAAGTCACTCTGTGTGCATGTCGGTCCCAAAGGGCACTGTAAAAGATGGGTAGTTGTTTGAATATTGCCGCACTCGCGGCAAGTATCCTTGCCCTCAGGGAGAAACCCCCATTTTTCCACCACACGGACTGGGTTTGCAGAACACATTAGGCCAGTGTTTCTCAACCTTGGCAACTCTAAGATGTGTGGACTTCAACTCCCAGAATTCCCCAGCCAGCTTTTTCCCACACATCTTAAAGTTGCCAAGGTTGAGAAACGCTGCATTAGGCTAACATGCAGCTAGCTATTTTGTGGTTCGTCATATCATATGATCCAGTAAGTGCCTATAAAAGTGTAGCCCTGCTCTGCAATCTAAGCATGTTTAGTCAGAAGTGACGTTCACTGACTTTGGTGAAGCTTAAAGTTAATTAATCCTGCCTAATTGTGCTTAGGCTTGCAACCTTGGCATTTAGGAAGAGTGGAAAGAGACTGCACTCAGCATAAAGTTTTCATGATTCTAAATTCCTGCCAGAAAGCTAGAGTGAAGTTCTATGAGGTTTTGCTAATCCACTGGCTATTTTGAAGTAATTTACCTCTTAATGGAGTTGGATTTATAGTAGTGGTTGCAATGATTTGAAGGGCAGAAATAAGACCCTGAATAATCAGGGACCTCTGTCCTCCTTCAAAAATAAACAGTACCATGTTCAGGGGAAGCAAGCATGCTCCTAGTTCACAGTAAGCACTTTATCCAATGATAGTTAAGCAGCATTTGTACCTCTCTCTCTTTTTTTGTTCCTTTGAGTCAGTGTTGACTCCTGGCAACTGCCTGGACTAGTCCCTGCAGTTTTCTTGGCAAAAAATTTCAGAAGTGGTTTGCCATTGCCTCCTTCCTAGGGCTGAGAGAAAGCGACTGGCCCAAGATCACCCAGCCAGCTTTGTGCCTAAGGCGGGACTAGAACTCATGGTCTCCCACTTCCTAGCCTGATGCCTTAAACACTACACCAAACTGGCTCTCGTATTATACCATACAGTAGGCTAAAATGTGCTTGATTTTTTTTGTGATTTAAAGTGTATGGTTAGATTATAGTTCAGTGTGTTGTGTGTTGCACAAGCCTAAACCAAAAAGGTTGTCATAGAATTATAAAGCTGGAAGGAGCCTTAGAGGTCATCTAATTTAACTCTCTGCTCAATTCAGGATTCACTCGGGCATCTCTGACAGATGACGATCCAGCCTCTGAAAGTTTCTCGCAAAGGAAAATTCACCATTTCACATGGCAGCCTATTACACTGGCTGACAGCTCATACAATCAGGACGGTCCTCCTGATGGCTAGCCTGCATCTGCTTCCTCATCATTTTATTCCATTGGTTCTGGTCCTGCCCTCTGGGGCAAGACAGGATACATTTCTTCTGTGTGACAGCCTTTCAGATATTTGGAGATTGCTAGCACTCATTATCTTCTCTGTATATATCCAGATCCTTTAACTGTTCCTTATAGTGCTTGGTTTCCAGACCCCTCACCATCTTGGTGGCCCTGATCTGAGTTTGCTCCATTTTGTCATTGTTGTTTTTGAGCTGTGGTGCCCAGAACTGGAAACTGGGCTCCAAATGGGGTCTAACCAGGGCAGGCTAGAGTGGAACAATTACTTCCGTTTTTTAAATAGTAATTTTATTAAAGATAATTACAAGAGTAAAAACTAATGCAAACTAAAAAAAAGATAGAAGAATAAAAAGAAAGAGTAGAAGGTGCAAAAAAGAAAGAGAAAAGGAAGAAAGAGAAAGAGAAAAAGAAAAAGAAAAAGAAAGAAAAGTAAGAATAGACTAAAGAAAAAGAAAAGAAATATATAAAGAAGTGACTTCCCATCTTCATCACAAGTATAAACAATTTTAGTAACTTATCACCTCCTCTTGAAATACAACAAATGACCTCTTCTTCCCATATCCCATCTCTGATCTCTAAACAAATCCATAAAGCATCATCATTTCAGTCCTGGTGTCAGCAAAAGTCCATTAAGGGTTACCAGAAATAACAACATATCTATTTTAACCTTGATCAAATAAACCAACTTTATATTCCTTCCTTTAACTTCTAACAATCTTAATCTTTAATCCATTCAAATAATGTCAGAGAACTTGATTTATTTTCATTTTTTCTTTGTCCCTTCTCATGAGACTCTTCAAGACTTTAACAAGCCTCTTTTGTAAATCAAATACATGAAAATTATCCAGGTCACTCTCTTGCTTTATTGTTTGTATATCCCTTTTAATTATTAAAACATCAGTCAGTTTCTTTTGTATGTCCAGTGTAACATCTTTTTCCATGTCATTCTTGTAGCCTGTCATTTGAAAACCCACTTTCCACTTGTCTCAATCTTGTTAGGTAAAACTTGTTCCTCTTCTATAACGTCTTCTGGACACAGTCCACAGAGGAAGATGTCTCTGTTGACACTATTAATATTAACTTCTGAGTCCATTGTTCAAAAATATCCTTCCATATGTCCAATGTTAGAATATTTTGCTTCATTCTGCAATAGTAAGTTGAGTTTATGTGTTCTTCTCCTTTAATTGTAATCTTTAGTTCCCTCTAGTGTCCAATTTTTAAAATCTTATCTTATTATGTTTTTTTAAAATCAAAACAAAAGCATTTTCCCACAGGAAGGATTCTTTATAATTAATTCCAAAATCTTATTTCAAATTTATCTGGACCATTAGTCTATTTGTAACTTTCTAAAATCAAAGTTATAATCACTCTTTTGTTGTTTATTCCAAAAAAAATGTTTAAGTTCATAAACTTGTAGTTAAAACTTTCTTTCGCTAAGGCATAGCTTTCCAAACTGTGTGTCGCGACACTTTAGTGTGTCGCAACACACAGTTTAGTGTGTCATGAAGCGGCGGCACGGGGGCATGTGTGGCAGTGGCGCAGGGTCGTGCGCGGCGGTGGCAGTGTGCACAGCGGCGGCGGCGCGCCATCAGCGCTTCCACGTTTTAGCGAGGCCATTGCTGCTGCCGCTGTGCACACCACCACCGCCGCGCACCCCCCGCGCCACCACCACTGCTGCTGTTGGTGTGTCGCCAATGGTGGCACTTTGGAAAGCACTGTGCTAAGGATTAAAGGAAACTCACCTGGTGCTGTCAGACCTGTCAATCCAAAGGTTCCTAATAGCTGAAAAGTAGTTAACAAGCAATTTCCAAAAGGGATTAGAAAAGGAAGTATGCAAACTTAGAGTCCTTTCAAAGGTGCCAACCTACCGCAGTGAGCAAGATGGCTATTCCCTCGTCTCCCAGAGCTCTAAACCCACCAGAGAGCGCTGTCTTCTGGTCTCCTCGTGAGGAGCAGCTGTCTGGAGCACTTGTGGGCGATCTCAAGTCCTCCCCTTGTCCGGAGAGGTTCAAAGAGCCGGTCTACTTGCTGGCTCTTCGTTCTTCGCCGTGGTCATCAACTCCGCTTTTCACAGAGCTGTCTTCAGTCTGCTATTTCTTCCTCCAGAAGCCCAGAACAATTACTTCCCATGATGTGGACAATGCTTCTGCTCATGCACCCCAAGATAGCATTTGCCTTTTTAGCAGCTGCATGATGTTGCTTACTCTTGCTTAATCTATGGTCCACAAGGTCACCCAGATCCCATTCACATGTATTAGTACCAAGCCAGATCTCCCCCATCCTGTACTTGTGCCTTATATTTTTCCTACCCAGATGCAGAACTTTACCATTTGTTGCTGTTAAAATCTGTTTTATTCACTTCAAACCACTATTCAAGCTTGTCTATATCTTTTTTAATCTTCTTCCATCTAAAGGATTAGCCTCCCCATCCAGTTTTATTTTATTTTATTTTTTATTTTATTTATTTTCTATGCCGCCTTTATTATTTTTATAAATAACTCAAGGCGGCGAACATACCAAGTACTCCTTCCTCCTCCTATTTTCCTCACAACAACAACCCTGTGAGGTGAGTTGGGCTGAGAGGGAGCGACTGGCCCAAGGTCACCCAGCCGGCTTTCATGCCTAAGGCGGGACTAGAACTCTCAGTCTCCTGGCTTGCCATTGGCTCCTTCCTAGGGCTGAGAGAGAGTGACTGCCCCAAGGTCACCCAGCCGGCTTTCATGCCTAAGGCGGGACTAGAACTCACAGTCTCCTGGATTCTAGCCCGTTGCCTTAACCACTAGACCAAACTGCCTATATCATCTGCAGGCTAAAAACCCCCACCCAAGTCTAATAAAGATCTTGAACAGCACAGGGACCAGGACAGAGCCCTGTATTACACCCCAAGCTGAAGTGGAGTCATCAATAAGCACTCTTGGGTGCAGTCATTCAGACAACTGTAAATCCATGGACATCTATGTTGCGGGCGGGGGGGGGGGAGCTGACAAAAAGCAGCATCACAGTGTAAGCCCCACTCCTTATTTTCTAATGTGTTGCAACATTGCATACATGCCCAAAGGGGATGGAGAAAAATCCTATATACACTACAGTGCATGCCCATGCAACGGTTGTATCCATATTCTACCACGTTATTAAGGCGATATCATGAGTCACTCTGCTGAAAGTTTTGATGAGGTCCTGGTACACTGTATATAGCAGTCTTCTGATCTACTAAACTATAAGCTATAACTCTGATAAAGTTACCAAACAAGGAGATAAATTTAGTCTGGGCCAATTTGTTTGTTACAAAGCCATTCTGCTCTTATTAATTGCAACTTGCATATCGAAGTGCTCACAAAGGTGCTGCTTGATAATCGTTCAAAGACTTTGTCCAGCGTAGATGTCAAGTTGATGGGTCTGTTGTTTCCCAGATTCTCCTTCTCCTCCTTTTTAAGATCGAGAGAACATTTGCTCTCTGGAGATCCTTCGCTGGATCTCTGATAATTCTGAGACAAAGTTGCCAATTCCATCTTATATATGTTTGCATGACACACTTAACCCAATCAATGGTGGCTGTAGTGTGGCCGTAGAAATCTAGGCATTGCTAGATTAGGGTAAAAGTTTTCTTTATATCACATACCTTAACCTGAGCTCTGTTCTGACCTTTGGATGGAAGCAGAAGGCTAGTAAGTTGTAAAAATGGGGTTGTTCCAACTGTTTCACCTGGGTCCATTCTATGCTGCTCTATTCCAAACGAACAGCAAACATAAATAAAATACAAAACATCAAAACTGTGATGGTTAAAATATATTACAATAGTATTAATCAGAGGAGGTGGATCATAAAAGAAAATGTAATACCCACCCACAATGCCTATCCAGTGCCTCAATGTGACCTTCCATAACCAAGTTTTTAGAAACTCAGTAGGGAGAAGGTGGTTCTCATACATGAGGTCATGCTGTTCCACAAGAGGGGTGCCACTATTGAGAAGGGCCTGCTCCAGGGCCTCTGTAGATGGAATTTCTTTGGAGATGGGAACCTCAACAAGGCCTCTCTTCCAATCTTACAAGAAAGACAGACTCGGTTTTGAGTAGATGATCTACAAGATAGCCAAGTCCTAAGCCATGTATGGCTTGAGTATACATAGTTAACATATGTCCTCCATTTTATCTAAAAGATCTGGGTAAGCAGTTCAAATTTTGATTCAACAACCAGAATCAGATACATTATATTAGCACACTGTACTCATCTATGTCTAAATGTCATCCAATGAAACCATACAAAACTTATAAACTATCTTTCAAGGCTAGTTTAAATAAAAACAGGTTGGAGGTTCTTCTAAAGCTTGCACCCCAAAGCTGGAACAAAACACTTGTGTGGCGGAGGCACCACCACCTCCTCCTCCCAAAGTTGTCATAGTAGGAAGATACTCTTGCTTTAACACTGGCAAGGGGAAGTATCTTCTACCACACCTAAGGTCAGCAGGTTATTTTAGGAGGTGCAGGCCAGTTGCACAGAATGGACAGCCTTACCTACTGTAAGAAGAATCCTGGTGGATCAAGCCACGGAGTCACCTGAGGCAACCACCTTATTTTGATAGATCTAACGATAAATTACCTGCCATAGGTTTGGGGTATCTCATGATGCAATGACTAATACACTACTGAAATATCTTCAGAAAGCAGTCAGGAGGGTGATCAATCTGGTGCAATTTGATTAGTATGTTTTAAGGTTGTGAACTGGTCTGTTTTGATTCAAATAAATGCTTACTTTAGTAAGCAGTACACTTTTTTAGAAGGGGGCGCGATGGCTCAGCGGTTAAGATGCCAGGCTTGTTGATCGGAAGACCCTAGCCCTGCGTGACGGAGTGAGCTCCCGCACTCGCCCCAGCTCTTGCCAGCCTAGCAATTCGAAAGCATGCAAATGCAAGTAGATTAATAGGTACCACTTCGGTGGGATGGTAACAGCGTTCCGCGCGTGTCATGCGGCCACATGACCGCGGAAGCGTCTTCGGACAGCGCTGGCTCTTCGGCTAACAAACGGAGATGAGCACCGGCCCCTAGGGTCGGACACGACTGTGCGGGGGAACCTTTACCTTACCTACACTTTTTTAGACAGCAGGTGGTGATGCTTGGGTTTTAGCGTCTTGTCAAAGCTTTTTTATCAGTGTAAATATGTGTAAGAAGTGAACTTAGCACAGCAGTTTTGCCGCATTTGAACAATGGGAACTTTGCATGTGACTTCATGGGTGCCTTACCACATGATGGAATCCAAAGTGGGAATTCCTGGACCTAATTCCAGTAGAATTTGTTTTTGTTTCTTTTTTAAGAAAGGTGAACTTCATGTCACCAAGAGCTGCCTTATTCCAGGCTGGAATGTTTGTCCATCTTGCTCACTACTGAGGACCACACATTACACCATGCCATAAAACCACTCAGAAACTTCAGCTGGTACATAACTACCTGCCTTTGTGCTTACTGGACAATCACAGTACTGTCTCATAACACCGTTCTCTGGAAACTTCATTGGTTAGTGGTTTGTTTCCAAGCTATCACCTATAAAGCCCTATATGGCTTGGAACCTAGCTGTCTTAGAAACCCCCAATAAATACTACCCGAGTTGAATAGACAGCATCTGCTGAAGATCCCCTCAGTACAATGGGGTGGGACATGGAGGCTGATGTTCTGGGTGGCTGCTCCTAGGGATGACCATGGAGGAGAGTTCAAAAGAGTCAAGATGCTGGCTGCAACCATGCAATCAAAACCTTGCCTAGCCTTGTTTAAATCTGTTTCTAAACTGCTCTCTTTCAACTCTGCTGCCTCTTCCAGCATGCAAGAAGCTATTCTGTTTGTATCTTGGGATATACACTGAATGTGTTCTTGCTTTAATCAGAGAAGATATGAATTGTCAATTGCATCTTTCAGTTACTAGAAGAGAAGCTGTTTTCTGCAATCATCTACAAAGCCTTCTTTGGGTCTGTATGAGTGTGCTTGGCAGATTTAACTAGCACTTTCTTCTTAGCTCTAAAGCATCACTCAAAGCTGCCCTGTTCTTTGTGCATCATTCAAATATTACAAATAATTTCTACCACCAGCATCATCCCGGGACCTTTTTATAAAGCATTTGAACATAAATATATAAATAAATCTGCCATGACAGTAGTCTTTAATCTTATCCGCTGAGAGACCTTGAATGGTACACGAAGAGATGAGCTATTTACACGCTTATGATCTTCCTTTCATTGGTCCACATCTTCAACAGCTGCAGATCTCAAGCCACAAAACACAAACATCTCACTAGAGAGATCCCCGTTCTAAGGCTTTTTTTCATCCTGACTTGAGTTCACCCATGAAGACAGTTGGTGTGAAAACTGAAGGCAAAGCAATCGGTGCAGTTTGTTGCCTATACCTAATTTAAATCCTCTCCCCAATAAATAGGGAAGATATTTAATTAATAAAGCTTTAACCTGTACTGTATCTTTTAGGAGCCATTTCAACACATTACAATTCAAGGAGCGGGCTCACATTGTTTTCTTAGATCTGCCTTTGTGTGAATGCAATGGATACATTTGTTGTTTATTCGTTCAGTCGCTTCCAACTCTTCGTGACTTCATGGACCAGCCCACGCCAGAGCTTCCTGTCGGCCGTTGCCACCCCCAGCTCCCCCACGGTCGAGTCCGTCACCTCCAGAATATCATCCATCCATCTTGCCCTTGGTCGGCCCCTCTTCCTTTTGCCTTCCACTTTCCCTAGCATCAGCTAGGGATACATGGATGCAATGGATACATATGCAAATAGTTTTAACAGAAAGGCAGAAACATGCAGGGAGTTATGACTAGCTACAACTCACTGTATAGCAGCAGGAAGGCAACCTATAATCTCTGAGATCCCTCCAACCCTATTTTACCCTAAGAGCCTGTTGTGGTTAGGCGAAGAACAATGCTGAGCCTCGGAATTAAGCTCTAGATCTTTATTGCTCTACCTTACACAGAATCTTGCCAAACTAAGCTACGCTAAGCAGTTCTCTGGGGAAAAAACCCCAGGCGCTCTAAGGCGGGTCCGGCCTGACCTTCTTGGATGGGCGCCCAAGGTCTTCGAGGCTGTGGACGGGCTTCTCTCCCTGGAAAGCGCCCCCTCCTCCTTCCCCCGCAATCTCCATCACATCACCTTCTCCCTCAGAGACAGATTCCATCACAGAGCCCTTCAGATTAACATATCCAAAAGTGGAAGCAGCTCACCATTCTCTTTGGTTCTGCGATTTTCCACATGGGGGGGGGGGGGGGGAGGGTAGCAAAATTATTTTTAATTTAAAAGACACACATACCCTGCCAATCTCCACCAAAGCTAAGCCTGGAAACCCCACCCCTCCTGTGGCATCAATACCTCACTTCTTACTTTCCACTGGCTTCAGAGGCCAACCAGATGGCAAGCATTCTCAAGGAGAACTCCACTCTTTGAAAACATGCTTTCAAGGGTCCATGAAGCCCCAACCCTCCTTGCATTCTGCAGGCTAGTAAAATCAGTATTAATATCAGCCTTTGGCGTTAGTTAGTTAGTCAGTTAGTTAGTTAGTTAGTTAGTTAGTGGGCGTGGTGGCTCAGCGGGTAAGATGCCAGGCTTGTCGATCGGAAGATCGCAAGTTTGGAGGTTCGAATCCCTAGCCCTGCGTGTGGAGTGAGCTCCCGCACTCACCCCAGCTCTTGCCAACCTAGCAATTCGAAAGCATGCAAATGCAAGTAGATTAATAGCTACCAGTTCGGTGGGTAGGTAACAGCGTTCCATGCGTGTCATGCGGCCACATGACCATGGAAGCGTCTTCGGACAACGCTGGCTCTTCGGCTAACAAACGGAGATGAGCACCGGCCCCTAGAGTCGGACACGACTGCACAAATGTGCGGGGGGGGGGGGACCTTTACTTTACCTTGGCGTTAGTTGGCGGTGGGTGGCCATCATAGGAATTTTAGATATACTGTTGTTTTTATTGCTTTTCAAACACACAAACAAACAACAACCACTGTGCCCTCCCCACCCCACCACCCCCAGTACCACACTTGCTGTAGGATGTTTGTATGTGTCTCTGTGTAATGTAGGCAATTTCTTAAAGGTAACAAAGTCTTTGACTTGAGTCAATTCCTGGTGACAGCATGAACACAGTGTACCGTTTTCTTTGCATCGGTATAGAAATAGCATGCCTTTACTGTCTTCTAAGGGTGTGTGTGTGAGAGAGAGAGACTTCCCAGTTTAATCCCATCCAAGTACTGACCAAGCCTGATCCAGCTTAACTTCCCAGCCCAAGACAACCAAATGCTGCTGCCATTAGCTGCACAATTGGAATTGTGTCCAGCCCTGTTAAGACAGCGCTGTGTTAACTCCATCCCATTCCATTATTTCTTCAAATACAAGTTGAAAGGTTTTTTTTAGGGTGGTAATGACCCTACTTTTTTCCATTGATGTATGTGTATAGGCAGTGACACACCAGCACAAACAATACAGTATTCAATTTATTGAGAACTAGTGCAAGCTTGGATGCATCTGAAGCCTTGGGCCATTAATTTTGATTGTATTGTGCCACGGATGTTAAGGAAGACCAGAGAAGCTTAAGGAAGTTTCCTGCACAGTTTGCAAAGTAGTTTAGATGTTGAGAAATGTTGACTGGCCAACCCTTAGCACATCAGTTATCTTTAAAAAGAGAACAGAAAGGCCTGGCTTTCGCATACTGTAAAGAATACAGTTTATGGCTGTTGTGGGTTTTCTGGGCTGTGTGGCCATGTTCTGGCAGTTTTTGTTCCTAACGTTTCGCCAGTAGCTGTGGCTGGCATCTTCAGAGGATAGGAGCACGGCTAGAAGATTCTCTCTGTGCCCAAGTGGAGGGTGTGTGTTCCTGCTGGTGTTTATAGCTGCTGAGAGGTCATTTGCAAGAGATTGGGAGAGGGTTTTTAGTGGTGATTAGGGGGTGTAGTGCTGTCGTGTGTGGGATTAGCACATCTATTGTGTGAGTTGTTTGTATATTTCTGTAGTTGAGTAGAGTTCGTTGACCTTTTGCAAGCTGTGTTTTTCAGGACTGGCAGCCAGGTTTTGCTGATCTTCAGGCTTTCTTCTTTTTTATTGAAACTGTGTTGGTGTTTATGTATTTCAATGGCTTCTCTGTATAGTCTAACATAGTGGCTGTTGGTGTTCTCCAGTATTTCTGTGTTTTCAAATAAGATTTGGTGACCAGTTTGTTTGAGAGCATGTTCAGCTATTGCAGATTTTTCAGATTTTTCAGAAAAGTAACAATTGATTATATCAACACTTCTGGACAAGCTCTTAATTGCAAGCTAACAAGTTCCTTCCATCACCTCTTTCCCAAAATTTCTTGTTCAAATGGAACTAACACCATTTATCTGTTCCCAATGGCATAGTGCTTCCTGCCTCCAACTTCACAGATTTAACCTATCATCATAGGCATCCATTCTGAACCACAATGATGCCAAAATGATGCAAGCGCCACCCTTCTGTATTTGTATCATGACATTGTGCACAATTACGGAAGGGGTGGAGTTCGGGTCATGACATTGTGATGCATATTTTGTCACTTGCCCCTTCTTGCCCTTCTCCTGTGGATGTTCAAGGTTATCATTTTCTTGGTGTTAGCAGAGGAAGCAATTCATTATTTAGTGCCCAAGCATTCCAAGATAGCAGCTTGTATGTCATGTTGTGGGAATAGGGCCACAACTCCTCAAGAGAAACCAACCCAGTTACAGTTAAGCATGCATTTTGATTCTGGAAGCATTACAGTCAGCAAGTACATTAGCATATATTGAGAATTCAATTAGCCATATACTTCTTGGTCTTATTGAGGCTGCCTAATCTATTGAAAATTAAAACACTATGTCATCTTTAGAGCACAAATCAGATAGCTTTGCTAATATCTGAAATGCCAGGAAAGCTGGAGGAGAAGGTGCAAAAAGGGCAAACAAAATTCTTAGGGGAAGGGGGTGCTAAACAGCATCCATACAAGGAAAGCTACAGCAACAAGTGGGATTGCAGAATAAGGGAAGACATTACAGAGGTATAGAAAATCCTGCAGGGTAGGAATTGTGGGTTCAGTCAGAGATTTTTCCCAGGAGGGAGGAAGTGGGAATGGACTCTGCAAGCAGGAGGAAGAAGGAAGAAGAGGAGGGTTTTGGAGGTGGCGGGGGAGATTATATCATAGACAGTTCCTGGACTGATAAGGGTTTAGGAGATGGTTTTATAAACAGCCACCTGCAGTTCCTTCAGTGTCAGGGAAGAGACCGGCTACTTTGCTGGTCCACAGAATGGCAGTAAAAAAAGAAACTGTGGAAGACTCTATTCTATAGTGCCTTAGGGGTGTGTTAATTGCATGCTGGGAAATTATTCAGTTGCTGGAATTCCTGTAACTTCATCTTTCTTCTTAATAAATGCTGCTAACGAGAATCTATGAGAACATGCTTGGAAAAGTAATTACTTTCGGTTTTAGGCAGAGTCCAAGTGCCTCACCATTTGGAAAGAATGGATAGAGAGTTTCTCGTGTTCTTTCACAATGTTAGACTTAAGGAATCAATAGAAACTACAAATGATTCAAGACCAATAAAGTGAATTACTTCTTTGGGCAACGCATTGTTCAACTCTGGAATTTCCTGAAATCAGAGGTGGGGGTGGCCACATCTGAATCACCAGTAGCATTCTTTCAGTTTGGGCTATTAGTGACCAACAATGGAAAGGCCTGTACTCTTTTGTCCAGGTTCATCAATTTCTTGAATGCACTTTGTTGATTGCTGTGTGAAAGAGTATGTTGGAATAGATGAATCCTTGACCTGATCCATCCAAGCATTTCTCATATTCTTATACATCATGCTAACCCATAACATCGTTTGCCTGGCTTTTGCTTAATAGACTGCTCTCAGACATTGTGGTTCATTCAATAAAACATAACAAGCCAGGGCTTAGTGCAATATGTGAACCAGTGTGTGAATGGACTGTTCCCAGCTTTCAAACTGTATCAGCTGATGAACATTGGTGGAGAAGCCAATGTGGAACTATGCAGTAAAAATATATTCACCTGTTCATTCAGCATGGATAGAAAAAAGAAAGATGAAGAAACTGGATAGGAGACATGTATAATATTTATCAGTTGAGGAGTCATTAAATTGCATACTGTTCTCTAAAATGAACAAATATAACACTAAGAATACCGTTTTGCTCTTTTCATCTGGTGATTCTAAGGTCTGTTTACAAATATTAAAACAGAGTATGGCAATTAAATGTATTTTTTTGGCTGAGTGGGCTGAATTATATATTTATATATACCCTGTCTTAGATAAGAGAAATAGCTCTAAATATATTGGACAATGAATTATCAGAATTAGGCTACAATCTGTTATGCATATAACTAGGGGTAAACACCCCTGAAATTAATTAAGATATACTTCTTATGCATAACTGAGATTACAACATAATCTTTACATTGACGGAAGCTCCTTTCTTCTTTTGATTTGAAAATAAAATGACAGCATTATGCAAATGACAAGAATTAAGTAATCCATGTCAGTGGTATCATGCTCAGTTTGTAAGTCGGGACTTGAATAGGGTTACCAGATCGAGGCTGCAAAAATCCAGATGACCTCTAGATGGCAGTAAATTTGATGATGCATATGACACCATTGTGGCTTCCAACAGTTGCTGATCTGCAAGGAGGTAGGGTTGCTCTGGAGGCTAGTATAATAACCACAACAGACAATGACCTCTGTGCCAAGCCACAACTTTTTTGCTCAAAAGAAATGATTATGTAATTGCTTCATGACATCTGATACGAATACATAAGGCGCAACATATGTGTGACAAAGTGATGATACACATGTTAGTATTTACTCCCCTTGTCTCCCCCTGCAGATGCCCAGCATAGCAAGTAAGAAGTACTACATATACAGTATGCAGAGAGAGGTGGGTATCTTCCATGGCGACTGCCTGGACTTGTCCCTGCAGTTTTCTTGGCAAGGTTTTCCAGAAGTGGTTTGCCATTGCCTCCTTCCTAGGGCTGAGAGAAAGTGACTGGCCCAAGGCCACCCAGCTGGCTTCGTGCCTAAGGCGGGACTAGAACTCACGGTCTTCCGGCTTCTAGCCTTGTGCCTTAACCATTACACCAAACTGGCTGTCTACATATACATTAACCACGATGCCCTCATTGTGGCTCTCTTTAAAAATAGGGGAAGCAAATCAGATTGCGGAAACTACAGAGATATCTCACTGCTGTCCATGACAGGCAAGATCTTTGCCTGCATTCTCCTGAACAGACTTGTCACTGTCTCGGAAAGGAACCTCCCAGAGGGGCAGTGTGGCTTTCGGCTGATCAGAGTACAGCAGATACGATATTTGCCGTGAGGCAAGTCCAGGAGAAGTGTATCTAGCAGAATAAGCCTCTTTACTCTCTCTTCATTGACCTGACAAAGGCATTTGACACTGTAAACAGGGAGGTTGTCTGGATCATCCTGAGACGTTATAGATGCCCAAGGAAATTCGTGAAGTTGATTCAGCTACTCCATGACGGATTGACAGGACAGGTTCTTTACAGTGGTGAAACATCAGTTGCATTTGCCATTTCCAATGGGGTAAAACAGGATTGTGTGCTAGCCCCAGTCCTGTTCAATCTGTTCTTTGCTTGCATAGTGTCATGTGCTATCCAGGGTCTGAAGGAGGAAGTGTACATCAGGTACTGATTGGATGGCTCTCTCTTTGACCTTTACCGCTTGAACGCACGGATGAAGTGCCTCCATACAGTCATCCAAGAAACCCTCTTTGCTGATGACTGTGCGCTCCTGGCACACAAAGACAGTGATGCTGAACAAATTCTCAGATGCTGCTATGCTCTTTGGCCTGGCTGTCAGCCTGAACAAGACCGAAGTACTTTACCAGCCCATGCCAAATACCAACCCCATAGAACCAAAAATCACTGTTGACAACACCCAGCTGACAAATGTAAACAGCTTCAAATACTTGGGAAGCATCATCTCGAGTGATGGGTCTTTGGACAAAGAAATTGACTCCAGGATCAGCAAGGCCAGCCAGGTACTGGGGCGGCTGCATACCGGAGTGCTCAATCAACACATGTGTATCTGTATATATTCTCTTCGATTGGTAACACATCTGTATCTCTACAAAGCTGCAAGTCTACAAGAGCTGTGGTTATCCCTTCTCTCTTATATGGATGTGAGTCCTGGACTCTGTACCGAAGGCACATCAAACAACTGGAGAAATTTCACATGCGCGCTCTCCCCTCCATCCTCAGCATTTGTTGGCAAGACCATGTCTTCAATCTGGAAGTCTTGGATCACACGGAGTTCACCAGCATTGAGTCCCTAAATTATTAGAGCCCAGATGTGGTGGGTGGGACACATCATCAGAATGGATGACCACCGTATGCCTTGCCAGTTGCTCTATGGTGAACTGGAGACTGGGAACAGACCTTGAGCTCAATCACGCAAGCACTACAAAGACACTGTGAAGGAAACCCTATGCCACTGGGACATCCAGCCAAGGGAACTAGAAGCTGTGGCTCTGACAGAACCCGCTGGCGAGTCCTGTGCTATGAAGCCTCCACTGGCTTTGAAGACAGGCGCCACCAAAAACTGCTAGAAAACCGTGAGCGGCATCACAGAGTAACACCCACAGTTACTACAACAATGGACTTCCAGTGCCTCCATTGTGTTAGACTCTGCTCTTCCAGACTGAGACTGCAGAGCTACCTCCATGTCCACAGATGAACTGCACAGCAGTGTGTCTTCTTCGAACCCGAAGGACTACCATATATAGTATGTTGCAGAGATATCCACAGGATGCGATTTTGAAAAGTCAAGATGGCAGTTGCAATGGTGTGATTGAGACTCTCTCTGTTTTTTTATGTGTGACACTTCAAATGCACCGTTGCGACCACCACCTTGACTTTTCTGACTATATCCTGTGAACACTCCTTATAGGTTGCAAATCTTTTATAGACAGTAAGTTATTGCTGTCCAAGAAAAGGCCATGTACTGTATAACCTTCAGTAGAATCCACTTTAGACTTTATTTTGAAAAAAGAGTTTTTGATTGAACATAAGTGACAACCTTGTTAATATTCTTGGGTTGCAAATCTGTTCTACATCGTTAATGTTGCAATTTAAAGCCCTTTTGATGTTTGTAGAACATACTTAAAAGAACCATTAAAAAAAGGCAAGGTAGAAAGTCACTAATAAAAAAAGGAATAACATGTATTCACCAGACTGATTAGACACAGCAAAAATACAACCATTTAATCTTTCCGGAACAAAAGATGTTCCATGAAATGTTTATGCTACTGGTTTGTGAATAATGGTCAGGCAGGAATAGGATTGTGGTTGGTTTTTTTCACCCTCATCAGCCAAGATACGACTTTGAACAACAGAGCTTTCCAAACTGTGTGTCGCGACACAAAAGTGTGTCGCCACACACAGTCTGGTGTGTCGCCACATCAACCCGGAAGCGCTGATCATCATCATCATCATCAGCGCTTCCGGGTTTTCCCGCGGCGACACACCAATGGTGGTGTGCAAAAACTGAAAGCGGCAGCAGCGCTTCCGGGTTTTCCCGCAGCGACACACCAACCGCCGTTGGTGTGTCGCCGCGGGAAAACTTTGGAAAGCCCTGTTGTACAATGTTTTATTTGGGGCCATACCGAGAACCTTGGTATTGCTCTGCAGCAGAATAAGTCAGCACAGGCACCATTCCCAGGGACCATTCGGGCAACTGAAGCCAGACAGAACCAGTGTGGCACATTCCAAACTTTATTGTAGCTCAGAGAGCAATGGTGCGGTTGGCTCATTATAGACCCTGTACTTAATGCACTTGTGTTCCCCTTCCCTGCTTTTAAGTTGGTAGAGTATGCTTACGTTTCTTTGCTTTTGAGCGGGTGTGGTGCAGTGGTTAAGACAGGGATTCTCAACCTGTGGGTCATAATGCCCAAAGTAGACATGAGGGGTCACAACCTTTTTTTAACCTGATCAGGCTTGCACATGCAAGACTTGAGTGCTGTCAAAACTCACTTTCCCCCCCTTTGCCTATGCAAGCCCACAAAGTTTAAGAAAGACTGTGATATCTAGATTAAAATTTAATTATTAAAAAGCAGCAGCATAATTATTTCTTGCCCAGCTCTCACCCAGTTAAAGCATTAGATGCAGGCAGGCAGTGGGGTTTGCACAAATTCATTTATCATTGTAAGGGGCTGCAGTAGCACAGTGTTTGAGGACTCCTGTTCTCTACTCCAAGATAGGCATTCGACTTGGACCAGGGAGGTTCAAACCTAGGGCTACCTGATCCAGGCGGCAAAAATCCAGATGAGCACTAGATGGCAGGACAGAGAACTCTTTGCTTTCATCCAGTGGGTGGTCACATTTTTGCAGCCCAGAACTGGTAGCCCTCTTCAAGGCCCCATTTCCAAACTGACCACTTGACTATAGCCCCCTTAATCTTAATTTTATAACAATGCCTCCCGGGGAGATTATGTTTGGGAGAAGCATTTAGCGTTGCAGCATATTAGCTTCCTGTTTGTTTGTTTGTTTGTTTGTTTTAGGTAAATAATTTTTTTAAAAAGTCATTTTTCGGTCCCACTTTGGGGGCTCAAAATATAGGATCAGTAGATGAAATCCTTCCCTCGAACCTTTCCTTGGGTTGAATATTCCACAGCACTCCATTGTGTCACATTCACGCACACAAACATTTTTCTGTCTGTACTAAGGTCTAACAAAACTCAGAATCTTTATGTCAGAAGCTGGGTCTTAATAGTGTATGAAAGGAAAATAGATGGAAGTACGCTCACTTTTACAAAAACACATCCTTTCATTATAGCTATTGTCAGCAGACACGGCTGACCCAAGACATTTTGCTGCCGAAAGCAGTAGCAAACGGTTCTCAACCCCAATCCACACCACCAAGTCAAAAGTGCTGTGTACGGTACTTACATTGTTCAGTCATCTTGAATGAAAGCTCCACAAATACCTCTCTCCTTCTCTCACAATATGAATATAATTATTAATTCATCATATAGCAATTTGCTACTACTTTAGAGCAGTGTTTCTCAACCTTGGCAACTTGAAGATGTGTGGACTTCAACTCCCAGAATTCCCCAGCCATTCTGGGAGTTGAAGTACACACATCTTCAAGTTGCCACGGTTGAGAAATACTGCCTTAGAGCATCCAAAATCTGCTACCCATGATAACTGCCTCACTTTGCTCAATGGTAGGGCTGGTCTGAAAGATGAACCATTCCGATTGGTCCAGTTAAGATGGGTATAGGTAAAGGTAAAGGTTCCCCCCCGCACATTTATGCAGGCGTGTCCGACTCTAGGGGCCGGTGCTCATCTCCGTTTGTTAGCCGAAGAGCCAGCGTTGTCCGAAGACGCTTCCACGGTCATGTGGCCGCATGACACGCGCGGAACGCTGTTACCTACCCACCAAAGCGGTACCTATTCATCTACTTGCATTTGCATGCTTTCAAATTGCTAGGTTGGCAAGAGCTGGGGTGAGTGCGGGAGCTCACTCCGCACACAGGGCTAGGGATTCAAACCTCCGAACTTGTGATCTTCCGATCGACAAGCCTGGCATCTTACCCGCTGAGCCACCACGCAAGATGGGTATAACCAGCATTTATCCCAGTGAAATTTATTTGGGATTCCATGCCTTCTTCCCACCAGTAACAATGGCATCTCAGTAAGTGGTGCAGGGAGATAACATAGCAATTAAATACCAAATCCTACAAAGAAACGTCTTTCCAGAGACCACAGCAACTGGGTGACCACTTTGCATATATTTATCTTCTGCTCCTCACGTAAACATTTCAGACTTCCACATATTTCCTTTCTTCTGTTTTTTATATAAAACAAGTCTATGAGATATAATAGCCTGAGAAATGATGGTGGATCCAAAATTGCACAATGAACTTCATGGGTGAATGAGGATATAAAAATAAAGGAGTTTGCTTTATATCAGCATCATGTTCCCATGATTTATTTATTTAATTATTATTTTATTTAATTAAATTTATATAACCGCCCATCTCCCCCAACGGGGAACTCTGTTCATGATCCATGTAGGCTAGTGTTCTCTACTCCAAGCTAGGCAATTAGTTGATCTCTGGATGTTTTGCCCTACAGTTTCCATAATTCCTAACTCATTGCCCTGATGCTGGAGAAATTAGAAGTTATAGCCCAAAATATATGGCAGGTCCCAGATTGTGTACACCTGGTCTATGTCATAAGGTTGACTGATTATGTGCAATCAAGTCGGTGTTAACACTTAGCAACCACATAGACCAGGGGTGGGGAACGTCAGGCCCGCAGGGCTCCCGCCTAAGGCCTGCGGGGCTCCCGCCCACAAACCCCGCCCCCTTCCACATGATTGGCTCCTGCCCGCAAATCCCACCCCCCGGTGCTTGTGATTGGCTCCTGCCCGCAAACCCCGCCCCCCAGTGCGTGTGATTGGCTCCCGCCTGCAAACCCCGCCCCTGAGTCCCCGGAAATCCCGCCCCCTGCCCCCCCAGTCCCCGGTTATAAATATCCAAATGGCCCTTGGCAGAAAAAAGGTTTCCCACCCCTGACATAGACAGACCTATGCTGGAAATACAATTCCTGGAATTCCTAGCCTGTTTATCATGTTGTATGTAAAATCTGGGAGCTGTTGTGCAGACATGGATAGAAGTCATTAGCTTAGAGAAGGCTCTGATACATCCTTCCTATTTATATTTATATATGTGGAAGGAACAATAACTTCTTTTTCCCTTCTTTTTGCAGAGGAGAGGAAAAGATTAAAAAGTCCTGCGGGCAAATAAAAACAAGCATTACAACAGCAAAGTCATAAGATAGGAAGGAATATTCTGGTCAACTTGTAGCTTCATGTGAGTCATCAAGAAGAGAAGTGAGTTTAGGCATGCTGACTGGGGGTTCTGGGATTTGTAGTCTAATGCATCTACAGTGCACAATATTGGGAAAGGCTAATTTACACTCACAAAATTACATGGTGTAATATCACTGTGCTACTGGAAATTCCACTAGGATGATGCAGTTAGGAGGTGTTCATAAATATTAAATAATCCTTATCTTCTTTCTCTTGCTGTAGTTCAAAGGATAAGGTTGCAGAACTTGCTGTTGATCAGATAATAAGTACGTTTAGATCTAGATATACCTTAACATTATCAGCATAATAACTAAAGCAAATCCTGGCATTAGCAAATTTTAATTGCCATCTATTCTAAATGAGGAATGATTATTTTGTTTGGGACAAAATGGTATCCATCAAGTTTGCGTATACAGAAAATGCAGAAAGGGTACAAAACATTTACACTGGAATGATGTGTTTGAATTGAATTTTTAAACAGTGAATTGACTTACTAATGAAAAAGAAGCTGCAGCACAGTTGTCGGCATCCTGTAATCTCTGCTCAGGCTGGCTATTTATTTCTTTATTATATTTTCAATCAACCCAGGAGCAACCATTCCCTCAGTGGGTTACATAAAAGGAGCAAAATCACACTAGTGAAACTTTCTCACAGGTTAAAAAATATCACTGATCTCCCAGGCCGAACATTGATTTAAAGGCTCGTAGTGCTTCAAAAGGAGAAAAGGGCATCAAAGCAGAGCGAACAGTACCAAAATAGAGCAGAGGGTAGCCCTTGTCTTTAAAGGTAAGCAGAGTCGGGCCAGGTTAGGACTTAGATAGGAGACTACAAAGAAATCCCAAGGTTCCAGGCATTTGGAAAACCTCCCACAAGTCATTGGCAAATCTCGTCTGCATCATTGTCAAGAAAACTGCATAGAGGTGCCCGTGAAGTTACTGGAGGTCACGTTCTACTTGAAGGAGACTTCTTTTTACCTGTTCAAAGGAGCCATCCAGCTACCTAAAAGATATAGAAAAAAATAATCATCCACTCATGTACACTCTTATCATGCTCTTTATGGAGCTTGGTCTACCACTGCCCTATCACTTGCACCTGTGAGACATCTGTGGTCCTCCAACTCATTTCCTGTGGCTGCAGCAATGCCTTGGAGGAACAGAAGATGCTGCCCAGCAAGAGATGGCATTGAGGGCTGCATAGATGTACGGGCTATGCAACTGGAAGTATTCCAGAAAGAGAAGGGCCTGAGGATGGTAGCCTCCAATTCATGTTCAGACAACCCAATGAGTCTCATGGCTATAGCAGGGCCTGGTTGGTTGGGCTGTGTAGCCAGTGTCCTGAGGCTTCTTGTGCTGAGCTGTGCCACCTTGTAGGGATCCCTGTCTTTCTACCCCTTGCCCAGTAGAGAATTCCTTATGGCGGGATAGCCAGGCCTGGAACTTCTCATTCTTAGATACCTGTTTCTTTTCTCCCTTGGGCAGCCTCCCAGTCCCTCATCTGTGGTCAAGCATTACCCCCCAGCTGACCCTGCCTGGGAACCTGTCACTATCTCAGAAGCAATACCCACCGTGGAATGGACTGAAGGAGAAAGTAGGGCCCCTCCCCAAAATGTGAAATTCCTCTTTCATTCTGCTCCCTTCCTCTAAAGAATTTCTCTTACATGATATCAAAAGCTTGAAGATAATGTGACAAACCTTTGCTAGGTCCACACATTACCTGAAGCATGACTTGTTGAACAATCCATAGCAGCTTAGGTCATTTCTATTGCTAAGACATAAATCAGAGGTTATAAACCACAATGGCTGAATTCATGTCTCACCTGGAATCAAAACCAAATCAATCACATTATAATTTAGGGCAATGTGTGAACCAAGAACTCTGTGCATATGGCTCCCTGAATTACTAACAAAGCTGCTGGCAGTTTCAGATTATTTTCTACTTCAGAGAATCTGTGCTTCGGACTAGACAATTCCCTAATCTGTCTGAGGCAGCCCAATTCAGTTCTGGACTGGGTGAATCTGGAGCACAGATTTATTAAAAATAAATCTCATTCAACTAGACCGAAATTTAATTGGTTCCTGTCTATGGTCAACATCTCATCTCTTGCAACTTAGCCCTTTCCAAGTTTACTTGTCTGTTAGACTGAGGCTAACTCCCTAGTTATTGTGTTCAGGGCTACACTTTTACTTTCTGTATTAGTCTTCCATCAGCAAACTATCTTACCCTCTAAACTTTGAGCCTGCCTTTGCAATGAGAAGTACAAAGTAAGTTTTATGTCCCCATTGTCCTAATAGAAGAACTGAAGCACAAAGAGTTATAGCTTGATAAGTCAGAGTACATGAAAACTGCAGTCGCTCTATAATTAACATTTCAAGAAGATGCATGTTTGGTCCAAGGTTGATTTCATTTGGTTTAAAAATCTGCTTTACAAGGACACATCAGCTTTTAAAAGAATGGCTGGATCTGTTAGAATGAGAGTTAAATTTTGTATACATTTGGTAGGGATCAAGGTCGCCATGACTGATGGATGGTTTGCAGAAAGAATTAAAGTACATGGTATCCCCTTTGTGCAGGGATGTCCACAGGATATGGTCAAAAAAATCAAGATGGCAACTGTGATGGTATGAATGAAGCTCCACCTGTTTTCTATATGCATCACACGTGCACATCATGATGTACATAAAAATCAGGCAGAGCTTTGATGATATCACCATGGCCACTATTTTGACTTTTGTTTTACTATACCCTGTAGAGGCCCCTGCCTTTGTAAGACTAAAACTGGCACAAAATTTGGCCTCACAAATGCCCAATAGGATTCTCTTATGCCAATTTAAATTATGATATCTGGATAACTAATAGTTAGCTTGCCCTTGATTGTGTACTTTAACACATGCAGAACATTTCCTTGCACATGTGTGTTGATATGACCATCAGTGGACAATTAGATCCTGCAGCATTCACACTTATCATCCCACTCTCGGTCTGGTCAACAGCACACATGGAAGCAGAATTTCTAGACCTGTCATTATATAACTATAGACTTGTTGGATATTGTTTGGTAAAGGGATATAAAAATGCTGAAAATAACATGTGCGGAACACTCTCCTTCAATATCATGGAGGCTCTAGCACAGAGAGTCCCCTTCTTTGTACACTTTGCCCATCTAGGTAGACCTAAGGTTTCTTGATACTCAAGGATGAAGAACTGACCACAAGCTAACATGACAGGATAACTAAATAAGGGCTGTAGAACTGTAAGCAATGAGCATGAGAATGGTCATCTCAAGAACCTACTTTCACACTGAAGAAAGTTCTAAATAGAGTATTTAGACCTGTGTGCTTTCATCTTAATATGCATGTACAGTATATGTATGCTCCAATATTCTCTAAATCAGCTCTTTCCACCCAAGTGCCTTACAGATGGGTTGGATAGCAACTCTTCTTCTCATCCAGCTTGCATACTTTCTTTTTCTCATGATCAGAAATAAGATGTTGGTACTGCAGAAGAAAAGCCAGTTTGGTCTAGTGGTTAAGGCACCAGGCTAGAAACCGGGAGACCGTGAGTTCTAGTCCTGCCTTAGGCACAAAACCAACTGGGTGACCTTCGGCCAGTCACTTTCTCTCAGCCCTAGGAAGGAGGCAATGGCAAGCCACTTCTGAAAAACCTTGCCAAGAAAACTGCAGGGATTTGTCCAGGCAGTCTCCAAGAATCGGACACGATTGAACGGATATAAATAAAATGATAAAATCCCAGAAGAAGCAATGGTAGACCACTTGCATATTGGGGCCAAGAAAACACAAGCAGGTCTGCCTAGTCACCAGGAGCTGAACTCAACTCAGAGGAGACCTTAGTTTAAATAGCTTAGAAGGAAAATAATGACTGCTCATTAGAAATCAAAAGAGATCTTGAATATAAACTATCTTGGTTAGGACCAATTGCAGTAATTAAAATGGGTACATCACCCAAGATAAATTATTTGTTCCAAATGGTGCCAATTACAATCTCAGAGAGAACCTTACAAGAATGGCAAGAATTTGTCAGAAAATATATATGGAGTGGGAAAAGACCTAGAATTAAATTAAAATTTTTACACTATTCAAAAGAGAGAGATGGTCTTGCTTTTCCAAATTTTAAATTGTATCATAAAGCAAGTTGCTTGTCAGGGATAACAGAATGAATAAAATCCCTGAATAGTAGAATGTCAATACTGGAAGGAACTGGCCTACCTAATGGACTTCACAGATATTTATGATAAAGAGACACAAAGGAGGATAAAAATGTAAAAGGACATATTATCAGACAAAGTTTGATAAAAACATGTAATTCCATAAGGAAAATAATAAGCCCAACAATTTTACCATTAGCCTTTCCTTCAAATGCCTTCCATGTTGGAGATAATTATAGTAAGAAAAATGTAATCACATATGCAGACATGGTCCACTCAGACTCAATGAATAGATTAAAGCAGAGCTTTCCAAACTTTTCATGTTGGTGACACACTTTTTAGACATGCAACATTTCACGACACACTCTTACAGCAGGGCACAAGGCAGGCACTAGGACCTGTGCGGAATCACAGCAGGTTTGGAGGCAGCAGGGCACAAGGCAGGCACTAGGACCTGCATGGAATCCTGGCAGGGCTCAGAGGCAGCAGCAGCCGCGACACACCCAGACACTGCAGCCGACACACTAACGTGTCCCGACACACAGTTTGGAAAGCTCTGGATTAAAGACACAGCAAGAATTATTCAGTGAAGGCCAGAATATACAGTACCATACTGGTAGTCCTTGACTTACAACCACAATTGGGAGCAGAATTTCCATTGTAAGTTGTTGTGGTCATAAACTGAGTCACCACATGACTGGACCCAATTTTATGACCATTTTTATGGCGATCGTTAAGCAAATCATGGGTCGTTATGTGAATCACCACGACATCAAGCGAATCCAGCTTCCACAATGGGCGGGTTTTGCTGAAAAATGTCACAAAATGTGATCACGTGACCGTGGGATGCTGCAACCAGTCGTAAATGTGAGACGGTTACCAAGCACCCGAAATGTGATCATGTGACTGCAGGGGGGTGCAACGCTTTGTGAGGCTCAGAAGTGCTTTACAGGCCATAAAGCACCCATTCCGAGGCTGTCGTAACTTCGGACCATCCTTAAATGAATGGTCGTAAGCTGAGGACTACCTGTAGTTGATGCATTTACAAATTGCTGGAAGGATAAAATCTGATCTTAAGAATGAGGGAGAGTCATTAAGAAAAATGACAGAATTTGAAATGCTTATACAAAACTAATACCCTCCATTACGGTGCATATAAAAACTCCTACACAGAGATTTTGTTGTTTATTCGTTCAGTCGCTTCCGACTCTTCGTGACTTCATGGACCAACCCACGCCAGAGCTTCCTGTCGGCCATCACCATCCCCAGCTCCCCCATGGTTGAGTCCATCACGTCCAGAATATCATCCATCCATCTTGCCCTTGGTCGGCCCATCTTCCTTTTGCCTTCCACTTTCCCTAGCATCAGCATCTTCTCCAGGGTATCCTGTCTTCTCATTATGTGGCCAAAGTACTTCAGTTTTGCCTTTAATATCATTCCTTCAAGTGAGCAGTCTGGCTTTATTTCCTGGAGTATGGACTGGTTTGATCTTCTTGCAGTCCAAGGCACTCTCAGAATTTTCCTCCAACACCACAGTTCAAAAGCATCTATCTTCCTTCGCTCAGCCTTCCTTATGGTCCAGCTCTCGCAGCCATATGTTACTACAGGGAATACCATTGCTTTAACTATGTGTACCTTTGTTGTCAGTGTGATGTCTCTGCTCTTAACTATTTTATCAAGATTTGTCATTGCTCTCCTCCCAAGAAGTAGACATCTTCTGATTTCCTGGCTGCAGTCAGTGTCTGCAGTAATCTTTGCGCCTAGAAATACAAAGTCTGTCACTGCCTCCACTTTTCCTCCCTCTATTTGCCAGTTATAAATCAAGCTGGTTGCCATAATCTTGGTTTTTTTGAGGTTTAACTGCAACCCAGCTTTTGCACTTTCTTCTTTCACCTTCGTCAGAAGGCTCCTCAACTCCTCCTCGCTTTCAGCCATCAGAGTGGTATCATCTGCATATCGAAGATTGTTAATGTTTCTTCCAGCAATTTTAACTCCAGCCTTGGATTCCTCAAGCCCAGCACGTCGCATGATGTGTTCTGCGTACAGGTTGAATAGGTAGGGTGAGAGAGTCCCCTCCGGAATGGGGGGAGATGGGCGGTGATATAAGTTAGAAATATAAATAAATAAATAAATAAAGTATACAGCCCTGCCGTACTCCTTTCCCAATCTTAAACCAGTCCGTTGTTCCGTGCTCTGTTCTTACCGTTGCTACTTGGTCGTTATACAGATTCCTCAGGAGGCAGACAAGATGACTTGGTATCCCCATACCACCAAGAACTTGCCACAATTTGTTATGATCCACACAGTCAAAGGCTTTAGAATAGTCAATAAAACAAAAATAGATGTTTTTCTGAAACTCCCTGGCTTTCTCCATTATCCAGCGGATATTGGCAATTTGGTCTCTAGTTCCTCTGCCTTTTCTAAACCCAGCTTGTACATCTGGCAATTCTCGCTCCATGAATTGCTGGAGTCTACCTTGCAAGATCTTGAGCATTACCTTACTGGCATGTGAAATAAGTGCCACTGTTCGATAGTTTGAACATTCTTTAGTGCTTCCCTTTTTTGGTATGGGGATATAAGTTGATTTTTTCCAATCTGATGGCCATTCTTGTGTTTTCCAAATTTGCTGGCATATGGCATGCATCACCTTGACAGTATCATCTTGCAAGATTTTAAACAGTCCAGCTGGGATACCGTCGTCTCCTGCTGCCTTGTTATGCTTCTTAAGGCCCATTCAACCTCACTCTTCAGGATGTCTGGCTCTAACTCACTGACCACACCGTCAAAGCTATCTCCAATATTATTATCCTTCCTATACAGATCTTCCGTATATTCTTGCCACCTTTTCTTGATCTCTTCTGCTTCTGTTAGGTCCTTAACAACTTTGTTTTTGATCATACTCATTTTTGCCTGGAATTTACCTCCGATGTTTCTAATTTTCTGGAAGAGGTCTCTTGTCCTTCCTATTCTATTGTCTTCTTCCACTTCCGCACATTGCTTGTTTAAAAATAATTCCTTATCTCTTCTGGCTAACCTCTGGAATTTTGCATTTAATTGGGCATATCTCCCCCTATCACTGTTGCCTTTTGCTTTCCTTCTTTCTTGGGCTACTTCCAGTGTCTCAGCAGACAGCCATCTTGCCTTCTTGGTTTTCTTTTTCTTTGGGACGTTTTTTGTTGCCGCCTCCTGAACAATGTTGCGAACGTCTGTCCATAGTTCTTTCGGGACCCTATCTACTAAATCTAGTCCCTTAAATGTATTCTTCACCTCCACTGCATATTCCTTAGGAATATTAGTGAGCTCATATATAACTGATCTGTGGGTCTTCCCTATTCTCTTTAGTCTGATTCTAAATTTTGCAATAAGAAGTTCGTGATCTGAACTACAGTCAGCTCCAGGTCTTGTTTTTACCGACTGTATAGATGTCCGCCACCTTTGGCTGCAAAGGATGT
This sequence comes from Charina bottae, assembly GCA_023362775.1. Taxonomy (NCBI): domain Eukaryota; kingdom Metazoa; phylum Chordata; class Lepidosauria; order Squamata; family Charinaidae; genus Charina; species Charina bottae. Next base: position 48,329,300 of record JALMGJ010000007.1, on the reverse strand, counting down.
AGTCAATCTGATTTCGGTGTCGACCATCTGGTGAAGTCCATGTATAAAGTCGTCTTTTAGGTTGTTGGAAGAGAGTGTTTGTTATGCACAGTGAGTTGTCTTGGCAAAATTCTATCAGCCTGTGTCCTGCTTCATTTTGTTCTCCCAGACCATGCTTGCCTGTAATTCCAGGTGTCGTCTGACTACCCACCTTAGCATTCCAGTCTCCTGTAATGAAAATAACATCTCTTTTTGGCGTATTATCCAGTAGGTGCTGCAGATCCTCATAGAACTGATCTACTTCTGCTTCTTCAGCATATGTGGTCGGGGTGTATATTTGGATCACTGTGATGTTAAATGGCTTACCCTGAATTCGAATTGAGATCATTCTATCGTTTTTTGGATTGTATCCAAGCACTGCTTTAGCCACTTTATTATTAATTATGAAGGCTACTCCATTTCTTCTGTGGTCCTCTTGTCCACAGTAGTAGATCTGGTGGTCATCTGATGTGAAGTGGCCCATTCCAGTCCATTTCAGTTCACTGACACCTAAAATGTCTATATTTAATCTTGACATCTCACCAATAACCACATCCAATTTGCCCTGGCTCATAGATCTTACATTCTACATGAAGCCGCTGGGCGAGATCATCCGTCACCACGGGATGAGGTATCACCAATATGCTGATGATACCCAGTTATACATCTCCATCCCGGGTGAAGTAGGTGATGCGGTCGATGCCCTATCTCAGTGTCTGGAGGCTGTGGGGGTCTGGATAGGGAACAACAGGCTTCAACTGAACCCTGGTAAGACGGAGTGGCTGTGGATTGATGGCCCCCCTAGATCCGGGAAGTTGTCATCTTTGGTTCTGGGTGGGGTTGCACTACCTCACTCGGATCCAGTGCGGAATCTGGGGGTCCTCCTGGACTCGCAACTCTTGCTCGAAGAGCAGGTGGCAGTCGTGGCCAGGAGGGCCTTTGCACAACTTCGAGTTGTGCGCCAGTTACGCCCTTTCCTGGATCAGGAGGCCCTCCGAACAGTCACTCATGCCCTTGTCATCTCCCGCATAGACTACTGTAATGCGCTCTACATGGGGCTACCCCTGAAGAATATCCGGAAGCTTCAGCTGGTACAGAATGCGGCGGCGCGAGCAGTTACGGGTGCCATAAGATCGGCACATGTAACACCTCTGCTACACGAGCTGCATTGGTTGCCAGTTTGCTTCCGGGTCCAATTCAAGGTGTTGGTGATTACCTTTAAAGCCCTATATGGCATAGGACCAGGGTACCTGAGGGACCGTCTCGTCCCGATAACGTCAGCCCGCCCCACCCGTGCGTGCAGAGAGGGCATGCTTCGGACCCCCTCAACAAGAGAATTCCATCTAGCGGGGTCCAGGAGGCGTGCTTTCTCTGTGACAGCGCCCGCCTTATGGAACATCTTGCCCCCGGAGGTGAGACTGGCCCCTTCACTCCTGGCCTTTCGGAAGGCCATTAAGACCTGGCTCTGCCGCCTGGCCTGGGACAATGGAGGTGGTAGTGCCTCCTGGGGTTGGCTGGCCCCGTAGCAATATGACCTATGCTACGGTCCCCAATCCATCTTGGATTTTATTTTATTTTATTTTATATTTGGATATATTTTTTACACATTGTCTATCTTGTATGGTTTAAATATTTTAAATTTTTAAGTTTTAATTATTGTAACCCGCCCAGAGTCCCTTGTATGGGAGATGGGCGGGGAATAAATTAAATAAATAAATAAAATAATAATTCCAGGTTCCTATGGTGTGTTGATCTTTAGAACATCGGATTCGTCGTTCACCACCAGCACCGTCGGCCGCTAGCCGTCCTTTCGGCTTTGAGCTAGCTGCGTCATCACATCTGGGGCTAGTTGAATGTATCCTCTGTTCCTCCCCAGTAGCATTTTGACCATCTTCCGACCTGGGAGTCCCATCTTCCGATGGTATACCGACATATCTCTGGTTGTACTGATCCATTTAGTTTTCACGGCAAGAATACTGGGGTGGGTTGCCATTACCTTCCCCAGGGATCGTATTTAGTCTGACCTCTCTGCCACGACCTTCCCGTCTTGGGTGTCCCTTCACGGTTTAGCTCATGGTTTCATTGAGGTGCTCAAGCTCCAGCACCACGACAAGGTAACGATCTCCTTTGCTGGAGGACACAGAGATAGAACAAATAAAAAACTTTATGATAAAATGGATGCAAAACTTTAAAGAAACAGTCACAACACAGCAATGGGAAGAATTATGGACCAAACCCATAAAATTTACTCCAAGCTACAGTCTAAAAGAAAATTGGTACAAAATGTTTTACAGATGCTACACAACTCCGTCAATAATCTCCAAGGTAGATAAATCATACAGTAATAAATGTTTGAAATACCATGAAAGAGAAGGAACATTTTACCACATGTGGTAGACTTGTAAAAAAACCTCAAAAGTACTGGAAAGATGTACATAGAAGAGAATATGTGTAGCTCAGGGTTGAACTGTGGAGTTCTTGGTGCTGTCTGAGCTTGGTGGTTTGATTGTTTTTCTACCACCTTGAGAATGGCTCTTTTCAGTTGGAAGTCAGTCTATAAACCTTGCAACTACATATATTCATGCATGAATGTTACAGCTAAAGAAAAGCAGTCATAAATGACAGTGCAGTCTATCTGGGGTAAAAAGATTCCAAAACAACCCAGAATTCACGGTGAAGAGTAGCTTTATGAGTGAATGAATAACCAGGAGCCTGAGAAACTGCTGAAGCATAGACAGTACATTTTAAAGCTATTAATTCTAACACTGTTGCAGAACAACAGTGATTGAGGCAAATTCCTTTGTCTAGTTTAATAAAAACAAGTGTGTTGAAACTATCTCCCCCCCCCCCCCCCCCCGAGAACTCTGATGAATCTTGTCTTTGTGCTTTCACCATCTGAGGCCAGCTCTGGTTGTGAGGAAACCTTCCCTAACCTGCTTGGCACCAGATGCATTTGAATAGATCCTCAACTTCTCCAGTGAATATCACCCTTGAGTATAACAGGATGCAAAAAACTATTATAATAGATCACATTAAGGTCTAAGGTACAATATGACCTCTAGGAGAGCGTTTCTCGTGGATACTGCTGATAATAAATTACTGTCACAGAGCTAGTTCTGTATCAGACTATGCATATTTCTTTCTGGATCCAATTCTGGAAAAAAAGATTCTGAAATGTATTAATCTACAAAAATATTATTCTATAACATTACAATATTTAAAATTATTCTAAAACTATTCTACAGCATGGGTTAGACCCAGATGTTGTCCTTTTCTTCCGTGCACATGAAATAATATCAAAAACTTCTGGGAGTCAAGATTAAACAAAGGAGATAAACCTGAGAGATTAACCAAATGCATACGGCATGCCTATCAGTGGCCTTTATGGAACCTCCATGTTTAGTATATTAAATTATTCAGTGACAGTTGCATGAACAACAAGGATAAGCTATTGCTTTTGCATCTTGCTCACAGATTTCTAGATATGTAGATTGGCAGTTGTTGGACTTACAATGCTGAGCTAAATAGCTCTTTAGTCTGATCATGGTTTGATCCTTCAATTCTAAAAAGTACAACCCAAATTCCTAAGTATCTAACAGAAAGCAACCCAAGTATAAAACCAAACAGTATATTCTATTTTATAGATGGCTCAAGTTAATCTGGTCTGACTCTAACAATCAGTTATTTTGGAGTAAGTAAAAAGAATTAAGTAGTTGAGCTATGTGTCTATGAACTGAAATAGGCACAGACTATGATTTACTATGTTTTGCTTCTCCTTTCTGTATAAAGAATTTGACTGCTTAGATATACCTTGCTCCACAAGTATCCGGATGTGAGACCCTGTTTTTCAAGTTGGGTGCCCGTGAACAGTTGGGAGTGTTGCTATTGTACCAGCCTCCCTGCTGCGTAGCAACCTCCCTGCCTGAGCTGCTGGAGGCCGTCTCGGGGTTGGCGGTGGAGTTCCCCAGGCTTATGGTCTTGGGGGATTTTAACCTGCCGTCCCTGGGACGTGCCTCGGAAGCAGCTCGGGAGTTCATGGCTACCATGGCAGCCATGGGCCTGTCCCAGATTATTCGGGACCCGACTCGAGACAGTGGACTCACCCCGGATTTGGTTTTCTTGTCAGAGCAATGGCAAAGTGACCTGAGGGGAAAGTTAGAACTATCCCCGTTGTCATGGTCAGATCACGTCCTGATTTCCCTAAGATTCTCTTATGCCGCCCCACTCCGCAGGGAGGCAGGACCTATTTGATTGGTCCGCCCCCGGCGACTTATGGACCCAATGAGGTTTCAGAGGGAGCTGGGGGTAATACCTGAAGATCTGCTGCACGGTCCAGCGGAGGCATTGGCTGCAGCCTGGAACAGGGAGGCGGCCGGTGCCTTGGACAGGACCGCGCCGATGCGACCTCTCCAACCCCATTCGACCCATCAATCCCTGTGGTTTATGGAGGAGTTGAGGGCCTTGAAGAGGGTGAAGAGACGTCTAGAGCGCCGCTGGAGAAAAACGAAGGCGGAATCGGACCGAACACAATCTAGAGCCGCGATTAAGGCCTACCTTGTGGCGGTAAGAGCGGCGAAACGTGAATATTTCTCCGCCCTTATTGCATCCGCAGAATGCCGTCCGACGGCCCTGTTCAAGATTACTCGATCTCTCTTGGGTAGGGTGGTATCGACCACCCACCTGCAGGGCCGTGCGGAAGAATTTGCTGAGCATCTGCAGGATAAAATCGCTCGGATTCAGTCTAAGTTGGACTCCATGCGTGAAATGCAGTCTGGGGAGATGCCGGGAGAATGGTCTTGCCCTGTTATCTGGGAACGATTTGATCCTGTTGGACCTGAGGAAGTGGACAGGATCTTTCGAATTGTTAATTCCACCACATGTGATTTAGATCCCTGCCCTTCCTGGCTGGTGAAATCAGCCAGGGAGGTGACATGTGGATGGGTCCAGGCCATGATTAATACATCCTTGGTGGAGGGGGTGGTTCCAACTGCCTTTAAAGAGGCACTGGTGCACCCCCTCCTCAAGAAGCCAGCCCTGGACCCTACCATCCTGGACAATTTTCGTCCAGTCTCCCACCTCCCCTTTTTGGGAAAGGTGGTTGAGAAAGTGGTGGCATTGCAACTTCAAAGGACCCTGGATGAAGCGGATTATCTAGACCCTTTTCAGTCAGGTTTCAGGCCGGGATATGGGACGGAGACTGCATTGGTTGCGCTTACGGATGATCTCTGGCGGGAGCGGGATGGTGGTAGTGCATCCATCCTTGCTCTCTTGGATCTCTCAGCGGCATTCGATACCATCGACCATGGTATCCTGTTGGGGCGGCTTAGGGAGTTGGGGGTGGGCGGCGTAGTTTTGCGCTGGTTCACCTCCTTCCTCCGAGGCCGATCCCAGTCGGTGGTAATAGGAGAGGAGAGATCTGACCCTCGGCCCCTCTTGTGTGGGGTGCCGCAGGGTTCGGTTCTCTCTCCTCTCCTATTTAACATCTACATGAAACCGCTGGACGAGGTCATCCGACACCATGGGATGAGGTATCATCAGTATGCGGATGATACGCAATTGTATATCTCCATCCCTGGTGAAGTAAGTGATGCAGTGACAACCCTGTCCCAGTGCCTGGGGGCTGTGAGGGCCTGGATGGGGAACAACAGGCTACAATTGAACCCTAGCAAGACCAAGTGGCTGTGGATTGATGGCCTAGCGTCTTCTGGGAAATTATCATCTTTGGTTCTTGATGGGGTAGCACTGCCCCATTCGGAACCGGTGCGCAACTTGGGGGTCCTTCTAGACTCACGACTCCTGCTCGAAGAGCAGGTGGCAGTCGTGGCTAGGAGGGCTTTCGCACAACTTCGGTTGGTGCGCCAGTTGCGCCCATTCCTGGATCGCGACGCCCTCCGAACAGTCACTCATGCTCTCGTCATCTCCCATGTAGATTATTGCAATGCGCTCTACATGGGGCTACCCTTGAAGACTATCTGGAAGCTTCAGCTAGTACAGAATGCGGCCGCGTGAACAATTTTGGGTGCACCAAAATCTGCACACATAACACCTCTGCTCCGCGAGCTGCATTGGGTGCCGGTCTGCTTCCGGGTACAATTCAAGGTGTTGGTTATTACCTTTAAAGTCCTACATGGCATGGGGACAGAATACCTGAAGGACCGTCTTATCCCCATTTTATCGACCCGCCCCACCAGGTCATTCAGAGAGGGCCTGCTACGAACCCCATCAATTAAAGAATGTCATCGGATGGGGTCTAGGAGGCGGGCCTTCTCTGTGGTCATTTCATTGGCGATCACTCGAAGCCGAGTAAGATTGTCTTCCAAAGGTAAAATTTTAACGGTGAATCCGTAAGTGGCTATAAAGGCCAATTCTGGATCCGCACAACCTCCCACAATGAGGGCATAGGTTTCCGGGTGGGAGACGGTCATGATGAGGGTTTGCCTGACGTGCCTTCCTTTTAGCTCTCTTCTCCTTTTCGCCCTGTACTCGTGCTTCTTCAAAGTCCATAGCGCCATTAATAAAGGCTGACCTCCAATTGAAACGCTCGTGAGTTAGGGCTTCCCAGTTCTCAATGCTGATATTACATTTTTTTAAATTAGCTTTGAGAGTATCTTTGAATCTCTTTTGCTGTCCACCAATATTCCGTTTTCCATTCTTAAGTTGGGAGTAAAGTAGCTGCTTTGGAAGACGATGGTCAGGCATTCGAACAACATGACCAGTCCAGCGAAGTTGATGTTGGATGATCATTGTTTCAATGCTGGTGGTTTTCGCTTCTTCTAATACGCTAACATTAGTCCGCCTATCTTCCCAAGTAATTTGCAGAATTTTTCGGAGGCAGCGTTGATGGAATCTTTCAAGAAGTTGGAGGTGGCGTTTGTAGAGGGTCCATGTTTCACAGGCGTACAGAAGGGTTGGTAGTACAATGGCTTTGTAAACAAGCATTTTGGTCTCCCTGCGAATGTCCCGATCCTCAAACACTCTACGCTTCATTCGGGAGAAAGCTACACTCGCAGAGCTCAGGCGATGCTGAATTTCAGCGTCGATGTCGGCTTTTGTTGATAGATGGCTGCCGAGATAAGAAAAGTGGTCGACATTTTCTAGTGACACACCTTTAAGCTGGATTGATGGCGCTGCAGAGGGATTGGTTCGAACTTGCTGGTAAAGCACTTTGGTTTTTTTAATGTTAATCGAGAGGCCGAGCTTTTCATATGCTTCTGCAAAGATGTTTAGGATAGTTTGAAGATCTTCCTCGGAGTGTGCACAGACTACGTTATCATCAGCATATTGAAGTTCTATAACAGAAGTTGCAATTACCTTATTTTTTGCTTTCAGCCTACTAAGATTAAAAAGCTTTCCATCTGTTCGATATATAATTTCTACACCAGTAGGAAGTTTCTCTTCAACAAGGTGCATAATCATAGCGATGAAGATAGCGAATAAGGTTGGAGCAATAACACATCCCTGTTTAACGCCGGATTCCACTTTAAATGGATCGCTTTGAGAGCCATTGTTATTCAGGATTGTTGCCATCATGTCGTCATGGAGTAACCGCAAGATGTTCACAAATTTATCAGGGCATCCGATTTTCAGAAGGATGGTCCAGAGAGCAGTACGATTTACAGTATCAAAAGCTTTAGTCAGATCAATAAACGCCATGTACAGAGGGCGGTTTTGCTCCTTGCATTTTTCTTGAAGCTGTCGTGCAGTGAAGATCATATCCACTGTTCCCCTGGAAGGGCGGAAGCCATTTTGCGTTTCAGGGAGGATGTCTTCTGATACAGATAGGAGACGGTTTGCAATGATCTTTGCCAGGATTTTGCCTGCTGTGGCTAGAAGGGAGATGCCTCGGTAGTTTCCACAGTCTGTTCTATCACCCTTTTTAAAGAGAGTGATAATTATGGCATCCCTAAAGTCTGCTGGAATCTCCTCCCTCATCCAGATTTTTTCGATGAGCTTATGAAGTTGTTGTGTAAGTTCAGGCCCGCCTTCTTTAAAGACTTCAGCAGGAATCCCATCAGGTCCACTAGCTTTGTTATTTTTCATTTGTTTAGTGGCTTTACTGACTTCCTCCAAACTAGGGGGTACTGCAAGCTCATTTCTTATTTGTTTTTGTGGGATTTGCAAGAAGACTTCGTCAGCCACAGTAGAGTGACGATTAAGGAGATTGTAGTAATGCTCTTTCCAGCGCAGTGCAATAGACTCTTTGTCCTTTAGAAGTTTAGCACCATCTACTGAGCGTAAGGGATTTGTACCATGGTTTGTTGGTCCATAGATGGCCTTTATGGCATTAAAAAAGCCCCGTGCATCGTGAGCATCTGCAAAATGTTGGGTTTCTTGGGCTTTTTTTATCCACCATATGTTCTTAAGTTCTCTAGTTCGTCTTTGGACTTCTGCCTTTGCACTGGCGTAGATTTTTTTCTTAACGGCACAGTTAATATCTTTTTGCCATATCTGGAAGGCTTTCCTTTTCTTGTCAATAATATGTTCAATCTCACTATCGTTCTCATCAAACCAGTCCTGATGTCTCTTAGTCTGGTATCCGATAGTTTGTTCACAGGCTGAAATGATAGAAGTCTTCAATTTAATCCAGTGTTCCTCAACATTTTCAGGAAGTTCCATAGGCAGATGTTCCTTGAGAGTTGATTGAAAGCAAGCTCGTTTAATAGGATCTTGAAGGGCCAGTGTATTCATTTTACGCCTTGGTTTTCTTCCTTGGAGCCTACGATGAGGGACAATCTTTATGGCCATCGTGGATCGAATTAATCGATGGTCTGTCCAGCAGTCATCGGCGCTCGTCATGGCTCTGGTGAGAAGTACATCACGGCGATCTCTAGCACGGACAATTACATAATCTAAAAGATGCCAGTGCTTCGACCGTGGGTGCTTCCATGATGTTTTAAATTTATTTTTCTGGCGAAAGAGTGTGTTAGTAATGACAAGGTTATGCTCTGCACATTTAGTCAGAAGTAAGATTCCATTCGTGTTGCTGTTGTCAACTCCTTCTTTCCCAATGATCCCTGGCCACAAATCAAAATCACGCCCAACTCTTGCATTGAAATCGCCCAGGAGGATAATTTTATCCTCCTTTGGTATCTCTGATAAGATGGTGTCCAGCTGGGTATAAAATTTTTCCTTGATATCCTCATCTGCATCTAGTGTTGGTGCGTAAGCACTTAGGATAGTTGCCTGTTGGTTTTTGGCGAGTTTTATTCGCAGAGTTGAGAGTCGTTCGTTAATCCCAGTGGGAACTTCTGACAAGAGCTTCACAATGTCGTTTTTGATAGCAAAGCCTACCCCATGTATTCGTCGTTCTTGTTCAGGCAGTCCTTTCCAAAAGAAGGTATAACCTCCTTTTTCTTCCTTCAACTGTCCTTCTCCTGCTCTTCGAGTTTCTTGGAGTGCTGCTATATCGATATTAAAACGTCTCAGCTCCCTTGCAATAATGGCAGTCCTACGTTCAGGTCGTTCACTATCCATATTGTCTTGCAGTGTCCGTATATTCCATGTTCCAAAATTCATGTGTTTTTTACGACCGCTAGATGGTGACCCCACTGGTCGCGGTAATCCAGTCAGGGAGAAAATGAGGCAGACTATGTTTAGGGCACCTTTTCTAGCCCCCTCCCCATATGGGGTGAGCAGAGTGGATCCTAAATAGGGCTGCTCAGTCGTGGATACAGCTGCCGAACTACTCAACTGCCTCGATCCTTGAGTCAGGGCGACTGAATCCGTATCCACCGCCCATGTGCTGATCCATGACTAGGAGCTTCCGGATTACACAGTCCTGCCCCCGTTGCCATTCGTCAATCGCCATGGGACTTTTGGTTGTTTTGGGTTTGGTGTGGTTGGAAGACGCCTGTGCGTGAATTTGTTTTATGTGTGGAGATCGGTGCACAACGATCAGCACACAACCTTCACAGAAAAAGGCTCTAATCCAATGGCATGGATACCATGACGATTGGTGACCTTTTGTCTGCTGCAGCCTTCATCCGCCTTCGCAGCCGTTGTAACAATACACCTTGTTATCTTCCGCCTGTTCTGCCGTTGAGGACTTTCTTGGATCGTTCTTTGTCTGGTTCCTCCCCCTGGACCTTACCGCCATGGGTGACCCTGCCAGGAGTACATGACTCCCGACGGCTTCGCTCACAGGTTTCATTGGGAACACACAAGCCCACTCACCACAACAAGGTGACGATCCAGCGAGTGAGTGAGCGTCTCTGTGGTAGCGCCCACACTGTGGAACATCTTGCCCCCAGAGTTGAGGCAGATCTCCTCCCTCCCGACCTTTAGGAAAGAGCTGAAGACCTGGTTCTGCCGCCTGGCATGGGAAGGAGGAAGGGATAGTTCCTCATGGGGGTGGTTAATTCCTTAATTTATTGTCCTTCGTTTAATTCCATCTCCATCTGGGTTTATAATTATTTATTAATTTTATATATTGTACATTGATGTTTTATCCTGTTTTAATCTATTTTATTGTAAACCGCCCAGAGTTCCCCGTTGGGGGAGATGGGCGGTTATATAAATTTAATTAAATAAAATAAATAAATAAATATACAGTATCTTCAAGTTACTCATTTGTTACTTGCCATAAATCTAATTAGACTCTGACAGTTTCGTTAGTTTTTCCAGAATTCTTTCTGGTAAATTGCTGTGGTTTGGCATCCACCTAACTGATCAGATGCCCATTTAATCCACTTCTGGAATATTTAACAAATGGTTAGCTATTTCATTGGGCCGTGGACATATATTGTGTAGCTGTAACTATGCATTCTCACCATCATACCAAACAATAAGTCTCCCAAAGATTTATTCTGTAGAATAAATCTAAAGACTTAAGAAAAACAAAAGGATAGATAACATTACATCATCATTCCTACCCAAATCACAATAAGGTCACAGATATTCTCAGGTTTGTGAGACAAGATGAATTACAGGTCCTTGCTTTTGATTTATGAACCATCTTGTCTCTGTCTGATGCTTTTCTGATGACACTGGGCTGTTGCAAAGCAAGGCACATGGCATAGGGTAGTTTGTGATAAGTCATTCCTGTCATCGTAAACGAACATCCAATAGATATGTTTACCCTATTTTGGATGAGTGAAGTCCAAATTGGGAGTCAGGCAGCAAAATAGTTTTGCCTACTGGGAATCTCAGAGTCGCTGGGAGTTGGGCAGCATATAATGTAGTATTAGTATTAGTATTAGTATTAGTATTAGTATTAGTATTAGTATTAGTATTAGTATTAGTATTAGTATTAGTATTAGTATTAGTATTAGTATTACCTGCCTTTTCATTCAAGACTGGCGGCTTGTTGTAATCTTTTTTAAACTGTCAAATTTTATAATGTATAGAGAGTTATGACAGAATCTAAGCTGTGCCTCCTACAGCCCCCTCTAGACATTCTTTTTCTCCCTTTTTCAGTTCCAAGTGCCTTCTTCTGGAAGCAGTTTCAGGAACGTATAGTCGAAGGCTTTCACGGCCGGAATCCGATGGTTGTTGTGGGTTTTCCGGGCTGTGTGGCCGTGTTCTGGCAGTTTTGGTTCCTAACGTTTCGCCAGTCGCTGTGGCTGGCATCTTCAGAGGACAGGAGCACAGCTAGAAGATTCTCTCTGTGCCTAAGAAGTTTCAGGAACCTTTGGAGTGGCTGGAGTAGACATTGGTTTCAATTGACTCATAAAACAAGGACCTAGTGAGTGCCAGATGTTCTAGGGGAAGATGGTAGGTTGCTTTCTTTGAGGTTTTTAAACAGATGTATACTTTTTCAAATCTTTGGATTGGGTCAAGTCTGATGATACCTCACTGTTGTAGATGGATAATATCATTTGGCTACTTAAGCATTGGCACTCAACTCAAGAAACTGGGAAACAGAAGGATTACCCTGTACAGAGTGTTCTGAGCTTATATGCTTGGCTGGAATGAATCAGAAACCATTAAAAGAAGACAGGCAATATTTGAATATTCATAACAGTCTTCCCCAAGTTGGGTGTTCTCCAGGTGTGTGGACTTTTCTGGTGTGGCCATGCTAGTTGGGGAGTTCTGGAAGTTGAAATCCATACCTCTGGAGGTGTGGGGAGGTGGAGGTCTGGTCTACAAGCTCACAACAATTTGTTGAAGGGATGAAAAGAGGAAATTCACTTTTAGTCCTATCATTTTATCACCATGCCTTATACTATTCTAATTTGTGGAGTCCTTGGTGCTCTCTGAGCTTGGTTGTTTTCTTGCAGATGTTTCATTGCCTGACTAGGCAACATCTTCAATGCTGGAAGGGAGTGGGGTTTGCTCTCTGTTTACATACAGTAGTTTGCCCTGACAGAGTGGGTCGGGGTGCTGTTCTCTCCTTGGTGGTTCCTTGATTAGGCTTTTGTTTACTGCTTGATTGCTTGACTGAGTTGGTGGTTCCTTGATTAGGGTATTATTTACTGCTTGATTGTTTGTCTGGTGTTAATCCTGGTGTTAATCCCTGCTTATCTGGGTGTTGATTGCTGGCAAGGAGGTGTTCTGGTCTTTTTGTTTCCTTTTTAGCATGTTATTGTCTCTTTTGAATGGTATGTAAATGTTGTTTACCTCTATGTGCCTGTTGATGGCTGACTTGTCTGAGTGCCAAGCTTCCAGGAATTCCCTATCATTTTTGGATTTTTTGGATTTTTGGATTTCCCCATTTAATTCTCCTGCTAGCTTTTAAGCCTGGCTCTTTCCATTACTGGGAAACTCTCATTTTGAAAAGGCCCCAAATTTGGCATGAGAGTTGAAGGGGTGAGGGGCACTCTGGGAGGCATTGAGAGTCCAAGAAATACCCAGCCTTCTCTTCCATCTCTTGTGGCCAGAAATAATTTTAGACCAACGAACCAAAAATCTCTGTTTCTTTCATCCCAAATGAAGTAGGCTTCTGTCTCCATAGAATCTATGCACTCTGGAGGTAGAAGTCTCACACATAGACTTATATACATTCTTGCTGTAGCAGAACTAATTTGAGTATTTATTTATTTATTTTATTTTTCGAATTTTGCCACCGCCCATCTCCCCCAAAAAGAGGGACTCTGGGCGGTTTACAATAACAAGCACATTAAAACAATAAGCATAAATAACACCTAAAATATAAATACCAAAATACCAAATATAAATATAAAAGTAAATATAAATATAAATATAAATATAAATATAAAATCCAAGTGGGCTTAAAAGATCTAATTCAGTGAGGAGAGCTCTAAGGCGCCAGCCACCCCCAAGAGTAACTACTCCCCTTCCTGCCCCAGGCGAGACGGCAGAGCCAAGTCTTCAGGTTCTTCTGGAAGGTCAGGAGCGATGGGGCCTGTCTCACCTCTGGGGGCAGAGTGTTCCAGAGGGCGGGAGCCATTGCAGAGAAGGCCCGCCTCCTGGACCCCGCCAAGCAAAATTCTTTTACAGACAGGGTCCGTAACATGCCCTCTCTGCATGACCGGGTGGGACGAGTCGCTGTCATGGGGAGTCCCCAGAAAGACAAACAGATTTGGTCATGGATATGTGTACCATACCACCGTGTCTGGTAATAAATACAAATGGTAAAGAAGATAAATAGAATGAAGCTAAAACCTAAAATTTGAGTAAACTCCGGGTGACAATGGAGGACAGGAAGGCCTGGCGTGCTATGGTCCATGAGGTCACGAAGAGTCGGACACGACTAAACGACTGAACAACAAAAAAACTAAAAATGATGCCAATCAGCATTTTCAGAATAGACAAAAAATGGGAAAGGAGAGAATTGGTCCCTGGGTCCAGAAAAAAACAAAAACAAAATCAAGCTTGCACACTGTCCATAATACCTCAGTCTCCTTTGGAGCACTGCAAACTATTGGAAATAATGGTTGTTGTGGGTTTTCCAGGCTGTCTTCGACTATACATTATTGGAAATAACTTCAGATTGACCTTGGATCAGTTCCATCCAACTTTGCTTTTGTTCTGTGTGGACATCTAGCTGATATTTGTTCTGAAAATAACTGGCAGTGTATAGTTAGAGGTCTGTAGTTTAAAATATCAAAATAAAATTTCATGTTGAAAAAAAAACACTTCTAAGCTTGCTTATTTAGATAGAAAGAAGATACAAGTGATAGAAAATGGTCTGTTATTTGTTAAAGATGCATTCTGAAATTTATGCTTTGACCTGTCTGAGACATTTGCTTATAGAAAAATTGTCACATAAAAATATTGGGATAAGGTCACGGTTCTATTCTGATTTCAGACTGCATCCCTCTTCCAGGGCAGTCAAAGTAAGCATTTGCTTAATTAAAGAGAGCATTCAGCATGCTAATGAACATTTGATTGAGCTCAAGACATTTTTATAATTCTGGCATTTCTGTTTCAGTAGCAGGAAGTCAATCAGAGAGCTGACCTCTTCTATTATGTCCTACCATTTGATGTAAGCAAACATGTAGAGAACAGTATTAAGGCTGTTAAAAATGGCAATAGTAATTGTTTCAGTCAGAGGAAGGATGAAGGGGAACCAGGGGATATATGGCTCTACTGTGTTTCCTAATATTTTAATGGGAGTAGAATCTGCATCATAAATGACAAAATACTAGGTTATTAATGCATATGGTTACAGAAAAAGGAAAAAATAAAACAAAGCCCTGTTCTGCTTCTCCAAAAATGCAAATGCAACATACTTATACTTTGGGAGCAAAAATCAAAAGCACGAGTACAAGTTGGGGGTGGGGGCGGGAAGTATCTGAGCATGCATGTGAAAAGGGTCTTAGTGTCTTGGTGAATCACAGGCTGAATATGAGCCAACAGGGCAACGCACCTGCAAAAAAAAAAAAAAGGAAATGCAAACCTAAGATGTCTGTAGGTTGAGTCATGGCAACTGGATTTCTTTCTTTTGGTTGAAACGTTTCACTGCTTATCCAAGTAGCTCCTTCAGTCTGGGCAAAAGTTGGTGAGGGGACCCCATATATGTCTTCCAGGGTGGCTGTATTGACCTTACACCTGATTGGCTTGTAAATTGGGCAATTGAAATGTTTCAACCAAAAGAAAGAAATCCAGTTGTCATGACTCATCCTACAGACAATTCCACCTGGATGACTGAGTATCTTCATCGGCAAACCTAAGATGCACTGACAGAAGTATAATGTCATGACCAAGGAAAACCATCATTCCTTTTTATTCTGTGTTGGCCAGACTGCATCTAGAATACTGTATCTCATTTTGGGCACCATATTTTAGGAAGGACATCGACAAAGTAGAGTGTGTCCACAGAAGAGGACCTGGAAGGACAATAAGGAACCTGGATGGAAAAACTGATGAGGAATGGTTGAAGGCAATCAGAATGTTTAGCCTGGAGAAAAGACAGGCAGTGAGGAGATGTGATAGCTGTCTGCAAGTATCTGAAGGGCTGGCATGTTCAGAATTGTTCAGAAGACAGGGCAAGAAACAATAGGTTTAAACTATAAGGGAGTAAATTTCAGATGGACATCAGGGAAAACAATACAAGTTGTTCAATAATGGAACAAACTGCCTGGTGAGATGATGAACTCACCTTCACTGGAGGTGTTTAAACCAGTGTTTCTCAACCTTGGCAACTTTAAGATGTATGGATTTCAACTCCCAGAATCCCCCAGCCAGCCATGCTGGCTGGGGAATTCTGGGAGCTGAAGTCCACACATCTTAAAGTTGCCAAGGCTGAGAAACACTGGTTTATACAGAGGCTGGATGGCCATCTGTTGGGGATGTTATAGTAGCAGGGGTTAGACTATAGTATAGGTTATAGTAACAGAGCTTATATCTGGCAGGGATTAGACTAAAGGTTCTCCAAGATTCCTTCCAGCCTATCCATTCTCTGATTCTATGTGAAGGTTTTTTAAAAGAAATGCCACAGAACAGAGCCAGCCCACAATATTTTATTTATTTATTTTTATTTATTTATATTGATATTTATACCCCGCCTATCCCCTCCCTAACGGAGGACTCTAGGCGGCTTACATGCACATATACATTTTCATTTTATACATTTTCCAATTTAACCGCGCGCTTAAGGGAAGGGGTAAGGGAACCGACTCTTCCGTGGCTACTTGGACTACAAGCCCCACAATGCCTTGCGTCGGAGGCGGCTGCCGACGTCCTGTAGATGAAGCTGCTTTTTCCGGGATCCGTCGTAGCCACCGCCATTCCAAAGATCTTCCGTTCGGTGGGCGACCCCCGACAGGACGCCAGCAAATTTTCCCACTTGGTACCCATTTATCTACTTGCTAAGCTTTCGAACTGTTGGGTTGACAGGTGGCAATATTCTGTTGCCACAGTGAAAGACAAGATGACACCTCCTCCTATCCTATTGTAGAATTAAATCTTATTCAGGCAGATGACTGAATACCATTTTCCACAGGCCCTGAAGCATTAGTTCAGCTTCAAGCCCCCAGGAAAGCCTCTGCAACGGGGCATATGCAATTTTATCCTTTTAACTCTATGCAGTGTTGGGACCAACCCTGGAACAGAATCCCTGAGCATCAAAGGATTTGGAGACATATTTCCAAATAAATGCAAATGTATAAAGGTCATTATTCAATCCTATTTGAATATTCTTCAATTATTCAGTACTGCAGGTGTGTTCTGCAGAGAGATAGATAGATGAAGGCAAGATGGTTCTTAATAAACCATGTCTACCCCGTTTGAATTTCTCAGTGAGAAGTTTCTTTTTTGCATAGGGATACCCATCCACTGCAAAATATTGAATAATGAACAACAAAAATGACCCAAAATGTACAGCTTTTCCTAAGAAAAAAAAGCTGTTATTATTTGGTCTGCTTGGATGTTAGACAAATAAACACAATCCTATGCATGCTTTAGAAGTAATTTCCACTGAACTTAGTGGGATTTACTCCTAGCTGTAGGACTGTAACCTAAATTAGAAGGAAAAAATGTTGTTGTTCAGTCGTTTAGTCGTGTCCGACTCTTCGTGACCTCATGGACCATAGCACGCCAGGCCTTCCTGTCCTCCACTGCCTCCCGGAGTTTGCTTTCTTGCATTTCTTTTTCTTTGGGATGGTTTTAGTTGCTGCGTCCTGTACAATGTTATGAACCTCCATCGATAGTTCTTCAGGCACTCTGTCTACCAGATTTAATCCTTTAAATCTATTCCTCACCTCCACTGTATATTCATAAGGGATATGATTTAGGTCATACCTGAGTGGTCTAGTGGTTTTCTCTACGTTCTTCAATTTAAGCCTAAATTTTGCGATAAGAAGCTCATGATCTGAGCCACAGTCAGCTCCAGGTCTTGTTTTTGCTGATTGTATAGAGCTTCTCCATCTTTGGCTGCAAAGTATATAATCAATCTGATTTCGGTATTGACCATCTGGTGATGTCCATGTGTAGAGTCGTCTCTTGTGTTGTTGGAAAAGAGTGTTTGCTATGACCAGCGTGTTCTCTTGACAAAACTCTATTAGCCTTTGCCCTGCTTCATTTTGTACTCCGAGGCCGAACTTGCCTGTTATTCCGGTTATTTTTTGACTTCCTACTTTAGCATTCCAGTCCCCTATGATGAAAAGGACATCTTTTTTTGGTGTTAGTTCTAGAAGGTGTTGTAGGTCTTCATAGAACCGGTCAACTTCAGCTTCTTCGGCATCAGTGGTTGGGGCATAGACTTGGATTACTGTGATGTTGAA
Source organism: Charina bottae (assembly GCA_023362775.1). NCBI lineage: Eukaryota > Metazoa > Chordata > Lepidosauria > Squamata > Charinaidae > Charina > Charina bottae. Next base: position 48,311,658 of record JALMGJ010000007.1, on the reverse strand, counting down.
TAGTTTGCCTTGGATTCAAACTGAAAGCATTCTGTCGTTTTTGAGGGTGTACCCCAGTACTGCCTTTCCCACTCTTTTATTGACTATGAGAGCTACTCCATTTCTTCTAAGGGATTCTTGCCCACAGTAGTATATATAATGGTCTCCTGAATTAAATTCGCCCATTCCTGTCCATTTTAGTTCACTGATTTCCAATATGTCGATGTTCAATCTTGTCATCTCATGTTTGACCACATCCAGCTTACCTTGGTTCATTGATCTTACATTCCAGGTTCCTATGCAGTATTGTTCTTTACAGCATCGGACTTTCCTTCCACTTCCAGACACATCCACAACTGAGCGTCCTTTCGGCTTTGGCCCAGCCGCTTCACTCTTTCTGGAGCTACTCGGAATTGCCCTCCGCTCTTCCCCAGTAGCATTTTGGACACCTTCCGACCTGAGGGGCTCATCTTCCGGCGTCATATCTTTTAGCCTTTTGATACTGTCCATGGGTTTTCTTGGCAAGGATACTGGAGTGGTTTGCCATTCCCTCCTCCAGTGGACCACGTTTTGTCAGAACTCTCCATCATGACCTGTCCGTCTTGACCTGACTTCATTGAGTTACGCAAGCCACTTCGCCACGACAAGGCAGTGATCCATGAAGGAAAAATAAAGATACCCAAATGGATGAAGACAGAAAAATATATGATTGTTGTGGAGAACCTGTGACCCTCCAGATGTTGCTGAACTATAACTCCCAGTAGCTCCAGGTCCAGTGCAGGGGTTAAGGAAGGAGTTCAGTATTAATAAACAAGGAATAGTAAGGTGTCATCATTTACCTAATCTAGGTAAAGATTAGAATTTCCAGGAAATCAAACAAAATTAATGTCAAGGTACATGGTCTGGTTATTTCAGAAGCTGTTCCAACATTTGCCTGCTCTAAAGTAGAGGTTTTATTTTCACAACTCCCGAGTTCAATCAAACAGAGCTATTCTGATCAAAACTGACTGCAATGGCAGGTCTCCTTAAACCAAGTTTGCTGAATGGGATGGAGTCCTCATAGCTGGATCAGACCTTCCTGGCACCTTGCCTGATCCTTCCTCAGGTGAGGACCCATCAAACAACATCTGGAAGCATTAGGTTCTCTTCTTTTGAATTGATGAAAAAGAAAAGAGATTTGAAAATCTAGACTGAATCATATCACAAAAATCACCCCTAGATTTTCAAAGATATAGCTAAATCAGCCTTTCAGAACTATTGGATCATAGCTTCCATGACTCCCAGTCAGAAAAGGGTTGGCTAGGATGATGGGAGCTTGGTTTGTCCAGCTGATCTGGAGGACAGCATTCTGTGGGAGGCTGTTCTCCACTCAGCTGTAAACAGTGGCAAATGTCACATGATGCTGTTTCTTGTGGTTTTCTTTGATTACAACCTAGAGAGGAAGTGGAAATCAAAGGGTCTTTGATGGACTGCATATTTTAACATATCTGTGAGCAAATACGAAAGATTAATGGAAGACTGCTTTTTTCAGAAGAGTGAACAATCATCTTTTATGATGTAAGTGGCTGTTGTGTTCTCCAATGTTCCAATAATATTTTTATTTGGGATGGTCAAATTATTGCTTAATTGTGCTATTTGATAGTGTCTGCTAAAGCTTATAATATCTGTAATGCCATACGGTTCTCTTGTGAATTTCTGGTGATTCCAAACTATGTATCATTGGAATCTATGGAATAATATTTGATTTTTTTAAATAGAGAGAATTCTGGATATCCCTTTTTATCATTGACATTTCACAGAAGGTCTTTCAAAAAAGCAACTATATTAAAAAGTTATTCTTATAAAAGTATAAATCAGATCATGCACGACATAAGAAAAAACAAGAACGAAAGCACCCAAAAATCAAAAAAAGTACGGCCCCATGAACATTTGTTCCAGAGAACATGATGCTTTCCAAAACTTTTTGCTTCTGTTCATCCAAAATTCTTTCCCAACATCCAAATGCCATCCACCATTCCTCTATATTAGAATACTGCTCATTTGTTTAAAAATATGTATATCCATCCAAATCATAAATGCAACAATTAAAAGTAAAAACAGTAGCTGTATTAAGTATGAGGGAGGAAATCTGTACTTCCATATTTAGAATCTGTGTCAGCAATAAATATCCTGAAATGAATGCTTGGAACCAAAATTAAAGAAAAATAAAAACACTGACACTTTTTTAATGGTCAACATTTTGAGGTTCCTAAAATTAATGAGTATTCAGTGTTCTTGTGTGACATTTTGAGAGATTTCAGGGGTGAAAATTCCCAAACTTCATGGGATTTAGAAGTCTCATGAAGTTACAGATAGGTGCCTATAACACTGAACAATATGCTCCATGTTGAGACATTTTGGTGCAGATCACATTTATATCAACCATGTGCTCCCTTACAGACAGAGGCTCCTCAGGAGAGTAGCTGAAAGAGAAACTTTCTAGGAAAACAGCTTTTTAGCAAGACCATGGGCAAAGCTGATTGTTTGTCAGGTTATTTTTAACAGATGCTAAAATATCAAACAAGATAAGAAGTATCCATTAGATGTCAGCATTAGCACTAACCAGTAACCTGATATTGACTGAACAGACGCTTTAACAGGAAAAATGGATCTCAACTGGCATGAACCATGTCTTGATTTTGGCAACTAATCAACCATTAGCCATATACGTATAAGCAGTTAGTAAAACTAACAGCGGCAAGAGGTAAGGGCTAGCTAAAAATTAAGGGCCACATTCAGCATAAGCAAACCTGATTTTATCCTCATTTCCTTTGGATACAGCTTCTACCCAGTTACTAAGCCACAAACCATGGTTTAAAAGTCACAATGGCTGGGCTGATACAACATACTAAAGCAAAACCACACAAATCACATTTGCAGTCTAGCATGATGTGTAAACCCAACCTAGAAGAGGTCTCAAGAGGATTCTTCCCATCTGTGTATTTTTTACATGGCTGGGCAAATGACATGCTTAAGCAATGATGTCTTCCACACTGCTATGATCAGCAATATTTTCAAGATAATGAAAGCTTTGTTTACTTGTGGATAGAAGTTAGTTCTTAAACCCTGAATCAGCCTACATCATCATTATGCTAATCAGTGACTTGAAGCAAATTAAGTCTATATAAATTTATATAAATAATTTGAATGATCAATATTTAGCACAGGTATTATCATCATCAATGATGGAAAGATTCACAAATACCTACAGTGGAAAACTGGACTATTAAACTAATGAACTTGGCTCAAATGGCTAAATTAACAGTGTTAATAAGAGAAAACACTGTTTCTGGATTTATCTCTACTTGGCAACCACTTTTAGATTACTTGCTTGCGTTAGAAAAAAAATGAAGTTTTGATTTTGGGTTTTAGTGATTAAATGGTTTGTTTTGATAGAAATAATGTTACTAAAGTTTAATCAATGGTAAGAGATTATATTTATAAACTTAATTACTGTATATCTGTATTGGAGAAAGTCAGAAGTCAGTTTCTGTTTCTTTTTTCTATCCAGAGCATAATAAAAACATATATTGAGCCTAAAACATAAAGCCGTTTTAATTGTTGCTTCCTGTGTTTTTTTTAATTTTTTAAAAGAACTTTATTAGTTTTCAAGGTATAATTAAAATACAAAATATAGAATATAGAAAAGCTAGAGCACAGAACTAAAGAAAAAAGAAAAAACTATAAAAGTGCAAGCAGATAGAAAAAAGAAACAGAAACTTTCTTAAAAGAAAATATAAACTGTAATCTCGCTTTAACTTTAGATATTAAAATGTCAATTTTCCTATTGTAGGTGGTAATTACAGAACCATTCAAATCATAGGAGGACAGTAACTTTAAAAGGCCATTCAGAAAGAAAGAAAGAAAGAAAGAAAGAAAGAAAGAAAGAAAGAAAGAAAGAAAGAAAGAAAGAAAGAAAGAAAGAAAGAAAGAGATTAGAGATAGAGATAGAGATAGAGATAGAGATAGAGATAGAGATAGAGATAGAGATAGAGATAGAGATAGAGATAGAGATAGAGATAGAGATAGAGATAGAGAGGGAGGGCTTGTAGACTGCCATTCACAAGAGTGGCACAAAGGACATGTATGTATAACCTACTATGAAGACACCAATGGAGTCAATACTTCCAGTCTTTGGGAAGGGAGGGGGGAAACTCACACACCAACATCTTTTGAAATCAGTCTTTTTGGGACAATCCTGAAAGGCAGTTCTCTAAAAGCATCATGAAACTCCACTCCATTTCTCTCACCATGAGATTTCCATTTTTCTCCAGACAGTTATTGCCCCCTAAGTGGGTTCTCTGGTACCCTGAGATCTGAGATTGATATTAGCATATATGATATTCTTTGCAGTGTCAGTAAGGGTGAGAATGATATGAAAGACAACTTTAAGTATCTAAAGCAACATCAATTTAGCCATAAAGTAAGTATACGTTCTTGTCTGTTCAATTCACGTACATGATATACAGTCCTATTTACAGATGTACAGTATATCTGTATGGATTAAAGCCTAAGTGACTGCAGAACATGCATTTATTTTACTCCTAAAAATACAGCAGTTCTTTAAATAAACTGGGGAATGCTGGTGCTGGAATGCTTCATTGCTTTATTTAGCATAAGAAATGCAAAGGAAATACTTCAAATGTCAAGAAAATGCTGGGTATGTGAGGTAATTGTAAAGATTACAAGCCTTTACTTTACACACATGCAATTATCATTTACTTCAAAGGAAATCATGTGCTTTTATCTCTTGGCAAATTGCTTCTGAGTAGATAAGCAGAGGAACTTTATGTTATTACCAAATTAATAAGCACTGCAAACTGGATATATTAAGAAAATGGTCTGTTTTGCTAAATATATACATTAGGAAACCTCTGCTGATGACCCCTGCATCTCTTAATCCCACTTTAGGGGAATTCTGGGAGTTGAAGTCTACACATCTTAAAGTTGCTAAGGTTGAGAAACACTGCTCTATTATATTGTAATCTGAATTTAGATATTTTGCTGGGCAACAGGGTGCTTGCTGTTGAGTATCCTCAACATCAAAAACTTTTCAACCTCTACCTTATTTCAGCCTTCCTTGGACAAGAAGGCCCTTGCTCGTGATACAAAAGAAACAAAGAACAGGGACTTCCAGTGGGGATATGGCGGACTGAATAGCTGTGCTCCATGGGCAGAACCGACAATGCAGCAGGTTTTTTTGGGCTCAGGCAGGTTTTTCCTGAAGCCCAAGAACATTTTACCAGGAAAGGAAAATGCTTGGAATCATCCATTTGCCCTCCAGGACGGCAGCTTGCAGCCAGATGATCATAAACAGCATTTGTGCTCAACTGCTAAGAGCTGCCAGGAGGCTGGGACATCACCATTTCCAAGCCGCACTGTAGCCTTAAAGGGACACTAAGACCGGCCACCCCATTTCTAAATCACCCAATTTATATTTCTTTTAAGTACGCGTACCCTAAGAGAGGCTTTCTACAGCAAGGAGAAGCTGGATCTCTTGGTGTTTATCGTTATTTTGGGGATTATTTTTTTAAAAAAATTCTTTTTAAGTTTTGGCTTGTTTTCCATCTAAATATTAAGGAAGGTTGAGAGTATGTAATCGTCTCCCTGTTATTATTTTTGTATTAAATTTGAAGATTTTAGCATTTTCCTACACGTTGAATCTGCTGTTTTGAACTTTTAGCTTTCTGATGCTACTTTCTCTGGGGAACTGCCTGTTATCATACTTTCACTTGCGTAAACACATCTTGGAAATTTTCTATTACCTTCCACTTTTGCTAGTTAAGTACCTAGGGGGCGCCATAATCTACTGCGTGAGACATGGAGGGTTTCAATTAGACTCTCTCAGAGTTTCGTCAAGACTTCAAACAGATTCTTTTTTATTCCTGTCACGTTTTTATGCAAGGCATTCAGGACATTGTGGAAAACATTGTGGAAAACATGACGTCTAAAATGTGTCATCTGGTTGGGGATGTCGTGGAAGAAATTGAAGAGCCTAACAACGATAGAAATTATTCTTCTAACAGCGAGATTGGGGCTTCTGTTGAAATGCTAGATGAAGATCCGAGAGTGGAGTTGAAGAAATTAAAAAGACAGTTTGAATTGCAAGTCATAAGTGAGATTGATTTTTTGATGGAATGTTATGGAAAAGAAGGGGTTATTATGTGTGGGAGGCTTTCTACTGAGAAGTCGGAGTTTTTAAGGGGAGCAGTTGGGATGTTTGATTTCTCTAGGAAAAAAGCTCTGTGTGCATTGTGGGGATATGTAAATGCTCTGGTTTACTTTAAAGTGGGGTAAGGGTTTAAGAATATCTATTTGGATTGCTTCTAGGGCTTGTTTGACTTCATTCATCTTTAATGATTTGGATTAAGATTAATAAGGTATAATAATAAATTATTGGTTTTAGGTTTAATATGATTAAGACTTTTATAATTGTTGTATTATTAATTATAATGGAAGATAATTTGTATGCTTTTTTAGTTTGATTTTTATTATAGTAGACAGAAATGTATAGAATAGCAGTACGAAGGAAATAATTAAATAAACGTTATTTGGGGGGGAAGTTGGTTAGGAGATGTATGTATGTATGTTTGTGTGTGTGTATATATACACACACACACACACACACACAAACATGCACTGTATATACATACACACACACTCTTTTTCTTTTAATATAAGGGGATGGAGCAACTGTATTTAGTGATTTTTATAATGTGCCAATGTAATGATTTATAGAAATAATGTGATCTTGGTTTAATATAGAGTAAGGGATTGATTATGGAAAATTTGTTGTATATCCTTGCTGTTAAAAGTCGGAAGTCACCTCTTTCTGTAATTGTAAAAAAAAAAAATTCTCTTGTGTTTTCACACTTTTTTAGTTTTCTCTTTTCTCTTTTTTCTTTTTGTAGTTTTTTGCTTTTTTGTAGTTTTTATCTTTGTCTTAAATCTAATAAAATTCTTATATAAAAAAAACACCAGTTTGTACAACGGAGTCCAATATTATTGTTGTCCTCTCAACTATCAAACACTGTTTTCCTGATCACCTAGTTAGAAAGAAATATTTTAATCTCTTGGGTCCTCCCCCTTCTTTCCTTCTTTCTATTCACTAAGACTTCACACTTGGAGAAACCTATTGAAACCCCAAACTAAAAATCAATGTACTGTAATCAAGTTTATCAGTAAAACTTAGCTGTAGTAACAATTATAAGCAATCAAATGTCTATTTGGCAGGCCTCTAAGGGTACATGTTTCATATTCATTTCAATGCATATTTATGCCAAACAAAGAGTTTGAAACTAGACAAGAATTTTGTATCAATGATTAGGACTAAATTCTGGTCTACCTAGTTTGATTAGGAATGGAAGCCTATGCTAGAGAGCAGAACTACAGCCAAGGAGCAGAAACATTTGGAAAAGAAATTTCAGAGAGATTTGAAGAAATTCCTAACAGTGTCAGTGGCTGAATGATGGAACAGACTCTGGTGGACCCATATTTAGTGATGGCATTAAGCAGGAGCTGTAAGGCCATCTGTCAATGATGCTGCAGTTGCAGCCTGCACCGAGCAGGAGAACGGAAGAAGCATGGCTGGCTGGGGAATTCTGCGAGTTGAAGTCCACACATCTTAAAGTTGCCAAGGTTGAGAAACACTGGTTTAGACAGTGAAGGTTAAAGAAACCTATTAAAAAATTACTGTTGACCAGTAAAGTAATGATTAAGAGAAAAGTATGACCTTCAGCCAAATCAGGGTGCAGGAGTTGGGCATCCTAGCTACGTGGTCCCCAAAAGTTTAAGGACAGGCATAGGGCCTGGCATATTGCCATGGGGGAGGTCAAAGGGGCCAAAATGGTAGATGCTAATGTGGATCACAGCCCCACCCCTTTGTATCTGCACACGTAGAAAAGGGCAGGGCTTCGATCCATGGTTATATCTTTTACTTTGGCCCTTTAAAAGAGTTAGCCTTCTCCTCTCCTTGCTGAGTCAATGTATTTTTCCTTTCAGAAAGCCAAATCACTTTGTCCCAAAGGGGGGCAAGGGGCAGGGAATCAGTGACCAGGACATCCAGCCAGCATAGCCACTGGGCACTGGGGGTTTTGTTTGTTTTGGTGCCTTCAAGTCAGTTTTTGACTCCTGGCAACTGCCTGCAGTTTTCTTGGCAAGGTTTCTCGGAAGTGGTTTGCCGTTGCCTGCTTCCTAGGCTGAGAGAGAGTGACTGGCCCAAGGTCACCCAGCTGGCTTTATACCCAAGGCGGGACTAGAACTCACCAAGTGAACATAGTTTGCTTGCCAACTGAACATAGTTCAAACCAGAGTTCAATTCAAACTAGGCATCTATGTCAGTTTGTTTCTAGTTTAAAACATTTAATCCACATTTCCTGGAGTTTGTCACTTTTTCTTAATTTCTGTAAGAAGAGAATGGCAGCTAAGGATAACTCTGGGACCTTGTTTCTATGACATATATATAGAAACACATCTTGAAAAACAGCTTTTTAGTATCCTAGCCAAAGAACTTCAAGTTGGCAACAGATTTTGGACATTTTAAGCTTATCTCATCATTGTCTTCTATTTTGTGATGCAGATCACAATTATTATAAACAAAAATTATGTCTTTAATCTTTTGTACACTCTCCTCCTCAACAAGAATTAGGAGATTCTAGCCAATGCCTCTTCCAGAGTCATTCATTTGCAGGCCAAGGAAGGCAGGGAAAAAAATATCCTTATCTTCTCTTGCCTTGATTGCTGCTGCTATAACATTCATTTAAGAAAACAAAGTGATCATAACCCTTAATCATTACCCCTAAACAAAGTCTTTCATAGACTTTACGTAAAGGTAAAGGTTCCCCCCGCACATTTGTGCAGTCGTGTCCGACTCTAGGGGCCGGTGCTCATCTCCGTTTGTTAGCCGAAGAGCCAGCGTTGTCTGAAGACGCTTCCATGGTCATGTGGCTGGCATGACGTGCGCGGAACGCTGTTACCTACCCACCGAAGTGGTACCTATTCATCTACTTGCATTTGCATGCTTTCGAATTGCTAGGTTGGCAAGAGCTGGAGCTAGTGCGGGAGCTCACTCCGCACACAGGGCTAGGGATTCGAACCTCCGAACTTGCGATCTTCCGATCGACAAGCCTGGCGTCTTACCCGCTGAGCCACCACACCCCCTTTCATAGACTTTACTTGCACACAATTTTTTTTAAATTATTTTTTTTCCTATCCTGCCTTTATTATTTTTATAAATAACTCAAGGTGGCTAACATACCTAATACTCTTTCTTTCTCCTATTTTCCCCACAACAACAACCCTGTGAGGTGAGTTGGGCTGAGAGAGAGAGTGACTGGCCCAAGGTCACCCAGCCGGCTTTCATGCCTAAGGCGGGACTAGAACTCACCGTCTCCTGGTTTCTAGCCTGGTGCCTTAACCACTAAACAAACTAGCTCTCCCTGGGTACTGTAGTTCCCATCTTGCAAGGAAAATCAAGCTAAGGTTCCTCATGTGAGGTGCTACAGAAGAATGGCTGGATGCAGGAGAGGCTGTGGGGGGGGGGGTCAAAAAAGTAAAGATGGAAGCTACAATCATACAATCAAAGTCCCACCCCTTTTTATGTGCATTGTGACACACCTAAAAAGGGTGGGGCTTTAATCTCATAGTTGGGGCCATCTTCTTGATTTCTTTACACATGGACATCCCTGGTTGGATATGAAGCAGAATGACACAATATATTTATTTATTTATTTATTTATTAATCATATTTATACCCCGCCTATCCCCTCCCTATCGGAGGACTCTAAGCGGCTTACAGCATTGAATTCATATATTATACAATGTTATTTACCGCGCGCTTAAGGGAGGGGGTAGAGGAACCGGCTCTTCTTCAGTAGGCATTGGACTACATGTCCCAGGATACCTCGCTTCCGAGTCGGCTGCTGACGTCCTGGATGTTGTCGATCGGGATCCGTCGTCCTCCGCCACCATTCACGGGATTCACAAGGTCTTTTCTTCGTCCCGAGGGCGACCTCCGACAGGACGCCAGCAAATTGACCCACTTTAAGGTGGTACCCATTTATCTACTCGCATTAGCTTTCGAACTGTTGGGTTGACAGAAGGGTTGATATTTGTAAATGAAATGTTTCATTCAATACCACTAGGTGGCACACAATCAAATGGTTGAAAAAAATAGGTTGGCATCTGATCTAAATTAATTATTTGGATAGTTTGTGTATAGAATCATACTTAATTTATATTTTCTATATCAACCTTATTTTTATATATATATATATATATATATATATATATATATATATATACACATACACATACACATACACACATACATACATACATACTGTATATATATATATATATATATAAAAGGTAAAGGTAAAGGTACCCCCCGCACATTTGTGCAGTCGTGTCCGACTCTAGGGGCCGGTGCTCATCTCCGTTTGTTAGCCAAAGAGCCAGCGTTGTCCGAAGACGCTTCCACGGTCATGTGGCCGCATGACACGCGTGGAACGCTGTTACCTACCCACCGAAGTGGTACCTATTCATCTACTTGCATTTGCATGCTTTCGAATTGCTAGGTTGGCAAGAGCTGGAGCTAGTGCGGGAGCTCACTCCGCACGCAGGACTAGGGATTCGAACCTCCGAACTTGCGATCTTCCGATCAACAAGCCTGGCGTCTTACCCGCTGAGCCACCACGCTCCTCATATATATATATATATAAGTTATTGCCAACTCTCTGGAACATTTTCTTTAAGTTATGATTTCTCTGGGACAGATCTTAGATATACAGTGGCCCTTGGATATTACAAATGCCTGGCTGATTTGTATTGCTTTTATGAAATAAATATAATTATGACTACCCATGAAAAATAACCAGTGGATAAGAAATAGAACTTTGATTTTTAACCTGAACAGAATGCTCAATTTGTTTTAGCAAATCATTTCTATAACTTTTTTTTTTTTTCCTGTAGCATGTAACCATATTTATCACTATCAAGATTTTATGGCTTTGTCTAACTTTCCATTACATATTGCACAACAAACTCATCTTTACCTGAATATTACTTATTGACAGACTACATTCCTTGATATATGCTTGCAGTCAATTAAAGAACGTGCCCTTCGGCTTTTTGCATTTTGAGATGACATTGAATATTTCCCAGGCAAGCCCTTTCTTAGCAGAAGAACTGAAACGATTTGCCAATGTATAAAAAGGTCATGTACAGCTATTAATTTCTCTATAAATTCAAAGTGATTGGAATAGTTCTTTAAAAGATGCAGCAGTGACACCACAAAGGTTTTGTAAATTTCGCTAGATTGCATGGCCGGCGTGGCCAATGGTCAAGGGTGCTGAGACCTGAGGTTCAGATTGCCCCTCGTGCTTTAAGCACATGTCAGATTTAATTGTTCTTGCTTCTCATAACATTCCTGAGATTATTTCTCCATCTCCTTGCCCCACTGACCTTGGTACTGTATATTCCTCCTTCCGTCAGCCTACTTCATCCCCTCAACAATCCTGCAATGCGGGTCAAATGATTTAAGGTGCCAGGCGTTTCAAACCAGACTCTCTTCTGTGTAATCAAGGCCCCGCCCCTTTTTTAGATGCAATGCACATCTCAAGGGCTTTGATCACAAAGTCACAGCTGCCATCTTGGCTTTTTTGACACCCCCCCCAGCAAACACCCCTATATCATGGCCACTGAAACTTTGTTTTGAGTAAGCTTTGGCCAGATTAAATCAAAAACCTGTGATGCAAATACCCCACAACCTTCCATGTGCAGGGTCATTACTCTTCACAATAAATGCATGTTCATTATATAACTGCTTTACATTGCCCATATGTCTTTCCCCAAAACTGCCATATTGTGCTAACGATTACATTATGCTGTTATCTGAAAACTGAAGTACTGAATTGGAGAGCGTTATGTGGAAATACACATCCAGTCATGCAAAACAATGCCAGGAGTTTTCCCAGCAGAACAGAGTAGAAGAAAAAGAAATGGAATAGTGGAAAGAAGAAACATGAAATAAAAGGATGCAGTCTGTTCATTTGCTCTAGGCAGGGAAGCAGCATCTTCACTGAGAGAGCTGGCACTTGCTTCACTGATCTCCAGGATGGGTTTCCCTCTGGTGCCACCTTCAGCTTTTTTCCTAGCCTTCCGACTTACTTCTGATAGGGTTATTCTTATACTCTGAAAAAGGGCTTGCGCTCCACTATTGATAGAAATGGGAACTAAAGAACAGTGTGGAATCCATTCAGGCAACTATTCTTTTTTCCTTCACACTGTGTTGCCCGTGTAACTTTGATGTCATGAGAGAAACCTGATCTCATCTATTAGCATGCTGTGGGTCCTGTTCATCTGTTGGTCTGTTATTGCAACAACCTTTCAGTTATCCATTTATTTAGAATGATAACAACACTTTCATGGGGAAGTGAGATGCAACTAAGAATATACAGAGTTCTTAAACTGTAACTGTGTTTGCCTCATTGATTTAAGACCTTCTGTGTCAACCATGGAAGCTCCAACACATGGTTGGAATTCATGTCCCCTCCATCTGATGAAGTGAGCTGGAGGTCATGAAAACTTGTGACTTTTAATAAGATGTATGGGAAACTGATGAGATGCATGTACAATTGAGACCAGGATGAGATCAGAAGGAGGATATTCCCCTCTTGGAACCTGGTCTGCAAAGGTTAGGGTTTTACATCAGCCCAGGGAAGAGGTGGGTTGGCTGTTGTCATCTATGAATTGTTGAGGTCTCTGCAGCTAACTGGATATGTGTTTCTCAACCATGGCAACTTTAAGATGGGTGGATTTCAACTCCCAGAATTCCCCAGCCAGCATTCTGGCTGGGGAATTCTGGGAGTTGAAGTCCACCCATCTTAAAGTTCTCAAGGTTGAGAAACATTGGTGTAGAGAGTAAGGAAGGTGAACTTCATGGAAATATGCAGGAACCATTACCTAGGCAAAAACATTTTTTAAGTCCAGAGCGATGAGGTAACATTCAAAAGCGACTCAGGCAAACACCTCCCTAATTCAATACAGTATAAAAATGGGGAGGAGGTACAGTACAACACGATTTGGTTATTACAGTCAATCTCAATAGAAATAGTTTTAGCTTTCCTGTGTTGATTTTCTGATCTGGTCTACTTATTGGAACTGACAATGTGAGATCCTCTAGTTAAAGTTGATTGATTGATTGATTGATTGATTGATTGATTGATTTAATTAATGAACTCTGACTGGGCAAGTCTAGTTGAGGTGTCTGGGGCACAGTCTTGTGGGGTTATCTGAGATGAGTGTGAGTCTGTGACTCCCAATGAAGCGGACAGTGAGTTTGGACACCTGCTTATTAGATCCAGGTCCCTCATGTCAAGTTGCCAAGGCTCCCTAGGAGGTGACCCATACTTGGTCCATGCTGGTCCATGCTGTGGTGGAAGCCTCTTTGGGAGAGAGGGTGGTTCTGCTGGCTGAGACTTCTCAATAAGTTGTCCTTGGATCCTATAATCCTAGACAATTATTGTCCTGTCTCCAATCTTCCCTTCTTGAGAAGGTTGCAATTGCAGAGGACCCTGGAGGAAGCTGATTTTCAGGACCTGTTTCAGTCAGGTTTCAGAACAGTATGCTGTCAATGTCCTATCCTAGTGTTTGAAGGCTGTGCAGTTCTGAATGGGGTGGGACAGACTCAGGATCAATCCTGCCAAGACCAAGTGGCTGTGCTTTTTCCAGCCCCCCAGATCTAGTGACTTCCCATCTTTAGACTTGCATGGGGTTGCAGTTCCCCATTCAAGACTGGTGCATAACCTGGGAGTTGTCTTGGACTCACAGTTCCTGCTTAAAGAGCAGGTGGCCACTGTGGCCAAGAGAGCTTTTGCACAGCTTCACCTGGTGCACCTGTTATTCCTGTTCCTGAACCAGGAAACTCTTCAGACAGTTACTCATGCCCTACTCACTGTAGGAATTCTGGAATGCTAGTAACAGAAGTCCACACAGTTTTATCTAGTTTAGCAGAGCAGAAGCATCCCAATAAACTTGCACAAGGCTTAATCAGTTCAAAACACAAAATAAACACACTTCACACGTTAATGTAAAGTAACATAAAAAGAGCTTACAGTTTTATTGTAACTCGCAGTTTCATAGTAGAAACGGTCCATGTGTGTGAGCAATAGGTTCTGACGAGACCCACATGCTTCTTAATGTGGCCCACCTGAATGGAAGTATGAGCAATGTGGACAGCCATAGCTGACCATCCTCCTTGGTGGAGATTCAATCAGGAAAGAGGGAAGACGAAGGGAACAGGAACAGGAAATTGGGGTTCAGCCCCTCCCACACAAAGCAAGTAAGATTAGGTTACAGCAGTGGCTGCCTCCTCCTTCAAGCTTGTGTGAGACATGCTTGGTTGAAACGTGATATCTCTAACATTCACCTCATGTTTGGATTACTGCAACGCACTCTATATGGGGCTACCCTTGAAGACCACTTGGAAGTTACAGCTAGTCCAGAATGCAGCAGTATAGGCAGGGTTGGATATGCCTTGGGATATCCATATGACACCACTGCTCCATGAGCTGCTCTGGTTACCGGTGAGCTTCCAGGTGCAATTCAAGGTCCTGGTTATTATTTATAAAACCCTTCATGGTATAGGGCCAGGTTATTTGAGAGACCATCTACTGCATCTCCCATGGTTTCTGTCCATCCAGTATTATCATGCAGAACTGATGCACTTCATGCTACCTATTGGTACCAGGAAGCATGTCCTTCTCTGTCACAGCACCTGCTCTCTGGAATGATATCCCCACACCCAAGAAATCCATGTAGCTCCCACCCTAATGTTGTTCTGGAGGTCTTTAAAAACATGGCTGTCCTCCTGGGTCTTAGAATACCATGGCTGTGGAGCCCTGTCAGTGTTCTGTTATATGGGATATAGTTGTCCAGACATTTTAGATTCTTTATTGTTTTGTAAGCTGCCAAGAGTCATTCTGGAGTTGGGCAGCCTCCAAATCTAATAAATAAATCACTCACTCACTCTGAAGAGGTGCTACCAGGAGTCCCCCCCACCACCAACAGACTGTGCAGAGTTTATTAATTAAACATTGGGCAAAAGGGTTTTTTAAATTTTGCCAGATTCCCCAGTTAAGAGAAGACTGCTGGAGAAAGAATATCATTTGAACAAGAACACAGGAGACTAAATAGAAAAACACAGCATTACTTGCTCGAGTATCAGGACCAGTTCTTACATAAGAGATATTACTTGCCCAAGAAAGGAATGCTAAGCATTTGATGAAGCAAAGCCTGTTAGGACTGTAAATAAAACCTATCTGCTGAAGTCCTGGGTGCGGATGGGCCAGTTACAAAAACAGGTAGTAACCATTTCAGGAATATGAATGCAATTGTTATGCCATGCCATTGTTCTGGAAGAAAATTCTTCAGGTATTTAAATGTGCTTTTGCCTTCCTTTTAAGTTCTACCTGTGTCGTGTGTAGGTGCAGAAATAACACGCCGAGGCTGGGAATCTAGTCTCTAGTGTTTATTGCGTACCTACATACAGAAATCCTGCTAAACTAACTATGCCTACAGATTCCCAAGTATATCAGTCCAACCTAGGGCGGAGCCTTCTTCTGACGTTTGGGAAAATAGGCCAGGCACTCCGAGCTGCGTGCCCGCTTATCTCTCATGGCCCGGCCCTCTTCTCCACTCTCCTGTGTCTCCCTGACAACCTGCCATGCTGGACAAAAAGCAGTATGCAATCCCCCATGTTGCATAAGCAATGGGAGACTAAAAAGAAAATTCTAGACACCTTCTGCTGAGCTGATTGAAAGCTGAAAGAAGGTGAACGTGGCATTAGAAAACAAGCAGATTCAATGAAGCAAGCTGCACTAGCACTGGCTTAAAAGAAAAAGAAGGGGGAGAGAAGGAGAAAACACAAACATCAGAAAGTTTAATCTGTCCTACTGAGACTCTTGCTTCTCTTGAAATTCCTTAGATATTTTTGTCTGAGCAGCAGCCAATTGTTCCAAAACATTTATCTTAAGAAGCCTGAACACAGGAGAGCACAGTGTTCTTTGGGCCAAGGGCTGCGTTAGACCTTTGGGTGGCCTGCCAGGGATAGGTAAAGGTAAAGGTTCCCCCCGCACATCTGTGCAGTCGTGTCCGACTCTAGGGGCCGGTGCTCATCTCTGCTTGTTAGCCGAAGAGCCAGCGTTGTCCGAAGACGCTTCCACGGTCATGTGGCCGCATGACGTGCGTGGAACGCTGTTACCTACCCACTGAAGTGCTACCTATTCATCTACTTGCATTTGCATGCTTTTGAATTGCTAGGTTGGCAAGAGCTGGGGCGAGTGCGGGAGCTCACTCCGCACGCAGGGCTAGGGATTCGAACCTCCAAACTTGCGATCTTCCGATCGACAAGCCTTGGCATCTTACCCGCTGAGCCACCACGCCCCTTATAGGGATAGGGCCCATGCTAAAGTAGGTGGAGTCTGGGCAAAAACAAAAGGTAGTTTGATTTAATGTTGTATTTAATTTTAATTCAACTGAATTAATAAAAGAGCAGTTGTTAGCATTTCATAATTTCCCCTGAAAATACAAAGATGTCCCTTGAATTGAGATTGACTCCTGGTAGCTGCATCCATGAAGTTTGCTTGCCAAAGTTATTGCAACTGTTTGCCATTCCCATCTTCTGGGATATTGTTTTGACATCCTAGCATAACTCTAGTGTCGCATTAAGAATTACAGTTTGGTAGCCAGTTTTGGAAGTGCTCTGCCATCCTTTCCAAATCTACATCTGTTTTCCCCATTATCTGGCATTCCCTCAAAGCTTGTTAAAGACCTTCAAATAAATGGTTAAGAGTGGCATTTGTAGCCACTCAGTTTGCTGAAATGAAAAGGTAACAGCATTTTTAAAAGGAAGTATTTCACTTCCTCATGCATTGGATTACTGGTCCCACAACATATAGTTCCATAAAGGAAGATACAGGTTTTACCATTGTCATTCCTAGATGAGATGATAATGGGTTCAACTGCCTTTTAACAGAGGCCTTGAAAATTGCTCACAAGGTTTCAGTGGGTTAGCTATCCAATGTGGAAAAAACTGTGCAGCCAACAATCTCTTTCCCCATTTTGCTGACTAGAGAATTGCTCTTTTTTCACCAGCTCCTGGTGTTTTTATAATGGCGATCTCTCTCACCCATTCAGAGCATCACTATGAATTCAAAACCACAGACACTGTACATCCAGGTTTTTCAAGAGAATAAAATCAAATAATAGCTTATTTGGTAATTTCCCACTTGTGTTCAAATTATAGTGGTTTTTTGTTTTGTTTTTTGATGAAATGAAAAAAGTTAGAAATTTATTCAGGAACTCTATATACAAATAGCAAATTCATTTTTAATTACAGACTCTGATACAGCTGAGATAACAATCCTATGCAACAGAGGGAGTCACCAGCACATTCAGAGAAATCCCAACATTTGCAGAAAATAATTAAAATAAAACTTAAAAAAAAAAGAAAATATAAATCAGCCCAATTAGGACAAAGAAGTATTACCAAGAAGTGGGGGGGGGGGGGGGGGGAAGGAATAAACCAAGTAGATGGAGAAAATGGAATTAACAGAACCTAGAAAAAAGTATAGATTACTAGAACTCTGAACAAGATTTCCCCATTGCAATATGTTCTTGCATGGTGGACTTTTATGATAATCTTAAATTTGCAACTTATGAAAAGGGGATTCCAAAAAGGATACAAGAAATAAGTATTTAATGTTACTCATCCATTGAAATGAATGACATAATTTATGATATCCTAGGTAGAATTCACCATGTAGACAATATATTACACATGGGTCTATATAATGAGGTGTCCTTCTGGATATGAGAATTCCAAAGTGTAGCTATGCATTATGGGAAAAGCACTAGTTTTACTAGTTCTAAATCTCTTGCCTGTGAACTTTAGAGGATAAGGGGGCATTTTCTTCATTACTGACCCTGTTGGTCAGTGAATACATACTATATAATGAATGTGTATTGAGTAAAATATTGATAGTTAGTGCCTCTGGTTGGCTACCAGGTGACAGAATGTCAGCCTTGGTTGGCCTTTCGCTTCAACCAGTAGATCTTCTTTTATGTTCCATTGACCCCTAGACATCTCTCAGATAAAGACAGAGAATACATCATGTCCCATGGCAACTTTAGGTGACGGCCGACAGGAAGTTCTGGCGTGGGCTGGTCCATGAAGTCACGAAGAGTCGGAAGCGACTGAACGAATCAACAACAAACATGGCAACTACTCAGTGTGGAAAATCAGACCTTCGAATGTTGAATGCTTCAAAGTTTTCTGTCAGGTCATTAGATAGGGCAGGTGAGCCCTCCTTAATTTGGTGTCCCATAGATGTGTTGGGACTGCAACTCCCAGAATTTGCAGACAGAATGACCTCAGGAATTGTGAAAACTGCAGTTGAGTTGCATCTGGAGGGTACGAGATTAGGGAAGCTCAGGAAATGAAGTTCAGATCCTGAGAGGTGGAGCTTGGGGTGAACATCACTGAATTAGACCTGCAAAGTCCAAGCATCCAGAATAGTTTAGTTCAAAGCATAGTTCAAGACACTTTGATGAAAAATTCAGGCAACACCACCCCCTTTTTCTCAAATATAACATTAAGTAACCAACAATTTGCTGGGTTTCACTGCTGTCTAACAAAAAACTAAAGACACGGTGCCTGAAATGATTGGCTTCACCTTGTGTCTAATGGCCAAATCAGCTCCAGTTCAGGTCTTATAGTAGATGGCAGTTATCAGAGAGCTTGTCTTCAAGGACACTTAACCTTGAAACTCTGTCTCTTTGAAATTTTTTTTTTGAAATCTCTTCTGCCTTTTTCTAAAGAGAACAGCCTCCCACCAAAACAAAAACGTTTTTAAAAATCCTCATTTTTGCATAGAAAATTGTATGTTTATATCTGCAGCTGTTTTGTTTGCTTTAATTCTTATGAATTCATGTTTACAAAAGTAGTAAATATGTCTTTGCCAAGAATAGGGACACAGCACACGCCTATCTTGTGGGTGGAGAGCTACAAAATGACACTTCATTATCCAAATCATAATTTCCGCAGGTGATTTCCACTCTTAAGACAAACAGGACTAGTCTGGTTTATAAATTGACGTTAATCAAAATGTACTCAGGAGCAAAATTCTGTATGCTACATCCAATTTAAAATGAGTGTTTTGTTGTTATTTTCCCACAGTAACCCAGGACGTATCGTAGTTGGCGCAGCATTCATTAATGTTGCAAAGAAGCAGACTTGAAAATCTCTTACGCAAAACCCTCCTGTTTCATAATTGGCTTTATCATCCAGTGTAATAGTAAAATAAGCAGACTCCACCTCCATATTATGTTAGGCAAATTTTATTCATTTTTAGGACATTGGTTGATAGGATTTGATTCAGAACAGCCTGATGTCAAAGCTTAATTCCATTAACCATGACACTTCCTGCAAAACGTTGTTTCTGCAATTTGATTAGTAAGCAACAGGATTTGTTGTAACTGGAATTCTTGATTAGTCCATAATATGTTCATACCTGTCCATGCTTACTCAATACGTTTCATTGATTTTAATAAAGCTGATTTCCAGGTATGCTGTCACTGAACTACAGTATCAGATTGCAATTCTAAGCATGCTGAAAAGTCCTATTAAATATGTAAGCTGTTGGCTTTGGGGCTGATGGGTAGGGAATCTCCTGGCCTGCAGCATGCAGTGAAAAAGTTACACCTTTACCACTTTGTGGTCCCACTTCTCTTCCAACTGTAGGTATTATTAGGTATTATCTAGCTTAGCCCCAAGAGCTAAGACAGTATTGAGATTTGCAGTCAAAGAACTGCCATCTCAAAGATCATGCATGAGATTCAAGCAAGAGGAAGTTGTGTGTGTTAAGCATTCTCAGAAACCTATCTGAAAAACCCCTACACAGTTGTGAGGTTCCTAGAACATGCTGGAGCAGGTTCCTCAGACCATTCTGCCCACCCCCTCACTTCCTTCTGGGAAGGGATAATAAAAAAAAGGTTTGTTCAGCTATCCAAGAGAATCAGCAAGATTCCTTCCTGTATGACACTGGACGTCCCTCTGCTAATGTCTCCTCTAAACTTTATCAAGTAAATATTGTATAGGACACTTGAAATACCCTATGTTAACTGCTAAATATTATTAACTACTGGGTGACAAATGTGTTTCATTTTCACAAACAAATAAGGTCCTTAATTAAAAACAGCTATACTTGTTGTTAAGGAGATAGTCATTTTAAGAGTACAGGAGAAAATATTATTAATATTATGCATAAATTTTTGGACACCCCCAAGAAGTATTTATTCAAACAGATGTTAGCTATTAAAGTCAAAATGTAATGGCGGCAACCACTAGCATCAGTAGCCTTACAGGAAAAAAAAGCAAACCTATTAATGGGGGTTATGCAATGAATTCATTGCAACTTAAAATTAAATTACCAAATTAGTTACGTATGTCCTGGAAGGAAATTATAAAAACAGAACTATTTAAGGGTGCTTTTATGTTTCAATATGATTATCTAGCTTCTTACTGTGATTTATTTTTTAGAACATACTTTTGTGTTATTTTGTAATTTTAACTTTTGATTGTACCATGGACATTTTATGGCAAATCATTGTTACCTGCTAAGATTCAACTATGGCAGGCTAAAATCAAATAAACAACATGAAATGTAATCAATATTTGGCTCCAACTTCAGAATTTTACTAAGAAATTCTACATGATGGTGTCCAAGTGCAAACAAAGGATCACAAAGTGGAAAATAGAGCTGACCTGCAGCAAAGAGCCAGTTTGGTCTAGTGCAGTTTCTCTCAACCTTGGCAACTTTAAAATGTGTGGACTTCAACTCCCAAAATTCCCCAGCCAGCATGGCTGGCTAGGGAATTCTGGGTGTTGAAGTCCACACAACTTAAAGTTGCCAAGGTTGAGAAACACTGCCCTAGTGGTTAAGGCTTCAGGCTAGAAACCAGGAGACTGAGAGTTCTAGTCCCACCTTAGGCATGAAAGCCAGCTGGATGACTTTGGGCCAGTCCCTCTCTCTCAGCCCAACTCACTTGTTTGGTTGTTCTTGTGGGGAAAATAGGAGGGAGGGAGGAGTATTAGGTATGTTCCCTGCCTTGAGTTATTTATAAAAATAACAAAGGTGGGATTAAAAAAATATTATGAAAAGGGCTCTGAGCTAAGAAATGGAAACGTAAAAAGATTCTTTTCTCAATGTTATCATACACTGGCTAGGGCTTAATTCACAGAATATGTTGAGGATCCAGTTCAACAATAATCTTAGTTCTAGAACAGAATAAGCAACCTGTGGCCCTAGATCCCCCCCTTTTTGACCCTTACAACTGCAGTCATTAGTACATTATTTTAAAATGGAAACCACACTAAAATATGAGCCTTAAATAGGTTGAACTCAATTTAACAGCGTGAAGACCCCTTCCCCCAGCAGAAAAAATCCCAGCTCTGATTTTGCATCATTGCCTCCACCAAAAACATTGTGCCCTAGCTACCAAAAGGTTACCCTTTCCATGAAAACTCTTAAAGAGAAATGTTATCTTCTAAGCAGGTTAGGACCTTGGAACGTAGTCCTATATATTAACCATTTAAGTCTTGACTTCTTGACCCTCGCCCACCTTGTGAAAAGCCGCAATCAAATAGGACAAAACTGTGCCATGGAATACCCCAACCTTTACATTCATTACACTTGACCCTCATCTGCCCTTTCCCATTCACTCCTCCTCCTGTGGATCCAGTACCAAGCCTAGTGCTTTCTCTTCCCTTCTGCAGCCCAGCCAGCAGCCCAAAGTTTAAAAAGACAGATGTTTACACACGCACAGACACAGGTCACAGATCCAAGCAAAACTATACATTTATTCCAGAATAGCTAAGAATATCCCTATTATACAAATACAGTATGAATTCGAGAGTCACAAAATAAAAAAGTACAAACTCCATTTAATAAATATATCTAACCATTTCAGTTCATTCACAAATTGAAGAGGATGGTTTCTACCTTGAATGTTTGACCCAGCAAACCATACAAACTTAGTATAAATACATTTGTACATAATACCAAAGTAGGCCAATTAGAAAACAAAAGAATGTGATAAACAATGGGACTATCAAGGGGCAGGCAGGAGGCATTTATATTCCTAAAAAGAACAAGACTTTTAAAGAATTGTATGTGTCTTCAACCTTTTAAAACCATTGTTTATGTGTAATTAAAAAAGAAAAATGACCAATCAGACAATAAAATGGAAACCAGCTTACTCCAGCTAACTGAACACAGAAGAGACCCAATCGCTCTCAACCATTGTCGAAAAAGCCACATTCCAATTATCTCAAGAAATCCTGCTCTGCAGTAGTTAATTCTTCTAAAAATTGCTAGGTAAAAATGAACTTCCTATTAAAATTAATTTTTTAAAAGGATAACTAAAATCAATTTTTATCTAATAAAGGACAAAAAAAACTGTGGGCTAGCAGTACAATTTTTCATTGAAAGAATGATACTGTGCATGTTTCAGATATTAACATAAAATAATTGTTAGGCTATCAGCCATATAGGCCAAAAAAAAAATCTACTGGCAAACAAACAATAACATTAAATTTTATTTTGGTGGTGAACAAAGGTTAAAAAAAGTGCAAAAAGAAAAAAAGAAGAAGAAAATCCCCTGTTAAGGAACAGAGTATATGGAAATAGAAGCAATGTTAGATATACAAAAGAAAAGACAGGAAAATAACCAGTATCTGATAGTATATATACAAGCATTCATTACAAATCTCACTCTCCCTTCCTTCCCCTCAAGTTCCCGCTCCATGTAAGAATTACAACTGCTGGAGG
This sequence comes from Charina bottae, assembly GCA_023362775.1. Classification (NCBI taxonomy): domain Eukaryota; kingdom Metazoa; phylum Chordata; class Lepidosauria; order Squamata; family Charinaidae; genus Charina; species Charina bottae. Next base: position 48,288,751 of record JALMGJ010000007.1, on the reverse strand, counting down.
AAGAAATGGAGAACAATTAAGGCACCAGAACAGCAGGCAAGGGATGCAACGCCTATCTCAGGAACAGGCATTCTGCTCAATGTACATCTTGGACAGTGACACGGCCATGGACTTGGCCAACTCCTCATCTCTCCTGCGCTGCACCTGAGTCTGCCTGCACCACTCCTCGTATTCCGGATTGGGGCACTGCCGATCTAGCACGGCATCGTAGTGCCCGTTGCTAAGCCAGCTCAGCCAAATGCTGCGCCGGCTCGGGTCCTCTGGGCCCAAGTAGTGGGTCATGGTGGAGACGGTGGGGCTCTCGGGCCTCCCCCCAGTGGTGAGGTGGATGTTGACGTTCAGCATTTGTCCCATGGCCAGAAGCTCGGGGTAGCCGGCCCAGGCACCGTCCTGGGCAGCGTTGATGAGGAACTCTCCCACGTCGCCCTCGATGATGGGGCTGAAGTGGTCCAGGTGGTCGGCGATGTAGTGCACCGTCTGTTCGCGAAGGTCCCCGTGTAGCCGCTGGTCCCCGTTGACGGCCTTGCAGACGGCGCGGTACAAGCAGTTGCCGTCGGGAATGATGTGGAAGCGGAAGCGGCCTTTGTGCCGCAAGTACTTGTCCTGTTTCTCCACCTCGGCCAGGTACAGCGCCAGCTTCTCGCTCCGCTCCGTCGGACGCACCTGGCAGGGGCTCTCCTCCTCGGCAACTTCCAACGCGGTACCGGGCTGAGGCTCAACGGCGAGTCCCGAGTAGGAGCCGGCTGCGGCCGCCGCCGCTTGCAAGGCCTGGCAATGCTCGCTGAAGCGGAGGCCGCGGTTGCTGGGCTCCGGCGGCAAGGCGGGCTGGGCGGCGGCCATGACCTCGCCCCCGCCGCTCTCCAGCAGCAGCCACGGGTGGGCGTTCGGCGCCGACGACGGGCCCAGCTCCCCCACCGCTCCGACGGGCTCCGGGCGCGGCAGCAGCCGGATGGGTACGACCCTCTCCGGCGGCCGGCGGCGGGTCATCTGCATTGTGGGGCCAAAGCCCTGTGGCGGCTGGTGCTGCGGCGGCGGCGGTTTCCTCTGGACGGGCCCCACCGGGGGCAGCAGCTCCAGGCAAGAGAAGGCGGGCATGGCGGTGGCTGCTCCCGCTGCGACGGCACTCGCGCTCCCTCCTCCGCCGCCTCCCGCGTCGCTCTCGACTCCCACCGGGCTTTGTCCTGCGGGCTCCGGCGAAGGAGAGACTTTGAAAACGACTCCCGGCCCGCTAGCTGCGCCGCTGGCCGCCGCCGCCGCTGCTGCCGCCGGATAATGAGTGACGATAGTGCTGTAGAGCTGCATCCTCGGCCCTTTATAGGCTGCTGCGCTGGCGGCGCTCACAGCAGCCCGGCAAGGCCGCAGGGGCAGGGCTACGGAGCGACCACTGTGGCCGCTGCCTTGCCGCCGCCCCTCCGCGCAGGTAGCCAGAAAGGATGAGGCGACTGAGTAAAAATAACCGCGGGCATCACACTCCCGGCGCCGCCGTCCTGCGACCGCTTCCGCCCCCTCCTCAGCTCCTCACGCGGGCCGGGAGGCGGTCCCGCAGGAACAGCGCCCCCTTCGCCCTCCCGCTTCCCTCGGGCCGCGCCGGAGCGGGAATTCCTGCTGCGCCACAGCTCTGGGCGGCTCCCTCCTCCCTCTCGCAGGCCCAGGCCCTCTTGGAAGGTACTGGAGGCCCGGCGGAGGGAGAGCGGCAGTGGAAGGCCGGGCCTTGTTTACTTCCCGCCCTTCAGCACGTTGCGAGACACACGTCGCCAAGGCGGGGAGGGGCGGGGCGGCCGCTTCCCGGCCACGTCCCGCGCTGGGACGTCTGACAAGGCTTCCGGCGCAGGCGGGCCGAGTTCGCCTTCTGCCTCTACCACGGCCGGTCGGTCAAGGACGTTACCCGCAATAACACGCGCGCGCGAGCGCGCCCACGGTTCGCTGTCTCTGCCGCCTCTGGAGGGTTGGGGGGAATAGGAATTACTTGTTCTGGAGCCCCAGGAATTCGCTTTTGATGAAGAGCCACGAGGAAGTACAGTAGGGAACAAGCCTCTCGGGCGCCCGGATTCCTCTTCGAGGGCCTTACGGGGTACAAGGAGCGGAGGAAAGGGGAGAGCCCGCTGGTGGAAGGTAGTCAAGCACTAAGAGGCAGGTAGGGACGGCAAGAGAGCTAAGAGTCCGGCTCCTTTTAAGCGCGTGGTGAGGAAACGCCTCTGAGCAAATGCACAATGCCGTAGGAATGCAGAAAGAAGCTCTACTTCCTTCCCACGCGTCTTAATTGTGTTACCTTATTTTATTTTATTTTTTAAGCAGCTGCTACTTAAAAGAAGGGTGTGTGTGTGAGAGAGAGAGAGATCCATCAAATAAGCAAATAGTATTGGGTATACATTTGATGGAATTGCAGAATACCAAATACATTTTCTCCACAATTGCTCAGGTGTAAAGCTTCCCCTAGTGCATAGCTTTCCAAACTGTGTGTTGCGACACTTTAGTGTGTCGCGAAGCGGCGGTGCAGGGGCGCGCACGGCGGCGGCGGCAGCGCGCCATCAGCGCTTCCGCGTTTTAGCGAGGCCGCCGCCGTGCACGCCACCGCTGCCGCCGTTGGTGTGTCGCCAACAGCAGCAGTTTGGAAAGCACTGCCCTAGTGTCTGTTTTCATCTCTCTGTACTGTTTGCCCTTTGGCATTGCTGTTTGGCTGCAACTTTGCAGTACAGTATTTATATGGATGCAGTAAGATGTATACCCACCCAGTCTTCCACAGCATGGAGAAAAAAAATACAAGTGTTTCCTTACAGATTAATCTCCTTGAGCTGTTTAGCAAATTCAAATAGGTTATATGGAAATTTAACAGATGAAAAGTAGGGACAGGCTACTTTTGTGAATTTTGTGAATTAGAGTTGCTTTCTCTTGACTTTTTTCTCTTGTTTTTAGGCTCTTGGTTGAGCAGAAAAAGTAGGGGAGTAGTTTACATTTTCCCCTATGTAAATATAATCCACACTTTCCCAATAGTATTAATCTAGACCAGCCTTTCTCAACCTTTTGACCCTGGAGGAACCCTTGAAATATTTTTCAGGCCTCAGGGAACCCCTGCACATTCAAGCTCAAATATAGGCCAGAAGTTACAAAATTATTATATTTGTTTCATGGGTAGGCCTGTATACAGTATATGCATTAACAGTGTTCTTAAACTAAAAATAAAGACTGAAACTTGCCTCTTTAATGTGAAGTTGCCTGAATTTGAAATAAATTTTTAAATAGATCATGATCTTCCAGGGAACCCCTAGTGACCCTGGTTGAAAAACCCTGATACAGACATTTCTACCTCCCACACAAAAATATGCAGGAAATTCTGGTGTGTTTTACCCCCATTTTAGGTATATAATTGGCTGGAAGCTGAGAGTTTTAGTCCCAGTATATCTGCTTAATATATCTATGGTGCCCTGCCTGATCAGATGGAATTACACTGTCATTGGTTGATCTTGTCAGGGCTTGGACAGACATGATAAATATTTTGATGGGAGACCATGAGAAAATACCAGGGCTGTAGCTAAGAAGTTGAAAAACAACTCAGAAGAAACCACAGTTGCACAGCCATTTTAATATTTTTGTCAAGAAAACTGCATGGCCATAGCAATGGCCATGAAGTCACCAGTAATTCAACTCTACTTGAAGGACACTTTTTTATCTTCCTTTTTTTAAAAAAAGAAAGAAGTTGCTAGTTTGGGGAAAGTTGGAATAAAACTATGAACAAGCAGCTTGATTCCTTGACAAATTGACTACAAAATGTTATCTGCTTTCTTATTAATAAAGAATCACTGCTCCAGTGATTATATGGAAGTGAAATTGAAAAATTAGGTTTCCATTATTAATGATTCATAGCAGGATTAATTGTTAATTTGTTGTTCATGAATCAAGTTACTCTGATTCTGTTGCAACATAAACCAAAAGGCCAATTATTTTCTTTAAGAAAGAAAACTTGTTGGCATATTTAATCCTTCTAGTTGTCAAATTAGAACTAGATACCTGTATAAGCACATTGTCCTTTAAAAACCCAATTTGTGAACTGTTAGTTGAGAAAGTGAACTTTTTAAAATACACTCTTGGCGATAGTCCGAAATCCACCATTATCATAGAATCCTAGGATTGGAAAGGATCTGGGAGGTCTTCGAGTCCAACCACTTGCCCAGGTAGGAATCCTTATACCATTCCAGACAAATAGCTGTCCAACCTTTGCTTCAAAACCTCCAGTGATCGAACACTCCAGGAGGCTGTTCAGATTGATCAGATCTTCGAAATACATCTTCCCAACTTTATTTCTTATAAAATAACACTATGCATTATGTTTTTGAAAAATTCCATACTCCAATGGAACTCCCCAATAAGAATTTATCAGATTTTTTATTTTTTTTATTTTTTTTAATTAATTTATTTATTTTCTATCCCACCTTTATTATTTTTATAAATAACTCAAGGCGGCGAACATGCCTAATACTCTTTCTTTCCTCCTACTTTCCCCACAACAGCAACCCTGTGAAGTGAGTTGGGCTGAGAGAGAGTGACTGGCCCAAGGTCACCCAGCTGGCTTTCATGCCTAAGGTGGGACTAGAACTCACAGACTCCTGGTTTCTAGCCCGTTGCCTTAACCACTAGACCAGAGCTTTCCAAACTGTGTGTCACGACACGTTAGTGTGTCGGCTGCAGTGTCTGGGTGTGTCGCAGGTGCTGCTGCCTCCGAGCCCCACCAGGATTCCATGCAGGTCCTAGTGCCTGCCTTGTGCTTTGCTGCCTCCAAACCTGCTGTGATTCTGCACAGGTCCTAGTGCCTGCCTTGTGCTCTGCTGTAAGAGTGTGTTGTGAAATGATGCCCTGCTGTAAGAGTGTGTCGCCAAATGATGCATGTCTAAAAAGTGTCACCAACATGAAAAGTTTGGAAAGCTATGCACTAGACCAAACTGGCTCCCTAAGACACTAAAATACAGATAGTCCTCGACTTACGACCACAATTGGGACCAGAACTTCCATCGCTAAGCGAGGCAGTCATTAAGTGAGCCTGATTTTACAACCTTTTTCGCCACAGTTGTTAAGCAAATCACTGCAGTCGTTAAGTGAATTAGTAAAGGTTTTCCCCTGCACAGTCATGTCCAACTCTAGGGGGCGGTGCTCATCTCTGTTTCTTAGCCGAAGAGCCAGCGCTGTCCGAAGACGCTTCCACAGTCGTGGCTGGCATGACGCACGCGGAACGCTGTTACCATCCCACTGAAGTGGTACCTATTTATCTACTTGCATTTGCATGCTTTCAAATTGCTAGGCTGGCAAGACCTGGGGCGAGTGCGGGAGCTCACTCCATCACGCGGCACTCAGTCTCGAACCGCCCACCTTCCGATCTACAAGCCTGGCGTCTTAACCACTGAGCCATCGTGCCCCCATGTTAAGTGTTAAGTGAATTACATGGTCATTAAGCAAATCCGGGTTCCCCCATTGACTTTGCTTGTCGGCTGGGAAGGTCGCAAATGGCGATCACGTGACCCCAGGACTCTGCAACCATTGTAAATACATGCTGGTTGCCAAGTGCCTGAATTTTGATCACGTGACCACAGGGATACTGCGACAGTCGTAAGTGTGAGGACAGTCTTAAGTCACTTTTTCCAGTGCCGTCGTAACTTTGAAAGGTCGCTAAATGAATGGTCATAAGTCAAGGACTACCTGTATGTGACAAGCCTGCCCCTTCTCAGCCACTATATCAAAAAGGCACAACTAGTGGCTCTTCGACATATTGAATATGACCCCAAATTGCAGCCAAATTCCATTTAATTTCCTAATTTTAAAATTACATGGAAAGCATTTTTATTTTAAAACAGCAGATTCCATTTTTGTTCTGGCCTCACCCATTTTCTGGAATGTACATATCTGGCGTCTCATTCAAAGACCAAGTATGGCCCTCAGGTACTAATGAGTTGTATAATTTGCTCTAACCTGAAGCTATTCTAATGTGTTAGGACTGAAACTCCAAGAATTCTCAGTCCATGTGGCCATAGGAATTCTGGAAACGGCATTCTCAAAATATGGAAGTCATGAGAAGACACGTAATAAGGGCTGATTTGAATTACAGGCATAAATAATAGCCGTATAATCAGTTACAACCCTACCTTGACTTTTAATTCAGTCTGCTATCACAACATAACATTCAAGAGGTTGGTAATCTGGGACAACCAGGAGGATACCCTACAGTCCTGGGATTTTCAGGTGATTTTCCATTCAAGTACTAACTAGGTGACCCTGCTTGATTTTGGGGCATCAGCTAAGTTCAGCTAGGTGCTGCCACCTAGCTGGGTAGAGGGGAACCAACACTGCAAAGAGATACCAAGATAGGATGCTCAACCCAATTCTGAACAAACTGACCATCACTCAAAAGTCTTGTTCTTTGCTCAACTAATCTAAATGTTGACAAACAAACATTTAACAACAATCCTTTTTTTAAGTGAAGATTTTTTCCCCCTGTGTTGTAGAATAATTATTTTAGCTAGCTGTCATGCCCAAGAAGTCTATAGGTATTAATGTTCTGAAATTTTAAATACTAGGAACATGGCCAAGAAGAGCAAATGCATCTTTAAGGCATCACAATCAATCCATATGAACAATCCTGTTGATTTCAGTCCAAAATCTAACAATAATAAGACACATCCAGATCATATGAATTTATGTTCCAACTCCTGAACCACATCTCCAGCAGGAAGGCAGGTACAGCCAACTTGTAATGGTATGTGGGAATGATCTTGGGAGACTGGGCGAAGAGATGCTGCCTAGGCAACAGGCAGATAAGAGGGAGCATAGCCCACAGCTGCATAGAGGGCGGAGCAAGACTCTCAGGAGGGACCCTCCCTAAGTTATTGGGCTGTAAAGGTGACAACTGGAGACTTGTACTTTCAGACTTGCAAGATTCTGTTAGTGTAGCTTTACAATAAAGTAGAATTAGCTTATCTGGCTGTGTTTCCTGTCTGGTCTACCTGGTAAGGCTGACACAACTCTTACTGAACATTCACTGAAGTGTCTAATGTACACACAGCAAAATTTATAATTTTCCAGGCTTTTCTTCTCCCTTTATATATCATGATTATTTATTTTAATAATACTGTATTGTTTAAACACGTGCGTGCGTGCATGCGTGCGTGTATATATAGATATAGATATACTGTCAATTTGATGTAATAAACTGTCTTTGGGGCCTTTTTCTACTAGTGAGTTACAGTGTTCTCCACCCACTCTCAAGTTGTCACAAAACAATATCTGCATGAAGTTTCATGTCCCCATTGCAGATCCCTATTTTGCCCCCACCACCTCTGTTCCCAGTTGCTGCCAGTTCCCAGAGTTCCTTCCAAGGTGATAAAGCCTAATGGATTTTATAGACTTTGAGGCTGCCCTTAGATACTGTCAGAATAGGGGAGGAATACTACTTTAATAACAGTAGAGCTAACAATTGCAAGGGCTCGGTGGTGGTGGTGGTGGGAGACTGCTCAAGGAACTGTTGTGCCATCGTTAAGTGCAAGCGGGGGCATGGCTGGCGATAACTGTCTTCTCAGGCAGTCTGGCCTTGTAACGCCCTAAGGCTTGAGGAGAGAAGAAGGCAGCAGGAAGCATGCACATTCAAGGGGCATCAGACATAACGTAGCTGCATTCTTTGCCACCACATGGCACTTTCCCTTCATTCCTAGTACGTGCCAGCTGTAGCAAAATGAAACTGAAGTGCCGGAGCCTACAGAAATGAAGAACCGGCCCTGTCCTTCCACTTCCCCTTCATTCTCCTATGTTGCAGAGCTGTTGTGGGACTGAATCATGTGACTGTTATCCGTTCCATTAAGATGTTACATCACGGGTGAAGAGCAAATACTTTGTTCCTTGTTATTTAAATTTTAGTTTATTTAAGTACAGCAGTATAACAATTCCAGTTACCTTCACATAGACATAAATACCGCATAAATATGTAATCAGTTTTTCAAGTGACTAGCTGATGTCTTTGAAACCTGTGCTTTGGAATGCTAACAATTAGTGTTTCTCAGCTCTCTGTAATACTTACTCATGTATAGTGTGCCTGCTCCCCAATTTTCGGTACCAAAAGATTGCTAGTATTTGTAGCATGAAAGAAAACACTGCTTAGCTTTTCTATAAAGTTTTCACAATTGGAAAACATCACATTTAAGGAATGTAAAGTAGTTCTTGATGTGACTTCACTGACAATGTGATATGACATTATGTTCTCTCCCGAGTAATCTGTTTGACTGATTCAGTGGAAAACTAATCCTCAACATTCCCTTGTTTCCTAGCAACTGTCCTGGCAGGCTTGGCATCTCTAGGAAAGCAATACTTTCAGAATGAGTGACAATGACATCACAGCACATCAGGCAAAGTAGAAGTGAACTTGCTGTTTAAAGAAACAGGCTTACAATTCTTCCTCAATGCTCTCCAAGCAGCACTGAAAATTATCAAAATTCTTTTGCATTTTGCAGACTGCTGGGTGGATTGCATAGTCTCTGTGGCACCTATATTTGTTGCAAACTAGTGCAACTGAAAAATAGAAGGTGAAGGGATGTACCCAATTGATATATGCTAACAGAAAAGTATACTGTACAAAAGTTGCCTCTTCTATAAAGCAACCAGGGCATGTTAAAAAAAAAAAAGATAGGGGAACATTAAATTGATTACAGGAATGTGAAAGAGTGTATTTTACATTATATATTGTACCCGCATTTACTGAACTGTACATTAATTTCATTTTTATGGTTTTAGGGTTCTGATAAGGAGTGGTCTTGAGAGTTAAATTACTGAATAGAAAGGGCTCTCATTGCAAAGCGGCAGTCAAGAGGAATGCAATGACTGCCATGCCAGTAAAATGTCATACAGTACTATAGGTTGGTTAGTCATTACATTTAGCAGAGCGAAGCTAAGGTATTTGTATGAAAACTGCTGCCCTTGTGCGTGTCAGCTTTCCCCTCCCGCTCTGCAATTTATGCAAAAAAAATTACTCCTCTGTTGGAATTACAGAAAGAAAGCATTATTACGCACTTAAGCACAGTCTAGTCTTGCTAATCAAGAAAAATGTATCCTGCAATTATGTTTCCATTACTGGCATAGTAAGAACTGATTCATGGGTAGAATTTAGGGAGCTACACAGATTATATGGGAGTTAAACCAGCACTGTGTACAAATGCCAGTGGCAAAACATTCATATCCAGTGATGTCAGACTGCATTAAAAACGGCTTTTTTTGTGACTGACAAATGCTACAAATGGAACTATCTGCAATTAGAGAAGAAGAAATATTACGTTTTATTCCCCCCCCCCCATTTAAAAAACTGATTTTTTTCCCCCACTCTCACTGTTCCCCTCCCAGTTTTTCCATCTATTATCTGTTAACAAATCTTGTCAGGAGAGGTGTCACTGTATTCTGTAAATATCTTGTGCACATCAGCACTATATATAAGCAGTAGTCACGGCAGTAAACAGCAACAGTAACTCATATTCTAATGGCTGAGCTCATTCATTGTGGTAAGTCAATGCTTGTTTTAACCATGGTTTGAAGTCATAATATGCCACTTGCACTTATCACCCAAAGCCTCAGACCTGAGGTTTTCAGTGTAGTACCCTTGGCCACCCATGTCCTGCCCAGTCCTCACCTGGTGGCTGTGGGGCTTCCTGCCCCATTGACTTGCTAATTTCTCCTTGCACACCACAACGCCAGCCATTCTGTGAATGGGCAAGCCATATAAACAGCCATGGTAACCATAGTGCCTACAATATACTATCAAAATTACAAACGTGTCCACCAGTCAAAAAAGGATAACATCTCTGCAAACCACAGTGACTGTGTTCACAAACACACTAAGCCAAAACCAAACAAAGCACCTCATGGCTTAGTAAGATATAACCTTGATTTGACCATCTCTCCTTCTCCAAGAAGGAGCAAATTATGGAAGTAGCTTTTTGTGGCAAAAGCTCTCTTACAAGAAGTGTGGTTAAAATGTATGGGTGTTTTGTAATATTACAGTACTTCTTTTATTAGTAAGTAGAAGAGAGAAAACATCCAAGCATGTATTGGTGGTCTTTAAAATTACCAGAGCAATCAGATTTCCCCCATCTACAAAAAAGGGTGAGACATCAGTCACTTTTGCCATGCTTTTTCTCTCTACTCTCATTTTGGCAAGTTGGACATGTCTGACATTCTAGTAGCCACCAAGGTCAGTGTCTACCTAAGCATCTTCTCAGACTAGAAAAGGGTGATATTAAAGGTGTAGATGAAGGGATTATGAGACAAATACTGTTGCAACAAAATGACATAGAGTGAAGTGCCCCAGTCTAAAGAGCAACACTTTTTTTTTTAGGCCAATCAGGTATTCTTCATCTTCATGGGGGTTCTTTTCAGCAAATCTTGTGATTCCTGAGCCTGGCTGGGGAATTCTGGGAGTCGAAGTGCACACTTGCTAAGGTTGAAAAAAACTGCTCTGTATCATGATGGATATTTAAGTGGCGGTTTAAGGATACTTGCTGTTTCTAAGTAACAAGAGCAACAAAAGCCAAACATGTAATTAAACCTAAGTAAATTATTACTTCATTAATGGTAAACAAATCTAAGCTATCATTAATCACAGAGCTTACAAACACGATCACATTCTTTTTGTCTACTCATTTTCTACACTTTATTACTTGCTGAAATTTAATTTTAAAATAACTCGTTGACTCCTTTAGCCAAGTCCTGAGTTTATAACACTTCAGTCTTATTAATTTCAACAACAGCAAAAGATTGCTTCATTCAAACCCATGGAACCTGGACTTTAACTAGCACTATTAGTTCTGGCCTGTGAAAAAATCCAGACCAGTGATGAGAAACAGAACTGTAACTCTGCTGCAGTCTAGTGGTCACTTGAAAGTTTTCAGGCATGGTTTGCCTAACCTTAGTAACGTTGGTTACTTGTGCCTGTATTTAAAAAAAATTCCACAGGGGAAATCTCTACATTCCTACTCAATGAGAAGTGAGCCCCCACTGAGTTCAGTGAAAATGACTTGGTCGAATTTATTTTTTTATATTTTAATCAGTGCACCTTGTGAAATAGAGGCGTTGCATGTGCATATTGAGATTCACTTCAAGCTGCCTGCACTGTTGCATTCTGGATCAGCTGAAGCCTCTATGTGGTCACCTGGATAGCCCCATGAAGGGCAGGAATCCAAATGTGAGGTGTCTAAGCCATGAGTGACTGTGAACAAGGTCTCCCAATCCAGGGTCAGGCAAAACTGACACACAAGATGGATCTGTACAAAGGGTCTCTGAGCCACAGCTGCTACCTGCTCTTCAAGCAGAAGCTGTGAGACTAGGAAAACCCTTAAATTGCACACCAGGTCTGTTTGGGGCAGTACAACCCCATTGAGAACCAAAGATGGGACTCCAAGCCTGGCTGGCAGCTCGACAAGTCAGAGTTTCTCAGAGCTCTGAGCTCTGAGACCTGGCTAACTTTCTATCTTGTTTGCAGGGGTCTACGGACCACTGAAGTTTCCCCCTGGAGAAGGGGGAACCAGAAGATTGCTCACAGAGCCATTGGAATTGCCCACTCCTGTTTTTCTTTGTTGTTTCCACCGCGGAGAAGAACGGGGGGTGCAATGAAATGGCCGAAAGAGGATTCTAGCTCTGCAGAGAACAGTAAGTCTCTTGGGAGACACAAGAGTGACAGCCAGCTTTTAGATCACCTTATATTAGTTTTCTTTTTAGATTAGTACATTTTTATTATTCTAAAATTTATCTTTGGACTTCGTTCAAGGTGTTGGCTAATTTTGTGTTTTCTTTGCTATAATTAATTTTGGTGGAAGTTTGATAGATTTTATTTTGGCAACATAGTGAACAAGTTTTGTATTTTTCTGCCTTTCTTTTGTATCAGAGAAATTGGGACTTAAGAGACTTTGTTGGTATTTCTCACTCGACAAACTTACTGACTTTTGAGAAATTGTTTGTTTGGGTTAAGCGGCTTGCAGCCTGAAGAATAAAGAAGAATAAAGAATAAAGTGTGGAGAGTGTGTGCCTCTCTACCTTTTTTTTTCTCCTTTTCTATTTTTTTTTAGAAAGGACTATTTTTCATTTGGAATATATTTTCATCTTTCCCTTTACAAACTGTTTGAAATACTGCTCTGTGGAATTTTTTCATCTCTTACTTTAAAAGCTTTTCTCACTTAAAGAAATAGACATTATTGATAAATAATAGAACAGCTGTTCCTTGCTCCCTGAGAAATTTTTTTGTTTTGTCTACGGCAGTTGATTACGCTTTGAACAATAAATAATGGCCTCTCTCACAGTACTTCAGGATTTTAAGGAAGAAACCAGCAAAAAATTTTTGCAAATTAAGAAATCCATAGAACGTATATTAATAGTTTTGGTGGCTCAGGAACAGAAGGTACAAGGGACAGATTTAGAAACAGAGGAAAGATCTTTCGAACCAGTAGAGAAACAGGGAAAGAGGACTTTGAATGTATTGGTACAGAAGAAGATTATGATATCTTACAGGAAGTGGTCTATTAAATGTTTGGGCATAAATACATTGTGGCAGCTGAGACAGGAAGATTTTAATATGCAAATTGATAGATATGGCAAAATAAACATTTTGATATCCCACATGAGTTACAGAAATAAACAAGTTGCATATTGTGATATTGGCATAACCTAAACAGGAGATTTATTGATATTGATTTGGAATGCAAGGTGAATGAAAATGTGGATTTGGTATTGTACACAGAGTAAGCACAGATATGAGAAATTTACAGATGCATAAAAACATGATATTTTAAGTGTAAGATACAAGATTATAAATAAATATGTTGATATTATATATTACTCTTTCTGGAGACACATTTATGAGAAGACAATGAGATGATGAGATGGAATTAGAATGTAGGTTATTACAAGAATATGTTGTATGTATTAGGTTATATGTTATGTTAGGTTTTGTATTTTTGCTATATTATGTATTATGTTATGTAATATGTTAGATTATGTATTAATGGAATATATAGTCATAACATGAACAGAATATACTGTATTTTATTAGACGTAGATAAGGCCTTTATTTGTTATACTAATTGGACTTTATTGAAGATATAAATATAGATGTAAAAATGGAAAGAGCAAATGGAAAACATTTAATTGGTGCAACAACGAACATTTGATTACTATTCTAAGGAGTAGAAACCAGAGATGGATTGTTGGAAGATATCAAGAAAGGCGAAACCTATATGAAGAACAGAAGATTGGATTATAGAAATCAAAGGGTATATGACAAAGAAAAGTTTCTGTGTATTGTACTAAGGACTAACATTTAAAGTTAATTGTTGTACTTAAAGTTCAAGGATAAATTGGAGGACATCTATTTTCTATATTTTTTCTTGTTTGTTATTTTTTGACTTCACTTTTTCTTTTCCCTTTTCTTACTTTGTATTTCTATTTCTTTTCTTTTGTATTAGCTTTTAATGTGTATTTTAAAATTAATAAAACTTATGGGAAAAAAAAAAGAGAACCAAAGATGGAAAGTCCCTATACTCAGGGAGTACAACAATCTAAGCCACTTGGTCTTATGAGGGCTGAGTCTGAACCTGTTCTCCCCATCCAGATCTCTATAGCGTCCAGACACCAAGACAGAACTTCAGCAGCATTACTTGGAGGGCCCAGGGGGGAGATGTACAATTGAGTACCATCAACATACTGATGATACAGTATCTACCCCCATGCTGATGGAATACCTCACCCAGTGGTCTCATGTAGATGTTAAATAGGAGCAGGGAGAGAACCAAACCCTGCAGAGCAAGGACCCTGGACTAGATCTCTCCCTATCATCAACTCCAACCAAAGCCAGCTGTGGAGGAAGGAGAATAACCATTGCAACACCAAGACTCCCACTCCCAACCACCTAGGTTGGTCCAGAAGGATACCATGATTGGTGGTACCAAAGCTGCATTGCAGTTGGCAGCTGTTTTTCCAGAGGAGGAGCCAGAAAGTGAATCTATACACCAGGCATGGAGTTATGGATCTTTATTGAAGCTAGCTATCAGTGGTGGCCACCATCACTGGGTTGGACAGATGAAACAATATTTGTATACATACAAACAGATTTCCCTTTTCTGTTGAAATTTCTTCTGCAGCGCAGTTAATAACCCAGTAACAGCTGTATCCTCTTTTTCTTCCGGCTAACCGTTGCGGAGCCGGCAGAGAATTTATTAACCATTAGAACCATTAGAACACAGGCTGCTAGGTTACAGTGGAAGAAGAAATGCTTTAATAATTGGGAAGGAGCTATTTTAGCTAGTGCAGTCAGCTTGTCTTTCCATAATGTGTGAGCAGGAGAAATTGAACTGAAATAAATTTTCTCTTCTAAACAATTTAAATTAAAAGTACACCAATCATCATTGTCAACCATCTGTTCATCATTTTATTAGAAGAGATTAAGGGCCAAACCACATGGGGTGCAAATTTGAGATTGGATCACTTTTTTTAAAAACACTTGCTGGTATCATAAGGGACATGTTAAGTCCTTCCTTTTCAAGTCATTTCTCCCCTCCAAAAATATTACCAGTTGAGCTGGGAGAAAAAGATAGGTATTTTGTGGGCCTGTAAATGTTTGGCAGTGGGACACATAGTAACTTCGGGGATAGAGTGTTATACCAGGGGAATGGCTCAGAGAGAAAAAACTCCTTTTCCCATGATGCTGCTGCTCTAAAGTTGAAGCTACCCATACTTTTTTTCAGAGCATTCAAGTCGAGATCTGATAACAGATCTTTTGCGTCACTGCCTATTTTAGCTCTTAGTTAACCTTTTGGAATTCACTGGGACTCTGCTGCCGTCACTCCTCTGCCCACTACAAATAATTGTTTTTAGCTCCATGCCGTCATTTCACACCTGCTAGATAACATATTAAAGGAGCTGTGCTGACAGCGTACCCATTAATCATCAAAAAGGAAATCCACACCATGCTAGAATCTAGTGGCCCATGTAGAAAGGCTGGTGAATGGTAGCAAGGAGAAGTATGATCATCAGGTAGAAGTATGATCATTCTATAAATGTGTATGTAAATAAAAGGTATGGCTTCGAAATATAAAACAATACAGAGGCAGATCTGGTTTCTTATCTCTTTTTCAAGTTCCTTACAGATAGATAGATAGATAGACAGACAGACAGACAGACAGACAGACACAGACAGAATAGCATGTTTTAATTTATTTCTCAATCCATATTATTTCTAGTACAAGCCTTCTTTTATAAAGCCTTAGAATGAAATCCTACAGATTGACTGAGATGAAAAGCTCACTTGTATTCAGGACAGCTCACTTCTAATAAGTGTTTAAGACTGTAGGCATAGATTATATTCCTAAAGCAAATTATATAGAAAGCCAAATTACGAGAAAGTCCTGGAATGAATTCCTACAGATTTAGTGAGATGAAAAGCCCTCTTGTATTCAGTATGGCTTACTTCTAATAAGGGTTTAAGATTGTAGGCATAGATTGCAACTCTATACCAAATTATTTAGGAGAAAACATACATAATAATTTAATAAGCTGCACTCCTAACAATCCTAAAACACTAACTTCGGAGTAAACTGCACTGAACACAGTTAAAGTTCCTTCTGAATAAACAAAGTTCTGTGAAATTATCTTCCTCATGATACAATTCCTCAATCGCCTAGTCAAATGAGTGTGCATGTTGGAACAATACAATAAGGCCTCTAGCAAAAATGTGCCCAATTACATACTAGAAAAATATCCCTATAATAAATAATATTTTGAGTGTGCTTCACCAAGGACTTTGTGTACCTTCCATTCTCCAAGTCAGCAAACAGAGCCCTTAATGATGAAGTGATATATTTACAAACTAGACTAGCATATTTACATTCACAAATAGCAATTTAATATAGTTTTATGTTATGCTTTTTTAAAACCATGTTGACCATCATGAACAATAAACTGATTGTAGAGGAGAATGGTTCATTTCAGGTTAATACATACTTCTAAAATTTCATTTCAATCATTAATATTAACCAGTAGCATACTATTTTACCATAACTTGGTCATTACAATCAAGAATTAGAATAACATATTACCAAGTTAGCTATTTTCACTCAAGAATCACTTTCCAGCTTGCTCTAT
Organism: Charina bottae; assembly: GCA_023362775.1. NCBI lineage: Eukaryota > Metazoa > Chordata > Lepidosauria > Squamata > Charinaidae > Charina > Charina bottae. The sequence goes on along the minus strand of JALMGJ010000007.1, from coordinate 48,272,605 downwards.
TCATAAATAATTATGAAAGTAGAATGGGACCAGCTGATTCTGTTACTGGGGGCAAACAATGTCACCAGAACTCCTTGTGTTATAGGAACTTCCAGTGGTACAAAATATGGAGTGGAATCAAGAGGGATTTCTTTCAGCACAAGCGTAATAATCCCCTCATTCCTGTCAACGCTTCAAGGGTTCAGAAAACAGACTCCTCAAGGACTATTGGAACTCTATTGTTGTAGGGCATAATAATAGAATTTTCAAAGCTTGCCAGAGTTTCCCTCTCTCCTCGGTTATACTGTGCATAATCAAGGTGAGGTTATTTTAAATCTCTTTCTTATGCTTACTATTTCGGAGCTGAGATTTCATTTACAGTCTCTTTTACCAGTTAACAGCTCTTGCATTCCTCCGGCAGCATTCTCCCTGCCTCCCTCTACACCTCCAATATTTTTCTTTGGGCCAGACTTTTCTATCCTATCCTATTGTTTCTACCATACACACAATCTTGCCAGACTAAAGGCACCTAAACGGAGCTAAGGAGAAAAATACCCTTGGGAATCTAGGGCGGTGCAGGTCTAACTTTCTTCCTCATCCCCCCCACACTCTCCAAGCTGAGCAAGCTGTGAGAACGCTTATCTGCCTGGAATGCGCTTTCTACTCCCTCAGCTCCCAGCTCCATCACATCACCCCACTCTTCAGGGGCACATTCCATCACATATTGCCAGGAAAACTACATGATCATGCTTACAAAATCTATGAAGTCATTAGCTCAACTTGAAGGAGACTTTACCATTGCCTCCATCCTAATGTGCTTTGGATGTTTTGGACAACAAATGTGTAATTTTTACAGAAAGCACGAGAATGAATACCTAGTTGCAATAAATTCATATACAGCAGGGGTGGGCACCCTGTTGATGACCAATGTTGCACTTTATATTGAAAGTGGGGGCAAGGGCTGGAGTGGAGTGGGCCTGGTGATGGGGCATGTAGGCAGGACCTAATCATGCACTTGAGTGGAGTGGGGTTTTTCTCTTTTTCTTATTTAGTTGATAGTGGAGTACTTTTGCATTAAGAAAATATTGAGTCTATTTTAAGGTTTTATACTGGGGACATGTCAGAAAGAGAAAGAGTAAATTACAGTTTTCACGCATGTCCCACCACAAAATAACAGGAAATCACATTGCTGACTCTGATCAATTATGCCTCATTCAGCAGCATGGTCAGAGGAGATGCAGGAAGCCACAAAAAAGGTGGTTTGTGTTCTGCAGTTTGCCTACCTTTGAACCATGAGGTTTGGATGCTTGTGTGATACCTAGTATTTCACAACAGATCAAAGAATTGCAACCTCAGGTTCCAATTCTTGACCAATCCTCTTTGATCCCCTACATTTAGTTCCCTTAGAGAGCCTAATCCTCAGTGCTGTCATTTTCATAGCTGCTTGCTCAGCCAATGGGAAAACCTAAGTTAGAGCTCTCTTCCCTTGGGATGCTGGGGATCTGATGGAAGCTGAAGAGGATCTACAGTAGCCAAGCCAGCTGGGGAATTCTGGCAGCTGAAATCCACACATCTGAGTATCCAAGTTGAAAAAAATAAATCTGACAGCAGGAGTTGATGGTAGGTCAATAAAATAGCTTGCACTCCTTCCAGCCTAATTGATCTCTGTGCGCTTTCCTGGTCAGAGAATGTTGGTTCTTCTCAGAGGAAGGAGCTAGGTCATTTTTAGTGCACGCCATATAGTTTTCAGTTGTCTTTACCCAATCAAGCGAATAACAAAATTGGATATATGCTTCAATCTTTGATGGAAAACTCTGCTGATCTGGAGGTGGAGAGCAGTCACAACTTCCTCTCCTCAAAGTTGGTTGGAAATTTTCACTCTAGCAGAGTCTTCTCCAGCTAGAATTCCTTTTTTGGTCAAGAAGGAATAGAAACACAGTAGTAAATACAGAATTTCCACATTGCTGCCATGGTAACCCATGATTGGTTCCTTGCTAATGTTCTTTCCAAGACTCTAGAAGAGGAAGAAAGATGTCCAGAGCACACACACTTTCTCTCTCTGCCTACCACCCTAGTGACCACGATGATACGAATACCACTGAGCAGACTCCTGCCCTGCTCTCAACACGGAAGCTGACCCTCTCACCAAACATCCTAGAACTTTTAACTCTGCCTTGTTGCTTAGAGGAACTGGAAACTGATTACCGGTAAAATGCTGAACCAGCTACAGGGAGCAGTTTGGGAGGACTTATAATAAAGTGCAAGGGCAAAAGGGAGGGAGAACATCTGGTGGAGGTGTGAGGTGTGGGGTAGATACCCAAGACTTCTTCAGATGGGATGTATATAGACATGCCCCATTTCAAACTAGTTTATTTTCCTTTATTAAAAAATCCGTTACCCGTTCCTCCTGGTGTTGGTATATACACACACTGGCTTAAAACAATCATCATATAATGACAGTTTAAAAACCCAAATCAGTAGAAATTAAGACACTAAAACACCAAACCAATAAAGCAGTAGTGACAGAAGAAACAGCAAAGCTAAAGAAGAAGAAGAAAGCCCAAGCTCACACTTGGTAAAAATCTTCATTAGCTACTTAGGAGGAAATCAACCTGCTCAGAAATAATACAGCTATAATGTATTCAAATTATCTGCACAACAACCTTATGAGATAGTTTAAGTTATGTGATAGTGACCAGTTCACTTAGAAATGCTCATCACATGAACAATGCAACATCTAGAAATTGCATGTGTGTGAAGGAGTCATCAGAATGTGACCTCATCCTTAACTTCCATACTATCCCCCTTTCAAAGGACAGTGGTCACTTTTGAGCAGAGCCAGTTCACATGCATTTGGTTATCTTGGATAACCATATATGTACTATGCATGCACAGACATTTGATACTTTACTGAAAGTATACAGTTGCTGTATGTTACTACATCATAGTTCCTATTAAAACAAGGGTATGCTTTGTATAGGTGGTCTCTGTTTAACAACTTATGAAACAAAACAGATTTCTGCTATAAATAATGGAGATGAACTTTACTGCTATGCAGCCAGCTCAGGGGCAGATAGATTCTGGTTTGAAAAAGGCAGCCCAGTTACATTAGATTCCACAAGACGAATGAAATGTAGGCTTGGAAGTATGTGACATGTTGATGGCTGTGTTCCAGAAATGAGTAGGGCCAGTTCTGGAGGGGACAAGACCACTTTTACATTTTTATATATTGCTTAGTTTTAATTGTTATTATTTTCCAAGGAAAATAATTTTCCAATAATATTTTCCAAGTTCACTTCCAAGGAAGGAAGGATTATTCTCTTAAAGATAGAGGGAACGGTGTCATTGCAGGCCACACCAGATACTGCCCTGGGATATAGGAGCTCCCTGAATTGAACTTTTTGCATTTCTCAATTAAAAGGTCGGTTAGCAAGGGATGGGATTCAGGGAAGGTCTTTCAGATTAATCAGAACAGGGTTAGTTAAAAAATACTTTGACTTTGCTTGAAACAGCTTCCTATTTTCCTGTACACTTATTTTACATGGCCCTTGGAATTAAAGATAAATTGGCCAAATTGGAAAATATTCTTGGAAAACAAATAAACAAAAATGATTGGTCTGGAAATCATGCTCCCCAAACCAGAAAAAGAACAAAGCCAAGTGAAGGGTACTAGGCAATGCCCTAGACTGGGGGCGCTAGAGGGAGAGGCAGGTAATATTCTGGTAAATCAGTGCTTTGCAACAGGTTATGTCCCCCATGGGCATTTTGTGAAGGGGCGAGCCCCCTCCCCCATGCCCTATGCAAGAGCATTCACAAAAGATTGGGGGCTCCTGATCTGTGGAATACACTGTTGCAGTGTCATGACCAATATGGATTATGTTAAAATAGGATTAGATGAGATCCCTGCTGGTCCTGATGACTGTACAGTACTCTTAAAATCAAAGGAAGCATGTCATTGACCATTTCCCCCTTAGTGATGTACAGTACTTCTCAATCACTAGATGTCACTAAAGCAATATAAAGCCTGTTACTTCACTGAAATGATGAATAAATGATGCTAGAAGATGCTACAAGTCATTGAGCATCAGTTGCTAGAAAGAAGGACGGAGTTGTTACGTTCATGCCCTGCTTTGTAGCTCCCCATAGGACTTTGCTTGGTGCCTGTGAGAACAGACTGCTTAACTACATTATCTGTACCCAGCAAGGCTGTTCTGGTACCAAAAATGCTTCTGTGAGCAAGCAAACAAATTGTGGCACTGGGCCATTAGCTTTTCCCACTGATGCTAAACATGTAGATGGAAATACACTACAGTTAGTTCCTCCAGTTGTGTATTGTGCTTGAAGATGGTGCCAGCCTGCCTTCCTTGCAGTCTATACTGGAAATACTGTAGTTCATTCAAGGAACAAGTATCTAACAACTTTGTTTAATAGTATTTATTAGAAGGAAGCCTACTGTATAGTTACAACATAAGAATTTCAGTGAGTACTTTACTTTCAAATGAGATACTGACATATATGCAATTTAGGGTGGCTAAACTCTTTTTTACCTCTTTCTGCTTTTTTATGTAGAGGGATGGAAACTTGCCTCTTTTATAAATGAGGGACAGTCTGCATCTGTTCACTGTTTTAATAGCTGTCATTCCCAGTAGTGTGAGAAATAACTCTCACAGATGGCTGCTGGCTGGCTGGCTGGCTGGCTTATTTATTTATTTGTTGGCAGTACAGTATTTATAGGCCACCCCGGTCCATATGGACTCTTAAAATTGAGCTGCATCTCTGGGCCACATTCAGAACCAGGAAAGGTCTCTATCCTTCTTGCTGTTACATATGAATGTTCTCATGTTCCCATTGAAAGCGTTTTAGACATGACACAAATTCACACACAGGGAATCACTTGAATAATGCAAACTAGGAGCAATTGTGGCGAGGAGCTGTTTAACACAGACTATTTAAGAATGGCACTAGCATTTGTCTTCTTATAGTTTTGCATTAAGAGTTCCCTCTCTGAATGAGCTAAGTTTAGCTTGGGTGACGTACATGTTGACTCAGTCTGATTCCACTGCCGGAGGACTAAGCAGTCACTGTGTGCATCTGTTTCTCAAAGTTGGCAAAGCCAGTGAATCTTTGAATAGCTTCCACCCCCAGGATATCTAGGCATTATGAGTTGTCCCCGCAAAGCCTTGTTAAGCAAAATAACAGGCTTTTCAAATAAATTGACAGTGGACATTAAGAAAGGAAACAAAGCTTTCCCAAATATTTCTGAAGAATGTTTTATGTTGCTGCAGGTAGAAGATGTCAGTACAAGCTGAACCATGTTTACGCAGTTAGCTTATGATGCAGACTCCTTAGAGAATCACTTGAAAGCACAAGATTGTTTGTTTGTTTGTTTGTTTGTTTATATTTCAAATTTAGTCACTGCCCATCTCACTCAAAGAGTGACTCTGTACAGTTTACAATAAAACAAGCATAAATACTAATTTAAAATACAATAAAACACTGTTCTCAAAAATAATATATTCCAAGGCATAGGTAAAGGTAAAGGTTCCCCCCGCACATCTGTGCAGTCGTGTCCGACTCTAGGGGCCAGTGCTCATCTCCGTTTGTTAGCCGAAGAGCCAGCGTTGTCCGAAGATGCTTCCGCGGTCATGTGGCCGCATGACGCACGCGGAACGCTGTTACCTACCCACCAAAGTGGTACCTATTAATCTACTTGCATTTTCATGCTTTCGAATTGCTAGGTTGGCAAGAGCTGGGGCGAGTGCAGGAGCTCACTCCGTCACGCAGGGCTAGGGATTCGAACCTCCGAACTTGCAATCTTCTGATCGACAAGCCTGGCGTCTTACCCGCTGAGCCACCACGCCCCCTTTATTCCAAGGCATAGATGTTAATTAAAAATTCTTAATCTACTGGAGTATCTTCAGGGTGCTAACCACCCCCAGGGTTGGCTATCCCTCCTCATGCCCCATGTGAATTGGCAGAGCCAGGTCTTCACCCCTTTCACTTTTAAATTTAAATAGTTAAATTATGTAGTCCAGTGTCAGGCTACATGTCGGCCCCAAAGATCTCCCCAAAGTTGCAATCAACTTGAAATGTCTAATGTAACCGATGAGGAAAGCTGCTAAGTATATAGGAAGCAAATATTATAAACTGCATTTATTAATTTGAATTAAATTCAATTTTACGTATTATCCTAGCTTTTCCCACATTTTGTAGTGTGGTCCTATGCCTACAAAAGGAGGCATATTCTGATCTAGAAGGCCTCTGTACTAGGGCTACCAGATCTGGACTGCAAAAAGACTTTGCTGCCACCTTGTGGACATCTGGATATTGGCAGCCAGATCTAGTAACTGTAACATGTATATAGCATTGAAGAGTGGGATATAAGTGTAAGAAGTAAGGTGTGTGCTCTGCATGCCGTAGTCACACACACACACCTATACTATGGAGGAAATTACCTCTTATTATGGCTGAGCCGTAAACCATTGCATGGAAAGAGAGAAGAGTTGGAAACCAAGAAATATTAATCATTCGGCTAACCAGGAATCAGGATTCAAAGCAAGAGCAACCATGCAAAACACACTAGAGATCCCAACTCTCACAAATAGTTGAAAAGGAAACTTTTTTACCTTCATTTCTGCCAAGCCAAGGTACTGTAGGTAGGGCCCGTCCAGATTTAGAAGATTCCTTCCTTTAAAAGCTGCAGGTCTGTGAGTCACCTCATGGGGCAGCAGTCAGCTATTTCACTCCAGCTGTTTCATACCATGTAAGAATTTTAACTACAGTACAGTATATGATGTGGCTTCCATATCGTAAGCCAGAAAGAAAGAAAGCTTGTCATGGCTACATTGTACTTTAAGACTTGTATGTACAATAAACATGTGTTTTCTTATGCTGATGCTTAGATAAGTATTTAGAATTTTTATTTGATATGGGCTTACATCTCTAAGCCCAGCTCCAAACGTGCTGGGACTAGAATATTCATTCATATGAATATTCACTGGCTTCGGTGTATGACCTGCTCATGCAAGAACCAGACAATGGACAGGCATGACAACAGCACAGAAACTAGTCGGGTGCTGAAGATGACACAGTGACATCTGTAAGTGAGCTGGTTAGCTATGTACACAGAATCTATGTTCACAAGACCCACTGAACCATGAATTAATCAACCACATTTTAGCCTAGTATGTTGGGCATACTGAGTGTAGGAACCCAGAAAACTGAAATGAGTAAACCATAGTAAAGTTAAGCTTAGGCAAACATGTTGTGTGAACACAACCAGAAAGAGAAGACTAAGATGGAAAGGGGGTGGGCTTTAGAAGGCACTAAGATGGGCTAGAGGTGCATGAAGTGTGAAATCAAGGAGGGGGCTCTGTTTATAGGCTTTCAATGTGCATTGTTTCCATGGAGGAAAGAGTTCATCCTGAGGTGCATGGATATTGTGAGATGGGTGTCTTGAGTAAATGGATCTTATAAGGTTGGGAGAGAGTTGTGGGCTGACCCTGAATGAAAGGAACTGAATTTAAGTTTTGGGGCTCATCCTGAACCACTGTTCTTTGTTGGGGTTCTTTGTTCACTGTTCTTTGTTGAAGAGAGCCAGTTTGGTCTAGTGGTTAAGGTGCTGGGCTAGAAACCAGGAGTCTGTGAGTTCTAGTCCCACCTTAGGCATGAAAGCCGGCTGGGTGACCTGGGGCCAGTCACTCTCTCTCAGCCCAACTCACCTCACAGGGTTGTTGTTGTGGGGAAAATAGGAGGAGGAAGGAGTATTTGGTATGTCCCCCACCTTGAATTATTTATAAAAATAATAAAGGTGGGATAAAAATAAAAATAAATAAATAAAATTACTTATTAACATCACCTCTCTATTTCTTTGAAATGGGTTTGTATTGAAATAGAGCAGTATGTACTGTAAGTTACCTGGTCAGACAGTTAGACAATAATAGGTTAGATGGGAAAACTGTACTGGATGCAATGATCTAGGGTTTCAAATGTAGGTTTTTCATATTACCTGCTGTTTTAAGAAATGGATTGGATTAAGCCTGGACCTTCCTTCAGACGATTTTTTTGTCCATTCTTCTATAAAGTGCCCAGCAGGCGGCAGCACCTGGCCAACCTGGGCTAATTTCAAAAAGATAAAGTGGATTAGACCTGGTCAACATTTGGCCAAAACCCACAGGAAATTCCAGAGTTATAGCTAGATTGGTAAATTGGAAAAAAAAACTTATTAGGAAAATGCAATGGCAAGCCCTTCTCTATTGCTGCCAAGAATAAAAGAAGTTGTGATTGTCTTAAGGGAACCTTTACCTTTTCCTAATAGTTAGCTATGCAGTGAGAGAATTAACAGTATTATATTGTAGAACAATAAAAACAAAGTACAAGATTATCAATCAGCCAACAGCACTGTATTCAAGCTGAAAACCAAGCAATAATAAATATGCTTATTTGGAAATAAATAGGAATTAATTTAATTCCAGTTAAGTTTGTAACACTGAAGATATATAACTAAAACAGAAATGGATCATTTTGCAAATTAATTTGCTAATTTAAGTTTAATATCTATTAGACAAAGCATCTCTGCTGTTTAAAGTAACTACTTTTTTAAAAATAAAACTCTGCAGGCATTGCATTTCAGAGGACCTAAAAATAGGTTTTGGAATCTCTGATCATGCCACCCAAACCGATATTAGTGAGGTAGGAGATCTGAAACAGTTTACAGCAATGACAAGAAGTTTACTACAGGTAAGCTTTTTCACCGTCTTTCAGGTATTCTCTTTTTATCTTTATTGTGCTTTTTACCTTGCCTTGTTTTATTGTGAAACTCCCAGGGTCAGTTTGGCATTGGAGAGTGCCTAAATTGTGTTGAATTGAATTGTTGCAGTCCGGGAATAGATTGCCCTTGTTTACATAAGGGCCAGTTCTCATATAAAATCTGTATGCAATTCATATATCTGTATTGTTAACATTGTAGTTCAATATCTGCCAGAATCTTTGTTTCACTAATATTTACATTTGCATTTCTGATCAGCTTTCCTATTATTCATTCTTTATTTTCAACTACCCAACAAAACACTGAGGCAGAAAGTGAAACCATAAGTAAATAAATCTATCATGGTCAGTATCCACCTTTGGTAACCAAAATAAGTTCAAAAAGAAATTATGAATTCATATAACATTTATCTTTTCTCTTTTTTTTTGCATTTTTAGTTTACAGACTCACTCTGTGACGACTTTGCATTGTATAAAAATATCCTGAAAATGCAGTATGAGGAAAAGATACAGGAATATGCATCCAAACTCTGGTTAGAGATAAGTGACAGACTGAAAGACATTGAGGAACTTTATATGCAGGTACAAGTTAACCTTCTTCATCTTCCTTTTGTACCAGTGCGTGATTGTCTATAAATAGCATACAAAATAATAGCTGGGTAATTAGGAACAACCGATCAACTTAATAAAGAAGTGAGTGCAAGCATTCAAGTTCTTCAGAACTTTTCTGTAGGCAGATTTTACCACCACCACCCCCAAACCAGAAAATGGGGAAGAAGAAAAAATGCAGCAAAAAGTTACGATGAGTATTTAAAGCCGTGAGGTTTATTGTCATAAATCAGTCCTAAAACGAGGGCAGCAGGCTGACCCTGAGAGGTATGGGTGCTGCAGATAACAGGCTAGGTCCTCTTAGTCATTTGTGTTTTCAAAACTAGTTCCTTGTCTCACCATGGAGTATAAATTCTTCCTTCTTCAGTTGTTCTTCCATGCCCAAACTTGACCACTATCTTGCTACATAGCAGAAAACAGAGACAGATTTAGCCCGTTTCCCCCCCCCCTGTTGTGGAACTTCCTCATACTGTATTTGGAAAGAGAATGTTTATATCTCATGATTTCCCTTCATTGATCATTCTATATAGGATCCCATAAGCCAGCCTTTCCAAGACTGGTAGCCAGCAGTTGTGTTGCAACTATAAGTCTCAGCATCCTTAGAGTCAGTCCCACTAAATTCAGTGATGTCTTCTTTAACCAGGAGCCGGCCCCCCAGATTTGCTGGATTACAGTTCCCATCATGTCCACTCTTGGGGTTTGCCAAGAAGCTGCAGTGGACAGCTCCAGACAAACTGACTTATGGATCACACTCCATAAGCTCCATACTTCGATTTTTTAAAAAGGAGATTTCATAAGCACTTTTTTCTGCGATGAAAATGATTTAATTGTTTGAGTAGTAACCCACTCTTTCAGTTTGTTATCTTTATTAATTCAATAATTCATAAAAATATGAATCCTTTCTTTTTATTTGCAGAAAGAAATCAAAACGCGATATAGCTACCAACAACAATTAAGTGATGCACTTGCAATTCTTCGAATGAATTATTCAGTGAGTTTTTGATTCTTGCTCCTGTGTCTACTTGGGGCACCTGATATAGTACCAGTACATGCCCTTTGCGCAGGCTTTGGATTAGAGTGGTAGAAACCTCTTCTGAGTAGTGTGTGTGTGTTTCTCGTTGCCTGGTTTTGCCATTTTTTCCTCCTTTGCCTTCATTGTACTATTGTTTTATTGTTATTTTTCTGTGTTTGTGAACTGCCCAGAGTCACTGGGAGTCGGGGGGTGTATAAATTAAACGACAAATAAATAAAAAAATAGTAGAGGGATATATAGCTTATTCCTATTTGCTGGGTTAAGTTTGGTATTTGAAGCAAACACTCTCAGTGTTTTAACTTTCTGACTAAGAACCTGAACTCATGAAATAGCACACAGGTGAAACAGTCTGAAGGGTTAGGGACAAAAGTCTAAGGGGCCAATGTACATGTATCACTCTTGTATAGATACTGTGATTCTGCCCAATCATTATGTAAAAGTAATTTTTGCATTAGTGTAAGAATCAGGATTGATGGGACCACTGGAAAACATTTGCTTCCCCAACCCCACGCAAACTTTGCCACCCCATCTGCTGAAATACACCAAAACAGGCATGCGTGGTAACGAGAGCAACTCTGAATGGTTTTAAAAGGGGCTGTATTCGCTCATAGTGTTCCGCGCACGTCATGCAGCCACATGACCGTGGAAGTGTCTTCGGACAACGCTGGCTCTTCGGCTAACAAACGGAGATGAGCACCGGCCCCTAGAGTCGGACACGACTGCACAAATGTGCGGGGGGAACCTTTACCTTTTACTTTTTTTTATTCGCTCATGGAAACTGAAACTATCAGTGGCTACAAATACTGGTGGCTGTTTACTACCCTCTGAATTGTAAGCAGCAGCCCTTCCGTATTGACTGCTGGGAGCGACTGTAGAAAGGTACTACCACACTCTAGCCCAGCTGATCCATCCAGCTGGCCACTGTGACACTCGATGCTGGACTAGATGGACTTAGGGCCCAATCCTACAGATTCATCTTACGTTCTTTAGCAGTTAAATTGGTGGAGATTTGGGGTTTTACTGTTGTGAGCTGGAAGTGCTGCCACTGCATTTCCCCCCCCCCCTTTCTGTTAGTTATGTGTGCGCCTAGGATGGCACACGTTACGTCTCTGTTCCGTGAGCTGCATTGGCTGCCGGTTTGCTTCCAGTTGCAATTCAAGGTGCTGGTCTTGACCTTTAAAGCCCTTCGTGGCACGGGGCCAGGCTATTTGTGGGACCGCCTCTTCCCGGCCACATCTACCCATCCCATCAGGTCCAGCAAGAGGGATATGGTGCGTGTCCTGTCTGCTAGGGAGTCCCATCTGACGGGACCCAGACAGCGTGCCTTCTCTGCTGTGGCTCCCGCCCTCTGGAACATCATCCCCACTGAGGTGAGGTTAGCCCCATCCCTACTAGCCTTTTGGAAGGCCCTGAAAACGTGCCTTTTCCAGCAGCCTTGGGGATCCCATGGGGAGCCTGCGCAATGGTCATATTGTGTTTACATATACATGGATGTTCTTCTCCTGCAATCTTGCTTTTATTTATATTTTAAAGTTTATTTTAACAGCTGTGACATTCTTTTAATTGTTGGTTGTACGCCACCCAGAGTCATGTTCAGTGAGATGGGCGGCCGTATAAATTCATTGAATGAATGAATGAATGAATGAATGAATGAATGAATGAATGAATGAATGAATGAATATTTTTCTGTTCTGCAGTGAGTGCCGCTGCTTCCTAATCCGAAAAGACCCCTGGAAATAATTTCTTCATGATGTTTTCCCTTGGGGATTAACTGAAGTGTGGGAAGGCAGGGAGGACACAGACTGCTGTATCATGAAATATAAAACATTTCCCCACCCTCCTTGGCCACCTCATAATTAAAATAAGCACAAAAGTTCTTATTCTTTTTCTTTAGACCAGATAAAAGGAGAATGGTAAAACACACTCATAGACAAATGCATCCTGAAGCTGTCCATTTTGTTGTATTCTCTGACTCAGTCTTTCTCAGCCTTGGCAACTTCAAGCTGTGTGGACTTCAACTCCCAGAATTCCCCAGCCAGCTGTGCTGGCTAGGGAATTCTGGGAGTTGAAGTCCACACAGCTTGAAGTTGCCAAGGCTGAGAAACACTGTTCTGACTGAACAACTGCAATGGGATCTCTTACTATTCCTCCTTTTGTTTTGACAGAAATATTTACAAGTTGATGATCAATGTAGAGCAGAATCATCAGCTGCAAAGGTAGAGAAACTAAGGAGAATGATTGATGAGCAAGCAGCTACAATTGAATATTTAACACAGCTGTTGGAAGAAGAAAAACAACTGAGAGCTGAAAAGGTATGTTGTTTTGCAGAGCCATTAGAGAGGTTAGGCCAGCTGAAGGATCTGCTTTGGTTGTCACTGAAGCTTGCAAGCCTAATGCAATCCATCGAAGATAAACCTGTCTTAAAATAAAATATCCTTAAAGCTAAAATCTTCTTTTCCAATTTCACTGGGGGAGGTAGTACACTGTCTCTCTCCCACACTGGATCATTAGACTGAGCTCAGCTTGGATCATGTCCCTTGTGTACCTTCAGATAACCATTAGCTTAGCAATAAAGCCGTGTGTGTTGTTTTTAATAAATAATTGGGAGCATAGAGGAAATAGAGGTGATGCTAAATTGGGTGAAATAGCAAACACCTTAAAAGACAGAGGTAACATTAAAACAATCTTGAAAGGTTAGAAAATTGAGTAGATAATAACAAATGAAATAGAAATCAATGTATACTTTGTCATTTAAGGAAAGGGAAGCAATAAGATGTGGAATACATTGTTTGGCAATGTATTGGACAGCAGTGTGATATAGTTGCAAAAAAATAGTCCATAGTCATTTGCTGTTATCTGGAACCGAAGTTTCCAGGAAACAGAAAATCACTGTGGAAGCCCATAAGAAAGAAGATCAGGGTCTGGTAATTAAGTCTGATGACAAATATTGAAGGAACTGGGTGAAAAATTATCAGAAAAAAGAGGGCATGGCCTGTCCTCTACCTACCATACTACAGTATGAGATGCAGAATAACAACTTAAAATTATATAAAGGCATAAAGGTAAGAACAATCTGACAATGGAACCAATAGTTTAGAAGATGGTGACCACACTGAACATATTCAAGGAGGGGCTAGACGTTATCCTGTTAGGGATGCTTTAAACTGGATTCTGGTGGCCAATGCAGTTGCGTTAGTTAGTTAGTTTATTCAATATGTATGGCCTTCCATCTCACCTAAGTGACTTTGGGCGGCTCACAGCAGTTAAAACAACAATCCAATAAAAACAAGTTAAAACCCAATGTGCAAACATATAAAACATCAATAACCACTTTAAGACAAGCAAACCATGGTCAGCGGCCAAAGTTCATCCTTGCGTCAAGCGCAACAAAACCATTGTAAAAGCTCCCCACCATTGCCGGCCCCAAACACGGCAACAGAGCATTGGTTAAGGAATTGGGCTTAGTGGCTTGAATGACCCTTTCTAACATTATAATTCTTTATGTTTGTGTGTTTGTGTTTATGAATGTATGTTTGCTTATTTTAATTAAGTGAAATCAAGTGAACTGCTTAATGTCTTGCTGTTCCTTGAATAATAAACCTGTACAACAGCCCCCTCTTGTGGATTTAATCATGCTAACACACTCGCATGCGGATCTTTACTCCCCAGAAAGAAGGAAAATATTACATGAAACTACAGAAGCATGTTGTTCCTGCTCATGGGTTTTTTGTGCAAAATCTATTTTGATTTTGCAATCCAATTTAACTTCATCCATTATAATTTCTTTATAGATTTTTATTTTTCTGAGAGAGAAAAACGTTGGGGTGAAATCAGCAGTCTGGCATGTATTGGTGTATGAAGGTTGTGAGAGAGTGAAAGGTGCACCGGTTTGGATTCACTTTCTAAAGGCTGAAGAAACGTTGGAGGCTAAAGGTGGTGATGGGGAACAACTCCAGCATTTTGCTTTCCTGTAGATGCATGTTTTGTAACTTGCGACATTCAACATGGCAGACCAATGGCCCAAACGGGCCCTCAACATTACAAATACGACCATCATATGCAAAGGTTTTAGGACCCCAACTCTAGCTTTATCCATGCAGTGCATGTGTACTTTGGGATCTGAACATAATGTGCAAATGTGATTTAACAATAAATAGGCAAATCTGAACAAGATATGACATCAGAGAGTGCTCCCCTCTCCCTTCTGTTCCCACATGTCTGGGAAAGGCCAAGCAGGATTTAACTTGTAAAGAGTCCCAGTTTGCTAGTACCTTTGAACCAGAAACTGTATGTAGAAATGTAGATTATTGCAATGCGCTCTACATGGGGCTACCCTTGAAGACTATCTGGAAGCTTCAGCTAGTGCAGAATGCGGCCGCGCGAGCAATTTTGGGTGCACCAAAATCTGCACACATAACACCTCTGCTCCGCGAGCTGCATTGGGTGCCGGTTTGCTTCCGGGTACAATTCAAGGTGTTGGTTATTACCTTTAAAGCCCTACATGGCATGGGGCCAGAATACCTGAAGGACCGTCTTATCCCCATTTTATCGACCCGCCCCACCCGGTCATTCAGAGAGGGCCTGCTACGAACCCCATCAATCAAAGAATGTCATCTGATGGGGTCTAGGAGGCGGGCCTTCTCTGTGGTGGCACCCACACTGTGGAACATCTTGCCCCCAGAGTTGAGACAGATCTCCTCCCTCCCGACCTTTAGGAAAGAGCTGAAGACCTGGTTCTGCCGCCTGGCATGGGAAGGAGGAAAGGATAGCTCCTCATGGGGGTGGATAACTCCTTAACTTTATAATGTCCTTCGTTTTAATTCCATCCATCTGGATTTAGAATTATTTATTATTCTATTTATTGTATAATGATGTTTTATATTTTGTTTTAACCATTTTATTGTAAACCGCCCAGAGTTCCCCATTGGGGGAGATGGGCGGTTATATAAATTTAATTAAATAAATAAATAAAATAAATAAACCCTGATTTAAATAAAGTCCAGAAAGTATTTTTAAAAGCCAACTTCAAACTATGTTAGGAAGTTAAACCAGGGAAGTACAATGTGCCTTACCAGCCAACCTGCAACCCACAAATGTGTGGGTGTGTGTGGGAGAGAGAGAGGTTCCTATAGCCCCATCCAAGTCATTTTCCTCCATACTTTAAATACCACCAGCAGCCACAATTAAAATAGTTTCCATTCTAGTTTATTGTTCTGGCATAAGATATGGAAGTTTATAGTCATCTTGGAGAGCCAGTTTGGTATAGTGGTTAAGGCATTAGGCTAGAAACTGAGAGTTCTAGTCCCACTGGGTGACCTTGGGCCAGTCACTCTCTCTCAGCCCTAGGAAGGAGGCAATGGCAAGCCACTTCTGAAAAACCTTGCCAAGAAAACTGCAGGGACTTGTCCAGGCAGTCTCCAAGAATCAGACACAATTGAATGGATTGGTGCTAAGAGGCCATCAATATGCTGATTCTGCAAAGGAGCTTTGTATATGAAAGTCATGTTCTATGAGTATAATTCATGCATACAAGGTCTGCACTATAATGCACAGAAAAAAATTGGAGATAGCTTTCTAGACAAACAGAAATCTACATTTTTATCTTAGAGCCACTAGTGATAGCTAGCCAATAGGGAGTAGGGGGTAGACCCAGATTCAGGTCCACCCTCAGCCACATGGACACTGTCCCTCAGCCTAATATACCTCACAGGACTGTTGTTGGAATGAAATGAAGGAAGCTCCCCATGTAAAGCTGCACTGAGTTACTAATGGAAGGGGCGGTGGTGGTATAAATCTAAATAACAACAACTAGAGCTGGATTGGATCAGATTCTGAAGGCATTAATACTCGTTCATGGCAAATCTTTTGATTTTATCTCGGATATATTCCTAGATGTTAAATTTGGAATACCACATTTTCCGTTGTGGGACTGCCAGAGCTTCTAGTTTCTTTTGGTCCCATGATCTGTGGAGACAATACCAGGGAAAGCGTTTCTGGTGTTGTTTAGAAGTTTTGAAAGTCTCTGGCAAGTCAAAGTAGGATAGCTCTCTTGTCAGGCACTTTTTGTGGTTAAGCTAGCTTGGCTGTTGGGGTAAGTGTTGACTCTCTATTTTGATTAATTGGGAGTTATAATAATTTCATTGTTTAAATTAAAATTATTAATAGTTTCTGGGTTTCATTATTAGTAGCCCGGTTGACTGCCAGTTTTGATAGAAAGCAAGGGTATATATTGAATAGATTATATATTGAATAGATTATTGAATAGATTATAAAATAATAAAAAATAAAATAATAATCATTATTATACAATTATTATTATTATTAATTATTATTATTATTATTATTATTATTATATAGTTTTAATAATTAATAAAATTGCATCAGGGGGCTATACAGCTCATGCTTTAAAAACACAGAGAGAGATCCACCCAACTCAAATCAATCATTTTGTAATGGGTAAATTGCAAAATGAAATATACGCTTCAGTAACTGCAAAAGGTGATTAGTGCTTTCAACTTTCAAAGTGCCTGATTTGCTACCTGCTTTTGGTAAGCTGGAGACCTTTGTTGGATCTCCCAGATTTGGATTTGGAAAGTATATTTACCACAAGACACTATTTATTTTCTCAGCAGTTCTTATTTATAACGGGTGGTGGAGCTAGTGTTAAAGTTTAATCGTGCAAAAAATCACAGCCTATACATGGATTAAGGTACAAAGCTGTAGTGCAGCTTAATAGGGGTAAATGTCTGTATTCAAATAGGCTTGCTTGAATTTTAAAGCATTTTACTTCCATTCACTTGAAAATTCACTCCTAGTTGTTTTCTGTTGTTGTTGTTGTTATGCAATCAGACTGTGTATTTTTTGTTAAAATTAATGGTGGCTCCTGGCGCCCCAGCTAAGATGCTAACCATTAAGCCTATTAAGTCATAACACTGTTCTTTTGAAACGGGGGGGGGGGTGTTGTTTTGTAACCACACATGGTGGAAGAATATCAGAGGGAATACTGACTTGTTTATAAACCTTGTTTATGAACATCCAGAGGCAGATCTTTATTGGAGACTTTGTAGGCTCTTGTGGGTTTTATCCCCATCTTTTTTTTCATGATTTTGAACGGAAGTGCTATTTTGCCACTAAATTTACCTGAACCAATTCAGTGCTGGAGGCCGCAAATGGGGTTATAGGCATCTGCTGAGGGGCAAGAAAAGCAAATGATGCAAAGTATGTTGCACCATCGCAATACAAGCTCCTCCCTTTACACACTTGTGAGATATGAAGTACAAAAGAGTAGAGCTGGCACTGTGGTATCTTGGCTGACATGTCGCCATTTTGGCATCATCCTTAGGAATGGACATGAACAGGATCCTGGGACTGCCAACAGCCCCAGGGAAACAGGTTGCCCACCCCTGCCCTAGAGATTGTTCAGGGTTTTGATAATTCTCTTGGTAACAGAAGAAGTTCTATTTACCCCAAAGGTGGGCTCTACTTGAGAACTCTATAATGGAACTATTCACTAATAATGGTATGTCAAGGGATTATCCCTAATAAGGATCACTGAAGTCCTTATTAGTGTAGATTTCCATTAAAAGAGCCCCCTTTGTAATGGACATTCACTACAATAGCAAACAATGTAAATACGACAGTGAATAAAAATGATTGCATTTACAAAATAAATTACTACACAAATGTTCAAAACAACCAGAAAAACTAATCAGACATATAAGGGCCTAGTTAACTGAGGAAAAACTGGTTTTAAAATCCAAGGGTAATTTTCTGTTGGAGCTTGTTCTCTCATTTCTGCTGTGGCTTTGAGAAGTTTCTTGCGGATTCCTTTCTCTCTGTGCCAGGTAGGGTTCTGGCCTGGTCCTTTTCATTCTTTTCCTCTCTCTGATTTCTTTCCCTACCATCTTCTCCTCCAACTGCCATGCAAACTCCTCCCTTTTGGCTGTTCTTCGCAAAAGGCGGCCCCGGCTGCACCAGCACGAAAGAAGGCCCTGGCCTGGGGCGCAAACAGAGGCCCTGGCCAAGGTGCAAATGGAGGCCCTGGCCAGGGCGCAAGAGAAGGCCCCGGCTGCACCAGCGTGAAAAAAGGTGTCAGGAAAGAAGGCCCCGGCAGGTACAGTAGTGGTGCACGATGCTGCGGGCACAGCAGTGGCAGGCAGGGCTGGGCAGTGGGTAGGCAGGCAGCCAAAAGGGCAGAGATGGGGGGGAGATAGGTGAGTTGAAGTGAAGGCAGTCCCTTACCTTCTTCCAAGAATGGCTTGGATCCGGGTGGGTCCTCGCCTAATGACTGCGTGGGATTCACTCAACGACAGCAATTGGGATTGCCAGAACTGCCGTTCCTAAGTGGAGTGGTCACGTGACGTTTCACTTAACGACTGCGTTGCTTAGTGACAGAGTTGCTGGTCCCGATTAGGGTCGTTAAGTGAGGACTACCTGTATATGCAAAATTCTACGAAGCAAGTCTTCTTTCAAAATATGCTTGTTCCACCAAGTTGTTTAGATCTGACAAAAATAGACGAAGCTTGGTTTTTCTTAACTCTTTGAATATCAGCAAGAGTGATATCCTCTTGCTGTGCTTGTTGCAAGTTTGTTTTGTCAGTTCAGGTAAGGTGCTTGTGTCAAAGATAGTAACAAAAGCATTAGGGTGCAAAGACTGCAGTGGGGGGAGGAGGAGGAGGAGGAGGAGGAGGAGGAGGAGGAGGAGGAGGAGGAGGAGATGGCAAAGTGGCTCACATGTCATACATGTAAATGGGGCCAGGATTTTCTGTTTTCCCATGTTTGGAAAGTGGAGCTTTGGGATGTTGTTTCTATTGACTTTTCTCTATAGAATAAAATTCCTAGAGTTTCTTTCTGTTTTTTCCTGTAAAGAGTGGGAAACTCTATTGCTGGTTTTTAACAACTGTGCCTTGGGGTAGCTTTGGGGCTTCTGGTTGCTCACTGCTGACCTACCATTGCATAAGAATTAATTATCTGGATTTCTTGCTTTCATGATGGCTAGGCAGCTCAAGATCAGTTGAAATGCTAGCACATTTCTGATTGCACATGTCTGACTGCTCCGCACTCTGTGGTGAAGCTGACGTCCTTTGTGTGTTTTTTCTCACCAGATTAAAGCAATGTTAATTCTTTGTTGCTGTGTGGTTCTTGAATGGTTTTGAGCCCTGATTCTGCCATTCTCAGTTCAGATAGTGCCACTCCTGAACCTTTCTCACGTGATAATTCTGGGGCAATGGTTTCCTTTTGAATGACATGGTATCTGTTGTATACATTCCAAGTGGCTATTCAGATGCCGAATTTTGATGTAATAGATTTATGTTTTGTTCTGTGATTGATTCTTTGGCCAGTCGCAAACTTTCCACCAGCATCCTGGCCACCGTTATCCACCAATGCAGGTACAGCTACCCCAAATGTGGTAGCATTTCCATATCTGATTTATCCCTTGACTATGGCTACACATCTGGTTTTATGATCCCTCAGCAGGGGTCCAGCTCTTCTCCTTTATGGAAATTTGGGACTGGCTGCACTTTCCTGTAGGTGGAGTTGCAGGCACAATTTAAACACACATATTCACCTATCAAAATGAGCCCAAATGATGTCAAAGGTAATTTTTATGCCCAACTAGAACACTTTTGACTCTGTACCCATGGAGGATTTAGTCATAGTACCTGGTGACTTCAGTGCCCATATGAGAGCAGATAGGACTGCTGGGAAGAAACTCTTGAAAATTTGGACTGGACAAATTAAACATGGTGTCAGACTGGTGTCATTTGCAGCAACTAATGGCTGACTAGTAGGAAACAACCTCCACCCCAATCCCCAAAGCATCAGCTCATGTGGCATGCCCCAAATGGCAAGGATACATTGACCCTAGACTACATTCTAGTCAACACTGCTTTCGATGATTGTAGTAGAATATTTTAGGGGTATATTTGAACTGGACACCAGGACAGATTACACTGAAGCCCAGATTGGTTTATTGACAGCACTGGAGGCAAAGACAGCCCTAACAAGGACAGTCCCTCTGCATACGCTTATGCAAATTAGAATATACATGTAATTGGATAGAGCAGCCAGGTATTTCATTGGATATAACACATTATGTTCCTAGTGAAGTCAATGAGGCCATTAGGGTATAACTATGAGGTAATGTGGTGGCTCAGCGGGTAAGACGCCAGGCTTGTCGATCGGAAAATCGCAAGTTCGGAGGTTCGAATCCCTAGCCCTGCGTGCGGAGTGAGCTCCCGCACTAGCTCCAGCTCTTGCCAACCTAGCAATTCGAAAGCATGCAAATGCAAGTAGATTAATAGGTACCACTTCGGTGGGTAGGTAACAGCATTCCGCGCCCGTCCTGCGGCCACATGACCGTGGAAGCGTCTTCGGACAACGCTGGCTCTTTGGCTAACAAACGGAGATGAGCACCGGCCCCTAGAGTCGGACACGACTGCACAAATGTGCGGGGGGAACCTTTACCTTTTTTTTTATGAGGTAATGGGGCAAGACTACAAAAACAATGGGGTGTTGAAGGAACAAAGAGGCAGTTATTCCATGAAGATAGTTTCTTTCTAGGGGGTTACTTTCTTTTGCTTCCCCAGAACATTTCTTGCCTCCCAATATCTTTTCTCATCTTATCAGCATTCTTTGGCCTTCTGAATGTTCGATGGCTAAGCTGACAGTGTAATTTTCCTGAGAAAGTGTTTTCTAGTGGGGTAGTTGCCCAATTTGGCACAACATAGCTGAGACTCTGCTTTGTTTTCTCTGGGAAGATGTGTTTCGGTTAAGGGCTTTAACTTGGCCCCACAAAATCTCCTACAACTCCCTCTTCTGAAATTTGAAATATTTTATTATTTTAAGCTTCATCATCCATCAGAGATGTACATGTGGTGCAAGGTGTTGATTGCGGCTCCAATCATTACAGTACTTAGTCTGTGCGAAGATTCAACTTAAACGCCAATGCATAAAAAGATGGATGGTGCCATCAGCAAAGCAGTAGTGGTCAAAACTGGCCGAATCAGGATGTTAACAAGAATTCCAAACATAATTAGCAAACCAATTTGCCATCCTGCTGACACTGCTTGATGATGTGGACATGGAAGAAAACCAAATATCTGAAGCTATCTATGACTGTGGCAAAAGTGTGTGCCCGACCATATGACTCTGAATACAAGTATGGGTCGTGGAGAATGCCTAGATTTGGAAGACCCACACAAACAAGCCAAATACACTGTGAAGTTTGCCATCAGCAAAAGGCAGAGTGTGAGGCACACTAGAACACCCTGGCCCTGGAATTGGAAGACACTGTGCGAAAACATGAGCCTCATGAACCCTTTATCATTCTCAGATGCCTAACTGGAAGGAATAAATCAACATACAATAATATATATAAGGCTCATATTTTATATCTCAACATATCTAAACTATATTTGTATCTAGGGTATATTTCACCATAAATATATTCTACATAGCATTTAGGTTTACTTCTAAACTCTCTATCATGGTGCTAGTTTTTCTTTCTTTTTGATCTTCAGATGATCCAGAAAAGAAAAATTGTTTTCAAATACCTAATAAATCTAATAACAACACATATTTTCTTTAAATAATTGAGTCGTTTATGAACTGTACTGTTAGGTTTCAGGCTGATTTTTCTTAAGGATTTCAGAATTCATGATTACGTTCTGGGATCATTATAAAGTTGTATTTCAGCTTACTTTCTTTTCCCTGCTATCTCCTTAAAAGAAATATGCAGCAGTAAAATCTCAACAGCCATTTGACAATATATGCAAATGTGCTAAATAGCTTTGAAGCAGACAAGAAGAAAGAGTAGCTCTCCCAATAAGCTTGGATGCATACGAAGTCTTTTCCATAATGAATGTGGCCAGATTTTAACAAAGGCCATGCATAATAAAAATGTAAATGAGTTTGCTTTACTAAAAGTATAACTTTAAAGTCTTTTGTTGTGTGCTGTCCTGGAACTTTCCTAGGAGGTTATCACTGTTTGCATGGAGATTTAAACCAAAACCTTCAATGGCATTTTTTAAAAAAAACCCAAACCCAACAGCCTATGTGTGATGTGCATGCAAAGCTGCTCTAATGCTGAGAATATGAATTGGCTCTGGGCGGCTTCAGCACTAAGCAGAAAGCCAACTCTGTTGCTGTAAGGCTGCCGGATGGAGTCCGTGTGGCTCCCAGCCTGGAGATTTCACCGATTTTGACGTCTGATGCCCTCGTCACTGCAGCGGCAGCCCTGTCACTGAGAAATGGCACAAAGACAACAAGGCACCCCTCCCTCTCCTTAGCCCTGCCCTTTGCAGCCCCCTGGAGCTGTCTGTCCATGGTTTCTCTTGCCTGCCTAGTTACAGACGGCCCTTCTAAACCGAGAGATAAGGGTGGGTGGACTGGATAGGCCCCAGCTGCCTTTGGGATGCAGCTTCCACAATAAATTGGCCTGAATGATGAGGGCAAACAAACAGTATGATATGCATTATGCCTGCCAATAATACATCCCCACGTGTTTCCGTCTTTGTATGAGGGGGACCACGGCTTTTCTTCAACAAGTTCTACTTCGTCTCCTAGCTTTTCCTCCCATTCATATTATAACTTACATGACAGGATTCAGAAATTTTTATGATAGCGGCATTGTATAACTATTGTGTGTCCATCCCCCCCCCCCCGTCCCAGCATCAGATTTACATTTTTTTGTTCTTTTATGCCTCTTGCTTTAGAAATAGATGGCTTCTTAATCTTTCAGCTTGAACGTGAAGGGTACATGGAGCTGGACTTGCATCGGCAACTGATGCGGGATTTGAGAGAACAAATTACTAGCCTCCTTGAGAAAAATGCACAGCTTCAAGAAACTGTGAAACAGGGCGTGAAAGAACACAGTGACTTAGGTAAAAATCAGCCACTAGAGAGAACTGTGTATGCAGGAAAACAGAAAGAGAAATGCTGAGAAAACTAACAGTCAGTAGCCAAATAGTGACTAACCAGCAGTTGTTCATTTCTTTCTGTTTTGCTCTGTAATTTGAGTTGATCTTGAACTTTGGTAGACTCAGTGGAATTGATTTATATTGAATATATCTTTATTTTCTGGGTATTTATTCTGGTAGAAAGGAGGTGTGTCATCTATGAATGTCAAAATTTTTAATATTTACAGGTTAATAATTACTTCTACTCCTAATAAGACAACAGTGTTTATCTCCTACTAAATACTCAATAAATGAAGAAATTTAGGAAAAATGTCTAGTAATGAGGTATACACATTATAATGCCATTTTTATTGGTACTCCTTGACAGGTCATACATTTCAGAGCTTAGTTTTCCCTATATTTCATCAGTTATTTAAAAAATATTCTACTTTAGTAACATCTTAAAACACGTGTGCATTTTTAAGATAGTATGTGCCTGCATATACTGTAGGTTACCTCTCCTTGCTGCACACTGAATATTGGAAAGCTAGACATTTGCAAATATAAACTATTTCTGCCTCCTAGTAGTTAAGAAACGTTAGACCAATTAAGTGCATACCAAAACCAGATGTAAAGACATGTTAACAATAAAGAGCAACGACGTACATGTGGCAAAAACACAACGCAGAAATAAAGACACAGCAATGTTGCTGCTGGATGGGAATATGAACTAACATGAAGCCAACATTATTGCAGTTTTACCACCTCCCATGACTGTGATTTTGCCACTATCCCTCTCAATATTAAGAAACTTGGTTTGAGCAATAAAGAACCACCTGCTAAAGCATTTTGTATTAGCTGTGACTAACGGCATGGATGAGTATTAATGAAAAGCCAAGTGTGTTCAGACACACTTGGCTCTTGAACTTATTTCTTAATCTCCCCCTCTCTGACCAGCTAGCGGAACAGCAGGCAGAAGTCTGTGAAGGTCAAGGGCAGTTGTGAAGGTCACCAGTCTGCCCATTGCCTTCATCCACCATGCACCCGACTGACCTGCAGTGCACAATATGAATCTATTCAAATAGCCATGTAATTTCATGGTCTGCTTTATCTCCGCCCTACCCTTGCTTCTTTCAGAGACTGAAATTAAACATATGCAGAACAAAGGAGAAAAAGATATGAAGGCAATGGAAAAGGTACTGTATCCTTTATTTATTTATGTCAGTGATGGATTAGCTTGTACAAAAGATGCAGGAGTCTGGGAGTTCACTAAAAGAATATTCAAAAGTTGATCATTACCCTTCTATTGTTCCTAGCTTGCTAGTCTTTATAAATCAGAAAATATAGGATTTCTGGGGGAAGAGGGTGGAAATCTTGCATCCTGAAGTTTACCTTGGTAAGATGCAGGATGGAAAAGCAGAATGAAATGCCAACTCATATAAATGGAAAGTAGTATGAAGTTTCTAATTTGCCAAGTCTGGTATCATTCCATCTAATAGCATTTTCAGGTGGTTGAATGACTCACTTTTTGGAAACAGAATGGAATCATTGAAAAAAAAATCGTTATTATGATTTATACATATTAGAGGAATTTTCTAAATATGCAAGAGTAGAGATGTTAGTAAATAAAATTTAACATTTGATTTTTTAAAGCCTCCAAGTTGGTAATGGGTGAAAGGACGTAAAGGACTTTTTTTATTCCTTTAGACTCTGGACATGGTGGTATTTCTGAAAGTGGGGGTTGATTAAGAGGCAGGAAAGTGTTTTGATGGTAGAAAAGTGAGGTAAGTCATCCCTCCTGGATTTTGTGGAGTCTAACAGTCATTCTGTTGAGTGAGGCTTTGGACTTCCTCCATAGTGTTTATTTTGATACTACTGCTGCTGAAGGAACCAAAAAACCAAACAGATATTTTGAGCCTTATCTTTAAAATCAGTACTTAAGAACAGTTGAGATTTAGAATGATGCTTGAGAAGGGGGAAGGGAAATGGAGGACAAGGAAACTGATTTTTATGTTCTTTAATGTCTCAGGTAAGAAGTTGTTCACATTAACTTCTTCCTGAGCTGTGGTTGTCTGGAAATGTCAGGGATGGAAATGTGTCCTTCTGTAAGCAAAGAACAGATAACACCGCTAAAATGTGGCCCAGGGCTTGTGTTTAGCAGATTGTTGTCATTCAAATCAATGAATGTGCGGTATAAAGCTGGATACATTTTAGCAGCACAGAGAATGCCCAGCCAAAAAGGGGTTCAGTTTGGAAGACTCAATAAAAAAATAGTACTTTCAGTCGGAACGAAGTGATGGCAGTAATAAATCACTTTTATCTGGTGGTCGTGGGCAAGTTCTGACCAATGGCAAGTACCGTTCTACTCCATGCCAGTATTTCTGAACCGAAGAGATGGAGAATAGAAGGAGCCAATAGTCAGTTTTCCTTCACTCTATTAAATTTAATATACATAATTTTTCAAGGCACATATTTCCAGGCAACTTCCAAAGTTTATACTTACCATACTTTCCTCTTATAATCTAAAGCTCCATAATTGTGTTTTAAAAATTAGCTGATGAACGCTCAAGAATTACTGAAAGTGGAACTTGAGAAAGAGAAGCAGAAAGTTCTAGCAAAAGATCAGGTAAGATCCTATTCAAAAGAATTAAAGTGTTAGACAAATCTTTTTTTCAGTCTGCCTCTCCTGAGACTGGAAAACAGACTGTTGTGATGATATGTATACAAATGTTTTGCCCGATATGTCACTCTTCAGGTTTTCTCATTAACATTTATTAATTCCAGAATCATGCTGCAATTTGCATTTGAACTTCAGAATTCACCCAATTTTATGCCAGCAGGCCCCCATCATCAAACCAAATAATTATATTGCTGTATATTTTGGGGAGATGTGTATTACCTTTGAAAACTGGAATTTTCAAAGCAGTTTAGTGTAGTGTTTATTGTGGAGAATATACAGTATATACTAGATCTCCTGATATTTCAAGGCCCACAGGAGATGCTATTTTGCATGTGTTTTATGTTTTTCTGAGCTTTATGAAAATGAATGTGAATAAATAGTGATCTCAGAAATAATTTTTTCTTTGGCTGTTGGAAACATCAGAATTGCCATCACTGTTTACCATTACATAAATCAAAAAGTCATCTCTATAAACTTTTCAGTATTTGGCATGGTGTGTTCAGTTCACTGTTGCTTAAAAAAATCAATATTCCTGATGGTTCCAATTATATTTTTAATCTCTTTTTGATTCTTTAAAATCTCCCCTTAATTATAATAACTTGGTTTCATGTTGGCCAATGCCAATATATTTTTGTTGCAGCAGGCTAAGTGAGATATGTCATATTGTTTTTAAAACATATAAAAATATAAATATATTATATATATAAATATAAATATATAAAAATGGAACACAGCTTGACTTGCTTTTTTTAAATTTGCCAAAGAATGCTGTTCAGAATAGAAGAAGTTATGAATGTCAAACCAAGTGTATTAAATATTCACTTCTTTTTTGCAGTTCATTATATTTTGTGCCTAGTTGCAGCTGCTCTGTTTATTCTATTTTATTAGTCTCAGCACTCTGTAGGTCCTTGAGCAGAAGATCAAACCTGGGGAGATCCATATTCTTTCATTTTTTCCTTTTTCTTTTTATCCGTTCAATCGTGCCCAATTTTCGGAGATTGCCTGGACAAGTCCCTGCAGCTTTCTTGGCAAGGTTTTTCAGAAGTGGCTTGCCATTGCCTGCTTCCTAGGGCTGAGAGAGAGGGACTGGCCCAAGGTCACCCAGCTGGCTTTTTGCCTGAGGCGGGACTAGAACTCACGGTCTCCCGGTTTTTAGCCCGGTGCCTTCACCACTAAACCAAACTGGCTCTCATTCTTTCATTATAGAGCTGTAAAAAGAGAGAGAGAGAAGAAGGGCGAGGGTCTTCAGAAGCTGTTGCAGCATAGAGAAGTGATTGAAAAATTCTCAGTTTGTTTTATGTTTATTTTTATAAATGGCCAATATGCTGTCATTTTGTTTTTAAGATAATCCATTCTTTCCAGAGTGAAGAAGAGTTTTTACCTGCCCTTGGTTTTAAATATTCATTTTAACTTCCTTGCAATCTGATATAATCTTTGCATATCTGATATAATGTTCTTTCAGCTAACAAGTTTAAAAGAGCTCCACCATCTTATTGCAGAAGAATCATGAGAAATGTAATGATAAATAAAATAAAATCCTTCATGATTAATGAAGACAATGTTGTTTAAGAGTCATAAACATTAGTTTTGGCATATTTTATTTATTTATTTGTTTGTTTGTTTGTTTGTTTGTTTGTTTTCTATCCTGCCTTTATTATTTTTATAAATAACTCAAAGCAGCGAACATACCTAATATTTTGCTAATTTAGCAAAAATTGCTAAATCATTAACATAAGATGAATTAATTTGTGTTTTTTAAGAAATAACATACTGAAATATGTCTAATAACATATCCACTGACTTAAATACTTTTGTCCTTAATTCTGCCTTTATAAGTGGGGGGAAATGCCACACGTGAGAACAAACACCGTTGTTCATATTGGAACTTAGTTCTATACATTAGTTTGTATTGTAAATCAAGGAAAATAAACATCTCCCTTCTACTGCTGGAGTTTTCATACATTTGTTATTGCAGTCATGTTTAATTCTATTTTACCTTTAAGGAACTAAAAGAAGCTCAAGATGCTCTCGCAAAGTTACAAGAAACTACAGCTGCCCCAGTGCCAAAGGTGATTTAGTCTATTGGCTGTGAATGTATTTTATTTTATTGTATGCTATTATGGGGGGTTGTGGGGCGTGGTGGCTCAGCGGGTAAGACACCAGGCTTGTCGATCGGAAGATCGCAAGTTCGGAGGTTCGAATCCCTAGCCCTGCGTGCGGAGTGAGCTCCCGCACTCGCCCCAGCTCTTGCCAACCTAGCAATTCGAAAGCATGCAAATGCAAGTAGATGAATAGGTACCACTTCGGTGGGAAGGTAACAGCGTTCCACGCGCATCATGCCGTCCACATGACCGCAGAAGCGTCTTCGGACAGCGCTGGCTCTTCGGCTAAGAAACAGAGATGATCACCGGCCCCTAGAGTCGGACACGACTGCACAAATGTGCGGGGAGAACCTTTACCTTACTATTATGGGGGGTACCTTCCATATTTTATATTTTATTTCTTTGTTTTTGAATTGAACACAGTTTGGCTTCTTACTCAAATTTAATGGAACATAGGAGTGACTTGTGTAGATTACCTGAAGACACCCCTATGCAATACATTGCGCTGAGAACAGGCGAAGAATCTTGCCAGATGAGACCAAAAGTTCCATCTAGCCCAGTGCTCTGTTTCCAGCTGTGGCCAGTCAGACATTTCCACTGATACAGCATGAAGATAACAGACTGCCTTTGTCTGCTATTCAGAAGTCTGATTAAGAACATTAAAGTCCCATTTAGCTAATAGCTACATTAAAGGTTTTAGAAATAAGTACACAAGGATACATAAATATTAATATATAAATATATATTGTTACATGTAAGATATAACTTAGATGTAAATAGTCAACCCATTCTACCTGAGGTGTATGAGGAAAGCAATAAGGATCAAAGAAACCACATGCTTTATAAAAAATTAAAATAACTATAGAAAAAGAAATTTAAAGTAGAGAGTGGGAGCTGTTCACTTAGGATTGAGCATGATAATCAAACAAGATGGGAAACAAAGTGTCTCAAAACTTGTCTTGCTCCAGATTTGCTTTCGGTTGCTTATCAAAAAAGTATGCGTAAGGTTAGAAGTTCAGATTATACGGCTTAGCATCTGAAACTCTAGCACGGCTTCATAAAACTCTTTGGGCGACAACCATATTCCTTTCAGCAAGCTTAAAAAAACAAATATTTACAGGTGATCACTTTATTCAAAATCCTGTTGGTTACGGTTCTGATTCTTTTTAACATTTTCCACGCAGCGTGTTCCAGTACTGTACACGGATGAGTCAGCAGGTGCTTTAAATAATAAAGGATTGTTTTTGTATTCCTTCCCAAAGATACCCTTAATTTAGAGCTGATAAAGCCGTGTTTGACTAAAGGCTACGGTTATCCTACATCTTTCTCAAACTTCAAATAATGGCACGCAGCAAGCAAGTGCTCAGGAGTTAATGTCTAAATCCCTGTATAACTCACCTGCCTCCCTGATGCTGTACTGGCTGCAAGAGGAATTTGCTTTCCTTTATTAATCAAACCTATATTTGTAAAAGTGTGACATGTAGTGGGAAAGCCACACATGCTGAGATTAGCTGGACTGAAAAACAGTCCCAAAAGAAAGGGGAGAAATATGATCAGTTAATTATAATGTGGTAAATAGTTTTGAAATATCTGCGGTTGGTTTTCAGATAAAAAAAAATGTAACGTGTTATCAAGATGTTTGTGTTTGCTATATTTAAGAGGGTAACCCAGTAACTAATATATCAGTGTCATTATTGCGTTGAACATGAATCCCTAGTAAATTATTTTGTAGCATCAGCTGAAGAGTTACAGCTCTAGGCCCCAACCTAAGAGAAAGCTCACTTCCCCTTGAGTTCGATGCGGTGTAAGGGAGCCGTTGTGAACCGGCTTTCTAGACTGAAGCACGGCAGGGGAATGCCCTGAACGGGGCGGAAGAACTTATTTTGAATATGGAAAATTCTGTATTATTAATACAGCAAACCTAGAAAGAACAAGATACCAAAAGGCTGCATGCCTGATGGCTTGCTTTTCTGCCTCATATCAATTAAAAATGGACAATGATTTTCTTTCTTTACAAAAATCACTTTCCTTTCAAAGACATACATTTTTAAGGCATGGATAATATTTTCTTCCAGTCCACCTTCCTCATTTAGTTCATTTTAATTCACTGTATGACAGTCTTATGCTTATATAGGTGGTCCTCACTTAATGACCATTCATTTGGTAATGGTTCAGACTTAAGACGGTGCTGAAAAAACCGACTTACAACTGGTGCTCACACTTACAACCGTCACAGCGTCCCCGTGGTCACGTGATCATGATTTGGGTGCTTGGCAACCGGTTCGCATTTATGACTGTTGCAGCATCCCGTGGTCACGTGATTACCATTTTTTACCTTCCCAGCTGGCTTCCGGCAAGCAAAATCAATGGGGAACTGAATGATTCACTTAACGACTGCAGTGATTCACTTAATGACCACCGCAAAAAGGTTGTAAAATCGAGTCGGATTTGCTTAATGACCACTTCGCTTAGCAACCAAAATTCCGGTCTCAATTGTGGTCGTTAAGCGAGGACTACCTGTAGATTTGGAAGTCAGCTCTTCAAAGATCATTTTGAGTCCCAAGAAATGACCGTATGATTCCAGTCTTACAGTAGAAAAATACATTTTAAGATCTTTATTCACCATCTTGAATTTTATATTTTGTATTTTTATATTTGTATCTGTATTTATATTTATATTTATATTTATATTTATATTTATTTATACTGTATTGTTTTTAGCGATATGTCATTTTTATCATCTGTAAGCCACCCAGAATCGTATGCAAGATGGGCGGTACAGAAATATGACAAATAAATAAATAAAAAATCAAAGAGAACAAGGAGGTGTGGGCAGAGATGAAGAGAATCATGATTCGCCATACCTGACAAATGTAAAGCTGAACCCAGGATTTTCTGAGTCACCACTGTTGTAGGGAGACAAACATTCACATAAGGAAATAAAGTATTAATTGATGAAATGTAGTAAGAGATGGTACATCTCATAACATACTGTATCTAAAATAACAGAATGTTTTCCCCCTTTAACAAAACAATAATTCCAGCACCCTCTGTCCCATCACAGCCCACACCCAGCATCTATTCCTAACTCATTGAATGTGTCTAATTAAACACTGCTTAGACTACCAGATCTGGGCTGCAAAAATCCAAACAGCCAAAAAAGGCACCAAAAACATACAGAAAACTAACTCTTTGCTGTCTTCTAATAGCTGTCCTGATTTTTGCAGTGCAGCTTTTTATGTGAGTAGGTCAGTAAACAGAATTATCTGGATACTTCAGGCTGTTATTCAGAGGCATACTGGAAAGTGTACAATGAAGTTCATAAAGCAGCATAAGAGAAAGTAGAATATAATTGTGGTTAAACACATGTATGCCTTGTTCAATATTTATCTTCCAACACAGATTTGGTGGAGTTGCTTGAATTATGGGTAGATACAGGGGTGGGCACCTGTCAGGATTTCAAAAGGTTCCTTACACCTTATATTTGTATATATCTGAGCAGTATTTGCACAAGAAAAATATTTTTGTATTAAAAAAATAAAACAAAATAAGTTTAATATGTTTTACTCAGCACAAGTTCTTGAGTTGCCTGATGCTTGCATACATATAACTACAGCTCTGTAATAAATTTGTTTAGCTGTCAAACAGTGTAGTTCAACCAGAAAGCACTAGTGTACAGTTCTTCACAAAGAGAAATTATTTTATTTATTTATTGATTGATTATATGCAATCAAATTGGTGCTGACTCCTAATGACTAGGGGCGTGGTGGCTCAGCGGGTAAGACGCCAGGCTTGTCGATCGGAAGATCGCAAGTTCGGAGGTTCGAATCCCTAGCCCTGCGTGCGGAGTGAGCTCCTGCACTAGCTCCAGCTCTTGCCAACCTAGCAATTCGAAAGCATGCAAATGCAAGTAGATGAATAGGTACCACTTCGGTGGGTAGGAAACAGCGTTCCGCACGCATCATGCCGGCCACAGGACCGTGGAAGCGTCTTTGGACAACGCTGGCTCTTCGGCTAACAAACGGAGATGAGCACCGGCCCCTAGAGTCGGACACGATGCACAAATGTGTGGGGGGTACCTTTACCTTTTTAAGGCCCCTGGTGGATCTAATTGGGCTTTAAATAGATTTAGGGTTTACAGCTCCCTAAGGCCCTGGTAAGGGGCGTGGTGGCTCAGTGGGTAAGACGCCAGGCTTGTTGATCGGAAGATTGCAAGTTCGGAGGTTCGAATCCCTAGCCCTGCGTGCGGAGTGAGCTCCCGCACTAGCTCCAGCTCTTGCCAACCTAGCAATTCGAAAGCATGCAAATGCAAGTAGATGAATAGGTACCACTTCGGTGGGTAGGTAACAGCGTTCCACGCACGTCATGCGGCCACATGACCGTGGAAGCGTCTTCGGACAACGCTGGCTCTTCGGCTAACAAACAGAGATGAGCACCGGCCCCTAGAGTCGGACACGACTGCACAAATGTGCCGGGGGAACCTTTACCTTTTTTTTTTTACCTAATGACTACATAAATAGACCTATTCCAGAATAATCTGTCCCCAAATCTGGCCCTTCAAGTCTTCAACAGTGCACCCATTGTTACTGTTACCTTCTCTCATGTTAGTTTCCTGATCTTCCTTGGGGTTTTCATCCCAGCCCTGCATTAGTTATTTATTGTTGTTTTTAAACCTGTTCCTTTGACAATGCTGTGACTAGACCAGACAGCACCATTGCACTATAAATTGACTGCCATTCAGCCCTTCATAAAAGGTAAAGGTTCCCCCCGCACATTTGTGCAGTCGTGTCCGACTCTAGGGGACGGTGCTCATTTCCGTTTGTTAGCCAAAGAGCCAGCGTTGTCCGAAGACGTTTCCACGGTCATGTGGCCGCATGACACGCGTGGAACGCTGTTACCTACCCACCGAAGTGGTACCTATTCATCTACTTGCATTTGCATGCTTTCGAATTGCTAGGTTGGCAAGAGCTGGGGCTAGTGCGGGAGCTCACTCCGCACGCAGGGCTAGGGATTCGAACCTCCGAACTTGCGATCTTCTGATCGACAAGCCTGGCGTCTTACCCGCTGAGCCACCACGCCCCTTCAGCCCTTCATAGCTTGCTATTATTGTGTTTTATATACAGTATATATATCTCAGAATAAGTATAATTAAAATTAAAGACAGGTTAGTAGTCCTCCGTTAGAGAAATAAAAAGCAGCAGTCAGATAATCCTTTATATTTAAGAAGCAGGACCTGAAAGAAACCCTCTGAAACAGGCCATCAAAGGATGAAGAAAGGTGTGAGCGGGTGAGTTTCCCTTGGGAGGATGTTTGGGGTGCTAGGAAAGATCCACCCCCCTGCACACCTCACCATGCTTTGGAGAGAGATTCCAATCAGGGCTCAGGGCTTGAAAGCGGTCTCTTACCTTCATGTCCTAATCCAAGGGATTATTACTTTTATTTTATAGAAAGCATCAGTCCATGAAGAAAAACTGGAAAAGAAGCAGAGAAAAATCCTGAAAGGGGGACCTGGCAAAGACGCAGCCACCAAACGTGCAGCTCTTAAACCAGCCACCAGCAAACACGCAGCCACCAAAGACGCAGCCGACAAAGACGCAGCCACCAAAGACGCAGCCGACAAAGAAGCACCCACCAAAGGAGATGGGACAGGTGAAATTTTGGATGAGGTATTGAGCTATTTTTCTAAGCTAAGACAACCTTGGTCCCCAAATCGCATGTGGGAATCTCCCTCATCATCGTCACCAATGTCTTCATCATAACTTTTCTCAGTGACGTTGGTAGCAGGAGGGCGACAGGAACAGGGAGCAAGGAATTTTCTGTTTTTCCTGGGGCTTTATCATGACAGGTGGCAATGGTCCACACTACATCCGCTAGCATCCCCCATGAGGCTAAAGGCCTAGCGCAAGCCTACCTTTTGTGAGATTTCAACTGCTGCTGAAATGTTCTTAGGAAGGGCTGAGCAGAGAAACCAAAACATAATCACTGGTGACCATTTTTCTGGAATTACAATCTTGTGCTCACCTAGTTTTATTAAGCTAGTTTTGATGAAAAATGAAGATAAAGTTGCTGATATGTTATGCAACTGTGTTTGTTTTGCTATTTCACTTTTCTGCATTTCCTTTAAAACTTAATAAGCATATTGGCTTGGAATTGTAGTCCCAGTACCCCTGGAGAGTGTCAAGTTGAGAAAACCACTCTAGAGAGTATATGTGGTTTCCATCTTTTATCTGCACAAAAAAACTGAAATGTAGGATTAGGCTAAGATGCAGGGATGTATTTGTATCAGTTTAATAAGCCATGACATGCTCTGTAACCACATGCTCTGTCTTTCCAGTAACATTTCCCTCTTTCCTGACACAGTCTTCAATTAATCACAGTTTCCCATTATGTCAACTAACAAACTGCTTTTCAGTACTGAAATAAGGCAGAATTTGAAATTGTTTTAGCCAGATACTGGTAACTATAACTTCCTGCTCGGATATAACAGGTTAACTGAAGTTTTTCTGGATAATTACTGAGAACAAAGGAAGCAATGGGCAGAATAACAATGGAGAATATATTTAACTCAGTTGGAGATATCTATTATCTGTCTGTCTGTCTGTCTGTCTGTCTGTCTGTCTGTCTGTCTGTCTGTCTATCTATCTATCTATCTATCTATCTATCTATCTATCAATCATATCATCATCTCGAAACCAGGCCAGCAAATTAACAAAAATGTAAGCTCTCTTTAGTTAGAATCCAAAATGCTGACCACTGTACCACTAGACCAGGGTTTCTTAACCTTGGCAACTTTAAGATGTGTGGACTTCAACTCCCAGAATTCCCCCCAGCATGCTGGCTGGGGAATTCTGGGAGTTGAAGTCTACACATCTTAAAGTTGCCAAGGTTGAGAAACCCTGCACTAGACTATCGGTAGAGCAGCTAATGACCTCCAGATTTGGACTAGAACTCTAATAAGCCCCAATTAGCATGGCCAGAGATCAGAGACTGTGAAGGTTGGATGCAGTGGTGTCCGCTGGGGGAGCAGGGCATAATGACAAAAACA
This sequence comes from Charina bottae, assembly GCA_023362775.1. Lineage (NCBI taxonomy): Eukaryota > Metazoa > Chordata > Lepidosauria > Squamata > Charinaidae > Charina > Charina bottae. The sequence goes on along the minus strand of JALMGJ010000007.1, from coordinate 48,237,492 downwards.
GCATTGCATTATTGAGATGCAAGTCCCATCCCTTTTATGAATGATACTGCATGTACCTAGGATACGGTCAGAGTTTTTGTACTTTCGATGAAGGTAGCAAGATCCTGCAGGTGCCCATAGTTATTGCCATCTGTGGACACTAGGCACCCTACTCCCGAGCTTCACCAATGAATGCCTTTTTAAATAGCATCTAAACTAATCTGTTTTCACATGTCATCCTTTTTGATCTAGAAATAACAATAAGGGTTTGGGTTTTATGTAGATGTAGGCTTCTGAATAAACCTGTTGCACATACAACTTCCCAAGGCTTTTGTACAACCCGTAGCCTTCTTAGCTGCTGCTTATTTGGGGGAAATAAGTTATAATTGCATTCAATGGTTTCAAAGCTGTACATGATGGGTGGATTAGGGGCAGGCAATTTATGAAGGAGGGTTTTTTTTAAGAAAACTATGTTTCTAACTGATTCTTCAAACACAAATTTTTGTATACCAATCACACTTTTGAGAACTTGACTTTTGTAGAACTTGACTTGATTCTCCTTTCTCTGTTCTCCACCCTCCCACTGATGAATGTGCAGAAGGTGGCAACAAGGAATGGGACATTATTAGATGTAATTTCCTCATTGCCTCCTGTTAGGCAGGCTTTAAAAATCTCTGAGCATATATTTTAAAGGCTTAATCTCTTTAATTGTATTTGTTTATTTAATTAATTCACATAGCCACCCCTCTCACATACGTGCTTCTCTTCTCTTCATCCATGTAAGAGAATGGGTATATGACTATATATAACAGTAAAATAAGTTCAGAAGCTACAACTGATACAGAAAGCAGCAGCCAGATTGTTGGTGGATGGATCCTATTGGAGAATAACACCTATGCTTTGGTCACTGCCCTGGTTGCCAGTAGGCTTCTAGGCTCAATTAAAAATATTGATTATTACCTATAAAGCTATATATGGCACAGTGCTGGTTTACTTTAGTGGCCACGTTATTCAAAACGAGTCTGCCTATCTTGTTAAATTATCAAGACAGGCCTTGCTTAGGGTGCCACCTGCATGTTAAATAAAGGAGGTTTGGATGAGAAGATAGGCCTTTTCAGTTCTGGTCCCAATTCTATGGAATACCTGTCCCTGGGGATACATTTTTATGTATGTTAATATATACTAAAAATCTTTGAATAAATAAATGAACATTTCTATCTCTGCCCAACTGTTACAATTCTGTGTTCAGTATTTCCCATACATTTATAATTAATGCATGGCTCTTCTGTGTTTGTATGTGTGCGTTGCAAATTATATTTGAAAAGGCAACAGCTGAGAGAAAAGCATTATGTGATGAAATAAGGAGGCTTAAGAAAGCTGAACAACAAGCAAGATTGCATGTAGAGAGGTACGTGCACAAGGATGTGTTGTGTGTATAAGACAATCATCCTATATTTAGAAAACATACATTTTCCCCTTTTTTTTCAGACTTACTCAGGAATTGCATCAGTTGAATCAATCTTGGGAAATGAAGTTTGACATTCTAAAGAAAAGGTATTGCATTACTAATAATATCCATTTGATTGTATTAACACATCATGCTAAGCCTTGAGTATTTTTAAGTATGCTTCATTGAGCAAGTCACTGTGGTCTGTTTCACTCATAACGCTAAGCCATGAACTGTAGTTTACAACGTACAACATTCACACATGATGATGACAAAACCCAGCAATCACATGAAGGTTTAGTGCAATGTATGAACCCAGTCAAAGGGCATGGTGGTTCAGCGGGTAAGACGCCAGGCTTGTCAATCGGAAAATCGCAAGTTCGGAGGTTCGAATCCCTAGCCCTGCGTGCGGAGTGAGCTCCCGCACTAGCTCCAGCTCTTGCCAACCTAGCAATTCGAAAGCATGCAAATGCAAGTAGATTAATAGGTACCACTTCGGTGGGTAGGTAACAGCGTTCCGCGCGTGTCATGTGGCCACATGACCGTGGAAGCGTCTTCAGACAACGCTGGCTCTTCGGCTAACAAACGGAGATGAGCACCGGCCCCTAGAGTCGGACACGACTGCACAAATGTCAGTCTACCTTTTTTTTTTATTAACCCAGTCAGTCTTGCAAATACACAAAACCATGCTTTACTTGGCCAATTCCTGGTTTCTTTCTCATCCTTTTTTGGAACTCCCTTCATTTTCAGCTCTTCTTTGGACAGTGAGTTGGGTAAAATGCATACTCAACCAGAATTAGTCCAGAATCCTGTAAGCAAACTATGCATCCCTGTTTTTGCATTATATAAACCACAGTAGGAATCAGTAGGCCAACAGTAGACTATGATTTCAAAGTGCAGTTTATCCCTCATTGAGATACTGAAGAAGGAAAGCTAAAAGGAATTTGCCTGGGGAGTTCAACAGAAAAAAGAGAGCAGTCAGAGAAGTTGCTTATTCTGAGGAATTGTGTGTTGGGCATAAAGTATGAAAAACTCATTTCCTGAATAGCTGATAATTTCAAGGATTATATCTTGGGAGCTGCTGATTGTCCACTTGGGAGCTTCCTATTGAGTAAGCAGAGACTGGAAGAGGAATATTAGGCAGCCTGGCTCCAAGGAAGAGCTAACTGAATGAGCGAACAGGGAGATCAATCAGGAGTTTACCTAGGGGTTTTGGTGGTTGGGGAATGTCCCTAGCAAACTTTCCCTCTGTTAGGAGTTTGTACTTGGACAAACATGAGACCTTGAGCAAGGAATAAGAAGAAATCAAAGTATTTCTATTAGATATGTTCTAAGAAGACAAAGTAAAAATGCAAAGACAGAAATCTGCAATTGTGACCTGCACTGCTTACAATAAGTTTTCCTTCTTACCTGAAAACAACTGAATAATCAAACAAGCCTGGAATATATTGCAGCAAATGCAAGCTTACAGCAGTCCTTGAAGAAAACATCACAGTACTGGAGCATACTTAAGTTGATGAAAAAAGAGAAGAAGTCATTAATTCCAAGAAAGGAGGCTCTGCAATAGAAATGAATAGTGGAAGACAGAGCAAGAAGAAGACGCAAGAGAGGAAATGCAATGAATGAGAGTAACAACTAGATGCAAGAGAAATAGACTTCATCTATACACCCTCCTTGCTCTGGCACTGAGATAGCCTGCTAACCATTGTTGAGGACATACTGTATCCTCACTACAGAAATTCTATCTTGGTGCCAACCCTGCTGCTCAGGCAGCTGAAGCTGGATCAGAGTAATCCAGACTGATGGGGAAGTGATATTTTTCATTGGGATACAGATGTCTGTGTGAACATTCTGATTAGCCTGTGGGAGATCAGTAACCTGAGTAGCTACAATTGGTCCACTTCAGGACCACCCTGTCCCATCCAGCCCCAGGTCTGTGCCTCTGTGGCCATTTCTGCTGTGGCTGCAAAGAGAAAGAGAGACTCCATGACAATCAACATTTTTTGCCCCTTAGGCTCAGGTAGGAATAGCAGCTATGGCAAACCTAGGCAGCATATTAAAAAGCAGAGACATCACCTTGCTAACAAAGGTCCGTATAATTAAAGCTATGGTTTTCCCAGTAGTATTGTATGGCTGTGAGAGTTGGACCATAAGGAAGGCTGAGCGCCAAAGAATTGATGCTTTCGAACTGTGGTGCTGGAGAAGACTCTTAAAAGTCCCTTGGACTGCAAGGAGGTCAAATCAGTCAATCCTAAAGGAAATCAACCCTGACTGCTCATTGGAAGGACAGATACTGAAGCTGAAGCTCAAATATTTTGGCCACCTAATGCGAAGAGAGGACTCACTGGAAAAGACCCTGATGCTGGGAAAGACTGAAGGCAAAAGGAGAAGGGGACGGCAGAGGATGAGATGGTTAGATAGCATCACCGATGCAATGAACATGAACTTGAGCAAACTCCGGGAGACAGTGGAGGACAGGAAGACCTGGCGTGCTATGGTCCATGAGGTCACGAAGAGTTGGACACGACTAAACAACTGAACAACAACAACAACAACAAGGAATAGCAGTCTCCTTGAACATATTCCAAAAGGTTGCTATTGCTGCTTGGTTATAATCCTCTCCAGCCAGCCTCTGTGCTTGTTGAAGAAGAGAAAGACTTAGGGATGCTTGGATCCTTCAGCCTCCCTCCTCTTCTCCCACTCTATGCACCTACCCTTACCTCTGTGCTTCCCCCACAGCAGCTCCTAACAGCCATAGCCTCCACCATCATTTGGGGGCAGCAAGTGGGGCAAGAAGAACACTGTGGGGTGCAGCAGTTTTTGAAGTGTTTTGTATTCCTCCCATCTGGAGGATGGAAAGAACGCATATTGCTGGGGATAAGGCAAAATGCTAACAGGTAACAAAGGAAGGAAAGTTACACAATTTTGTTTCAGACTTTTCTGACCAAAAAACCCCCTGTGTGTTCAACCAGGAAATTGCAAGGGGCAGGATTAAAGTTTGAGATTGATAGAAACATGGTGTGGGAATATCTCTTCACCTTGAGTTTAAATGTCCAGGACAGGTGAATTACATCCTAGGTCCTGAAAGATCTAGCTGATAGTCGGGCTAAACCCTTATGCACTATTGTTGAGAAATCCCTGAGAACTGTTGAAGTGCCAAAGAATTGGAGGAGAGCAAATGTCGCTACCTTCAAAAATGGGAAAAGGAAGATTCAGCAAACAACAAACCAGTCTGTAAGGCAAAGGGTATTTTGTTATGATATGTAAAAATAGCCTGTGGTGGTCTATGTCCAATTTGTTAGGACTTAGGCTAGAATTCAAAGATTTCTGCTTGTTAAAGCAGCAGAAAACAACTGTTTTTGAAACTATGGAGATTTGCAGAAAATTTGCAATGGGGCATTGGGTGGAGGGGTGCACTACTTTAAAGAAAAATGAAATTGAAGTTCCTATTGGCCACCTAAATATGTTTTGACAAACTTCAGTAAATCTTTCAATTTCAACCCTGTTCTGTAAAAATGAAGCTGCAGAGGGGCAGTCATTTAATTCATTTAAAAACTGAATTTGTTTCCATTTGTTTCTAGTCTGCAATCTCTAATCTAAATCTTTCAATTTCAACCCTGTTCTGTAAAAATGAAGCTGCAGAGGGGCAGTCATTTAATTCATTTAAAAACTGAATTTGTTTCTATTTGTTTCTAGTCTGCATGCTATTAAGAATGAGATGTTTCTTAGACAATCACTGCGGCAATCAGTGAAATTCAGACGCCCATTACTAGCTGAGAGGGTATGTATAGCAGGTACCCATGTAGTTTAATTTTTTCTTCTTTAGATCTAAAAGCCTGTGATATTTTTGAAAATCAGAGCAGAGAACAGACCTGTTTTCTGATTTACAGTATGTGGCACTTCTGATACTAGTCATGAGGCCTAGTTTTGGGGCACTGAATATGACCTTTTATCGGAGGTTTTCTTTGTTTTCTGGTATGTCTCTGTATGTCATAACACTTTAATGTCCAGCATGGACATAACACTGTCTCTTGCAAATCGTGGCCCATCTGGGTGAATTAGGAGCCAACCTCATGATCACACGATGTCTTTTGTCCTTCTGACTTGGAGAATAAACATTCCCTTTCATTTGTCTTTTGCTGGCAATCATTCTTAATACAAATACCAGTGCTAACAATGGTCCCTTCATAAATTTGCATTTGAAACCTTTCTATGACTTCATTTTCTAGTAATGATTTTAAAAACACTAGGATAGAGCATTAACTGGGGCATGAGTCTTTGTTGGCCACTGAACCACTTGAATTGTGTTTTGTGTTGTAGAAACCTTCTCCTATACACATCCAGAATCGGAATCGGAATCCTCCACACAAACGCCGTTGGATTTCAAGTACTTTGTATATGCAGTATTCTGCCCTGGTGTGTAATTTCACATACGTCTAATAAGTATGTTGCTTAGTGCTGCCAACCTTCCTGTCACTCAGGGCCTGGAAGATTACTAGCATACTCAAAAGTCATGGTGCTTTCAAAGTATTGTGAACACACAATCCAGGCACCCACAGGTACTTGCTGCTTTTGTCAGAAGGAGGAAAACGACATCATGGCATCATGATGCAAGCTCTGCCCCTTTTGTACATGTGTGTGGTGTCACCATGCACATACAAAATGGGCAGGGCCTGCATCATGATGCCACAATGCTGCTTTTGTCAGTCTGTCCCTCCTTGTCCCCCCTGGGGACATTGCTGACACAATCCCTATTTGCCGATACAGTTCCCAAGTGAGAAATAGATGCTGAACTGAGTTTCATATCTTCAGTATAATCTTGCTATTTGGTTTTGAAGATATATGACAGGCTGAAGGTGAGGATCATGTAGGCCAACGTTCTGAACCTGGTGCTTTTTGTTTGTTTGTTTGTTTGTTTGTTTGTTTGTTTAAACAATTTATACTGCTGCCCATCTCACAGCAGTGCCTCTGGGTGGCGTACAAAGATTGAAACAATCGCAACAGTGTTGTGCAGAATTCAGAAGAACAGAGCACACCACTAAGGAGAAATAACCAACCATTTATTCAACCATCGTTGGGTCCCAATTTTACAAGAAAGAGGAACCCCCCCAAACTGGGAAAGCAAAGATTGTATATAGTAGGTGAGGGCTATAGGGTGGGAGATCCCAGGGGTCTGGTTTGTTGGCAGCTTTTGGGGGGAGCTAAGCAGGTACATGCTGATGTGCCTGGGGTTATTTCTCTTGTTAGGCAAAGCTGCCCTTTCGGGGCAGCAGCAGCAGCAAAGCTGGGGAAATTGGTTGTTAAGGAGATGGGATGTTGGAGAATCCCTGATTGAGGATGGAAGGTTGGGGTTCCTCTTTGTTGCAGTTCCCTTGTACGGGCTGCCCTTGGGCTACTCTGAGTGGTGAGCAAGTCTTCTATTCTATTCTTTGGTTTAGATGGGGTTGCAGGGGGATTTGTCCAGGGGGGCAGGGATAGTCAACTTTGGTCTGATAGGACCGGGCAAAGAGAGGAGCTGTGTTTGAACCTGCAGCCTCCATGCTGTTTGTTACATCTATTTTCTCCACCACAACAATGCAAACTCATGACACCCCAATTAAACAATACTGTAACCTGCAAAACTAAACCACATACCAAATGGGCCAGGCAGTTTGGGTTGCCAAACTGCTTGGCCCAAAAGCCTGAGGAACAGCAAGGTCTTCAGAGCCTTACAAAAGGCTAACAGGGTCGGGCCATCTGCATCTCTGGGCGGATGCTGTTCCACAGGGTGGACACAGCCACAGAAGAGGCATGACTCCAAGGTCCAACAAGATGGCATTGTTTGACGGAGAGGACCCGGAGCATGCCCTCTCTGCTAGACCTGTGGGGCAGGCAGTCCTGCAGATAGTCCCAGACATAACCCCAAATTCCTTCTGGAACCTAATAAGGTCCATCAGGTGCCGGGGGGGGGGGCACTGTTTGAATAGGCCCTGCCTCCTTGTGGGTGAAGCACCAGAGCAGTCCAGAATCAACAGGAAGTGATCTATCAATGGCAAGGGACGGATGGTAACACCTCCCAACTCCAGATCACATCACCACTGCTCTGAGGGGAAAAAAACAGGTCTAATGTGTGGCCTCCGCTGTGAGCTGGGCCAGAGATAACTTGGGTCAGGTCCATGGTTGCCATGGTGGCTATGACCTCCCAAGGTGCCTCTGAGTCCGTGCCCAGGGATGGCAGATTGAAGTCCCCCAGGACTGTAAGCCTGTGGAACTCAACCCCAACCACCAACCCAGCCTTAGATTCTAGCAGACTGTTTAGATCTATTAGCTGTGTTTGCTGCTGCTGCTGAATCTTATTCCAGATGAGTTTCCATATCTACATGGCTGCTGTAAGGAATATTCCAGGCCCTCGCGGTGTCCTGTGAAAGCAAGTACTAGAAGGGGAAATAGCTAGCATTCCATTAAATCTGTGCTTCGTAAATGGTCATGCTCCCTCTGACATCCATTTTATGAATTAGCAAGCCTCTCTTCGGCCTCCAGTTTGGAAAAGTACCTGCAACGTGGTCTCAGCGTTCCAACTTTGCCCAACGGCCCTAATTGCTTATTTATGAATGACTGGACTCCCGCATTGTCCTAAGCCACGGGTTGTTTAATTGTGGTTCATTAAACAAACTGCAATTGGCTGGGTAATAAATCATGCTTTGCAAATCTTAGTGGCTGGATTCACCCAACACACTAAGCCAAAACCCAACAAACCACATTATGGCTTTGATCAAGATAAATTAACTTGGTCAGGATGTTTAAAATATATATTAAAGTTGCAGTTTCTAGGAGTGTATTTTCTCTGTTCCACTAAATCATCTATTTTGTTCAAAAATTCTACACTTTATAAATCCTCAGATTTTGTGATATGTATTAATGTTACCATATTGATCAACAATATATATGCACAGATTCTGTTTAAAGTTCCTTATAAGTCAATTGTACAAGTCTTTTTAATAACAAAATATTTAATTTCAGCCAGAGATAACTACTGAGATAGATATTGAGACAAGTGAAGAAGATCAGAACAATGCTAACAATCCAGTTACAATTTCAGAACGCGGTGCTGTTGAAGGTGGTAAGTAATGTCTTCTAATTACATGTGGCATAAACTATCTTGGTTACTTTTAAACCTTATAGTTTTCTGTTTCCTTTCTTGCTAATTTTAATGTAGGTGCCTTAGCTAAAAAAATTATGCCCAGAATTCTGTTGTTTATTTCAGATACCATCAGAAGCAGATAAACTTTTTTTTTCAAGACACATTTCTGTGTTGCTGTTTGTAGTACACAAATCTGGCTACAAGAGCTAGCAATACTTGTGTGTGTGTGTGGTGTGTGTGTGTAAAATAAACAACTAAGGTTGCAATCCTCTCCATGTTGAGGGAGGGGAAATAAGTTTCACTGCAGATATACTGGCCTATTTCTGAGTAGATAACACAGCAAGGGTTGCCAACAGTGAACATTCTGCATAGATTGTGTTACCGGCTAATCATGTTTGTGAACTTCCAAAAGTTTAATAAATCTCATGTCTTTTTTACTAGGACTGTGCAACAATTCAGATTCAAAAGGCAAAAGAGGATTCAGAGCATAAGTGGGCACAAACACATGGCATCTGTTGGGAACACCTTAAACCAGGCACATCTTTTCCTGGGCTTGCATGGTAGCTGCTTCGAGATGCTCCTAACAGGTGCTGCATGTATGCTTGCACATGCTCAGACTACATTTTGCCCTTCAAATCCAGATTGCTGCTGTTTGCTGTGCACTTAACAGAATCAGCCAAGACATTCTATGAGGCAAAACAGCAATCAATATATTTCTCCCTGCTCTAAGCCAAGTGTGAAATACTCAATCCCAGCAAAGTTATTTTGCTATCTGAAAAAATCCTTATAGATGAAATTCCTATACCTTTGTATTACTAAAACTACCGCAGTCCCTAAGGCAGATGACGTGTTCTTAGTCTTGGCTTGTAAACCTTGGTCTCCCATCCAAGTACTAATCAAATCTGACCCCGCTTAGCTTCTCAGCCCAGGAAAAATCAGCCAGAATAAAGTGTTTGGTCCACATAGGCTGTATTGTAATAGGCAAATTGTATGAATATTTACTTCAGAGTAAGTCCCATTAGGAACATGTCGAGCAGCTATTAATCAGATTAAAAACTTTTACCCATCTGATCCAGTATTATCTGCTCTGACTAGCAGTAGGACACCTTTTACATCATCTGATGCCTTTAACCAGAGAGATCAGGAGATTAATCTGGTACCTTCCGAATGCCAAGCATATGCTTGATCAGGAAGCTATCTGACCCATCCCTTCTTCATATTTACTTAGGAGTCAGGCGTGGTGGCTCAGTGGGTAAGACGCCAGGCTTGTCGATCGGAAAATCACAAGTTCGGAGGTTCGAATCCCTAGCCCCCCATGACGGAGTGAGCTCCCGCACTCGCCCCAGCTCTTGCCAACCTAGCAATTTGAAAGCATGCAAATGCAAGTAGATTAATAGGTACCACTTCGGTGGGTAGGTAACAGCGTTCCACGCGCATGCGGCCACATGACCGTGGAAGCGTCTTCGGACAACGCTGGCTCTTTGGCTAACAAACGGAGATGAGCACCGGCCCCTAGAGTCGGACACTACTGCACAAATGTGTGGGGGGAACCTTTACCTTTACCTTTAAGGCATATGTAGGTTCATACAATAAGCTAAGCCACAATGTGAGTTGATTGGTTTTGATTTTATATGTTGTGTGAACCAGCTATTGTGGCTTACAAATCATTGTTATGATTTAAAGTGTTGTGAACCCATCCAACTGTGGTTTATTGAATAAAATAAACCACTATGGAACATTCCCCCCCCCTGAAGTAAGGTTAGCTCCATCCCTGTTATCATTCCGGAAGTCCCTCAAGACCTGGTTATGTCACGAGGCCTGGGGGGCTCCCAGGAAACCAGAGATGTTCTTAGATGGCTCCATTGTGGTTGATCTTTTTACTCGTTCCGTGTGGTTTGTATATTTTAAATTTTTATAGTGTTTTTTCATTTTTAATAATGACTTTTTATATTTTTATAATGATTGTTTTTTATATATTTGTTGTTTTATTGATTGTTGTATACCACTCAGAGTCACTTCTTGTGAGATGGGCAATAATCATATAAATGTGATTGATTGATTGATTGATTGATTGATTGATAAATAAATAAATAAATAAATAAATAAATAAAAGCATGGTTTTAAAATAATGGTTTAGCACAACACATGAGAACTGTCACTGATCAATATGCTTAGTCCTAGACAATTATGTATAGTATAGTAGCTACTCAGGCAAGATCAATTGGCTCATCATCATTTTCTGACTTTCTTTGGGAACTTTATTATCTCTTCTCAATAAGTGATAAAGTAGATAGTGGACAGCATCCAAGCCTTCTACTGTGTGAAAAGAAAATCCCATGTTTACTTTTAGGAACTCAATAAGACTTTTCTCACAGTCTGGTAGCCAGGCATTATTTGCTCTTTGTTATCTTTAGAGACAGTCTTAATGAGTAAGAAAGACACGAATCCCTAAGATAAAACTGCCAAGGAATACCAACTTTTTGCATAGTTTGTCAAAAAGAGAAAGCTTAAACAGAACTATCTGGTGCACAGAAGCAGCTCAGGTTATTCTGATAGATTGCATTGTTTGTTTCTATTTCAAATGACTTTGTCAGCTCAAGCAAGTTAAGAGGTAGATCAGATTTAAAAGCCAGGGGAAGTCGGAACAATTTTTAAGAATACATTTAAAATCTGTATCTCATTCATTATTGTAATCTCTTTGAAGCATAAAATTTAGGTCTGCCATTATATCATGTAACATTTGATCTTCTGTTCAGGTCAGTGAAAAGTTTCATCAAAATAAAAATTTCAAAATTATAGAGTGGGGAAAATTAACCTATGCTCTTGTCATATTTAAATACTTTTAAGTCTTGGGATTACCTATGGAAAGTTCATCATAAGTTATCATAACACTTTCCCATTGCAACCAAGAGAACATGTTGACTTGACTTGTGAAATATAACAATTGTGAATTATCAACTAATATTGTTTAGATCAGTCTTCCTCAACTCAGTACCCTTCAGATTGTTGAATTTCAGATCCATAATCCCCTGATAAAATGGCCAAAAGAGAAGACTGGTTTATCTTCCAAACATGGAATATAAGACTATGAACCTACAATTCATTTGTCAAGTATATACTGCTCCTTTGATCAAAGAAAACAACATGACCCTGAATACTAGTTGCTTTGGAGCCACAGTGAGAAAGGAGTATTACCTTCTGCTTTTTCTGCCCAGATAAATGTGAGTTCTAGTCCCGCCTTAGGCGTGAAAGCCAACTGGGTGACCTTGGGCCAGTCCCTGTCTCTCAGCCCTAGGAAGGAGCCAATGGCAAACCAGGAGACTGAGAGTTCTAGTCCCGCCTTAGGCATGAAAGCCGGCTGGGTGACCTTGGGCCAATCACTGTCTCTCAGCCCTAGGAAGGAGCCAAGGGCAAACCAGGAGACTGAGAGTTCTAGTCCCGCCTTAGGCATGAAAGCCGGCTGGGTGACCTTGGGCCAGTCACACTCTCTCAGCCCAACTCAACTCTCAGGGTGGTTGTTGTGGGGAAAATAGGAAGAGGAAGGAGTAATAGGTATGTTCCCCGCCTTGAGTTATTTATAAAAATAATAAAGGCGAGATAAAAATAAATAAATAAATGATTGCCATGCTGCTTCTTTATTAGGAATACACTGTCATGTATTGCACTTCATATATGATCTTACTTAAAGAGAATATAGAAGTTTAAAAGAAATTACGGACTTAGCCATTAGGACAGCTTTATCAGGCTGCACAACTCATAGAACAGAAAGGGCCACATTGATACATTAAAAATAATTGCAGGCCACAACGGAATAGTTGATGCATTGATCATCAAAGGAGTGGGGGTGTTGGTGAGGCCTGCAGGCCCTCGGCAGCATTGGAGGCACTCAGCAGTGGATTTGTTGAGTTTTCAAAAAAACACCACCAGGCCGTATAAGGCTGCTTGGCAGGCCTAGTTTAGATGTTTGCTGCATTTAGAAATTCATATAAATCCTGGAATGCAGACTCAACATTTTTTTTATAGTATAAGCATGCTCATTGTGCAGAACCAGTTTGGTCTAGAGGTTAAGGCTCTGGGCTAGAAACCAGGAGAATGAGAGTTCTAGTCCCGCCTCAGGCAAGAAAGTCGGCTGGGTGGCCTTGGGCCAATCGCTGTCTCTCAGCCCTAGGAAGGAGCCAATGGCAAACCAGGAGACAGAGAGTTCTAGTCCCGCCTTAGGCATGAAAGCCGGCTGGGTGACCTTGGGCCAGTCACTCTCTCTCAGCCCAACTCACCTCACAGGGTTGTCGTTGTGGGTAAAATAGGAGGAGGAAGGAGTATTTGGTATGTTCGCTGCCTTGAGTTATTTATAAAAATAATAAAGGCGGGATAAAAATAAAATTAAATAAATAAATAAATAAATAAGCTCCAACTTTCTGAAACAGGATGCTGGATTTAATAGACATGTGGTCTGATCAAGTGAGACTCTTAAGTTTTGATGCTTTTGCTTCAAAAATTGATAATGGGCTAAACTGTTTTAAAAACAGAAAACAAGAAGTAGGAATAAACTTTTTTTCCCCAATGGACAGAAATAAGAAATCTCTCAGGGATATGGGTCTGCTGCTTTTCTACTTGTTCATGAATTATATTGACTATAAGCAGTTCAGTTTAAATAAGTGCAAAACAACCCCCATAACTTCACCTCTAAAGTTATGAGATCTAAACTGTAGCTAAAGGAAAAAAATCTTGGGTCAGAGAGGATAGTTCAGTGAAGATGTTGAATCGGTGGGCAGCAGCTATGGAAAGGGCAAATTCCCTGCTAGGATCATTAGGAAAGGAATTGAGAATAATATTGCCAACATTATAATGCCTTCATGCAAATACATAATATTTTCTGCATCTGGAATACCGTGTACATTTCTGATCAGCATGCTTGAAAAAGGGCACAATAAAGCTGAAAAAGTGCAGAAGAAGGCAAATAAAACAACTAAGGATCTTAAGTACCTTCCTTAGAAGAAGAGAATAGAACATATGGGATTTTTTTAGTTTAGAAAAAAGAAGACCAAGGGGAACGTGATTAAGGTGTATCAAATAATGCAGGTCATGGAAAAAATAGACAAAACGAAGCTTTCCTCCTTTTCTCAAAGCAAAAGGGCCAGGAATCATCCAAGGGGGAGGAGAGTTAGAACAGGCAAAAGAAAGTTCATCTTCAATTAATCTGTGGAGTTTATTACCACTGAACTGAGGGTTGTCCACTCACCTGGAAGACTTTAAAAGTTCTTTATGGAGGACAGGTCACTCGGGGTCCATTAGTCTTGAGGACTCAATGATACTTCTGAGTTGGAAGAAGAATGGCTCCAAATTTAAATTGGAAAAGAACAATGGCCAGAGAAGAATATAACTCTATCTCCTGCTTGTGAACATCTCAAAGCTACGTGGTTGGCCACTGTGAGAAGCATTTAAACTGGCTGGGGAATTCTGGGAGCTACACATCTTAAAGTTGCCAAGGTTGAGAAACACTGGTTTAAACTCTCTTAAACCCAAAAAATGCACAAAAAAGCACTACATTTTTGGCCTCACCACTTTGGGGGGTTCTGGGGGTCACAAAAGGCTGCAAGCCAACCCAGAGCTCCAACCTTGCTTTCTGCATCGCTGTCCATATTCATTCAACATCTGCTAAGAAAACACTTCCAGCAATGAACCCATAAACATTGGCAAAAGTTTTTCTAAGGTCATTAAGAACAACAATTGAACTTCTTGTTGTTGTTACAAATGTATATGCTGCCCAATCCCAAATGGCTAGAGGTCCTGCAAGTCATTTGGCTCTAAACCAATTTTAATTTAATTTAATTTAATTTAATTTAATTTAATTTAATTAATTTGTGTGTGTGTGTGTGTGTGTGTGTGACAGAGAGAGAGAGAGAGAGAGAGAGAGAGAGAGAGAGAGAGAGAGAGAGCGCCACTGGCTAGTTAGTTTATTTTTGAAAGTCAAACACCTTTTAATTGTTAAAGGATCTAATTAAATCAGCTGAACTTCAAAGAGTATGCAACTTCTGCCCTATCATGACAGTACCGTTGCAATAAAATAATTTATAGAGCTTTGGTTTCTGATTTTCTCTTTCTAAAAGAGCACATTTATTATGTAAACTTGTCTTTTTCTTCCAGCGAAAAGACATAGGAATGTCAGATCCTTAGAACTGGGGTGACAGTATCTTATTGAAACATTATGGTGATAACTTTATCAGCAGTGTGTGACATAGGGCGGCACCAGACCATAACATGTGCCTTTGTCATAGGTGTCTACAAACATTTCAGATAAATTGCTTGTCTGTTTTGAAAGAAAGCCGATGTCACCTTACCTCTCTCATCTACTTCTTTCTTGAATTTAACTTTTTAATGTACAATTTTTGAATTTGAAACTAAAGAGCCAGCCCAAAAGACAAAACTCAGATGCAACATTACTAGTGACACTTTAAATGGAATTTTTCATTCAGACTTTGACATTAAACTAGAAAGGCCTTTTGGCTGTGACCATACAAGCATAATAAATTGTGTATGTTTGTGATACTGAATGAATCTTGCCCATATGCTGCACTGCAAGGCTACATGAATGAAGCATTTACCAAATCAGGCCCACCACATTAAACAGAAAAACAATCTTTATTCATGGTAACTTATCAGTTTCAATTAATCAACCTTAACAATGGAAATTCTGATGTGCTCAAGCAACTTGAAAGCAATAGGTCATCTCCAGGGCAGCCATGTTGTGTCTTTGTGTCCATGGCTTCAAACAAAGCAACATCTCCCATAAATGTCCATATTCAATTCCATATTGCCTGTGTAGCTGTTTTTAAGCATTGAAGCTCACCACACTTGCTAATGTACCCACCTTTTCAAAGATGTGTACAGGGTTTGCTTGCGGTTTTGTCGTTCCCAGATGTAATTGTTTTCTAGTATTTTGGAGCTCTGTTAAGATCAAACAAAGGAAAAGACATTTCCATTGGATGACCATCCTTTCAGTTTCTCTGCTGCTATGTGAATAAGCATTGTGCGAGCCATTCCAGTGGAATTGAAAGGGGGTAACCATTGGTTTGATTTGGTTACACGGTTTCGTAAAGCGCTCCCTCCCACTGCCTTAGGGTCTGTGAAAGGTCCGTGACCCGTTTAGAACTGCCAAGTGAAATGTCATGTTGCCCCTCCCAGATGGGAGTATCTGCATTCATTTGATCAGTATAAAAAATGATTGGGGATGGGAAGATCAGTGCTTTTGAATTGCAATTTATAGCAGTTTACAAAAATGCACATTGTTGGAAAAGAAAACATGGAAGTGTTTCTTTCTAAATTGCATTACCTGTGAAATGTCATTAGTCTTTTTAGGATATTTGCATCCAATTTTTACTATGAAACCTGAGAGAGGCTTGAGAAAAGAAAGTAACTTTTTTCATTGTGTTAACTCTTATTCCCTTGTTGTCACGCTCTATTTCATTTTGACATCCAAACATCTGGGATCTCAATTTTTATGCTGCTTTTGCAGAATCCCTGTTTGAACATTACTTTTTTTTTATGATAATTGCCTCTGTGCTAGTTACTTCTTCAGAACAACATAAAGCTCATGTTTTCTTAACTAGAGTTTATATAAAATAAATATTTAAATGTATTTCTGTTTAATTTCTTAGTATTTGCAAATGATAATCTGTTGCAATTAGAAAGATTATTTTTTCTCTTTTCAGTTACCATCCCCTCCCTATTCTTTCCCAAATATTTTTTTGTGCAAAAAAGCTTTTTAAAATACTCAGACAACATAAAAATAATACGTTGCCTTGGAGGCCTCTACCTGAATAATTTTACATTTGTAAATTTCAGTTGAAATACATTGAAATTTTGTGTTTGAGTGCTGGCCTGTCGTGTGTGGGTGTATGTACACACACACACACACACACAACACACACACTTGCTTTATTTTCAAGTGGGTGTGTATTCTAAAATTTCCAGACTGGAGGATTGACATTCCAGATAGAAAGGGACAAGTAATATCTAAATAGATTTGCATGGATCTTTGGACAGGACCCTGGGCCGCCGTTGTCTCTCCTTTGCCTGCCAAAGAATGAGAGGTTTGCTGTCACTACTTGCAATGGGAATGGAGGGTAGTTATTTATAGGGATTCCCTCACAGATGTCTGGGCACCTGCTTCCCAAACTTGGGAAGGTTCTGAACAGGACAGCAGTATTTCAGTAACGGCTGCACGGGTGACGTCACCTGATTAACTGCTAAGCCTCAAGACGTCACTTTCCACACAAACAGCAACATGTGTGTGAACAATAAGACGTTTGCACAGCAGCTGGAATAGAACCTTGCATGTAAATGAATGCTGCCTATGAAAGGAGAGCATCAGAGCCTTTTCGTGGCATGCCCCTCTGCCTGAGGATTTTCAGCTAATAGGGATCCACAATGGAGATGCCACCTTTTTTGTCCTGACAGAAGTTTCTGTGCTTTGAACAGCTGCATCTGGCAGAAGTTCAACAAGTGTAATTTTTCCCAGCCAGGAGGTGCATTGAGGGGGAAAGGCTGCACCTGCCGAACTTCTGCCTTTCAGTAGAGGAACCCTGTTAGTAAAAGACAGCCTCCCTAATGTCACTGTGTTCTACATCAAGCAATCTGTTACTGGAACCTCCTTCTGACTGTTCCTCTTTTTAAGGACTGCTTTAAAAACTCCTTGCACCTTCCCTGCTATGTATGGATGTTGTAGTACATCTGACCACATTGCCTGTATGGAAAGACCCACTAAGTTAAAGAGTTTAACACTAGGTTGGCAGTCTACCAGACCTAAGTTTCTTATCTTACACATGAACTTTATTCACAGTTACGCCATGATCTTACGTGCATCTACTCAGAAGTTCTGAAGCCCAGTGAGACTTCCAGATTAATGTGTAAAGGAGTACACGCATTTGATGCCATCTTATACATGTCTATTCTAAAGTAAGACCCACTGAACTCAAGTGGATTTACTGTCAGGAAACTGAATATAAGATTGCAACCAAAGTTTTTTAGCCTCTCAGCTATACCATCTCTTATGGATTCTTTTGCTTAACCCCCCCCCCCATCTTCTCCCCCATCTTAAATGTTCTCCAATACTGTACAAGAAGCTGTATTTCAAGGTAAGAACTAGTAGGATATAATGGATGAAAGTGCTAGATTTTGTAGAAATCCCTAGGTTCGAAATTATACTTGACAATAAATTTCACTGGCTGAATTTGGGACAAGTCTATCTGCCTTCCTCCCTTTGCCCCCACCCCCCCCAGGGAAATTACTGCATGCTTTAAAGCTATTAAAAGCATAAACCTGGCATTAGAGAAGTAGTGCTAACCCAAGATTCAAGGCAGTTGTGCTTGCCTTTCTACCAGTAGACTAGTAAGTACAAGAAGGGATGGCCTACTAATGAGTTTCAAACCTCCAATGAGAAAAAATATATATAGTAGATGATACCCATGACATATTTATAGGGAGCCACTGCAGGTCTGACCAGTGAATTTATTTGTGTGTGTGCATGTGTGTATGCTTTAGAGCCAAATTAGTTTTAGAGTTAGCATAAAACCTCCTTGTTTATTACTAGTCATCCAGTGAAGTCATCTCTCCTTCTTTCTAAATTACTTGAGTGCCTTTGCATTCACGGGTCAAAATAATGGCACTTGGAGAAACCTCCTTTCTTAGTAATAAAGTTTACATGTTGTGCTAAGCCATTATGAGGATTGTTTGCTTTTAGTTTAGCATAGTTTGCAAACTCAGGTTTTATAATCTATACCTATGGCTTCTCATAGTCTGTGAATCAACTAATTGTGACTTATTTTAAAAAAGAATGATAAACCATGGTTTAATTGCAGCATATGAACCCATTCCCTTAATTGCTAAATTTACATGTATCTGCAAATGTTTTGGCCTATGTATTGTCGAAGGCTTTCACGGCCGGAGTTCGATGGCTGTTGTGGGTCTTCCGGGCTGTGTGGCCGTGTTCTGGAAGTTGTGGTTCCTAACGTTTCGCCAGCATCTGTGGCAAGCATCTTCAGAGGGCAGGAGCACAGAGAGAAGCAAAATCTCTGTGCCCAGGTAGAGTGGCAATGTTCTATTTATAGAGCTAAATTATAGGAGATTAGGTGGGGTTTTTTGTTGTGTTGAAATGTTAACGAGTGGCTGATGAGCGTGATTAGCATGTTCATTGTGAGAAGTATTCCCATGACCTGGTGGTTGGACTGAGTTCGTTGACCTTTTGCAGGCTGTGTTTTTCAGGACTGGTAGCCAGGTTTTGCTAATTTTTAAACTTTCTTCTTTTTTATTGTAACTGTGCTGGTGTTTGTGAATTTCAATGGCTTCTCTGTACAATCTGGTGTAGTGGCTTTTGGTGTTGTCCAGTATTTCTGTGTTTTCAAATAGGATTTTGTGTCCTGTTTGCTTGAGAGCATGTTCAGCTACTGAAGATTTTTCCGGTTGCTGTAGTCTGCAGTGTCTTTCGTGTTCTTTTATCCTGGTGTGAATGCTTCGTTTTGTGGTTCCGATGTATACTTGTCTGCAGCTGCATGGTATGCGGTATACTCCTGCAGCGGTGCGGGGGTCCCTTTTGTCTTTAGCTGATTTTAGCATTTGTTGTATTTTTCTGGTGGGTCTGAAGACTGTTTGAAAGTTGTGTTTTTCCATCAGTTTTCCCATGCGGTCAGTGACTCCTTTGATGTAGGGCAGGAATACTTTGTTTGTGTGGGGCTGTTTTTCTTCAGTTGGATGTTGTTTTCTTGGTTTGATGGCTCTTTTTATTTCATTCTTGGAATAGCCATTTGCCTGTAGGACCCAATTCAGGTGGTGAAGTTCATTGTTGAGAAATTGGGTTTCACAGTTTCAATTAGCACGATCCACCAAGGTTTTGATCATGCCTCTCTTTTGTCGTGGGTGGTGATTGGAACTTTTGTGTAGATACCGGTCTGTATGGGTGGGTTTTCTGTATACTTTGTGTCCTAGTTTGAGGTCCGGTTGGCGTATGACCAGCGTATCTAAAAATGGAAGTTTGCCGTCAGTTTCTTTTTCCATAGTGAATTGTATATTGGGGTGGATGCCGTTTAGGTGGTCCAAAAATTTCTCCAGTTCTTCTTCAGTATGACTCCAAATTGCGAAGGTGTCATCCACGAACCGGAACCAGACTGTTGGTGTAATGGGTGCCGATTCCAAGGCCTGTTTTTCAAAGTGTTCCATGTAAAAGTTTGCTATGACTGGGCTCAGGGGGCTTCCCATGGCAATGCCATCCATCTGTTCGTAGAACTCATTCTCCCATTGAAAGTAACTAGTTGTTAGGCAGTGTTGAAATAAAGCTGTAATGTCTTCTGGGAAGATTTGCTTGATGAGTGCCAGGGTTTTGGCCTATCTCTGCAAGTTGTTGGGCTGTGGTTACACAATACATTGTGATTAACTTAAACATGGTTTACTCAGTTAACCCAATTTTCTGAGTTTACACAACATACTGAGCCACGAAGTAACCACATAGGCTGGATTTACCCCACACATTAGGCTAAAATGTCATGGAGGCATTTTTATTTCCATGTGTCATGCAAACATAGCAAATGTGCTACAGATGTGCAAGCCATTTTTAACAATCTCAGGTGAGTTTTCTCCTAAATGTGTGTGGAATTGCAGCCTGTTTTTAATTAAAGTAGCATAAAATTCAAACCAAACTGGTACAGTACTCAAATGTTTAGAAATGGGACTATTCTCTAAGAACAGACAGATTGTACCATGGCTACACTAGAGTAGACCATAGATGGACCATGGAGCATGCTGACTTTTTCCATCCCAGGAATCTTCACAGTCTTAGCTCATGGACAAGACATGTTGCATAAAAGTGAAAATAGCATCCATGGTAAATGCTACTGTCTTTTCAAAACAAAAGATACTCTTTTGCACCCCAAATGCTATTATGGTGGGAAATGTTATATGGACTAAAGCTACTTCACCAGAGTTGTCCTCCTTGGGAATTTAATAGAGTAGTCTCTTGTTCATACATTGGCCCACAATAAATTTAATGCAGCAGTTAGATTTTGATCAAGATAATTCTTTGTAATAGTGGATCATGTGGCCCCAACCCCCAATGTATGATTCCTTTTACTATGACACAAAACCATGATTTATTTAGCCACTGTTTATTGTTAACCATAATCAACAAAAGTAAGCCATAAAGCATGGTTTAAAACTTTATTGACGGGATTCATAAAAACATTAAACCAAAACCAAACAAAGCATGCAAACATAGTCTGTATTTTCATGACATAACCCAATTTTCTGGTCCACATGATATAAAGTAAAGGTAAAGGTTCCCCCCGCACATTTGTGCAGTCGTGTCCGACTCTAGGGGCCGGTGCTCATCTCAGTTTGTAAGCCGAAGAGCCAGCGTTGTCCGAAGACGCTTCCACGGTCATGTGGCTGCATGACGCGCGCAGAACGCTGTTACCTACCCACCGAAGTGGTACCTATTAATCTACTTGCATTTGCATGCTTTCGAATTGCTAGGTTGGCAAGAGCTGGAGCTAGTGCGGGAGCTCACTCCTCACGCAGGGCTAGGGATTCGAACCTCCGAACTTGCGATCTTCCGATCGACAAGCCTGGCGTCTTATCCACTGAGCCACCACGCCACCACATGATATACTGCAATATAATTTCATTACACAGTTTGCATAACATGCTACAGCCACAGATGTTTCTATGGAAATAATGTTCTCTACCCTTCTGTAATCCATCAGCCCAACGGCCAAGCCAGGATGCCATATTTACCATACTTCCCACCAAACAGATCTGGGTAGAGTACAGATTCATGTGATTCTTTCCTTCCTTCCTTCCTTCCTTCCTTCCTTCCTTCCTTCCTTCCTTCCTTCCTTCCTTCCTTCCTTTCTCTTTCCTTCCTTCCTTCCTTCCTTCCTTCCTTCCTTCCTTCCTTCCTTCCTTCCTTCTGCAGATGAGGAAGAGCTTGAACAATCAAAGTGCCCGACTTCAGTTCTTGCGCCTACTGTACCCTGATGTGGGTTGGAGTCCTCTGCCATATCTGGAACAATTGTCTGCACTAAAAAAGGTTGAACGCTTTCAGTTTTTCTACTAATGCCTAGGAGGAACTCAAAGCAAATTGGCCAAATGGGAAGCCATTCCTCCTGAGAGTGCCTGAGCATTTCCTGCCCAAGTGTCACAATGGTAGAAGTGGGTCAAGATATTTCTGGAGCACTCCCTTTGCTTCTAACTGTTAAGGGGCTCCCGTGTGCTTTTCTTGATTTAAACACCAAAGGGCATTAAATAAAGCAGCTCAGGGCCATATCTCTCTGAACCATTGTTCTGCAACATTTTACATCTTGCCCTTAAAACACAATAAAGATTTAGTTCCTACACTGAGCTTGAATTCAATGAATGCAGATTTTGTGGGATGTAAAATCAAACCTGCTCTCTGTCAATCCATCATTCTACTATCAGAATAAAATGTCCTTTTATTTGAATAGGTATGATGACTTTAAAATAGGGCAAACTGGGGAACTTTGCAGATAAAACAGTTTTGTCCAATCTGTTTAAAATAGTCACCCCTCGAGATATGTTGGCCTAAGACATGATGTTGAGGTGGTCCGAGATTCAGCATGCATCACACAGTTGTAGGTCAGATTTCCCCAACCTGTTGCTCTTTAGATCTGTTGGGATTTAAGCTTCCAGAATTTCCAGCTGGAGATCTTGGCAATTGGGGTTGATGACTGAATATTCTGGGAGTTATATTCCCTTCCCAGCACATCCCTGGAGCACCAGCTTGGGGAAAGCTGGTTTAGGTTTTAGTGTTTAACCTCCACCCAAAGCCTTTAAAATTGTGCCATGGTTTGGCTGGGCACTTCTTTCCAAGGTAAAGACTTCTCGCGCTCTGAAATCTTGCAAAGTGAGGATGAAGTTCAAGAACACCTCTTGATTTTGAGCTGTAAGTACATACCTACAAATACAGCTATGCAAGTGAAAGAAGAGGGGCAAGAGCTGCTAAGCAAAACAGGTACAGTTCCTTCGACAAGTGACCGCCTCTTGGGCATTGATTGGCCATTGATTTTACACGCATAGCCCAGTTGTACCAAGGTCACAAAATGTTTGTCTTGTATGGGCTTGAAGCTCCAAACTCTTTGTGAGTGCCCAATTAGAATGAAGCCGAAGGCAACCAGACAGGATGCGGGAGTGAAATGAGCAGAAACTCGGTTGGGGGGTGACAGTGTTTCCCCCACACCCTCTTCACACAATGGCCCACGGCAAGCCCCTACCGTTCTTCAGGCTTCAGCTCAGCTCCTTTTACTCTGTGTGCCAGAGGCGTTTCCAAACGATTGTTGCCCTAGAAACTTGGTTTCAATCTCCTGCTATATATCAACAAGCTTGTTTTAGCAATCCCCTGCCTGAATTACAGTTACACAGTTTGGCGCTTCTTTCAAATTTCCTCCCATTACTTGGGCCAAAGAAAGGCATTTTTCCCCCTTTAGAAATGAATTGGCTTAATTAGTAAGTAGATTAATGGCAATGGCTGGTGAGTTGGTTTCCAGCAGAGTTTCACCAGAGAGGGTTAATCGGAGTCAGGGCTGGAATCTTTCCCAGAACTGGCTGCCAGCCATTTACCATCAACAAATCAACCCAGAAACAAATGCGCTCGCTCGTCGCAGTTCCTATCAGAGAAATAGAGCTGATGGGTTTCCTTTGAGAGGCACCAGCAGCAGAGCTGCCCAAACGTGGTTGATCCGCTGCAGGGCCATCAAAGGACACCTAGGTTCTGACTTTGCTCAGCACTAAATCCGAGGTTTCTAGGTCCTAGCGCAAACAGCTGGCAATCTAAGTGAGGGAAGGAGCCAGGGAAGGGCATTCAAACCTTCCCTTCTTACCTGCAGCCTCTTCCTCATTCTCAAATGTAATGTGAATTGCCAGTTGTGAGAACCTGTGACATCAAGCTGCAAAGACTCCCGTCCAGGTGATCTTTCTGCTTTTCAGACTTTCTTAATCACATCTAGGATCTAGTTTATGCTCTTGGAAGTCCCAGTCACTCCTGGGTAATCACCGGTCGGTCGGTCACCTTTGCTTAGGGCTATCACATCTGGGCTGCAGAAATCCAGGCAACCGCTAGATGGCCACGGAGAGCTAGAGTTTTCTACATCTTTGTTGCCAGCTAGTAGCTTATGGGATCTTTCCAGCCTTTTATGCTGAATTCACCCATTGAAAAGATTGTGGTTGAACAGGTGTCAGTTGAGCTGAAAATTTATCTGGAGTGTTTGAGTTTTGTCATGTTGGCCCCCTATTTGCAAATTATATTTTGCTTTACCAGTATATCAAGAACAAAATTACAACTATGGACCAAAACTTATTTTGGACATCCCTATTCTACTCTACTGGAGGAGGCTTGAGCACTGCAACAAATCTGGGGGAGGGGTGGCTTGGAATTGCTGAAATTTGTAGCCAATTTTTTTCAGTTGCATCTAAGTTCTGCTTCTAAAATTAGTATTAGCCAATCTACTTTAAGCTAATTTGGGGATTAAGTTTGGTATAATGTGTGTGTTGTGTTCATTTTTGAAACTCTGTACTGTTATGCTGGGTTACAGATTTCTACATCCCCAGTGTTTAAATAGGAAAGTGAACAATAGAAATAGGAAACATTCATTCTCATTTCCCCCATATTGATAAAAATGCACTCATAGTCAAGAAAAATAAGAAGTTACCTTGCAAAAAACAAAAAAAACCCACCCTGCAGAGAAATGCCTGGACAGCAGTGTAATTCATGCTAGAAAAGGCAAGCTGGTTTCATAGTTTCTCTTTTGAAGATATGAAGAAGAGTTCCAGTGAAAAATGACGCATGCTTCAGCATTTCAGAAAGCTGGCAACTAGCAGAGCCTCCCTCCCTCCCCCTCCCCTCCTTTCCCTTTTTTTTTCTCTTTAACTTTCTGCCTCTGAACAAAGAGGTCGGCAAAACTAGCTAGGTTGTAATGAGTTCTGTGTCCCAAGCCCATTAAGGGCATCATGGAAACATATTGTATCGAAATAGTTTGGAAGAGAATACCGGAGATGAAAGAGAATGGGCGCTTTGATCAGCTCCCGGGGGTCCTGAGCGCGCACAGACCGGCTTGCAAGGCCCCATTCAGCTCTAGCGAGACACACTTACAAGACCATTCAATGTGATTTGCATATCTGCAATTTATCACATCGGAGCCCTCGAACATTTTTTGCAAGGTAAATAAAAGTTGGGCTGAATAACAAATATCCATCATCTCAGGGCGAAAGGGAGAGGAAACGGCGGGTGCAACCCAGACCAGCGCAGACGTCTGTAAAGAGGCGAAAGAAAATATTTAGCAGAGCAAAGGGAAGTTCAAAGAGTCCTTTGACAACAGGTTCAAGGCTACTAAAAAAAGGAAGGCTTCGGCAACCGCTTCTACCCGCTGCTGTCCTGCCACAAATAAGCCTTTGGGAGTCCAACTCGTGAAAGCATCAAAACATGCAGGAGAGGAAACCACTGATCGTGCATTGAGAAACGAAAGAGAAAAAGCGGGCACCTTGCAGAGGGGCGAAAGTGCACCCTTGTCCCCACGAACGTTTCCCGACTCTTTAGATTTGGCTTAATTAATTGTCATCTGCTCTTATGGAAAAGCATAAAGAGAGAAGAAAACCAGAACGGGAAAATCGCACTTCTCCTTGCCCCAAGAAGACGCCAGTAAGAAAAGCACTCAAGGGGATTCCTCTCCAGGACAAGGGGCAAGTTAACAGGCAGCCATTGTTGGGCCGTTTAACCAACTTCAGTTAAACACCAAATGAGAATCTTCAACTTGACCTTGGAAAGGCTCGGCGCCTCCAGCTAATCTATCAAACCACCCCTGTGACAATGATGTATTTCCAAGTATTGTCAGATCCTGAAAAGATTGATAAATTCGCCGCTGTTACACCCGGAGTCGGCGCTCCTCTTTGGAAGGAGGCACGCTGTAAAAAGTGCGCCTCCTCATCCCCAGGTCTTGGGGTGGGAGGCCGGGGGGACGGGAGGCCGCGGCGAAGAGAAACGAGCCCCTTTAAATCAGTCTGGCCACATTTCCTGAAGGAGCACGAGAAAGCTGGGGACAATCCTTCTCATATTTAACGCAATATTTCTTGGCTTTGGCGAGGAACAAAAGTCATAGCAAGACGTCTTTGTGACTAATTCAGTCAAAGGGTCGGCTCTGGTTCCCCTGCAGAAAGGTCACTGTCGTTGTGTATGGTCCACCAAGGGGGGGTTTTCACAGGGAAAACGGAGCCAGCTGTCCCTGTCACACTCTCCGCACTGGGGGAGCGCACACTGTGCATGGTTATTAACTTCATTCTACACCTGCAAAACCTACCCATTTCCAAGACTTTTCAAGGCTTTTTTTCCCCCTTTTCTTTTTGGACCCCCCCTTTTCCAGCCTCGTCCACTTTGACAACAACTATTCACGTTTTTCCTGAAAAGAGCTGGGAAGGAAGGGGGGCGCTTTCTACGCTTCTGGTGGGTGCCCATTGAGCTTCTAGCTAAAGGAGCTGCCTTCCACAAAACAAACTTTGACAAAGTCCCAAATAGTTTGCACCAACGTGGAAACGGGCTGTTGCTAACGGAGGTGTCCTTCAGCCAGAGCTCGAGGTACAAGAGAGCCACGCTCGCTCCCCAGGCAAAGCTGGTCCTCCATTTCTTCGCCGGTGGCTGGGCGCTTTATCTGCTCACAATGGGCACCATTTCTCCTCTTCTCTTTCCCCTCTTCTCCTCTCCCTCCCTGAAAACACGCCGCAAACGTCAGAAACGGAGAATGGCCCAAGCCTGCCAGAAAGAACCGTGCTGGTTGGGAAATGGTTTAATAACCTGCCGGTGCCCCGACTGATTGCTGCAGCGTGCGCCAGCCTTAACAAGCGGGGAAGAAAGGCGAGGGCGAGGGTGGCTGGGTTGGCGTGGGCGCGGGCGCGGGGGGGTGCAGGATAGGGGCGCTGCCTCGGCTCCTCTTGCCCTCCTCCCCGGCCTAGCCAGGAGCTTCTCTGCTCCCGTTCGCTCTCCTCGTGCTCACGGGTCGGGCAGAAGTCTAGAAAAGCAGCCAAGGCACGCAGTGTAGTGGGGCACCGGGCATGGCAAGAGTCACCCGTTTGCCTCAAGACAGAGGGGAAAACCTCTCGAAGGCCGTTCCCCGGAAGAGGTGGGTTGATTTGTGTCTTTGGCTCGGGATGGCAAGCTCGGCCTGCTTTAGGAAGACTCTGAGCGGGAGAACAGACCTCTGGCATCGTGGTAGGCGCTTAGCGCAACAAGTTGCCCCAGAGCAGGTGCGCGGGAAGGGAAGAGGAATCTGGGGGTGGCCAGAACAGCGAATGAGCCCGGAGGCTCGGAGAGCTTTCCGGGACTTCGGAATCTGGGCTGAGGTAAAAAGAAAGCCACCGTCTTCCTGGGTACCTCTAACCTAAGCGACCGTGGGACAAGCTTGGCAGGGGCGGTCGGCGAGCGCCGACGAGATGGTTTCTGTCAGGAAGAACCAGTTCTTCTCCATCTGTCAGCCGCCTAAGAAGCGGTTCCGACATGGAGACGGTGTTCTCCCCTTTGCCGCCCTCTCGGGCTGTCCGCAGCCGCCGAGCCACCTCTGCCCCGCGCGTTCAGGCCTCAGGCCGGCCCGCGATAACGGGGCCCCTCTTGGAGACTTCCATGCGCAACGGTGCCAGAGCAGGCGGAGGCCGTTTCTTGGCGGCCTCTTTCTAGCAGACCAGACCTTCAAGAGCAAGAACAGGGGAGTTAAAGTTCCGGCAGGGGGTCCTCCCCTTCCCGGGGCCTCGCGAGCCGGCTTCTTGCCGAGTCCCCCGGGCCCCGAGCGTTTAGGGGAGAAGCAGGACGCATGTGCGTCTCCAGCCGGGGACCCTCCCAGCCGCTCGCCTCAGAGTGTGCGGAGCGTTTGGCCAAGCTGCCCAGAAAGGCGCCTAGCACTCGAGAGTCGGACTCAAAGCACTACGGAATCTGGCTGGGGCCTTCGGGGGCTGCCCTGCTCCTGCTGGTGACGAACTGAGACCGGGGGGGCAGCTGGGGGAGGGGGGCGAGGAGCGAAGCGTTTAGGAGACCCAGGGAGGCCCCTGCGCACCAGGCTGGCGGCGCGCTCGGCTGAGGAGGCTGCTCTCCAGAGCAGCCGCGCGCGCCTCGTTCGCCGCGCCGGCCCCTCATCCCCCTCCCTCCGCCCCTTTGTTCGCCTTAAAAGTAACGCTGTGAATTAAAAGAAATGACAATGTTTCCTCCCTGCTCGCAAGTCCCAGAGAAGGGCCCTTGAGCTTGGCAAAAATCAGGCGAATCATTCAGCGTGCCACCCCGCACCTGTGATCTTGGCATTGAAAACCCCGCAGACCTATTCCTATTAAACTTAATTATTCCCCCCAGGCACACAATGGTTGAAATGGAGCAGGTTGGAGTCTGTTTATTGGTCGTAAATGTTTTTCTGAAGATCTTCTGAATCTCATTGTTAGCTTGTTGTTTGAGGCTGCCCTCGTTCTTTCAGCCTAGAGTAGCCTTGGACTTTTCAATTTTCAATCGTAACATCTGCTTAATCGTACGGATCAAAATATGGAGACACAAAACATATGTAATGGTGGATTTGTTAAATCCTGGTAATGAGTTATTAACAAGGGAAAACAATGGGCCAGGATGGTGAGAGCCTTATGGTAACAGAGTCACTTTATGCAACGCTGGACGTCCCCCTCCTTGATAAATGGAACTAAGGTCTGAACGCCAGGTGATAGCAAGAAAATCAATGTCTTTAGAGGCCAGCATGGAGACTTTTTTTCTGTGTGAAAAATTAGAAGACATAAAATTTAATTGGCTGATAGGAGAGGGGGAAAGTAGTGGTCTTAAGTTTAATTGCCAGTTGAAGGCTTAGCAAAGGGAGACAAAAACAAAAAAAACCCAAAACAAAAAACCGAGACTCTGGGCCTGTTTGTTTGCTTGCATCTCAGCTCCCACTGCAAGTGTATCATTGAAAATGTGTTTTATTATAACACATGCCATGCTTTACAGTCCCCATATTGTGTCAAGACAATGCTTAATGGTACATTAAAGACAAGCAAACCATGCCAACACGTCTTGGAGACATTGTAAGGGCCTCTCTCAATCTCTTTGCTTGTTTTAGGCAGCTGCAGCCCAGCACCCAGAAACACAAAAAGAACAAGTTTGAAATACCAGGTGCATCCGAGAGAAACTCGACAGGGATTGATATGTTATAGCCCAGGACATGAACCTAGCAATAAAGATATCATTTTGATTGTCTCCGGCTTCCACGCCATGTAAAAAGCAAGAGGCACCCGGGTAGCCTTGTTCTGCTGGCAGCAACGCCTTTTCCCATCTCGGAGCCCTCCTATCTCCCTCGGCCAAATCCGAGCACCTGTTGGCCAGACCTCACATCCCGTCGTGGGAATCATCGCCTCCCGATGCTTCCAGATCGAGAAAATGCAATTTGTTGTGGAATGAGCGTGGGTCCATTCCCACAGGCTCCAGGGGAGGGGAGAGGGAAGCAAAAAAAAAAAAAGAGAGAGAGAGGGTGAGAGGAGATTTAGCAGGGACACTCAACTGGTGTTTGTTCATCCTGGCAGCTGGTCCTCGATGCCACCGCAAAAGAGACCTTAATGAAAATGGGATGAGTTCATGCCTAGCCGAGGTTTCACACCCCATATATTACACAGGCTTTAATCCTAATATTGGCAGATTAGAAAGCCTGGGAATCCCAAAGGGGCAAGTTCTCAGTCTCGTCAGGGGCAGCTTCTGTTTCGCCCCGCCCTGCCTTTGCTTTTCAGGGGAAGTAGCTTCCTTTCCCATACTTTTCCTGCATTTGGGGCTGAAAGAGATTGATGGTTTCTGGACTGGTTTTGTCCAATCCAGCGGTTTCGGTGGAAGTTAAGGAGCATCACAAATGCTATTGATTTCAAGGGCAAGGATAGTCTGATTAAAAGGAATAGAAAAGGTTTAGCATCTTAGCAACTCTTGAATTATTTGCTGCTGCTGCTGCTGCTGCAGCCTCATTCTCCCTCTTGCAAGCGTAAGACGGAGCGGCATCTTCCCGCGCTGAGGGGAGGCGTGGAAAGTCCGTTGGGAAACCGAGCGTGGAGCCAGTAACGTTCACCTGATAGTCTCTAATGAATGAAGGGAAGTCTTTTCCAACCTGGGAAATGGTTTAGATCTTTGTCAAAATTGCATGTTGCTCTTTTCAAGCTCATCGGTCAATTCCAACGTTACTAGTAAACTTTCTGGAGAAAACAACTTTTGCAGCACTGCAGATCCTGAGTATTTTCCCATCAGATCGCTGCAACGTTCTTTAAAATCTTCAACTACTGAGTTATTTTATAGAGAGAAGAACTGGTTTATTTCGCTCTGCCCCCCCCCCCCACGCCCCAGCAATACGTGCTGTTGACTTCCGATCAGACTGTTGGAGAGGGGGAGAATGCATAATGTATTTGAATGCAAGCGCACTAACCCAAGGGGAGGGGCTTATCTATGAATCTTGTTATTGTTGCTCTTGATTATTTTTGGGGTGGGGGGAGGAGGAGAGTAGAGAGAAGGCTGGTTTCAAAGGTTTGAATAGCTGTCAGTCATGCAAGCCCACACGCTGGTTCCTTCCAGTGCCAAACAATATTACACACACACACACACACACACACACACACACACACGACTGTCGCTGCTTCGTTTCTTGGGAGGGTTTAGTTTTGTTTCGTGTTTTGTTCTTGTTTTGCAATTCCCCTGCCTGTCTTAAATAGCACCATGGCTCAGGTTTTGGAAGACAGGTTGGTCTCACTTTGCATGCGGATTATACGTGTGTGTCCATGCACTTATGGAAGCACACACACACATACACTTTTTAAATTATTTTTCTGGCCTTTAAAAAAAATTGCTGCAACTCGAGTGAATAGCTGACGAGTAGCGACCAAGGACTTGGGAGTTTCTTTGAAGATCGCTTTTTAAGGGACTTGAAAAGTCAAACCAGAAGAGTCACATGATAGAGACCCTGCATTTTCCCTCGAGCAGCCCGGCTCTTCCGCTTGATCTGCGCCGGACTAAAGGATGTGGCGAGGCCCTCCTGAATGGCAAAAGGCACGCACGCCTTCACGCACGCGCGCCTCCCCACACCCGCAAGCGATGCGGCGAAGAGAGGACGTCCCGTAACAAAACTGTAGGGTTTGGGGTGTGCGACGGTCTCCGCAAACACCACGCACGCACGCACGCACGCACGCCCGGCAAAAGCGACGGGCCCTTCCGCCGCCTCGTCTCAGGGCGCTCGAGTCTGGCGACCATTTGACTTTCTAAGGAGCGTAATGAGATTACATGCCTCCTGGGAGCGTTTGTGCCAAGAAGCCTTTCTGTGTTTAATGAGGTCCTAATACCGGACCGTCGACGTGTAGTTGGGCTCTTCAACTCTCCGCTTTTCCCGCCCGCTTTCCCTTCGCGGCTCCGGACAGTTTAATTACCTTGCCGGCGGATTTCCCCTCTCCTTTTCCTGGGGGAGAGGGGCGGGGGCGGGGGCGGCCTCCTCCTCTGCCCGGGTTCCCCGTGGAGGGCGAGGGAACTGAGGTCTGGCTAATTGCCCTCGGAAGGGACCGTGCCAGACGGGAGACTCGGGCCCGTTTGCCAGCCTATCTAAGTTAATGCAAGTAGCCTGCCCGAGAGGCCAGGCGTTCCTGTGGCTCCCCGAAAGTGCCGGCGTAGCGAGGGGTCATTAGCCGTTCTGGGGCTCCGAGGACAGCCGCGGTTCCCATCCGCCTGGCTCTCCCCTCCCCCGGGTCGGAGCAGCGCGCACTGCGCCGGATCAGGCACACCAGACCCGGGCTGGGCAGCTGGCTTCTCCCGCCGGTCCCTGGCGCCTCACATGGGAAAATCCGCACCTGCGGCCTTGGCCAGCCGCGGGAGCAGAAGCGGCTGAAGCAGCCCCGGGGCAGCCAGAAGTCCCCATCGCCTCCGCGGTCCTCGCGGCGGGGTGCTGGACTGGCTCGAGTGACGCACCTCCGACCCCGGTGACCCCCGC
This sequence comes from Charina bottae, assembly GCA_023362775.1. NCBI lineage: Eukaryota > Metazoa > Chordata > Lepidosauria > Squamata > Charinaidae > Charina > Charina bottae. The sequence goes on along the minus strand of JALMGJ010000007.1, from coordinate 48,205,937 downwards.
TGTGCCGCGGCTCAGGTCAGCCTCCTCGCTAGACCGACCCCTTCCGCAAGCGAGGGCTTCACTCCGTGCGGGGTCGGGGTCGTGGTCGTGGCCTCATCCTGTGCCCCCCAGTTGCTACGCCTCGGATTGTACCTTTCCATTCCAGGGTTACTTTTCAGAAAAGCTGCCCTCCTACAACTCCCCCATACAGCACACTATACACACACACACGGGTGGAGCTTGGGGTAGGAAACATTTTATTTATTTATTTATTTATTTATTTATTTATTTATTTATTTATTTATTCATTCAATTTATTCCCCGCCCATTTAGCAGATAAATTAGGGCTACCTGTACTGAAAAATGTTTTGCACCTTGTTAAATGTTTCCTGTGTCTTTAGGACAGCCGCTCATCCCACTAACAGTGTTCTAAGGTAGGATGTCTTTATAACTAATTTATACCCAGGTAAGCTTACAGTGAATCTACAAACAGCTGCCTGGTGCACTTATTACTGAATAAGGCTGAATCTGGTCCCAGGAACTCAAGTTTTCCAATTGCTTCTGAAAGTGTTGGTGGTGCTATTGTTGTTCCTGTTGCTTGCAATTAAATACACTTTTAGAAAGAGGAGTAACCTTATTTTTAACTGTCTGGTTCATAAAACCTTAATGAACACAGACTTTTGAAGTACATCCTGTGAAATTCTTAGAAAGGCATGGCATTTCTCTCTCCTCCTTCCCACAAACACATGTGGATATGCAGAATCATCTCTATTGCAATAATAAAAATAACTTTTAAGGAATAATAAATTCAAATAATGTAAAGATTAAAAGGGACCATAGATATCATCCAGTCCAAAATAAACAAGTGGAAAACCCCTAGATAATAAAAAAGGACACATTCTCATCAAATTTGTCACAGGAAAAATACTGCTGGCACCACTCTGCAGACTTGGCTTCTTCAGAGCCTCATATACTTTTGGAGAAATCTCCAGTTCCTGGTTACCTACCCCCTTAAAGCATGGAACATTAATATTACATGCTTCCAAGAGATAATTGCAGAAAACTTAAAGATAACCAAGCTCATGTAGCTCAACCTTTTTGGGCCAGTCACTTTCTCTCAACCCTTGGAAGGAGGCAATGGCAAACCACTTCTGAAAAACCTTGCCAAGAAAACTGCAGGGACTTGTCCAGGCAGTCTCTGAGAATCAGACACAATTTTAAAAAAAAAATCCATAAATAAGCAATCCTCAACACATAGCTTTCCAAAGTCTGCTTGAAGTCGTTTAGTGAGAGACAGTTCACCCCTTTTCTAATAAACCTGTTGCATTGTCACACTACAGTATTTATCTTTGGGATTTGGTGGTCTTCTTCCAAGTATTAACCAGGACAGAACCTGCTTAGCTTCTGAGCTCAGACAAGTGCTAGATATTGAGAAGTGGTCCAATGAGATAGTTCTCATCCTAAGCGGCCAGTGAATTTACAAACCAATAGAAGAGAATATAGGTAGCTCAGGGTTGAAGTGCAGAGTCCTTGGTGCTCTCTGAGCTTGGTTGTTTGCTCGCAGACATTTCATTACTTGACTAGGTAACATCATCAGTGCGAGTGAGTGTGGGGTTTGCTCCCTGTTTATATACAGTAGCTTGCCCTGCCAGTGTTGGTAGGGGTGTGGCTTTCTCTTTGGTAGTTCCTTGATTAGGGTATTGTTTGTCTGCTTGATTGTTTAACTCCTTGATTGTTTGTCTCCTTGGTAGTACTTTGGTTGGGGTATTGTTTTCTGCTTGATTGTTTGCCTGGTGTTAATTCCTGCTTATCTGTGGGTAGGTTGCTGGAGAGAATGTGTTCTAGTCTTTCTGTTTCCTTATCTTTTTTATTGTCCCTTTTGAATGGTGTGTAAATGTGGTTTATCTCTATGTGTCTGTTGATGGCTGCTTTGTCTGAGTGCCAAGCTTCCAGGAATTCTCTAGCGTTCTTGGATTTGGCTTGTTCTAGGATGCTCACAGTTTCCCAGTTGAAACTATGGTTCACATGGACAAACTCAACCATAGTTCCTCAACAAATTCCTGCACCTACATCAAATGAAACTACAGGATCGTCTCAGGTAAAGTATTTCCTAGGAAAGCTACAATCCTGAAAAGCAGTCCAGTCTTTCCCCAACCAACCGCTTCATGAATATGTGATTAAAAGTTCCATATTTCCCAGTTAACTAGGGATTCTGGGAACTATAATCCTAATGTATCTGGAAGGCACTGGGTTCCTCCATACAGTAATACCGGATTAAGGTTTTGCAGCACAGAACAATAAGAGGGATGGCCTTTAAATAACAGACTTGTTAAACACACCGTTACAAGTTCATAGCCAAATCCTGCATCAAGACATCTTGGTAGAAGCCTCCAATATTTATGAACAATTTAATCTAATTTAAAATTATACTTGAGAACAGATCCTTCTCCAAATAAATTTTAATCAAAATTTATTAATATTTAATATAATTAGCATATTCAACACATGATAATAAATTATGTTCACATTTCCTGGGAAGCATTTTTTTAAGAAAGATTTTTTTGCCAAAAGGTGCTGGTGGATGAATCTAAAAGTATTGCATATTTTAAAATTAGGATAAATTATATAAGTTATACATTCAAAAAAGGATAGATCCATTCCCCCAGCTGTAAATAATAAATAGATAAATAAAAAGTTGATTGCCATTAGAATACTTTTTTGTATTGTAAAGTACCTTTGAAAACATGTATTTTAAGTAAAACTGTTCCAGTGAGAGAGAATACCTGTAGCTCAGAGTTGAACTGTGGAGTTCTTGGTGCTCTCTGAGTTTGGTTGTTTGCTTGCAGATGTTTCATTACTCAACTAGGTTCACACTGATGATGTTGCCTAGTTGGGTAATGAAATGTCTGCAAGCGAACAACCAAGCTCAGAGAGCACCAAGGACTCCACAAGTAAAACCGTATACTGGCAAAAAGATTGATATTTATAGCCTAATAAGGTTCTCATGTTATGATATGAAATCAAAGGGGGGCTCATTTTCAATGTTGTTTACAGATGATTTGCTGTTCAACTTCCTAGGATCTTCTGGGGTCCAGACTTTAGCAGTTCTAATAATGTTTTGTTCCTTGAGTTGTTTTTCATCAGTCCAAGAGAGTGAATGCCCAGCGAGGGGGGGGAGTCCATAATCTGGGTCACTTGGAGAAGGTGATCCTGGGAGGAAGAGAAACAAAGGAAGGGGGGGGGAGAGAAATAGACTGAATATTCTCACCATACCCAGGAATAAACACTCATAACCAAGACATCCCATCTTCCGTCACACCTGTTACAGCTCAGGGAATAGCAGGTGCTCAGCTAACAGCAGCGGCATCATTTGCTGAGAATATAATGTAGTGTTAAGCTCACTCACCACTGCATCTAGCTGTTGGGTAATCTATCAATTTTTGTAAGGAATTTAATACTTGCATTACACCAGCATTATATTTGGGAGGAAGCAGCCTCTCCCCACGGCCAAAGAATGGCGCTCTCTCCTGGCTGCCCTTCAGATGCGCTGGACTTTAACGCCTGTTGCAGCCATGCTGGCTGGGGATTTGGGGAACCAAAATCTGGAGGGCACTAGGTTGGAGTAAGCAGAGGTAGCAGGATAGTGGGCCTTTCCCAATGGGGGAGGGCTCCTGCAGAGGCCATCTAGGGAGCATCCTAATTTGAACCCTAACTTCTTTTGCCTGCATGCCGACGTTAAGGATACTATCCTGTCATTGCTGGGTTTCAAGAACGGTCTTCTGACAGCGCTGCAGCGATTTGGATGTGAAGAATCTACGTGGATGAATACTTGGCATCTTAGAGCCTACCCTCTTAGTTTTTACCCCCGTGTAAGGATCGCCTTTGGGTCAGTGCAAGCATATTTCACTTGCAAGCAAACTGGAGGGTGAGCGCTTCCGCGTCCGCTCGTGCTTATCCGTGTGGGCAGCAGCAGCAGCAGCAGCCGCCGCCGCCACCGACAGGCGCGTCCGTGAGAAAATCCGAGCGCGGCTGGGATGCTGTTGCATACCTTTCGCGCGCCAAGTCAGTAAGTTTCAAAGCGAGGTTTCAGGCTGCGACGACCTCTCACTGCTCGGGAGAGCGGAGTGAATTCAGGGGGAATGGGGCTGGGGCGCGCGCGGACGGCCGTCTGCAAGGTTTCCGCCGCCGCCGCCGCCGCGAGGCCGCCGTGGCCAAGGAGTCTCCCTCCCGCTTTTCTTTCCGAGCGCGCCTGACTGGGACGGGAGGCTCACCCTGCACTTACTTGTGCCCCGGTGGCAGATGATCACCTTCTTGGGCTGGCACGGGCTCTGGCTGCCCGCGCCGCGCAGGGGTAAGTCGGACTGGACCAGCTCGCTGAGGAAGTTGATGTAGCCGATGGCCAGGCGCAGCGTGTCCACCTTGGAGAGGCGCTTCTCGTAGGGCAGCGTGGGGATGTGGGAGCGCAGCCCCTCGAACGCGTCGTTGATGGACTGCATGCGCCGCCGCTCGCGCACGTTGGCCGCCTGCCGCAGTTGCTGCAGCTCCGCCTCGGAGCGCACCCGCCGCCGCCGCCGCGCCGCCGCCGCCGCCGCCGCCGCCGCGCTCAAGGCCTTGAGGCTGCCCCGGGGCGAGGCCGCCAGTCCGCAGCACTCGTAGGCGAAGGCGGCCGACGACGGCGAGGAGAAGGACACCGAGAAGCCACCCGGAGCCGCTTCGCAGCCCAGCGCGCCCTCGGGCACGCCTTCGGGTCCCGCGCCACCGCCAACCCCGTCGCTGCGGTAACACTCGTGGAACGGCGGGCCCAGGAAGCCCACCTCGGCCTCCAGGAGTTCGTCGCCTTCCAGGGGGTCACGGGACGACTGGTCGGTGAAAAATTCCTCGTCGTCGAAGTAAGATTCTGAAGAAAAGGAGTCCAGCCCCGCCGGGAAGTGCTCCAGGAGTACCGACTCCATGCCGGACCCGCAGGAATGTGGTTCGGAACAGGCGTGAGGGGAGGCCAGTTGTGGGCGAGTCGCTGCCTTCTCCTCCGCTCCCCCCGCCTTTGGCTCCCGCGGCGCCGCGACTCGCCGCTGCTCCTTCCTCCGTATTTGCGCGCGTTCTCTCTCCCTGAGGGAGGCTGCGGACTTGGAGGAACGGAGGGCCGGCACGCGAGGATTCTTATAAGAACAACCGCAGGCGCGTGCCATTAACCAACGCCGGCAGCCAATCAGGGCTCAGTGGAGGACCCCCCATGGTTAAGGGGGAGTGGGAGGGGGAATATACACCTAGGCTGTTCCTGGAGGGGGAGCGGGAGCAGAGGGCGCTCTCTTATTGCGTCCCCTTCGCTGATTCTCTTCTACCTGTCGGCGCTTTTTTTAAAAAGCGGACGGCCCAACGCGTTGGTACAAGTTCCCAGGTGCTCATCCATTGTGCGCTGGAAGGGCCTGCAGCCGGGGCAGGCCCTTGGAGGGCCGCGAAGCAACCCTCGGCGCGGTTGGTGTGGCCAACCTATCTTCAGGCTTTTCTACTTCCCCAAACTCGGTTCTGTCCTGCGCAAACGCCCACCATCCTCGCTCCTTATGCGGCGGGGGAGAGGGGAAGGGAGCCCCAGTTCTGGCTGGACCCTGTCCGATCTACCTGAACTTGAAAGGAAGTGCCACTAGGAATCGGCCTGGAAGCAAGGTCTTAATAAATCTAGTCTAAGATTATGTCCTATCCAAATTACTTTCCGTGGCCTTTTAGTATCAATCAGCCATTTGTCTCGCTTTTTCCTGCTCAGCCATTGCCTCGCTAAGACTCACAACTACCTATTTAGGTAGATCGTTATTAGTGCATTTTTCTCATGTTCCTGGTGGGAAACTGAGAAGGAAGAGAATACCTGCCTTTTAGTCTTCCATCACCAAGATGGGATTTTTATTTAACCCTTTATCACTAATAGATGATCAGAAGAGATTATTGGTGTCATCTGCTGTTATTTTTTTTTGAGACAACTGTGTTAAAAGTTAGGACATCTGCAGAACTTAATAGTAGAAGCAATAGTTCCTGAAGATGATGTCCAAAGGATTTTGCCAAAATTCTCCAACTTTGCATCTCAAAGGAGAAGCTAACCAGTAGTCCCTAAATTAAGGACTGAATTTAAGGTGAATACAATGCAGATGACTAGTGTGGGATGAATACATTCTCATGAACCCAATGGAGCAGGCAGTACACAAGCAAGTGTAATAAATAAATAAACCTGAGATTTAAAATCGATGCACATATCCCATCACAAGGAGCTGATGTAATCTGGTCTGACGTATTAATGAATGGATGTCCTTTACTTCAGATGTCACTAAACATTCAGGGCTACATAAAATTATGGAGCATCTCAATTAAGGTTAAGATGGGCAGACAATAATATTTAAATAAACTTTGGGACCTTATTGTAAAAAGGGAAGAGGAAAGGTCCAAAAGAGAGGAATATTCACAGAGGATTAATCTGAAAGCTTATTCTAGGTTTTCAGCATTTGATAGATGAAGAGAGACTGGTTCAAAATCACTTCCCCTAGATTACTTACACCTTAAGTCCCCTCCCCACCACTCTCTCCTTGCTACCTGGATGCAGAAGATGCTGGCCACTGACTTCAAAAGTTTGCCAGTCCCTCCACAGGGAGCAATCCAAGATTAAGGCCATATCCTTACGTTTTGCCACAGCTACTGGGAGCCCAGATGTTAGAAAAACACCTGTTGTGATGGTGATAGCACATGGCTGCCTTGGACCGCCTCAGCCATGGAACATGGAGACTCAGTCCTGAGTGTGTAGCAAGGACAAGTGGTATGCTAACTTAAAGGAGGTGGTGTGCAAGTATCAACTCAACTCTCCGTGTTTTCCAGTTACAGCTTCTGTAAAACTCACTTAGACAATACATTCCTTTTATGATTAGATTTATACAACTCCTTAGACCAAAATGTAGATGGACTGTTGTCCCTTGCTATATGAACCCAAGCCAATATAACTACCATTATAGTTGGTGGACCATGTTTCCAATGTGTCTTAGACAGCAAGCCGCGATTCAGCATCTCTGGGGACCCAACCTAAGTGAAGTTCTCAAGGGAGAAGTTGTGAGGATTGCCCTGATAGCCACTAAAAATGTCCCATACCTGAGGGCAGCTGCAAGAAACCACAACCCTTCTTTCTAACATGGCTAAATTCGAAGGTCTTTCACCTTTCCTTTCTCTGTCTTTTTCTCAAGAGGGTGCAAAAAGAGGTTGCTGCCCGAGGCCAAGATCAAGATCCCCCAGCAGCTGGGGTGGAGTTGGCAAAGGCTGTTCTTGCCCTCCCAGACAGCAGAGCAGAGCTTCTGGGACGCCCAGGACAATTTACTGGAAGGCTGTGCTAGGACTGTAGCAGTGAGATGTTGGGATAGGACCTGGGGGGGGCACGATTCCAGTCCCCCCTCAGCCATAGAAACTCCCTGGGTGACTTTTGGCAAGCCACTTTCCCTCAGCACAATACTTTGAGGCAAAGGGTTGTTGTTGTGGGGATAAGATGAAGGGAGATCCTCACGAAAGCTGCCTTGGAGAAAGAGAGGATAGAGATCCAACAAATAAAGAATGGAAGAAACAGAAGGAAGGAAGGAAGGAAGGAAGGAAGGAAGGAAGGAAGGAAGGAAGGAAGGAAGGAAGGAAGGAAGGAAGGAAGGAAGGAAGGAAGGAAGGAAGGAAGGAAGGAAGGGTGGTTCTGCTTACCTTCACTGGCAAAATATGTTTACTTTCTAAACGTATTCGCTCAGGAACGTGGCTCTTTTCTAATGCATGCCTACCCCCTCTTTGCTCTGGATTGTCCCACTATCAGCGAAATGCCTTTTAAAAATCCAGTTTCACCAAATCATGTGCAATGTGCATGTGATGAGAGAGTTGAAGAGTATTAAGGACTGACTAATTCAAGTTATGGGGGCGTGGTGGCTCAGCGGGTAAGACGCCAGGCTTGTCACCCGATTGCAAGTTTGGAGGTTCTAATCTCTAGCCCCACATGACGTCCCGCACTCGCCCCAGCTCTTGCCAACCTAGCAATTCGAAAGCATGCAAATGCAAGTAGATGAATAGGTACCACTTCCGTGGGTAGGTAACAGTGTTCCACGCGCGTCATGCGGCCACATGACCGTGAAGCGTCTTCGGACAACGCTGGCTCTTCGGCTAACAAACGGAGATGAGCACCGGCCCCTAGAGTCGGACACGACTGCACAAATGTGCGGGGGGAACCTTTACCTTTTTAATTGAAGTTAGAAAATCTCATGATTCAAGAGCTTAAGGCTACCACCACCACCCACTCCAGCATAATTCTCCTCATGAGTATGGAATTCAGCTAGGCAAATATGGATAGTCTTTCAGCCTCAGAGCATTTAATACCATTCCACACCTGAAGCAGCAGAAGTCATACTTTTTAGGTTTAAAAGACTGGAGAGTTTCACCCACCTTCATAGCATTTCCAAAAAACTTCTAATTGCAAAAACAGCAAGATACTTTTGTCGATGAAGGTTCTCAGTCATCCAGGTGGAACAGTCTGTGGCTTGAATCATGTCAACTGGATTTCTATTTTCTCAGTAGAAACGTTTCACTCCTTATCCAAGGAGCTTCTTCAGTCAAGATACTTTGGTGTATGGATGGAGCGCTGCAGAAGTAACCCACCAAGCAAATATAAGGCTTCTAGACTGGCTTGACTATGCGTTGTGCACCCCCTTCACAAATTAATCTCATTTAATTAAATTAGAGCTGTTTCACGCAAGCAAAGCGACACAGGCAAAACAGGTAGTTTGATCAACTACTGTATGAGAAACCACATATTACATGCTCAGAAAACAATGCAATACTGTATATCATGCAAATATCACTGATCTTGAGGGATGCACAGATGTTCAAGTCTTCCTTAAGCACGCTGAGCCCCAGCAGCAGCTCCAGTTACAATTTCCACCGGTAATAATTCTAGAGCAATGAATGGATCCTTGCCACCCACCAATTCAATAACACTTTCGCTTCACCATGATTTTGATTTCCTCTCTGTTTGGGAATAGAGTGGTCCAACCCTGGGACATTCCGAGAATTAAGCCTTTGTTCAGGGCCAGGCAGCTTCCCTGGATTTTGTTCTCCAGTTATCTCAGTTTGCGGAGGTCTTTGAAGCTTGGCCATTCATCATACTTTGAAACTGGTTTTGCCTAGCGTGAAGATAGAGAAGCACTGTGCTCACTCTTCTGAAGACAGACAACACTGGGTGTTTTCAACTGGATCAGTCTTGGACTTGGGTACGGATGAGATTTGAATGACCCACCACCACTGCCACTTTGGACTAACTACAGTACTCATTTTTAGAATCAGTTCTTTTCATCTATAAAGATGGTATAATTAAGATTTCTCTTGTATATTGTAGCAATAAGTATGTAACTGTAAGATGTTAGTTAGGGACTTTGTATGTATTAAACACACTATAACAGGTATTATAGAAATTAGGATCTGGCATGAACCGACACTAGAGAAATGTTGGTTTGTGAAAGATTTTGCTTGGGTCTCCCCATTCACTTTTCATAATAGCGGAGGAGGAAAACTTCTCTCATTTCCTCCTCTGCAGTAGGCATTACTACAATTTTAAAGACAACAAAAGTTGATTCAGTGAATTCACACATTGTGCTTAACATCTGTAAACCACAATGGCTGGGTTCAGACAATATATGAAACAGGTAACTCAGTTCCACGGGTGAGTGGAATAGTTTGTTTGCTTTTTACTTTTAATCTCTCATTATATCCACTGAAGGTGAACCAGGACAGACCCCATTCATCCTTAAACGATGTAGTTAACTACTTCAAGATAAGGATTATCCACTTAGATAACTTTACAGGTGGATTAAACTGATGGTTTCAAATGAGACTTAGAAATAAATGTGAGTAGCCTTCAACATGTTCACTTCATAAATTCCCAGTCTAGTGTAGAAACATCAATACAAATCCTCTGTTCTAAAGAAAACACTAAGTTAATGCAGTTTACACCAAGGTAAGTAATATAGTAGCCTCTCCCAATTGGGCATATGCTAGAGGTTAACCTCAGTTTCCAGCCAGCACACAAAAGGCAACACTGGCTGGGGATTATGTGCAGTCAAATCCAACAGATTTCTAAGTTAACAGGTACAGATAGGTGGACATATAGGATTCTCTTAGGAATAACACCAGGCTAGAACCCGGAAGACTAATCCCGCCTTAGGCACAAAGACAACTGAGTGACCTTGGGCCCGTCCCTCTCTCTCAGCCGTAGGAAGGAGGCAAGGGCAAACCACACATCCATCCATCCATCCATCCATCCATCCATCCATCCATCCATCCATCCATCTATCTATCTATCTATCTATCTATCTATCTATCTATCTATCTATCTATCTATCTATCTATCAATCAATCATACATCACCCCATCTGATAGCCCTGGAGAACTCAAAGGCTTGCCCTGTTTTTGCATCACTTTTGTTGAACTTAATACAAGTATTAGCTATATGGCAGCACCTAACTGACCTAGGCTGATCTCAGGTAACCCTAAGCAGAGCTGGACCTGATGGTACTCAGATGAGACACCCCCAGGAAATGCCAGGGCTGCAGAGAGGAAATTCTAGTCCCAGAAGGAAGAAAGCACAAATAATTTCTGTATCGTTCTTGTCAAGAAAACTACAGGGACGTATCCATGTAGTCAAGCTTGAACTGAGTCTGCAATAAAACTATTACCCAACTATAGTTTTTGGATTTCTTTTTTTCTCTTGGACCAACATGTTTACCATTTTTTTGGTATGTTGTTTTTGGGTTGTCTTATCCTGTTTCATGCCTACTCAGATCTCATTCTAGGAATTTATTCTCAGGTAAAAATTGTATAATGCTGCAACCTACATAGTTTCTGCAATGTTTAAATGCTTAGTTTCTAGGGGGGAAAACGTTGGGCTCTAATTCTATTTGGAAATATCCATTTGGACTAAGAACGGAGATAGCTACATTGAATCAGAAGGAGAATAATTCAAGCACGAATTAAGCCAACACATTTTATTTATTTTATTTATTTATTATTCAGATTTATCACCGCCCATCTCTACAGCAGTACATCTCTGGGCGGTTTACAACAATAATATTAAACTTAAAAACCTATACAGTTTAAAATACAATATAATAATAAATAAAGAAAATCAAGAGGATGGTAGGATCTTAAAAAGGAGGATATCACGGGGCTAACCACCCCCAGGAGGAACTATTACCTCCTTCATCCCAAGCAAGGCGGCAGAACCAGGTCTTTAAAGACTTCTGGAAGTCTAGGAGCGAGGGCACCCCCCTCACCTCCGGGGGCAAGGTATTCCACAGGGCGGGTGCTATCGTATAATATCTTTCTGATGACCTGCAGTTTTGCTTTAGTTTTATTTTAGCATACTTTGATTTGAGGCTCCTAGTTACTCCTTCTTTAAAGAAAGAACTGATCTTGCAAATATCCTTTGACACTGCAGTACAGTTTTTGAGAATTTACTATTGACTGCTCAAAAAAATGCTGGATATTGAATAAGTCTTCCTTTCCTTTCCTTTCCTTTCCTTTCCTTTCCTTTCCTTTCCTTTCCTTTCCTTTCCTTTCCTTTCCTTTCCTTTCCTTTCCTTTCCTTTTCTCTCTCTACCCCCCATTTCTCTCTTAAATAGAATGCCCTTGACCCTGTCTTTCAGGCTGCAGCAAACCACACAAAATTTATATACTGTCCCTTACAAGGCCTGAGTCATTTCTTTCCAAACACTTGGCCTGTTATATAAACAGGATTCTCAATCAAGAGATGACTATTTCTTCTTCCACTACGCAGATCAATAATAAATATTTGTAAAGAAATAAATACATTTTATTCAAGGTCCTGAGTGAAATGTATAAGACAAAATATCCAAGCTGCAATTCAGTATACGAATTGTAATTCATATTCATATGGCTAAAGCAAAATGTTTTTAACATGACTTATACAGTAAGTTACAAATTCACTTACCTAAAGTGGCTTTTAAATTAACATGGATTGGACAAATTAATAGAGAATAAGTATTTCAGTGATTACCAATAATAGCTGTTGGACTTTCATGCTCAAAGCCAGTCTGTCAATTATTAAGTTTTGGGAACAATCCTTTACAGAGGAAAAAAACTATCAGCTTTGTAGCTAAGTGCTGCTTCTCAGAACCCATCTGACTTTTACATAACCCCAGCCAAGTACAGTATACTTTGTGTTTTCTAGATCAGGACAAGATTTAGTCCAACCAGCTTCTGATGCCAGCAAAAACTACTAAAGCAAACAACAGGTTATGAAAACAAGGTTAGTTTCTATAGATGACAAAGAAGCAGTGCGGCCTTCAGGGAGAACTCCAGAGCAAGTTCAGGGCTCTGATCAATATAAAAAAGCAAAAGGGCCTCCAGATGCAACCAGGCTGTTTTATAGCATTACATTGGAAATCAGTGGAGGAATATACAATTAAAGAGAATCTTGCTGTCCATGACACTAAAGAGTTCCTAACTGCACTGCTGCAGAAAAATGGAACAGTATCTAATGAAGTGAGTATGATCTATGTAGGCTTATGTGATAATACATTTGTAAGTCTCTCAGGTGCAAGTCTCTCAGGCTGCTTTCAAACATCTCAGCTCCCATCAAAGGTCTCCAGGAGAGGATATGTGCCCTTTTTAGTTTAGGAGAGGATATGTGCCCTTTTTAGTTTTCCTCTGGCAACAGATTCTTTAGATGCAAAAAGCATGGAAAGTCCTTCAGATCATCCCAGGTGATGTTTTATTTTGTTGTGGGGAGATGTGCTGAGAAGCCATGCATGAGGCCAGTGTGATATAACAGCATGTTATATTGACATGATGAGAGCCAGTTTGGTGTAGCGCATAGCTTTCCAAACTGTGTGTCACGACACTTTAGTGTGTCGCAACACAGTTTAGTGTTCCGCGAAACAACCCGGAAGCGGCGGCAGGGGCGTGCACAGCAGCGGCGCGGGGGCACGTGCCGTGGCGGCGGTGTGCATGGCGACGGCAGCGCGCCATCAGCACTTCCGCTTTTTAGCAAGGCTGCTGCCGCTGCTGCCATGCACCCCCGCACCGCCGCTGCACCCGCCACCGCTGCCGCTACCACGCCACCGCCGCCGTTGGTGTGTCGCCAACGGCGGTGGTTTGGAAAGCACTGGTGTAGTGGTTAAGGCACCATGCTAGAAACCGGGAGACCATGAGTTCTGGTCCCGCCTTAGGCACGAAGCCAGCTTGGTGACCTTGGGCCAGTCACTTTCTCTCAGCCCTAGGAAGGAGGCAATGGCAAACCACTTCTGAAAAACCTTGCCAAGAAAACTGCAGGGACTTGTCCAGGCAGTCTCCCCACAAAGATTCCCTATGTAAAATCATCATTGTCCATTTTGGAAGTGACCCTGAGTGAGACAGTCTGAAAGGCTGCTGTGCCTCTTCATGTTACAGAAATAGTCATACGGTTGGTGAATGGGGACATTTATTGAAGTCAACCAATATAAAGCTTCATGTTTTTGTTTTGCTGAATTCTTCCTCAGATAAACGACCTCTCAGCCCTACAGTTCGGCCTTTCTGGGGCCTTGCATACCACCCTTTGAAAGAGCGTTGAGGCGGAAGCTGGAGAAGCCCATCCGCTTGCGCACAACCCTGAAACTCCGAGAGGGGACGGGGCTGAGAACGGGGAGCCTGGCTAAGCAGCTTCCGCTCCGTGTCAGCCTCTCCCCAGAGCAGAAGGCGCCCCAGGCCAGCGGCGCTTATGGAGCCGCGAACCCAGCGGCCTCGCCTCAGAGCCGGGGAGGGATACAAAAGCCCGCCACAAATGCGAAAGCGCGACAAAAGCGCGGCGGCAGACCTGCAACGCGGCGCAGCCAGGAGCTGGTACCTGAGCAGGGCCCGGCGGGTAATGTGCCATAACGCACCTCCTTTCAAGGTCTTTCAAGTTGGGGTCAGGGTGTCTCCTGTCCCCGCTGCCACCCCGCCCCAGTGCCAAGCTGCAGAGCAGGCCGAGTCCATGGGAATCCCGCCACTTGTGCGCTTGGAGACGAAGGCGGGCGCGAGGGCGGAGGGACTTCCCCCCTCTCGTCACAGAGCCGGCTGAAGACTGTAACAAATGGGTCGCCATCGATTTCTCGGCGAGGACGCGGAGGCAAATCAAATAAGGGGAGGGGGAGAGGAAGATGGGTAGACGGGCGTGGGGTGGGAATTAACAAAACCAACCATTCAGCCTGCCTTCTTCCCCTCTGGCTACGGAGGCGCTGGCACTTCAGTCCCGCCGCTCCTCGAGCAGCAGCGCGTTCTAGGTTTTGCTGGAGGGCGCGTTTAGTAGCGAAAATATCTCGCTGAATCCTCAGCAGCAATATTCAGGATGGCGGTGTCCCTTTGCTCTTTCTTCCTGCTGGAGGAAGCGCTGCAATGCGGCCACTACTCCCGGCCTTCCCCAGGACACCTAACGAAACCGAGGGAGTTCCTTGGGAGCCCGGGGCGTCCTTCCCACAAAAAGTCCATGCGGCGCTTCCAGCGCGCAGATCTGGACGAGAAGCCCTCAAGGCCAAAGGGGCCCTTGAGCCGCCGGAGGAACCAACGGAGCAGGATTACCGAGTAAAGAGAAGCAAGTTTCCCCAGAAGTGTGATGTGGTCAAAAAAGTCAATATGGCGGCCGCGAAGGTGTGATGGAAGCTCGGCCTGTTTGATGCACGTAAAAAACAGGCGGAGCTTCGACCACATCTTCCTGCCGCCATATTGTTTTTTTGACCATACCCTGCGGATGCTCCTTTCCCCCCAGTTGGGGTTTAATAAAGGTGAATGTGTTAGAGCAGCGTTTTTCAACCTTAGCAATTTTAAGATGTGTGGACTTCAGCTCCCAGAATTCCCCAGCTAGTATGCCCCTGGGGAATTCTGGGAGTTGAAATCCACACATCTTAAAACTGCAAAGGTTGAAAAACGCTGTGTTAGAAAGTTCCTTTTACCGTTTATTTGTTTTACCTACGGCGATGAACTTGTAAGGAGTGGGACTAAGAAAGTCAAGACCATGTCCAGTGGAGCTCGACCCCCGAAGACAGCAATGTAACAGAAGCTTGCCCTGCTTTTTTCCAGCCCTGCGAGCCCTGCTGGTCTCTCAGCCAAGTCCCAACCAGGGCCAATACCTATTTAGCTTCCGAGCCCAGGCAAGGGCGCCAGATCAGAGCCACCTGCCGAGCCTCGCCCGGCAACTGGCACAACCGGTGTGAAACCCCGGGTGTTTAACCCAGCCGCAGTGTTCCTTCTCGTTTTAGTAGCCGGGGGGAAAAGAGCGGAAGCCCCTCGACTCCCCAAAACAAAAGCTTCTTGCGTGGCGACAGATGGAGAGAGGTATCCAATTCCCCCGAGAGATCCGGCAGCAAAGATTAAAAAGCGGAGTAACAACGGAGCGCCCTTCAGTTCCCCTCGCCCCAGAAGCAGAACCGATTCTTTCTGGAGGATGACCGGAGAAAGGTCTCCTCTGTCCGGGTGTGTGTATGTGTGAATTCCTCGACCGAGACTTGTCTCCTACAGCGGGGGAGCACGCAGATGGATTCGCCTCTCGGCGCCGCTGCGGCCAGGCGTTTAGTGTCCGCGCAACAGGTTTCTTCTCTTGCTGAGCATCCCGACACGCGCGCCACCTGTCGGCCCGGGCGAGGCACTGCCTCTCTCACCTGGGCTGGGACAGGAGGGCGCGCGGAGACGCGGGCATCCCGCTCGCCCCTGACCCGAGCGCTCTCGCTCCGCCTCCCCTCCTCCAAAGGGGTTTCTCCGTTTGCCCGCACAGATTAATCCTCTATGCGCCGCAGGAAAACCAGCGGCCACGCTGCTCAGAGGACCTGCAAGCGGCTGGCAACTTCAAGGGGTGTTAGGCAGCACCTGCAAGGGCTGCGGGTGGCGAGGGAGGGGGAGGCCAAGGCGAGCAGAGCGACGCTCGTACCTGCGGGCACCTCTTCTCGCCCCCTCCACGCTCGCTCGCTGGCTGCGTCCCCCGCCCTGCTCCGCCCCGCCCCTTCCCGCCTCGCCGGCTTCCTCCAGCCGGCCTGGAGCTATTAACGCTTCCCTCCCGCCCGGAGCGCTTGGTAAAGCCTGCAAAGCTGCAGACCGGGCTAGTCCATGGGAATCTGGCCACTTGCGCGCTTCGCAGCCGGGAGGGGGGCTGCGCTTCCTTTACAAAAAGAGACACAAATAAGCAAAATGCTCAATGAACATTATAAATGATGGGCAATCGCTCTGCAGATTGCCTAGCAAATCAAATTATATATGGTCGCTCACGGGTGATTTCCAGGCGCTTTACAAGGCAAACAGGTACCTTTTTGTACGTTTGGCCTTTTCGCCATCCTCTCCCGCTCCCCCCACCGCATCGCACCACCCGGAACCCGGCTTTTAAGAAAGAAGACAAAGTCACCCCAGACGGGCAAGAGGGCTTGAAAGCAGGTCTTTAGCTATTCAGGCGCTCCCCCGCCGCCCGCCGTTCAGCCCCACTTTTGTTAGCTACTGGATTTCACACGAGCCCGGGAGGTAAAGGGGAGAAATGGGGGGAGGCGACACTATTTACAGTGCCTCCTTGTAAATTGGACCAAGAGTTGGCTCCGCAAACCCGTGGGCACCTGCTCCCCAAGACCAAAGGGCTCGCCTGGATTTCCATAAAGAGGGATGGTGCTAAATTTGAGCGCACAATGAGCAGCAGAAAAAGAGGCCGTTTCAAAGGGACCCAGAAAGGCGTCGAAGATCAATGGCGAGTAAACAAAACCAAACAAAACCTGTGTGAGTGTATTTTGGGGGTGGGGGAGGTGCAGACTGTGGAGAGAGCGAGGCAGCCCAGCGACCGCCCTGGCGGGGCCTTGTTGGGAAACAACCTGCGCTCGGAGAGGCGCGCCAAAGCTCCCGGCGCAGCAGAGCGAGGGGGCGCGGAGGACGCCCAGCCCGGCGGCCCAGGCGGTGGGAGCCTCCGTTAGCCTCGGCTTCGGATTTCAGTTCGTATGCTTTCTTTCCGCTGTGCGGCGGCGGCGGCGGCGGCAGCAGCAGCAGCAGCAGCAGCTCTGATGCGCGCGGAAAGGAGTCCAAATCCACAAGCGAGTGCGAAAAGAACCCCGGAACGACAATGAAAAAGAAACGGCCGCGTCCGAGACCTTGAACGCCAGGACAGGAGGGGAGAATCCCCACCGGCGAGGGAGGCGTGCCCGTGTCAAGAACTAGGGGTGGCTGTCCTTCCAAGTACAACGGCGGTGGCCTTGAACCAAAATCAGGCCATTGCCCAGGAAACCAACCCCCGGAACTCACTGCTACAGGGTGCTGTGGTAGAGGGTAGAAATAGATGCTTATGTGTCGAATATTATATATGCTTAAATAAAGTTTAAGTCTATAACACTGCAGCCGTATGCACCCTTGTAACAGGATGGTCTCAGTGATCTTCTGAATGGCTCGATTTTAAGCAGATGAAACTCAGTCATTATTCTTGAACAATATAAACTTTTGCACAACCTAATGCACACCTAATTAGAAATAATGCCATTTAAGCCAAGGTGCCTCCCCACCCCTGAAGTCCTGCTGCGCTGCCTCATCCTGGGAGGGCTGAGCGAAGAAGATCGGGAGTGCATGCCCAGAGCCTATATCCCCAGCAGGGTCGCCTGAGGCGTGAAGGTCATCCCGGCTGCCCGGCTGAAGCACACGGACACTTGGATTGGGCAGCAGTGATATACAGTAGGAAGATGCTGGAGGCAGATGATCACTCTAGTGGCAAAGGCATCATTTTGTACTGTGCAGGAGAAGGCAGTAGTAAACCATTCCTGTATTTACCAAGAAAACCACGTGAATAGATAATAAATCTGTCTATGCGGTCGCTGAGAGTTGATAACAACTTGATAGCAACTATCAATCAAATAAGTGAGGCTGCTGAAAAAGGAGAAGGCTATATATTATCTAGCAGGTCTATAGAAGCAAGAGTATCACTTGGCTTTGATGACCAACATGTTGTTGTTGTTGTTGTTCAGTCATTAAGTTGTGTCCGACTCTTCGTGACCTCATGGACCATAGCACGCCAGGCCTTCCTGTCTTCCACTGTCTCCCGGAGTTTACTTAGATTCATGTTCATTACATCGGTGATGCTATCTAACCATCTCATCCTCTGCCGTCCCCTTCTCCTTTTGCCTTCAGTCTTTCCTCCAGCATCAGGGTCTTTTCCAGTGAGTCCTCTCTTCGCATTAGGTGGCCAAAGTATTTGAGCTTCAGCTTCAGTATCTGTCCTTCCAATGAGCAGTCAGGGTTGATTTCCTTTAGGATTGACTGGTTTGACCTCCTTGCAGTCCAAGGGACTCTTAAGAGTCTTCTCCAGCACCACAGTTCGAAAGCATCAATTCTTCGGCGCTCAGACTTCCTTATGGTCCAGCTCTCACAGCCATACCAATTGATGACCAACATACCAATTGGCAAAAGGGACACAGTGGCTGCGGGCACATATTGCATTATAATAATCACATTGATGGTTTGCTGAACAAGCCACAATCGCCTGGCTCCATAAATTATGCTAGGCCGGGAATCATTGCTTGCAACCACAATGGCTGAGTTTATACATATATACTGCTAAACCTTAAACTACAGTTTATGAAACACAGAGATGGAGTTCACCTATTGTATTAAGCAACTATATATGTAACATGATGAATTAGCCAGATTTGTGAATCAAACCACCCTTTTTGACTGCTGGAACTGGAAGATCGATCATAGGAGATGAAGCAAAATCTGCAGCAACCGCACAAGATATTTAGTACACTGCTTCATCGACGTAAACCTGGTCTGTGAGAAATGCAATTAATTCAAATGCCACCCAAGAAATGTGAGAGCGATTGGTTAGCACGTATCACTTATCTGGAGTTCTTCCGTCAGTCATTTGAATATCCGGAGTATAGTTCTGGTAGCATAATATTTTCACTCTAGGACAATACATGTTGAGTATTGGATATAGAAAGTAACTCCAAATCCTACATTGCTCTCCAATGCAGCCATTTGCCTCTGGTGAGCAAATGCAAACGGTGTTTCTACCTTGCACATTTAAAAGAGCTCCGTAGTTCAGAATCACCATGCACAGCGATGCTGAAGTTTGGCTCCTATCTTTTCTGCAATGACACTTAGGGCAGAGCGCAAATGCGCAGTTTGCCTGTCACTCCCGACTGACTTTCTAGACTAGCCTAGGGAGATGCTGAATTAATGGAATGAAGGTGTCTCCAAAGTCAGCTGCACTGCACATAATACAGCCCTTCCTTTTTGTAAACAGTATATCCCAGGGTTTGTCAACCTTAGCAACTCTAAGATGTGTGGACTTCAACTCCCAGAATTCCCCAGCCAGTTGAAGTCCACACAGCTTGAAGTTGCCAAGCTTGAGAAAACTGGGTTAAGGCCTCAGGCTAGAAACTGGGAGACCGTGAGTTCTAGTTCTGCCTTAGACCAAAAGCCAGCTGGGTAACCTTCAACTCTGGGAGTTGAAGTCCACACATCTTAAAGCTGCTAAGGTTGACAAACCCTGGGATCTCCAGTTAGAAGCCATGAAAGCTGGAATTTCCCCAGGTCCAAAACCAATCTGCAATGCAGCATATGGGTGAGTATGTGGGAGCAGGGAATGGAGGTTATGTTACGGATGGGCAGATGGATTTATAAGCTGCTTTCCAGGGGAGGTGGGAGGTATGCAGGGTCACCATCAATGGAATTAAAAGGGAAAGCTGACTTAATGGGAGTACGTCCGTAAGTAATTTACAGCAAGGCTGGCTGGGGAATTCTGGGAGTTGAAGTCCACACATCTTAAAGCTGCCAAGGTTGAGAAACACTGGTGTACTGTACAGGGCTGCAGCCTAAACCAATTTATATTCCATCAATTTAGTTTAGGTGAATTATAGACTGGGCTCATGTTGATCTGTCTCATTCCTGCAACCCTTTTCCAGGGCCACAGAATGGGATTTGCTATCCTATATACCCCATCTTGCTGCATCATCCTGACTGTCATCTCACAGGCTCTATCAACATGCTCGCCAAGGGTCTTGAGGATAGCAGAAATTGCCCCCTGCCACCTGTCTCTTATTACTGGGATGGGCAGCACCACGGTGGATTTACTACTGATTGGTTCTCCTTTGTCCTCTCATGCTGTTGTTTGGGTGGGGCTGCACCTGCTCATGTAGCAACAGGCCTCCGGTGCTAGGGCAAGCCTCCTGAGCTGGCATACTGTATGAAGCTGCAGGGAAGGGGTGTGAATCCAGTGCCCTCTTTGTATGCTGCCAGTGCGCTCTGGGTGCTGCACAGGACTGTACAGCTTGTGCCCTAATTTATTATCCCTCTGCTGTGTATTTCTCACACTGAGCTTCCCTGCCCTCTTGGAATGCTGCCATGGTAGTTTGGCATCATTCGATCAGATGGTTGCCATGTTTCTTCTTACTTAAGAGTAAGCAGTTCCCACAGGAAAATTTATAAGCTACAACCATCCAAGGTTGATGAGCCTGGAGTGCAATCTTCACCTCTTTTCAAACTGATATTTAATATTTCATATTTTATAGTGAAATGTTTAAAAAATTGAATATGCTTAGGATTAAATATTTAAAGGAGTAGCAGACAGGTTTTTCAAACTATTCGATATGGGGCTGAAGACAGACGACTTGATTCAGATTGGAACTGCTGCCAGGACTAACACAGATTCAAATTTATAAGCAAGAATTAGGACAAGCCAATTAAATTTCTGCAGTGCTAGCTGTGCTATAGCCCAGATGCTGTACTTATAGCCACAGAGCATATGATTGGCTATTAGACTCAGTTCTAACGTAAGATTTATAGTGGTTAAGTGTTGGGTTGGGAGTCCTCAGTGGATGACGGAGCTTACAGCAGAGCTTTCCAAACTGTGTGTCGCGACACAAAAGTGTGTTGCCTGCGGGGCCCAGATGTGTCGCGTCAAAACCCGGAAGCGCTGATGGCGCGCCACCGGGCCATCAGTGCTTCCGGGTTTTCCCGTGGCGACACACCAACAGCGGCGCGCGAAAATCCGAAAGCGTCAGTCACGGCGGCGCTTCCGGGTTTTCCTGCAGCGACACACGAAAATCCAAAAGCGCCGCAGCCATGGCAAAAAGTGAAAGCGGCAGCAGCGCTTCCGGGTTTTCCCACGGCGACACACCAACGGCAGTTGGTGTGTCGCCGTGGGGAAACTTAGGAAAGCCCTGGCTTACAGAGTGACTTTGGACATGCAACTATTTCTCAGCTCCATTTAATGCCATGCATCGTGAGGATAAAATGAGAACAGGTAGTCCTCATTTAGTGACCCCAATTGGGACAGGCAACTCAGTCGTTAAGTGAAGTGGTTGCTAAGTGAAACTGCAACTGTGCTTATGATTTTACTTCAGCTTTCCTTTGCTTTACAGACCTGTGAAGGTTGTAAATGTGAGGATTGGTTGCAAAGTTACTTTTCATCACTGTTGTAACTGCAGTCACTGTCCAAGGCAGTCGTTAAACGAGGACTACCCGTAGAGACTTCCCATCTGAGTCACCTGATTTCCCAGCAGAAAGTGACATATAAATTTCTTGAATCAATCAGTGGCAACTGTCTTCTATTTTAGAGTAGAAGTACAAGAGCTTTTTAAGTGCAGCGAAGAATCTGTTTGGCTCTGTTGAAACCCTGCAATGTTCCTAAGAGTGATCAATCACAGAAATCTACAACTGTTAACAAATAGTAATAAACAAAGCCTTCTGAAGCAGGTTATCAGAACAGCATCCCACTGAGCAGTTGCACAAACTGGACTGTTAAATGTTTACATTTATTAGGGTCATTTGACCAGCTGTGATTGCTAAATGCGGTTCTTTTTTATATCCTTTAAGCAGTTGGTATTATGAGCAAATTGCCTTTGTAGCACAGACAATTATATCTTTGTTAGTTTACTGTGATACACTGAAATATTTCTAACACACTTACAGCATCTTTATCATTATGCAAGATTTCTATTATTTCTATTATTGTTTGCAATCCCTGATAAGAATGCTTTTATCGAGCTTTTCTGTTTTTTCTTGCTCAGAATTGTTTACACTAGCTGGGTTCACATAGCATGCTAGCATAAAAGGTGGTTTGCTTCATCAGGGTTAGCATGATGTATGAATCCAGTCATTATAGCTTGTAAATTATGATTTATGGGGCAGGGTTATGTGTGAGCCAATCCATGATTTTTTCTTTAAAAAAACCATGTTTTAGCATGGTATGTCAACTCAGCCAATAACTGAGAACAGATCCCTAGAGCTTCAGAGGGGAATTTTTAAACATAAGCTACTTTAAGTTCCTGGATGAAATGTGAGATAGAAATCTAACAGAGAAAACCAAATAAATCTGCTCAGTAAATTCCTGTTCCACTGTCATCAGAGTTTGACTTCATTGGTTGAAATTTGCACAGAGATATGATTTAAGAGACAAGAACTAGAATTATATAATTCTATTTTTCTTCTTCGAACTACCTGGGATAGCCTGATTCCTTTCTCCTCAGAAGATTATCTGTCAGGCAATTTGTACAACAGACATTATCTTCACACAGTTTCTAAAATCAAAGTAGCTAGGACCAATTTACTATAGAATATCCAAATTAGGTCTGTTCAAGTCAAATGTTCTATCATTTTTTTTAAAAAAATCAATCTAATTCAGATCAAATTTTTGGAATGGGCCAGATTACAGCTGGGTCAATTTGGATCATTAACATGCACATGTTCATGGTAGAAAGCATCCAAACTGCTCTGAATTAATTTGGACACATTCAATTTGATGAATCAAATTTGATGAATCAAATTGATTCAATTTAAATTATGAATCAAATTGATTCAATTTGAATTATGAATCAAATTGATTCAATTTGAATTATGAATCAAATTGATTCAATTTGAATTATGAATCAAATTGATTCAATTTGAATTATGAACCAAATTGATCTGTGAATTTGATTTGTCAAATTGATTTGCAATTCCAAATTTGCCCAAATCAATTTGGAGTGTGGCATATTTGCATAGTCCTACTATGTAGATGCCCCATTAGTGTACTACAAATGTTGGCCAGAACAAGAACTAAACCTATTCTCTGGTGCCATCTTGTGTTAATTCATCAACATTCTTCCTGCTGAGCCTTACGTGAAACCTCAGCTACCCTGCTGTACTTCAGACTTCATATGGTAACACTGTGAACTTGCACAGAACTTGGAGAATTTCAAATACAGAAGTTCTTAACCAATGTCCCAGTTTTATTCCAGCCTGTATGCGAGGCTCCCATGTTGGTGATTTTCATTTGCTATATTTGACATATATTTTGGGAAAGTTGGTTTGTACACTGGAGAATATTTAATGTACAAACATATCTCATATATATATGAGCCCATTTATGTTAAGATTGATATATAACTTTTCAATTCTTTCAAGCATCTTGTAATATTTTATCCTTATAGGAATTTTGTAGATAAAATCAAAGCAAACTGTGTGTGAGAGAGAGTTGCCAAATACAAAATTGCATTATTTTAAAAACATTTAATCCCACTTTTTACTTTAATTATTAAGGGAATTTATACTAATGTAATAAAATCAAACTATACATTACTATCATGCCACAAAAACAGAGGGATTATAGTTCAGCCTTACACCCTATGCTATGCTTGCAGGAGCCCCAGAATTTAATCTGTTTTAGGAGATGGCAGGTACTTTTGTCCATATGAATGAACAAAAAAACAGTTTGTATTAACATAAAAGTTTACATCAGGTGTTGAAACTTCAGGTATCAATTAGATAAGGGTAAGGGAGATTGAAAAGGGAGATTCTAAAGCATGCAAATGCAAGTAGATGAATAGGTATCACTTCGGTGGGATGGTAACAGCGTTCCGCGTGCGTCATGCCGGCCACATGACCGTGGAAGCGTCTTCGGACAACGCTGGCTCTTCGGCTAACAAACGGAGATGAGCACCGGCCCCTAGAGTCGGACACGACTGCACAACTGTGCAGGGGGAACCTTTACCTTTTTTTTAAGGGAGATTGAAAGCTGAGGTGCCACAACTAAACAGATCCTGTTCTTCAGCAACATCCCCTCACCAACACAGGGAGCAAATTCCAATCTCAGCTTCCAGCTGAAATGTTAATTTTCCATGGCTGTGACTTCTCCCAAGCCGCTCAAAGCTTTACTGGTTAAACTTAGTATTTGTGTTCTCCCAGAGACAAATTTGCATTAAGTCCTTCCAGTATTAAGAAGCTATACTCATTTTTTTTATTATACTTCCTCTCCTTTAGCTTGGTTTTAAAATACCAAGGGGGAGAAATAGGATCTCACATTAAACCTGTATGCCACCCAGAGTCGTTGGGAGTTGGATGGCATACAAGTTTAATAATAAAAATAATAACTAAAGAAATTAGCCTCATAGCAGCAGACTATTTTCCCTACATAAATTCCTGATTTTCTTTATTCTTAATCACAATTGCTGTGAATAAAAGGCAGAAATTAGGATAAATAGTGGTTGAATACATTCAGATTGCTATGTTGTGTCTTAAGTCCCTTCTTTGCTGCCTGGCACCATCCTAGATCCCTTGGAAGACACACCATGCTTGTTGGCACTGTTTCCACTCTCTAGCCACTCTGCCCTGCTCTAAGTATCAAGCTGATGATACCAGTTAGCTGGTCCAAGCAATGAATGCCAAATATACAACAAGGCTTTCCCTGTGAATACACTGAAAAAGGCATGTACAGTACTAATTCACCTGGTATTTAGGTATCCCTAACTAGCAATATGTCACTCACACAAACCTTCCCTTCTTATTCCCATCTTCCAAATCACACTGACCAGCATCTTGCACTTCTGAACTGGACACAGCCCTCCAATCAAGGGCCTGAAGCCCACAGTGCCTTTCAACCTGTTAAGAGCCAGCTGTAGGCAAGTTCAGATGATCAAATAAGAGATGGAGATGAAAGCTGGATCACAATTAAATTGCCACCTGCTAGGCTGCTTTAATCTGCACCCCTAAAGTCCAATTGTTTGCAGAAGTGGTTGGCAAAGGGACAAATGGGCATCGCCTCTAAAGGCAGGAAGCACTGGGGTCATTGTGCTCAGGCCCTACTGGGCTGGCTTCTACGCAACCCTTTTTGATTATTACTGGTACTTTCCAGAACAATTGTTAATGTACTAGTGTCTTAACCGTGCTATCAGGTGCATCAGTGTTGTTATCCTACATGTGAGCAACTGAGGCTGAAATTTAATAATGTATATTATTAAATATACATTATTATTATATTTAATTATTAGAGGCACTAAAGGTGGCTAAAACCATTGAAAAAAGGAATGGAAGCCTCTTGTCTAGGGCAGGAGAGTGTCTGGATGCATACCTGGATGTCGGAAGAGGGGAGGCAAATAGTTAAATATGTGTGGTAACACCAGCATGCAAATACCGCAGCTTACGTATTTATACCAGACACCAGATTCAAGAATGTAATGGTGGCATTTGTCTGATGACATTACTCCCCACATCATAATTTTGGCATCATTGCAATTTGCTGCAGACCCAGCTGGATACACAGCTTTGGACCACAAATGTGATTTGTCAATTCCCATTTTTAGGCTACTCTCATTGAGTTGTTGAATACCATGAAAGCTGTGAGATGGCACAGAAACTTTGAAATTCTAGAAAAGTGATGGGCATCATCCTTCAGAAAAAATTAAACATCATTAAAGCCCATCACTTTTGTCCAGTAGGTTTAAACAACAGCTTAATTCCCTCCAGTTAAAATCAGTGGAATCTCAGAAATATTTGACGCTGACAGAAGTGTGGCCACAGCTCTTTGTATGATATTTTCTTCCTCTGAGAATACTCAGAACTTTTCAATTCAGCTCTGCGTGTCGTTCAAATGACAGGAACATAAGGAGAAAAGAAATAAAATACTCCATAGGGAATAACAACTAATTTTTCCAGTCTGAAAACATTTGCAGTAAACCAACCAACCAACCAACCAACCAACCAACCAACCAACCAACCAACTAACTCTGTTTGCTGATTTTCTGCAAGGACTCCTTACATTTTTATCCTGTCTTCTTTCCTGGGAGATCAGGCTGGCCGTTGCTTCTTATCACACCAGTGGGGTTCACGGACTCCATTGAGCCAGAAGTGGTCATACTTTGTTGTCCAGGAGCCACCCTGGGGAGAAGCAGGGAGAGGCATGGAATGTGGGCTACGCTGGGCACACAGAGAGGCTGACGTTTTCAATTTGAGAGCGAGCCAGAGAGCCTTCTCCATTTTAAACAAGCATGTTTTAGGGCCTCAAGTCCAGTTTCTATGTATTTCTTGCCATCAAAATTTGGCAGCACAGGGGGAGTTTTGGGGGGGGGGAAGATTTTATGGTTTGCATCCAGCCCTGTAGTTGCCAGTTGCTCATTCTGTGCTAACCATGGCTTGCTAAATAAGCCACAGTTCCCGGTTTATTCAAAAAGCTAAATTATCACCCACAGTTTAGAAACTACAATGGCTGGATTCAGAAGGCACACTAAACCAAATTGCAACATTACAGCTTAACTCCATACATGAACCCAGGCAAGGATATGAACCTTGGATTTCCCATTCCAACTTCAATGAGTGTTCCAGCAGCAGTGAAAGGCAACTGAAGACATACTGGAGCCTAAACCTGAAAACCCAAGTAGTATTTCCCAGACTTTTGTACCAGGTCCATGATTTTCATAAGACTTGCAGGCAGCTCCAGATAATGTGACTCACTGCATGTGACGGCAGCTGGAGTGTCAGGAGGGAAACTTGATGTTTTACATCTTTGTGAGGCACAGCTGTTCTTAAAACAGAAAGCATTCTGCATCCTCATGCCCCAAACACATGCACTACAAAAAGTGTTTTCTCCTAACACGGAGTTACCCTCCTAAAATTCTATTTACATGTTTTTGAACCACATTTAAGATGCACACAAAAGACACCTGTATTTGAGTTTTCGATTTATGCGTTTTATTTCCATGCAATGAATCACTGCATCTACTAGTGAGAGGGTAATTATCAACAAAACCAACCCTTTTGAAGAGAGCATCCTTTGTGTTTCCATTGGATTCAATGGAAGCATGCCTAGGTGAAAGAGCTCGGTGTGCATATAAAGAGTGCTCCCAGCAATCCACAGGAAACCAGCTACATCAAAGGATTGTATTCCAACATGGATTAAATACAACATAATTTGCATCAATAGCTTGGCATTGGCTGTATGCGTGCTAATTCATTAGCTGCAGTATATGTGCGATAAACAGACACATTAAAAGCTGGCACCAGGTTCTCGATCTATTTTCAAGGTAGCCCTATGGAGTAAAAGAGATCTGAATATTAAAGCACTATCAATTCACAAGATGTAAGCCTCACTAGCTTGAGATTGGTTTAAATGTTAATGAAACACTTTTGATGCAGAATATCTGCCCAGATGGCTTGAGACCATCGCTGAACACATGGCCCAGATGGGCATCACAGTGCAAAAGAAGAAGAGATTTTACTGCAGCTTTAGCTTCTTGAACTAAAGCATATCTGCATAAATTATTCAAACGGATTTCATAGCCAAAGGGGCCAATTAAGCCAGCAATTGGCATATAACTAATACCATTTCCCATTAACACTATCAACTCCATGAGAACCTCAATATTTTAGAGCCTCTAAATATATCAGGAATGAAGTGGGAGAATTCCTCACATCCTATGAAGCCAGCTTCCGTTGAAATAAGAGGTTTTCCTTTATCAAAAATCGTTTAAATTAAGGAAAACACTTTGTAATCAATTCCTAACATGAAACCAAAGAGAAACTCATGTTCCATCAGAAGCTCACTGTTAAATTAAGCACATTTGAAAATCAGAAAGTCTACTGAGGCTTCTGGTACTCTTGATTCTAGGTGAACCCATAGGGAAGATCATTAAATTTCCCATTCATTTTTGTAATGTTGGTATTAGTCTCTCTAACTGTAAGCAATTAGACTACATCCACATGTTGTTGTTGTTGTTGTTCAGTCGTGTCCGACTCTTCGTGACCTCATGGACCATAGCACGCCAGGCCTTCCTGTCCTCCACTCTCTCTCGGAGTTTACTCAAATTCATGTTCATTACATCGGTGATGCTATCTAACCATCTCATCCTCTGCCGTCCCCTTCTCCTTTTGCCCTCAGTCTTTCCCAGCATCAGGGTCTTTTCCAGTGAGTCCTTTCTTCTCATTAGGTGGCCAAAGTATTTGAGCTTCAGCTTCAGCATCTGTCCTTCCAATGAGCAGTCAGGGTTGATTTCCTTTAGGATTGACTGGTTTGACCTCCTTGCAGTCCAAGGGACTCTCAAGAGTCTTCTCCAGCACCACAGCTCGAAAGCATCAATTCTTCGGCGCTCAGCCTTCCTTATGGTCCAACTCTCACAGCCATACATTGCTACTGGAAAAACCATAGCTTTAACTATACGGACCTTTGTCGGCAAGGTACATCCACATGTGGGTCAATCCTATTTCATACCTGGAAAAAAAATCCTATTGCATTAACAGGAATTTAGAAATAAAATACATAGAGGACTGTAGCCTTCATTTATTATTATTATGCAGTCCAAGATTGATTCCAGAAGTTTGTACATAAGGGCTCATTTCAAAACCCGCTGAGACCGCTTTCAAAGAATTAAAGTGGTTGCAAATGAAAAGAGGGTGTCCAAATGACAGTTCCTAGGTGAAATGCATCAATTATATTTAAGCACCTTCCAAATTGTTTTAAGACCTGCAGGAGTACCTGTTTACAAATAACTCCTGTGCCACTTATCCTAGTAAATTTTCAAGATATTAGAATTGCTTTCATCTGTTCCATGTGTCCTAGACTTCTGGAAAAAAAAACAACTCCTCTGTGTTGGAATCATGCTTTGTTTCTGAGCTAATTTAGGATGGAAAGTTAAACATTAATGGTGTTAAAACAGATCAGGACCTTGACTACCTAATGTATCCTTGCCTGTTTCAGAAAAAATTAGTCTAGAGAAAGATGATTAGGATTGTAAAATGAACCACAGAAAAGAATCGTGACCTCCCCTCTCACAGTGGTTGGTGTGATCTTGGACTCACTTCCATTTCTTCCCCAATCCATATGGGAACTAAAATCAAGAAACATATCACAGAACTTCCTCTAGCACGAACAGTGACCTCTGTGGGCTTCTTTAGTGTCATGAGGGTTTATTATGTTGGGTAACATTCAGAGGTTTTTTTAAAAAGTCTAAACACAATCCTAGCATACAAGAAAGTCCCAATGAATCAATAAAGATTATTCCCAATTAATAAATATTGGATTTAACTTGTTTCTAAATCCTACATTATAGCTTAGCTCAGTGTTTCTCAACCTTAGCAGCTTTAAGATGTGTGGACTTCAACTCCCAGAATCCCCCAGCACTGGCTTAGCTTTAGGATACTTTAGGATACCCATCAATAGGCATTTACTTAAGCACCCGTACCAGCATTGCCTAAAAGTTATAAAGATTGGCTTACTGTTTAAAAGGAAAGATTTAATTAAACAGAATAATCCTTTCTCATAACATTTAGTAGCAAACTGAAGTTTTTATTTTGGAGTGTTCAAATTTATCACTACTGAAGCATAATGAAAGAATACTTTTAATGTATCTTACGCAAGAATTTTGTGGGAGTTTTTTTGGAAGCATTGTAGAACCACTACTCTACAGTGTCACCTAGTGGTAAATGAATTGCTGACAATTGTGATTACACTATTAAAAACTGACCAGTTTATTCTTACACTGAAAGAAAAAAAAAAGGCTTTTCTTTCAAGCAGATAGATGCATGCAAATGTTCTCCAATTAACAAGCTATTTCTACTTCCAAATTTTTAAATAAAAAGGTTTTGGGAAGGGAGCATTCAATACCTGGAAGTCCCATTTACTTTAAAGGGAGAGATTTAGTCTATTCGTCAGTATCCCACTGAGCCCTATGAACTTTAGACAGTTCTGTGATTATTCAGAAGAAACTGCAACAGAAATCAATTGGATTTATCCTGATGAATAAGCACAGTCCCATAGCAACTTTGATTGGACTACACGCTGAATTGGTGCCCTTATGTCACAGAACAAACTACAAATAAAAATACCACCACCACCACCAGCAGCAGCAGATACATGTGTTTCTCACTTAAAAACAAAGACAGGCATGCATTTTTAGTAACAGTGAGTTAGCAAAATAAAAGCTTATTATATTGTTCCATGGCTACTCTCTTCAAGCCTTTTCAGTTCTAATATTGGGACAGTGCTGAGAAAACTACTCAGAGCCATGAAACGCAGCCAGAAGGGCGATTAAAGCAAACGACAGGGACCTGTCCCTCACCTCCTTTATTCATGAATGGGGCAGACACATAGATGGCTGCCCCATGATATCTCATTTGCCCCAATTTCTCATCGCTTAAAGCAGTGTTTCTCAGCCTTGGCGACTTGAAGATGTGTGGACTTCAACTCCCAGAATTCCCCAGCCAGCATGCACCTCACTGCTGCTCCAAAGCACTGCTGGGTTAGAAACAATACAACCAGCTTCCATTTCTTCGTTCTCTGCCTGTGTCTTTGAATATTTCTTTATCCACCAAGTTCTCAACTCTGCCTACTTTATACTTACAATAAAAATTCCTTGTCAATTTTCTGCCTGATTAAAATAATTCTCCACCAAGAATTATAAACCATCCACCATGATTTATTTAAAATGCTGAGATTTTCTCATAGGAAAATGCTCACTGCCACCAAACTGCTGCTGTTCAGATTTCTATTTGTCCTTTGGAAGAGTTCACCAGAGCATCCAGAGTGCTGAACCATTCCTCAAACACATGCATTAGGTCAAGGGTCGGAAATGGCGGCTCGCGAGCCAGATCTGGCTCTTTGGCCCCTCGGCTCTGGCTCTCTCTCTCTCTGTCTGCCGCCCGACATCCGGAAAGCCGGTCTCCGGAAGCAGAGCGAACCCTGGGGAAGAAACAGACGCTGATTGGTGGAGGCTCAGAAGGAAGGACGCCTCCACCAATCAGCGCGCGCCAAAGGGGAGCAGAGAGGCGGGCTGAACAAGGTGAAGCCCGATTGGCCCTGCTACCCAGAGGCGCGAAAAAAAGACCGGCGCGGGGCCTCGTTCAGCTACGCGCGGAAGCGCTCCAAAAAGACCGGTGCGGGGCCTTGCTCAGCTGCGCTGGGCTGTGAAGCTGGACGAGCCGCCGGACCTGGAGCGCTTCCGCGCGCAGCTGAGCGAGGCCCCGCGCCGGTCTTTTTGGAGCGCTTCCACGCGCAGCTGAGCGAGGCCCCGCGCCGGTCTTTTTGGAGCGCATTTCCACAGCCCAGCGCTCAGCTGCGCGCGGAAGCGCTCCAAAAAGACCGGCGCGGGGCCTTGCTCAGCTGCGCGCGGAAGCGCTCCAGGTCCGGCGGCTTGTCCAGCTTCACAGCCCAGCGCCAGCGCCAACCGCACTCCCGCGCGATTGGCTCCTGCCCGCAAACCCCGCCCCCTTCCACGCGATTGGCCCCTGCCCGCAAACCCCGCCCCCTTCCACGCAATTGGCCCCCGCCCGCAAACCCCGCCCCCTGGCTCTCGAGCATTTCAAAATGTGCACGAGCATGCCAAAATGGCTCCCGGCATAAAAAGTTTGCCGACCCCTGCATTAGGTTATCCCATAATACCCATCATCGTTTCAATATATGTTATTTGCTTTGACTTCTTTTTGTATGTTGTCTTAAACACAGCAGAGACAATTTGAAAAAATGTGACCCTTGGTTATAATTTTATGACTGGATTTATTATGAACATTCCATTAAAAGTCTAAGATTTGCTATCAGTAAAAATTGAGGGTCATGTTGGACCCTCCTAATCCTAATCCTTGGTTATGATTGCAGTTGTGTGCAATAAGCTATAGACACTGGGACCATTTCAGAGTTGAAAGTGTTTCATTGATCTGGCATTTAGTTCAGTAATAAAACCATTATTTGACTGAAGTATATCAACCTTACTGGGAAGGAAGGGAACCCCTTCTTTTAAATATTCTGAATGTAGGCCCTTATTTTGACTTTCAGTGGCTTGCCCCCAACCCAGAAATACATGAGTAAGTTAAGGAGTGGTAGTGATTTGGGCTATCTATTTAAATCAAAAGATAGAATTTGGATTTGCCTAAATTCTAAATCAGCTTTCCTCCTTTCAGATATGTTGGACAACAACCCTCATCACCTATAGCTAGCATGATATGTGTCAGCTGGAGGTAACAGGAATTGTAGTACAATAGATTAGGAGGGTGCCAGATTGGGGAGGGGGGAGGGCTGGTCTAGACCTACTTCAAAGCCTAGAATATAGACAGCATGGTATAATAATCTACCTGCAATGCTATCAGCCCATGCAGAGAGATCTGCTATCAATGACAAATTGAGAACATGATATCCGTTTTTCCCTTCAAATATTAAAGTCCCTGTACTATAAAAATAGTACACTGATTGCCTCATTTTTATGCGAGCAATTAGGTTACACCAACCACACTAGAACTTCATAAATCCAGACAAAGACGAGGTTAAACCACCTTCACAGACTGCCACAGTCCCATTTTAATGTAGGCTCTTCTCACAGTTTTTTTTTAAACTAGAAAATAAAAATGAAAAAAGCCTCCCCCATATCTAAGGGCACCGATCCATCAGCGTGGCTCTGTTGCTATCTTTCAACCTAACATATTTCACAGGTCAAAAACATTGTCTGCACAAAAATAAATAATCCATTTGCTGGGTTTGCATAATGCAATGAGTCACAAATTAACCAAATGATCCAGGTTTGTGCAACATGCTAAATCACATAAAAACTAGCCAAGATTAAAGCTAGACAAGCTTACTGTGTTATGTGAAGGTAATTGTTTGGCTTTTATCTGAGTTGGTTAAATGTATCTTGGGAATCCAGCCTGGTGTATGTGAACTCCTGAAATAGGAGAAAGAAGTGCCAAAGTGATACATAAAAACTTGAAGTCACAATTAGATTCCTATCTGAAGGGCAAGGTATTGCAACACGCAGTGCTACATCCCAAGGTGATTGTTAGAGACTCCATTAAAAAGCTTGAAACATGCATGTTAGCATACACTTCATTTTTCCCCAAAGGCAAATGCCCACCAAGCTTGCATATGAGAACCTCCGCTGCCGATTGAAGGAAGATGCAACTAACATGAGCTTCTGCCATTCTCACTCCTATCCTTAACCTTTGGGGGGGGCTGAACAAAAGGGCATAATCCCATGCATAAACAGCCCCCAACGTTTATTTTTATAGTGCCCATCGCAACTTTTGCTTAAACTAACAAAAACTCAGAAATCTGTCAATCCTGTGTAGCTTGGCCTTAAAAAATGATCTAACATCAGGGAATGATGTTCATAATGAGGTTTGCTTGGTTTGGGCTTAATAAGATGTATGAACTAGCCATTGTTTCCTGTAAGATGTGTTTGTGTGTGTGCATGAACCATGTGCAAGACAAGCTTTTTTCCTTTGTTAGGGCTGTGCAAACTATTTGCAAGGAGCACTTCCAAAGGCCTGTGGTACAAGAGAAGCATACAACAGCTACATCCTCTGATGGCCCTGGTGTAGCTGTTTCAAAAGTTGCCTTGGTTGTCTCCACCTGTTTGTGCATGCACAGGCTCCTTGTTTTGCTGCTAGTCCCAGCAACAATTATTGACTGTGGGTGCACTATGCTGCTAGTCCCAGCAACAATTATTGACTGTGGGTGCACTAGTAATGTATGGCTGTGAGAGTTGGACCATAAGGAAGGCTGAGCGCCGAAGAATTGATGCTTTCGAACTGTGGTGCTGGAGAAGACTCTTGAGAGTCCCTTGGACTGCAAGGAGGTCAAACCAGTAAATCCTAAAAGAAATCAACCCTGACTGCTCATTGGAAGGACAGATACTGAGGCTGAAGCTCAAATACTTTGGCCACCTAATGCGAAGAGAGGACTCACTGGAAAAGACCCTGATGCTGGGAAAGACTGAAGGCAAAAGGAGAAGGGGACGGCAGAGGATGAGATGGTTAGATAGCATCACCGATATAATGAACATGAATTTGAGTAATTCCAAAGACTTTGGAATTCAAAACCACAATCACATGGGTACCTAAAAAAAAAAGGTAACGTTTCCTTCAAATCAAGCTCAGTTCTTGGTGACTGCAGGGACACACCCATGTACGTTTTTCTGGAACAACCTGAAAGTGGTTTGCAATTCTCTTCGTTGGGAATGTTCCTTTATTTAACTGCCCAGGGTAACCTACACAGTCTTTCTCCACGGTGGCGACTTGAAGATGTGTGGAGTTCAACTCCCAGAATTCCCCAGCCAGCCATGACCGGCCTAGAGCCCTGGGATTTTAAGGTGTATTAACTGTCCCCAACCAGCTCTGACCCTGCTTAACTTTGTGCTTCCACCTAGAGAGCCCAGGAAATCCTGCTGTGTTCACCCTCCTGCAGCGACTTCTGTACGGGGTCAATTTGCCAGCATTTTCAGACCGAAGGGACCGAGTGCCCACAGGCAGGCGCGCGCCCAGCCACCTTACAGCTCTTCTCAAAGAGACAGCATTGGCGACGATGTTTACTGCGTTCTTCGCAAACTTGGGAGGTTGGCCGGAGACTCAAGCAAGAGCGCTTACGAAATCCGACGCGTCTGCTGGGCCCCAGGCCGCGCAAGGCGCCACGTGTGCTACGATAGCTGTCCCGGTCCCTTCGTTCCGCCCCGCTTTGCTCGAGGCAGCCGGACTCGGCCAATTCCGAGCAGCTACCGGGCCGTCGGTGTGAGCCGCTCTAGATTCCGCAGCGCCTGCAGGCAGGAGCCAACGTGAAGCGGAAAGCCTGCGGAGCCTCAGCACAGAGAAACTGGTCCCCGCCCGGCTGCTGAGGTCTCTGAGGCGGCCAAGCGCCAGCTGAGGCGGAGAAGGCCCTCCCGCTCGCCCCCAGGCTCCGCCCTGCTCATTCTCTCCCGTCTCGTCTTCGTCGTCTCGCCCTTAATCTCTCGTTCCCAAGCGGCGCAAGAGATAAGAGAGGATTCAGAGTCAAGCAGCCGAACTACCGCTCAGGCGCCAAGGCTTCCGGGGTTTTCAGCGGTTGGCAGGAAGGTTGACAGGCCAAGCTCTCCGCTTCTCCCCGCCGTTCTTTTCCAGCTTGAATGCCTGGGTGCTCCAAGTTTACGCGCGCCCTCGCCCACCGCCACGTGTTGGGTGGACGTCCTTT
The DNA here is from genome assembly GCA_023362775.1 of Charina bottae. Lineage (NCBI taxonomy): Eukaryota > Metazoa > Chordata > Lepidosauria > Squamata > Charinaidae > Charina > Charina bottae. The sequence goes on along the minus strand of JALMGJ010000007.1, from coordinate 48,170,758 downwards.
TTTAAGACGTTCATGAGTCTGGAAAGGGAAATCACTCCCCTCTCCCGCTTCCCCGCTTTGATCCTGATGCTCTAGTCTAGGTTAGAATGAATAGATATTATTTTATATTCTCTTTGGAGAGCTGCGAAACGGAAAGACATGTTTTTATCTGTTTTTCTTAGTGGAAATGAACGTATGCCGGCATTTCCCGCAGGGATTGCTTTGGATTTTCGAGGTTCGCCGGCCCAACCCTCTGAAAGCAAAATGGATTCATTTTTTCCAATGTAATCTGCCCCCGCCCCTCGGGAATTTATTACAGTAGTAATCTCATTGTGTGGAGAGAGGAAGATAATGATTCGAGGCTGTACCTGCTCCCTGCTTTGAAGATAGAAGCTGGGAGAAGATTGCAAACACTTGCATGGGGAAATGAATAAATATTTCTTCCTTTGTTAAAAGAGAACCTGTAAAACGGGGTTAAGGGGGAAAATACTGCTTTGGGAGTCTGCGGGTCATAAGGACCTGATGTTCATGTAATTCGGCCCTGAAGTTCTTTGTTCCAGGAGGGCAGGGTGCAAACTCAGCTATTTTGCCACACAAAGCATTTCTTTGAGTATTGAGCTACGACCTATACATTTCTATCACCTACAAATATTTTGACTTAGTCATATACTATTATTTATTAATAATCACTATGTATTTTGAAATAAACTAGATCACCAGAGTGGGCATCTTGAAGCTTTTTTTAAAAAATTCAGAACTAGACTTTGTCTCAAGCTAGGAATTTGGTGGTGTTTTGAGCCAAATACATGGCAGATTCATCATGGCAGACAGACCGATTCTGCAGGTAAGTGCATCTGCGTATCAGTTTTTTTTCCAGGCACATTTCATAACAGTACTACTATTATTAAGTATACTGGGAATCAGAGTTAATACATTTAAAAAACAATATCAGTAACCATATTTTATAGGAGTACATTATATGAGAAGTGAATTATGAACATAGCTTTTATCCAGACATTTTCTCATTTAATGTTTTAACCTACCTTAAAAAAAATAAATTTAGTGTAGCTACGTCAGTTAGCCTTGACATAAATCATTTGTGCACTAAGGATAGGTGCTAAGTTCAGGGCATTCAGGAGATCAAATTATAAGAGTCATTAATTGCTGTCTATTCTTGAGTCAAAGTTCATGAAAACTATGCAGCGGAAAAGGCTCAGTACTAAATTTGATTAATGATTAAATCTGTTAGCTTCAGCACTCAGAGCGTGCTGTTAATTATGGATGGTGCACTGATTTTCATAGTATGTAGCAGAAGGTGGACTGAACTGATATTGTTTCCAACAGTTACTGAGGAGAGACACTGATTGAGCAAAACATGAAACAACAGGAAACATGTATGAATTGCTAGATGTAAAGCAAGCCAAAGAACAGAATGAATACTGTCATGTTAATATATGTTTTTAAAAAATAGAGTGTTTGTTGACCATGATAGAGTGGTATTGTGTGTTTGTCATGATCTTTAGATCAGTGTAATTGCTTAAAAGCATAAACAGAATAACAAAGGGACTCAAAGAACAGCAATTATTTTACTGCAAACACAGATCAATACCCAATACTCAAGTACTGTACTTCAGGATCATACTAATAAAAGAGGTATCAGTGGAAAGTGAGAGCTTAATGTACTGCTTCTCAAGCGTCCTGCGGTTGTGGACCACTTGATAATCATTCAGAACCACAATTAAACAAATGCTCCTTCCTCTTACAATTTCATCTTTAAGAGCGTGGGAGCTCACATTTTTGGGTAAAATAATGACTATAGTTGCATTTGTATATGCATTCCTTCCCACCACCTCCATTTTAAAAAGCCTTTTTAAATTAAATTTTGTACCAAAAAATTAAATATTTACCACCCAAATTATTTTATGTAATTTAGGCCATAATGACACTGACTCTTAGCACAAATCTGTTGGTAAAGAATGTTGTGCACGAGAAATCTTTTGAGAATTTGAGGGGCTGGAGGTGAGTGAGTGGAATTTTATTTTAAGATACTCATCATGTTTTCCTATTCATGATTCTCTGTTTGGGTTACTTGTGCAAGAACACTGGTCTACGTGGCTCAGCATGTATGGACTCACAGTCTATAATTGCACTTCAGACCTGCTCGCTAATGTCAGTTTTCTGTATGTCAGTACTCATGTTGCTTTTTGTATTAATACTTGTAGCCTCAATGAAGCAATTTAGAGCTGTGGATCCACTTTTACAAATCATCTGACTGGCACTGAACACAGGAAGATGGAGACTGAGGTAGCAAATGGTTCTGGCCGGCTGACAGAACCTGTGAACATAGAGGGGCTTCGATGAATCACAGGCTTCGATTAATCACGATGGATCTACACGGACCTCAGCTTCTCAGATTGAGAATGACTGGGTTAGAGCAAGGAGGGCTAGAGAACTATTTAAGAGAGGATGGAATGACCTTAGCCATATGCTCTGCCTCACGCCTTTGTAAAAATTACTACAGCAGATAAAAGCTATATTGTGCAGGCATCCCTTCCAACTATGAATTCTGAACTTCTGTGGAGGTTCATGTGGAACCTGAAAAAATGTGTTCTAGGACAAAAGTGGATTTTGTGTAACAAATGAAATAGAATGAATATTTATTATGCTAGATAATGGATCTATGCAAAGGGTATTTCTTGCAAAGATAGTTTATGAGGAAAAGAAATACATCTTGTCTTGGTGGAAAGAAAAACAGCTGAATTTCCAGGATTTTTAGTTCTGAGCTGCAGCAGCAGCACTGCACATGGGTGGGTGGGTGGGTGAGTATGTGATGGATGGCAATACTTTTTTCCTGATTTAACCACAGTTTCATTGGAAGATCTGATGGACATTTCTGTTAGCGGATGCTGAGTTTAATCATCAACGTCAGGCAGATGAGTCAATGGAGACAGGCATCACCTTTGACAAAACCCACTGCCAGATTACAGACAAAAGAAACATTCAGTTCTGCCTGCTTCCTAAGATTTTCCTGCAATTCGTATTATTTTTCTTTCCTAGCTGCACTAACACCTGGCATATTCTGGCAGCTGCTTGGAACTCAATAATGTATGTATCCTTGTACTTGATTTCTAGGACATTCACTTCTGCATTTGTTTGTGAGGCAAACCAGACAATGACGAAGACTACTACTACTACCACCACCTTTCTATTTATCATCACACCAAATAAAATATTCCCCATTTTAACAATCACCTCCTGCAGGGTGGGAACCCAACATACTACCAATCCCCCCAAGGTTTCCCAAAACAGCCAAGTCTTAGTGGCTTTCCTCAGTACAGGAAGAAAGTTTTTTTCTCTGTTTCTGTAATGATTATTTGCATCTATTAAGACAGGAGACAGTGCTGATCTAAGTAACAGAAAAGACATCAGTATGTACTGTTCAGACATGCTGTAGCTGTATGAAGGAAAACACAGTTGGGACTGGCAGTGATGAACTGGTTTCATGCCTGATGGTTCAGGTTCAAAGAGAGAAGTGGCAGTGGCCAAAAACTGGACTGAAACATGGTAGGGAGCAGGTGTCAGAAATAAACTAGTCCAGAAGGATAACACTAGCCTAGGTCTGTTGTCAACCGGCTGTAGCCATCTCATTACTCAGGGTATTTTGTGCTGAGTTTTGTCCACTGGCAATGGCATAGAACTGCTAGTCACGAGGCCAAATTCAATCATTTCACTGTCCAAATAGAGCTACCATCAGCAGAGTTGTGTATATTCTGCAGTCTTATCACACACAGAATTGAGTGTCCTAAGAACCATGCCTTTTAATATTTCAAAAGAGTTTTCCCTATCCTTAAACTTGCCTAAATCTCAAAGTACTGTAGTTAATGGAAAAATAGTATTTAGCTCCCTCAAGATGCCCAGTGGAAAAGTTTGGAAATCCTTGATTTGGTCTAGTATATCTATTGAAAGGGTACACATCTACTCTTGATGACTTCATGGATACGTTCATTGTTTAGCTTTTTAAGATTAGAAGGTTGATTAGATGCTAAATTGTTCCTAAAATTAATAAGCAAAATTGCAGTTCCACAAAAGGTGAAAACAAGCTTGATCAACAGCACATTTCCAACAAGAGGACAGTTTTCTTCCAAACATTTTATTAATTCTGTGAAGAACTGCACTATCTTAAAAACCATCTACTGAGCCGCTTTAGACTACAAGAAGCCCTCCACCAGGCTGTTGTAGAATTATCCTTTCCCTCAAAAATTGAGGAGCTCAAACCTTAAACCACACGGTGAACAGAGAACTATTTGTCCACAGGAGCTTCTCTGTAGATTATTTGAATAGATTTACCACCCTGAACTAAGCCCAGGCCATCTGTTATGTCCTCTAATTACAAATGCAGAAAGAGGTAATTCACAACAGCATCATAAAAAAGTAAAATATAAATGATTTAAGGGCAAGCGTATGCCATGTTTCATGTACCAATCAGGGCTAAATGACTCTTTCTTGTGACAGCTTGACTTCCTTGTTAAAAGATCCAGTTTCTTGCAGACAGCGAATTGACCTGGCATATTTCCCATAGTTAGCTCCGCTTTTATGTCATGCATGGTAAATGTAGGCTGAAGTACTGCATTTTTTCTAATGTTCCTGATTTATTAGTGAAGTTCAAGCTCTTACAACAATCTTACTTCTCTCCTTTGGGCATGTCTTTCTAAAACAACTATCTGCAAAAGGGAGCGGAGGATTAATGGTTTAAGACTAACATGAATTTTTAGTGCTCAATTTTCAAATTGTTTGGAAGTGACAGTATTTGATCAAATAAAGACCCCCAATATTCTAGTAATACCTATTTGCTGTGAGTTGATTCAGGTTCATACGAAATTCATAATCTCATTGCTCTTCTTTGTTTCTCCTGAGATTCTTTATTTAAAACATTGATGAATCTAGGGAGCTCAGTCTTAGAGAATAAACATTTCATAATATATTCAAACCCTCATTTTTATTTTAGATTAGATCTTCCCATGTCACGCATTGTTTCTTTTGCACTTCTGTGTACATCTGGGTTACCGAAGAATGTACATTAATTGCTAATCAGTCAGAAGCAAGTAAGGCAGTTTGCTGCCCAAAGGAAACTCCAATACTTGGACTGTAAGTATTAAACAGGATGGAGTATCTCTGGCATCCAGAGGCAGTAACATTTTAATTTCCAACAGGATTGTCCCCTAGACATCATGATTGACTGACGAAAAATGATAGAAATTGGACATCATCACACAGGTTCTCCAGCTTAAAGGAAATCTAGGTGTCTCTTTTAAGATTAGATTTGGCAAGTCTAATCTTGCCTCTGGAATTCCTTTCTAGAGATTTTCCAAAGTCTAGATCTAAATCATTTCCAATTAAGACTATTTTTATTTGAAATGGTTCTGGACGGTCAAGCATAATTCTGGGTGACCTTGGGCCAGTCCTCTCAGCCCAACTTACCTCACAGGGTTGTTGTGGGGAAAATAGGAGGAGGAAGGAGTATTAGGTATGTTCACCGCCTTGAGTTATTTATAAAAATAAAGACGGGATAAAAAAATAAAATAAGGGAAGATTGGACATCAGTTAACATTATTATATGAGTGTATGTGCATTTATGGCCCACTTCTCTGCTGACCTTGGGATTCAAGTAATCGGATGGCCTATTGGTATAGAAACAAGTTTAAGGAAATCAAAATGCCATACAAATGATGAAGGATGCTTGCAGTAATTATAGCTGATAATCAATTTATTATCTGCACTCTTAGAGAACATCTACATGGAGTCTTCACTCCACTCTAGAATTCACTCTGTCTATGTGATCTCACACTAGGAACTCTGTTTAGCAGCTGAGCCAATTATTTCCAGCTCAGCTATATTTTATTTGTAACTGCAATGAAAGTAATATTTTGTTTGACATACTGCAACTCTTGGGAGTTTTCCTCATTTCTTGGAACTCTGGCTTCATATCTTCAAATTCTCAGGCTTTAGCTGTCCTTCCAGGCCTCTCAAGGGGAAAGGAAATGTGGCTTAATGGCTTTAAAGCTTTCTCTTGTAGGAAATATTTAGATTTTTTTTTTGCAAATAATCAGACATGCCCATAACAGGAGGGAATCGTATGGTATGGTAGAGTGCAAGAATTTTTTCCCCTTTTGTATGGAGTGGAAGTGAGATTTTTGTTAAACTTGAATCTAACCTCTGGATAAATATCTTTACCTATTGGTTAAAATTACATCATAACCCCAGTGGACTGACCCACCTAATATTGGTAGATAATTTTAAATCTTCCTGGAAAACAGCTATTCAAAAGAGACTGAGCCTTTATGGTTTCTCCAGTGATGCCATCTTAGCCTTAGAGCTAGACCACGCAAGATCACTACTAAGGCAAAGGATCTTAAGATATAGAAGGCCAAACAGAAACTGCTACTTTTACCAGTAATATATTTGTCAATAATCAAATTTTACTGCCCAAACCAGCCCCATACCTATATTATATTACAGTTCCCAAATTTAGGAGAGCCCTATCATTAGCCCGACTGAATGCCCTCCCTACAGCTGTTTTAGAGGGGAAATATAAGAAAACCCCATTTGAAACCCATCTTTGCCCCTGTGATTCGGGTGCTGTAGAGACCACGGCCCACACTCTCTTATACTGTCAGTTTTATAGGGACATTCGCCACCACCTGATTATCCCCCTTTTGCTTAAATTCCGGGGTCATTCTGATAATTTTTACTTGCGTTTTCTGTTAAACAACGAAGACAAAGGTATCTCCTTGTAACAAAATTCTACATTTTATGTAAGCTGCGCTTACAAATGGTTATTAGCAGTCACTGATACTACGGGATAACTCTGTTTGCCTTATGTATTTGACTGGAATAAAGTTTATATATCTTAATATAAGCTAGCATAGCTTTACATTCTCATTGTGCTCTATAAATTCTAGTACTACTTATGTCCTTTTATAGTTAGCCATCTTAGTAATTTATAGCATTTATTCTTTACAAAACCAATGGTAATTTTATAGGATTCTTCTGCTTTTTAATATCTGCACTCTATAATTTTACTTTAATAACTTTATTTTTACCTTATTTTATTCTATCAATATGTTTTTTATTTCTATTTTAGCATAATTGTTATGTTATTAGTTCTATGCTTGTCTATGACTGAAATAAAGATTGTTTGATTGTTATTTCAAGAGATGATAACTCAGGATGGAGCAATGATTAAATGATTATTTGCTCTTTGTTCCTAGAGTTTTGAGCCTGCAGAAATTATGACAATCACAACCCTACTTTTGGAAAAAAAACGGATTGTGTGGAAGTGCCACCTTAAACAGGAGAAAAGCAGAACATTTAGTTACCCATTAATATTGAAATGGTGAATGCTAACCTACCTTTAGAAAGTGCACAGAGACCCCTAAGAACAAGTTTCTGCAATTTAATTATGAACATGTTTTATAATTATTGTGTATAGTGCTTCAGGGCTGTATGATTGATAGAGCAGTTTGAGAAAGTTCTGGATATAGATTATCATCAGAGCTGTGCAAAGCATCCAGAATAGGTGCATTGCAATTCAAAGGAGTGTGAATGAAGCATCCTTTTTGAATCATCAAAGCAACTGTTGTCTTGTAGGCTCATGCGGCTGTTTCAGAAGCTGTTTCTAGTTGCCTCTGCATGTTTGAGCCTTGTTGCTTTAACAGTGAAGAAAGGTGCTTCATTTGCACTCTCACATGTTATAAAGCACTTCTTTTGAATGTTTTCCACACTCATAATAAGCATGTTTAGGGACATGATTACTCAGATCTATAAAGGGAAACTTTAGATCAGAGATGCATAATCTGGAGAAGCATCAGGATCACATGATCCTCCCCTTCTCCCCACCTCCCAAAAAGGAGCTGACTGTTATCCCCAGAGACGTCCAAAAGGTATTACTAAATCGTAACAATGAAAACAATTCAGTACATCACTTGAGAGTGATATATTACCTATACTGAATTTTAGTTAAATACAAAATAAATAAAATCCTGGCTTCAATCAATACTTTTCGGCATTTGTCTTCCTAAAACATTCAGAGAAAGTTGTACATCCCTGGTTTAGAAGGTTCCATCACAGAAGTCAAGCTGAGAGCAGAAAATGTTTCCAGGCATGAAAACCAGCTAGAAAGATTACCAAGGCATACCAAGTAAACTTGCTGAAGCTTGAAATTACAATTCATGTTTAGTAGATTCTTAATGTACAGTATATTTTTTGAACCTACACAGTCTACATGATGGCGGTCAAACTTTGCAGATACTCAGGGATAAGTAACTCAATTCCCTAGCCTGGCAAGTCCACTAATTAGGTGATGTTAATTACAGCACTGTACTTCTGTCTTAGCAGTATTGCATTTCATCTCCTTGCATAATTATATCGCCCATCAGGTGGAAGGTGAGTTAGAAGGTAGCATGAGAAAATATGACATGTAGTCATATTAAAATCTAATCTGGATTCCTGGACACCAAGGGCTGCCATTAGGCAGTATCTGTTGTGATAAGCGAATGCCTTGCACTATAGCCAACATTTTCTGCTGCATTTATTTGTGTATTTTTATATTATATAATCCTTACCAACACCTGGCAGTTTATATCAGTTAAAAACATAATATACTGTAGACATTAAAGTAATATCATTATAAGGGCAAAATGCAATAAGTGCAATAGTGCCATTCCCCAATCCTCAGATGCCATCAGCAGTTTCTGGAAGGCCAGCAGTAAGGGTGCTAGTCCAACTAAGAGGGAGGCCTTTCCAAAGTAAGGGACATGCAAGTGAAGATAATTCCCTGTGGTCTCCACCACCTTCACCCTAAGGGACCTCAGGTTCATCAAAAGATTTTGATACAGTGGACCTATCAGGTGGATCAGACGGGTCATTTCTATATGGAAAATGGTCCTGTAGGTATCCAGCCCCCAGGCCATGCAAGGCTTGGTAAGTTAAAACCAGCACCTTGAATTGCACTTGGGAGCTTACTGGCAACTGATGCAGCAACCACAAAGTAAATGTCATGTGATGTGGTGACAGATTTGTCAATATGCCACCTGCTGCATTTTGAAACAGCTGGAGTTTCAGGATGGACTTCAAAGTAGCCCCATGTGGTTGGATCCAGTAATATAACTGGATGGTGATAGTGGGTGGGCCAGTGTTGCCAAGTTTCCCATTCCAGAAAGGGCTCCAGCTGATGTAGGGCATGGCCTCCACCTGCCTATCTAGCACTCACTGTGAGTCCAAGGGGCTTCTTGCCCCTTGTCTATTACTTTGCCTGCTCTTTGCCTTGTTGTTGTTCAGTCGTTTAGTCGTGTCTGACTCTTCGTGACCTCATGGACCATAGCACGCCAGGCCTTCCTGTCCTCCACTGTCTCTCGGAGTTTACTCAAATTCATGTTCATTACATCGGTGATGCTATCTAACCATCTCATCCTCTGCCGTCCCCTTCTCCTTTTGCCTTCAGTCTTTCCCAGCATCAGGGTCTTTTCCAGTGAGTCCTCTCTTCGCATTAGGTGGCCAAAGTATTTGAGCTTCAGCTTCAGTATCTGTCCTTCCAATGAGCAGTCAGGGTTGATTTCCTTTAGGTTTGACTGATTTGACCTCCTTGCAGTCCAAGGGACTCTCAAGAGTCTTCTCCAGCACCACAGTTCGAAAGCGTCAATTCTTCGGCGCTCAGCCTTCCTTATGGTCCAACTCTCATAGCCATACATTACTACTGGGAAAACCATAGCTTTAACTATACGGACCTTTGTCGGCAAGGTGATGTCTCTGCTTTTTAATATGCTGTCTAGGTTTGCCATAGCTTTCCTCCCAAGGAGCCTGCTCTTTGCCTAAGAAACTGCAAATCCGAGGTCACTTCCTTCTGCCTTTCTTCCCAGGCTCACACGCACGGAGCACATGCACTTTGACTCTTCTGGTGGGATGTAATCAGCTCTATGCTAAGCTTTGCCAACTGTAGAGTGTATTACCCGTAACTAAACCTCCTTTTTTGTTGCAGTTATAAAACCTATTCCACTAATCATTGCTCTGGTCAAATTCCACTCTCAGGACCACTCACATGTACACAGAACATTCAGCTCCCAATGCGTTCTGCACTTTACTTGGGTTCAGCTTCCGCCTCTTTTGTTCCATCCAAACACAAATCACGCACTCCTACACCAACACTGTAACAATGCTTGCCAAAACAAAAGCATGGAAAAGCAGTGTCAGTAATTGGAAGATTTGACAAGCTAATGAATATGGAAGTACATTCAGGAAGCATTCTATTTGCTCCCTGTGCTTCTGCTCTCATTTCTACTGGATGGTTTGATGGAAGCAGGCTGACATAACCAGCATGCAATTGTATGTATCAGGAGGGCATGGGTGCCATGGTTGTGCCTGTGTACATGCATATCAAATGGCATTGGTATGCTGGAAGGCTTGTGGAAGTGCAATGCTGATCACCACCACTTGGATGGGGTGGGAACGTTTACTAGTTTAATCATTTGCGTCATATCATTCATTTCCTAGTTCTGAAAAAGGAAAAATCAAAGTCTGTTAATTGCTTGCGTTTTCTGAGTTCCTTTGGTTTAATCGGGAGAAAATCATGCTTTTTTATAGCCTTTAGCATGGGGCTCAGGGACTCCCTGAATCCCTTATGATAAGGCACAATAAGCCATGTGGCTCTACTTCCCAATTCGAAATAGCTGTGAAATGGGATGGGGCAGTCCCATCTCTCTTTTGTTATTGCCCCCACACCCAAAGCTAATGATGGTGGCACAGCTTCTTGCCATGTTGAGGTGAAAAAACATTTAAAAGCTATACACTCTAAAATAGGTTTAATATAGACAGAAGAAAAGACAAATTCCCACCAAAAAGCCCCCTACTCCTGAAAAAAATTTTTTTGCATCATCACCCCTCCAGCTATCCAAAATAGTTCAGTGTAGCCCAATGTTTCTCAACCTTGGCAACTTTCAGATGTGTGGACTTCATCTTCCAGAATTCTGGGAGATGAAGTCCACACATCTTCAAGTTGCCAAGGTTGAGAAACACTGGTGTAGCCTATGTGGCCATCAAAATGTTGCCCACTATAAAATGTTCAGATCCTGAGCTGGAAAACCTGGAACCCTGTAGCAAGGAAAATCTAGGATGGTCTACTCTAAAGCCTAACAAGGTTATGTAACATTTGGAACCCTGTTCAGGAACAGTTCCTTTTATAAAATGAGGATACACTGCAGCATTTTGCGGTAGCTCTCACTGTAGTATGTCTGTAAATTTGAACAACCATTTGCTTCTCTGCAGTTTTTAACTTTGCAGGTATAACATTATTTTTATTTATTCAACATGTCTTTTTAAAAACGTGGAACACAAATATAACCAACTTTCTGTCTCTCAGAACCTCTTTCTCTCCAACTCTCAATTTCTAGGAAGAAGTTCAAAAAGGCCCATCTAGACTCCCAACTTTGAAAATAAGCCCTACAAGCCCGTCTGTAGGATGTTAATAAAACAAATTGAAATGCTAATAAGCACAGAAATACATACACATAGAAGTTTCAAAGAAAAAATCATCAAATCCGTCGATAACACTCCGCCTCTGGACTTCCTTCTTTCATGAGATAGCCTGGCTGATACATGAGATCCACAATATATACTTGAGGGGGAAGCAGAAGTCCAGGTATTCCCAAAGGAGAATCATCAAGCAATTTCACCTCATTCCATGCTCTAGTATACTCGCCACGGTATAGGCTGCAACCAACAGCAATTCTGTCTGCCAGAACCTATGGAAGAAAACAATGAGAGCGCACTTTAGTTTTGTTCCATTTGTGAAATGCCATTCTGCCAGAGCTATCAGATATGGGCAGCAAAAATCTGAAAGACCACTAAAGGGCACTGAAGAGCAAGAGTTTTCTATATCCTTTGCTGCCATCCTCAAGATTGTTGCAGCCCTAAATTTCATGTTGCGATCAACAAGGCTCATAGTTTAAAATAATGCTTTATAATTTAGTGTGCTAATGGTTGTAAGAGGAAGTCCAGGGAAGGAAGAGGAAAACAAGCCAATTGATTACTATTTAATGAAGAAATATTGGGATCAATAAGGAGCCAAACGGCAGTTGGTTTCAGCCAGTCCACAGAGAGGTCTCGTATTCTCATCCCACCTAAGAATTCACTGGAAGAATGGCTGCAGATGGAAAGTGTTCATTTTATTTTCCCTGCCAGACACAACTGCCTTGGTCTTTGACTATCTACACCTCAATTGCCCAATTAACAAGCCAATCAGGTATAAGGTTAATACAGCCACCCTGGAAGACATATATGGGGTCCCCTCACCAATTTTTGCCCAGAAGAAGCTACTTGGACAAGCAGTGAAATGTTTCAACCAAAAGAAAGAAATCCAGTTGCCATTACTCAACCTACAGACAATTCCACCTGGATGACTGAGAATCTTCACTGACATAGTGTTGCATTGTATTTGCTTTGCCTGCATATGTCTGCTAAAGATTTGAAATGGAGCTCATAAAGCAGAGTACAGAACTAAAATGCATATCTTTAGTTGGAAATCAATACCAAATATGTACAAAAATATTGCACACAAGGAAAATTTGAATACTACAGTGGCAAGTTTACACTAAATCCAATGGAACATTAGCATATGCTGCATATTCATTAAAATTAAAAGTATGCAGTTACAACGGCACATTTGATTAGCTACATAGGTAATTTGTTTTACCTTGAAAAGCAAAGCCCTGTGGAAGAAGGTCCCTTTGCTGATCTTCCCAATAGGCACCACATTGCATTTAAGCTCAAATTCAATTTCACTTATATGAAGCTCCCAGCTGAATTCATGTAGATTGTCTCTTTCAATGGGACCACCCAGCCGATCTGCAACAAACCTGTTTTCAAACCAAACAATGTAAATGAAACCCACTCTTGTCATACTATTTAACTAGGCTAAGCAATAATTCTGCTTCTTCACAAATATTTGCATAGAGTTTATGGTGGATCCTTTCATGAGGTCGTGATTTATTTGTGGGTCCCTGGGGGCAACTATTTGATGGCAACAGATTCTAGGATTACATAAATCTTGATCTGATCTAGCAAGACAATTTGATGTTCTAAGGGATTCCATCCTTTGGGAATGTGGGTTTGGTATCCACACTGTCAAGGTAAAAAATATTTGTTAACTGGGCTATAGCCCTGGGATCTTACAATTGTAAACGAGATCTGTATGGTGTATTTTGTTTTAGTTTACAGCTTGATATTTTAACTATAAGGTAGCAATACTGTAATTATCGAGTTTTATTTTATTATGTGCACTGCTCTGGGCTACAGAGGAAAGGCGGCATCTAAATAACATAGATAAATATATAACCCAATAATGCAGCAAACTTTCTCACCATTCTAATCTTGATTGTCTAAGAAGGAAGCAAGAGGACTAGAAAATTTAAACATGTACTTTTTCCAATAGCGTTTTCCTACACTCTTATTGCATGTGTGTGTGTATGCATATATGTTTGTGCATGGATGTGTATATAACACAGAGAGACATACACATATTCATGCATGCAAATAGAGGGCTTATCTCAGCATGTTCCAACCCACTTCTGAGATCTTCAGAATATATATCACTGCATCCCGGGGTCGAGGGAAAAGACTGACACTGCGTCCTCCCCCCACTGGCTCCCCGCCGCCACAGGGGAGTCACGCAGAGGCAGCTTCCATGCTATTCTTGATTCTCAGTACACAAGGTCACAATATCCTGTCTGGCAAATAAAAATACATTACATTCATCATAGCCTATTATTGTTATTGTTCTAGGAGTATGCTGAAGATCTGGTGACAGATGAAAATATTAATTGTCTGTGTGATAGGTCATATAGACCAAACAGTACAGGTTATTTTTGGAAATAATTCCAATGTTTAATATCAAAAGATTCAGTTTATTAGGTTGGTTGGCAAGTAGCCCACTTTGTTCAAATATTCCTTATCAAGCAATCTGTGAGAAAATAGCTGTTTTTGTTGCCTTTGTTTTCCTAAACCTATTAAATAGCAGGGTCACGTTTGGAAGAAAAATCTAGCAATTTGATCCTAGGTGCAGTTATGCTGCCGTAAGGTGGGACATGCAGCTCTTGGCTCAGAGTGGACATCAGACACTAATCAAAGCTGTCACACCAGTACTCCAAGATAGGCTGGCAATGAGCATCTTAATGATCAGCAAGCCCAGTTTGGCATACCAGCCTGTTCCACAAGTGAGTAGATGGCAGGAGCAGGATGGAATTTAATGAGGAAAATGATGCAAAAACGATCTAGAAGCTCCATGTGGTCTGTCAGCATCCCTTCTGCAGACCCCACAGGCTGTCCTCCGAATATTCAGGGCCAAACATTTTGGACCTCCCTTTTTTGCATTTTTGGAATTGGAAGGGGTTAAGGCAGAGCTTTCCAAACTGTGTGTCGGGACACGTTAGTGTGTTGGCTGCAGTGTCTGGGTGTGTCGTGGCTGCTGCTGCCTCCAAACCTGCCCTGCCAGGATTCCACGCAGGTCCTAGTGACTGCCTTGTGCCCTGCTGTAAGAGTGTGTCGTGAAATGATGCCCTGCTGTAAGAGTGTGTCGCGAAATGATGCATGTCTAAAAAGTGTGTCACCAACATGAAAAGTTTGGAAAGCTCTGAGTTAAGGGATAAAAAGAATGCTTTAAGTCTTGTCTTAAACTGCACATGGACTCCAAGATGGCAGCCATGACTGAAAGCCTGCCCATTCTTTTTACCTGTCTCCTGTGTAAAAAAAGGGCAAGACTTCAATCAGCTGGTCACAATTGAAGGCTGCCCTCACCCCCAAGAATGCCCTTGACCCAATGAGTCCGTTCCTTGTGCACGTCTGGAGTGCAACCCTCAACATACTATGCAAAATCTGGAGTGGCCCTTGAGTTGATGGAAATTGCACACTTTGGGCCTAATATTCCATAAAAACCTCTTTTTCCCTGAAGCCATTTAGAGAGTTCTTGCTTTATTCCTTTTATTTGAGTGAGTCACTTTGAAAACCAATTTAAATAATTTTCTGCCGCGTCATGGCTTCTATAACTAAATCTACCCTAAATTATCTCCCAACAGATTAGTAGCCATATCACATTTGTAGAAAGGATGCAAAATAGAACACAATGGAAACTCCAATCAACAGATAGTCTAAATAAATTATTTAAAGATTTCTTTTGTATTGATAGCACATGCATGTGGGATACTCACTGTGCAAGAGCTACAACCTGCTCTTTGGTGGTTGGTAGTGGCAGAATTGTTCTGGAAATCTCAGTAATATAATCAGACAAGATGGGGTCAAAAGGGGGGAGCCATAAAGCTTTTCTTGGGAGTTCAATTATTTTAGGTATGGATGCCTCCATGTCCTCTTCTTTTGGTTTTTCTTCTTCTTTTTTCCCTTTCCCCTTCCTTTTGTAAAAAGGCAACACCAATGATTAGGAACACCTTTGTTTCCCAAGTTTTTATTTTAATCAGCATAGAAAGGACAGGGGCTGATTCAGAAAACAACAACATGAGATTCTCTTTCCAAGGTACATATCACAAGAAATGTTTCTGTCATGTTAGAATTTTCCAGCACTTTTCAACAATATCTCTTCTAACTTCATGTTCAAATGAACGTTTTTGTGTTTCCTCCTACACTTTTTCGTAGAAAAGCAACCCCATACATACCAGCCCAAAAGATTTTAGCTAGCAACCCTAAGATATATTTCCTACCACCAATAGTGCAGTTGTCAGTGGGGATAAGTCCTTTCCAGCAAATTCTGAATTGAGTTTCTTATGATCCCCAGATGACAGGCTTTCAATGCATACATTAGGAAATGCATATTTTGTGAGAAAATTCAGGTGGAAAAAAGAAATAATCCCCTTTGCTGGTAATGATTTTGTTTTGTTTTGGCTTTAAGTGGTTATCCCACCAGAACATAACGTTTTTATGGTAATGGCAGAACAAGTATTATAGTAAACTAACTGAACTGGAACCTGCATAAATCCAGTCATTTAAGGACAATAAAGCTCTAGTGAATAAAAAGGGCTTTCCCTTTAAAAAGCTGAAAATACAAGAGCGAGCGAGCGAGCAAGCAAGCAAGCAAGCAAGCAAGCAAGCAAGCAGTAAACAAAAATACAAATGCAACAATGAGAGAATCAATAAAGCTCATTAATCGAATCAAAGGAAAGCAAGCTGCTCCAAAACTATTATAGTGCATGACCAGTTTACTGTACAGTATATCTGTGTTTCTCTGCCCATCCTAGATATACAAAGTTAGCTCTGAGGAAGGCTGAAGAAGTGCTTCTTCCCATATATTATACCTGAGCCCCGAGGTCATCATTTGGAATCTTATTCTGACATATGACTGATGGCAACTCAGGAGTGGGTCTTTTCAGCAATAACCTTACAGCAACAAAACACCCTTCTAGAACAGTCTGCCTAACGCTTATTCTTTGACCTTCTCACTGACAGATACGGACTTTTTAACATTAATTCAGTCCTTTTAATTTCCTTCTGCTGCTAAGCTATTCTGTGTTTTTAAATAGCATTATATCTATGATATTTTTAGTTACTTCTGTACTGAACTGTTTTGATTAACAGTTGTTTTATTATGTTTTACTTGTGCTTTTCTTAGGTGTCACCCTGAGAGCTTTTACCTGCACAAATACTAAAAAACTGCTGGAAATACAAGACCAACAGTCTAAAAAGGTAAAGGTACCCCCCGCACATTTGTGCAGTCGTGTCCGACTCTAGGGGCCGGTGCTCATCTCCGTTTGTTAGCCAAAGAGCCAGCGTTGTCCGAAGACGCTTCCACGGTCATGTGGCTGGCATGACACGCGTGGAACGCTGTTACCTACCCACCGAAGTGGTACCTATTCATCTACTTGCATTTGCATGCTTTCGAATTGCTAGGTTGGCAAGAGCTGGAGCTAGTGCGGGAGCTCACTCCGCACGCAGGGCTAGGGATTCGAACCTCCGAACTTGTGATCTTCTGATCGACAAGCCTGGCGTCTTACCTACTGAGCTACCACGCCCCTTGTATAGTAGACCAACAGTCTACTATATGCTAAATTAAGTATACTGGTATCATAGAGACATGGTATAGTTACCCACTTAAAACAGTTTGAAATAACTAATAGCTGCACATATTTCTGAGTGGTTTGGAATTGCTAGGTTTAACTGAACTGAATTGTCAGAGATTGCCACGCACAAGTCACCATTGCTTTGGTTCCATTTAGCTCTCTTGCAGTAACTTTAAACAGTTAAAACTTTTAAGCACTTAACAAAGGGTCTGAATTCTCAGCACTTATTACTAAAGTAATTTATTTAGTAAAATTGGCTACTGCCAAAAAAAAAAGCTCTGAGAATGTTCAGAAGTAAAACATTTCAATTACATCCTGTGACATGATGAATGTGCGGAGAAATCCACTAAGAAAAAGTATTGGCTGCAGCTCACGTCTGCATAACATGGATGGGCTGTTTGCTGTAATTAATACTATTCTCCAAGGTGGAAGCTCATTTATCCATTTAAGAAGAAAAAGGCTTCCTGTTGATATGAGCAACAAAAGGCAGAGTTGTGACAACCTTCAAAAGATGACTCTGCCAGGCTATAAAGAGGCTGTTTTAACTATATTTTATATCTTATTGTGGAAAGCAGTACTATGCCAACAAACCTTCCAGACCATACAGCTACTTTAGTCTATTATCCATGTCTCTGCAAGGTTGCTGCCATGAAAATTAGCAGTTATTACATGCAGCCCATATAATTGAAGTAATATTCTACTCTTTCCATCTTTACCGCTCCTCCATTTCTCTCTCCTTCTTCTGCTTCCTGGTGTCTGTTTTTAGATTGTAGGCCCTTGGGCTAAACACTTTACACTTGAGCTTGAAACAAGAATACCAATACCTTGATCCTTTAAGGGTTGCTCTAGTGATTGAAGACCACCGTCCTGAAGGCTCTGGTTTTTCGTCCAGTGAGCTATCAAAATTACAAAATAATTGCCAATTTCTCCTTGATTTCTGTAAGCCATAGGAATTCTTAAGGGATTTTGAGGACAATGAAAGCATTATTAAGAATCCTCAGGTGCCTTCCAAGTGAAACCAATAGGCGAAAAGATTCACTGTAGGAGAATCCTTCCCTCGCACTCCAAATCAAATACAATACTAAAAATTTCTATTCCATACTAGTTTAATTCTTCCTGCTTCCATGTTTTATAACTACTTGGCTAAGCAACGACTTTTAAAATTATTTGAATCAGTTCACTCATAGCTGCAATCAATAGGCACCTCATAAATAGCTGCTTTTAAAAACACATTTCCATAATTTTTATCGTAGCACCATTATTATGGAAGCCAATGGAGCATTCAACACATTAAGTTGAGCCATTCTGGATGAACCCAGCAATTGTGGTTTGTAAAGATGATTTATGGTTTTTAGTGTCTTATGTGAAACCAACCAACTGTGATTTATTGAATACAAACCATGGCTTAATGCAATATGTGGACTTAGCCACTTTTCCTCCACTGTTTTGCAGAGTGGAATTAAAAAAAGTTTGCATCTCCAAACATGGCTGATGGAAGGGAAATATCCACCACCCACAAAGGATCCATGGCTGCAACTGTCCTTGCTGGAGAGGTGGATAGAGCCTCTCAACAGTGCTTTGGCAGAATGCAAATTCTTCTCCCGTGATGGGGGGAAGGGTTTGGATCTTACCAAATCATCTTATCCAGACAGTTGTGTCACATGAACTGCTGTGTATGGGATACAGAGGGATATACTCAAAAAAAAAGTGCAGGAGCAGAAAGGCAGGTTTCTACTTTACTCGGAGCTTACAGTAAAAGAATAAATGAGTCACCAATGCTACATTCTACTGGAAGCACTTCTGTATCCTCTTTGTGTCCACAACAGCACTAGTTTCATTTTTCATTTTTAGCAAAAGCAGTAGCAAAGAATAGATCTTTATTTACAACAATTGTATAAGAATAAGTTAGTTGCCTTTTGATCACATTGAAATAAGTGTGACAAGTTATTTTTGAATCCTCTACTGTAAATATCTATAAAGACCCACTGAGTCTGATAGGGCATTTTCTTGGGGAAATCTGCGTAGGATTGCACTGGGAACTACCGTAAGTGTAGCAATCTAGTCTGGATCCCACTTAATCTTCTGGGCATTTATTAAAAAGCCATCCACTATGCAATAACAAGCTAGGTTTATAGAAGCGAAAGAAAGGAAAGGAAAGGAAAGGAAAGGAAAGGAAAGGAAAGGAAAGGAAAGGAAAGGAAAGGAAAGGAAAGGAAAGGAAAGGAAAGGAAAGGAAAGGAAAGGAAAGGAAAGGAAGGAAGGAAGGAAGGAAGGAAGGAAGGAAGGAAGGGGGGGAAAGCACCCATTCAATAGAGATCAAATGTGAATGGTAATAAGGTATATACAAGTGTGTATACAAGTGTGTGTGTGTGTGTGTGTTTGTGTGTGTGTGTAGATAGATGCATACATGTATAGTCTAACAATGGCAAATGCGTGTCATTCCATGCTTGAATCAGAAAATATATGTGACTATTGGTATTGTCATATTCTTTTAGCATATTTATATTATTGTATATAAATCATGTTCTGTAACTGCCTTTAAGTGATTCTACAGTCAAAAAGACACAAGGACTGTTTCTACTATAGTCAAAATCAGAGAAGGGGATGCTGCAGGTATCAAGTATCCACTGGTGAGTTAGATGCTCTGTAATATCGACCCGTTAATAAATAAAAATACATGAAACGCAATGTGGATTGGTAGATCTCATGTATGCTTTGGAGAAGGGTTTCCTCTGCTTAGTATTATTTTTGAATGAATGCATTTTCCAGGTAATATCAGTCTGGATAATTTACTGACTCTGGAAAATTTATTAGTGTTATTAATGTTTTCAGTTCTTTTCTGGACATGGAATACAATATATGTGGCTTTTACTAGAAATCACCACCCTGTTTGATACAGGGTGAGAACAAATAGAAAATATTCCATAAACTCATGATTATCAATTACTTAAAAACCCCAAAGGAGTTTGAAGCAGGACCTTAGTACCACAATGGAATTCGTCTTAGTCAGCACAGCAAAGTGGCCTGTTACTGATGCCACCATGATGGATAGGGTGAATGGGATCACATAAAGTTAAGTTGGTGTCTAAATGGTGCCACAAGATTTTTAAATGTGAGAGAGGAATTTGTACTTCACAGCATCTTGAATAGCTTTCTTATTTTAGATCATCATTCTTAATTCAAACACTGATGAAGGAAGTGGTTTTGTTTCTCCAAAAAGAGACCTAATTTATACATTTTTCAAACCTACAATTCATCAACCCTAGAAGGAAAAGAGCAATTACAAAAACTTAAATACTTACTTATTTCTGCTATATTTCCTGAGACTACTGACAGATGACCCAGTTCGAGTGGGTATGATCTCTTGTGGCTTTTCCTCAACTGGAAGTGCTGTGGATTCACTGTAACAGGAAAGGATGTTATGGTTCCACAAACTATTATATCAGACAAATGGGCATCTTGTTCATGTCTCACAATAAAACATATCTGCACATTTAATTCTTTTTCAGTGGTGATGAAAGAAGCGCTTAGCCTAAGAAAATTCAAAGAGGTTGTTTTGATAGGTATAAAAATACCTGAGTTATGGAAGCTGGGGCTGAGGAATTAATAAGTGTGAGATTTTATAGTGGAAATTTTATATGAGATTAAGAAACAATTTGGTATTTCATTTCACGTACATAGACACTATCCCTCTTTATATACACATGTGTATGTTGGGTGAGCTTAATTTCCTCCTGTCACTTCTATCTGTTTGTGTACTTAGGTCCATTTTGTGCATGGATATTCTCTTCTGTTGATATGGGTGAATATTGCAACCTAAATTGTGAGAGTTGAGAAGTTGAAGATTTCCTAAGGCAGTCATGCAAATGATTCTGCTTGCAAGCTGGTGTTGATTGAAACAAAAAAGATTGATTAATATACTGTGGAGAGAACCATGTAACTAGAAACTGTAAATACTGAAGATTTAGTATACTCCAGTAGATGTAACCTTTCCCCCATAACACAAGATAAGGTTGTGATAAATGCATGTTTTAAAAAGCTGAATCTCAAGGCTTTAAGTTTATGAGAAGAAATATTCATAATTTAGTGTTAATGTAATTCTGTACTTTAATAGTCCAATGAAATAGGGTGATCAGGGTTAAAATCTCTGGTCAGCTATGAAGTTTCTCGTGTGAACTTAGGTCAATCATCAGCTCTCCATCTACCCACCTGAAAGAATTGTTGTAAGATTAAAATGACTTAATCTAAACACTGCCTTTAGAGTAAGGAACAAATACAAACATAAGAAAACTCCTTAGTGGAAAGAGAACGTGCTTTGGAACAAGAAGTTCCAGGATATTTCATGAACAATGAAATACCTCTGCCTGAGACCTTGGATGGGCTGGCCTCAGATGAAGTCAATTATTAAAGTCTCTATAATAACCTTATTCTGTCACTATGCGCTCTTATGTAACCTAAACAAAATCATCCACATGAAGAGCAGGGGTGGAAGCAAGATTGGGGAAACCCTGAAATCTAAAAAAAGATACCAATAAATATATTAAAAAATAAACTTCGAAAACATCAACCAAGCAGCACACAACAACCCAATCAAGGTACTACCAAGGAGAGTACAACACCCCTACCAACACAGGCAGGACAAGCCAGGTATATAAACAGAGAGCAAGTCCCACTCCCTTTTCGCACTGAAGATGTTGCCTAGGCTGGCAATGAAACGTCTGCAAGAAAACAACAAGGCTCAGAGAGCACCAAGGACTCCACTTCGAAAACAATTTAATGAGGACAACATTAGTTAAATGGACACAGATTGCCAAAAAAGAAAACCCCAGCCGGGTGGGGGGAATGACATAGAGCAGAGCTTTCCAAACTGTGTGTCGGTACACGTTAGTGTGTCAGCTGCAGTGTCTGGGTGTGTCGCGGCTGCTGCTGCCTCTAAGCCCTGCCAGGATTCCACGCAGGTCCTAGTGCCTGCCTTGTGCCTTGCTGCCTCCAAACCTGCTGTGATTCCGCGCAGGTCCTAGTGCCTGCCTTGTGCCCTGCTGTAAGAGTGTGTCGCGAAATGATGCATGTCTGAAAAGTGTGTCACCAACATGAAAAGTTTGGAAAGCTCTGGCATAGAGCATCTACTTTGTTCATCATCTCTAGCCACCATGGCCAACTGCCAGGGATGCTGTGATCCAAAAGATCTGAACAGTGCCAAGCAGCTAGAGGAGAACAGAGCAGCCTGAGAGAGGGCAGGGCTGAACAACCAGAACATGAACGTTCTGTACTGTTTTATACAATATATATCCTTAGATTCATTCAGCATATAGGTAAGGGAAGCATTAGCTGACTCACAGTTCTGATAGTTTAGTATTTATTAAAATTATAGCACGATGATCATTAAGCTTCTGAGCACAGAGTTCCTCCAGCGACAACAGTTTTTCACCAGGTTTCACCTATAAGAAATTTTCAATACACGATAAAACCAATTGTCTGCCACCTCTAGGAAGCTCACAAAAAGTTACTGGGAGCTCTTGCTGATAATGCTAAATATTAATTTAGTACTAAGCACATAAGAAAAACGTTCCTGCACTAAATACCTAAAACAAAATTCAGTTTCATTTTAGCATATCCCTGATTTATCGTTATATATAAACTAGGAATTTTGATTTAAAGTAAACTCCAGTTTATTAAACAAACAAACAAAACTCAGAGTTTGCAATTGGTTTATTTAGCAACTGACAAGAGTTTGTTTTAAATCACAAATCCTGGTCTTTACATAACAAGACAGGTATCTATTAGAGCCAGTCTAAAGGTTCTTTTAAACCACAAATTTTTATTGTTGCACATCATAAAAAGCCAGATATCTGCGAAACTATTTTTGAATTTTACATGAGAATATTCTAACATTAAACTACTAAAAAAACCAACCTGTTAAAATATTTATTCTTTTAATCTTGTTTAGGTTTTGAATGATCTTTTGTTCTTTTTGAAAAGTCATAAAATTAATATGTTTATAAGCATCAGCAATAAAATATACAATAATGTTTTTATGGCTTCAAACTCCTATGTTCATCATTGAGCAAACAATTAAAAAGCCATATAACATGATATGTGCCTGTACAATAAAAATCAAAGCATGGAACAAAGAATAACAATAAAATGATTTCTGAAGTGTTTTTATCTTTAAAAAATAAAGTAACATATACATGAAAAAATTTTTTAAAAGTCCAACTGAGAAAAGTGAAACAAAGTAAACTATTACTGCAAAATTACATTGTAATTTCTGCTCCCTCCAAGATTCTCATCAGGATTACAATAGCTAGGGACTTCCGGGGAAGGTATGGCGAACTGAAGACGGCTCTGTGAAAGCGGAGCCAATGACCGCGGCAAAGACCAAGGAACCAGTGAGCAGACCACTCCCTTGGAACCTCTCCGGATAAGGAGAGGACAGGAGATTGCCCACATGTGCTCCAGATGGCTGCTCCTTTTGAGGAGACCGCAGGACAGTGGTTTCCCATGGGTCTGAGTGCCGGGAGATAACAGGATCAGCCATCTTGCTTGCAACCACAAAGAGACTTTTAAAGGACACAAAGTTTGCAAAACTCACTTTCTAATCACTTTCAGAAATTGCCTATTAACTATTCTAAAGCTATTAGAGACCTTCAGATCAACAGGTTTGAAAAGTCTTTATCAGGTGAGTTTATCTTCAACTCCGAACAAAAGAAAAATGAATTACAAGCTTAAGAACTTAAAGAATTTGAAATAAACAGAAAAATGCTAAATAAGATTTTGATCTAGGAAACTTACAGTATAAACAGATTAAGGGTCCAGATAAATTTGGAATATTGGCTTTTACTATAAGACTTTGGAATTAAATATAAAAAAATAAACAACTTCCCATGGGAAACAGACTTATTTTGGTTATCCTGGTAATTGCAAGTCATAACAAAAGATAAGTGATATTTTTTAGGAACTGAACATTAGGGGGGACTAAAGATTTTAAGCAGAAGAAAAAAAATACAAAGCCTGATGTCAGTTAATACTGGGACTTACTGAATGATACAAAACATTATAACATTGGAAATATTAAAGGAGATCTTTGAAGAATGAAGCCAGAAGTTAGTAACTACAATATCAACACTGTCAATAATGATGTCTGCTTCTATGGACAGACTGTGCCTAAACAATGTTAATGAAGAAATGACAGATGTGGAACAAATTTTATTTGATATGATAGACGAAGTACAGAATGTGGAAGTACAAATTATATTACTACCTTTCCCCAGACATACAGTGACCCAAATCCTACAGGCCTTTAGGAAGGTGGTTAAGACCTGGCTCTTCCACAGGCTTTGGGGTCAGGTTGAATGGAGTCCCCAGTGGATGAGTTGCAGAAGTGTTCAGTTCTGTTTGCTATTTTATTGCTTTGTATGTTTTAATGTGTTATGTTATTTAATATTAATTATTTCATGTTTCTGTCTTTTGTACACTGTCGACAGTCACAGAGTTTAAGTTGGCCAGCCATATAAATGCATAAATATTTGTACTGCCTTTAAAAATTTATTTTATTTATTTATTTAACTTATTCAGGTTCGAATATATATAGCAGAGCTTTCCAAACTTTTCATGTTGGTGACACACTTTTTAGACATGCATCATTTTGCGACACACTCTTACAGCAGGGCATCATTTTGCGACACACTCTTACAGTAGGGCACAAGGCAGGCACTAGGACCTGCACGGAATCACAGCAGGGTTGGAGGCAGCAAGGCACAAGGCAGGCACTAGGACCTGCACAGAATCACAGCAGGTTTGGAGGCAGCAAGGCACAAGGCAGGCATTAGGACCTGCGTGGAATCACAGCAGGTTTGGAGGCAGCAAGGCACAAGGCAGGCACTAGGACCTGCGTGGAATCCTGGCAGGGCTCAGAGGCAGCAGCACCCGCAACACACCCAGACACTGCAGCCGACACACTAACGTGTCCCGACACACAGTTTGGAAAGCTCTGATATATAATATATATAAAAAATCTCTTTGTAGCTACACTAGAGGAAGAGAAGAGGGGGTAAGTCTGAGTCCTACTTATTCCTGTGACAATAAATGATGGTTTGTCATTTTATCCTCACATGACACAGACAGCGGAAAGTAGAAGACAATGAGTTGTTTCTTGCTATGACCTCCTATGCCCTAGTGCTGTAAACTGACGATAGGAGTCCACATCTTTGTCTGAGTAAGAAGATATGCACCAGTTCTCTGAAGATTTGTTAGTGAATACTTAAAGCAAGTTTACCTGGCCATAATCATAGAACCCATCCAAAATTATGTTAGTGGATGCTAAAAAACCCATTTGGCTGTATTTCTGGGGAAGATTGTGATCAAGTATCTTTTCCAGTGCTGCTTCACTGAAGTTATTTTTGCGACCAATAGAGAGATTAATTTCATCAAGAATATCTAAAGCGCTGTAGCAAAGAAACAAAACAAAGGGGAAGAGTTACAAAAAATATTGTGTCAGTTCATCAGAATATTTTTCCTACCATGCTATAATTGTTTTACAAATGATTTATACAGGAATTAAACACACTTGTCTTCAGATATGTATTTACCAATCTTCTCTGGTTCTCTAGAGACCAGGCTCACAGAATAAAACAGGCAGAATGGGGCAAGAGCAGGGAAGAGTAAATGTACCTGGTGGTAAAAGTCTTCAAAAGTCAAAATCTGGCAAAATCACAAAGCCAGCCATCTTGTGCAAAATCTTGAGATTTTGCTGATGCCCCACAAGTTCTCATAAGGTTTTGCAGACTTGTGTGAAATCTCAGCAATTTTGATTATATTTTATTGGGGAAACCAACTGGAAGTAAAGCAAGCACCCTGGTTCTGTGAGGCTGCTTCTGACCTATGTGCAAGCCTATGCCTGGCTCATCATTTTTTGCCATTGTCTAATTACTTGATCAACATTTTCTCTCTGACACTATTTACATGCATGTTAAGCAATTTAGTATTCACCTCCATCCTACATCAGCTTCCCTTAATCTGATGCCATCCAGATGTGTTGGTCCACAATTCCCATCACTCTAATGAACATGGCCAAGCATAATCATTTGCCAAGATAATTCATTATTTATTATAATGTGTATTTATGAGAGGTCTACAAAACAACATGTATCAGTGTGTTCCAATTATTCTAGAATAAAACAAATAAAATACAAAATCTAAAAATACAAAAATTCAAAGGCCAACACAATTGGAGTAAAGATGCAAAAGGAAAAGGCAGCATGAAAAAATATAGTTACAATAGCCTTTTTAAATAAAAAAAAAGTAGATGCTTATATTGTCAAAAGAAAACCTCCAGACACAAGAGGCTGAGAAAATAGAAATCCAGTTGACATGATTCAAGCTACAGATATTATCAGGCTCGTCTGTAGCTTGAATCATGTCAACTGGATTTCTATTTTCTCAGTGGAAACGTTTCGCTCCTTATCCAAGGAGCTTCTTCAGTCTGAGCAAAGTTAGTAAGGGAATCCTTAAATATGTTCCTAGGTGGCTGTGTGACCTTACACCTGGGGCTAGGTCATGGTTATTTTGAGATGTTATTTCTAAGTCCCTTTATCATCTAAAGGAGGATCGTTAAGATCACCATGCTGCTGTTGAGCTTGTGAAATGGTCTTAATCTTCCTAGGCACAGAAGACAGAGCTGGGAGGAAAATAGGGGAAAGATTGTGCCTGAGGCCCCCACCTCTATTCAAGGAAGGATTTTCCAAGTTGGCATAAATGGATTCCTTGACCCCTCTCTCAAACCACCTATCTTCTCTGTCTAAAATGTGAACAATAATGTCCTCAAATGAGTGTCCTTTTTCCTTTAGATGAAGATAAACTGCTGACTCTGGTCCTGTGGTGTTACTTCTCCTGTGTTGGGCCATCCTCCTGTACAAAGGTTGTTTGGTTTCTCCAATGTAGAGTTCAGAGCACTCCTCACTGCACTGGATTGCATAAACTACATTGCTTTTCTTGTGTTTTGGAGTTTGATCTTTGGGGTGTACAAGCCTCTGTCTCAGTGTGTTGGTGGGTTTGAAATATACAGGTATGTGGTGTTTGCCAAATATCCTTTTTATCTTTTCAGACACGCCAGCCATGTAAGGAATGACCAGGTTCTTCCGTTTACTCTGAGTCTCAGCCCTATCTGTCGCTGTTTTAGGTCTGGTAGACTTAGATTTAGTGAAGGCCCAATTTGGATATCCACAGGCCTTCAGAGCTGTTCTCAGGTGCTGATTTTCATTCTTTTTGGAATCCATGGAGGTGGGGATGGTTTCTGCGTTTCTGCTCTGTGTGACAATGTCCTGATGACTCCTAGTTTGTGCTGCAGTGGATGGTGGGAGTCAAACATCAGATATTGATCTGTGTGTGTGGGTTTCCTGTAGATCCCTATTTCTAGCTTGCCACCGGTCCCAATGAGGACTTCACAGTCTAGGAATGCCAGTCTGTTGTCCTTGGTGTCTTCTCTGGTGAACCTAATGTTGGCATCTATAGTGTTTATATGGTCCGTGAAGGCCTGTACTTCCTGGGCCTTGATTTTGACCCAGGTGTCATCCACATACCTAAACCAGTGGGTGGGCACCGTTCCCTGGAATGTGTTGAGTGCTTTCTTCTCCACTTCTTCCATGTATAAATTGGCCACAATGGGTGACACAGGAGAACCCATGGCACAGCCGTGTTTTTGTCTGTAAAAGTCACCTCTGTATGAGAAATAAGTGGTGTTAAGACACAGGTCCAGAAGATGGCAGATCTGGTTTGGGTTGAGATGGTTTCTCCTTTCAAGGGTGCTGTCCTCTTCTAGTCTCTTCCTGACAGCGGATAGAGCATGAGTGGTGGAGATGCTGGTGAAAAGGGAGGACACATCGAAGGAGACCATAGTTTCATCTGTATCCAGTTTCAGGATCTTTGCTTTGGAAACAAATTCTTCCGAATTATGGATGTGGTGTTCAGAGTGTCCAACTAGAGGTGCTAGTATGGTAGAGAGGTGTTTGGCAATGTTGTATGTTACTGAATTAATGCTGCTGACTATGGGTCGGAGGGGTGTTCCTTCCTTGTGGATCTTAGGAAGTCCGTAGATGCAGGGGATGGCTTCTCCAGGATACAGACGGTGGTAGGTAATCCTATCGATGGAGCCATCATGTTCCAATTGTTTCAAAGTGTCTATTACCTTTTTCTTGTAATTGTTGGTGGGGTCTCTTTTCAGTTTTTTCATATGTATGGTGATCCTCCAAAAGTGAGGTAATTTTATTGTGGTAGTCTGCAGTGTTTAGAACCACTGTACATCTTCCTTTGTTAGCAGGTACAATGGTGATGGTTTCATCTTTGCTGAGGGCTGTCAGGGCTCTCCTCTAGAATAGAGGTGGGGGCCTCAGGCACAATCTTTCCCCTATTTTCCTCCCTGCTTTGTCTTCTGTGCCTAGGAAGATTAAGACCATTTTGCAAGCTCAACAGCAGCATGGTGATCTTAACGATCCTCCTTTAGATGATAAAGGGACTTAGAAATAACATCTCAAAATAACCATGACCTAGCCCCAGGTGTAAGGTCACACAGACACCTAGAAACATATTTAAGGATTCCCTTACTAACTTTGCTCAGACTGAAGAAGCTCCTTGGATAAGGAGCGAAACGTTTCCACTGAGAAAATAGAAATCCAGTTGACATGATTCAAGCTACAGACAATTCCACCTGGATGACTGAGAACCTTCATAGACATATTATCAGGCTCCTTTTACAAAAGGGACTGTGGCAAAAATGCTGAAGTGACTGTTGGGTGTGTGTGTGATGGAATGGAGTGTCTGGTTCAATATGTGCCTGGTTAGTCCCTAAATAGGGATACACCATATTACAACATGAAGACAAGATGGATATAAGTCAGCATTAAAACAATGATCTGATCCCAGCACCACCAGCAATACCACTTTGGCATCTCAACTCACCCCAGCCTGGTCATTTCAGCTGCTGTTAACTCATCGCTTGCACAAACCATAACAGCCCAACAAGCATTTCTTCGGACTTCATCATTCTTAGAATGCAGAAGCTTAACAAGCGGTTCAAGACCACCAGAATTTCGTAACTAAAAGGCAACATTTATATATATTGGTTGGCAAGGGCTGCACTCAACCTAAGGAGCAAGATTGCTGCCAAGAATGCTTACTCAATTAGGACTGAACAATTAAGGCTGTACTTATAGTGAAATTGCATTAGAGCAGGGCTTTCCAAAGTTTTCCCGCGGCGACACACCAACCGCCGTTGGTGTGTCGCCGTGGGAAAACCCGGAAGTGCCGCCATTGTGGCAGCGTGCAAAAACCCGGAAGCGCTGCCGCTTTCAGTTTTTGCGCACCGCCATTGGTGTGTTGCCGCAGGAAAACCCGGAAGTGCTGATGATGATCAGCGCTTCCGGGTTGTGTGGCGACACACCAGACTGTGTGTGGCGACACACTTTTGTGTCGCCACACAGTTTGGAAAGCTCTGCATTAGAGATTTCCTTTCTAGCCAAGGTAAGGTAAATTCTGCAAAGAGAAGCAGAAGGACTTGGCTTTTTCCACAGGGATAGGAGGTTTGAGGTACCCACTAGTGAGGCTGAATGTTATAAAATTGTTTTGATCTTTTTCTTCCAGTATGGCCACTGGAATTTTGTTTTAATTATTATATTGTTTTCATCCTTGTTCCACTCTTGTACAGGTAGCCCTCGTTTAGCAACCACAATTTGGACCGGCAATTCAGTCATTAAGCAAAGCAGTCACTAAATGAAACTGCAACTGTGCTTACGATCTTACTTCAGCTTTCCTTTGCTTTACAGACCTGAGAAGGTTGTAAATGCGAGGACTAGTCGTAAAGTTACTTTTTCATCACTGTTGTAACTGTGAACGGTCGCTGTCCAAGGCAGTTGCTAAACTACCTGTAAGTCAAAGAAACGGCTGGAATGCTGGCAACTGCTGAAGACCATGCCATTACGGGAGATACTGCTAATTACTGGACCTTCCTAGCTCTCTTGCTATTGCACTCCATTATTGGTTCCTATTCACTTTCCATTTCTGAACAAACAAGGAAGGCCCTGATGAGGGGTAGCAGTTAACTTTCTGTGAAGTGAAGTGGTGCAGAAGCACTCTTCCCCAAGGGAGAAGCATATGAATGGTTAACATCAGAGAGGAAGAGGTGAGTAACTACAGTAGATATACTCTGGAAAGAAGTCCAACAAGAATATATTGCACTAAGATAGTGCCTTCCCTAATATCTGAAACCGGCATCAGGTCTATCCATCAATAAGGAATGTTATTGAAGCTTTTCCAAATTAATTAGACACAATTTCTAATAACAAATTTGCATGTTTATTTACAAGCAGATGGATCTGTGAGTAGGTGCATCAGCTAGAACAGAGCTACTGTGTTAGATGTTGGCCAATTTAAAATTGTGTATGGAGAGCTAATAGAGGTGCCATGTTGCTAATCCCTGAGCCCAAATATGTGCAAATAGCCTTAAATGACTAGCAACACTGAATTTCAGAGTAAGGTCTCTCCTTGTACTGCTATTTGATAGGGCTTTGCAAAGCGTTCAAAAGGGGTCCACACACATGAGCAGACAGCTGGAGAATGGCTTTGAAGCAGCCACCCGACTTCCAAATGAGGCAGCCAACCACAACAAGATGCTGCGGGATGGGGAATTTTGCTTGTGCTAACAAGCTTCACAAAGCATCTCTTCAAAATGCTTTGCACAGTCCTGTGATTTAACAAAATTGTAAATGGCGAACCTGGAGACGGGGCATTTTTCTACATGGGAAATAGGAACTTTACAACAAAATAATTACTGTAGTTTGTGCTGAATACATCCATCATTTTTCCCCCACCATGCACAGTGAACCAGGCTAAAATTTCCCTTCAGAATTTACATATACTATAGCTAAGCTAAAGCTGACCTTATCTGGATACTTTTTTTCTGATCCACAGTGCAATTTTTAAAACCCACTTGTCCTTTGAAATTTTTCAAATCTGGCTGAGAAGCCAGAATGTAACTAGCATGAATACGAGCACTGCAAACTGCTTGTTGCAAACTGACTGATATATTAGAGAACCAAAACGTTGACCTTTACTTGGAAATACAGCAAAATATGCTGATCCAAGAAAGCTGCGAGATGTGAAACATGCCAGGATTTGTTTTTCCCAATATAGAGGACACACATGTGCCTTACCTCAGTTCTGGCCTCAGCATCACAGCCTATAGCAGCCACAGCAAGAGCTGCTCTGCTCTGCACGATGCTGTTAGTGGAATTCAGTGGTTCTACAATGGCAGTCATAAAACCATGGCTTTGGATGGTGAGACGTAATGGCTCCTGCATGGCCAAGTTTGTGAGAACAGAGGCAGCACTGGCCACAGCGCCATCTCTTTTACAGCTCAGAACACCGATCAGCGGTTCGATGCTTTCAGCTTCAGCAACAGCACTAGGAAGTGGGAAAAGGGAACAACCACAAAGATGTATTAACCTTCCCCAGGCGGCTTACAGCAATTAAATCACGCATGCTGAAAATGCAGCAGTAAAATGTCAATAAAACCCAAACACTTTCAATGAAAATATAATGAAAAATAATGAAACTTCTGAATTCCACTAGTTAAAACATCCAGCCTCAGTAGTATTAAAATCAGATTCAGTTACAGTTAAATCCAGACTGGAACAATAATATCCCATTCAGGGGAAGGCTTGAGAAAATGAATAGGTCTTGAGGGGGTTCTTCGAATGAAGCAGCCCCTTTCCCAGAGGCTCAACCACCTGCTAAGCACAATGAATTCTGGCTGAGCATGATGTGCCAGTAAGGTCACTGAATAAACCATGGCTTATTTTAAGGCAGTAAACTGCACAGTATCATGGTTTATTTTGATTTACTGACTGCAATTGCAACATACTGCCTAAATACTGATGCACGGTTTGGTTGTGGCTCTGACCAGTTTGTAGAGATGCAGAGTCTAAGCAGCAAGAAAGGAAGGGAAAACAAATCAGGAATTGAACAAATAAGCTCTAATATGATGTATATTAGAAGTGAAAGATTTAAATCTTACCATGTTTAAAGGCCATTGAATTTAATGTCACTAATTATTAAATAGATAATAGCTTTATAGAATAATCATATTCTTATGCATGTTTACTCAAAAATAAGTCCGACAGGATTCAGTGGAGTTTTTCCACAGATAAGTGTTTATAACATTCCAGCCTTAAATCAGAGCATATATTATACCAAATATTTTTATTTAACTATGACTGCTTTTTAAAACAAAAATAGCTTGTGAAGAAAACCCAGGTCATATTGGACTCATTAATTTATTCACTGAATTAATATTTCATCTTTCTTCCAGGAAGATAAGACACGGTAAATCACACTCCTCCCTCCAATTTACTCCCTCCCTCAACAACCCTGTGAAGTCGGCTGGGCTAAGGAGATCGACTGAGCTTCTATGGCTGAGGGTGGACTTGAATTCAGATTTCCTCTGATCTAGACCAACTCCTTAAATACATGGCCCGGGTGAGGCAGTAGACTTTTACCCTTTGGTTCCTCTTCTCATTTGTAATGGAGAACTTTCCACAGAGTGTTGGAGAAAAGACTACATGTCCTTAAAAATGTTCACTCTCTCCCTTCTCCTCCTCTTCTCTCATCACAATTTGGCTATCTATAATTAGATTATGGACAGAATTTTACTTTTACTCCTTTTTTGCTGTGAGCTTCTTTAATCTGAGCACATTTCTTCTAATCAGCCTTCATAATACACTTTATAAAAAATGTAAGGCATGTGCTCAACCATCACTGCATCATCATTTTATAGTAGACTCATCTGTTTGTTAAACATAACTTGTCAGAGGTGTTAACATAAGGAAATAAACAGATGGGAATCTCAATTATTCATAGAATCTCCCACTTACTGTATATCACCATTTTCTATGTTCCATTGTGTTCAACATACTGTACTTCCTAGCTGGATATGTTTAGACATACAATCCTACAGTGCAGCCCTGCTCAGAAGTCTCAATGAGCAAAATGGAGCTTGTTCCCCAGTTGGGGGATATAAAATTGCAAATTTAATGTCCTTTACCATAAATATAAAATGGAACAAAGTAGCAATTGATATTCTCTGTTCATGGTTCTAAGCAATTTATTACATTTCTTTTATTAATCATATCCAACTCAGTTTCTTCCCAGGAGTCTTCCATCCAGTTTATAGAATCTAGCCCAGTGTTTCTCAAGCTTGGCCACTTGATGATGGGTGGACTTCAACTCCCAGAATTCCCCAGCCAGCAATTCTGGGAGTTGAAGTCCACCCATCTACAAGTGGCCAAGCTTGAGAAACACTGGGCTAGCCAATAAGCTTCAATTATGGAAAAACATTCCACACCTTTTGAACCAATCACAGAACTACTGTTAGTTATAAAGCTCCACCATTCCAAGGCATGGGACTTTGATGTGGGAGAGCAGTACAAAAGTGAGATGTCAGAATCCTCCCGCCCATGTTTGGAAAAAGTGCCCCAGCTCTGAAAAATTATACAGGAGTTGGTGAGACAAAAATCACAGGAGGGGTATATTCATCTTCATATATTTATTTTCAGAAAATTTTTTGATGACACCTATGCTTTCAGAGAGGTGTATCCTGTTCATATTGAGCTTAAAGATTTTCAGTGTTTGATAGCTAGTGTTTTATTTTCATGTGCATATTATATTGTGTGGTTATTTTATTGCAAACCTGTGATGAAACACTTCCTTCTGCACTGCACAAGAATTTGGGTCTTTGTTCTCAAAGACAGAATGAAACTGTCAACAGTAAATACTTAAAAACTGCTACTGTAATAATACTAATAGCTGAGTTAACTTTACTAAGAAAGTTAATTAAAATATAGAAGCAAATGCAATTGTCAACATAAGAATTCTAAAAAATCCAATGAACTGGTAACTTTTAACCTTGTCCTAATAGAGTTTTCTTTCTTAGATTAAAGAGGGAACAAGCACAAAAAATACATTAAAAAAATTTCTATCTCAGAGTCAGTCTTTAGGCTTCAGCAAGACATCTCCCTTGATTCCATCTATTCAAGCAATAGAAATTTAAAAGTAGCAGGAAGTAACAAATGTCTCTCAGTCCAACCCAGTCAAAGATAACAAAGAAAAAAAATAAAGTATCACTCCTATCTTAAAAAGAAAAGGTTTTCCAGATTGAGTGTGGATGGAAGGTAAAATTAACTTATGATAGAAATTAACTGGTAGCCATAGCGACTTCAGGAGCCATATTTTGATAAACTAATCCTAAAGTTGGTTGTTGTGGGTTTTCTGGCAGAACAGTGCTGTGCTCCTGTCCTCTGAAGATGCCAGCCACAGCGACTGGCAAAACGTTAGGAACCAAATCTGCCAGAACACGGCCACACAGCCCAGAAAACCCACAACCACCATCGGATTCCGGCCGTGAAAGCCTTCGACTATACATAATCCTAAAGTCATAGGAAGCAATGTTTCATCTAGCTTAGTACTGTCTCTACGATGACTGTCAATTAATCTTTGTGGTTTAAATAAGAGTCGTATATACATCTATTTGGAGATATCAGGAACCCTGTAAGTTCTGCACATATAAGTACAGACCTTCCTATTAAGCTGCCAATACCTGTATCCCATGCAAAGAGATTTCGCAGTTTAAAGACTTAGATGCTGATTTAATTACCTGGAAATGTAGTTTAGGGTTAGGATATAAGACTCTTTCTTCTTTGTGACCTTTCTGTAATCCCACACATGGGACTGATTATATTCTGGCCAGAACAGCAAGAGCTTTCAGGAGCTTTCTTCTTGCACAAAGGGATGCTACTGCTATTCCTCCTAAAAAGGTTGTGATAAATTCTATCGACTGTCACTAGGGGTCACTGTTATGTCATATTAACACAACAAAGACTCCAGGTATTATTTAAGGATAATTATGAGAAGAGGATCCAGTGAAACATTTATATATTAGGCAAATTATAAAGAAAAATGTCGATATTTGCATAAATATTGGTGTATATAAATTCTTATGTGTTACTCTTGAAAGCCTGTAGTAATATCCAATTTTGGTGTGTTTCAACAATCAGGATACCCATAGTTGTGGCTAAGAGAGAAGAGCTGAAATTGTTCTTTGGAGATTGCATTTGGCCAACTATACTAACAACATTTTTTCTAAAACTTCCAGTGATATTTGTCATCTTTCCAATGAATTTACAACAAATACCTGCATTTTGAATGCAGTGTCACTTGCGTAGCCTTCCAATCATTTTTCTTTTTTTGGTCCAACAAAATTAAATTGAAAAACCATAGCTAATGTATACTGATTTTATCCAATCTAATTACCAGGTAAACCTCATTCCTCAGGAGGAATATCAACACAACTCTCTTGTAACAAACTGTCAGACCATTTTTGTTCTTCTGATAATCTGATATCCTAAATCAATTGTCTTTAGTAATATTACATTTGCAAACAGCTAGAGATTTCCAAGAAGTTATAGCAGTGTGGAGATTCCAGCTGTTGCATGGATAAGAATGCAGTTACTCAGATAACATGACATCAAATCATACTGTTATTTCATTTATTTCAAAATGCATTCTGCTATGTCTCGTTTGCAATTAGAAACTCAACCCAGTTGATTCTACCCAACAAAACAGTCCTTTGACAAACTTACCTTCATGCTGCCTAATAATTCCAAATTCAATTACTGTAAAACATATATATTTTTAAAAAGAAAAAAATGTGTTTGTGCCCATTTAAGTATTCCAATAGAAGAGAATGTCTGTAGTTTAGGGTTCTATGCTGGTCTATGACCGTAATAAAGAATTGTTTGTTTGTTTGTAGTTTAGGGTTGAACTGTGGAGTTCTTGGTGATCTCTGAGCTTGGTTGTTTGCTTGCAGACATTTCATTACCCAATAGGTAACATCAGTGTGATACCAGGTCTCACACTGATATTACCTAGTTGGGTAATGAAACATCTTCAAGCAAACAACCAAGCTCAGAGAGCACCAAGAACTCCTCATTTAGGTACTGCTGTATGGGAAAAAACCTGCCAATTTCCCAACATATCCTTCCCCAATACCTTTATTCCTCCAGCCCTATTATACTCTCCCTGAAATATATTTGGAGCTACCACCTTCACTTCCTTCATATCCCTTTTCTGTGAAGCCTTTATATTAATTCCCTAGTTTTTAATCCCCCCTGTAAGAATCCAGAATGTAGAAACCAGCCTTTCCTGATCTAGCAACTCCCATGGGTCTTTAGCCTATCTTTCCCAAGGACATGCTGACTGGGAATTTTGAAAGTTCCATTCCAATCTGGGTGGGAAAAGTTGGTATAAAATATAGAGGTTTTGGTTCCTATTCCTCACTGGCTGTCTTGGTCTCTACCTTAGTCAAGAAAAACTCTGTACACTGGGACACAACCCTTTCAGATAAGTAACTACTTGAGGTCAATTATTTCTTACTAAGTCTTTCATGATCAAAGTTTCCCTAAATTACTTTCAATTAAGTTTAAAAAAACAAGTAACCTCCCCCCTCAAAATAGCAAACCAAACAAATTCTATATTTGAATAACTTCTGTGTAGTGAAGAATGGACTATGGTGATCTGTTGCTAAGAATAATTAGTATTTCTGACGTTCGTTTTAAACGGTTACATTCCTCTAATCTTCTTTGCACAGCAGCTGTTTATGCTGACGGTCTTGGGACGCTTCGGCGAATATAAGATTGATAAGGCAACTACATCTTACATTTAGAAGCTTATGTCTGACGTGTATTCTATAGCGGTAGAAGTGAATACATCAATTACGTCAAGTAACGTTTTCAGAAGAATTGTATAATGGCCAATAGATGGCAGTAATGCTGTAAATTAGATGCCAAACCATGAAGAGAGTGTTGCCCATTTAATCACTGATCAGAACCTACTTTGAACACCAGGCATGATTTTGATTATTTCCTAACTAGATTGATGGGAAATAGCCCATCACTGGCTCCCTCTTGGCTAGCGTTCAGGAAAGCAGCTAAGGCAGTGCATCAAAAATGTCATTTGCTGGGCTGCTGTTATCTTTGGTATGTTTACTTTTATTTCTATTTTTATTGTTTTATTATTGTTAATTTTATGTCTGGTTTTAAGTTTGTTCATTTGTTTTACTTTTCAGCTGTTCTGATGGACTGCTGTTTTTATTGCTCTTGCTCTATTTTATAGGCTGCTTTGAATTTGACTGTGAGCCACCCAGAATATTTGGATGGAGATGACATATAAATGTTTTATTAAATACAATAAACAAGACATTGAATGAACCTCACCCCCACCCCACCCCCGCCAGCCTTGTTTAACAGGTCACAAGAAGTGCCAGTGAAATTGGGATGGATGGTGCCAAACAGCTGAGCTCATGTTGACCTTCCTACCTTTCAGAAAATCTGTTTTCTGCTTTGGAAATGGAAGCTCTGGCACAAACTCTTAAGCAGAAACTTTGGCTATGTAAATGAAAAATATTGTTGCACCATCAGCAGCCATTATACTGGCCAGGAAAATTCCCTAATCAAAATCACCACAAAGTGGGGAAGATGATACCATGAACTGGGCTTCCACAATCTGGTAGTTTCCAAATGTGTTGTTTATGTTCATAGTAGTCAGGAGCATATATACTGTACATATCTGGGGATACATTTATGTTGTGATTTTTAGATTTTAGGTCAGTTTATGCTAATTTATATTATTTAGTGCATGTAAGCATATGATTTGGTCCAATGATTTAAGATTTATAAATAAGATTAATAAGGAAATTATATTTTACTTAGTGTGTAGTATGTTGGTACTAAGCAGGGTTGGGCCTGGTTAATACTTGGAGGAGGGCCACCAGGGAATTTCAAGGTGGTAGTCTAGACTGGGAAGCCAAAGAAGAAATCAGAAAACAGTAGTGGCAAACCACTTCCATACTGCTGCCACAAAAACTATATTAATAGGTTTATAACTGTTGTCTATATTTTTTATGTCTGTAGAATATGTGGCTGAGTTTTTAAAAAGCCAGGCCTCAAAAACTTTTTTCCTGTTTGGGCTCAGGAGCACATGTTCACCCCCCACTCAGGAGTGCTAATTGCCTTCAGGTGCCAGCCAGTCTGAGAGTTTTGACCAATCAGAATTAGCTGTTTGAGCTTTGCCCATATTGGGAATCTGTTGCCTAGGTGTTTTTGGTCACATGCTGAATTCTGTCCACTCAGAGGCTGGTCAGGTAAAGGTTTAAAATGTAAATGCCTTTTGCCTTTTGTTCTCTCTCTGCATTCTGCTCTGCTATCTAAATGGCTATGTTAATCAACCATGCCATGCTTTGGCTAAAGAAGAAGATTCAAGGTTTGTTCCTATGTTTTTGTTTTAAATAAAGCAACATTTTTTACTACAAACTTATCTCTTGGTTTTTCCATAACTCTGATCACAAATTTTATAAAAATACAAAAGGTTCTGTGCCCAGCAATTGCTTCTGGATCAGAGACAAAACTTATGGAATTATGAGAGAGAAGAAAGCTGACCTGTTTTAGTCTGCATTTGGAGAGGCTTCTTTGTTTTTTGAAACTTGCCGGCAGTTACAGGAAGTTTCCATTGGAGGCGGAGTTTTGCCTCGTGTTTGCAAGCCTCGTGGTGTTTTTTGGATTACTACAACAGGGGAGAGAAGGAGCCATGGCTGCTGCTACAGCTTCTAATTTTCAAGGTATGCTCCTGGAAAGGCTTTCTAATTCTAATTATTTGAACTGGTCTTTGAAAATGGAAAGTTTCTTGAGGAGAGAAAATTTATGGTCTGCAATTTCTGAACAAATTCCTCAGAATCCAGATCAAGCCTGGTTGAGGAAAGATGAGAAATGCAAAGCCTCCATTATTTTGGCTGTTCAGGATGGTCAGCTTATTCACGTGAGAGGCAGAGAAACTTCCAAAGACTTATGGGACTATTTGCGTGATTTATATGTGAAAACAAATCCAGGCAGCAAGGTTATTTTAACCAAAAGGCTGTACAAGGCTCACTTGCCTGAGAATGGAAATTTGCCAGATCATCTCCACAAGCTTCAGAATTATTTTGTGGAACTTCAAGAGCGTGGGATGGAATTTACCCCCCTGATGAAAGCCTACATTATGCTTTCTTCGTTGAATGAGTCCTGGGACACTTTAATTTGCTCCATGGAGGGAATCCCAGAAGCGGATTTAAATCCATCGTTTGTGTCTACCCGGTTGCTTGCTGAGTGGGAGAAGCGACAAGATAAAGCTGCCTCCATTTCTACAATAAAGTCTTCTCGTGGCCAGCAGAGGGAGCAGAAGAGCTCTGAATTTCAAGTTTCTGCATTATCCAGCAGGCGATGCTTTACCTGTGGATCCCCTGCTCATCTTCAAAAGAACTGTGTCAAGTTTAAAAGCAAGAAGACTTCAAAGAACAAAGAAGAAACTTTTAGAAAGAAGATTCTTCATGCAAAAGTTGTTGAGAACTCTGATAATAAAGATTTGTGGGTTCTTGACAGTGGGGCCAATTCTCATATATGTCACAATAAAGATTCCTTTCTGTCTTTGTCTAAAACTAACAAACAAAAAGTTTCCTTAGCAGATGGATCTGTATCCAAGATTGTGGGTGAAGGTGAGATCAATCTTCCATGTTTGGGGGAAACTGTTAAAAATGTTTTGTTTGTGCCTAATTTTCAAAGCAATCTCTTGTCTGTGGGGCAGTTAGTAGCCTCAGGTTATGTTATAACTTTTAAGAAAGAGGGTTGTGAAATTAGAAAGGCTGGTAAAATGGTTGCAAAGTGTTTGCAGAAAGATTCTCTGTACATTGTACAAAATGCTGAAAAGCAGCAAATTGCTAAAGCTAAGGCTGTTTTTGAAAATAAGCCCATACACGACCAGTGCATCCATTTATTACATAGAAGATTTGCTCATGCTAATTTTAAGTACATTTCTCAAATGCCTAGTTATTCTGCTGATTTAAAATTGAAGTCTTGTGATAAATATCTAGACTGTGCAGTTTGCAAGGAGAATAAGACTACTAGAGCTCCTGTGAAGAAGTTTTCTGATAGGTCCACCTCTAGAGATCATTCATTCTGATGTTATAGGTCCCTTTTCTCCTAGTCTTGGGGGAGCAAGGTACATTTTGACCTTCATAGATGACTTTTCCAGGTACACATTCATTTATTTGCTGAAACACAAAGATGAGGTCTTTGGTAAATTTAAGGCTTTTGTGGCTTGGGCGAATGGAAAATTCCCAAGGCCAGTGTCTGCCTTGCAATCAGATCGCGGTGGAGAGTATCTATCCTCAAAGTTTAAAAGCTTTTTGTTAGAAAAAGGGATAGAACACATTTTAGCTAACCCTTACACTCCTGAACAGAATTCTGTTGCAGAGAGAAAAGGCAGAACACTGCAGGAAGCAATGATGTGTTTGCTGAAGGATGCTAGTTTGCCTTTTAGGTATTGGGGAGAAGCTGTTACTACAGCGTGTTATGTGCAGAACAGGCTGTTTAGCAGTGCAATTCAGGATGTCCCTTTTCATTTGTTCTATGGTGTGAAGCCTAAAGTAAGCCACCTCAGGGTGTTTGGAAGCACAGCTTGGGTCCACATTCCCAAACAGCTGAGGCGCAAGGGGGCTTCCAGAACAAAGAAAGCAATCTTTGTAGGGTATGAACAGAGTCAGAGGAGCTACAGGTTCATACTGGATAATCAACTGATAATTAGTAAAAGTGCTTCTTTTGCTGAGCAGAATTGGGATAAAATAAACTCTAGTTCTTCAGTTGATTTATCCATGGGGGAGCAGCAAAGTCTTGCTGATGGTGATTTGCAGGAATCACCCAGTGAACTCAATGATCAGGAAGCTGACTTGTCTGGAAAGTCAGAGGTTTCTGAGGACAATGGTGGGAAACAGAGTGTAAGTCCTGTCCTACCTCGCAGGTCTGAAAGGATTAATAAGGGAGTTCCTCCTGATCATTATCAAGTAGATGTTGTGAAGGCTTTTCACATTCACAAAGAGCCTGAGTCTCTGGAAGAAATTAAAGAGATGCCAGCTGAAATAGCTAAGTGTTGGCATGAAGCCATGCAGCAAGAGTTGGATTCCTTAAAGGAAAATAAAACTTGGAAACTAGTAAGTTTGCCTCCTAATCAGAAGATTTTAGGTTGTAGGTGGGTGTTCAAACTGAAAAAAGATTCTGATGGCAAAATTCAGAAGTACAAAGCAAGGTTGGTAGCAAAAGGTTTTGCTCAAAGAAAATATGTGGATGATTTGTTGCTGCTCACTTCATCTGATGAACAGAAGCATTCCTTTGAGGTTTGTATGAAAAACAATTTCACATTGAAATGTCTTGGAGCAGTCAACAATTACCTAGGATTAGAAATTCAGAGGGAAAAAGATGGCAGTTTTCTCATAAGCCAGAGTAGCAAAATTAAGAAGCTGCTGGAGGATTTTAAAATGCAGGACTGCAAGTCTGTCTCCTCCCCCATGCTTCCCGAGTTTCTAAAAGAGGGGGAGAAGGGGGATGGTGAGTCATCTGAAGGAGATAGTT
Source organism: Charina bottae (assembly GCA_023362775.1). Classification (NCBI taxonomy): domain Eukaryota; kingdom Metazoa; phylum Chordata; class Lepidosauria; order Squamata; family Charinaidae; genus Charina; species Charina bottae. The sequence goes on along the minus strand of JALMGJ010000007.1, from coordinate 48,129,138 downwards.
TCAGATCAGCCATTGGCAGTCTTCTTTACATTGCAAACAATAGCCGTCCGGACATTGCTAACAGTGTGTCCATTTTGAGCAGGTTTGTGGAAAATCCCACATCTGCTGCAAAGTCTGGGTTAAAAAGGCTGTTTCGTTATTTGCAAGGCACCAAAGATTTTTGCTTAAGGTTGTCTGCTACAGACACAGAAGAAAAGTTAGAATGCTGGTGTGATTCAGATTGGGCTGGAGATCTCAGTGATAGGAAGTCTACTTCTGGAAGTGTAATTCAATTTGCAAAGTCCACTATTGCTTGGTTTTCCAGAAAGCAGACTGTAGTAGCCATTAGCACAGCTGAAGCCGAATTTTATGCTTTAGCACAACTGTGCAATGAAGTAATTTGGTTTACTCAATTGTTGCAAGACATTGGAGTCATTTTAAGCCAGCCTGTCACAATTCATGAAGACAATCAAGCTTGTATCCATTTGGCTTTATCTGAAAGTTCAAGAAATCGCACAAAGCACATTGATGTGCGTTTTCATCTTGTTAAAGATTTTCTAGCCAAGAAAAAGGTTGTTTTGAAATACTGTGATACTAAATTAATGTTGGCTGATATCTTAACCAAGCCTCTAGTTGCCAGTAGGCACACTGAGTTGATTACCAAGCTGGGTTTGTTTCCATATTCTTTCTAGTCATAAAAAAAGGGGAGTGTTGTCTATATTTTTTATGTCTGTAGAATATGTGGCTGAGTTTTTAAAAAGCCAGGCCTCAAAAACTTTTTTCCTGTTTGGGCTCAGGAGCACATGTTCACCCCCCACTCAGGAGTGCTAATTGCCTTCAGGTGCCAGCCAGTCTAAGAGTTTTGACCAATCAGAATTAGCTGTTTGAGCTTTGCCCATATTGGGAATCTGTTGCCTAGGTGTTTTTGGTCACATGCTGAATTCTGTCCACTCAGAGGCTGGTCAGGTAAAGGTTTAAAATGTAAATGCCTTTTGCCTTTTGTTCTCTCTCTGCATTCTGCTCTGCTATCTAAATGGCTATGTTAATCAACCATGCCATGCTTTGGCTAAAGAAGAAGATTCAAGGTTTGTTCCTATGTTTTTGTTTTAAATAAAGCAACATTTTTTACTACAAACTTATCTCTTGGTTTTTCCGTAACTCTGATCACAAATTTTATAAAAATACAAAAATAACATCACCAGAAGTTGAACTCAATTCAGAGATCTTCATTTTTTAAATAACGGAATTTATTTATTTATTTAGAATGCTTTTATGACTCTTCACTCATTTTTATCTTAGCAACACACTTCCAAATGAAAAATGGATCGTTTTACATGTAATGCACTAAATGATTATAAGATAATACTGGCCTCAAGAGTTTTGGCAAAATTACAGTCGGTATGACAGCTTTCAATTAGTTGAATGAAAGAAGCTAATCACATTAACTTGCTTTTGTCTCTGTGGTAGAGCAAGGACTAGAAATCAGCATATACAAATTGTGCTAGATATGGAAACAAAAATGGCTTTACCACAATTTCATATCCTTTTAGATCATGGAGCACACACATATAAACACATTCCTAGATTTAAAATGATAACATGTTCCCGACATCAAGATTTTAGTGATTAGCAACTTCCAAGGAAGAAATGGCAAACTGAAGACAGCTCTGCGAAAAGTGGAGCTGACAACCAAAGCGGAATGAAGAGATGGCAAGTAGACCAGTTCTTTGTAATTCCTCTCCAGACAAGGAGAGGATTTGAGATCACCCAGAAATGCTCCAGGGAGCTGCTCCTCATGAGGAGACCGCAAGACAGTGGTCTCTGGCAGGTTTAGAGCTCTGGGAGATGAGGGAATAGCCATCTTGCTCAAACTGCGGTCAGCGTCTTCAAAAAGGACACTAAGTTTGCATACTTCCTTTTCTAATCACTTTCGGAAATTGCTTGTTAACTGCTTTTCAGCGATTAGGAACCTTTGGATCGACAAGTTTTACAGCACTGGATGAGTTTCCTTCAATCCTTAGCTAAATAAGTTTTAACTACAAGTTTAAGAACTTAATTTTTTTTTGAATAAACAGCAAAAGGGTGATTAAAATTTTGATTTCAGAAAGTTACAAATGGACTAAGGGTCCAGATAAATTTGAAATAAGATTTTGGAATTAATTGTAAGAATTCTTCCCGTAGGAAAATGCTTTTGTTTTGAATTTTTTAAAAAAAAATAAGATAACATTTTAAAAATTCGACACTAGAGGGAATTAGAGGGAACTAAAGATTACAATTAAAAGAGAACACTCAAACAAAATACTTTAACATTGGACATACTGAAGGATATTTTTGAACAATGGACCCAGATGTTAATTTTAAGAGTGCCTGCCTCTGAGTCTCTGTGTCTTCTCTGTTATGGAAGAGGAACAAGTTTTACTTGACAAGATTGAGACTGATTTGAAAGTGGATTTAAAAATGACAGGCTAGAATGGCATGGAAAAAGACGTCACACTGGACATACTGGCTGATGTATTAATCATTAAAAGGGATATACAAACAACAAACCAAGAGAGTGACCTGGATAATTTTCCTATATTGGATTTACAAAAGAGGCTTGTTAAAGTTTTGAAGAATTTTGTGAGAAAGGACAAAGAAAAAATGAAAAGAAATCAAGTTCTATGACATTATTTGAAGGGACTAAAGATTAAGATTGTTAGAAGTAAAAGGAATATAAAGTTGGTTTATTTAATCAAGGTTAAAATAGATATGTTGCTATCTCTGGTAATCCTTAATGGACTTTTGCTGACATCAGGACTGAAATTATGAGGCTTTATGGATTTGTTTATAGATAAGAGATAGGATATGGGAAGAAGAGATCATTTGTTGTATTTTAAGAGAAGGTGATAAGTTACTAAAATTGTTTATACTTGTGATGAAGGTGGGAAATCATTTCTTTATATATTTCTTTTCTTTTTCTTTAGTCTATTCTTACTTTTCTATTTTTTTCCTTTTTTTCTTTCTTTTCTGCATCTTCTACTTTCTTTTTATTCTTCTATTTTTTCGGTATGTATTAGTTTTTACTGATGTAATAATCTTTAATAAAATTACTATAAAAAAGATTCTAGTAATTAGCAATCACTGGAGCTAAGCACCAAATTTGTCCTTTTCTCAAATCTGATTGCAAAAGAAGTAGAAACTACATGGAATCACCCTCTAGAGCAGCGGTCCCCAACCTTTTTGGCACCAGGGATGGTCGTGGAAGACAATTTTTCCACGGACCGGGGGGGCGGGGTTTGCAGGAGGGAGCTAATCGTGTGCACCGGGGTGGTGGGGTTTGCAGGCGGGAGCCAATCACGTGCACTGGGGGTGGGGTAATCGCATGCACCGGGGGGTGGGGTTTGCAGGCGGGAGCCCCGTGGCCCACTTCCTAACAGGTCGCGGCCCACAGGTTGGGGACCCCTGCTCTAGAGAGTTGCTTTCATAGGTGAGTCCTCAAAAGGTTGTATCGATCAAGTTTACAATAATTTCTAACTGTAGAGAAGAGAAGAGCAATTCTAGCAAGGCTGGGCCCTAGAGGCACATGGCTGGTTGAAATGCTAGCTACAACTGACATTATAAGAAAGGATTATCAGAGAATATCTACTTTACTTTTTCAGAGAATGGATGAGCAGATAGGATGATGTCTACACAAATTGAATAATATTTCAACTAGTATTGTTAAATTAATGTCAGTGGCTATTAGAGTTGAGTAAATAATTTGTGACATAAAATATGCTGGATACATTGTATCTTTACCACTTCATGGAATGTCTATAAGCCAATAGCTTTTCCCATTTTATTTATTATTTGCAATAGACCAAGAAAACTTTTGCAAATTTCATTGCCTTACATCCTTTAAAAGTTTGACTACTTGCTCATTTGAGTTTGTTCATTTAAGTCACATGTGGTTTTCTTACTGACTGAACACAGCCCTTGTAAACTTAGTGTGGATGAAAATAAATGGGAGAGAAAAATGTCTGCATTTATGCATATGTGAGTCTGCATGCTGACAACTTGTTTTCATGAAGTTTCCTGCTTAAGCCTACCAATGTTTTCCACTTACAGCGAGATGAAGGAATGCATCTGAAACAAGTACCAGACATAAATCCTGATTGTCCAATCAATAGTTATTTGTTTCCTGATAAAATTCTCCAATTGCCAGTCAAAAAATCTGATTACGTTTAATCAGCCAAACAGAAACTTAAAATTTCCCCTACTTCCCTTTCTTTGGTATAGAATGGTAAAATAGTTTACCACAGTGTAATTAGAGAAGCTTCAAAGTTTTGAAAAAACAACTAAGTTGGGATTGAACTTAATTCCCTAAGCGCATTTTACAAAGATAAATTTACAGAAGTATATTCATTATATAGGACACTGATATATACCTAATATAAATTCAGTTGATTGAATAAATATCTGCACTGCAGCCAAATTTCCTTGATGACAGAATATACTAATAACATTTTCTTCCTTGGGCAAACATTATATTTAGATATTTTGTTTTCAACTAGATCCAACCATTCACTTCCTTTTAGCACATATTCTTAGCTGCATGCTCTTTAACCCCCTTTGGTGAGCCTAAACTCTATGTGGATTGGACTATTGACATTTAAATTCTGGAACTTCTAGTTAGTGTTAAAACAATAACATCTATACATACTCATGACTTCAATAGAAAAGGGAGATTCCAAAGTAACCCATCTTCAGCAGAATGTAAAACATTTCTAGGGATCCGTTGTTTCTCTTGCTTAGCTTTTCAAACTTTCCAAATATGTAAGACTGCAAACTTTTGAGAGAAAAACACACCCAGACCCTAACTAGAATCACAATACCAAGGTTGCATATTAATAGTGAAGAAAATGAAAAAAAAAAAACCATGCATGCAACCATGCTTAATTAATCAAATGGCACAGAGATGGCATGTGAAGTGAAATAAAAGTAACAAAGCACTGTGCCAAATTTCCTACCAATTGGGTAAACTGGATAAAGGGAAAAATATGTACTTCCTGTCTATGAAGGTTCTCAGTCATCCAGGTGGAATTGTCTGTAGCTTGAATCATGTCAACTGGATTTCTATTTTCTTAGTGGAAACGTTTCGCTCCTTATCCAAGGAGCTCTGAACTTTGCTCAGACTGAAGAAGCTCCTTGGATAAGGAGCGAAACGTTTCCACTAAGAAAATAGAAATCCAGTTGACATGATTCAAGCTACAGATATGTACTTCCTGATTAAAGTGTCCAACGATCCTCTGTCCATCTTGAGCTTACCTTACATTGGCAAGATGGGCGGTTGTCAGATTAACCAGAGCTGTAGCAGCAGCTTCTTTTACCTCTTCATTTTCGCTGCTTAGCAACTGAACGAGCTGGGGAATTCCTAGGAGAGGGGAAATGTATACATGCAGTTTTAAATTAACCAGGGAAACATTGTAAATTGGTAAATATTTTCCTCTGGATCATAATTCCATTATCACCATAACTATTTACCTAGAGCTCCGATGGTTTGTTTGCTAGCCAAATTCTCACACATAACAGAGATGGCTTGAGAAGCAGCTATTTTTGTTCCTTCATTATCTGTTCCCAATAGGGTGACAAGACATTTTTCAACTTCTTGTTCATTCAGGATTTTTCTGTTTTCAGCTGTTTATAAAGAACAACAAGTCATCAGCAATACGAACATTCAGTTGAATAAGATGGCACATGGATAGAAAGAAAGCAAAATATCAATTTCTATGCAGATGTTGCTAGCAAATGTTAACGTTAATATACTAATGTAGATTTATAAAGTATCAGCCTTTAAACAGATTCTAGCACGGTGAGGTCTGCAGAAATAAAGGAATCTTTATAAACCAAAGATGTGTTTCTCATCAGTAGATCTAAGCAAGTGGGTTTATAATATTAGAGATATTAGAGATTATGTTCACTTTAAATAAAACATGCATCTGCACCCCTCAGATCTATTCTCACTAGGGTACAATGCTTCCACTCAATTAGTGCTAATAGGAGCCATGTATATGGAAATTAAAAGGTCATCCTTCCAGTAGAGATACTGTGTATTTGACAGTTGCAGTGCTAATCAAATTAATGCACAGGCTGGATACACTGGAAGACTGGTTAAAATGTGTTTTATTCCTCTTTCACTGCTTCCTCTACTCTCCATGCAAGTCCAGACCAACAGAGAGAGAAAAAAAGGTGGTTAATGTGCCCAGTTCCATCACCTGAGGCTAAGCATTTTCGTGAATGCAGTATACTTTGACATTACTGTACTGATATATAAATCTTGAAATATTCAGTGAAGTCAAACTCAGAGATTTCTGTACTCATACAGGATCAGAGTGTAGAGTCTAAATGGTTTGCCACCCACAATTCTTTCTAAAGCAACGTTGATGAATAAGACAAATAGCAAAGATTGCCTGCTCCCCACCCCATATCGTGCACTAATAGAATGTGGACAGACAATGCTACCATTAATGTTATGTATCCTAATTAATACCTAGAAAAGTATTATTGCTTTTAGCTTAGTTTGTGCAGAACAGGAAACATAACCTAAAAAATATTCTGCAATGCAAGATATCATGAGAAATGCAGATTTTTCTGTATCTGTACGGCTCCATTTAATTTAATTTAAGCATATGAATAACCTGAAGCAGATCTGCTGTTCTTCTGAGAAGCAACTAAAGGTTAAAGTTTAAATTTAACCATTTTAAATTAAAAATGTAAATATTACAGTGGGGCAAAAAAGTATTTAGTCAGCCACCAATTGTGCAAGTTCTCCCACTTAAAAAGATGAGAGAGGCCTGTAATTGACATCATAGGTAGACCTCAACTATGAGAGACAAAATGAGAAAACAAATCCAGACAATCACATTGTCTGATTTGGAAATAATTTATTTGCAAATTATGGTGGAAAATAAGTATTTGGTCAATATCAAAAGTTCATCTCAATACTTCGTTATATATCCTTTGTTGGCAATGACAGAGGTCAAACGTTTTCTGTAAGTCTTCACAAGGTTGGCACACACTGTTGCTGGTATGTTGGCCCATTCCTCCATGCAGATCTCCTCTAGAGCAGTGATGTTTTGGGGCTGTCACTGGGCAACACGGACTTCCAACTCCCTCCAAAGATTTTCTATGGGGTTGAGATCTGGAGACTGGCTAGGCCACTCCAGGACCTTGAAATGCTTCTTACGAAGCCACTCCTTCGTTGCCCGGGCGGTGTGTTTGGGATCACTGTCGTGCTGAAAGACCCAGCCACGTTTCATCTTCAATGCCCTTGCTGATGGAAGGAGGTTTGCACTCAAAATCTCACGATACATGGCCCCATTCATTCTTTCCTGTACACGGAACAGTCGTCCTGGTCCCTTTGCAGAGAAACAGCCCCAAAGCATGATGTTGCCACCCCCATGCTTCACGGTAGGTATGGTGTTCTTTGGATGCAACTCAGCATTCTCTCTCTTCCAAACACGACGAGTTGTGTTTCTACCAAACAGTTCTACTTTGGTTTCATCTGACCATATGACATTCTCTCAATCCTCTCCTGGATCATCCAAATGCTCTCTAGCAAAACTTCAGACGGGCCCGGACATGTACTGGCTTAAGCAGGGGGACACGTCTGGCACTGCAGGATCTGAGTCCCTGGCGGCATAGTGTGTTACTGATAGTAGCCTTTGTTACGTTGGTCCCAGCTCTCTACAGGTCATTCACTAGGTCCCCCCGTGTGGTTCTGGGATTTTTGCTCACCGTTCTTGTGATCATTTTGACCCCACGGGGTGAGATCTTGCGTGGAGCCCCAGATCGAGAGAGATTATCAGTGGTCTTGTATGTCTTCCATTTTCTAATTATTGCTCCCACAGTTGATTTCTTCACACCAAGCTGCTTGCCTATTGCAGATTCAGTCTTCCCAGCCTGGTGCAGGTCTACAATTTTGTTTCTGGTGTCCTTCAACAGCTCTTTGGTCTTCACCATAGTGGAGTTTGGAGTGTGACTGTTTGAGGTTGTGGACAGGTGTCTTTTATACTGATAACAAGTTCAAACAGGTGCCATTCATACAGGTAATGAGTGGAGGACAGAGGAGCCTCTTAAAGAAGAAGTTACAGGTCTGTGAGAGCCAGAAATCTTGCTTGTTTGTAGGTGACCAAATACTTATTTTCCACCATAATTTGCAAATAAATTCTTTCCAAATCAGACAATGTGATTGTCTGGATTTGTTTTCTCATTTTGTCTCTCATAGTTGAGGTCTACCTATGATGTCAATTACAGGCCTCTCTCATCTTTTTAAGTGGGAGAACTTGCACAATTGGTGGCTGACTAAATACTTTTTCGCCCCACTGTATATATTATCAATTTTATTAATCCCAATTCATCGCTAAATCAAAATATAAAACCATAATTATTAAATGGTTTAATAATAATTTTATGTATTTCATTTAATATATTTAAGCTAAAGGAAGGATACTTTTAAGTATAAAATAATTATCCAATTAATTCTGATGGCATTATTCTATTTCCAATATATAGTAAGGACAAGTAGCTCTTAAAACAGTATCTTTACACCAGATCTGAAATGTTACATTGGTGAGAAAGGCACAAAACAGGGCATTACAGGCGGTAAGCACACTTTGGGTTCTTCTAAATTATTGATGCATTGTTTTAATTTATAGTTTAACTGAATTTTCAGGACATCTCAATGGTTTTGTTCTCATTTGTTCCTTTATTTCTTAACCTTTGATGTCATGTCTCAAATTTCTCTGTCCCTCAGTATTCCCAGTCTTTAATGGATACTTGTGGAGACACACTAACTTAGCAGTTTGGCGATATGGAGGAATACAGATTAATTCTGGAACTAAATTTTTTTTTAATGAGACCTTTTCTTTAGCTTAAAATATTTTTCCACACATAATAAAAAATCAATATATTTTTCATTAGATGCCTGTCTATTTCATTTGCTCAGATAAGTTTACCTTCCAAGCAGGTTAATAGGGAGTTTTGGTGGGAGTTTGTTTTACATAAGATTGCTGAACAAAAGCAAGCAGAAATGAGGCTTGCCACAGCAGCCATGTGTAACCACAAGCACTCTAGAGATGGTATTAATTGGGATTACAGATTGGCTTGACTCATAATGGACTTTGCCTCTGGCTTGATGCTTGCCAAACTTGTGTGTAATCCCTGGAAGTGGTCTCTAGAGGGGTCTCCATTCTTCAATCATTTGCTTTTGATATAGCAAGTTATACGGTATGTTTCTTGGTATCTGGAACAAAAGTGTGCATTATATTCTCATTCTTCTTGCACAGAGCAGTTATGATAAAAGGATACTTGAAATATTTGCTGTGTTTTGATTCTGAAATTTGAACAAAAGGAAATAAGCTTAACTTTCTCCAAGCTTAATAAAATAAGTTAATAGGATTAAGAGAAAATTAAAACCACTAGAAAAACTAAGATTTTAGTGATGTTAAGGTGACAGCATAATATTGTTTCTGTGGAGTGAGACTGAAATTCCCCCAGAGATTAAATCCAGTTGAATATAGAACTAATTATTTATCAAATGGGTAAATCTTGGCTGGATACCATTTAGTAATGGTAATACTAATACAGCAAGTACTATAGTATGATAATAATAATATAGGATGGCAAAATCCATACTCTTCAATGCATAACAAATGAAAATGGATACCTGCTTAATAGTTCCATTCAATATATAGCGAAAAGCACTCTGAACTGATTCAAATTCATTCTCAGAGTAATTAATTTATCCTCATATTAAGAATTACTGCCTGAGTGCTTATATTGTTTTTACACATTAATAGTGACTACATTCTGGTCTAAACACTGATTCTCCAAAATGTTGCCTGTGGTTGTTAATGGGGAAATGGTAATAAAAGTGAAGATTGTGGCTTTGATCATGGAGCTGTGACCACCATCTTGACTTTTTTTGACCCCCCATGCCCCTTCTTGATGCCCACCATGCTTCAGGACTCAACTGATTTTATTTCATGTTTTAGATTCTTTTAACTAAGTCATTGGCGATCACTCGTAGCCGAGTAAGATTGTCTTCCAAAGGTAAAATTTTAACAGTGGATCCGTAAGTGGCTATAAAGGCCAATTCTGGATCCACACAACCTCCCACAATGAGGGCATAGGTTTCCGGGTGGGAGACGGTCATGATGAGGGTTTGCCTGACGTGCCTTCCTTTTAGCTCTTTTCTCCCTTTCGCCCTGTACTCGTGCTTCTTCAAAGTCCATAGCGCCATTAATAAAGGCTGACCTCCAATTGAAACGCTCATGAGTTAGGGCTTCCCAGTTCTCAATGCTGATATTACATTTTTTTTTAAATTAGCTTTGAGAGTGTCTTTGAATCTCTTTTGCTGTCCACCAATATTCCGTTTTCCATTCTTAAGTTGGGAGTAAAGTAGCTGCTTTGGAAGATGATGGTCAGGCATTCGAACAACATGGCCGGTCCAGCGAAGTTGATGTTGGATGATCATTGTTTCAATGCTGGTGGTTTTTGCTTCTTCTAATACGCTAACATTAGTCCGCCTATCTTCCCAAGTAATTTGCAGAATTTTTCGGAGGCAGCATTGATGGAATCTTTCAAGACGTTGGAGGTGGCGTTTGTAGAGGGTCCATGTTTCACAGGCGTACAGAAGGGTTGGTAGTACAATGGCTTTGTAAACAAGCATTTTGGTCTCCCTGCGAATGTCCCGATCCTCAAACACTCTACGCTTCATTCGGGAGAAAGCTACACTCGCAGAGCTCAGGCGATGCTGAATTTCAGCGTCGATGTCGGCTTTTGTAGATAGATGGCTGCCGAGATAAGAAAAGTGGTCGACATTTTCTAGTGACACACCTTTAAGCTGGATTGATGGCACTGCGGAGGGATTGGTTCGAACTTGCTGGTAAAGCACTTTGGTTTTTTTAATGTTAATCGAGAGGCCGAGCTTTTCATATGCTTCTGCAAAGATGTTTAGGATAGTTTGAAGATCTTCCTCGGAGTGTGCACAGACTACGTTATCATCAGCATATTGAAGTTCTATAACAGAAGTTGTAATTACCTTATTTTTTGCTTTCAGCCTAGTAAGATTAAAAAGCTTTCCATCTGTTCGATATATAATTTCTACACCAGTAGGAAGTTTCTCTTCAACAAGGTGTATAATCATAGCGATGAAGATAGCGAATAAGGTTGGAGCAATAACACATCCCTGTTTAACACCGGATTCCACTTTAAATGGATCGCTTTGAGAGCCATTGTTATTCAGGATTGTTGCCATCATGTCGTCATGGAGTAACCGCAAGATGTTCACAAATTTATCAGGCCATCCGATTTTCAGAAGGATGGTCCAGAGAGCAGTACGATTTACAGTATCAAAAGCTTTAGTTAGATCAATAAACGCCATGTACAGAGGGCGGTTTTGCTCCTTGCATTTTTCTTGAAGCTGTCGTGCAGTGAAGATCATATCCACTGTTCCCCTGGAAGGGCGGAAGCCGTTTTGCGTTTCAGGGAGGATGTCTTCTGATACAGATAGGAGACGGTTTGCAATGATCTTTGCCAGGATTTTGCCTGCTGTGGCTAGAAGGGAGATGCCTCGATAGTTTCCACAGTCTGTTCTATCACCCTTTTTAAAGAGAGTGATAATTATGGCATCCCTAAAGTCTGCTGGTATCTCCTCCCTCATCCAGATTTTTTTGATGAGCTTATGAAGTTGTTGTGTAAGTTCAGGCCCGCCTTCTTTAAAGACTTCAGCAGGAATCCCATCAGGTCCACTAGCTTTGTTATTTTTCATTTGTTTAGTGGCTTTACTGACTTCCTCCAAACTAGGGGGTACTGCAAGCTCATCTCTTATTTGTTTTTGTGGGATTTGCAAGAAGACTTCATCAGCCACACTAGAGTGACGATTAAGGAGGTTGTCGTAATGCTCTTTCCAGCGCAGTGCAATAGACTCTTTGTCCTTTAGAAGTTTAGCACCATCTACTGAGCGTAAGGGATTTGTACCATGGTTTGTTGGTCCATAGATGCCTTTATGGCATTAAAAAAGCCCCGTGCATCATGAGCATCTGCAAAATGTTGGGTTTCTTGGGCTTTTTTTATCCACCATATGTTCTTAAGTTCGCTAGTTCTTCTTTGGACTTCTGCCTTTGCACTGGCGTAGATTTTTTTCTTAACGGCAAAGTTAATATCTTTTTGCCATATCCGGAACGCTTTCCTTTTCTTGTCAATAATATGTTCAATCTCACTATCGTTCTCATCAAACCAGTCCTGATGTCTCTTAGTTTGGTATCCAATAGTTTGTTCAGAGGCTGAAATAATAGAAGTCTTCAATTTAATCCAGTGTTCCTCAACATTTTCAGGAAGTTCCATAGGCAGATGTTCCTTGAGAGTTGATTGAAAGCAAGCTCGTTTAATAGAATCTTGAAGGGCCAGTGTATTCATTTTACGCCTTGGTTTTCTTCCTTGGAGCCTACGATGAGGGACAATCTTTATGGCCATCGTGGATCGAATTAATCGATGGTCGATTAATCGAGCAGTCATCAGCGCCCGTCATGGCTCTGGTGAGAAGTACATCACGGCGATCTCTAGCACGGACAATTACATAATCTAAAAGATGCCAGTGCTTCGACCGTGGGTGCTTCCATGATGTTTTAAATTTATTTTTCTGGCGAAAGAGTGTGTTAGTAATGACAAGGTTATGCTCTGCACATTTAGTCAGAAGTAAGATTCCATTCATGTTGCTGTTGTCAACTCCTTCTTTCCCAATGATCCCTGGCCACAAATCAAAGTCACGCCCAACTCTTGCATTGAAATCGCCCAGGAGGATAATTTTATCCTCCTTTGGTATCTCTGATAAGATGGTGTCCAGCTGGGTATAAAATTTTTCCTTGATATCCTCATCTGCATCTAGTGTTGGTGCGTAAGCACTTAGGATAGTTGCCTGTTGGTTTTTGGCGAGTTTTATTCGGAGAGTTGAGAGTCATTCGTTAATCCCAGTGGGAACTTCTGACAAGAGCTTCACAAGGTCGTTTTTGATAGCAAAGCCTACCCCATGTATTCGTCGTTCTTGTTCAGGCAGTCCTTTCCAAAAGAAGGTATAACCTCCTTTTTCTTCCTTCAACTGTCCTCCTCCTGCTCTTCGAGTTTCTTGGAGTGCTGCTATATCAATATTAAAACGTCTCAGCTCCCTTGCAATAATGGCAGTCCTACGTTCAGGTCGTTCACTATCCATATTGTCTTGCAGTGTCCGTATATTCCATGTTCCAAAATTCATGTGTTTTTTACGACCGCTAGATGGTGACCCCACTGGTCGCGGTAATCCAGTCAGGGAGAAAATGAGGCAGACTATGTTTAGGGCACCTTTTCTAGCCCCCTCCCCATATGGGGTGAGCAGAGTGGATCCTAAATAGGGCTGCTCAGTCGTGGATACAGCTGCTGAACTACTCAACTGCCTCGATCCTTGAGTCAGGGCGACTGAATCCGTATCCACCGCCCATGTGCTGGTCCATGACTAGGAGCTTCCGGATTTCACAGTCCTGCCCCCGTTGCCATTCGTCAATCGCCATGGGACTTTTGGTTGTTTTGGGTTTGGTGTGGTTGGAAGACGCCTGTGCGTGAATTTGTTTTATGTGTGGAGATCGGTGCACAACGATCAGCACACAACCTTCACAGAAAAAGGCTCTAATCCAATGGCATGGATACCATGACGATTGGTGACCTTTTGTCTGCTGCAGCCTTCATCCACCTTCGCAGCCGTTGTAACAATACACCTTGTTATCTTCCGCCTGTTCTGCCGTTGAGGACTTTCTTGGATCGTTCTTTGTCTGGTTCCTCCCCCTGGACCTTACCGCCATGGGTGACCCTACCAGGAGTACTTGACTCCCGACGGCTTCGCTCACATGGTTCATTGGGAACACACAAGCCCACTCACCACAACAAGGTGACGATCCAGCGAGTGAGATCGAATGAGTACCATGCTATAAAGCTACTTGTGTTTCTGGGCCTCAAAATATTTACTTTGAGGAGCTAAATAGCATCCTACAAAATTAGAGAGGGTGGTGGGGAGCAATCTCACCAGTTTGCCTTCTGCTAAATCAGTGTATTTATTTTAGTGGCCATGCACACTATGGTAGCCATTTTACAAAACCACCCATAACATTGCAGACTGACTCAAAATTCATAGTTTAATATTATATGCCTAAGCAAGAAGTCAACATGAGACTCAGAATTCAGCTCCCCACTTAGTCTCCTCCACAGAAAGAAGGGGGAAAAACTATTTAAAACCAACTCTTATTAAACAAGCCAATTTCATTACGTATTATTCAAAGATGGACTATTCAAAAATGGAGCAGCTTACTTAAAAACACATCCTCTTCTTCATGCAACAGAGTCAGATTTCCTAGAATGTGAGACCAAACCCTCCTGGCTACATAAAAAGAAAGCATCCAGTGGGCCTTACAGCAGCAGTATCTTTTTGCTAGTACACAAAGCACCTGAGATCCAACGTCTGTTTGAGGCCTCAACATTTTTCTGTTGCTGTGACTCCTGGAGCCGCCTTCTACCACAATTGCTGAAAACTGGTAGTATGTTCCTTCCATTTTGAGGCAGGAAACACATGACAACTGTAGAGTAAGTCCTAAAATAGACCTAACATAGTAGAAAAAACCAAAATCCCTCCCTAAGTGTCTGCATCTATACAATATGAATGGGCCTGATTGTTTTGCACTATCATCCAGCTCTCTGTGACCTTTGCTGTTAAGGTTGTCCACCCCTGCATTATCATGGTTTAGTATTATGTGTAAGCATGACACCCATACATTCCATGCTGTGCTTGTTTACTTGAATAGCTTGCCTTTATCAATTTAAAAGCTAAACTGGAGTTTGGTTGCAGATATATTACAAAAGCATAATTGTCTAGTAGTATTCCATTGTAGTTCAAAATATTCTTCAGCAACTGCCTCGTGTTGAAGTGGCACTCCTGCACAGCATGGTACCCGAGTGTTCAGAGTGATCGCATTTAGGCTACTGAGTAACTGAATTGACCATTTCATACTCAGTGATTTAAATGGTAAAGATCCTGGGGAGGGAGCTGAATTTGAATGTTGATTCCAATAACTACTGACAGGTTAATAAGGCAACCCCAAATGATAAAAAGGAGACTGTAGCTTGAATCATGTCAACTGGATTTCTATTTTCTTAATGGAAACGTTTCGCTCCTTATCCAAGGGGCTTCTTCAGTCTGAGCAAAGTTGGTAAGGAGCGAAACGTTTCCATTAAGAAAATAGAAATCCAGTTGACATGATTCAAGCTACAGACAATTCCACCTGGATGACTGAGAACCTTCATAGAGATAAAAAGGAGAGTTTTGAACAGAAATCAACTGAGCCATAAACAAAACCCACATGAGTACAGCTTTGCTAAAAATGAACTCAGAATGAAAGTGAAATTACTAGATCCAAACAAGTAATGAAAAGATAAAATAAATTATATGTACAGCCTGATCCTAAACATATTATCTGGAAGTAAGCTACATGAGTTTCAATTGTACTTACTTTCAAATAAGCTTCCTTAGGATTGCAACATAAAGTTTTCCTATGGGCAGAAAGGTGGGGTATAAATGATAAATGATGATGATGAATGGTCACTTCCATAAATCTATCCTATACATTTTAATTATAATGATCTTTTAATGGCTTACTAAACAATCAAATTTGTAATTGGGAAGACAAAACAATACTGTAGAAATATTCACAACACTGCTGCCTTACATCCAAGCAAACAAGTAAACGTGGTTAAACATACAGCAAAAATAACTCTACATATATTAAAACAAAAATTACAAGGCATGTTTAAAGATCAAATGGTAAAGATTTGGCCATACAGTCACCAAGACAGACAGACACACACACACACACACACACACTCTCTCTCTCTCTCTCTCTCTCTCTCCCCCCTCCTTCTCCCTCTCTCTCTCTCTCTCCCCCTCCCTCCCTCCCTCCCTCCCTCTATTCTAACAGCACACAGCCTCAGACAGACAGTGCCAACTGAAAGCCTAGTGAAATAATGTTTGATCATGTTTCTCAATCAACGTTCATCAAACTGAAAGCAGTTCAATCGAGAGGGCTTTCCTTGGAAAACGCACTGGCAAAATAGCATCAAAGTCTTGAACATTCTGTTGGGCTTAGCCATTATATATAGTAAAAAGATACAAGCTGAAATCTTGAATTCATTTATTATATAATAACTTCTCCTGGGAATATTCTTACCAAAAATACATTTGTATAATTAGCTTCTTTAATCCCCATTTTTGTGGTAAAAACTGAAACTTAAAATATATACCAGATTGAAGACCTACTTGGGTAGTGCTATTTCCCAGAAATAAAGAGATATCCGTGACAAATTCATTAACAAGTAGTAGAATAAAATAACAACAAACATATATTGTCCCATTAATATCAGCTTTAATTGGACTATGGTTTCATTAGTTCCTAAAAATAAATCTAGAATTCAACCCGGCTACCAAACAGAGGAGGGGGCAGAGAAAAAGAAGTAAAATGCACAGAACAAGGTTTCCTGCATTAGAAATTGTGTACAACAAATATACATAAATTAAAATAATAATGTGAGAGGTGCTAGAAATAAGTAGTAACCAAGAGATGGTTGAAATAAGAACTGTCTAAGTCTGTCACAGCTTATGTCATCAGAATCCCTTGAGAGACTAAGAATCCTATTACAGACAATAAGAAGTACATTATTCTCTATATTATTACATTTTGCTATATGGCACTGCTGTGCTTCAACTGCAGCTTGACAAATCACAATAGAGATGCAACTCTGAGACATATTTAAACAGCATTGTCATGCTGAGTGCAAGCTACTTCCATCCAGCCTGCTTGCTTCAGAATTCCATGGTGAATTCAGGAGCAGTGAACTGGTCGTATAAACAAAGAATTACAAAAATGGATCATTACAAAAGGATAAAATGAAGTGGTTAATTCATTGGGGACTCTATAAGCCATTTTAAGACAAGTCATATCTTAGAAAGAAAATGTCTGTGTCTTAACTTATTCAGATTAGATAATGATGGGAAAGAATTAATCTTGGGAAGGAAAACTATTTCCTATGAGAAAATGTAGAAACACGCTTCATATCTTGAGATCAGCTGTTTAATTAAATGACAAAATAATTTATTTTGTGAGAGCTGTTTCTTACCTACACATTGTGTTTACAAACAAATGAATGCACCACATTCTATCAAGTAAGTAGCTCCTACAGCATTTTACATTTTAATGAAGAATGTCTGTGTGCGTGTGCACATACAGTACAAGTACAGGGAGAGAGAAGGTTTGCGGTAAAGCTCAGTGGTTGGTTTGAGATATATTCAAGATGGGCCATATCATCCTAAATTTGCCCATTCTGAAGCAAGCCCCATTGAGTGAATATGCTATAAAACAGCAATGGTATGGACATTTACTTGAATTTACTTCCAGGGGAAGGGAGGGGAGGAAAGGTCAGTGCTTTTATAAAGATATGGAATATTTCTCCATGCTTCTTATATCAATCTGGCTATTTAAATATATTCCATCTATATGCAGAGCACAGGGAAGATCTTGGTGTGGTTACTCTGTGGTTTACTCCATAATATTCAAAGATAAAAGCTACTTAGTTAGCTTGCTTCCAGAAATAAAGACAAATGATATTTAATACAAGAGACAGCACCCACCTTATCATTAGAAAGAGTGAGATAGTTCTCTAAGACAACTGGTTTGGTGCATTATGAACTTTGACTCCAAGAAGGGAAATTGGGAGAATCTTCCCATTGTAGGTGCCAGAATAATTTGTCCAGCATTGGGTGTTGCATCATTTGCTTCCTGACTTATGAAATGGGAATCTCAGGCAGCAAAACTGTCTTGTGCTCACCTGGGATGACGGAATATGCTCTCAGCCTCATTATCAAAATGTATGCCACTGCATTATAGAGCTAATAAGATGTGGGATATGGCATGATTGATTCCTTATTTCAGGAGACTGTGGACAAACTTATGAGATCTAATAATTACATCTAACCATAAAAAGGAACCATTACCGGTCATTCATATACTCTAAAGGCTTTTCCTAAGACATAGGAATTTGAAACAATGACATACGATCATAGGCTGCTTTAGCAATAGCTTTTGCGGCATTCTTCTGGAAATCGGTTAGTGTGGAAACTTCAGTAAAGGCCAGTAGTTTTCTGAGCCCTCCTGTCTCTTGAATCAGTTGCATAGTATCCACATCCTCAAGACAATTTGCCACAACTCCGAGAGCTTCTACATGTAGATCATTAAATTCCTATAAATTAAAAAGATGCAGATATCAAATCAGCATTGTAAGAGGGTTTAAAACTATGATTTTTACTGTTTTCTGACCATATATTACAGTACACCATATTTCCATAATGCAGTTGTCACTATTTGCATATCTGATCATATATTATGGTACACCATATTTCCATAATGCAGCTGTCACTATTTGCATATATAAAAACACTGGTCTGGTAAATAAATGTGCCTTGATAGGATACCTTGGTTGCAGCAAAACATCTGACAAACTCTCCCATAATATCTTTCCTGACAGCACAGCAAAATGTTGCATGCCAGTTGCCAAGAGAGGGATCAGTGGCGGCTTATTAATGTTTCAGTGTTAATCTGGAGGGAGCTTTTTAGTGGAGGGGCAGAAGACATTTTCTTGAGTGTTGTATTGATGAACTATTTTATAAATGATCTCGACAATGTTGTTTATCAAATTTGCAGATGACATAAAGATGGAAGGGTCAGTTACCAGCATAAAAAACTGAATGAAGATTTGAAAGATTCTGACAGACTAGAATTCTAGTCTAAATCCAGTTAGATGAATTTTTCAAGACTTAAATATAAAATCTTCCATTGATACCCTCCCCACACCCCAAATTTCAGAAGGTAGGGAGATCTATTTTAAAAGTAATTTCTTAAAAGGGTCTGTTTCTAGATTACAAACAGAATGGGAGCCAGCTGTACCGTGGCGCTGTTAAAAAAACAAATACAAGGCATCCAAATCATAGGAAGTAATAATTCTGCATTAGTCAGGGCACATTTATAACAGTGTGCCCTATTCTGGATGTCATAATTTAAGGAGGACACTGACTAAGTGGAGCACATTAGAAAAAAGGGCAATGAGGAAAGGGAGGAACCATGAAAAAATTATTTGAGGACTAATTGAAAAAGCTGGTATGATTAGTGTGGCAAAGGGAAGATTAAGGGGAGATATATGATATGATGTATTCTCTGTAGCAGCACCTGCCCTCTGGAACAAGGTTCCCCCAGAGATCCAGATGGCCCCTATTCTGCTGTTATTTAGAGGTACTGTGAAGACCTGGCTCTTCACCAGTCCTTCACTGAGGGAGACTGAGACTCCCTGCTTCATCGTGCTTGCCATCTTTTATTTTTATGTTTTATTGATTTTATTGTAATTTCTTTGTTTGAGTGTTGTGAGCTACCCAGAGTAGCTGAGAATCAGATGGCATACAAAATTATTATTTCTATAAGACTGTTATGCTGAAGATGAAACAGAATTGTTCTTTGCTGTTCAAGAGGACACAACTAAGATCAATGGATCAAGTTGCATGGAAGGAGATTTTGGGTAAATATTAGGGAAAGTTCTCCAAATATTTGACAGTGAAACAGACTGCCAGTAAACAGACAGTGAAACAGAGATATTTGACAGTGAAACAGACTGCCACAGGAGATAGTGGGTTCTCCATTGTAAACAAGTTAAGGATGAACTGTGAGATGATCTATCAAGATTGTTGTGATGGCATTTTGCATTACAGATTCTATCTTGAACAGGGAGTTGGGCTAGAAGATGATCATTAGGATCCTTTCCAATGCTATAGTTTCACCTATACATAACATTAGGCCAAATCATGGTTGACAAAATAAATAAATAATATATATCACTTCAATATGCTGATGATAGCGTAGTCTGTGCACACTCAGAGGAAGATCTTCAAACTATCCTAAACATCTTTGCAGAAGCATATGAAAAGCTTGGCCTCTCACTTAACATTAAAAAAAACCAAAGTGCTTCACCAGCAAGTTTGAACCAATCCCTCTGCAATGCCATCAATCCAGCTTAAAGGTGTGTTACTAGAAAATGTTGACCACATTTCTTATCTTGGCAGCCACCTATCGACAAAAGCCGACATCGACAATGAAATTCAGCATCATCTGAGCTCTGTGAGTGTAGTTTTCTCCGGAATGAAGCGTAGAGTGTTTGAGGATTGGGACATTTGCAGGGAGACCAAAATGCTTGTTTACAAAGCCATTGTACTACCGACCCTATTGTACGCCTGTGAAACATGGACCCTCTACAAACACCACCTCCAACTTCTTGAAAGATTCCATCAACGCTGCCTCCGAAAAATTCTGCAAATTACTTGGGAAGATAGGCGGACTAATGTTAGCGTATTGGAAGAAGTGAAGACTACCAGCGTTGAAACAATGATCATCCAACATCAACTTCGCTGGACCGGCTATGCTGTTCGAATGCCTGACCATTGTCTTCCAAAGCAGCTACTTTACTCCCAACTTAAGAATGGAAAACGGAATATTGGTGGACAGCAAAAGAGATTCAGAGATACTCTCAAAGCGAATTAAAAAAATAATATCATCAGCATTGAGAACTGGGAAGCCCTAACTCATGAGCGTTTCAATTGGAGGTCAGCCTTTATTAAAGGCGCTACAGACTTTGATGAAGCATGAGTACAGGGCGAAAGGGAGAAATGAGCTAAGAGGAAGGCACGTCAAGCAAACCCTCATTGTGACCATCTTCCACCTGGAAACCTCACTGTGGGAGGTTGTGCGGTTCCAGAATTGGCCTTTACAGCCACTTATAGACCCACTGTTAAGATTTTACCCCTGGAAGACAATCTTACTCGGCTACGAGTGATCGCCAAGAAGAAGATAATTCTAATGAGTAGAGTCACACATACTCACAAATAAACTACATGGTGTTTTTGTGTATGTGTAAATCCATCAAATAAAATAATAGCTAAAGTGTTAATCCTCACATTGAGAAGATATCTCAAATGTATGGATCTAACATTGACGTCTGCACATACTGTTCATTCTAGAGATCCCCTCGAGCTTGAAGAAATCAAGAAAACATCACTATTCCATATTATTAGAAAGCACTCATTTTGTCTGAAAAAAATTGATTGTATCTATTCCACGCATTTTATAATTAGTTTAGTTGACAATATTCCTTTAACAATTAAAGAAATAAAATCTTTGTCAAACTCAAAAGTCTTTTTAATTAACGAAGAAACAACCCCAAACTGCCTTTTTAACGTAAGTATTGTCATTAAACACATATTTCCTCATGTGTAAGAGAAGTGAGAATGACTATTCTAACTTTCACATTAAGTACTGCATTTTCTCACATGCAAATTTCTTCAGTTTGACTTGATTAACTGACTAAAGTTCATATGCTTGATTTCTTCAAGGATACCTTAGTTTCCAGTATCTTGAAAAGATGATCTAATCCTTGATTTTCTCTTAGCATCACTCTTGTTTCTTTGTCAATGGTAATGATACCTAAAGTTTTGAGTGCTAACAACTGAATAACTGGGTAATCAGACTTTAGAAGTTCCAACAAAGGAGGAATTACATTTAGTTCACGTATTGCAGCACGGCTCTGAAAATCCTATATTTAAATATCAAATAAAAATAATGTGATTGGGAAAAAACAATATAAAGCACAATATAATTTTGATTGTTGCAAAATGAATAAATTAGCTCAAATACAGTTTAAAGAAATGTTTTCAACACATCAAGCATTACGCTCCATATGTCACAAATTATACATTACACAGAACAAAACTCAGCAATTCTAGCTTACATATAATTTAATATCCATGATCAATTTTACTTGAGAAACTGATAAAATTTCTAGTACTGTATATTGATACAAGAGGGATCAAACAAATGCATTTGACAAATTCATCTTCGTTTGTATTTCATATCTCTATTTCCTTGTTATTTTTAAATAACTGTTAAAAACTGCCTTGCTAAGTATTTAAACTTTTTCTCACTGTGCAACATTAAAATAGTAAAAGTTACTAGTTTTAAGTTAAAAAATACCACCCTGTGCATTTTTCTATACAATTTCACTTATCAGTTTAAACAAGCACCAGGTGCAGTTGTCCTGATCTACCTTACAATAAAGATAGATAGCAAAAGAATGGAAACAGCAAAATGTGATTCAGAATAAAGACATGCTCTGGTGCCCTAGAAAAGATTGAACTGTGAATTGAATTCATTACAGAGTTGATTCACTTATAACTTGGTCCACAACCCAGTTCAATTGGAGTACTTGTATTTAAGCCAATTTGGTACCATTTAAATCAGGAGAGCCAAAGTAACTTAAATCCCAGTGTTTCAGCTTCACTGGATTGTAGATTGGGCTATTAAACTCTGAAAAGAGCTCTCCTACAAATCTACTATTCTTTTGCTAACCAGCATATGGTGACATTAACACTGATTGTGAAAGTAACCAATTACAATAACCTTCCTCCCCTTCTGAAAAGAAGCTGTCAAAAGCATTTACTAAGATTTTAGAAGGTGCAAAATCATGATGTGTTAGGCAAGAATAATGCAAAAATAATACTTCTTATTCCAACCCCTCCAAAAAATTGACATTTTTATAACCTTTTATGGAACAGCCAAACATTTTTCCAGACAATGAAGAGACAATGGATTTTATGCATTCTTTTATTGAAAATTATTTCCTTTATAGGCATGTAAATGGAGCTTGTTCCAACTTATGCTAAACACATTTAATTGGCAAATTTAACCAGAATCAATGAGACTCGCCATTAAGTAAATCACCCTAATTCAGTGCAAGAGACATCTGACGTCCAGCCCTTTGCCAATTGAAAGAGTAAAACTTTTGCAAGCAGATTTAGAATGTGTGCTCAGTGATAGCATTAATCATATTTTAGCAAGGATGGAAAACAGAGAAACGTGTTTCTCAGTGTTTCTTATAAACCCTCTTATCTTCCTCCCAACCAACATGTAATCAGCAGTGTTATAGATTACAGTCATGACCACCAGGCTCTGCTAACTGGAAGGGGGGAATTCATCAAGCAAAGCAGCCAAGGCGTAGCTATCAGTGCCAACATTATGAGGTATGGGGAGGACTATGCATTTGATAATGAGACGGCAGGAAAAGTGGGGTAAATACGGTGTGAACCAAACACGAATCAGTATCTAGTATCTTTGTAATGAAAAATGAAGGGAATTCATCACCTGCACTAGATTATAGATGCATTCGACACAATTCTTCTTGACATCAGGATCAGGACTTCCTAGCAGTCGAATAAGAGGCTCTAGTCCACCTTGCTCAAATATTTGCACTTTGCTATTATAATCAACTGCCATATGTACCAGACAAAGGCTAGCAAACTCATGGATGACAACATCTTCTACAAAACATTAAAAAGGGACTGTGCTCAGACATTATTCAGCAACAGGCATGCACATTTTATAAGCAAAATGTTGTGATACTCAATTAAAATCAGATCCTAATCCATTCTCAAAATATTCTCAAGATTTTAAAAATGAACAAGTAAATATATTTAAAATTATCCAAAAGATCACAGTCCTACAAATCATGTTGCCAAATGTCAGGGACATCCACAAGGGGAGGGAGGGATTCTATTTTAATTTTTCTATTTTTACGCTTAATGGCTATTGTTGTTATGGACTCTTATACCATGGATGTTATGTTGGTTTTATATTCTATGTAAGCCACTGACAGTCTTTCAATGTGGGAATGACCTCGGGAGACAGGAGGAAAGACAACTGTCATGCAAAAGTCTGTAGCTTGAATCATGTCAACTGGATTTCTATTTTCTTAGTGGAAACGTTTCGCTCCTTATCCAAGGAGCGTCTTCAGTCTAAGCAAAGACTGAAGAAGCTCCTTGGATAAGGAGCGAAACGTTTCCACTAAGAAAATAGAAATCCAGTTGACATGATTCAAGCTACAGACAATTCCACCTGGATGACTGAGAACCTTCATAGACATATTGTCATGCAAAAGGTATCTCAGCCCACAGAATGAAAAAGGGGTGTGGGAAGCGTCTCAGAAGGGACCCTCCCTAGTTTTCTGGAAAGTAAAAGTAAAGGAGGGGAGAAGGGATTTCAGACTTCCAAGATTCTGTTACTATGTAGTGGCAACGCGGAAGACCATTGTTATTTCGAGGATTTAAGTGACATATTTTGATTTTCTCCCTCACACGAAGATTAGAGTTTATTTTGAGTTATGCTGATGTTTAACTGGCTTGTTTTTATTTCTGTTTGGAATGAGGGGGGAGATAAGAGAAAACCCCAAGATTAAAAGTTTAAGAGTAAGTCCACTCTTCCAACAGCCCCTCCTGAAAACATTTTTGTTTGGAATGGGGGGGGGGGGAGATAAGAGATTGTTGTTGTTAGGCACTAGCTTATCTGTATAGCTTCCCAGGTTCTTGGATTATGTTATAAACAGGTGCTCCAGAGTCTGAGAACCATCCTAGTCAAGGTCGGGTCATGCAACCTCGGTACCAGGGCTTTCCAAAGTGCCGCATGCCCCCCCCGCGCCATCGCCATGCGCGCACCGCCGCCGCACGCCCCCCGCACCACCACCGTGCGCGCGCTGCCGCACGCCCCCCTGCGCCGTCGCCGTGCGCGCCGCCGCACGCCCCCCCGCGCCGTCGCCGTGCTCGCCACCGCCGCACGCCCCCCTGCGCCATCGCCGTGCGCGCCGCCACTTCCGGGTGGTGTGGCGACACACCACGCTGTGTGTGACGATACACTTTTGTGTCGCCACACACAGTTTGGAAAGCTCTGCTCGGTACCATGGAAACAAAGTCACGGGGTTTGAGGGCCAGACTTTGATAAAAAACCTCAGGATTGTCTTTTGAGTTTGGGAGCTTCTGCACAGACTCTGTGCGCTGGGTGCTGTGGAATTAAGCCATCCTGGGGTATTCCCGCTGCCTTGGACAGGAGGCTCCTGGCAGCTAAAGGGGATAGGGTCAACTTGCTTGGTATGTATGATTTCTCTTTCTTTATGCTATGCTTTTTATGCTTTTGTTTAATCTGCCTAAACTGTGTTTCTGGTTAAACTGTGTTTCTGTTTAAATTTGTTTGCTTAAGTTTATAATGAAGCTTAAACTCTCTTTATCCACTGGTATGCTTATTTATTTACTTATTTATTTAATCTTTATCCCGTCTTTATTATTTTTTATAAATAACTCAAGGCGGCTAACATACCTAATACTCCTTCCTCCTCCTATTTTCCCCACAACAACAACCCTGTGAGGTGAGCTGGGCTGAGAGAGAGTGACTGGCCCCAGGTCACCCAGCCGGGTTCATGCCTAAGGCGGGAGTAGAACTCACAGACTCCTGGTTTCTAGCCCAGCACCTTAACCACTAGATCAAATTGTCTCTGGATCGAAAAGAACCAATTGCCTGAGCACATGATCACTGCTTGGACACTTGGAATAACATATTGTAACCTTACAATAAAGGTAGTGTTAGTACTCATGTCTATGAACGTTCTCAGTCATCCAGGTGGAATTGTCTGTAGCTTGAATCATGTCAACTGGATTTCTATTTTCTCAGTGGAAACGTTTCGCTCCTTATCCAAGGAGCTTCTTCAGTCTGAGCAAAGTTAGTAAGGGAATCCTTAAATATGTTCCTAGGTGGCTGTGTGACCTTGCACCTGGGGCTAGGTCATGGTTATTTTGAGATGTTATTTCTAAGTCCCTTTATCATCTAAAGGAGGATCGTTAAGATTACCATGCTGCTGTTGAGCTTGCAAAATGGTCTTAATCTTCCTAGGCACAGAAGACAAAGCAGGAAGGAAAATAGGGGAAAGATTGTGCCTGAGGCCCCCACCTCTATTCAAGGAAGGATTTTCCAAGTTGGCATAAATGGATTCCTTGACCCCTCTCTCAAACCACCTATCTTCTCTGTCTAAAATGTGAACATTTATGTCCTCAAATGAGTGTCCTTTTTCCTTTAGATGAAGATAAACTGCTGACTCTGGTCCTGTGGTGTTACTTCTCCTGTGTTGGGCCATCCTCCTGTACAAAGGTTGTTTGGTTTCTCCAATGTAGAGTTCAGAGCACTCCTCACTGCACTGGATTGCATAAACTACATTGCTTTTCTTATGTTTTGGAGTTTGATCTTTGGGGTGTACAAGCCTCTGTCTCAGTGTGTTGGTGGGTTTGAAATATACAGGTATGTGGTGTTTGCCAAATATCCTTTTTATCTTTTCAGACACGCCAGCCATGTAAGGAATTACCAGGTTCTTCCGTTTACTCTGAGTCTCAGCCCTATCTGTTGCTGTTTTAGGTCTGGTAGACTTAGATTTAGTGAAGGCCCAATTTGGATATCCACAGGACTTCAGAGCTGTTCTCAGGTGCTGATTTTCATTCTTTTTGGAATCCATGGAGGTGGGGATGGTTTCTGCTCTGTGTGACAATGTCCTGATGACTCCTAGTTTGTGCTGCAGTGGATGGTGGGAGTCAAACATCAGATATTGATCTGTGTGTGTGGGTTTCCTGTAGATCCCTATTTCTAGCTTGCCACCGGTCCCAATGAGGACTTCACAGTCTAGGAATGCCAGTCTGTTGTCCTTGTTGTCTTCCCTGGTGAACCTAATGTTGGCATCTATAGTGTTTATATGGCCTGTGTCACCCATTGTGGCCAATTTATACATGGAAGAAGTGGAGAAGAAAGCACTCAACACATTCCAGGGAACGGTGCCCACCCACTGGTTTAGGTATGTGGATGACACCTGGGTCAAAATCAAGGCCCAGGAAGTACAGGCCTTCACGGACCATATAAACACTATAGATGCCAACATTAGGTTCACCAGAGAAGACACCAAGGACAACAGACTGGCATTCCTAGACTGTGAAGTCCTCATTGGGACCGGTGGCAAGCTAGAAATAGGGATCTACAGGAAACCCACACACACAGATCAATATCTGATGTTTGACTCCCACCATCCACTGCAGCACAAACTAGGAGTCATCAGGACATTGTCACACAGAGCAGAAACGCAGAAACCATCCCCACCTCCATGGATTCCAAAAAGAATGAAAATCAGCACCTGAGAACAGCTCTGAAGGCCTGTGGATATCCAAATTGGGCCTTCACTAAATCTAAGTCTACCAGACCTAAAACAGCGACAGATAGGGCTGAGACTCAGAGTAAACGGAAGAACCTGGTCATTCCTTACATGGCTGGCGTGTCTGAAAAGATAAAAAGGATATTTGGCAAACACCACATACCTGTATATTTCAAACCCACCAACACACTGAGACAGAGGCTTGTATACCCCAAAGATCAAACTCCAAAACACAAGAAAAGCAATGTAGTTTATGCAATCCAGTGCAGTGAGGAGTGCTCTGAACTCTACATTGGAGAAACCAAACAACCTTTGTACAGGAGGATGGCCCAACACAGGAGAAGTAACACCACAGGACCAGAGTCAGCAGTTTATCTTCATCTAAAGGAAAAAGGACACTCATTTGAGGACATTAATGTTCACATTTTAGACAGAGAAGATAGGTGGTTTGAGAGAGGGGTCAAGGAATCCATTTATGCCAACTTGGAAAATCCTTCCTTGAATAGAGGTGGGGGCCTCAGGCACAATCTTTCCCCTATTTTCCTTCCTGCTTTGTCTTCTGTGCCTAGGAAGATTAAGACCATTTCGCAAGCTCAACAGCAGCATGGTGATCTTAACGATCCTCCTTTAGATGATAAAGGGACTTAGAAATAACATCTCAAAATAACCATGACCTAGCCCCAGGTGTAAGGTCACACAGCCACCTAGGAACATATTTAAGGATTCCCTTACTAACTTTGCTCAGACTGAAGAAGCTCCTTGGATAAGGAGCGAAACGTTTCCACTGAGAAAATAGAAATCCAGTTGACATGATTCAATGTTAGTGCTCATGGTTGATGCTTCTTGTCTGGACTACCTTGAAGGGCTGACACCATGTGACTGAAGCCTCACCCTTTTTAATGTGTGTTGCAGCACACGCAAAAAAGGGGGGCATTAATCTTGCAGTTGCAGCTGCTACCTTGACTTTTTTCACCTCCCCAGCAAATTAGAAAAGCAAGGATTTGCCAAAGAGATGCTGCAAGTTACCTTCTGCTGCCAGACGAGCAATGAATGCACTTGTGACATCAAGCTGCCTTAGTGATTTTTTCACATCATCTATAATGAAAGAAATAAAGCAATATATTCTGTTAATTGAAGGAATACAGTGTGCAGTCAGGACTGATAATGCAGCCATAATACTATTGTTTAATCCTGTAGAGGAGATGTGATATTAAAGGATTAGTCTGGAAGAACAACAGAAATGGAGTATGCTTCACTT
Source organism: Charina bottae (assembly GCA_023362775.1). Lineage (NCBI taxonomy): Eukaryota > Metazoa > Chordata > Lepidosauria > Squamata > Charinaidae > Charina > Charina bottae. Next base: position 48,100,712 of record JALMGJ010000007.1, on the reverse strand, counting down.
ACAGTTGACAGGGAAAATATATTACAGGAAATTAGGGAAACTAAAATGCAAGCAATTTCCAAAAGAGAATTATATATCTTTTGTTTGCCAAGCATCAGACATACAATAATATTCCATCAAAGAATGAAGGAGAATTACTAATTTTGGCAGCATGACTGCAAAAGCTTTCATATTGATGCCTGTATAAATAGCAGTTTTTGAATGGCTTGCGGATTTATTTAAAATAATCAATGTGATTTTTCTTCAGCAGATACCGGCCCATTTATGAAAACAATATTAAAATACAGTGCTTTAGTTTCAGTAATAATTTCACAAGTTATGAAAGACTTGTTAAGAATTCAGTATACAGTATTGGGAATTCTTCATCAAATCCATATTTTTAAGCCAATATATGACATGACACTTTTCCTTATGTTCTTACTGTGTGCACACTTCCTACTATTCTCCTGGCTCTGGTACATATTCATACACGAGCATAAATGTGGTATCCTCATGTAAAATCCACTGCTGGTAAATCTCAACTTGGGGTCTCACCCTGCCAAACTGAAGATTTTCTGAGCTCCTGAAAGGCAGACATCTTGGTCTGCTTTCACCTTCGTGCCACTTATGTCCTGGAAGCTTGACCAAAAGTTGCTGCTTAATTGTAATTTTTACAACTTTAATAAATACAAGGGGAATAAGTAATTGTATTACTTTTAATTTTAATTAAATGAAAGCTTACACCAAATCAAGTTCAGTTTTCACCCTGCTCTCACCTTCTTCCTCAACTTGGCTCTGCCTACTTCTTGGAATGAAGCTCCTGGCAGGGCTCTCAAAGGCCAATGTGGTTTTTGGTCTGAAAAACTTGAACGCCCCTGACTTACTTGATAGTAAGTTCCTCAGGCCTTGTACATTTTTGTTCTCTTTACAGACCTTCTTTATAGTTCTTTTCTCTTTTCAGAGCCAAAGTTATTCCATTACTATGATGATAGAGCAGTTCAAAGAACTCAGTTAACTATTTCTATTGTGGCTTAGCAAGAACGTTAGACATACAACAATTTCATATTTTACATCAATTTAATCTGCGGTTTAACAGTTTAGCATTGTTTCATACTGCCCATGTTTCTAAGTGAAACTCTTACTATGAGATGCCATGATCCCCACTACCATGGTAGCATTTCTGCGAACAGTGGGATCTTCATGTGTAACTAATTTAAATAAAGGTTCTAGGCCTCCAAGTTCAAGAAGTGTCAGCTTGTTTTCTTCACCTAAAAAGTAATTGTTAATTGCATTTAATTTCAAGTGTCCATAATAATAGTCATAATAATACAGGAAGCTCTCAATTTAACAGACCAATGGGGGGAAGAGGAATCCATAAAAGCAGAAAATCCATTAAACCTGAATGGGTTTTACACATGTCTTTTATATATTTTATGTAGGTGTAAAGTGGCATACAGGATTTTATACATGTACAGAGGCATTTAGTGTATGAACAGATTTTGTCCATTGCAACTCAGTTTGTCCACTAAACTGAGATCCATTAAAATGAAGATTTACTGTAACAGTAGTAGTAACTGTAGAATAATAATAATAATAATAATAATAATAATAATAATGATGGATGAACTACCTTGAAACAGAAAAATATTACATGTGTCTGTCAAGGTCACCGTTTTTTTCTCTGCAGTGGTCTGACAGCTGCCTAGCTTATGCATATAAATAATAATAATAATAATAATAATAATAATAATAATAATATGATTTGACTTTCCTTGCTGTTTGTTATCTGGAAGAGTTGCTTATAAGTCAGAAGCTTCCATGAGTTACAGCTTTATATTACTCTACATAACTCTATATAATATCTTGCATACTGTTGGCACTTAAATATTAAACTGCAATAGGAATGATTCATATAAGTTTTTAGTACTCATTAAAGAATGGGTGTAATGCAATAAAAGAAGAACAAACCTTTTGATGCAAATTTATACAGAGCTTCACATGCTTTATATAGAACTTCCTCTTCAGGGGAACTGAGCATCAGTACCACTGTTGCAGCTTTCTTGCTTTCAACTGACAAAGGATCGAACTAGAAAACCAACAGTAAGAATATGAACAAATATGAATCATATATATATACATCTTTAAAGTTCAGTGTCATAGCTATTTACTGACAAATATAATAAAAGGCAATCACTGGACAAAGTATATCTTTGAAATTACAGTATTGTAAAAAAAATGACTTACTTGAAGGATTCAATAGTTTGTAACTTTAATGGCAATTTAGAAGGCTTATAAGAAGATGCCATCTACCTTTCCCTTTCCCTTATTCTTCACAAAATGGGATCTTGAGGGGAGAACCAATAATTCTTAACAGAAGTCTGAAATGCATGCTTGCAGAGGCCTATTGAAATTTGGTTGAAGATCCACATGGTCCTTGGCCACAGATAGCCCACCTCTAAAACATGGATGAGTAGGAGACAAACAATGATTATATAGTTAAATGGATGGATGGAATTCAAACTTGCTCTCCACTAATTCAGCATCTGGCTCTAGGAATCTCTTGACAAAATGCCTTCTTTCCCCTACTCATAGGAAGCCCACTGACTTCTGATTCACCGTCACATACAATGGATTTTGGAGACTGATATGATATATATAGATCAGTAATCCTGAAAAAGGGATGGCAATGAAATGGCCTCTATGAGACATTATTGACTCTAGACAGATTTTGACATCAGTGAGTTTTTAAATGAAACAACATTTGTTGCTGATACCTGGCTATAGGCAACAAACCTAGCAAGAAAGCACTTCCAGATTTGATCAAACATCAAAAATTCAATTATAAAATATAATGTGCATAGACAATTTATACTGAAATACATTATAATGTATTTTGCTCAAATAATTCTCTGCATCCTAGATAAAAGGGTCAGGAAAGCCATGGATAACAGCATTGTAAATGATTCAATGAAGAGCTCTGCTCAGTATACAGGTGTAGTCAAAAACAGGCTACTAGGGATGCAAAAAGTCTGAAGAAGAAAGGAAGATAAATAGTACAGGAAAAACGCAATTGTATTGCAAAACCCTGCAGTGCACTTTCATGTTGAATCCATGGACCACATTGGTCAGATCAACTCAAAAAGAACATTACTATCAAGTGGGAAAAAAGGCATCAAGCATGACAACTGAGATGACAGAAATTCTCAGAAGTTTTCATTTGAAAACTCCTATTTGTACAAGTAATAATAGCCTCAAAGGCAGCACAAGAAATAATGGAATCAGGTGGATAGGCTGCACAGGCTATACAATTTTCTTTTTTTTAATGATACAAAATTCAGATATGCTACGTAATTGAATCATAGTGTCATAGAGTTGGAAGGAGCTATTTAGGCCATCAAGTCCAACCGTTCAGTGCAGAAATCCAAATTAAGCAACCCCAACAAATGGCTGTGGAGACACCACTTAAATATATCTAGGAAAGGAAAGCTCACAATCTCCTTTGGTAGTTGACTCCTTTGTTGACCCGCTCTTACTGTTAGGAAGTACTGCCTTTATGCATCTATGGCCATTATTCTGTACCCTGTACACTGGGATTTGACCTACTTCTGTGCTACTACCTTCAGCAGTCTTATCTCAGGGCTAAACCTCCTCCATTTTCTTGCTGTGTCCTCGTTAGAATTAGCTTCAGTCTCCCAATCACCATCACTGCCTTTCTCTAGACCTATTCCAGTTTGTATCCAATGTGCCCAGAATTGGACACAGAACTCAAGGCAGGGGTCTGACTGATACAGAACGTAGTAGAACCATTATGTCCCATGATCCAGAAACTAGACCTATTTTGATTTAGCCTGAAATTGCATTTATCTTGGCCCCAACTAATGTAGACCTTGTGTTTGTCTCAGAGAAGATGGGTTGTGATCTGGATCTGGAGGGTGTTTCCACCAGCTCTTTGCCATAGTCAGATCACTTCTGACTACGTATACTGTATATAGGGTTGAAGACAAAAGAAATATAGAGGTCAGCAATAAACAAATATATTAGAGATATAGAAATCCATGAAGTTATGGTAAAATTGGACTTTAAAGAATATAGAATAGAGCTTATAGAAAATAGATAATTAAAATATATATTATAGTTTTAGAAGTAAGATATTAGTTGAAGGCATGTATAATGTACAATTCCTTTTTCTTTGTAAGCTTTCTTTGTTTTGTAAGTCTTGCCCAGCTCCTGAAGGGAGATACAAAAAAACCCCCCAATCAACTGTCCAACTTTCCAATGCATTGTGTCAATCTGATTATTTGTGTTCATCACACAACAGCCAATCATTCTCTTCTCAGCCTAAACTACGAAGCTGAAAAACATCTAACAACCCACAATGAACCAGAATAGTAGATTATGGTCCATAATAGCATTGGTCATTCTTGCCAACATCCTTTGTCAGGACCCAGATGGAAGTAGTTGCAGGGCTTGGGGATCAAAGACACTGTTTTACACTGGTTCAACTCCTTCCTCAGCGGTGCTCCTCTGTGGGGTGCCACAAAGATTAGTATTCTCCCCCTTTTATTTAATATCTACATGAAGCTGCTGGGGGATGAATCTAGCAGTTCAGGGTCCAGTATCAATATGCTGATAATGTTGGGGATGAGATTAAATACTGGGAGAGGATATATTGTTTGGATATTATCCTTCCTTTCTCACGTAAGTGAGATTAGCAGAGCATCATCCCCGGCAGCATATAAGGTTGGAAACTGAGACAAGGTTGGTTTAACCTTCTAGAAAACAATAATCCAGGATGCTGTGAGGCAGACTGGATTATCCTGGCATTACCCCTTTTTGTCCCTCTTAAAACAACAATCACACAGTTTTGTGAAGAAATAAAAGTAATGTTTACTCACATCATTTAGGTCTCAAAAACAGCAGTTGCAGTAGTAGAGTCAAGGCAGGTTTAAAACATATTAAGTTACAAAAATAGAATATATAGACTTTAGCATTCTGTCTGGGCTTGAAGAGCTCAGACAACGTGTCCTTTCATCTTGAGAGCATGGTGGAAAGAGAGGGGAAGAACAGGAAGTGATCTCACAGAGTTCTCTCTTCAGGAAGTTACTGCGAGTCTCCGCCCTCTTCATGTCCTTATAGAGCAAGACATGAATTGTTGGTATGACTGCTATATTTTCCCACAAACCCCTTCTCAGGCATACAAAACAAGTTCATGCAAACTTTTAATTAAACCACCCAGAGTCCCATTTTGACTCGAAGGTTCTCGAAACTGTCTCTCGGTAGAGGCTTGGTGAGAATGTCCGCAGTCATCTCTTTGGTATGGCAATAAGCCAAGTCCACAAGTCCATCTTGAATGGCCTCACGCACAAAGTGGTACTTCACTCCGATGTGCTTTGTTCTTGCATGGAACTTCTCACTCTGTGACAACTTCAGGCAGCTCTGGTTGTCCTCCATGAGACGAACAGGCTTCTTGCGCACTAACCCAAAGTCTTTGGTCAGTTGGTCGAGCCAGGCTGTTTCTCTGCATGCTTCTGTAGCTGCAATGTATTCAGACTCTGTAGAAGACAAAGCTATACAATTCTGTTTATAACTGCCCCAAGAAATGGGACCATTTGCAAACAAAGACATAACCACCTGTGGATTTATAGTCTTTTGCATCCCCAGCCCAATCAGCGTCCGTGTAACCTACCAGTTCAGGATTGCTGTCAGCTAGCAACTTTAGTTTACAGTCCATGGTACCTTTCAGGTATCTGACAACTCTCTTAACAGCTGTCCAGTCACGTTGAGTGGGAGCATTCACTTTTCTGCTTAGAATCCCCACTGCATTAGCTATGTCTGGCCTACATGTTGTGGTCAGGTACAAAAGTTTTCCTATTGCTGACCTGTATTTGCTGTTGTCAGGAAGAGGTTCTGACTCCTCTTTATTCTTTAGGAAGTCAGTAGTCATAGGAGTGGCAACTGGGTGCGCTTCTTGCATCTGCAGGCTGTCAATTAGTTCAGTGACCTTCTGCTTTTGACTTAGAAGAAAAGAACCATCTTCTCCTCTCTCTATTTGAACTCCTAGATAATAATGCACTTTTCCTAGTTCTTTGACTTCCACATCTTGGCTTAGATGCTTTACTACTTGGGAGTAGTCTCTGTCATTTATAGTTGCAATTATCAGGTCATCAACAAATGTCAGAATGTAGGAAAATTGTCCATTATTACATTTTGAGTACAAACACTTGTCTGCATGGCTTTGTTTGTACCCCAACTGCGTTAGCATGGCGTGTAGCTTTTCATTCCATGCCCTAGCGCCCTGTTTTAGTCCATAAAGCCCCTTCTGAAGTCTGCATACTAAATGCGCTTCATTTGGCTTGACAAAACCTTTGGGTTGCTTCATATAAATCTCCTGAGAGATTTCTCCATGTAAAAATGCAGTTTTTATGTCTATGTGCCTCACTTGCATTTGCTTTGAAGCTGCAATGCTTAAAAGCATTCTGATGGTGGTGTATCTGACTACTGGAGCAAAAGTGGCATCATAGTCCTCTCCATACTGTTGACTAAATCCTTGTGCTACAAGTCTCGCTTTGTAGCGCTGTACTTTCCCTTCTGCATCTTGTTTCACCTTAAAGACCCACTTACTTCCAATAGCCTTCTTCCCTGGAGGCAGCTGGGTAAGTGTCCAGGTCTTGTCACCTTAAAGACCCACTTACTTCCAATAGCCTTCTTCCCTGGAGGCAGCTGGGTAAGTGTCCAGGTCTTGTTCTGGTGCAGTGCATTCATTTCCTCCTGCGCAGCATCCTTCCAGAGATGGGCTTCAGTGGCTGGCATCTCCTCTATCGCTTCCCAGTTGGAAGGCTCTGGGGGTTGCGCCGACCCTGCGAGGTAGGACAGTCGTAGTGGTGGGACACCTCTGTTGGATCTCGATGAGCGTCTGACCTGTGGTTCTGGTTCCACATCAGCTTCCTCATCATCCTCCAATGCAGGCATCTCCGCATCAGACTGTTCCTCTTCATCTCTGGTGGTGCTGCTGAGAGTCTGGTCCTCTGCGTCTTCTTCCTGTTGATGCCCTGTAGATGGTGTTATGGCTGCGGAAGGCAGATCTGGACAGTTACATATTTGCGGTGGAAAGTATATGAGATCTTGTGTTTCTTTCTCTGATTGCTCAGAAAAATCTACGAAACTTCCTCTTTTGTCAACTTTACTGTGTAAAATGTACTTATTTTTCCCAACTGAGGGAACATTCAGTGGACCACACACATCACTGTAAACTATATCAAGCACTTTGGTACTTCTCTGTTCAGTACACGGTGGAAAAGAAGGTTTGACACTTTTCTCTGTGATACAACTTACACACTTTGTTGTTGGTGAAGTGTTTAGTGCTACCTTTATTCCTCTTGCACGCTCCTTGCGCTGCAAGTCCACTATGGCATTGATGTCTCTGTGTCCAAGTCTTCTGTGCCAAAGTTCTGGATCCGCCTCATCCTTCTGGTTTGAGCGCGCCACTTTAGCAGACTGGGGTTCTGAAAGATTAATCTCATACACACCATGTATTAGATTTGCTTCAGCATACAATTTCCCATCTTTAGACACCTGGCACACATCATTTTCAAATAATATACTGAAACCTTTTCTGGCCAGAGTAGAGACACTAAGCATATTGCAGGTCAGTTCTGGAGTATACAAGACCCGTTGTATGGGATTCTCTTTTGTCTCACAACCTATCTTGCACTTCAGGACTCCTGACCCTGCGCCATGTGCTTTTATGATTTTGCCATCTGCAATTTGAATACTGCCACCTTGTGATGGGTCAATACTTTCAATGTCCTCAAAGAAATCTTTTTCATGAGTAAAATGACTTGAGGCTCCAGAATCTATTATCCATTTGTTTGACTTGGTGTCACAACTGTTAGCAGTTAAACTCTTTTCTAGTAAGAGAAAACTTCCCTTAGTTTTCTCTTTCTTTTCGTTTTGCTGCTTAAATGCAGGGAAATTTTGTGACTTTCGGGCTTTGCAAGCTTTAGCCATGTGCCCTTCCTTATTACAATTGAAGCACACAATTTTCTTAGGTGTGGCTTTAGCCCTCACTTGGAATTTAGACACATAGTTTGAATCATTGGCTTTTACAGTCCTGGTAGGAGATTCTTGTCTCCTTTCCACACACTCTTCTTTCAGATGGGCAATTACTTTTCTTAGAGTTAAGTCTGTCTTGCCATCCATAAGAGTTGCAAAAGTCTCAAACTTAGGTCCAAGTGATCCCAGGAAATAACAAACTTTCTGTTCTTCCTGCATTGGGTATTCTGAGAGTTCTAGTTTTTCAATAATTGTTAGGAATTCTGTCACATGACTGTTACAGTCTGCTTTGGACACAAGTTTCAACTTAAATAAGTCTCTCACCCAGGCATGGTGAGAGCGTTTACTTGCAAATCCATATGACAATTCCAAATTCTCAAGGATCTGGGCTGCAGTATTCCCCTTCTTAACATGAACCATCTGCACATCCGAAATACTACTCAGAATTATGGCTACTGCTAACTTATTCTGCTTTTCCCATATCTTGATTGAAGCTTGGGCTTCTTCTGTAGTGCCAGTAGGCTTTTCTTTTTCAATACAATCCAAGATATCTTTAAGATCAAATATCACCTCTAGGCGCTTTTTCCATTGGATAAAATTGTTCTCTCCTAGTCTGGGTAGCTTAAGGCTTCCTTCCTCAATTTGATTCTGATTGGCCATCTCAAAAATAAAAAATTTTGAAAAATGTCCAAAATTGCAAAATCAAAAACTTAAATCTCCAACAAAAATCTAAGATCTTCTCTGCCTAGCTACTGCACTGCGAGGGAAAGGGGGGGGGTTAATCCTTTCACAATGGAGACAATGGAAGTCACCATGTGCTCGCCAGAAAAAAAATGTCCACTTTGGATCTTTCTTCTCTCTTAAGAAAATCCAGCGACATCCACAAAATACTTCAAACTTTGTCTCTTCTGGGCCTGTAACCCTTGTTGGGGATGAGATTAAATACTGGGAGAAGATATATTGTTTGGATATTATCCTTCCTTTCTCACGTAAGTGAGATTAGCAGAGCATCATCCCCGGCAGCATATAAGGTTGGAAACTGAGACAAGGTTGGTTTAACCTTCTAGAAAACAATAATCCAGGATGCTGTGAGGCAGACTGGATTATCCTGGCATTACCCCTTTTTGTCCCTCTTAAAACAACAATCACACAGTTTTGTGAAGAAATAAAAGTAATGTTTACTCACATCATTTAGGTCTCAAAAACAGCAGTTGCAGTAGTAGAGTCAAGGCAGGTTTAAAACATATTAAGTTACAAAAATAGAATATATAGACTTTAGCATTCTGTCTGGGCTTGAAGAGCTCAGACAACGTGTCCTTTCAACTCGAGAGCATGGTGGAAAGAGAGGGGAAGAACAGGAAGTGATCTCACAGAGTTCTCTCTTCAGGAAGTTACTGCGAGTCTCCGCCCTCTTCATGTCCTTATAGAGCAAGACATGAATTGTTGGTATGAGTGCTATATTTTCCCACAGATAATACCCAATTGTACATCACAACCCTGTGCGTCACTGGAGATGATATCAAAGTCTTGTCTCAATGTCTGAAGGCTGTGAAGATCTAGAGGGGACTCAAGCCTGGAAGTGTTGCTTTTCCATGATGGGGCCAGCCCTCTGGAATGGTCTCCTGCTGGAGGTCTGCCTGTCTTCAAAATCATCAGCCTTTCATTATCTGCATGACACACTAAACCATATTATGATTGGACTAATGGACCAACTAAACCCAGATCATGGACAGAATTCTACCGTAAAGCTGTAACCATAACTTGCTTTGTACACATGTCATGATGTCTCTTAGACAAAAGACAGAACTTGCAACACAATGGCACAACACGTTTCATCATTCTGACAAAACCTTCAGATTCAAGAGACACAGATTCAAATGCACCTGATATGATCATTTATCAGGTCTTTTAATTACAAACTAATATGGGCACTTTAAAACAAGTGTTACATAATAATGTGTTTAAAAATCTGGATGATACTTAGAAATAATATGAATAAGATAGAACATTTCAATGCCTTTGAAAGTTAGATATTATTTATTTATTTATTTTATTTATGTTTCAATTTATATACCGCTCCATCTCCCTTTATTATACTTCTGAATACCCCATTTGAGTAATCAATTGAAATGATGCATGTAGTTGACCAGTGACACAAAGGATATAGGAGAAAGTCTTCAGTATTTATTAATAGATATATTGTAATCCCTCCAGCAAAGGAGATCATTACCTTGTTGTGGTGCTGGAGCTTGAGCACCTCAATGACACCATGAGCTAAACCATGAAGGGACACCCAAGACAGGAAGGTGTCAGACTAAATACGATCCCTGGGGAAGGTAACGGCAACCCACCCCAGTATTCTTGCCGTGAAAACTAAATGGATCAGTACAACCAGAGATATGTCGGTATACCATTGGAAGATGGGACTCCCAGGTCGGAAGATGGTCAAAATGCTACTAGGGAGGAACAGAGGATAAGTTCAACTAGCCCCAGATGTGATGACGCAGCTAGCTCAAAGCCGAAAGGACAGCTAGCGGCCGACGGTGCTGGTGGTGAATGACGAATCTGATGTTCTAAAGATCAACACACCATAGGAACCTGGAATGTAAGATCGATGAGCCAGGGCAAATTGGATGTGGTTATTGGTGAGATGTCAAGATTAAATATAGACATTTTGGGTGTCAGTGAACTGAAATGGACTGGAATGGGCCACTTCACATCAGATGACCACCAGATCTACTACTGTGGACAAGAGGACCACAGAAGAAATGGAGTAGCCTTCATAATTAATAATAAAGTGGCTAAAGCAGTGCTTGGATACAATCCAAAAAACGATAGAATGATCTCCATTTGAATTCATGGTAAGCCATTTAACATTACAGTAATCCAAATATACGCCCCAACCACAGATGCTGAAGAAGCAGAAGTAAATCAGTTCTATGAGGATCTGCAGCACCTACTGGATAATATGCCAAAAAGAGATGCTATTTTCATTACAGGAGACTGGAATGCTAATGTGGGTAGTCAAACGACACCTGGAATTACAGGTAAGCATGGTCTGGGAGAACAAAATGAAGCAGGACATAGGCTGATAGAATTTTGCCAAGACAACTCACTGTGCATAACAAACACTCTCTTCCAACAACCTAAAATACGACTTTATACATGGACTTCACCAGATGGTCGACACTGAAATCAGATTGACTATATCCTTTGCAGCCAAAGGTGGCAAACATCTATAGTCGGTAAAAACAAGTCCTGGAGCTGACTGTAGTTCAGAATCTGTATAACGACCAAGTAGCAACGGTAAGAACAGACCATGGAACAATGGACTGGTTTAAGATTGGGAAAGGAGTATGGCAGGGTTGTATACTCTCACCCTACCTATTCAAATTGTACGCAGAACACATCATGCGACGTGCTGGGCTTCATGAATCCAAGGCTGGAGTTAAAATCGCTGGAAGAAACGTTAACAATCTCTGATATGCAGATGATACCACTTGGATGGCTGAAAGCGAGGAGGAGATGAGGAGCCTTATGATGAAGGTGAAAGAAGAAAGTGCAAAAGCTGGGTTGCAGTTAAAACTCAAAAAAACAAGATTATGGCAACCAGCTTGATTGATATCTGGCAAATAGAGGGAGAAAATGTGGAGGCAGTGACAGACTTTGTATTTCTAGGCGCAAAGATTACTGCAGACGCTGACTGCAGCCAGGAAATCAGAAGATGTTTACTTCTTGGGAGGAGAGCAATGACAAATCTCGATACAATAGTTAAGAGCAGAGATATCACACTGAAAACAAAGGTCCACATAGTTAAAGCAATGGTATTCCCCATAGTAACCTATGGCTGCGAGAGCTGGACCATAAGGAAGGCTGAGCGAAGGAAGATAGATGCTTTTGAACTGTGGTGTTGGAGGAAAATTCTGAGAGTGCCTTGGACTGCAAGATCAAACCAGTCCATACTCCAGGAAATAAAGCCAGACTGCTCACTTGAGGGAATAATATTAAAGGCAAAACTGAAGTACTTTGGCCACATAATGAGAAGACAGGATACCCTGGAGAAGACGCTGATGCTAGGGAAAGTGGAAGGCAAAAGGAAGAGGGGCCGACCAAGGGCAGGATGGATGGATGATATTCTGGAGGTGACGGACTCGACCTTGAGGGAGTTGGGGGTGGCGACAGCCGACAGGAAGCTCTGGCGTGGGCTGGTCCATGAAGTCACGAAGAGTCAGAAGCGACTGAACGAATTAAAAAAATATATTGTAATCCTCCATGCTACAAACATTTGATTTTCAAGATGGCTCAGCACAGTTGCATGTTTGAAAAACTGGGTATTTAAATATAGTTGAAAAGTGGAAAGGAAGAAAAAAATTAAATCTTAATACTGATTGTATGAATAACAAACAAGACAGTACAGGTAGTTCTCACTTAACAACCATTCGTTTAGTGATGGTTCGGACTTATGACGGTGCCGAAAAAGCGACTTATGACCGCTGCAGCGTCCCCATGGTCACATGATCACAATTTGGGTGCTTGGCAACCGGTTCGCATTTATGACCGCCATAGCGTCCCGTGGTCATGTGATCACCATTTTCTACCTTCCCGGCCAGTTTCTGGCAAGCAAAATCAATAGGGAACCATATGATTCGCTTAACAACCACATGGTTTGCTTAACACCAGCACTGATTCGCTTAACAACAACCACAAAAATGTCATAAAATTGGGTCAGATTCATTTAATGACCGCTTTGCTTAGCAACCAAAATTCTGGGCCCAATTGTTTTAAGTGAGGACTACCTGTAATGTAAAACGCGTAGTAGGCTTGCACAGTTTTTTTTTTCTTCAGTGGAAAAAGAACAATGTACCATCAGGTAGCTTGTTACTGAAGTTTAAGAATACAGTGATTTTGTATAAAGATTTAAAAATTTTTATACCTCAGCATGATATGTGAACTAGCCAGTTTGGGCTTATTCAATAAATCATTTTTAACACATTAAAGGCTTAGCACAAGGTGTAAACTGAGCCAAACAGCCATGTTTCCAGCCAAGCATCTCTTACTGCTATCAATAAAATGCTATTCCACATTTTCTTCATTAATGTGTTTTTGGTAAAGCAGCAATGGGAAAACAAAGGAAATCTAAAAATGGAAGACAACAATATCTGCATATATAAAACTATGGTGAAATTCTTGAATAGGGAAACATGAAAAGCCCCAGACATATTTTGAGTATAACTCTGCCTCTACTTAAGAGTTTGTTTTTCTTCTGTATCCACACTTGCTTCTCGCTCTTTTTTTCTTCTTGGATGCCAACAGAGAGTCCAATTCAGCCATGTTGGGATTTTGTCCATGAAATACAGAGCTGGATGGATCTGAACAGCTAGCCTTGGGTTCAGACAAAAGTGATGAACTACTAGTTGGTATTCTTTGAGGAGGAAAACCAAGAAACTCCTCTTATTGCAAGGCACAGTACAAGATAGTCTTGCAGAAAAAAGATCAGCTACAGCATGTGAGGGATCCCTAATAAATCTCTACAGATGGAGTGAGAACATTTAAATCCTGCTTCCTCTTTCCATTAATACTACAAGGGGGGTCCATAAAGAACCAGTATCTTCTACTGTTAACCCTAGCAATTTAGCAAAGCTATCTATACAACATCACTACAAAACCTATACAGGCAACAAATCTTTTGAGAGGCTATTCTAGAACATATCACCAAATTTATAAAGAAAAAACATTTACAGGATGAAAAACAGACCTTCCATAAATTAGCAGCTGGGTAACAGATGGTAAAAATGTAAATTCCAATAACAGAAAAAGAAATCTTTTGTGGACAGAGTTCTTCGTTTTAAAAGACAAAATAATGTGGAAGACCAGCCTTCCCAACTTGATGCCCTGCCTTACAAATGGAATATAATATTCTTCATAAAATCAATGTGATTTGGTCCTGCTTTTTATACACAAAGCCTAAGTGAAGAAGGAATGTGATTATCTTTATATGACATTTTTAGAAACCAAAGGGAAGTAAGTAGGAGTAAAAGACTGAAGAAAAGCAAACCTGGAGGTTATAATTGTGAAACATTTTTATGAGTACTATTTTATAAACTTACCACATCCTTGGGAGGAGGCTCAACTTCCTTTTTTACCTTTTTACCCATTCTAAAAACAAACAGAAAAGCAGGAATAGACAGTGAATATTCAATAAGTACATTTTATATGAGGTTTAATCTAATTCACATCGTTTGATAAAAAGGTTGTTGTAAAGATGTGAAATAATTCCTAGATTAACAAGATCTGTTCAGTTCAAGTTAACAGTAAATAAACAGTATTTTACTATTGGTTTTTCTGTACACATTTTTAAAAACCCAAAAAGTACCTCTTCTAACTCCACTCACTAGACACTAGGGTATCTGTGTCTCTTGTAAGTAAAGGTAAAGGTTCCCCCCGCACATATGTGCATTCGTGTCCAACTCTAGGGGCTGGTGCTCATCTCCGTTTGTTAGCCAAAGAGCCAGTATTGTCCGAAGACGCTTCTGTGGTCATGTGGCCGGCATGATGCGCGCGGAACGCTGTTACCTTCCCACCGAAGTGGTGCCTGTTCATCTACTTGCATTTGCATGCTTTCGAATTGCTAGGTTGGCAAGAGCTGGGGCTAGTGCGGGAGCTCACTCCGCACGCAGGGCTAGGGATTCGAACCTCCGAACTTGCGATCTTCCGATCGACAAGCTTGGCGTCTTACCCGCTGAGCCACCACGCCCCTTGAGTTGTCTCTTGAGTTGAGCTCAATTCCTGGTGTTTTGCAACTGCTCTCTTCCAGGATGTTTTTTTTTTAAAACTTTCCAATCTAGTCTAGAGCCCAGCAATTTTCTGGTGATCTCTATTTCAAATAATACCCAGGTCTAATCCTACTTAGCTTTCAAGAACAGCCAGAACTGCTACCTCCTCTGACCATGACTAAGTAGGTCTGAATTTTTTTTGTTTATTTTTTATATTTTGGTTTCACTATTAGCTTTATTTCAGTAAATATGTGCATGCTTTAATACGTACGGGCATATCTGAATTCAGATAAATTTACCTGCATTTTTAGCATCAACATGAACACATTAATATTAAGCAATATCTTGGTAGTCACAGCCCAAGGCAAAGCTGAAAAGGCAAACATCCTAAAAATTATGATACACAGAGTCCTGCAAATTGTTTAATATGGCCGTTTGGATCTGTTCCTTAGAGCTGTAAAGCAGCTGCAATCACTTAGAGGTTTGGTGTGTTACTTCAGGGTGTCTATGCTGGTCATTGACCAAAATAAAAATTGACCGACTGATGGACTTTTCAAGGTGTCCTGACATAGCATTGATTGAAATAACAACAATTTTCACTTCATATCTTGCCCATAGTTATGTAGCTATAATTTCCTGAGTTTGCTCACACAGTTAAATTTAAGTTAAATTAACTTAAACTGTTAAACTGTTAAATTAACAGTTAAGTTTTCTCACCTAGATGTGAGAAAAAGGAATATTCTGCTTCTGGAAATGATGGATTTATGTAACTCTAAGAGTTGGAAATTAAAACAATTATGTAAAGAGCACTTGTTTTAAAATTGTCCAATTGATTCTCCAGTCTGCTGACCTTTTGCTCCCATTTATATCTGCATTAAGAGAACATCTAACCCATCAACCTGAACTGATTAGACATTTTGCTTATGTAAGATGTATCTATGTAAGTTCAGTATTGAATCATATCCTTTCTAAATATGCTCCATAGCTAAATCACAAAGGATTTTCCCAAAACTGTTTCAAATTTAATAACAATTAAATGCATTAACATCTGTAGAGCAAGCATTAATACACTAAGTTGTTGTGAAGCAATAAGACTAATATACTTTTGATCTTACTTATAACTGCAGTGCCCTTAACTGATGATCCAAATAAATCCCCTTGCCTACCTCCTGCCTGCCTTATTCTTCTTACTTTATACTATTTGCTTTGTCTTCCCAAACCTGACACAACATTGAAATGTTTCATTCACTGGCAAATTAAACTTGGACATTCTATACTAGAGTAAAACCTTTTCTCCTAATCATACAAATGTACATACAAGTTGAAAAATTAAGGAGGAACAACATTTTCATCTCTAGTTATGCTAATTTCTAAGTAATGGCATTTGTCACCCTCTCGGCAAACAACTCGGGAACAATCAATACTGACAGGTTCACAGATGCTCCTGATGCAATGCTTGGGGAAAAAGACAGATCTTTACAGCCTTATGGAAGCCAGGCAAAGTCAGGGCCATCCAGATCTCAAGGAGAATACTACTGCATAAGGCAGGCACAGCAATACAGAAGGCATATCTCCTGGATCCCATAAGACAACATTGTTTAAAAGACAGGACCTAGAGGATGCCAGTCCTATTGGACTGTATCAGGTAGGCAGGAGATAGGTGGTCCTGCAAATAAGAAGCAGCACTTTATCAAGAAGTGCTTTGAAGGTAATAACCAGCATGTTGAATTGTACCCAGAAGCCAACTGGCAACCAGTGTAACTCATGAAGTAGCAGTGTTACATGGGCATACCAAAGTGTAGCCATAATTACTTATGCTGCTGCTTTCTGGAGTCTTCAAAGGCAATCCCATGTAGAGTATATTGCAGTAATCCAGAAGAGAGGTGACTAAGGTATGAGTGGTTATGAGTATGACCTCCCAATCCAGGAATGGGTGAAACTGGTGTGTAAGATAGATTTGTGCGAAAGCCCTCCAAGCCATGGTTGCCACCTGCTCTTCAAGCAGTAGTCATCAGCCTATGAGGACCACCAGATTGTGCACTGGATTGGTTTGGAGAAGTACAAACCCATTCAGAACTAGAGATAGAAAATCTCCAGATCCAGGCAGCCTCAAAATCCATAGCCACTCAGTCTTGATATTGTTTAGGCTGAGATGCATACCTTAACCAATGCTGATGGATGACTTCACCCAGCAGCCTTATGTAGATATTAAACAGGAGGAGGGAAATAATAAATGCATCATCCCAAACTCTATCTTGTCATGGGTCATCCACAACCATGATCAATGTCTTCTCAATACTCTGCCCAGGCCTAAAACCCAAACGATTCAAATAATTGTTTTCCCACCAAGCTCTCTGAAGCTGCTGTCTGACCACTTTCTCCACAACCTTCTCCAAAAAGAGAAGGTTGGAAACTGGATTGGAAATTATCCAACCCCACTGGATCCAGGGATGGCTTCTTGAGAAGGGTTCAGATCACTGCCTCTTTAAGCACAAATGAAACCACTCCCTCACTGAAGGATGAATGCATCATCATCTGAACCCCATCACAAATCACCTCTTGGGAGGCCTTGACCAACCAGCAGGGGTATGGATTTTACAAACAGGTACTTCCACTCACAGCTCCTGTCCACTTCCTCAGGACCAAAAAACTCAACCTCTTTCCAGAGTTTCATGGGAAGACCATACCTTGGCTAATTTAACAGGACCTGCACAGCTGCAGTCCCAGCTCAGAGTGAATGCAAGAGATTTTATTCAATAGATACCTCAAAAAATCCTCACAGCAGTCCTTCAAATGATCTTCTGACCCAAACCTCCCTAGGGGGAATGGCTTACCTTAAATAGGGCCACTGGACAGCAATCTGTGCATGCAATAACAGTGGAAAAATACCTCAAGTCTTTTTTTCTTTGCAGCTCTTACCACCATGGTATAATCCTTAATAAAGGCTCTTAACCATGTTTGGTTAGACTTGCTCTTCATCTTCCTCCAGCAGCACTCCAGTTATGTCTTCAGCTGGCCCCCAATGTCTCACACCCAGGTGGAAAACAAATTAACTCCATCTCAGTCATCTCCAGTCCAAGAGAACCATCTACAGTCCTTTAAAACCACTAAACATAAATCTTGCAGGCCCAACTTCATCTGGTACTGTAGATGTAAATTATGTAGAAAGTACTACCAGCAGTGGGAGCAGAGAGCTGAAAATTCACTTCCAATGGTGCAGCATGAAGAAAGCAAGATGGCCACTACTCAAGGTGATGGATTCTGCAGAATCTCCAGGACTTAGGCTAGCAACCAACTTGGCCACTGGTGCTGATCCTGCTCCCACTGCTGTTTTCTCACAGCACTCATTTGCTCCAGCACACTGGCACACCGAAGTTGAGCATGTCCATGAGGAGAAGAAACTGCTGCCAGAGAGAAGCATTTGCCACTGTTCTACAGCCCAACACCAATGTTGGGCTGTAGAACATTGCACCAAGCAGCTGATTGGTGGTGCCAGGCAAGCACATGCCAACACTTAACAGCTGATCAGTGTTGTTGTTCCTGCCACTAAACAGCTGAACCTCAGACCTCAGCTCCAACCCCAACTCTGAATTGAGCTCCCTCACCTTTTTCAGGTATCAATTACATCCAGGAGCTTCCCGCAGGACAATTCCAAACCAATCACTCCAGAGGCACCAATCATTATAGCATCTACTGCTGCTGCTGAGATGGAATGTCTAACAGGCCCTGGGAACACAGGGGAGGAAACAGGACTTTTGCCAAAGAGACACCTCAGCCTAGGGGAGGGGGGAAGAATGAGAAAGAGACTCTGAGCAACTCTGTCTTAATTACGGTAGATATAAATTGATCAGGACAATTGCTTTAGCAGACTTTCAGTATTCTGTACTTTACCCTACTAGCAATAAAGACTTTTTAGACATGCATCATTTCGCGACACACTCTTACAGCAGGGCATCATTTCGCGACACACTCTTACAGCAGGGCACAAGGCAGGCACTAGGACCTGCGCGAAATCACAACTGGTTTGGAGGCAGCAAGGCACAAGGCAGGCACTAGAACCTGGGTGGAAGCCAGGAGGCAGCAGCAGCCGCGACACACCCAGACACTGCAGCTGACACACTAACGTGTCCCGACACACAGTTTGGAAAGCTCTGCTCTAAGGGCTTGATAGCTGCTACCAAGGTTCCCAAAAACTGCCAGCAGATCCAGCGGTACCAGAAAACCCTCAGCACCATCTGCCAGCATCAGCACTATCCACCAATCTCACTCGCTGGATCGTCACCTTGTTGTGGTGAGTGGGCTTGTGTGTTCCCAATGAACCCTGTGAGCGAAGCCGTCAGGAGTCATTTACTCCTGGTAGGGTCACCCATGGCGGTAAGGTCCAGGGGGAGGAACCAGACAAAGAACGATCCAAGAAAGTCATCAACGGCAGAACAGGCGGAAGATAACAAGGTGTATTGTTACAACGGCTGCGAAGGCGGATGAAGGCTGCAGCAGACAAAAGGTCACCAATCGTCATGGTATCCATGCCATTGGATTAGAGCCTTTTTCTGTGAAGGTTGTGTGCTGATCGTTGTGCACCGATCTCCACACATAAAACAAATTCACTCACAGGCGTCTTCCAACTACAAACCCAAAATAACCAAAAGTCCCATGGCGATTGACGAATGGCAACGGGGGCAGGACTGTGAAATCCGGAAGCTCCTAGTCATGGACCAGCACATGGGCGGTGGATACGGATTCAGTCGCCCTGACTCAAGGATCGAGGCAGTTGAGTAGTTCGGCAGCTGTATCCACGACTGAGCAGCCCTATTTAGGATCCACTCTGCTCACCCCATATGGGGAGGGGGCTAGAAAAGGTGCCCTAAACATAGTCTGCCTCATTTTCTCCCTGACTGGATTACCGCGACCAGTGGGGTCACCATCTAGCGGTCGTAAAAAACACATGAATTTTGGAACATGGAATATACGGACACTGCAAGACAATATGGATAGTGAACGACCTGAACGTAGGACTGCCATTATTGCAAGGGAGCTGAGACGTTTTAATATTGATATAGCAGCACTCCAAGAAACTCGAAGAGCAGGAGAAGGACAGTTGAAGGAAGAAAAAGGAGGTTATACCTTCTTTTGGAAAGGACTGCCTGAACAAGAACGACGAATACATGGGGTAGGCTTTGCTATCAAAAACGACCTTGTGAAGCTCTTGTCAGAAGTTCCCACTGGGATTAACGAATGACTCTCAACTCTCCGAATAAAACTCGCCAAAAACCAACAGGCAACTATCCTAAGTGCTTACGCACCAACACTAGATGCAGATGAGGATATCAAGGAAAAATTTTATACCCAGCTGGACACCATCTTATCAGAGATACCAAAGGAGGATAAAATTATCCTCCTGGGCGATTTCAATGCAAGAGTTGGGCGTGACTTTGATTTGTGGCCAGGGATCATTGGGAAAGAAGGAGTTGACAACAGCAACATGAATGGAATCTTACTTCTGACTAAATGTGCAGAGCATAACCTTGTCATTACTAACACACTCTTTCGCCAGAAAAATAAATTTAAAACATCATGGAAGCACCCACGGTCGAAGCACTGGCATCTTTTAGATTATGTAATTGTCCATGCTAGAGATCGCCGTGATGTACTTCTCACCAGAGCCATGACGAGCGCCGATGACTGCTGGACAGACCATCGATTAATTCGATCCACGATGGCCATAAAGATTGTCCCTCATCGTAGGCTCCAAGGAAGAAAACCAAGGCGTAAAATGAATACACTGGCCCTTCAAGATTCTATTAAACGAGCTTGCTTTCAATCAACTCTCAAGGAACATCTGCCTATGGAACTTCCTGAAAATGTTGAGGAACACTGGATTAAATTGAAGACTTCTATTATTTCAGCCTCTGAACAAACTATTGGATACCAAACTAAGAGACATCAGGACTGGTTTGATGAGAACGATAGTGAGATTGAACATATTATTGACAAGAAAAGGAAAGCGTTCCGGATATGGCAAAAAGATATTAACTGTGCTGTTAAGAAAAAAATCTACGCCAGTGCAAAGGCAGAAGTCCAAAGAAGAACTAGAGAACTTAAGAACATATGGTGGATAAAAAAAGCCCAAGAAACCCAACATTTTGCAGATGCTCATGATGCACGGGGCTTTTTTAATGCCATAAAGGCCATCTATGGACCAACAAACCATGGTACAAATCCCTTACGCTCAGTAGATGGTGCTAAACTTCTAAAGGACAAAGAGTCTATTGCACTGCGCTGGAAAGACCATTACTACAATCTCCTTAATCGTCACTCTAGTGTGGCTGATGAAGTCTTCTTGCAAATCCCACAAAAACAAATAAGAGATGAGCTTGCAGTACCCCCTAGTTTGGAGGAAGTCAGTAAAGCCACTAAACAAATGAAAAATAACAAAGCTAGTGGACCTGATGGGATTCCTGCTGAAGTCTTTAAAGAAGGCGGGCCTGAACTTACACAACAACTTCATAAGCTCATCGAAAAAATCTGGATGAGGGAGGAGATTCCAGCAGACTTTAGGGATGCCATAATTATCACTCTCTTTAAAAAGGGTGATAGAACAGACTGTGGAAACTATTGAGGCATCTCCCTTCTAGCCACAGCAGGCAAAATCCTGGCAAAGATCATTGCAAACCATCTCCTATCTGTATCAGAAGACATCCTCCCTGAAACGCAAAATGGCTTCCGCCCTTCCAGGGGAACAGTGGATATGATCTTCACTGCACGACAGCTTCAAGAAAAATGCAAGGAGCAAAACCGCCCTCTGTACATGGCGTTTTTTGATCTGACTAAAGCTTTTGATACTGCAAATCGTACTGCTCTCTGGACCATCCTTCTGAAAATCGGATGGCCTGATAAATTTGTGAACATCTTGCGGCTACTCCATGATGACATGATGGCAACAATCCTGAATAACAATGGTTCTCAAAGTGATCCATTTAAAGTGGAATCCGGCGTTAAACAGGGATGTGTTATTGCTCCAACCTTATTCGCTATCTTCATCGCTATGATTATACACCTTGTTGAAGAGAAACTTCCTACTGGTGTAGAAATTATATATAGAACAGATGGAAAGCTTTTTAATCTTACTAGGCTGAAAGCAAAAAATAAGGTAATTACAACTTCTGTTATAGAACTTCAATATGCTGATGATAACGTAGTCTGTGCACACTCCGAGGAAGATCTTCAAACTATCCTAAACATCTTTGCAGAAGCATATGAAAAGCTCGGCCTCTCGATTAACATTAAAAAAACCAAAGTGCTTTACCAGCAAGTTCGAACCAATCCCTCCGCAGTGCCATCAATCCAGCTTAAAGGTGTGTCACTAGAAAATGTCGACCACTTTTCTTATCTCGGCAGCCATCTATCTACAAAAGCCGACATCGACGCTGAAATTCAGCATCGCCTGAGCTCTGCGAGTGTAGCTTTCTCCCGAATGAAGCGTAGAGTGTTTGAGGATCGGGACATTTGCAGGGAGACCAAAATGCTTGTTTACAAAGCCATTGTACTACCAACCCTTCTGTACGCCTGTGAAACATGGACCCTCTACAAACGCCACCTCCAACTTCTTGAAAGATTCCATCAACGCTGCTTCCGAAAAATTCTGCAAATTACTTGGGAAGATAGGCGGACTAATGTTAGCGTATTAGAAGAAGCGAAAACCACCAGCATTGAAACAATGATCATCCAACATCAACTTCGCTGGACCGGCCATGTTGTTCGAATGCCTGACCATCATCTTCCAAAGCAGCTACTTTACTCCCAACTTAAGAATGGAAAACGGAATATTGGTGGACAGCAAAAGAGATTCAAAGACACTCTCAAAGCTAATTTAAAAAAATGTAATTATCAGCATTGAGAACTGGGAAGCCCTAACTCATGAGCGTTTCAATTGGAGGTCAGCCTTTATTAATGGCGCTATGGACTTTGAAGAAGCACGAGTACAGGGCGAAAGGGAGAAAAGAGCTAAAAGGAAGGCACGTCAGGCAAACCCTCATCATGACCGTCTCCCACCCGGAAACCTATGCCCTCACTGTGGGAGGTTGTGCAGATACAGAATTGGCCTTTATAGCCACTTACGGATCCACTGTTAAAATTTTACCTTTGGAAGACAATCTTACTCGGCTACGAGTGATCGCCAATGATGTATCCACCAATTCTATGCAACATTCAAAACCAACTGCACTCCAGTGCCCGTCCCAAATTCCCAACTTGTTTGTTACGGTTACAGATAGAAAAAAAATATGAACGAATGCCAAAACTCAAGTTATATTCTTGAAGCTAGATTTAAACTACCATATCTGAGCTGCAGAAATTCATGTGACCACTAAATGGAAATAAAGAGATACAGAAAATTGTAACTCTTTGTTGCCATTTAATTTGTTGATATATATATGTATTAATTGATTCAATAGAACCAACAAATAGCAACTACCAAAAAAAGAGGACCACATGGGCAATCCCTCAATGTACCTCAGGGTTTCCCAGCCTTTTTGGACCACTAGATGGCAGCAAAACAATATAGAAAACTCTTAACTCTTTACTGACATCTAGTGGCCATCTGGCTTTTTTGCAGCCCAGGTAGGGTAACTCTAAACTATATATGATGTACTATTCACCTGCTAACTATTTACTTAAATGTATGTCAGGGAGTCCAAAAGAGCTAGTGACTACTCTCTCTTAATTGATTTAATTCCCAATACCAGAGCCAGCCTAAAAGGGAAGTGCCTAAAGAAAGGAAAACAGTAATTGTTAATGTTAAGTGGATGACCAACTGAAATACAGAAGTAATGCAGAAACTGTGCTTTTCTTATCATGACTAGCTGGAATGGAAACAGCTAAAAAGAGATTATTTATCACTCCATTGAGCATCAGAGTGGCTTTGCCTTCTCCCTTCTGCACATCCTGTACAGCTTGAGAGAATGGCTCCTGGATGAGCATCTGGTCAAAATCTGATGAAACTGACTTCTCAGAAGATTTAATAGCAGTCCTGGTTTTCTTCTTTTGCTCTGTTATAGTTTTGGTTTCACTTCTGAATGAATCTCATAAATTAATAGGTAAAGGTAAAGGTTCCCCCTGCACATTTGTGCAGTCGTCTCCGACTCTAGGGGCCAGTGCTCATCTCCGTTTCTTAGCCAAAGAGCTAGTGTTGACCGCGCTTCTGCGGTCATGTGGCTGGCATGACGCACGCGGAACGCTGTTACCTTCCCACCAAAGTGGTACCTATTGATCTACTTGCATTTGCATGCTTTCGAATTGCTAGGTTGGCAAGAGCTGGGGCGAGTGCGGGAGCTCACTCCACCACGCAGGGCTAGGGATTCGAAGCTCCGAACTTGCGATCTTCCGATCGACAAGCCTGGCATCTTACCCATTGAGCCACCACGCCCCCTGAGCAACAGAACTATCTATATAGTTTATTCTCAAGTCAAATGTTGATAATCAGTTGTGTCCAGTTTGCATTTCTCACTTTCAGAATAATATTTTTTTCATCTACAGGAAAGGTTGTGTGCAAACCAAGGCAAGAAATATAATGTAAACCAGTCTATGTTCATTTAAAAAATAAGCATTTTGCTGGATCTAGAGTTTTAATCAGAAAAAAAACTGGCCACTTTCCTTATCTTTCCTCAATTTCTGAAAACACAGATGATAGAAGGAAAAAAATTCTAAAGCTCAAGGAACAACAGTTAGCAAACTTAAAAGTAAAAGCACTGCCAGATGTGTAACTTATCTTTCTCAAGGAATCAGAGGTCAGTTCTGAGGGCAATTACCCCCTCTGAAGAACAGACAGTAAAATAAGGATGTAACATGAGCTACTGAGCTGTTATATATTGCTCCATTCACTTAGGAAGCCAACATCACCTTTCCCAGGGATTGATTACAGTTCTCCCTTTAGGATCTTTGATTGCTTTCAATCTTTTTCAGGAGTATGAAAAATTATTTGGCAAAGTAGTAACAAGAACCACAGAGTAACTGGTTTCATCTTTTTTTTCTTTTTGACTTGTTACTTATTTCTCAGCTAGATCTAATTGTAGGAACTGCTTAAATCTATTATAATATTTTATTAAACTTGTTCTTATTAAGGGACTCCAGGCTTGGCTGCCAGCTCGACCAGTCAGATTTCTCAGAGAAGCTGAGAACTGACTGAATTTCCCTTGCTTGCGTGGATTGCAGAAGTTGTGGTCCACTGAAGTTTTTTTTCCCCTGGAGAGGGGGAGACCAGAAGATTACTCGTGGGGCCATTGGGATTGCCTACCCTTGTTTTTTCTGTAGTTTTCCACCGCGGAAGGAACAGGGTAAGTGCAAGGCAATGGCCGAGATATATCAGGCTCTCGCAGGGGAAACAAGTCTCTTTGAAGAGACACAAGAGCGCCCAGCCGCTTTTAGATCACTTTAGGAATGTTTTTTTTAGATTAAAATATTTTTGAAATCTAAGATCTATTTTTTGGACTTTGTTGAAAATGTTGGCTAACTTTGTGCTTTCTTTGCTATAACTGATTCTGGTGGAAGTTTGATGGACTCTATATTTGCAACATAATGAAACGTCTGCATTTTTTTTTTTACTTCTCTTTTGTATTAGAGGGATTTAAGAGACTCTGTTTGTAATTCTTCGCTTGATAAACTAAATGACTATTCATTTTTTGAGAAACTCTTTGTTTGGATTAAGCAGCTTGCAGCTTGAAGAACGAAAGCTCGCAGTTTGAAGAATAAAAACACAGGGTAACGTGTTTTTTTCCTTGTCTTCTTTTTCTACATCCTCCCTGGTTGGATTTTGCTTCATTTGGAATATATTTTTTATTTCTCCTTCTATAAACTGTTTAAAATATTATTCTCTCCTGTATTTTGGATTATTGGAACTTTCTTTTTTCTTTTGACTTTAAAAAAAAAAAAACAACAACAACGACGTTCTGCTTAATAGATTCTGCTGGTAGTATTCCATGGACAGATTACATGATTATTGTTTTGACTAGAAGGGTTGTTGTTTTAATTTGAAGGACACAGGAAAGATGGCTTTCCAACTTGTACCTGAGGAGCTCAGAAGAGAGATTACTGAGGCTTTTTCAAATATTCAAAGGTCGTTGGAATTACTGTTCGTAACTCTGCAAAACAGAGAGAAAGAACAGAGAACAGAAACGGAGACAGAAAGGAAAAATGTTTTTCAAGTGGAGGAGAAACAGAAGGAGGAAATTTTGAGTATATTAGTTCAGAAGAACATTCTGAAGGCTTTACACTACAATCTTGGTATAGATATGTTGTGGCAGTGGAGACAGAGTGAAAATATGGGTGCACAGTTGGATGGATGTTGTGAAATATGTGGAAAGGGAGAGAAGGTTGCTCTGATATTCTATATGAGATATAGAAAAGAGCAGGCTGTATATTGCGAATCTCCCACAGTGTATTGTGATTTTGGCATAACCTAAACAGAAGATATGAGAAACTGTATGGATATAAAGGCTAATGAAAATATGGACTTGAATTGTTATGAGAAATTGTATGGATATATAAAAAGTGATATTCTAAATGTAAGATGCTAAATACAAACACAAGTTGATATTATAGAATATTGTTTTCCTTAGAGATATATTTATGAGAAGATAATGATATGATGGAATTAGAATGATGGTTACTACAGGATGATATATATCAATATGTATTGTATGAATATTATAAGAATTGATATATTAGCTATTAGGTTAAGTGATATGATAGATTATGCATTTAGTTTAAATGGACACTACTACAAGGAATGGAAATTACAGATGGATAATTGAGATTCAAGAATTCCTTTTTTATGGAGATATATATATATATTAGAATTAAATTATAGAAATATATATGTATGAACACTATAAGAATTGCTAAATTATGTATTAAGTTACATAACATGTTAGGTTATGAGTCATAATATGAATAGAATATATTGTAGTTTATTAGAAGTAAATAAGGCTTTTATTTGTTATACTAATTGGTCTTTATTGAAGATATAAATATGTAGTAATGAACATTCAACATTTAACTACTACTTCAAGGAGTGGAAGCCAAAGATGGATTATTGGGAGACAGTAAGATGAAGGTTAGAAGATTGGATTAAAGAAATCAAAAGGCATATGACAAAGAAAAGTTCCTGTATACTGTATGAAGGACTAACATTTAAAATCAATTGTTGTACTTTAAGTTCAAAGATAGATTGGAGGACATCTATTTTCTATATTTTCTTTGCTTATTATTTCTTGACTTCACTTTTTCTTTATCTTTTTCTTATTTTGTATTTCTGTTTCTATTTCTTTTTTCTACTTTAAATTTTATTATGTATTGTAAAACTTAATAAAATTTAATAAAAAAAAAAAACTTGTTCTTATTAATTGCATTTTTAACTTTCTCTCAGTTCAGTTCAGTTTCCTTACAAAGAAGTCAATGAAGAATTATATATATGTGGTTTAAGGTTCATATGTTTGTATACATTGAGATATATACACATACAAGTTGCATGTAAGATGAGGAATACACAGAATTAACAATCCAGAAATCCTGTTTCCATCAGATCTCTCAGGGAGTCCACAACATTGTAGGAAGCCTTCTTTCAAAGACCAAAATATGTCTCTGCTTCTTTCTCATCCCAGAAAACACTTACTCTTAAGCATACCCATCTCATTTGTCCCTTCCTGTTGACTTCTGCCAGGAAGAAAAAACAGTCACCCCAGTTCCTATTGCAAAAACACTACCAGAATGTTCCTGGCCATAAGCTTCGTTCTTGAATCACTGAAACATAATCACAGCTATTAAGTGTTCTCATTAGTTCTCAAAAATTACAGAATAGGAAGAAATCCTTAGAAGTAATTAACACTAATCCTCAATATCCAATATGACATTCCTTCAGTAGTTTCTGGTGCAGGATTGCTTTAAACATAGCTAGGTTTGCTGCCAACATATGTTAAGACTAGCATGGGAAAATCACATCAAAAAGCTCCAATTCGTTGTTAACTTAAATATTCAATTTGGCAGCATCTAAAGGGGAGTTCAAAAAAGACAAGTTGGTGTTTACGACTGCGCAGTCAAAGCCCTGTCCCTTTGCACAACATCAGTGCACATACAAAAGGGACAGGGTTTCAGCATAGACAAGTAATGAATTCTATATGGTCTAACAAAAGGCCAAGGATTAAATTCAAGAACTTGACTCAAAGGACAAAGTGGCCTAGCAGCGCCAAATTTCAGATTGTATTATCAGTTGCCTAACATGGGTTTCGGAGTAGATATTTCCTTAAGGTGCCATCATCTTAATGGGAAGGGCAGATCTTCCATAGAGGCTGCATAGATACTGTATATTTCAGTTGATATAACAGAAAGAAACATTTTTCAAGAAACAATATTAAGCAATTTATTGAATGCTTGGAATAAATATAGGAAAAGAGTAAGTCCAAACTTCTCCCCTCTTGCTTCCTTACTGAATATCTACTTCTATGATGAAGAAAAAACTAAGAAATTTGCTCAATGGAGAGAGAATAATCTGTTTAGATTACAAGATTTTATTAATAGGAGAAAATTAAGTTCTCTCAAGTTTTTTTCTACACACTGCTCCTCCACACTCAGTTGGTTCCAGTACTGACCAATAAGCAGCACACCAAGAGAATTAAGGAAACAAGGGGAATATTGAAAAATTTGACTGAATTAGAAAATCTTGTAAGTCATCATACTGAATATTTACTGGCCACAATTTGTAATATATTAGTGAAATGCAATTCAGAATCTGAACAAGCCAGAGACTGTATAATTAAATGGATGCAAAATTTGAATACAGTTATAGAGATGGAACAGAGGGAATTTCAATGGAAAAAGAATATTTACCTCGAATATTATACTTAGAGGGAACTGGCATAAGATGTTTTATCGCTGGTACATTGCTCTAGTCATGATTGCTAAACCAAGTAACTCCTGTCCCCTGAAATTCTGGAAATGCAATGAACACATTGGATCTTTCTTCCATATGTGGTGGCAATGTTGTAAAATTCAACAGCATTGGAAATTAATTTATTGTAGAACAGAACAAATTTTGAAATTTGTAATCCAATTTTAACCTGAGATATTTTCATTTTGTATTTTATTTTATTATTATTTTTAATCCATTCAATCATGTCCGATTCTCAGAGACTGCCTGGACAAGTCCCTGTAGTTTTCTTGGCAAGGTTTTTCTGAAGTGGTTTGCCATTGCCTCCTTCCTAGGGCTGAGAGAAAGTGACTGGCCCAGGGTCACCCAGCTGGCTTTGTGCCTAAGGTGGAATTAGAACTCATGGTCTCCCAGTTTCTAGCCTGGTGCCTTAACCACTATACCAGATTGGCTCTCTAAACTTCACTAAACCATACATTTCTTCAAAATACATTGAACTGGCATTATTTATTTATTTTGTCAGTTTTATATTAATAGCTGCAAGGATTTTATATGTTCTTTATTTGTACAGATCTGTGACCCCCTCTGGAAGAATGGATAATTACACTGTGGGAACATGCCTCAATGTCTAGAATAACTTCATATGTAAAAGTAAATCTGATGAACAATTTCTGGACTATAATTTTATACATGGAATTGAGCCACATCCAAAATTTGGGTTCAAATTTTAACCTGACATAAAGTCTACACATTATTTACAGTAATTTCTCAATGTAATTGAGAATGTATTTGTAGTTTTTCTTTTTCCTCTTATTGATTTTAATTGTGCTAGTGAAATATTTTTACAGCTAAATGGAGACATGTCCTGACTAGAAATCGGGCATGAAATATCTGTAGCACTCTAACTTATCAATGATGTATTAGAATATATTAGATATATACTTTAGATTTGCTGGTTATTCTATATTTGTTACTTATCCGCCTGTATTTTATTGTTTATATTAGTTTTTTTCCTTTTTCCTATATTTTCTATATCCTTTAAGATTTGTATTTGTATCAGTATTATTTCTTTTCCTTTTTTATTTGAAATTATATATATATTTTAAAGGCAGGGTTTCAATCTTGATTTTTTTTTATCTCCCTCTGGCAGATGCCCATGGTGGGGGGGGGAGAGGGAGGGAGGGAGCACTCTGTATACCACTTTTTGCTTCTAAATGAAAGCTGGGATATAAATCAAATGCATAAATAAATAGTATAAAAATATTGGCTTTGTATTATTACGAATAGTCCAAAGATCTCAAGCCTGTTCCTAAGCTGAAATCTGGGAACCCAATCCTGGGTAAATTGTAAGTTTTTTACTCTGCTTCATACAGTATTAAATACAGTAATTACTCCTTTATGATATAAAAATTAATGAAAGCAAAAGGGGGACAAACTGTATCCTAAACTCTGCAGTCACAGAGATTATAATAAAAAATACAGATTCTAGGGGAAACTATTCTAGTGCTACTTGAGGACAATACAAGCTGTGTCAAACAATCTAAATGGAAACATGATGTGTAAGATTTCAAATGTCTTCCTGCCATGAACAATAAAATCCCTCCTTCCATAAGAGAGACTTTAAGAAATAAATTGTTTTAATATAAATCTAAAAGAAACAGAACATAGCAGCTATTCAGTCAGTTAAAGAAGTGTCAGTATAATACTGCAAGATCAAATCCTGTTTTTTATCTCTAAACTTAAAAAGATACATGTGTTCTAAATGAGCTATTTACTCACTTCAGGAACAAACAAAATTAAATAATCTATTTCAGATATAGTTTAGTTCAGGTTGGGCAAGCTTTTAGCAGAGGGTCCCAAGGGGTAAAGGGTGATATGAAAGAGGATAGAATTTTGGTATAATTGTGTTTTGATAGATTTTATATATGTTAAATTTTATATAAATTTTATATATGTTGTGGAAGGCAAAAGGAAGAGGGGCCGACCAAGGGCAAGATGGATGGATGATATTCTGGAGGTGACGGACTCGACCGTGGGGGAGCTGGGGATGGCGACGGCCGACAGGAAGCTCTGGCGTAGGCTGGTCCATGAAGTCACGAAGAGTCGGAAGCGACTGAACAAATAAACAACAACAAATCTATCTGATAACTTAGAGATGGTGTTCTTGATTTATTTCCATCAAAAATTAGCAGAAAATTACAATTCTCTTGTTCAGCATTTGCAGTGGAATTCTAATAGTAGTGAAACTTCTAGTGGGGCAAAAAAGGGCTGGAAGGCTGCTTGTACCAAGTGGGCTGTTCATTTGTCAGCTTATCTGGTTTAAAAACTGATAGGCATTAAACAGGAAAGACTATTATGTTAGGGTTTGTTTGTTTTTTGGCACAACCACAATGTCAGACAATCTGCAATTATAAATTTGATACCAATCAATCACTTAAGACATGCAAATATTTTGTTACAGATCTCTCTTGCAAGCTTTCCTGCTCTGTCCTGTTTATCACTGGAGGAGTTCAGTGGGCCTAATTCTTAAGACAATAAAAGTGTCTCTCCTAAAGAGTTATATGACTATCAAAGGTTTCTAAAGTACAGAAAAGAAAAACAAGAAGAAATCAAGAGAACATAAATACGGAGCAATCAATTATGGAGAAGAATTTAAGGCCCATCAAATTTCTATCAAAAGCATTAAAAGGATTGGAATCACAATGTAGGACAGTCACACATGTTCTTTAGCTTCTGCCAAGCACCCCCAACTTCTAAAAGTTTATTTAATTAATTAAAAGAAAAAAGAAATGGGGAACTAGCATGCAACAAACCAAAGGTCCAGCCTCAAGCATAACCTGCATTTCCAATAATGCCTTTAGACTCCATACATAGATCCAAGAGGTATTATTAAAGAATAAAAGATGAACAAACCTTGGGCAGCCCAAGGTTTTTGCAGAGGTTCTTTTTTGTCTTCTGGTATATAAAATGTTTTATGATTACATGTACCTTCAATGACAACAACCCTAATTTTGTGAAAGGGCCACAACATACCCGTAGAACTCTGAAGGTACCTGCTAACCCACAAAGGTTGGAGACTTCTCCTGCTCTTCACTGACTAGACCTTATATTAATTACCAAAGCGTCAGAGAGTATGAAAAATAGTGAAGAAAATACTTATTTGGTCTGGATATGGAGATGACTTGTCAACCCTAACTGATTAGGCATTAGCAATGACCTAATGAGAATCATTACACAAAGATTTCATCACTTATTACAGCTATCCTCCCTTTTCTTCTCTGTTCTCTCCCCCATGGTCTAACTTAGATGATAATCCATTAGGGAAAAGATCTGTCTTTTGGTATTGCTCTGTAAAAGAGATACAAAAAAATTATGCTTAGTCTTTGAGTGGCATATCATGGGCTGCACTGCAAAAGTAGATGTGGTCTGGGCAAAAATTAGTGTTGGCTTATTTTTGCATTTGATCACTCCCTGGATATTTAATAATTTTCCTCTTTTGTTAGGGATCTGGGGGCTACATCTAAGACTTCTGATAAGTGCATGCAGCCTTGAGACCTCTGGTTGCATATACCAGCTGTATAAAATGCTAAAAACATTAATGGCATTTTATAGATACACACATGCTCATATATACTCCCATAACACATGTATTTATATATCTAATACACAAGAACATATTCAGATAAAAATATAAGATCAAAGTTCTTCCTAACAAACAGAATATTCTGGCAAGTGTATTCTAGTAATCAAAATAATTTGTGTCCTTGTTTTAGGCCACGGTGCAGTTGTCCAAAACACCTTTGCATGCAAAACATCCCAGGTTAAATCTTTCCCAGTATTTCTGATTACAAGGTTCAGAAAATCTCTTCATGATCTGATGCTTATAAAGCATCAACATTATAGGCTGAGTCAGCCTATAATGAGCAGCATACAACAACTATATATGCTTTATTTGATAATTTTGTTATTTTTGTTCCAGTTCCATATTTACTACTCATATAAATTGATTGGC
The DNA here is from genome assembly GCA_023362775.1 of Charina bottae. Lineage (NCBI taxonomy): Eukaryota > Metazoa > Chordata > Lepidosauria > Squamata > Charinaidae > Charina > Charina bottae. The sequence continues at coordinate 48,067,978 of JALMGJ010000007.1, read as the reverse complement.
ATTCAAAAATTAGTCTTAGAGTTTTTCTGACAAATGTGGCATCCCTGCATACAGTAGTGCAGATTCTTGTGCCTTAGTCTGCACTACTAATATGTTCATCTAATTCTAACCCTTTTAAAAACTGGTCTCCTGTCTTTTGGGATCCCTTTCAAAGCCTCAAGGGATAAAGTTGACAGCATGAAACTACAGCTATGCTGACCTCAACTGATTTATTATGAACTGAGAAAATGTACACTTCAGAAAGGCATTACTTTCTTAATCCCTTGAAATCCTCCTACATAAATCAGTATCCACCTGCTTCTTTCACCACACAGTATTGGCTAAGTTGCTGTTCTTCAAACCAAGACTCATTATGCTGCTAAGCAGAAATGTTCTTAGAGAGACAAAAGCCTTAACTATTGACCGTTATTTTGGCAGGGAGAACATTAATATGGGAAAGGTAAACATACATGCAATTTTTAAAAAAATCAATCTAAGATACCAACCAAATAAGAAAAAAACCCCAAAGCAACTCCATTATTATATATTATTGTAATCAAAATTGACCCAAGCTTATATAGCCACTTATTGGGTGGGTTCACACACTGCACTAAGCCCCAGTTTGTTAAACCAAATATAATGGAATGGTTTGTACATAATCATAAGTTACAAACCAGAATGCCTGGGCTCATACAGTACAATTTGTTATGATTTCAGCTGCATGATATATGAATGCAAGAAGTCTTCATTTGTTGTTTTAAATGTGGGATTATGTAAGATGAGGGAAATAAGTATTTCATTGGAGGAAAGGTAGAATAATAATACAAATTGTTGGTAGTCTATTACAAAAATGTAAGAGTCATAGTAAGTATCATAGTAAGATGATAATTAGAACCAACTAAAATGTTACAAAGTATCTGTCCATGAACTGAAACTCAAGAGAAAGTGGGTCATGCAGCAAGAAAACGACCCAAAACACACGAGTCATATGACCAAAGAATGGTTAAAGCAGAATAAAGTTAATATAATAACTGCCCAGAGTCCCTCCTCTGGGGGGAGATGGGCGGTGGCAAAATTTGATGAATAAATAAATAAAATATTTTGGAATGGCCAAGTCAGTCCTGACCTTAATCCGATAGAAATGTTATGGAAGGACCTGAAGCGGGCAGTTCATGCGAGGAAGCCCACCAACATTCCCGAGTTGAAGCTGTTCTATAAGGAGGAATGGGCTACAATTCCTCCAAGCTGATGTGCAGGACTGATCAACAGTTATCGGAAATGTATAGTTGCAGGCATTGCTGCCCAAGGGAGGCACACCAGTTACTGAAAGCAAAGGTTTGCATACTTTTGCCACACACAATATGTTAGCTTTGGATTATTTTCCTCAATAAATCAATGAACAAGTATAATGTTTTTGTTTAATTGGGTTTTCTTTAACCAGTTTTAGGACTTGTGTGGAGAACAGATCACATTTTAGGTCACATTTATGCAGAAATATTGAAAATTCAAAAGGGTTCAAAAACTTTTAAGCACCACTGTGTAAATATGCTGAAGAACTTGAAAGCTTACTTGTGACTTTGACATTTGACTTCATCCTATTAAAGGCAGCACATGAACAATGTCACCTGGGCTTAGAAAATAAGCAGAGTCAGGCCTAGTGTGTATTTGGATGGAAGGCCAGAAGAGAATACCAGGACATAAACTAGACTGGGAAGTTGAAAAACATCCTAGAAGCAATGGTGAATAAGAAACGTTTTTGAATAGGGTGGGGAGGGGAATGGGTAGAGAAAGTGGAACAAACCCCACTTTCTGTATGAACTTCCCTTTATTCCTACTGTAGGAACCAGTCTTCAGAAGTTATCTGACAATACAAAGAATTTGACTCTGGACATGCCTACACCAGGATATGTGTCACTTTTGAAATCTAAAATCAGAGCCTTGGGTTGACAGTTCCCTCATGCTTTAATTGGCAGTTTTATAAATTAAAAACTATTATTCAACAGGTATGAGCCAAATTAGATACGGCTAGGATTGGTCATTGTTGCATACTTATTGTAATGCTGAAGTTGGACTGCACAAAAGAAAACTTGTTGTAGTGTTTTGTGGCATCTTAAAAGAGAACACATTGCCATATTTATTATTGGATGGGCTTTTGTGAATCACCGCTCACTTCACCAGATGCATGGAGTACAGCACTCACAGAGGAGAACAGCATACACTGTATCCACAACTGCTTTTGGAAGGTGAGAAATGAACCCACAAATTGTGATTTTGACAAAATGGACCACATAAAAAGGAAATGAGAATTCATCCAGGATTTAGGGTTTATCAAGGATAGGAGAAAAAATTATAACTCTTGAAATATAATAATACAAATGGTACATTTTAAGTTGTAGATTTAAATATCTCACACTGGATTGCATGTATGTGCATTCCCTAACATACTGGCACAAACTACTACCACCATTGCAGTAATAAAATGCTTAATTATTAAATATGTAATCCTTGTAATTTATAACTAAGCTTGCTTGCTTGCTTGCTTGCTTGCTTGCTTGCTTGCTTGCTTGCTTGCTAACTTACTTACTTACGTACTTACTTACTTACTTACTTACTTACTGGACTTATTTATTACTTACTTACTTACTTACTTACTTACTTACTTACTTACTTACTGGACTTATTTATTACTTACTTACTTACTTACAGGACTTATATGGCCACCTATCTCATATAAAGATTCTAGGCAGCTCGCAACAATCCATAAAAACATAAACATAAAAACATTTTTAAAAAGTTTAGTCATCAGAACTTCAGCATTTAGTTGTATTGCTAAAAAGTTGAGCTTAACCTTTTTTAAATAATAAAAGTTGTACAAAAGCTAAGAGCTTAGTGGCAAATGTATTTTTAGAAGAGGACCTTCTTTTTCTTTTTCCCACATCTAACTTTTCAATATATTTTCAGTATTTATGGTTTTTCAATGTTTTTAGGGCAGCTGTTTTTTGTTTGTTGTGCAACAGCTTGATAGTAAAGAGACTGCATATAGTAAAATATTTTCTGAGAAGAGACAATATGTGACAGACAAAATACAGTGCGAAGGTTTCTTTTACTTACAATTTGTTGACTTACTTACTTTATTAGTTGTATAATGAAATACCAGTAAAATGTATTGTCTAAAATGTATCACAGACTTAAGGAAATCTAACTAAAACTAATACAGCCATAACCGCAAACATCTTTCGCACAGAGACATTACCCAGGGACTTTCCTTCCCTCAGACGACTTTTCAACTCAGTCTGTCCCCAGAAAGTTTCAGTCACACAGGGATATCTGTATCTGAGCTTCTAGGCCGAGAGACACGTTCCCAAGACCTCCCAACACTGGTCTCTTACTCTCTTGCAAAGGCGTCTCGCTTTGCTTGTTGCTAGGTTACGCTACCTTAAGGCGCATGCGTAACAGGAGCTTCTATTGTGCTGAACTACTGTACAGAACAGTTTCGTCAGAAGGCACAACATTACCGTCACAAATCATAGATTTCTACTTATAGACTCACACAAAGTTTAGAGTTTCCGGGTCACATTAGGCACTTCTTCCCTCTCTGAGGAGCGGAATTAAAATGTCTCATACAAAACACATTAAAGAGCAATTCATATTTTAGAAAACAGATGGCTAGATTAACCTCCCCCCCCTCCACAGCCGTCCTGTATGTATTTTTCAGTTCAGCCTTATTGCTTGAGTATGCGCTGATCTAAATTTTAAACATGTAGAACAGTGTTTTTCCAACTTGGCAACTTCAAGATGGGTGGACAACTCCCAAAATTCCCCAGCCAAAGCTTGCTGGCTGGGGAATACTGGGAGTTGAAGTCCACCCATCTTAAAGTTGACAAGTTGGAAAAACACTGGTGTAGAGGCCGAACCGTCCACGTGAAAAGCTTTCATATTAAAAAGTTTGTAGGATCGGGTCATCAGTAATTTGTTTCCCAAATATGGGTAGTTAAATAAGTGCACTGAATTTAGGCTTGGAAAAGAACGGACTATATTGCACTTTACTGGATCAACCCCAAAAGTTTTTAACTGGAGAGACGTTGCTTGGGAATATAATTCAGTCTCATCCTATTAACTAAATAATAACATGATCGCTCTATTTTATAGACCTTGTCTGAGCCGGGAAGATAGGCAGGCTCTGGCGTGCTTGGATAGAGAAGGCCAGGCAGACCGCTTCCACTCTGGTGCCAAAATATCTACATAGACGGGTCCCTCAAGTCACCGGTCGCGCTCGAGTTCCAGGAGGAAATATTTTATGTATCTCTATGCTTCCGTTGTATAATTGCTGGCGCATGCGCGGCTAGTCCCAGGGGCTGAGTTGGTCGTTGTCGGCTGTACCCTTGCTCGCGCTTTCGGGGAGTCGGGTGTTGTCCCCGCCCGTGTCACAGCGGGAGTATTGTAAATAAGAAATACGATCCAGTGTTACTTCCTAATGCATTCCTTCAGCTACCGGAGAATTATTTCTTTCTTCCCATTCTGAAACACAATTCACACAGCTTGTCTGTTAGACACCCGGGGGAGAGGGCGGGGGGAGGGGGGAATTAGCACCGTATGAAAGAAGTGCTTAAAATGAAATGGTGCATCTCTTATCTTTGCATTTCCAACACTAGCGAGCTGACGTCCTACCTGAAAGCCAGAAAGCCATGGATAAGGAATTGTTAATCACCGGCAAATAGTGCAGTTCTATAACGTGCCACATAATAATTCAGAACGGCAGTATGCAATAACCAAGAAATCATGAGATGCAACTGTGAAGTGATACCTTTCCCTCAGCAAACTTCAGGAGCAGAAATTGTTTTTTTTTACAAGGCAGGCAGGCAGGCAGGCAGGCAGGCAGGAAGTCCATTGATCAACAATGTTTCTCAACCTGATACACTGTAGATCTGTTGGACTACTAGGTCCATTACTTCCAGCCATCCTATCTGAAGAGCACAGTACTGGGGATGCTGCTCCAAATACACAAAACGGGTAAAAACCCAAAATGCAAATTCAAATATGCAGTCCTGCCTACAGGAAAGTCTTCAGTGAAGAATTCCCTTCTGTAACAATGCAACTTGAGCTGCCTGAACAAGTGGAAAACTTGAGCAGAGAGAGAATGAGAGCATACAGACAGACAGCCCCACCCCTGTCTTTCTCCAGTGTTTGTGCATTCAAGCAGAAGGTCTGAAGGGGGACTATATTTGTGCTCATTTGAATGTAAGTGCAATTGTCAGCATAATCCAGGCCGGAGAGCATGTGCAGAGCCGTACCGGTGTTCAATCCAAAGCTAATACAGCTTTTCTTCAGACTCCTTCCAGAAGGCTGGAGGGAAAGAGCTGGATGTAACAACTCACTCGCTTTGAGCCTTTGATGTATTCAGGCGAATACTTGATTGGAGCTCAAATATCTACATGCAGAATTCCGCTATACAGTATAGCTCACTTTTATCCAGCAGCTCAAGGCAGCATCCAGAGCACGTTGTCCTCTTATTGTTCCCCAGCACGAGGTAGATTGGGCAGAGAGAGAGCATGACTGGCCCAAAGTCACCCACTGAACTTCTGTGGGTGAGGATGGACCAGAACTTGGTATATTTGCTCCTAGTTCAACATTTCAGTCATAATACCATACTGTACTGGCTCTCAGTGTGAGAGTGGGAAAGGAGGGGGGGGGGGGAAATTAGGAAGAACGAAGAAAGACAACAACCACACAGACAGAATTCCAAATAAAATTAATCTAACCTACCTAGTTATACATTATCCACTTGAGATTAATTTTGTGTTTCAAGGCATATGTACAGAATCTGGCAGAAGAATGATTTGAGAGAGAAAACGTCTCTGACTTCCTGATTTGAAGTTTTTAGGAAGATAAAAACTATGAGGCATTTATTTGCAACACCAATGCATCACAGCAGGAAGGGAAAGTGAGCAACATGCAAAAATCACCCTAACTTTCCTTCCCCCTGGTTTTGCATGAGATTGAAACGAGTTTGAGATGAGTTTATTATTTATCATGTTTACAAAGCTCCCAGGATAAGACACCTGACAAGCTATTTGTGCTCAAATGTGAGTAATCTAGTAAGTACATTTAACTGAACATGCTTTCATATCCTTTTCAGGTACAAAAAGGTACAAAAATCAACTAGGAGAATCTGAGGAGAAGTTTATGAACAAGTTAATGCCTCTTCCTTATTTTAAGTTTATTTATGGTAGAGGCAACTGATTACAGGAATCACCAGAGAGTTAACTTGTTAGTGGAAACCATTTCCCCCCCCCCTATAATATGGTACTCTCAGTTTTTGGTATTAATGGTCTACCCAGCAAAGCAAAAAATTGCATGGTAGCTGGACACACACTTTTAAAAAAAAGACACATATGCACTAGTTCTCAGTTACAGTGGCGATGGGGGTGTTGTTAGAGCTGAAGGATCAGGTTAGAGACAGATCATCATGGAGAAAATCTGTCCATGTGGTTGCTAAGAGTCAACAACGACTTGATGGCACATAACCAATTAATCAATGGACCAGTTATAAATGGGCTGCCCAGTTCCAAACAGGTGGGCCATTATTCTAAAACAACAGTAGCTCAGCAAATATTTATCGGAGAATAAAATATAGCATCTCACTTATTCAATCTCCATGGCATGGTGCCAATGTACCAGACAATAAAAGGGACAAACAAAAGGCTATGTCAAACTACCCATGTGATATTGTGGACTTATTTGTGTGGAAAGTATTAAATAACTGCTAATAGCTTTCTGATCCGAAGAATGACCAGTTGCCGGAGAAGCAAGGGGAAAAATTCCAAATCCCTATGAACATAGGGATTTGGAATCCTAGGGGCAAGGTATGGATAAGGAAATGGTCTTGGTAGAGAAGATATGAAGGTTGGTTGTTCTGATATTGGTAATTGGTGTGTATACTATGCATTGGGAAAGCTTGTTGTCATAATTTAATTGTAGGTTCTTTGTTCCTCACTCTATTTTCTTGTTGCCAAAATATACATTACTAAGAGAATTATTTAGCCTTTTTTTCCTATTCAAATTTCTTGAGCGAGACTCTCTTTCATCATCTCTTTCTTTCACAAAGAAGGAAAATGTTTCATGAAATAGACGACTCAAAATAAAACAAAAAAAAAATTCTATTGAATAAATGAATGAAAGCGTATCATTTCATTCCAGAGTAGCTGCTTAGAATATAAATATATCTAAATGCTGTTGATAAATTTGTGCCTTTGGCATTTGCTCATCACAGAGAAAATGTCTCATATATGATTCACAGACAGCAGAACCTATTTCAGTATATTCATTTTCCACTATTTATTCCCTGCTCTTTCAACTAAAAAATAATTTGTTCTTCTTGGTTTTTCTGTTTTAAACTATTCCAAAGGCATTTGCCAGTTGGCAGCATATTAATTAAAACAATTACCCCCCAAATTAGAAGACAGCAAGAAAAGAAGCATATAAACACAAAACAGCATAGTTTAAAGCACATAATTAAAAGAACCATGTGTCCATTGAAATAAGAGTTATCATTAGTTCCTGGGAATCAAGAAATGATGGAAACAGCATTGGTACTCAAAAGAAAAGTCTATGACCCACCCACTGCACTTCTGATGGCTGAGAGCCAAGCTTTCAACCTCATAGAGGAGGTTCATAGAGGAAGAGGGGGGTTTTCAACACAAACAATTAGGAATCTAAAGAATCCACAGGAAAGTAGCATGCAAAATCTACAAAAACAAAGCAGAGAAAAATGAAAAACCTACGTAAGCTGTGGCCCAAGGCTGTCACATGGCCCCAATTTCAAAACCCCTATGTAAGACCTCAGACATTTGATAACAAGTGTCCATTCCTTCCTTGCAGCCTGGGAAAAAATAAGATGTAATAAGGAAAATAATAATAATAATAATAATAATAATAATAATAATAATAATAATATATTAAACTTGTGTGGCGCCTGACTCAATGACTCTGGGTAGTTCACAACAATCAAACAAAGTAATTACAATAAAAAATAAAGAAAAAAAGATGGCAAGCATGATGAAGTAAGGGGTCTCATTCTCCCTCGCCGAAGGCCTGGGTGGAGAGCCAGGTCTTCACAGCTCTTCTAAACAACAGCGGAGTGGGGGCTACCTGGATCTTGGGGGGAACCTCGCTCCAGAGGCAGAATGCATGTTCTCATTCATTTTTTACCTCTAACTCTAACTGACCAGCATCTCTTTGGAGCCCTCAGAGTAAGTGGGGCCAAAAATGTGTCCCCTGGTTTTGCACATTTGGGTTTCAAGGAGTCAAGAGAAAAACAGATTCCTTAAGTCTTATGGATGCTCAAGCCACTCATTTCCCTACATAAGCTTTTGAAACCCATCCCAAAGTAGGGTCTGGACCCACTCAACTGTAGCCCTCAATTAACCCTCCTCTAACCAAACCCATTACTTGCCTGTAATATGGCCCCCACAGATCATCTTCGACAGAAAGCAGTCATAAACGAGGGGAAAAAAGTCTTCTAAATTGTTTATATAAATAAAATATTGCAGTTATAGCCACAAGATACATTGATACACATTTTATTGGTTTAATAAGACCAACTAGCAACCAGCAAGCTAAAGTATTACTCCCTTTTCACATGGGCTCAACCTACCTCAGAGTGCTCCAGCCTTTTTGGACCAATGACCACATTTAATATTTTGAATCGGGCTACAACATCCAGGCTGCAAAAATCTGGATGACCTTGAGATTGCAGCAAAGAGGTACAGACAGCTTCCTTGTCTTTTGGAGCTAGATGCAACAAGAGGAGGCTTTCCCTCAAGCAAAGGGAAATATTTTTGTTTCAGAGCCAGGGTAACTAATACAGTACAAGGTACCACTGGCCAGTAATTTAGATTTTTTTTATTTCTGTTACCAAGTATGCAACAGAGCAATAAAAAGATAAGGAGATTACTGCTTCACTGGAAGTAGGCCAAAGTCGTAATTCAGCATGTTGCTATGATAAATAAAAAGTTGAAAATAGTAACCCTATTTATGGCACGTTTGGTAGAGACTGAAAGAAATTCCTCCAAATTATCAGAATGATAGTTAAAATCCTATTCTGTTACCAGCATACTATCTAACATACAACTGATTTCAAAATCAAGGGCTAATTCAAGATCTAACATTCCTATATATTCATGCCTGTGGTCACAAAGCAGGTTAAGCCAAAATAAAACAAACCATGTTAGAGCGAAACCAGCCAGCCACTGATCCAGCATCATCAAGTGACCCTTATGGTTAAATGAACATTTGAACCTGATTCTCATCAGTCTCCATCCAACTTTCTAATAATTGCTCTGCAGTAATGGAACATGCTAATCCATTATATTGGGCTTTCTGACCTAAAGATCTTAAGCTTGAAGTTATCAGGGTGTTGGGTTTATGGATGTGCAGTTCTGCAGAGGAATCCATCTGCAGAATTGGAGGCTTTCCTCAAAACGATGAAAGCAATGTCATGGTGTCCTTATGCAAGCTCCGCCCCTTTCGTACGTCCCTGTAATGTCACAAAAGGCACAGAACTTGCATCACAATAGTGCGTAATTGTTGGTATCATTTGCCTCCCTCCCAAACCCCACCTGTAGACACCTCTGTTCCAGTGACAGCACCACTTCCACATTCTCTGTCCCAAATCACTGTTGGACCGGGGATCTTGATGCCTCCACAGCTGATGTAAATCCAAGGGCTGAATATGTGCCCTGACCTCAGGTTGCCAGCTACGTAATGCTAATTCAACTGAGTCTTCTCTTTTCACTTGGGGATTTAATAATCATGGTGGAGTGAGAAATTAAACTCTGCTGAGAATAGTTTCCTCACATCTTCCACTCATGAAATTAAATTAAAAACAAGGAAACATGAATCAATAACAGATCATTGGAACTGTCACATTCTGAGTTTTTTGTAGTTTCATTTGAAGCCTCAGGCAACTAAATCATATCACATTCCAAACTGAATTTGCATAGGTTTAGCAGATTTTGTTCATGGTTTGACATCCAGATGGAAGGTCAAGCTCCTTCTTTAGAATCTTGGCAAGAGAATGGGACTACACTGAAGTGTGAGCCAGAAATGGATCCGCTGTCAGGGACTTTAGAACCAGGAACTCTGTGGGCTAAGACAGGGGTGTGAGCTCCACTTCTAAAAAATGAACCAAGCTGTCATATTACTTTGCATTGCATTAAATTCAGAGCACACTCACCCGTGTCTATAATGTAATTGGAAATGGACTCAAACTCATGCATGTGCCCTGGGTACCTCTTCTTTAGAAAAAGAGATGGCTGATTCTGGAGTAGCCATTTTTAATTTCCTACAATGTCTTAAAGCCAAATTTACTGGGGATGGGTGGGGGTTATTCTTGGAAATTAAAATGGTGGTTCTTGGACTTTTGCCATATGTTGCTGCTTTCTTCTATGATAACAAGTTAGCATTCTATGATACTCCAACGTTAGATGGGGACCACAAGAAGGTATTTTGCTAACAGTCACCTCAATCTCAGAGTAGGTCTGCTTTTTTCCCAAAGAACAGACCTTCTCTGAGAGAATCTGCATAGATCTCTGCCCAGATAAAGCAAACGGTGTATTTCCCAAAGACCCTGTCAACATTCATCGATCCCATCGATCAAAGAATTCCATCTAGCGGGGTCCAGGAGGCAGGCCTTCTCTGCAACAGTGCCTGCCCTTTGGAACATCTTGCCCCCGGAGCTAAGGCAGGTCTCCTCGCTCCCGACCTTCCGAAAAAATTTAAAGACCTGGTTCTGCCGCCTTGCATGGGAGGGGAATGCTAACAGTTCCTCCTGGGGCTGGTTGATCCCATGAAACCCTTTTTAGTATTAACATCTTTGCACTTGGATTTTATATTTATTTATTGATGTTCTGACTACTATTGTGTTTTATCATGGTTTTTATTGTGAACTGCCCAGAGTCCTCCATTGGAGGAGATGGGCGGTAATATAAATCTAATAAATAAATAAATAAATAAATAAATAAATAAATAAATAAATAAATTTAGTGGCGTAATTTGCTATAACATTCTCCCTTCCTTCAAACTTTCCCATTTTATACTACTCTGAGAACATTAAATTTATGTTTTTTCTTGGTGTGTTTTCTTATTTATTAGTGAGCCCTTGCACTTTTTGGTTTGCCCCCTTGTGCAATTTGTTATGTCTTCCCTTTCCAACATATAAACAAAGGGTGGCTCTCAGAGAAAGTTGGTGTCCCCTAGTATAAAGGATTTTGCTACCAATTAAGTACACTTCATTTACTTGCTTATGTATTTGGAAAAAGTCATGCATACCTTTGGAAAAAGTCATGCACACCTTTAATACTATTGGGAGGCTTACAAGATACAGTAACAATAGATATAAAAACAAAAGCTAATACAGAGGAATTAAAAGGCCTGGGAAAATAAATATGTTTTTGAGTTCCTCACCCAAACAGTAGTATTCTCCAAATCTGCGGTTGCATTCTCCAGATCCAATAGCACTTTATTCCATAATATGGGCCCCACTATGAAAAAAGACCAGATCTCTTTCAAGTCAGAAAGCTACATTCACTTCCTCTACCTTTGCTTCTAGTTCCCCTGCAGATTGGCTGTAACAAAGAGTCTTCCAGATTGTTTTTGGGCATTTAATGTGTAATTAGAAGTGAATGTTCTTCTCTATTTATTAATAATGCCGATTCCGCACAGCTACTCTGCTGTTTGTGCTGCTATTATTATGTGGTACAATATGTTCACACTGACAACACAGGCCCAATTAATAATTTATGGCTGATTGGAATGGGTCTGGCAACATTTTTTGTCACAAAGTTTGGAACTCAGCAATTGCAGACCTGGTTGGAATAATAAATGTATTACATTTTTCAGATACCATCATACAGTTTGGCACCACAATTGGGACACTGAATACTTTTAAAAATAGTGACCTAAATTTCTCAAGATACTGAAGATCCCATCCTTGAGATCTCAAAGAATTTCATTTGAGAATACTGAAATCTGGGGTAAGAATACTAAAATCTTAACAGTGCTTATACTGACATCAATATGTGAGTCTTGTGAAATTTCATTCATGTTTAAAACGTGGCTAATTTTTTCGGTCAATTTTAGGGTTCTCCCTGATGTAACGCTGCTGCTAAAAACAACAGAGGAAGTCTTTTCTGACAATTCACTGGATATTATTTACTGTTGAAATAATCATAGTGGTGTTTATTTTTAATCTTCCTCCTACACATTCTTGCTTAAAAGTCAGTGAAGAATCTCTACCCAGCCTTCTCATTCCATTTACACTGAGGCATCCACCGGAAGATTGTAAGGCGCAGTTCCTTTTTTAAAATTTGTTTTTATTAGAATTTTTCAGTACAATACAAGTATGCAAAATTAAAAGAGGATTTTAAAAAGAATATAGAAAATAAGAAAAAGAAAATGAAATGAAATGAAATGAAATGAAATGAAATGAAATGAAAAGAAAAAAGAAAGAAAACAGAATTATGACTTCCACCTTTCTATCGAGTATTGCCATCTTATTTTTTCCCCTTACTCTTTGACCCTTTTAAATTCCCAAATCCATAAAATTAGTTTCTTCTTTCAACAAAAAGTCCATATAAGGCTTCAAGTCTTTTAAAAAAGCCTTTTATTGTTTTTTTCCCCTGACCAAACTGGTCAGATTTGCCATTTCTGCGAGCTCCATCAATTTTATAATCCAATCTTCTACTGTGGGTAGTAAGGCGCAGTCCCATTTTCCTTGAAAACTGTAGGTCTTTCTAACCATCTGTTGACTCAACCTTCTTTGCAAGAATAGGAAAAATTAAATGCAGATGCTCTTAAAAGTCAGCCTCATTAAAGAGACTGAGAATGTACTGTCTGGCATAGATAATAAAATATCCAACCTCCAACATTTCAATCAATTCCAGACTTAAGTATGCCCTTCAACAGCACATCTTAGAGCAATAACCAGGGGTGTCCACAAGGTATGGTCAAGAAAGTCAAAACAGTGGCTGTCACACATGCAATGATTATACCAAGGTTTCTCAACCAGGGTTCTACCAGGGTCACTAGGGGCTCCCTGGGAGATCACGATTTATTAAAAAAAATTATTTGAAATTCAGGGAACTTCACATTAAAGACGTAAGTTTCATTCTTTATTTTCAGTTTAAGAACACTGTTAATGCACATATACGGGTCTACACATGAAACAAATACAATAATTTTGTAACTTCTGGCCTATATTTGAGCCTGAATGTGCAGGGGTTCCTCGAGGCCTGAAAAAGGGTTTCAAGGGTTCCTCCAGGGTCAAAAGGTTGAGAAAGGCTGAATTATACCATTGCAGTTGTCAGCTTGATTTTTTTTACCATACCCTGAAGACACCTTTGGCAATAGCAAAGTTAGCTTTACTGTAGAAGAAAAGAACAGAACAGAACAGAACAAAGAATCTGCAGTACCCAGTTTTATTTGGGTATGTATTCACTAGTGACAGCTTCTTTGGCAAATTGTTTTCATTTTCCTTAGTGCAGCATATGCATACTCTACACCAATGTCACTCTTCTCATTATTATTATATATTTATGTTAATATCTAATGGGTTTAATATTGTTATTTTTACATGATTCAATAAATAAATATTCTACGAATGCGTCAATCTTAATTTTTAATACAGTAAATATAACCCATACAAACAAAAGCTGTTTTGGGGTCCTCCATAATTTTTAAAAGTGGGAAGGGCAAAAAGTTTAAGAAACGCTGCTCTACACAATCTAGGAGTTTCTATTTTATGTGGAAAATCTCTATTAGGCTCCCTAATAGGGATGCTGGGAGCTGTAGTTCTTCAATATCTAGACCAGGGCTTTCCAAAGTGCTGTCGCTGGTGACACACCAGTGGTGGCGGCGCCGGCAGGCGCGCGCACGGCGCCGGCGTGGGGGGTGCACATGCACGGCGGCGGCGCAGGGGGGCGTGCGGCGGCGCGTGCGTGCACGGCAGCAGTGGCAGCGGCGGCAGCCTCCGCTAAAACGCGGAAGCACTGATGCCGCGCCGCTGCTGCTGCTGCCATGCACGCGCGCGCCGCCGCTTCCGGGTGGTGTGGCGACACACCACGCTGTGTGTGGCGACACACTTTTGTGTCGCCACACACAGTTTGGAAAGCTCTGATCTAGACAGTCACTTGTTCCCATCTCTGCTCTACACCAACCCAATGATTCATTTGCCAATTTATATCATTTACATATTAGTTGTTCTATTACTCTAAACCATAGTTTTTGAACAAGGCCCAGTAGCTGACTTTGCACATGCTGCAAAATCATAATCTGTGGTTTACGATGCCTAGGTTCCCAAGCTGTGCAACGCTATAAACAAGCAAACCACATGTTGACTTAGCATGTTCCATCATCCAACCAATGAACTCTAGGGTAACTCAAGTTTACCATGAGAGGTAGCAGGAAGATAATCCGTACCCAAACTGGGTTGGCTTTCTGCAGGAAATCCAATGGCATTTAGATTCTTCTATTTTATAAATTAGAGGGAATTCAGAAGTCTGTTTTGTAAATTAGTAAATACGATCTGTATACAGGTGTAAATAAATCCTATATCATACTGTGATTGGAGGTCTCCTGATCCCTTCTTCTAAAGCAGTTTTTCCTATTCTTGCACCCTGCAGATATGTTACACCAGAGCTTTCCAAACTGTGTGTCAGGACACGTTAGTGTGTCGGCTGCAGTGTCTGGGTGTGTCGCGGCTGCTGCCGCCTCCGAGACCTGCCAGGATTACACGCAGGTCCTAGTGCCTGCCTTGTGCCCTGCTGTAAGAGTGTGTCGCAAAATGATGCCCTTCTGTAAGAGTGTGTCGCGAAATAATGCATGTGTAAAAAGTGTGTCACCAACATGAAAAGTTTGGAAAGCTCTGTGTTACACTATACAATCTGTGTCATGCAGCCCAAATACCGCTAGAGCACCAAATTGAAAAAGGTTTATTTATGCTATTCTTCAATACAAGATGGGAATAATTTAATTTTGCTCAATGTTCTTTAAAATATTTTCATTCTTTAACAACAAATAAAGAACAAAACCAATGTGGTTTCTTCCTTAATGTGCAGATTAGCCACTGAAGACTATTAGAAGAGGCACATAGAACAGAAGAACAAACAAGAGGTTCCAATAAAACTGAACAGACACAGCATAAAACTTTGTTGCTCTCAACAATGTGGAGAGTAATTACTTTATTACTAAGATTATACATTTGCCCCTAGATGTTGAATTGTAATTTAAATAGCTTCTTTGACAGGAAAAAAAGACTTATAGGTAGATTGTCAGTAACTGTCTGGAGCACTTGTGGGCAATCTCAAGCCCTCTCCTTCTCCGGAGAGGAATTATGAAGAGCCGGTCTACTCGCCAGCTCTTCATTCCACTGCGGTTGTCAGCTCTCCTTCTAGCAAAGCCATCTTCACTTCGCCATTTCTTCCCCTAAAGTCCCTCTTTTTCTCTTTCTTTCCACATTTCCCAGCATTATAGTCTTTTCCAGAGAGAGCTAGGTCTTTACATAAGCAGCTTTGGGTCACATTATCTTCCAGTCTAGTCCATTAGTGCCTCTTCTAATGGGAAGTAGATACCTAGAGATTGAACAAAGTTGTTGTTGTTGTCTTCCTCTTCCTCTTCCTCTTCCTCTTCCTCTTCCTCTTCTTCTTCTTCTTCTTCTTCTTCTTCACCTCCGCCGCCTCCGCCTCCGCCTCCCGTTTTCCCTCTATTTT
This sequence comes from Charina bottae, assembly GCA_023362775.1. Taxonomy (NCBI): domain Eukaryota; kingdom Metazoa; phylum Chordata; class Lepidosauria; order Squamata; family Charinaidae; genus Charina; species Charina bottae. Next base: position 48,052,235 of record JALMGJ010000007.1, on the reverse strand, counting down.
CGCAGGGTCTGCTTTTCGGATCTTGGAGGAGGAGGAGGAGGAGGAGGAGGAGGAGGAGGAGGAGGAGGGGGTTCTATGTTCCTCCACCACACACTAGTATGATCATAACAGCCTGCCACAAAAAACACCCAATGAAACTACCTTCCTCATGTTAATAAAGTATATAAGGACAGATAAATAACTCAAGTAAGTAAACCAAGCCACATGCTAAAGGGAAACAAGCAAACTATCAAGCAAAAGAGTCAGGATCTTTCCAGAGAAATGGATACAGAATGAAAAATAATTTCAGGTTAACTACTGTATATATATTATACAGTTGTAATACAGTATATGAAGAGTTATATATCAAGGCTGCCCTTGAAGAGTATCCAGAAACTTCAGCTGAAATAGCACCTTTCCAACAGTTCTCCATTGAGGCAATTTTGAGAGCAGCGTGCATATAAAATATTTCCATAGCCTTTTGTTTCTGTTAGTTTTGCAAAGGTAATTGAGTATTTCCTCTCCCATATATATGCAATCAGTGTGTTTGTAGGGCCAGCCCAGTTATGTGTAAAAGTAAGATAGATAAAATTATAAATGCCAGAAGGTTTGTACAGGTGTAATTAAAACCATGTTTGTCTTGTACCAATGTATTTAACAAAACCCTTCGAACGGTCACTCAAGCCCTGGTTGTCTCTCATATAGATTACTGCAATGCACTCTACATGGGGCTACCCTTGAAGAATATCCGGAAGCTACAGCTGGTGCAGAATGCGGCGGCACAGGCAGTTTTAGGTGCACCAAGATCTGCACACATAACACCTCTGCTCCGTGAGCTGCATTGGGTGCCAGTTTGCTTCCGGGTCCAATTCAAGGTGTTGGTTATCACCTTTAAAGCCCTACATGGCACGGGACCAGGTTATCTGAGGGACCGCCTCATCCCCATGACATCCTCCTGTCCCACCCGATCTTGCAGAGAGGGCATGCTGCGGACCCCATCTATGAAAGAATTCCACCTAATGGGGTCCTGGAGACGAGCCTTCTCTGCAGCGGCTCCTGCCCTGTGGAACATCCTTCCACCAGGGATAAGACAGGCCCCCTCGCTCCTGGATTTTAGAAAAAAATTAAAAACCTGGCTCTGCGACCTCACCTGGGGCAAAAAGGAAAGCAGTCAAACCTGGGGATGGCTGATTCCTTAGAGCCACCTTAGTTATTTAATTTTAACCATAGTCAACGTCACTTTAGAACTATCTGCCTCTTGGATTTTATTTTATTTTATTTTATTGTAATTTATTCTAATTCTATTTTTATCATAGTTTTTATTATATTTTGTGGATATTGTGTTGTGAACCGCCCAGAGTCCCTCCTTGAGGGGGAGATGGGTGGTTATAGAAATTCAATAAATAAATAAATAAATAAATAAAATGAAAACAAAATAAATCATCCTAACAAATGCACAGATTAATTCATCTTAACTGAAAGGGAGAACTTAAGCCATTTTAATTAATGGGGAAAAATAGTTCCCATGCACAGTATATTTTGGATTTATCTCTGGAGTAATATAATTGTTTCCAATTTTAAATGTATATGGAAATGCAGTTGTTTTACAGAATTTGCACTATGATATGAACCCATCTCAGTCCTGAGTGAGGTTTCTTCCAGGACGTCTATGAAGGTTCTCAGTCATCCAGGTGGAATTGTCTGTAGCTTGAATCATGTCAACTGGATTTCTATTTTCTCAGTGGAAACGTTTCGCTCCTTATCCAAGGAGCTTCTTCAGTCTGAGCAAAGTTAGTAAGGGAATCCTTAAATATGTTGCTGTGTGACCTTACATCTGGGGCTAGGTCATGGTTAATTCTTCTTCCAGGACGTTCCAGTACAATTGATGAGAAAAAGAAAGGACTCTGGAGACATATCTTATTTTGTCCAGGCATAATGCCTAACTCTTCAATATGTACAGAAGAGGGAAGGAGAATCAACTCTGGACTAAGTGGGATCACAATTTTTTTTTTAATCATCCTCTATCCATTTGCTCAATGTCTGAATACCTTCCGTTTAAAATTACAATGATACGCCCTTTCATGTTTCCATGCATGATTCATCGCTTCCATTTGAGTAAAGAAATGTGATACTACGATACAAAACTTATTTGTATTAACCCCTTGCATGGTTTTTGAAACCAACACCCTCATACACAATAAACAAGGTATCCTATTCAGATATCACAACTACAGCTGGAAAAAATGGTAATGCAAATAGGCATTTAAAAAAATACTCCTGCTTGATTGTGTTGCTTTTTAATTTCTGTCTAATTGAAGAAGAATCAATGCAACAGAAAGCAAATATGATTCTGAATGGATACATACCATGTACATTGCTTTCTTACATTTTCTCCATTGAGAACTTTGGACTTTGCTTGCTATCACTGCTTTCAGTTTTCAGTGCCAACAGTTATCATTTAGACCTAACATTTGGTTGTGATGATAATTGATCACAGCTATCATCTAGTTCTAACCAAATATATCTGGCTAGGACAGTGGGGGGAGGGTGTTTCCATATGTCTGGGCCTAGATTTGAAATTCTTTCCTTGGTAAGGCCTTGTAGTGGACTTTCGGCTGCACAATTAAGAGTTATTCTGAACAAGACCTTCACCATTCTTGGAAGAAAAATATAGTATACCCTATACCCAAATGTGTTTGTTCATTCAGAGTTGGATAATTTGAATCTGTGGCATGAAAGCTGGCTGGGTGACCTTGGGCCAGTCCCTCTCTCTCAGCCCAACTCACCTCACAGGGTTGTTGTTGTGGGGAAAATAGGAGGAGGAAGGAGTATTAGGTATGTTTGTCGCCTTGAGTTATTTATAAAAATAATAAAGGCGGGATAATAAATAGATAAATATCCTACCCTACTTTTAATCCTAAACTTATCCCTGTCCAGCTGTCAGATTTCCTTTCAGACAGTTTGGACTATGAACTGTTATCCCAAGGAACAAGAATCCGAAAACTTTGATTGGTAATATTTATTAAAAGGAAGGGTAAGGTTACAGTACAAGAATTCCAGTGAATACCCTGCTTTCAAAAGAAATACCTACGTATAGTCAACTTTAGGAAACCTAAACTGTTGTCCATTTTCTCCTACTTTTCCTGTGAAAAGTTTGTCTCTTTCATAAAGCAAGACTGTCAGCCTCTCTTTGAAGAAACTCTCCTATAGGTGATCATACAAAGATGGCAGCACCTAGCTGATCTTGGATGGTCTTGAAAAAACTGATCATGGTCAGATCTAGTTAGTACTTAGATGAAGACCATAAGAAAATCCCAGGGCTATAAGCTAAAACTGGAAGGTCAAAATCCAGAAGAAGACAATGGCAAACAACTGCTATCTTCCAGCCAAAAGCCCTTCATGGACACATTGAAGTGGTCAGCAGAAGTCAAGCTTGACTTGAGAGAGTCTTTATTTTACATCGACATTGCAGAAATGTTGTCTAGTGTTGTTCAGTTACCATTTTGATAATATATTATAAAGTGTTTTACAGTGTTTTAGTAATACTACCAAGCAACTAATATTATTTTGATTTCAGGTAAAGTATATGCTAAATGTGTAAGGTTTTATTTGTAAGCTGGTTTCTGGAGTATAATAAACTTTAATCCTAAAATTCCAGTGAAGACTTTATTGGCTCTTAATTCTGGCTGTTTCCTCCCACCTGCTTCTGTTTTATTAATTTATGTGAAGTTACTCTGTATGGAATTTTAAATTTGTGGTGTTTTTAATAAGGGATTCTTCTATACTGCCCTTAAGTTAATTAATTATTAATTAATTAATTAATTAAGTTAAGAGCAGAGACATCACACTGACAACAAAGGTCCGCATAGTTAAAGCAATGGTATTCCCCATAGTAACCTATGGCTGCGAGAGCTGGACCATAAGGAAGGCTGAGTGAAGGAAGATAGATGCTTTTGAACTGTGGTGTTGGAGGAAAATTCTGAGAGTGCCTTGGACTGCAAGAAGATCAAACCAGTCCATACTCCAGGAAATCAAGCCAGACTGCTCACTTGAGGGAATGATATTAAAGGCAAAACTGAAGTACTTTGGCCACATAATGAGAAGACAGGATACCCTGGGGAAGAAGCTGATGCTAGGGAAAGTGGAAGGCAAAAGGAAGAGGGGCCGACCAAGGGCAAGATGGATGGATGATATTCTGGAGGTGACGGACTCGACCGTGGGGGAGCTGGGGATGGCGATGGCCGACAGGAAGCTCTGGCGTGGGCTGGTCCATGAAGTCACAAAGAGTCGGAAGCGACTGAACGAATAAACAACAAACTACACTGCCCTATATCTTTACAGACCAGGTTCAACACACCACAGTAATTTATGGCATGCTTAGTCATTTGTTGAATAAGCCACAACTGGCTGGGGTCCCACAGCCCACTTACCAAAAAACATGGTTTACAAACTACGGGACATGCTTAAGCCAACCCAACCAAACATGACTTAGCACAATGTGTGAAATAGGCCTGAGACATTGGTTGTTAATTTCTCTGTTTGTTGTTTCTGTAGGACACTTCTGATTTTAAGATGACTCTAGTGACAGACAATCAAGGAAAAGGCAAGCAAAATATTACTGAGCCCTTATTTTTATTCTTTCTGTCTGAGTTTTATTCTGGCACTTATTTTAATTCAGTTGCTAATTTATTTGAAGTAGTGCTTATGGTAAGTAGCTCTACTTCAAATAAAGTAGCATATGCGATAAAAAGTTATTGCTGACTGAAAGGTTCTAAAGAGGCTCAGAAACCAAAAGCCCTCCACATTTCCATACTCCCAACTTTATGCAAAACCTCAACACAAAGCTGCAAATGTGAAGCAAGACAACCTACAATGCTCCCTCCAATGCCCTCCATAGCAAAACTTGCTGCTTGTTAATAGTTTGACTCCCCTTTTGAACAACTAAAACACACAAATGTTTTGCAGACATAGAATGACCCTTCACAGGAGAGACAGCTCTAAAATTAGCTGTTCAGATTTCTAGAGGGCTTCACGATTAGCCCTACAATCTCAGAAAAAAGGCAAATATTGTCATTTAATTAAATAATCAGTATTAGGTTTATTTATTTATTTATTTATTGGGGGCGTGGTGGCTCAGCGGGTAAGACGCCAGGCTTGTTGATCGGAAGATTGCAAGTTCGGAGGTTCGAATCCCTAGCCCTGCGTGCAGAGTGAGCTCCTGCACTAGCTCCAGCTCTTGCCAACCTAGCAATTCGAAAGCATGCAAATGCAAGTAGATTAATAGGTACCACTTCGGTGGGTAGGTAACAGCGTTCCGCATGTGTCATGCCGGCCACATGACCGTGGAAGCGTCTTCGGACAACGCTGGCTCTTTGGCTAACAAACGGAGATGAGCACCGGCCCCTAGAGTCGGACACGACTGCACAAATGTGCGGGGGGTACCTTTACTTTTTTATTAGGTTTATTATTTATTTATTTATTTATTTTTCAAATTTATTCCCCGGCCATCTCCCATACAAGGGACTCTGGGCGGGTTACAATAAATAATGTAAAAACTATACAAAATATCTAAAAACACAAGAAGCATAAAATAAATAAAATAAAAACCAAGATGGATTAGGAACCGCAGAATAGATCGTGGAGCTACGGGGCCAGCCAACCCCAGGAGGCACTACCACCTCCGTCGTCCCAGGCCAGGCGGCAGAGCCAGGTCTTAAGGGCCTTCCGAAAGGCCAGGAGGGAGGGGGCCAGTCTCACCTCTGGGGGCAAGATATTCCATAAGGCGGGCGCTATCGCAGAGAAGGCACGCCTCCTGGACCCTGCTAGATGGAATTCTCTTGTTGAGGGGGTCTGAAGCATGCCCTCTCTGCATGCACGGGTGGGGCGGGCCGATGTTGTCGGGACGAGATGGTCCCTCAGGTACCCTGCTCCTATGCCATGTAGGGCTTTAAAGGTAATCACCAACACCTTGAATTGGACCCGGAAGCAAACTGGCACCCAATGCAGCTCGCGTAGCAGAGGTGTCACATGTGCCGATCTCCTAGCACCCATAACTGCTCGCGCCGTCGCATTCTGCACCAGCTGAAGCTTCCGGATACTCTTCAAGGGTAGCCCCATGTAGAGCGCATTACAATAGTCTATACGGGAGATGACAAGGGCGTGAGTGACTGTTCGGAGGGCCTCCCGATCCAGGAAAGGGCGTAACTGGCGCACAACTCGAAGCTGTGCAAAGGCCCTCCTGGCCACGACTGCCACCTGCTCTTTGAGCAGGAGTCGCGAGTCCAGGAGGACCCCCAGATTCCGCACTGGATCCGAGTGGGGTAGTGCAACCCCACCCAGAACCAAAGATGACAACTTCCCGGATCCAGGGGGGCCATCAATCCACAGCCACTCCGTCTTACCAGAGTTCAGTTGAAGCCTGTTGTTCCCCATCCAGACCCCCACAGCCTCCAGGCACTGAGATAAGGCATTGACCGCATCACTTACTGTTTATGTATGCTATGTGTTTTATGGACCGGTTATTGACCATAACACAGAATCTCTCTACCTACCTACCTACCTACCTACCTACCTACCTACCTACCTTTTAATTTACTTGGTATATTCCAGGAATAGTGTGCTCAGATATTCCACATCAGAACTGCTCACATAAAATGTCATAGTTGTTCCCAAAATGTTACACTGGAGGTGGTTGTGCCACACCCATCGGAATCTGTTCAGAGAATCTGTAGCATTAGTACCCAGAAACTGGGCCATAAGAGATTTGGCTTTGTCCATTCATCTAAAATACATAAAGAGACATCTCTGGAATGAAACTGAATAACAACTTGAGAAAAACATATTGTACCAGCATCTGTTGTCAGCAGTGAGACTGTTGTCAACATCTCAAGTGTAATTCAAAAAGCTGCACAGTAATTCACCTGGGAGTAAAACTCCGGCCCCATTTTCCAGTCATTGGATTAATTCACAATCTGTATTTAATACATACTTTTCTTCATCTAACAGAACTTAGTTACTGTAACTTACTAGTCAGTTCATAGGCCAAATGTCACTTATTATAGGTTGGGTAATAATGTGTTCTTTCCTTGGGCTTTGTTGCCATCTCTTTTCAGCATATCCACATATATTTATTTATATTTAAGATTTATGAAGCTGCCCAGCACAAGCAATGTGTTTCTGGGTGGCTACAGAATGTGACCAGTCAGCCAGGAAAACATCCCCCAATCAGAGCTCTGCAGCTGAAATAATGTTAAATACAGAAACATATAAGAAGATATTAGAGCAGATATCATCCCAGAGAAGACGGAGGCAAACCCTGCCGTGATTTGCAAATATTCAAGTCCCAAAGATCCAGGGAAACTAAACTGATTAGATGCGGGCAACCACCTTTCTTACTTCATGACAAAAAGTTCAGATATTCCTGTTCTTCTTCCCAAAATAAAAGTAGTGGAGGTCTGTTCTCCTCCCCCGTTGAAAGCCTGGAGAAACAGTGTCCCAAACAGGGAGGATCTGGAAGGAACCCAAAACTAGGACAGGGCAATACCTGAAGGACTCTGAGGGACTGTCTCTCCCTGGTTGTTTCTACCTGTCTGGTCTGTCAGGATGGTCACGGTCCAGGCCCCGTTGGCTAAGTGTCAACATATCAGGGAAAATTCTTTTTTACTGTTACAGCTTATACCCATCTCATTCACAGGCTGGGGACAAGATAAGGCAATGTCATGAGGACAGGAGGGAACTGATGTTGCCAAGGGATAATTATGCCATGGTTAAGAGCAGGTGGGGACAGTGCCTAAGGCAAACTTTGGCTTACTTTACAAGACCAGGGTTATCTTGACTGAGACAAAGGGATTCCTCTCCTCCAATTCTACAAGCATAAGATAATCAGAGTGACAGTCATATCTTACTTGTATATTGGCAACAGGACTTGTTTCTCAACCATACTGAGGACAGCAGACACATTTAAGGAAGCAGAGAAGACTGCATCCCACCCATAGCTTTAAGAGATGCATGGGACTGAGATGCCCAAGCTGGAAACTGAGAAAACTGCCATTGTTGGCCTTCAAAGTATCTGCTACTGTGGTGGTGGCCTCCCTCTGCTAATGGCTCTTCTTACTCTTGCCAGAAGCCTGAAAAATTCACTTCTAGACTTGAAGGCTGCAGTTCAAAAGTAGGCAGATTTTGCAGTGGTGAGGAACCTTTTTTTAGGTGCTGCACTTTGCCTGAAGAAAGCAGAAGCTGTGGCCAGTGACATCATGACTTCACTGCAACAGGCAGGCTTTTTAATGTGAGATAATAAGCAAGATAGGTGCCTTAAGCCTTGCAGAGTGAGAACCCCCACCCCCAATGGGGAAAATTAGGCTGATCTTTAGGAAATTTCAGGTTCTTTAAACTTCCCAAATTAAAAAAAAGCCAAATATTTTGGGCTACATTGGTGGGTGGTGGTGATGGGGCTCTGGGGAGCAGTAGATGGGTAATAGGGTACTGCCTGTATCTGCATACATCCTTAATGCCTTGGTTATATGACCATTTAAGGCCTTTCTACCCTTGATCACTGGAAGGCTTACTTTGGAGTATACTTCATATACTGGCAAGCTGTTTCAAAGTGTTGTTCAGGAGGAAAATCTGTATGTATAAAAATGATCATCAAATGTGATTTTAAAATATTATGCAATCATTTTTATGAATACAGATCTTCCTCCTGAGCAAATATGCTTAGTATTGCATTGCTAAAGGTATGTCTACCTTGAATTGTTCACTGGAGATGAACTGCTGGATGTTTTCTAAATTAAAAGAATGTTTTTCAGTATCTCCCGATTCATCATTTCTGCATTATTAACCATTCAGAATTCTCTGAGAGTGTCAACAATCACATGGAAATGGTGAATCAGATTTTCCTTTTTCAAAAGCTGTGCTGAAGTAGAGGTTTGTTCTTCTGTGTTTAAGAAACAGTTGTTGTACAAGAAGCAGATCTAACCTACATAATGTTTGTCCTCAGGCAAAAATGAATGTGGCCAAGATATTCTTTTCAATGCATTCCCTTAAAATGCTCTTTCAAAAGCAGAATTAACTATCACATCCCAGTTTTCTAACATGAATGTTCATTGTAATAAATATTTATTTCCCATGATTTAAGAATTTGTTTATGCATTTTCATTCATATAATTAAAACTTTTAAATGCATTTCTTTATTTAATAGATGTCTACTCCTTCATTCCTCCTCAATGCAACGTATAGAACTCCAATTATACTTCCATGACAATCCAGTGAGGTAAATTGGGCTGAGGGGTAGCAAGTAGCCTAGATTGATGAGATTCCATGGTTGATCATGGCCTTGAATGCCAGTCTTTAATCCTAATGTAATGCCTAACCCTTTACAGCCTATTTCATGTCTGGCTACCTCTGTTTTGCATGGCTGTTCAGGCTAGCAATAAAGAAAGTACAGGTGTGAGTGAAAACAAATACTTAAGTATTGCAGCCTGTTCTTGTGGATGTTTGTTCTAAGTCCTACTGAGTTTAGATGCTTTTCCCTAGACAACTAACTGATAAACAGTAGGTACTGCTTTCCTCACATGAGAATCAGCATTTGATTTTCCATGTTGGAATAAACAATAGGTGCTATTTTCTATAACTCACTCTGTACACTGGGGACTAGTGATCTTCCCAGGTTAATTAAGATGCAGATGAATAAGTTTCAAGATCACTAAGATGTGAACATCTGTTTTACCATCAGGTGAGACTTAAAGCATCTTGAAGACTAACACTTTCATGGACTAAAATCCAGTTTTCATGTGAGCTACTGGTCCATGAACCCATGGAATAGATTCACACGTGGTAATCTATGGTTTATTTAAACTTGCTTTACTGAATAACCATAACAAGCTTACACAACATATTTAATCATAGTTTACAAACCAAAATGACAGCCTTCACACAAACATGAAGCCAACATTTTAAAGTGGATAAGTAGCAGATGCTAAATCGAATATTTGGGAGGCTGGGGTTGGGGAGAATGTCAGGGACATGGATACAGGGGGCTCACATAGAGACTGTGATGGGCAGAGAGGGGGGCACTGAGTAGGCTGTTACAAAAGAAGGGGAACCCACCCATTGGTAAGCAGGTTCCCTCTTCTAACCCAGTGGCTCTAACTCTAGGCACTGGTAGCTGAATTGTTGGGGGGCCTTGGGCTCAGACTGCTCCTGGCAAAAGCTAGGTCTGTGCACAATAAGACAGAATGGAACCACAACATGGTGATGGCTGAGGACTGTTGTGTACTCCTGAGATCTGGCTGGATAGAGACATGGACCTGTTAAAGATCTGCCCTCCTGAGTTTCAGGTCCTGCAGCAGCCCCAACACCAAGGCTAGAGAGGTGGGATTACAGTACCGTGATCATACAGGAAGCCATTGCAATGCACTGTCATTGGTTGTGAGTGTCTATATGTGAAGTCAGGCTAGGGCTGCTATTGTGTACCAATTGTCCTGCTGCCTGGCAATGGCCCTGCATGAGTGGGTGTCATCTCAGGACTAGTGTTGGAATCCCTGAGGCTTTTGATCCTAAGAGACTCCTTGCCATGAGAGAGCCTGGGTCATCTCATGATTTAATTGCCTCCAAGATGCCCATGAACTTGTTTACAAATGCTTTCAGCTCCAATTCAAAAAGGCAGACACTTGCTGGACCTTGGAACAGATATGATCTGAATTTGAAGGATATTGACAAACGTCCTTTGCCACAGTGAGATCTGTTGCTAGCCAAACTGGAGATTGTGGGTGCTCTGGATCTCTGTCAGGGCAGTGGGCCCATTAAGATGGTCTGCCCCAGATGCCTGATGGATCTGGATAATTTCAAGAGGATTGGGGATTTTCCTGACAATCTGGTGGACATTTCTGTCCCATACCTGGTGGATCTCTGCCATAAGACACTGCCTGAAAAGATAGCTCCAGCAAGGTTTCTTCCCAGCCGCTGATTCCATGCTTCTCTCTGGAACTGCTGGAGATGAAGCAAGTAAAAAAGCATGATTCTACCTGCCACGGGGTGGTGGTGAACCTTCTTTGGAAGGCAAAGACTAAAATCCATTTTTTTCAGCTGTGTTTCAACTCTCTAACCTCCTATTTATAACCCTCCACCCAGCAAGTCCTAGTTAGAATAGTTTCTAGGGGAATAAATCTCCATATACCCAGCAACATAAAGTTCACATAAATTTAAGGTAAAGGTAAAGGTCCCCCCGCACATTTGTGCAGTCGTGTCCGACTCTAGGGGCCGGTGCTCATTTCCGTTTGTTAGCCGAAGAGCCAGCGCTGTCCGAAGACGCTTCCGCGGTCATGTGGCCGCATGACGCGCGTGGAACGCTGTTACCTATCCACCGAAGTGGTACCTATTCATCTACTTGCATTTGCATGCTTTCAAATTGCTAGGTTGGCAAGAGCTGGGACGAGTGCGGGAGCTCACTCCGCATGCATAAATTTATGTGGTAATAAATGTCTTAGCCTTTAAGAAGCCCCAAGACTCTGGGTTGTTTCCCCTGTCCACAGAGCATTATGGCACTGACTCACCCTCATGGTACCTACCACTATGTATCTGTGCATCGCTCAAAACCCAGCAGTGACTCAGGCCTTGTTCTATTATTTTCAGATGCAGTTTAATTAGCCTGGGAGGGGCTTGGGTTGTCCCCAGCGTACAAAATGGTTTACACAAAAATAGCACCCATTATCCAGCCATTTATGAAAACTCAAATGCCTGCTTCCATAGGAGGAGAAATGTAAAATATAGCAGGGGTAAAAATAAACAAATAATTATAGTACATCCGAGAAGAGTTACTAGACTGAAGAAGGGACCTATAAAGAGGAGGAGGAAAAGGGCAGAGCAGAAGATGAATCTTAGGACAAAAGGATGTGATGGTGTGTGGGAATGGAAAATAAACAAGGAATGGCAGGTCTTGTGAGGAACGATTCAGTAGAATTTTAGCTCTGGAAAAAAATGATGCTGAGTCTTAGGGAGATCCTCCAGAGATGTGGCATTGCAGCCTCCCTCATCCCCAGTCAGCATGCTCGTGAGGGGGAATTCTGGGAGTTGAAGTCCACACAGCTTAAAGTGGCCAAGGTTGGGAAACACTGACCTGGAGGGTGCTGAGTTGGGAGAAACTGGACTGGACCATGTCAAATAATAGGAACAAAAATTAATTATTTTCCTTATCATTAAACTGGGTCATGCATCATTCCATGCCATGGTTTAATTATGGTTAATTGAATAAGCTACAATTACCTGAGTTTTTAAACACAATAGGCCAGAGGGCAGCTTGAGGATTGCTTACAACCCTCAGAAATTATCTTGCAGACCTGAGAACTCCCAAGTGGGTGGGGCTGGTTTTTTCAGCCTTTTTATTTTATACCATTTCTCATTATTAGTACTCTCAAAGCAGGTGCAAACAGTTACAATACAAAATACAAATAATAAATTAAAACTGTATAAAATGACATAATGACAAAATGACAGCAAAAAGAAAAAAGAAACAAAGCCCAAAACTTGAAGCGTTAACATCCATACAAGGAAGGCTTGTAGAAGAAGCAGTTTTTTAACAGGTGCCCAAAACATGTTTCCACGGGCACTTTCAGGAAGAAGACCATTCCAGAATGAGGCGCCACCATTGAAAGGCCCATCTCTGAGGACCTCCCCACATGAGCTTAGCGATCAACCCATCTGTAATAATGAAGGTGATTGGTCAAGAAAGCTGGTCCCAAATTGTTTCAAGCCTTCTATACCAAGAACAAAACCTTAAAAGAGTAGCTCATTGGCAGCCAGTTCAGCAATGGTGTAACAGAAGCTAACAGGTGTTCCACTCAGCATCTGGCTGAATATTTTGCATCAGATATAACATCTACAAGTGCAGACCCACACAGAGCACAAGGGCATAGCCTCTCAGGATCTACCTCCCATTTCACCTCTTAAAACCTCTGAAACTCCCCAAACAACCTGTCCTAAGCCTCTCATTGCACCAAGCCAGATAAGTTGCATGCTTGTGCACCAAGCCATACATTTGGATTTCAAATTACATTATGGCTTAGTGTAATTTCTAAACTAGGCACTCAGTCACTACACAAAATTCCCAAATAAGTCAACAGAAGGCCTTTCTGAACAAAGGATGGTCTGGTATATAACATGCCTGTAGGCACTGGTGCAAGCAGGGGTTTGGCAGGGGGTGGGGCAAATAATGGCACAAGAGTAACAAAATTGTTACACAAATACTGCAACTTACATACTTGCATCAGACATTGCGATAGAAGAATGTAATGGGGACAATTGTATGATCATCCCATCACACATCATGGCTTGCTGCAGATACCACAGGCCATGGGCCACCATCATGGAAGAATCTACCCCCCCCCCAAAAAAAAAAACCCAAACAGAGAGACAAAAAGGAATGACAGATTTAATTTCTTGTAGTATTTGTTTTCACATTACCTGTTTAAGATCAGAGTGGTAGATCTTAAGGTGCAGGCAGATGTTCATTACAGGTTTTCTGACACAGAACAAGCAATCAGTTTCACCTGAGCTCTGATATAATAGGGGGAAAAAAGACTCAGTGTATCATAAATGGGAATGGAATGGAAGCAAGTGACATCTCTGCTACAAGATAATTATGCTTGTCTTTAAAATCTATGCCTGGCACTAATGTCTAAAAACTTACTTTTTGGCTAGATGGTTCATTTTGTTTCATACAGCTCTAATTCACTTTAAACTTTGTACAATAATAGCAGGACATACAAAAGAAAATTTCATTTGCACAAAAGGGGCTTGTTACTATTTGTTCTCTATAAACCAAGATACTGCCGACAATTGTACTACCTTGATTAATTCAGAATAACAACAATATGTAAACTGTTTTATAGTCCTTCATTTGCTATTCCTAGCGGAAATTGCATTCTCCTGCTAACTGCTGCTTCTCTTCTTCTGGATTTTTCCTTGCCATATAAATTATTACCTTCTATTTCCCTTATCTGCTCATTAGAATCATATTTCATTATATTTCCCCACCATTGAATCAGAAAATTATATGTGATCCAAAAGCCACATTAAACAACATTGAAGTTTCAGTTTCATAACCCTGAGATGAACAGATTATCAAGCTTCTCTCATAGCACCTAAAGATTATTCTGCCCCAATAAATAATTATTACTTCTACCTAGTTTCTAAAATGTGCAAGCTTTCATATCACTTAGCCTCTAGAAGTCATACATTCCACATCTGAAGACAAGGAGCATTTATCTGACGGTTGAACGTTGCAGCTGTTAGGGTTTTGGTTCTTGGCAAACTTATTTCACACTTGACCCTCTTCCTGGAAGTCTCTGAATGTAAGGACAGCAGCATCTAGGACATGCAAAGAGGGTATCAAATGATTCAGTCTGAAGAAAGCTGCATCATGCCCTTGCAACAGAAGCCCCACCCCTTTTCATGGGCATTGTGATGTCATAGGCACACCCACATGAGGCAGAGTGGGGTACTACTCTTCCATCGTTTTGACAAAAGCAGGCAGAGTTACAGATGCCCATGGGACTTTCGCTCCTCTTCATCATTCCTCTCTTGGTCTTGGCAACGTAGGATTGTGGTGCCTCTTTCGTGCTTGGTTGCTGGTTCTGACTATTCTTTCTGGTCACCTAATCTGCACTTGTGATCCAGGATGCAGTTGTGGCAAAGCGTGCGCTCCACGCTAATTACCAAAGAGGAATGTGTAGCTTATTTTGCTTTTATAACTTGAAATCAGGCCAGAACGCAAATATATTTCCAAAGCTGCAGCTGGGGCTTGCGTTGGGCTCTACTTAGCAGCAGAAGTTGGGAGTTACTCTATAAATTAATAATGCTAATAAGAATGGATCTTTTTGTGCTAGAATATGTTTTGAAGTCTGAACTATACTTTCTGCTTCTCCACGGGTTTGTGGATAGTGAGACCAGTTGTATTATGAATAAAGTTGCACTTCTCTGCAAACTCTTTGAATTGTGCGGTGATATCTGTTATGAGCTCATCAGAACACCCTTATCTAGGCATTTCATTTTAAAACAATCAATGGCAGCAGATCTTGCAAGACTGCTCGTGGCTGCAAACTCTGGCTGCAGAAAAAAAAACTTGATTTAAAAGACTGTTTGGAGGGAAGGGATGTCCATTAAATCTGAATGTCTATTAAATTTAGGTTTCTGTAATTGACATAATTTGCATAATTATGTAAATTATGTTTCTATGTCAATCTGGGCTGCTGAGAAACAAAGTCTGCTAAATGGAAATCCAGGAAATCAAAATTTTACTGTTCCTGGGGAAAAAAAATATTTTTAACAGCTAAATAGTTATTGCTTCCAAGATCATAAATATGAATTGCAGTTATTTTGTTGTATCCATCTGATCAATATAACTCTCAGTGCTGCTCTCCTATTCACTGAGTCGAAGCACCTTTCACCTGTTTGCCATTTTGTTTTTATTACTGTGCTATGGTCATGACTTTTAAATATGGGATTAAACATCAAAAGTATACAAATGAGAAGAATTTCCTAATCTCATCAGAGATCATAATGAACCAATGTGCCCAATATTCAAGCAATCACAATCCTCTTCCTGATAATAAAATAAATCAGATGATAACCTCAAGGGTGAGGATGAAAAATACTGAGGTGGAAGGACTTACAAATTCCTACAGTGGAAGAATGGATAGTAAAATTAATGGAACTGACAGAGATGGTGAAACTGGCTACATTGATTAAAGAAAACAATTTGTCTAGTTTTGTTTCTACTTGAAAACCACTTTTGGACTTTTTGCTTGTAACTGAAAAAAATGAAGTTTTGATTTTGGGATTTGATGATTAGGTTGGTATAAGATTATAGAAAAAATGTATGCTATAGTTAAAAATAGAGTATGAGATTAATGTACTTTTCATTTGTATCTGTACTGAAGAAGGTCGGAAGTCACTCCTTTTGCTGTACTTCCTTTTTATTTCTGCACTTTTCAGTTTGTCTTTCTTTACTCTTTTTCTGTCTTCTTATATTTTATCTGTATGTTGAAAATTTAATAAATTTTGTATTTAAAAAAAGGGTGAAGATGAAAAATACTGGATTGTTTCAGTGGTAAGGCTATCAGATCTGGACTGCAAATATCCTTATGACCACTAGTTGGCCTCAATGAATTAGATTTTCCTATATTTCTTTGCTGCCGTCTAGTAATTGTCCAGATTTTAGTAATCTTGCTCCAGTAGCCCTATTCTACCCGAAGAGAATATGACACTTTAATATAAAGAACAAACACAACACTCCCAGTAAATGATACACTAAAAAAGGTAAAGGTTCCCCCCCGCACATTTGTGCAGTCATGTCCGACTCTAGGGGCCGGTGCTCATCTCCGTTTGTTAGCCGAAGAGCCAGCGTTGTCCGAAGATGCTTCCACGGTCATGTGGCCGCATGACACGAGCGGAACGCTGTTACCTACCCACCGAAGTGGTACCTATTCATCTACTTGCATTTGCATGCTTTCGAATTGCTAGGTTGGCAAGAGCTGGAGCTAGTGCGGGAGCTCACTCTGTCACGCGGGGCTAGGGATTCGAACCTCTGAACTTGCGATCGACAAGCCTGGTGTCTTACCCGCTGAGCCACCACGCCCCTGCAAAATGATACACTACCTTTGGGTAAAAACAAAAGATGACATGCAACAAATGAGACAGGAAAGTGCATTTATCCTAGACAGACCTACCATCTCAGCATATGCAGAAAGGTTTTTAGTCAAATTAGCAAAGCAGTAAGCTACAGCCCTCTTTTCAAAAACTCTGGTTTTTCTTTTTGCTTGGAAAGGTTACTTGACATGTAACCATGTGGAGAGCTGACTGGATGTGATTGAGCACTTGGGGATTTGCTGGAGTTCATGCTAATGTGGGTATTTTTGTGAAATGACTCATATGTTTTGGCTGATCGGTGCCTCTTTTGTGTTCACAGAATGTGTAACTCTGCATAGCAATTTCTTTGACATACAGTAGGTGTAAAAGAGGAGAACAGAACACCCTCACTTTCCTTTTTCCCCATGCAGTGTTTTCGGTCCCAAGTTCCTTCTTTCATGCCGTCCAGTTCTGCGCCTGTTTCTCGCTGCTTCCAAGCGCTTCCTTCCAGTTCTTATCTTGCCATCTTCCAGTTGGCAAGATATTCCGAGTGCTTCCTCTTCCCCATGCCCTGTACCAAAGCAGACCAGGCAGGCTGTTACATCTTAAAAGACCAGTGTACCCAGGGTTCTCGCAGTCTACTCTTCTGGGTTCACACATAACACACGGAACTGTAAACTAACCACACAGGTTGGGCTCACACAACATGCTAGGCTTAAATGTGGTTGGCTAGTCTGTGGTTTGGTGTACTGGACATGCACAATCCATGTATGTTGTAAGCACTCACATAAAATGTCAGCCACAATGGCCTAGACAGTTCACAAAATGGCTGTCATGCAGGGTATACGTGGTCATATCAACTTACTAGAATTCAGACTGCTCTTCACCGCCCACTTTAATCCCACAGGGTCCTCTGTATCACCCTCCAATCAATCTTTCTTTGAGCAGTGAACACATTTCCAAACAACCTCTGAACTGCTGCTGCTATTATCCACCAGTTTTCATTTTCTAAGATTACTCTATGGCAGTGTTTCTCAACCTCAGCAACTTTAAGATGTGTAGACTTCAACTCCCAGAATTCCCCAGCCAGCTGTGCTCTTACCATTAGGAAGTTTTATCTATCTATCTATCTATCTATCTATCTATCTATCTATCTATCTATCGATTTAGATTTAGATTTAGATTTAGATTTAGATTTAGATTTAGATTTAGATTTAGATTTAGATTTAGATTTAGATTTAGATTTAGATTTAGATTTAGATTTAGATTTAGATTTAGATTTAGATTTAGATTTAGATTTAGATTACCGCCCATCTCCCCCAACGGAGGACCCTGGGCAGTTCACAATAAAGACAAGGTTAAAACACAATACAGATCAGAGCATCAATAAATAAATATAAAATCCAAGTGCAAGGATGTTAATACTAAAAAGGGTTTCATGGGATCAACCAGCCCCAGGAGGAACTGTTAGCATTCCCCTCCCATGCAAGGCAGCAAAACCAGGTCTTTCAATTTTTCCGGAAGGTCGGGAGTGAGGAGACCCGCCTCAGCTCCAGGGGCAAGATGTTCTAAAGGGCAGGCGCTGTTGCAGAGAAGGCTCGCCTTCTGGACCCCGCTAGATGGAATTCTTTGATCGATGGGGTCCGTAGCATGCCCTCTTTGCATGACTGGGTGGGGCGGGTCGATGTTCTGGGGATGAGATGTTCCCTCAGGTAACCTGGCCCTATGCCATGTAGGGCTTTAAAGGTGATAACCAACACCTTGAATTGGACCCGGAAGCAAACTGATACCCAATGCAGCTTGTGCAGCAGAGGAGTTACATGTGCGGATTTTCTGGTTCCAATAACTGTCCACGCGGCCGCATTTTGGACCAGCTGAAGCTTCTGGATACTCTTCAAGGGTAGCCCCATGTAGAGCGCATTGCAATAGTCTATATGGGAGATGACAAGGGCGTGAGTGACTGTTCGGAGGGCATCCCGGTCCAGGAAAGGGCGTAATTGGTGCACAAGCCGAAGCTGCGCAAAGGCCCTCCTGGCCACGACTGCCACCTGCTCTTCGAGCAGGAGTTGTGAGTCCAAGAGGACCCCCAGATTCCGCACTGGCTGCGAATGGGGCAGTGCCACCCCATCCAGGACCAAAGATGACAACTTCCTGGATTCCGAGAGGCCATTAATCCACAGCCACTCCATCTTACCAGGGTTCAGCTGAAGCCTGTTGTTCCCCATCCAGACCCCTACAGCCCCCAGGCACTGAGACAGGGTGCGACCACATCACTTACTTCACCCGGGATGGCGATGTATAATTGAGTATCATCAGCATATTGATGATATCTCATCCCATGGTGACGGATGATCTCACCCAGCGGCTTCATGTAGATGTTAAATAGGAGAGGAGAGAGCACCGAACCCTGCAGCACCCCACACAGTAGGGGTCGCGGGTCAGATCTCTCCTCCTATCACCACCGATTGGGACCGGCCCTGGAGGAAGGAGGTGAACCAGCGTAAAACCACGCCACCCACCCCCAACTCCCTGAGCTGACCCAAAAGGATACCATGGTCGATGGTATCGAAAGCCGCTGAGAGGTCCAAGAGAGCCAGGATGGATGCACTCCCTCCATCCCGCTCCCGCCAGAGATCATCCATAAGTGTGACCAATGCAGTCTCCGTCCCATATCCTGGCCTGAAACCTGACTGAAAGGGGTCTAGATAATCCGTTTCCTCCAGAATCCTCTGGAGTTGTAATGCCACCACTTTCTCAACCACCTTTCCCAAAAAGGGAAGGTGGGAGACAGGACAAAACTTGTCCAAAATAGTAGGGTCCATGGATGGTTTCTTGAGGAGGGGGTGCACCAGTGCCTCCTTAAAGGTTGCCGGAAACACCCCCTCGCCCAAGGATGTATTAACCATCGCCTGGACCCAGCCACACGTCACCTCCCGGGCCAATTTTATTAGCCAGGAAGGGCAGGGGTCTAGATGACATGTGGTGGCATTTACAGTCTGAAGGATCCTGTCCACTTCCTCAGGTCCAACAGGATCAAACCGTTCCCAGATAACAGGGTAAGTACGTTCCTCTGGCATCTCCCCGGACTGTGCTTCATGCTTAGAGTCCAACTTAGAATGAATCTGAACGATTTTCTCCTGCAGATGCATGTTATGTTATGTTATGTTATGTTATGTTATGTTATGTTATGTTATGTTATGTTATGTTATGTTATGTTATGTTATGCTATGCTATGCTATGCTATGCTATGCTATGCTATACGTTATACGTTATACGTTATACGTTATACGTTATACGTTATACGTTATACGTTATACGTTATACGTTATGTCCTGTATTGTGGAATGGCATGGACAGGTCTTTATCTTCCTTTGCATAATGTCCTTTCCCAATTCCCCAAGTCTCCCCCTGTCAGATTTAGTTTTCATTCTCCTGATTGTTTATGTTGCTTTTCTTTGTGCCTGTGCCTGTTTGTCTGAATTTAATTGGGAGAGCTAGTTCTCACATTGATAAGTCAGTTTGTTGTTTGTTCATTCAGTCGTTTCCGACTTTTCGTGACTTCATGGACCAGCCCACGCCAGAGCTTCGTGTCGGCCGTCGCAATGAACAGATACAGACAGTCCCACAGTCACAGCTTCCAGTCCTTTCCACTATAACAGCAAAAGAAAATGAAAAATGGTGTTTCCATCAAAAATTGCCTATACAGGTAGTCCTCGCTTAACCACAATCGAGACCCGAATTTTGGCTGCTAAGCAAAACGGTCATTAAGCGAATCCAACCCAATTTTATGACCTTTTTTGCAGCAGTCATTAAGCAAATCACTGCGGTCATTAAGCGAATAATGCGCTTCCCCATTGATTTTGCTTGCTAGAAGCTGGCTGGGAAGGTTGAAAATGGTGATCACATGACCATGGGATGCTGTAACTATCATAAATGCAAACCGGTTGCCAAGCGCCCAAATCATGATCACGAGACCATGGAGACGCTGCGATGGTCATAAATGTGAGCACCAGTTGTAAGTCGTTTTTTTCAGCACCGTTGTAAGTCTGAATTGTCACTAAATGAATGATCATTAAGTGAGGAGTACCTGTACTGTACTGTACATTAGTGGCTTATTTGTACCAATAGGCACTGGCTGGAATTCTTGTGCTGTAACCTTCCTTCTAATAAATATTAATAATCAGAGTTTGGAAAGACTTGTTCTTTGGATTAACTGTTTCCTTTCCAAACTGCTAGGAAGAAAGTTTGACGTTGATTTTGCTTAAATTAAGGGAATCTAAAACTAAAGTCAGTAGGAGTGGAGCGTCTGATTTTTAAGGGCACATTAGCATGTGAAAGAATGTCTTCTTTCTCACTGGCATGAGAATTGCTGCCCTCCTGGCACCTCCTATTCTACCTTGGTTATGTTTCTTCCAAGGGTCATCGTGCATGTACAGCATATGGTGGGCTAACCAGTTGGTTGAGTTCTCTAGCTTTGCTGCCCACCCTCTTCAGCATCTCTCCAGGCAGTAGGAAAATTACCTACCAATCATGGCACTGCAGCAGGAACAGGGTATATTTGACTCCAGATCGCATCAGGCATCTCTGAGCTGCCCTTCTTCCTAGACCAGGGGTCGGCAAACTTTTTTTGCCGGGAGCCATTTTGACATGCTCGTGCACATTTTGAAGTGCTCGAGAGCCAGGGGGCGGGGTTTGCGGGCGCGGGCCAATCACGTGGAAGGGGGCGGGGTTTGCGGGTGGGAGCCAATCGCGTGGAAGGGGGCGGGGTTTGCGGGCGGGAGCCAATCGCGTGGAAGGGGGCGGGGGAGGTTTGGAAGAAGAAGGGAAAGAGAGGCTCGACTGCTTCGGCGGCGGCGCTTCCAGGTTGTCGCTGCGGCGGCAACGGCTGCCCCTTCAAAAGGGCAGGCTCCGGGGACCCCGAAAATGCCCTCAGTTTAGGCAGGGAGGCTGCGCCAAGCTGCCTCAGCTGTTCTGCGGGGAGAATTTCCACCCCAGGGCAGCGTGTGCATGTGGAGAGGGGAGGTTTCTGCCTCCCTGCCGGAACTGAGGGCATTTTCAGGGTCCCCGGAGCCTGCCCTTTCGAAGGGGCACTGCTGCCCGAGCTGCAGTGCTGCCCCTTCGAAAGGGCAGGCTCCGGGGACCCCGAAAATGCCCTCGGTTCCGGCAGGGAGGCAGAAACCTCCCCTCTCCACATGCACACGCTGCCCTGGGGTGGCAATTCTCCCCGCAGAACAGCTGAGGCAGCTTGCGCGCAGCCTCCCTGCCTAAATAGTTTCTTCCACAGCAAAAATGTACTTCCTCTGCAGTTTGCAAACCCTGACAGCTGACCTATTACTGGCTTGCAGAGGAAGTTGGCAGCAACATCATCTGCAAATCTAGGAAGGCATGGGATGGAGGAAACCACAAAAGAAATATGCAGAAGCAAAATAACAGCAGCAGCATCTAGCATATTTTTTTGTCCTCCTTAGTTCCAAAAAGCATTACGAGAATATAAAGACTAATAATATCTTCGGATTCTAACTTTAGGAAAGATTTCAATCAATGTCAACTGCACACAGTGGGCCTTACTTCTAAGGAACTCTGCAAAGGGCAAACTTTATAAGTGAGAGAGGTTTCAGACATGTATCCCTTATTTTGGCTCAGTTCTTAGATTTGCTTGTTTGTTAGTGTGTTGTCTGAACCGGCCATGGTGAAACATGGTTTGTATTAGCCCATCCACTCATGGCTTTTTCTACATAGCCTGATTAAGCTAACTATGGTTTAGCTCAATGTGCGAATCCAAACAATCCCAAGCCATTTCCATAGTGGAACAATATATTCTGCTCTTAGCAGGCATCAGAATGGCACTAGGTTAAAAATAGGGATACAATGGTCATATTCTAGCAGCTGAAGTCAAAGGTAAAGTAATAATAATGGTTATTTATTTATTCTGTGATTTTACCAAGGCACAAGTCCAAGTTAGAAAAACACATTATGAAATTCCATCCAATAACTTCAGTTCACAATGCAAGAGCCAGACCAGTAAACAATTATTAACAACTAGACCAGAGCTTTCCAAACTTTTCCTGTTGGTGACACACTTTTTAGACATGCATCATTTCGCGACACACTCTTACAGCAAGGCATCATTTCGTGACACACTCTTACAGCAGGGCACAAAGCAGGCACTAGGACCTGCGTGGAATCACAGCAGGTTTGGAGGCAGCAGGGCACAAGGCAGGCACTAGGACCTGCGTGGAATCCTGGCAGGGTTCGGAGCCGCGACACACCCAGACACTGCAGCCGACATACTAACGTGTCCCGACACAGTTTGGAAAGCTATGAACTAGACAAACCAAACATAACCATGCATATTTAAAACAATTATCTGCAATTCAGTCAAATGTGTATACATCCACAATTAAAACAGGTATTAATTTAGGAACTGCCAAGATTGATGAGATTAGGGTGTCTGACTGCCTACCCATTGTGACCATTATCTATCTATCTATCTTTCTATCTATATTATTTATTTGCTTACTTACTTACTTACTATCCCGCCTTTATTATTTTTCTAAATAACTCAAGGCGGCGGACAAACCTAATACTCCTTCCTCCTCCTATTTTCCCCACAACAACAACCCTGTGAGGTGAGTTGGGCTGAGAAAGAGTGACTGGCCCAAGGTCACCCAGCTGGCTTTCATGCCTAAGGCGGGACTAGAACTCTCAGTCTCCTGGTTTGCCATTGGCTCCTTCCTAGGGCTGAGAGACAGTGATTGGCCCAAGGTCACCCAGCCGGCTTTCATGCCTAAGGCGGGACTAGAACTCTCAGCCTCCTGGTTTGCCATTGGCTCCTTCCTAGGGCTGAGAGACAGCGATTGGCCCAAGGTCACCCAGCTGGCTTTCATGCCTAAGGTGGGACTAGAATCTTATCCCAAATTTCTCCTTATATTGGTACATACCACTAGCGTGGAAGTCATGTTAGCAGTGTTTAATGTTTGTGTGAAGTGCAATGCCAGCGTAACTTCATTCCCCTATTACAAATAATTAAGCTTGGCTGGTGAAATTTAAGAAGAACGCTATCCCTACCCAGTGGTATCAATTCTAGGAGATGCACATTAGTTTTTTTAAATGTGCCAACACTGAGTTTTTGTAACATTTGTTGAATCAGATCATAATGATAGTGCCACCCTATCCATGTTTATTCATACATCAGTTATGTATGAATGATTGACTGAGTTTTTGCTATGCACTGCTAAGCTATAAATCAGTGTTTCTGGGGACAGCATACTGGCTGGGGAATTCTGGGAGTTGAAGCCCACACACCTTCAAGTTGGCAAGGTTGAGAAATCCTGCTATAAATTATAGATTACGAACCATAATTGTTGTGTTCACACTACATTCTAATTCAAAACCATTACTGTATGGTTAGCAGTATTACCTGAGTATCACTGAGTCCAATAATCTTTCTTCCTGAGGGTTGGAGGTATGATTGCAGCCTTAATCAGTTGTTTACTTTACTAACTGGATAGAAAAAAATGATAATTCCCTTCAATGTGTCTATGAAGGTTCTCAGTCATCCAGGTGGAATTGTCTGTAGCTTGAATCATGTCAACTGGATTTCTATTTTCTCAGTGGAAACGTTTCGCTCCTTATCCAAGGAGCGAAACGTTTCCACTGAGAAAATAGAAATCCAGTTGACATGATTCAAGCTACAGACAATTCCCTTCAATGTTTCACGGTCGGTTCTGAAGATGGAAGTCCTCATCCATCGGCTATCCTGCGTCCCGTGTCCCAAGGAGGGGAGGGAAAGCAGGATTCAACGTCGGGCAAAGAGAATGGGGTGAGGACTTCACTTTCCCTGCCGCGCACGCCCTGGACATGCGCATGCTCCCATCGAGGAAACGCGCGTGTCGGCTGGCTCTAGCCTTACAACTCCGCGCTGGGAGCGATGCGTCTGCTTGGGGGAGGGAGGCGGGGCGCTCTGATACAGAGAAGGCCGGGGGAGGGGGAGGCGCGACGACGGCCCCCCCCGCCAGAGGCTCGAGGGCGGGACCTGCGAGAGGAGGAGAGAGCGCGGGGCCCTTCCAGCGAGCGGCGCGAGCGCCCGGGCCAGGATGCTCTTGGTATCGCCCTGCGGGGGCAGCAGCTGCAGCAGTAGCAGCAGCAGCAGCCGCGCCAGGGACTAGCCCGTCGCTTCGCTCCTGCCGCAGCCGCGCTAGCGCCCGACGCGCCGCCCGAGAGCCAGCCAGCCAGCAGCGCTGCCTGGCTCTGCTGGCCCCTCCTTTCCCGCCGTCTCTTCCTTTTCCTCCCCTGCCCGTGGCGGCTCCGGGGCGCTGAGCCTCGCCGTCCTCCTTCTCCCCTTCCTCCTGGGTTGCTCCTCGGCGGCTCCCATGGCGGCCCCGGGTAATATCGTGTCCGTTATGGCGAGTAAGACCAAGACCAAGAAGAAGCACTTCGTGGCCCAGAAAGTCAAGCTCTTCCGGGCCAGCGACCCGCTGCTCAGCGTCCTCATGTGGGGGGTGAACCATTCGGTAAGAGACGCCACTGCCGCGCAGACGACTCCGGGGGGGCGGGAAAGCCTCGCCTGGCTGCAGCTTCTTCTCCAGCCCGGCGCCCTCCCGGCGCAGCGGACTGCAGCCGCTCCACCAGCCCCTGCTAGCTGGCGGCTGGGCACGATGGGAGCTGTAGTGCCGTGCCTGTGGAGAGCGCCGGGTCGGGAGGAGGAGTCCCTTCGTCGGTTTCTGCGGAGGCGATGTCGCCTACCTCAGTTTCCCTTCGGGCATAGGAAAGGTGTGATGGGGGTTGGCGTAGCCCTCACCTTCTAAGTAACAGCCGCTGTCCTGGGTCTGCAGCTCCCTCCCCCCAGCCTTGCAGGGCCATCTTTCTCTTTCACACCTCGGATTCAGGCTAAGCTGGAGGAGTTCGGAAGTAGCGGTGCTCCATAACTGGATTGGTGTAGTTGGTTGAGAGAGGATGCAAAATTTCGTTCTGGGAAACAGATGCTCTTCTGCAGAGAGGGTAGATATTCCCTTGGATCCACAAGTGCAGAGCCACGTTTCCCTTGGGATGGCAACAGCTGTGGGTGTGCAGTTTCCCATTGTTTTTCTGTTCTTGTGTGTGGCTGCATCTTTGCAAAGCCTTCAGTGTGTATAACGTTGTCAGTATTTCAGTACGTGGTAAGATAAGCAGTTCTGCTTCAAGCAAGGGCTAAATACCAGCTGCTGGAATATTCCCTTTACTGTTTGCCTGTAAGCACCCAAAGATGACTCTTCATAATGTTAGATAGAAATTAGCCTGTTTGGACAAATTAACTCTTTTGTATGCAATTTCCTCTTGGCAGTCTTCACGCAGAGATACTGGGGTGCAAACCCAGAGCAGATGTCACTTACATACATAGATATTTGTTGTAACTGGTGATAGACAGCAACATGATTGAGTGTCTACTTGGCTAATGGTTTTGGTACCCTCCATATTTGGATGTGTTTTCCTGAGTATTGGTAAAAAGCAATCAACAACAACACAGAAAACGGTGCAGAGGAAATGGGAAACTTTCTTCATTCTAATTCCCAGTACATTCAGTGGATCATGTCACTGGAAAGCAGAGCAGTAAGCAATGTCTGGGATAAAATAGTGCCATGGTAGAGAAGCTGTTGGCAGCTTGGGCTGCTGCAGTGTCCTGTTTCTGGGCTGGGAACAACAGTTCATTTAACTATGCAGTACGAAGCTGGTCAGACCAGGGAGAAAAGAAATGCAGAGTTCTTTTGGTGGCAGAGAAATATAAGTGAAAATAACATGAATTTGATAATGATCAAACTCTTCCGATCTAAGCTGTTAGAAGTGAGGGGAATGGTGATGGTTTACAGAGAATTATGTCCACCTGGTTAGGGGAAGTGAACTGCAGCTATACTGTATGAGTGTGTGTGTCTGTGTGTCCAGACCAAATATGCAGGGTTTTGTTCAGAGGTGGTGAAGATTGGTTCTGGGCTGAAGGTTATGGCATCCGGGCCAGTTCTTGTGAACTTTCGAAATTTGCTTCCTTTTTTATTCAGCACCAGAATTAACATCTCATGAAAGAAAAAAAGCTGCTTACAACAACAACAAATAGAGCAGAGGTCTTATGCTTTCTTATTTCCCTTAAGTAGTATAGTCTGACTTTAATAGAATGAGAATTTGCCTTATTGAACATGTCCACCTGTATTAGCTGCCGCATCTTCCAGCAGAAGCAAAATTTGGCTGCTTGGTTATCCTAAAACCTGTTAATTCACAGTCTTCTTTTTCCTGGAAAGCTTGTCATATGCCCTGCTATGTCTATATGTATGAGTACAGATCAATTCATTGAGTGCTTATATGGAAAATGCCCAGGCATGATTAACCTTCATACAAAAGTGCAATTCTGAACATAAAGCTGCCTTAACTTTAGGAAATATGGCAACTTTCACATATATTTATGACTTCGCAGACTCTAGGCTAAACTGCTGTATGGTAGCCAGTTGGTGGTTTTGTGACTAATCTGGTAATGCTATCCATAAAATACGGTGGATAATCTGTCTTGCGCAGAGGTAAAAGTGTATGTGCACATATTTGCGCATACCACAAATGGATGTGGAGGTTTGAGGAAGTTAGCTAATTCAGCCCCTGCATTCTAAAGTAGATATTTTCTTACTTCTCAAAAGACTATCTTCCTGTAATACAGATAGAAGATTTACAGAAATAAACAGCAGGATAACAACCCTTTCAAATTCATCGCCATTGTATAAACAGACTTTTCCATCTTTATTTCCTCAAAGTTACATGACGTTAGTTTGTACTGTGCTCTGCTGAAAGCTCTAACAAGATTTTTTTTATGAAAAAGGAGGAAATCTGCATGAAAACTTTCCATTAAGTCTATATTTTTATATCTTCAAGAGAAGAGAGCAGATCCGGAGGCTGCCTTCAGATAATTGATTGTATAAACAGATGTCTATAATATTACATGTCATAAGTTGCTTATAATGTGGTAATATTGATACTGTTCTGCAAGATAGAGGTTGTTACAGTAGATTATCATCCTACAGAATATGGGTAAATTGAAATTTTATTACAAGGTTTCCAGCAAGTTACTTAACACTGTGCTGAATTACATAGGACATCTGGGAGAAAATTATTATTTTATACAGTATCTTCAGTTTTGAATTTAAATAAGTGAAAGGAAGTAAAGGTTTTCCCCTGCACAGTCATGTCTGACTCTAGGGGGCTTTGCTCATCTCCGTTTCTTAGTCGAAGAGCCAGCGTTGTCCAAAGACACTTCCGTGGTCATGTGGCCGGCATGATGCGCGTGGAACACTGTTACCATCCCACCGAAGTGGTACCTATTTATATACTTGCATTTGCATGCTTTTGAATTGCTAGGTTGGTGAAAGGAAACTCAACTCATAATTCAGACAACAGTTTTAGAACAATTAGAACTTGAATATGTTGAATTGTAAAAATATAGCCATAAAGCTGAACCTTGGAAGATACCTTTTTTCTGATTTCACTGTCAATAATTACCTTTAATAAGAAAAAGAGGTATGAGAGTTAAAGTTCCATTTTAACCTCAGTTAAATTCAGCTGTTCAAGGTAGCATGTTCATTTGGCAAATAATTATTTTCTCAACAGTTCTATGTGTTTCAGGCTACAGCTCCTGTAATTCTTGCCATTGATTATATGCTGACTGGAATTGATGGGAGCTGGAGGCCCAAACATCTTGGGTATTTGATTACAGAGTTGTGCAAAGGCATTATGACAGTGACAGTGTTATTCCCTTTCTTGTTCAGCTTGTTACACTTTTTTTACATTGCTGCATGTTCAGTTGGCTACCTTGTACTGTACAATCTTGAATTCTATTTTTTGTTCTGCCACCAATAGCTCAGGCAGCACAAACGTATTACAGATTTTTCAACCCTGATATTCATCACTTCATACCTTCTTGTATTGAAATGCTTTTGTATGACTTCCTAGTCACCTGTCATTTTGTGTTATCCTAAATATTTAATCTCTGTCAAATCACTGGCATCTCACCTCAAATAAACAAATGAAAAAGCAAATGTGAACTATTTGGGGCTTCACTTTTCTTCCCCTCCACTAAGAGAACTGACCACTTATTCCCCCTTTCTGTTTCTTTAGTGCTCTTTTAGAGGACTTGTCCTTTTAGTGTGGAATTACTAAGTATATTCATGAGTCTTTGGTGAGAGATTTTGTCAAAACTCTTAGACATTTGTTAGCAAGACATGAGTTTGCTGGCAACTCTAAACATGATTTCTACAAAATCTAGCCAACAATTGCTTGGCGTTGCATAAATTAGCTTCTGGATAATTAGGTATATATCCCCCATTCTCTTACGTGTGAGGATTCACATCAAACTAGGACACACTAACGCATTTAAGCGTCAATCATAGGCATATCATACCATGCAATTTTGAGTTGGTGTCTGATTTTCCCTAAAGTATTAAGTGTAGGAAAAAAAACTTTACTGTGTCAATGACTGAAAAACTGAATGTTGACTATGGGTGTTCATAAAAAATCAAGTAAATTATTTACTTAAAAATAATAGTACATTTTCTGCTGATTTCCTGCATCTCCAATATCCACTCAGAGCAACTTGAGATAAAATAGCATAATACAGTATAAAATTCCAGTTACAGAATGTACAACAACTGCTGAGCTAACATAAGTAAGAACACAGTATCCTAAAGGAATTAATACTGACTCAGTCAGTGGATATTTAGATGTCTCTAAATGCAAATTAGCTTTTGTGCAATCATTCAGGCATCCTTTACTTTATTAGATTGCTCTCCTTATCTAGAAAATTAGGGCTACCAGATTTGGGCAGAAAAACTCCAGCCAAGCATCATGTGACAGCTCTTAACTGCAATCTAGTGGCCATCTGGACTTTTGCATTCCAGATCTAGTAGTCCTATAATAAATAAAAATGTGTCCTCAAGTTACATTTTAAAAGTTTAAATGAACAAATGTGTGTTTATTCACCTTAGATCTGATATTCAAGAAAAAAATCAAGAAAATCAGTGGTAAGGCTTCTTCTGAAAATATCAATACTACTGTTAATCAAGTATAGATCTGCGAAGGAAACCCCAAAGACTAGTCAATACTCTGCCATGGAATCCAAGAATATTTTTCTAGTTCTGTGGACCGTTATCAATAAAATAAGAACTCTGAATTTAGAGGCAAGCTATTTCAGGTTAAGCAGTCTGGTTTTGGAGCTGATAATACAATGAGAAACTTGGATTAATACCTTGTACTGAATGCTTAAACTGGCAGTATTTTCCCATCATTAGTGTGATTGTAGGACTGCTCATTGGAAGGACAGATGCTGAAGCTGAAGCTCAAATACTTTGGCCACCTAATGAGAAGAGAGGACTCACTGGAAAAGACCCTGATGCTGGGAAAGACTGAGGGCAAAAGGAGAAGGGGACGGCAGAGGATGAGATGGTTAGATAGCATCACCGATGTAATGAACATGAATTTGAGTAAACTCCGAGAGACAGTGGAGGACAGGAAGGCCTGGCGTGCTATGGTCCATGAGGTCACGAAGAGTCGGACACGACTGAACGACTGAACAACAAAAGGATATCATAAAAAGGCAGAATAGGCCACCTGAATCTTTCTAAGTCCTGATTCTTTTGTACAAACCAGACCCATTCTTCTTAGTAAGACATATCACGAGCTGTCAACCATTCTGTGATTTTATAAAAATAACCCTTATTCCTGAAGCATAAATGTATTGATTCTTGAACTATGAACTGACCCACAAGAGAGAAAGGACATCTAAAATGGATGGTAGCAAAGTCATAGAACAACTTCCTCTGTGTTGTATAGAACAGGATAAATTAAAATCTCCTCATTTACTCCAGGGGGGGTGTCATTATTTATTTATTTATTTTATTTATTTATTTGTCATATTTATATCCCGCCCATCTCCCCCGCAGGAGGGACCCTGCTGATTATTCTCTCTTGCCACCCCCCCCCCCCGATGCCAAGCTTATTTGAAAAGAACAACTAATTCATCCTAATAGTTTATAGGAATGGTTGTAATTCAGAATTCTCTGATACAGTGCCCTCCAGATGTGTTGGGCAAATGTATGTATGTATGTATGTATGTATGTATGTATGTATGTATGTATGTATGTATGTATTTATTTATTTATTTATTTATTTATTTATTTATTTATTTATTTATTTAAGAGATTTATGTGGCCGCCCAACTCACTCAAAGTGACTCTGGGCGGCTTACAAAAATAAAATCCCAAATACAAAACCCACTACACCCCCACCCCCCAATGTAACTCTTATAACACCAGTAAGCATACCAAAATAGATTATTAGGTTGGCCATCTTTACAGATTAAATTTGGAATGTACTGAATTCTAGTTATTTAGTCATGTTTGAAAATGTTGCTTAAGTTTCACTTTGATGTATGTATTTCTTTTGGAAACCAATATAAGTAAACCATATACTGTATCTTAAAATAAGGCAGAACTGAACTGCAAAAATGCCATTTTCAAATATTAAATAATAAAATATTGAAGAGGATTGTAAAGGAAATATAAAAAGTTGCTTTGGAGAATTGTGCATCTCCTGTATCTACAAAAAATTGTACTGCAGGAAAAATTGAGGGCTGAAGACTTAATGGACATGATATATCACAATGATATATTCCCAAAGCTTAATTTGTGCACAAGCAGATAGTTTTTCTTTATTATTAACATGCAATATTTGCTGATTCTGTTATTTAGTTGTGTCCTGAAAAGACATTGTGTGTTCCAGGGAATGTTTGTCCACAGAGGCACGTGATTACCTTCAAGAAGCCAGTATGATGGGAAAGCATTTTGTTTTGTAGGATGAAGTATGTTAAAGTTGCATTTTCTTCCCCAGCAAAGATAAAAACAAAAACAGCAATTGTAAGTGCAGTTCTCTCAGATAAATGAAATATTAAGGCTATATAAGTCTTTTAAATACATAAATTTAAATACATTTATGAATATGTATATTTTCTGGGAATACATTCAATATTAAAGTGAACTCCCTGCTCAGAAACGTAAACCATGCATTATTTTTTTCAGAGTGTGAGCAATGTTTAAGTTTCTGGGCAGGGAGTTCACTTTAATATTGAATGTATAGTGTGCTGACCACACATGCATGGCCCACTGCCGCTAATCAATGTATTGTCACACTTGCTGAAATTAAAAAAAAACACTGAATATAGTTCTCTGGTTCATGGTGAGTTGTACTTGCTTCAAGTAATGGAAATTTTTAGACATTATAAGAAAAGTACTTGCAAGCAAGAACAGCCATCATATTGCCTGTAGATGATTTCAGTGAAAATACAAGAAACTCCATGCTTTTTCCTACACATAAGTGTTTTCTGTAGAGAAAATGTATAGTATTTGAGATTGTCAGGAACAGTGTTCTTCATCTCTGACTTTGGGTGTGAAGGCAAAGGAAATCCAATGGATACAAATCCATGAATAATGAATTGTCAGTACTTTTTGCCAAAGCATATAGAAAATTACTTGGGTTACCCTAAAACGGTGAATGTCTAAATTTAATGAATAGATATAGAAGAAAGCACAGTGCCATCTTTGCTTTCATTTGTCATTTAACTGAGAGTAGAGTCAGAGTTGGTTCCTCCTATTGATCAAAGACTTACAGAAAGTGACATGATACCAGATGTGTGTTTCCACTCTCCTCTTTCCTGTTTCTAAATGGTAGAATGTTTGTTCTAATTGTTTTATATATACATAAAACCCTGTCTGATCTGCAGGCAGAAAACTTACTGTGTTACATCCAGTTTTTCTTTCAGCCAGGATTGTGCAACACCTGTCAGCTTGAGGGCTGCACTAGGCATGCTTGATGTGGCATACTGAGAGTCATACTCCAACGGCAGAGGGCCAGAACTCTGGCTTGATTTATGATGAGTTAAGGCTTTTTAAGGTAAAATAAAAGGTAAAAAAAGGTAAAGGTACCCCCTGCACATTTGTGCAGTCGTGTCCGACTCTAGGGGCCGGTGCTCATCTCCGTTTGTTAGCCAAAGAGCCAGCATTGTCCGAAGACGCTTCCACGGTCATGTGGCCACATGACACGCGCAGAACGCTGTTACCTACCCACCGAAGTGGTACCTATTCATCTATTTGCATTTGCATGCTTTCAAATTGCTAGGTTGGCAAGAGCTGGAGCTAGTGCGGGAGCTCACTCCGCACGCAGGGCTAGGGATTCGAACCTCCGAACTTGCAATCTTCCGATCAACAAGCCTGGCGTCTTACCCACTGAGCCACCACGCCCCTCTAAGGTAAAATAGGTACCATAAATCTACTCAACCCCCTTCAAGAATGGGAAAAACTGGGCATAAATTTTTGGCCCCAAAAAGTATTCCAGGATTGCCTTGAGGGTAGTCCTGGACCATGCATGACTTGTAGACCACATCTTTTGAAGCTGTGCTCTAAGCAATACAGATGCTGGAAAAAGCATTCATGTTCTACTTTTGCTGATCTAACTTCTTTGTTCCATATTTCTGTCTGTGAGGTGCATGTTTTTGGAGATGCTTGATTATGTACAGCTCCTTATTTAATTCACAGCTGCCAGCATTTGCTGTCACTTGCTTCAAAGTCCTATGTTCATGTTACATGGTCCTAAAGAGAGTTTTATCAGGATTTCACAACCATAGCAGGAACAATAAGCCTGTCCCAGAATGAATGAATTAGAATGAGCCAGCTAGGACTTAAAGAGTCAACGCTAGTTTGCCAAAGAGCTGTGCTGTCACTATTGGAAGGTCAAAATCTCGGCAGATTCTGCATTTACTATAATACTGCATTATGTTTCCTTAAAATATATCTACCTGTTTTTCCCTCTTTGTTTGTATTTGAGTGAGAGGAGAGACAGTAGAAGAACCACATTTTGTCTAGTAATTTGATCAATGTGTGAAAATATCTGGGCTCTAGAATTCTAAAAAGAAAGGATTAGTTTGTCTTAAACAGAGTCTGAAACACAAATCTTGTTGATAAACTTGAGCCAGTGCCTCAAATGTTGGGATACATCTGTCTTTCTCATTTTGGGCATCCAGTTAAGTGTGTGTAGCAAATTCTGGGTATTCTCTTCTGTTGAAGAGTCTGAGTGATACATAGTTTAATGGCAAGATAATCTTAAGTGTTCTCCTTTCTGTGATCTTAAGAAGCTGATAACATTTTCATCACTTTGTGGTGCTCAGATTTATTCTTTGACATAATGACAGAAACAAGACTTTTGTATTTTTGTCTCTTTGCTTCTTGTGGAAAGGATATGTAATTGTCATCTCCTGTATGTCAGTACACTGAATATCCTTTCAAACTGGTGGGATGCAGGCAGCAATATTTTGGCTTGCAAGGTATTCTCTAGATTAGAGAACCTAGCTTGGATAGGATAATGGGATTATGCTTGGGGTAATAGTGGATTTAGGTTGCAGTTGTAATGTATGGCATACTGTCCAAAATGTGCCAAAACTGTGCTCTCCTTACCAATATCAAGGAGTGCAACATGTGGCACGAGTAAAACTGATAACCTACTCCTTCTGCATATTATTAAAAAGCATTTTGTGAAACCCTTGATTGACTGAAGCTGTACAGAAAAAGCAATTGAGCCATTCAGAAATTCAGGGAGGAATGAGAATGGTGACTAGAGAGCATCTGCTTAGAGAAAGATCTGTTTGTTTCAAATACACGATGTAAGCATATGTCTATTCATGGTACACATGGTAAAGAAATTAATCATTATAAAAGCACGATTGATTTGTGTAAGATGAATATTGAGATAATTAGTGAAGGATACAAGGGCAACAAGAGGTTCTGAATGTGGGATATATTTTTTGGTAGTGGACTGGATGATAGGAGAAAGTGGATTTGGAACAAAAGGAAAACTGAAAGAACTAACAGGAAAGTAGAATGACTGCAGGAAGAGAATGTACAAGTCCCATCTAAAAAATTATTAGAAGATAATTTTCCAACAGAATGAATGGAAAGTGGATATAAGGAAGGAAAATGTGGAAGCTGCATGGAATAGAGCAAAAAGAATTAGGTTACAGAGTGTGACAGAATGGATGCTTGGTGGAATGATGAATTGGAAGTGGCTGTGGATGAAAAAAAAGGTACATAAGAGAATGATTACTGCAAAATGTGAGGATGAATAAAATGTCGATACACAGGAAAAATAGTTATGACAGTTAAAATCATCGAAAACAATGATTAAGAGAGACTAACAAAATGCAGAGCAATTAAATACAAAATAAATGGAAATGAATGAAGAGATCTAAAGAAGGAGCTTCCAGCAGAGTGAATCAATAAAATCATTTTGGATGGAGCTGAAATGAGGGATTGCTGGAAGGAATATTTTAGACATTTATATAAGAATGATAATGAGTGGAATTGAAATGAACACAATAAATGTTAGAGTTCAAGAAAAATGATGAAGAGGAAGTGATAAATGCTATGGAGAGGTTGAAAAGTAGTGAGGTTACAGGTGCAGATGATGCAGCTGGGGAAATGTTAAAGTATGGAGTGGCTTTACAACTTGTTTAACATATGTAACAACTGCATCTGTATCCAACAATTGGAAGAATGCTGTTACTGTTCTCCTATACAAAGAAGAAACTAACATGAATGAATATAAACACTGCAGTGGATTAAATGTGCCTGAGAAGGGTTTTGGCAGAATTCTGATCAAAAGGGTACCATAGGTGACAATCTGTAGCTTGAATCATGTCAACTGGATTTCTATTTTCTCAGTGGAAATCCAGTTGACATGATTCAAGCTACAGACAATTCCACCTGGATGACTGAGAACCTTCATAGACATAGGTGACAATGAGCAAAATTTTGGAATAACAGTGTGGGTTTATGCTGGGCAGGTAGCGTCTAGATCACATTTTTACTCTTCAGCACATCATTGAGAAATGGTGAATGTGAGAGTGCTTTTTTTTCTCCTTTTGTGTGATAAAGTGAATAGGTTTGGTATATGATAGAAGTAAAGGATGCATGAGAATAATAGCAATGTTTAGTGAAAAATTCAACTTTGAACAGGAAGCAAGACAAGAATGTGTGATGTCCCCTTGATTGTTTAATGAATTTATGGATAAAAGAATAAGAAATTATTGTGGTGAAGTTAGACATGCTTTGTTTGGTGACATGGATAGTCAATCATACCTTTGTGTTGACTGAAAATCCAAATGATTTGCCATAGGGTTACCGTCTGAAAATTAATGTATCAAAGATCAAGTAGCAAAGATGGAATGAATTATTGCATTATACATAAATGCCCAAAACTGAGCAAGTTGGTGCATTTTTGTTCCTTGGTGAGAGGTTTACTAAAGATAAAAAAAAATCTAGAGAAAGTTTGTGATATGCAAATGCTAGTAGAAGGGTAGTAGATAGTATGTTGTCTGTTGATTAGGAATGAAAATTTTTTAAAAGAAATAAAAATGGCTGTGTACATGAGCATGCTTCTGCCCATTTTGGTTATGTCAGGAGAAACATTAGAGCAAGTTGAAAATTGAAGAGATTTAGTGTGTTTGATAGAATAAGAAGATATAGGTCAAGAAGGAATGGAAGTTGAATTAGTGGATTAAATACAAAAGTGAGTGACTAGTATGAAGGCAGTGTGTTAAGGTGGTTTGGCCGTACAGAGAGAATTAACGCAGATTGAATTGTGAAACAAATTATGAAGGAAGTGAATGCTTTGAGAGGAAAAAGACCAAGAAAGTCATGGTTGGATGAAGTTGATGAAATCCTGAAGAAAGAGAGGTGAGAAGTTTAAAAAACAAAGGTAGCATATGAATCTGTCAGACTTTGCATCACTCATGACAGTGAACCTCAACACTCAAGACACGTTACCCCATATTCAAGAACTGGCTTATAGAAGAAGCTTCACAGGCATGATTTGGCTAGATAAGTTGTTTTAATGCAAACAACAAGACAAATGCAGTTCTGCCTGTTTCAGAATACAGAAATCAAGCCGTATCCACCTGTGCCTACTCCTTTCCTTCTACCTTTTCAAGTCAATGAATTTTGGGGCAGTCTTTTCTTGGCCTTGAGAGTTGGAGGCATATGCTCAGTGTCAACTTGCTCTAATGTTTCTCCTGACATAACCAAAATGGGCAGAAGCATGCTCATGTACACAGCCATTTTTTATTTCTTTTAACAAATTTTCATTCCTGATGAACAGACAACATGCCATCTACTACCCTTCTACTAGCATACAGTTCTGCCTGGCCTGAGAATCACTGATCCCTCCTTTGTCAGCTTCAGCCATTAGTGTATGGCAGGGCTTTCCAAAGTTTTTCCCGCAGCGACACACCAACCGGCGTTGGTGTGTCGCCGCAGGAAAACCCGGAAGTGCGGCAGCGCGCAAAAACCCGGAAGCGCTGATGATGATCAGCGCTTCCGGGTTGTGTGGCGACACACCAGACTGTGTGTGGCGACACACAGTTTGGAAAGCTCTGGTGTATGGACTTGATGGAAACAAGAATAGTCTGCAAAGACAGAAAGACATGGAGATATATAGTAAATGGTGTTGGTGTAAATTAGATTGAGCTATACAATATTTCCTTTTCTTTTTCTGATCTCATGCTTTTAATTTATTTGGCTTACTATTATCCTTTTCTTCACTTTGTATAACATGGGTTATCCTAAAGGGAATAGTGTAATAGGCATGTATATGTAATATAATCTAATATGTAGCCCTGAGAACCAGAAGTTTTAATTGATTGTGAAATTTGGTTTCTTCTTACTAGTCTAGATATCATTGGTCTATTATTTACACTGCTAGGTTCCTTAGTGAATTCTGAGATGCAAAGAATTCTTGGATAAAAGCTAGCTAACAGTACCAGAAGCTTGCTTTTACATCTGTATAGATTCTTCCACGAATATGTATAGTTTCTTCTCAGTCCCAAATCCTAAGAACTGATCTTACCAATTCATTAAAAGCACACATTTTGTGCATCTCCTCTTTCTCTCTGCTATAGAGCCAGTTTGTTCTAGTGGTTAAGGCAACAGGCTAGAAACCAGGAGACTGTGAGTTCTAGTTCCGCCTTAGGCATGAAAACCGGCTGGGTGACCTTGGGCCAATCGCTGTCTCTCAGCCCTAGGAAAGAGCCAATGGCAAACCAGGAGTCTGTGAGTTCTAGTTCCGCCTTAGGCATGAAAACCGGCTGGGTGACTTTGGGCCAGTCACTCTCTCTCAGCCCAACTCACCTCACAGGGTTGTTGTTGTGGGGAAAATAGGAGGAGGAAGGAGTACTAGGTATGTTCGCCGCCTTGAGTTATTTATAGAAATAATAAAGGTGGGATAGAAAATAAATAAATAAATAAATATATCTTAATGGAGGATATCTTTATTTGAAACAGGAAAGAATAATTTAAAAGTAGATAAAAATGGAAAAAGAACTGTTCGGGGTTAACCTCTATGCATGTTTTTATTAGTGAATTTTCTAAATATCTTCCTTAAACTGCCCTCTAAAAAGGGAAAGTCCAATTTATTGTGATAGGAAGAATATGTAATGTCTTTTGCAGCATTGGCTTTTATTCAAAATTGTTTTATGGCAGGGCTAAAAATATATAGAATTCTGTTGTATTTGTTTAACTGTCTTTAGAAATTCTAAACATATTCCTTAAAGCCATTGACACAGTTGAATGTGTTCTTGGAAATGTTCATGAAGTATATTTTTAATGAATGGAGCTATCAGTGTGGCATTCTCTAATCATATTTTACATAATAGAGAATCTTCCCTATAGGCAAAAAGGCAGCATATAAATTATTTAAATAAATATCCTATTTTAAAAATGTACTTAGTTTAATAAAGTAGAAATTACTGGGGCTTTTCTTTATCCAGCTGTGCACAAATATGAGTAGCCTGGAGAGAATAGGCCAGGAGGTTAAAATTTTTCTGCTGAGGTCCACACCAGGGGTCACAAATCTGAGGCTTTGGGGCTGCAAGAGGCCCAGGGCTTCTGTACAGTGGAGATGTGTGTTGTGTGTGCATGTATTTATGATTGTATATGTGTCACTTTTCAAAAGAAAGAGCTGCTGAAGCAGAGTAATACTTGAATAAGTGCTCCTTGCAAGCTTTTTACCCCATCTTTGGCTTAAAATAAGCTCAGACAGCATACTGTTGGCTTGAAGTTTCAAACTGTGACTCAGTCTACATGTACAAACTGTTGGGCAGAAGAGAGGGTGTATTTTAAAATGATAATACAGGTAGCCCTTGTTTAGTGATTGCCTCGTTTAGTGACTGTTCACAGTTACGACAGTGATGAAAAAGTAACTTTATGGCCGGTCCTCGCATTTATGACGTTGGCAGGTCTGTAAAGCAAAGGAAAGCTGAAGTAAGATGATAAGCACAGATGCAGTTTCACTTAGCGACCACTTTGCTTAACAACCAAGTTGCCAGTCCCGATTATGGTTCCTAAATGAGGACTAAGAGTGTATAGTTCTTACCAGCAAATACTTCCACACAAACCT
Source organism: Charina bottae (assembly GCA_023362775.1). Classification (NCBI taxonomy): domain Eukaryota; kingdom Metazoa; phylum Chordata; class Lepidosauria; order Squamata; family Charinaidae; genus Charina; species Charina bottae. The sequence goes on along the minus strand of JALMGJ010000007.1, from coordinate 48,013,136 downwards.
CTATGGAAGTTGCTAAGTTCTGCTCCATTGTAATTGCCATCAGAAGTCAGTGGGTTTAAACTTGTTCCAGCCTGGATTAGCCAGCTGCTATTTGGGAGACTAAAATGGTGGTTTTCTAATAGCAGCAGCTGCCTCTTTGCTTATCACTGTCTTATTATTTTACTGTTTGGATTTATTCATATACCTTATTTGATCCTATATGTTTTAAACTTATTCTACTTGCCATGTATGCATTTTTCTCTTTTTTCAAAATGTGGTTTCTGGCCGCAAATAAAACAAAAATAAACATTATGGCTTGATTCTGACCTGTATCATTTTAGGGAGACTGGTTTATCAAGGTCTTAATGAGGAGACAGACAACCTGTGCTCCTGGTGGTGAACTGCTCCTCCCATCCTTCTTCATTATTGTTCTTGCTGGCTGGGGTTGGTGGGAGTTGGAGGGCCACAAGTTGCTTCACTTTCCCTTAGTGGCTAACATACACAGTAGGGATATGCAAATTCTTTGAAATGAATGCTTTTTATTCCAGTCATTGCTTTCTAAGATTTTTTTTTTGTCCCTTTGAATCAGTGTTGACTCCTGGCGACTGCCTGGACAAGTCCCTGCAGTTTTCTTGGCAAGATTTCGGATTTCGGAAGTGGTTTACCATTGCCTCCTTCCTAGGGCTGAGAGAGAGTGACTGGCCCAAGGTCACCCAGCTGACTTTGTGCCTGAGGCGGGACTAGAACTCAGTGTCTCCCGGTTTTTAGCCAGGTGCCTTCACCACTACACCAAACTGGCGCTCTTCTCAGAATTGCACTGCCCTACCTAACACATAACATTGTGTTGGATTTGGGAGATTACAATTTATGTAGATACCTTTAATAGAAATGTGCAGTTCCTGGCAACTTGCTGTTTTAGACTGGCTTCACATATGTGAAGTGTGTGGTTAGGTTAATGGTTTAGTTAATCATGGTTTTCAAGTAATCCATAGTTTCCTGCATTCATACAGAATACTAAGCTATAAATGGAAGTTTGCAAGCCATAATTACTAGGTTCATGCAACATGCTAAACCAAGCATATAATACTTTACCTTTGTGTGCTATGTGAATCAGGTCCCCAAATTGGTTTCTTGGCCTTGGATGCATCCCATCTGCCTTGGATTTAGGTAAGAAAATCAGTAGGGAAAAGCTGGGTTATCACTTGGAAGGTAAATTCATTTAAATATAGAATTTCAGCTTTCAAAAGTTATAGCTTTAAAGAAGCATTTCAAAGAACTCAGTAGTGTTTGGATCTGTTCCATGAACTGAGTAGCTAGCTAGCAGCTGTTTGGTAAAGGCTTGTCTTGTCAGCGGAGCAGAGTAACCTGATACTCAAGCACCTCGTGTTAATGTAGATCAAACATTGTTTCTTTTGCATAAATACATTGTACTTTCTCCATTATGATTACTTGCCTGGTATGAAAATCAAGTAAATGTTTAACTCAGGAAAGGTATCTAACTTCTTTATGTTTTAAAGATCTGTATGCATCTTCAACTTCATATAGTTTGTACTTGTGTGTTTCTGGAAGGATACTGAAGCTGGCTTTTAATTGAGATTAGTTGTGATGTAGTCCTTGGTTTTCTTTAAAAAGAGTGGATTGAGGGCTGTTTTCTCAGTTCCATTTCCCATAGGAATGATACTGGACATTCAATTTGCTCCCTGTGATGGCTTGAGGATCTATAAAATAGCAGATAGGGATCTCAGTTTCCCCTCCACCACCCATTCTTGAGCTTTTAGTGGCAGTTAAGTTGTTTGGGCACTAGCTGTTCTGTCAGTGAGCTAGAGAATTCCCAGCCTACCTCAAGACTTGATGGAAAGAATAAGCGTTGAAGTGAAATACAGGAGTTTACCATTTTCAGCCAGAGACAGGCACCCTAAAGAGTTTCCAACAAACAATTAAACAAACAGCATTTATGTCTTCATGCTTGCATGCTAGGACAGCCCTCATTGGAACTGTTAATCTGCTCTCTGGGGTATTAATAAACATCAAAGCAGGAAATGTTTACTAGATGTTCCTGAAATGTTGCAAGTTAAATCTTTTGGTTAAAACACTTTTAATGCCAAAACCTTCATATATTAATTTGGGTTGATATTTAACAAAGTGGGCAGTGTGGAGCATGACATACTGAGAAGTTTCTGAAAATGATCTTCTCATGGGAAATTTTCCAGGGTGGGGTAATAATGGTTATTTAAGCACAGTCTTGTTATAAACTGAATTTATGAAATGTTTTTAAGGAGAAGAGACAAATCATTTGGTGATCTTTTACAATGACATTCATCTATCTTGAAACTGATTTATCACCAATAGATATGGAAAAAATCCTCCCGTCATACAACTTCCCACATGGTTCTTTACAAGCAGTGGCATTTCCAATTCAAGACAAACTGATTTGTGCCTGAAAGCAGTTTCTAATTAGGACTATCCATTTTTTAAAAGCATAGAGTCATGGGTTATTATTATCATCAACAGATTTCCTCCATTTTACCTTTCCTCTCTCTCCGAACAATATTCCAGTCCAAGGAGACTATTTGAATGCAATATGAATGTTGACCACATGGTTTGTTTCCTCTCCTGTGACTATCTAGCAACAATGCAAGAGGTATACTCCCCACTAGGTGAAACTTGAAGCTCATGTGTTTACCTGCTACCAGTTTCTATTGATAGTGCCATTTGGGGAAAAATGCAATAGGATATAAAATGGTTGCTTTCTGAGATTAGACATTGCAGCCTCAACAGATAGCAGATGGGAAGCTATCTTAGAATGCTTAAATTCTCTTCTGCTACTGAAATTGATTCATTTGAAAGATAAAATATTTAGTTGGAACAAAAAAGGAATTTTCAGACTTCTTGGTTCTTTAGTGGAATGAGTTGAAAATATTATGTCTGATTATATTGGCAAAAGTAGTGTACAAACCTTGCAGCTCATAAAGGAAGGAAATGAGATGTAATTTTGCTCTGTTTATTTAATTTTGCATTCTAGTTTCATGATAATTAAAGAAACTTGCCTTTCTAAAAGGGTTTTGAACTACATCATAAAAGCTGAGATGAAATGGCTAAGCAACTTGTTTTTTCACATGGAAAAAGGGCTTTTTAATACATTTCAGAATACCTTACAAGCTGAGTGCTAGGAAGTATGTAAAGTATATTGATCAAACTAATGATAGTTGTCAATATTTTAGACTAGGACCCGACTTTTAAAATCTAGAAGAGTATGTATACAAAATACAGGAATAGTCATTTTTCAGTGGACTAGTTCAAATGGCTGCACAGATTAAGTGCTATAAGATGAAGAAACTCTGTGGTGTAGATCAGGGGTCCCCAACCTGTGGGCCATGGCCTGTTAGGAAGTGGGCCGCACAGCAGGAGGTGAGCGGTGGTATCAGGAATGAGCCTGTCCCTGCCGCCATGAGTTGGAGGAAGAACAGCCGGTAGCAGGAAGAAGCTGGAAGGCGCAAAGACAGAGCCTGAGCCGGAGCAGCTGATTGGTGGGGACCCTGAAGGGGAAACACCTCCACCTATCAGCGCACGGCAAAGAAGGGTGGAGAGGCAGGCCCGCCCGCAAACCCCACCCCTGTCTGCGAGATTGGCTCCCACCTGCAAACCTCGCCCCCATCTGTGCAATTGGCTCCCGCCTGCAAACCCTGCCCCCCGTCCACGCGATTGGCTCCAACCTGCAAACCCCACCCCCCGGTCCATGGAAAAATTGTCTTCCACGGAACCGGTCCCTGGTGCCAAAAAGGTTGGGGACCCCTGGTAGATTCTCAGTTATTATCCAGACTATAACATGACATAGTTATCACCTTCCTTAAGGATCATCTTGAATTCCTTACTTTTTCCCCATTTGTAATGTTTAGACTAGAATTGGAATAATCTTGTCTCTTTTTAAAATGGTTTGTCAGTTCGTATGTTAGTTGTTTTATGTGGTAATTGAGACCACATAAACATTAATCTAGCTTTTGTATAATTGAGATCTAGTATTTGAAGTTGGGATCTTTTCCATTTTTCTTGCCATATATAAAATTAACAAGAAGCCACACTGCAACCATTATAGCTTAATGCCAAAATAATCAATGGGAGTTCCTACAGCATATAAGGATTAATTACACATTTTAAAGATTCACAGCATTACTGCTATATTGACAGTTTTTCAAATGAGTCTTGTTCTGTTGCATATAACAATGAAAAGTAGCTTAAATATCATATAATCATTCAAATTTTACTACATTTCATTAAAAAAAAGATTAACTTTGGACTTAAAAGGAAACCATGGGTCTATTTTAATATAGAAGTTTTCTGCTAATACATCGATCATTTGTGCCTTCATTCCTGAGATACTAAAATTTAAAGACTTTTGTATCTGCTTTCCAAGAGGGGGAAAAAGTACTGTATCACGGAATGTACAACTCTATTCTAAGATGTATCCATTTGTTTTAGCATTAGTTGCCAAGTGTTTTAAGATGCCTCAGCTGAACTGTCCCTTGTATCACTTTTAATTTCAGGGATTATAGAATAAAATAATCTAAAAAAGAAAAAGAAAAACCTAAAGACTCTTCATTTAAATGTCTAAAATATAAAAGTTGGGACCTAGGCAAAATAGATATTCTCTTAAGATAAGGCAATGTCTGATACTGAAAGTGTTCCTCTATCTTTGTGAACATTGTGTAAAGGGCTACATATAAACTTATGTTGCCCCCTAAACTGACAGTCAGTTCTCAATTGCTCTTTCAGACTGAAGTAATTTTCTCAAATGTTAACTTAGAAATGGGTCTCCAAGCAGAAGGTCTCCAAGCTTTGGGGTCCCCAAGCAGAAGGAAATATAGGGCCAGTGCTTATATGCAGCAAATTTTGGTGAATTCTAGAGCAGTGTTTTTCAAACTTGGCAATTTTAAGATGTGTGGACTGCGGAATTCTGGGAGTTGAAGTCCACACATCTTAAAGTTGCCAAGTTTGAAAAACACTGTTTTAGAGCTATGAAAGTTATTGCAAAAAATTTCTAGATTTGTCAAAGAACACATTTTGAAATGCACGGGAAGTACCATTCTGTTCATAACATTCAGCAATAATATGGATTTCCCCCCACATCAGATTAAATTGTAGACTTGTCTTCCCCTTTCTCTCTTTTTATCTGTTCTAATATGAGTCTTTTTTTCAGTCTAGCTGTGAAAGTGAGAACCAGTTTGGTGTAGTGGTTAAGACACCAGCCTAGAAAACAGGACACCATTTCCATTTTAGGCATGAAGCCAGCTGGGTGACCTTGGGCCAGTCACATACACACAGCCCTACGAAGCAGGCAATGGCAAGCCAAGAAAACTGCAGGGACTAGTCCAGTCACCAACACTGACTAAAAGGCACACATACACACGCTGCGAACGTATTGGTTGTTGGTACACTGATGGAGGAACAATTTCAGCTGATTAGGCAGCTGTGATTCATATCAAAAAGATTCAGAGCAAAGGTTTCTTAACTGGTTCTAATGATCGTAAAAGCTCTGGCTCTTCAAATGTGTTAAGACTGCACCAGTTAAAGAAGGGCTATTATAGAGAATCTTTTGAGTGACTTACGGAGAAAGACAACAGGACTTGGAAAATATATAGTCATAGACTCAATATAGGAATGTCCTATGTTTTTGGAAACATTTTTGGGGGGCAGACTTATTTGTAGACTTAGACCTATGGGAAAACATGCAAATGACATGTAACAAAACTGGAATGAAATGAATCCAAAACTGGATTTGTTTCATAGGTTATAATCTGGACATCTCAGATACAGTAAAAAATACTTATATATTGTTTTCCTATTAAAAATACATTGTTTTATGTATTTGATGGGATGCTGCTTTGCATTTTACCCCAACATGTGAATTGGTTTTAACCTGACCTTTAAACTAGTCTATTTTGTTTGCTTGCTTGCTTGCTTGCTTGATACCATTAAAACTAGTTTGCAGGTAGAATCAACCAGAAGCAGCAGCCCAAAGAATGCATTTACAAAACATGGACTAGGTGATTTGCTTGATTGATCAGACTAAAATATTGGAATTTTTTAAAAAAAAGAACATAATTCTTATGCAAACCTATTAATGTTCAGAATTATACACAGAAATATACAAACAACTCACACAATAGATGTGCTAATCCCACACACGACAGCACCACACACCCTAATCACCACAAAGAACCCTCTCCTAATCTCTTGTAAATGACCCACAGAAGACACACACCCTCTCAGCAGCTATAAACACCAGCAGGAACACACACCCTCCACTTGGGCACAGAAAGAATCTTCTAGCTGTGCTCCTGTCCTCTGAAGATGCCAGCCACAGCTACTGGCGAAACGTTAGGAACCAAATCTGCCAGAACACGGCCACACAGCCCGGAAAACCCACAACAACCATATTAATGTTCTGTTTGTATTACAGTTTGTTCCCTTTTTTGTCTTTCTGTTGAAAATGTATATAAAGATAATTATTAAAATGTAGTATGGCTCTCAGTGTAGAAAATAAACAACATTATTTAAAGTCTGCACATACTTTTCTTGGTGTATGGGGTTAGCATTTGAGACAAGGGCATTACTTGCTTTAATTAGAAAAAAATACAAATTAATGCCCTTCATACTGATTAAGTCTAAGCATAGCCCTGTATCTCCTGAAAAACAGAGAATGAAAATTGCAAGACATGTGTAAGGTGGAAAAGCTATACTACCCTTGCTTTGAAATCATTACAAATTTAAAATGCTAATAATAATTCCCTTTGTGGCAAGAGTTGTTTCTGAATTTGTTTTGGGCAAATGACTGCAAACAGTTCAGGATTTTTTAAAAAGCATTCTGCAGCATACATTCTTGGGTTGAGGTGATTTTAGCCTAGATGGCTATGATGAGGCACACACAACCCATATGCTAAAGCTAGCCATGGCATTATCTCATCCAGTTTATGACCGCCTTGCCACTGTTCCTCTTCTCATGTTTAAAATAATTTTCCCTTCGCAGGCAGGCTTTAAAAAGATCTTCAGATAGAATGCATAATAGTCTTCAAAACCAAATCCCCCCCACCCGCGCTCTATTATAATGCATAATGAGAGTGAGGAGGAGAGTTAATTAGTGATGATGTAGAGAGGAAAAGAAACCATATGTATGTGAGCAGGAGTGGTGGCGTGTCTTCTCTTGAGAGGCAGGGGGATAATCCCAACCATGTGTTGCAAGATCGATGCCCCAAACCTTGGCTTTTGTCTGATGGACAAACCACCGCCCTCAAAGTAGTAGTACAGCTAAGGGTGCCAAGTGTGAGTAATGCCGGGTTATTTTGCCAAGGTAGCAATATGTCCACTTTATGGTAGTTAGGGAAGCAACACTGTGAGATTAGAGTCTTTCCAGAAATACATTTTTATTGAGGATGGCATAACAAAATGGCAATTTAATGATTGTTTGAAGCTGCCCCAATGTGGAGAGTTCACTGAGGAGGAAAACAAGTGGGGAAAAGGTGGTGTCTGCATGCATTTCTACTTAACCCAGTTATTTTGGCTTGGTGTGGATTACTAAATTAATGGTTAATGGGTTAATTATTCCTAAACAGAGTTGGGCCTGTTTAGTACTTGGATGGTGAAAACCAGGAAACATCAGGGCTATAGGTAATACTGGGAAGTTGAAAAGGTAAAACGTCTGTACTATTGCCATGAAAATAACGGTAGCCATGGTCATGGGAGTCATCAGGAATTGAGCTCAAGTTGAGGGAGACTTTACCTTTAATTTGCAGGTTAATTTGCCATATGAATACAGCTATCCAGAAATATCAATTCTCGCTTTATGCTTTGTTAAAATGCATGCTGACCTGTATGTGTGAAGGCCTGGACCTGAGGAAAATAATTTCTGTATGGTGGCTTTGGTCAAGAAGGCATGGCGATTTAAAAGCCTCTGGTCATTTATGATCTTATTTTTTTGAGTCTTGTTACTTTTGGAATCTAGGCAGAGTGCACTATAGTACTGCTTAAATTTAAAAAAAGGTCCTTTAACAAAAGAAAAATATAATGGGCCTTGCAGTATCAATAGATCACTTATCTTTTCAGAGTTTTATAGAGTGAGGCTATTATTAGTTTAGAAGTGGAAAAGGTATAACCTTTGAGGACCCCAGAAATTATCTGAATAGCGGGTGAAAAGAATTTTTGAAAAGATTTTAGTGGGGAACTTTCAGGCTTGATTTACCCAGGTAAACTAGGTCAATATCAGCCCCGTTAAAAAATGTAAAATCTTTCCAAATAGGGAATTCAGCTGGGGATTGATTGCATCTGGGTGTTTCAAAGCTTTGAGATTCAAATAAGAATATGAATCTGGAATTTTAGATGGAAACTTCAAATAGCACGGAGGGGAATCCCAGTATCATTCCTTCTTCTTCATGCAGAAAGATTGTCAGGGTTGAAGATACCTGTTTGGATATAGAGGTCAGTCATAGGAGCCAACAAAACTAGGTGATATTTGCAGTAGAGTTGCCTTGCATCATTCTTTATCTGTCAGATATGTAGGGATTCCAATCTCAGAATTCACAGCAAGCGTATGTATGTATGTATGTATGTATGTATGTATGTATGTATGTATGTATGTATTGTTCAAATTTCTATCACCGCCCATCTCCCCCAATGGGGGACTCTGGGCGGTTTACAATAAAATCAACAAAATCAACAATTAAAAACATACAATATAAAATCGGTTATAATAATACAGTTAAATAAATATAAATATAAATATTATCTTTTGAGGTAGATATAAATTCAACTTTGATATGAAAAAGAAAGCGAAGAAAGGAATTTAATATGTCTAAGATGGAAACCTGTTACGACATTTGGATAAATATTTTAGAAGATAGACCCACATGACATAGCAGATTGCCTCCCTCTCCAAAAACTACTATAATTCTAAAAAGATATCATCAACTAATTTTAGAATTTTTGGATTAAGTAAAAGAATCATTAAAGTGTTTTTAAAGTATCACAAGGCTTGTTGTTGTACTGTCATTCATAGATCCCCAGAGATATCACAGACCAGGGTTTGGACAGCTTTAAATTGCTTTATACGATATGAGTCACTGGGAGCTATCTAAGATTTTGGCAAAAATCTTTTTCAAATGCTACCTGATGGTTTAATTTCAAGATCACAGGGACTAAGCCTGCTTGATGTGAGCTCTAGAGGTTGTGTTTTGTAACTTGAACAACGGCTCTTCTATATGCTTTTATAAAATAACTCTCCACTAGGAAAAGCATGGATTTTGTTTTATCATGTTATCTAAGCCTTTTCCTTGCAGAAATGTGAGGGTCTTCTTTCTGATGAAACCATTCATTTTGATTTGTGCCACTATCATACAAGTTAACTATTGTTTTCGTGCTATTTGCTCCTCTGAGTGGCAGATAATACTAAACCATATTTTCCTTTTGGCACAGAAAGGCCCAGTAGTGGCTGATTCCTTGAAGCCAGTCACCAAACTCTTGAAACAATTGATTCTTTTTCTATTTCTGTTTGATATTCTTAAATTAAAGATGCACTGCTTTTGAACAGGGCCTGAGAACAAAGGCAAGTCAAGAGATTGCCTTGCTGTGCCTGTCTCCATTGTTTTAAATTCCATGCTGTAGTAATTAATGTTATCTGTAATATAATAGTTGCTGAAAAAAAGCATTGTGTATGTGGAGGAAATTTTATTTATTAGCAAGAAAAGTTGGAACTGTGTTAAATAGCCATAGATGAACACAACAAAGTTAATTCAGACATGAGAAGTAGCTTTTTCCTTGTTTTAAAGAAAATAATACTAATACCATACTTTCCTTGTGTTTAAACTTCTTCTCTGGTAATTTTTGGAAAATCTGATTTCTAAACAGATAAATCTACGTTACACTTCATAGTCTTAACACATCAACCATGGAATAATGTTAGCATATTCTCTGTAATTGGCTTATTTTAAGGTGAAGATATTATGAATTGTATGTTCTGTCAGCTATGACTAGTATCCATGGTGGTTACAAAGTCAACATCTGGAGGTCTTCATGTTTTCCAACTGAGGCCAAAAGAAATTTATTTATTCTCATATTTCAATTTTTTTAAATTTCTTTTCTGTCTTCTTTGTAGATCAATGAACTGAGCCATGTTCAAATCCCTGTTATGCTGATGCCAGATGACTTCAAAGCCTATTCAAAGATAAAAGTGGACAATCACCTTTTTAACAAGTAAGTGAAGTCAACTTCCTTTGGGGGAGGTGGGCGGTGATAAATTTGAATAATAAATAAATAAACTTCTGTTTTGTTTTATAATATTTTTCATTGGAAATAAATACATTTTTACTTAATTTTGTGGGTTAGCTTTCTTTAATATGCCAAAAGCATCAGCTGTTCAATTGTGGAGTTAGTTTTTCATTATGTTTTTTGTACTTGGATCCCAAAAGAAAATGAAAGGAGGAGGAGTTCAAAAGGGATGAAGCTTCTGGCCTGCCCTCCTTTGCAGGCCTGATGGCCTGGGAAGTGGTCCCTTCTTCAAAAACTTGCTTCCAAGCTAAATTTCCACAGAATCTCAGCCCTGGTCTGAGTATCCATTAGTATGCATCCACTAATAATGCTTCTCAGTGTAGTTCTGCAGTTTGGACTTGATGCTCAGATGGCTTTAAAAGGGTGCTACTAACTGATTTTAAATTATTCGAAGAGGTAGACTATTGTTAGCTGTTTTGGAATTCTGTACACTGGAAAGGTATGGCTATGTAATGATTGATTGGTATACCTACCGAGGATTTGGTAACTCAAATTAATATCGACTGCTTCTGGAAGCATTTGGGAAATGGGAACAAAGGCATGATGTGTTCCATATGGCACACGACCGTTAGAAGCAGAACTACACAAGTGGAATATTCTATTGAGAGCAACTCATTGTATTATATATTGATGCTGGACTAGTTTTGCATTTAATTATACGGACAAAGGTCCGTATAATTAAAGCTATGGTTTTTCCAGTAGTAATGTATGGCTGAGAGTTGGACCATAAGGAAGGCTGAGCACCGAAGAATTGATGCTTTCGAACTGTGGTGCTGGAGAAGACTCTTAAGAGTCCCTTGGACTGCAAGGAGGTCAAATCAGTCAATCCTAAAGGAAATCAACCCTGACTGCTCATTGGAAGGACAGATACTGAAGCTGAAGCTCAAATATTTTGGCCACCTAATGCGAAGAGAGGACTCACTGGAAAAGACCCTGATGCTGGGAAAGACTGAAGGCAAAAGGAGAAGGGGACGGCAGAGGATGAGATGGTTAGATAGCATCACCGATGTAATGGACATGAATTTGAGTAAACTCCGGGAGACAGTGGAGGACAGGAAGGCCTGGCGTGCTATGGTCCATGAGGTCACGAAGAGTCGGACACGACTCAACGACTGAACAACAACAACAACAACAAGTTTTGCATTAAGAAAGGCTTAAATACTGATTAGAGCTGAATCCTGCAAATTATATCAGAGACTTATGTCCAAAGGGTGGAAGAAAAGATTTTTCTGAAATTAGGTGCAGATTTTGCCACTGGTGGAGAACTTGCTTGACTAGGGGAGCAGGAATGCATAATAGGGCTATGCACGCTTCAGAAATGATTCCAAAGAAGTGTCTTGGAGTACACTAGAGTGTGAGCAGTGGACCTCCTTGAACTAGAGACATCTTTTTCGGGCTTCATGGAAGCCTAAAAAAAGAGATGGCTGCTTTAATAACCCGATTGTGAATCATTCTGGGTATTTTGTAATCCAATGCTTTGTGCCCTTAACTTCTTAAAGTTTTGGCATTTGGGGCTCAATTGTGCCACTTAATGTTTAGTCTTCATTTTATCTAACTAGATTGACTTTTGAAAAGAAGAGGTGGCCATCCATGGCCTGCATGAAATTTTGAGCCCCATTCACCCAGTAATGTCTCTATATCACCCGAAATTCGCTTGTACAATTTTAAGTCCATCTTTCCCTAGCTGAAAATGGACCTAAGATTGTGCAGAATGTGACATTTGGAACCGTGGTGCAAAGATCTTTGGGATACAGCAAGTTTGCAGGCTTTTAAGTAAGAGTAATTACAACTGTGTTTGGGTGTATTCTTGATCTGAAAGGAGAGAAAGAATATATGGGTATATGTTCATCACTATATACAATCCCTCACACTGTGTATCAAATCTCTTTCAGAGAAAACATGCCAAGCCATTTCAAATTCAAGGAATATTGCCCAATGGTTTTTCGTAATTTGCGAGAGAGGTTTGGAATTGATGATCAGGACTTTCAGGTAGGCTGGTTATCATGTTAAATAAGTCTTGATATTTGTGGGATGTCTGTTTAGGTATTCTTTGCTGGGAGATGGGCAGGTGGAATGAAAGGTGGGATCTAGGCTTAGTAAGAAGAGTAAACCTCTTTGCAAATTTCCAGATATAAACTCATCTGATAATTGTGAGACAAGTAAGATTATTTAATGGGTGTGTTTGCTTTCTAAATTTCCTTTCTGTAGTTCACCAAGCCGCCATGGTTCTAAACAATTAGCAGTGCACATAACAAGTCATGGGTAAGAAGCCAGCTCTGCTGTGCAGATGTGTTGGGCTCAAACTCCTATAATCTGCAGTCATTGTTTCCTGAGCCAATTGGCACTCTAGTCCAAGATACCTGGAGGATACCAGCTTTCCTTTCTCTTTGTAAGGGCTTTCCCTCTCAATTGTTGGAAGAGGTATGATTAGAACTTAGAATTTCAAAGTAAATTTCAGAGTAGTCTCAAACATATCAAAAGTGAGCTTTTGGTATGAAACTAAAATTTAACAATTTAAATAGAAGTCAGTCTCTCTCTCTCTCTCTCTCTCTCTCTCTCTCATGAAGAGCATTTCAGTTAGAAAGAAGACACTCTTTCTACTTCTGCTTTGCAACTCTTCTTAAATTACCAATGGGGCTGCCACTTCCTCTTGTTTCATTGTTAGTTAATATGATCTGATAACCACTACTGTTTTGTCATGTTGTGTTTGTAATTGTCTTTACAAATAAACAGGGATGTTGTGACTGTATACGGAAATATGTGGTCATGGTATCTTTTCAAAGGTGTAACTAAAGATAAATGCAAATAAACCACCTAGCTCTGCGTTCCCTTTGGCAGTGCAAGTTTGGCTTTGATTTATTGTTTCTTAAGTATCTTGTGGAGTCCGATTGAGGGTCTGTCTGCACGTGCTTCAGACCAGGTCATTAAAAAAAAAAATTTGCACTCCTGTGTACATTTAATTTATGAAACAGTTATTGGTTCCTTAACTCAGGACTTTCCTCCCATCCTCAGATTTTAAGGTTGGAAAAACTGTTTCTGGAGTAGGTAGAATAGTGAGATTCAATTTGATATACACAGGGGCTTTTGTTGTAGACAAAACTGATTTCATTTGAAATCTGAGAGAGAAGGTAATTCATATGAACTGAATTTATGATGTTGCCTTTATATCAAGTCTGACTGTTGTTCCACCTGATCCATTATTATCCTCTCTGATCACCAGCTTTTGTGTTTTATGAGCCGCTCCTGCCCTTTTCAACTAGAGAGGCCAGAGATTAAGGGTTTTGCCTTCAATTAGGTGAGTGGGTTTGCCACTCAGATTTTCTCTATGCCCATCTTTTATAATAACTCTGATTTTAAATACTTGAGAACATGTGACTTGGGAATACCATCCTAAATTAATTCTCAGCTCTGCTGTTAGCATTGAGCAGTGCAGGGCAAACATGAGCAAAATGGCAGACTTCCCAGGTTGCTTAATAGGCCATGTCAATGTAATTAAAACAACTGTTCTCCCCAAATATCTTTGGAATCTCAATAGATATCCTTGATAAGTTGTTCCAGACATGATGGGTTCCTAACATGCAATTCAAGAATAGTCTCTGGATGATCAGCTGCGGCAAATGAATTGCCCTCAAACGGAAATTCATTTTACGAAGTAGTTGAAACCTTGTAGTTACAAAACGCAGGCTAGTGCTGTTACTGATATTTTAACTTACATTTCCTTTTTAATATTTTAAATTCTACAAGTTGTCACATTTAATTTCTGTATAAGGACATCTATTCTAAATAGGTCATGCCTAGTTTTACTCTGTTCAGTTCACTTGGATATAACAAATACTTGAATAGCATTCTTGAGTTTTCTACCTACATGGTTTTTGAAGGTGTTGCAGATTGTTAGTTATTCAAATGTTTACATGGACTGAAAAGGCTACATGATCTTGATTTGGATTGAGCTGATTAATGTCTTTTCAGACTATTGAGAAACCCAATCAATGGCTGTCAGAATGCTGTCATAAAACTAGGACAGTCATTAGCAGAAGACTTTGACCTTTCTCAAGCAAAAGGCTTACTAGATGTAATCAGTATGCTTACAAGGAAATGGCAACATCTCATTTGGAAATGAGTTGCTTTGCCCAGCAAACTGAATTTCCTGTCTCAATATTAAGATGGAGTCACTCTTTAAAAATTTTTCAGAGTATTGACAATTCTATCTTCTGGATTTTTTACCGTATTTTTTTCTCTCTCAAAGTCAAGGGTGCAATTCCCTTTCCAGTCCTGAGCAGTAAATTTGTTCATGGGAGGAGGAGGTTAAAAAGGCAACATTCTCTGCATATTTTGAAAGGCAAGTGGGCTAAACTGCTTCTCTGCATCTTATTTATATCTCTGTGAAAGCAGACAATTGACCAATGTCTTTTAGCATTGTTTTTAAATCTTCCAAAAAGACAGGGACACTTCCAGTTTTATTACATTGTGTCCCCCCCCCCCCCATGCAGTCTTCCCCAATCTGTTGCCCTGCAGTTCTGGTGCCACTGAACCCCTTCAACAGCCATTCCTTATGCTGATGGGAATTATCAGGAAAGAAGTAAATTAAAAAGGTCTATATTACAGAGGGTTACTTAATGTCTGTCTCACCACTGCATGTTTTTTTCTGCATATCATATCCTAACTTAATTTTTTCAGTTATAAAGAATACTGAGGGTTTTAAAATAGAGGATGGCTTTTATTACTGTACTTGGTGCTTTCACCCATCTCCAGACACATTTAATTTAATTTAAATGAGAATTGCACAGCTGCAGTGATAACTCTCAGAATTTCTAGCTAGTGTGGTTAGCAGCACTGCTGTCCAGAATCTCCTGGAATTGTAGTAGTACACCAGGTTGGAGTTGGAGAAAACTATCCAGATTTTTAAAAAAAATAGATTCCATATACCTTCAGGCTTAGTGCCTTCATTTTACCCTTCTAGGGGATGAATCAATTTAGGAAAGTACTCTAGGGGATCCTGTTTGCTTTTTGTGGCATGTCCCTCCAAGGCCATGGGTGATCTTCTACATGACAGAAATTGTGCACTTCTGCTTTAAGTTATCAGATTCATGTTTTGGGTTTCTGGATGTCTAGTGAAGCTCTAGAAAGGCAACTGAGTAGGAAGGGGCATTGTATGACCAGGACATCCAGCAGAAGCATACTATATTTTTTTCCTCTGGTGCCTATACCATGGTCATTCCATTTCAAATTACCCTCCCCGATTCAGTTATTATTTGGCTTAATCGTTTCAGCTCAAAATTTTATTCATTCTGACGTTTATAAATAAGTTACCGTGATTTATCACACACAAAATATTTTATGGCCTTTGACCTCTGTTTTAAAAAAAACCTTGAGTTTTGTTGGAAGCCCTTTTAGTATCAACTGTTAGCATATAGACAGTATATAGATTAAATATGTTGTGTGCTGGCATAAATAATATTTTAGTTTTCTGAAAATTAGTAATTATAATTTAATGGTACTAATATACCAATGAGAGGTAGAAAAGATTGGAGATTAGAACAAGCTAATTAAATTGACCTTTAAATCCTTCCTACTCTCTTGGAGTTTAATGCTAATCCCTAAACACCTATGGTGCAGATAAATTTCAAAGGAGCAAAGTTGCCATTGCTTTCCTTTCTCCATTCCACTGTTCCTTTAATTTTTCACTGAGAAGGTATTAACACAGCACATATTCTCCATTAGGTGGGAGGAACCTTATCCTATCTGTCTGGAAAACCAGAATAAACAGGAATTATACAAATTAATGGGGAATATAGAGTGACACCCCCCCCCCCCGAAATGATGTTATTCATTAAAAAAAAATCTTTAATTTTAGCTGAGTTCCTTGGCTAACTTACCATATTGGTATTTGCAGTTATTGTCTCACATTCATATTTGGTAGGCTGGAGCCATGAGGATTATTTTTTGTCATAATTTCATCTGCCCTTCTGTGTCTTTTATGCTGACATTTGGCCTATCTGCCTCTCAGTATTCTTTTTCTTTTACATAAAAATTTATTAAGTTTCAACAAGAGATAAAATATACAGAAACAGAAAAAAAATAATTAAGAAGAAAAGATCAGAAAGAGAGCAAAATTAAGAGTGCAGAAAAGGAAAGGAAAAAAGAAAGAATAGAAAAAGAATAGCTTCCGACTTCCTTTTGTACAGATACAAATATAAGATATATTAACCTCTTACTCTAAAAATCAACAATAGTACACAATATTTCTATAACCGTGAACAATTCTAATCATCAAATCCCAAAATTAAAGTTTCATTTCTTTTAGCTTCAAGCAAAAAGTCCACAAGCTAGACAAAGTGTTTTCTTTAATCAAAGTAGTCAATTTTGCCATCTTGGCCAATTCCATTAACTTCACCATCTATTGTTCCATTGTAGGTACAGTATTTGTAAGTCCTTCCACCTCTGTGCGTATAAAAGTCTTGCTGCTGTTATCATATATAGAAACAAAGTCCTGTGTTTTCTTTCAATCTGTTTATCCATCAAGCCTGAAAGGAAAACCTCTGGTTTCAATTGTACATTTATTTTGAGAGTTCTCTGAATTAAAGTACGTATCTGATCCCAATATTTCTTAGCTTTCTTACATGTCCACCAAAGATGGTAAAAAGTACCTTCACATTGATTACATTTCCAACATATATTTGACATTCCGTTATACATCTTTGACAATTTATCAGGTGTTAAATACCAACAATACATCATCTTATAAACATTCTCTTTCAGATTATAAATCAATGTAAATTTCTTTACTCCACGTATTCTTCCATTGATCAAGCATTATATTGTATCCAGAAAATTTTGCCCATTTATTCATACAATCTTTAACATACTCATCTTCCAGATTCATTTTCAATATGCCTCTCAGTATTCTTTTTCTCCTTGTCTGCATTAGTTTCTACTTGATTCAGTGTTTGCTTAGTCCAGGAATAGTCACATGTGTTCCCAGAACAGTTTATTTGCAGTCTCTGGAATTCCCCTTTGCCAAAAAGCAGTGGTGGGGTTTTCCAATTTTTGAGGTGGGAAAAAAACCCTTAACAAGTGTAATTAAAGTAAGTTGACATTATTTAAAAAATACAGAATCCTCCCCAACAAATGGGAAGTCCCAGCCTTGGCCACTTTGTATCATTTTGCCACTTATTACTGGCCCTCCAGTAATAATTGGGGCGTGGTGGCTCAGCGGGTAAGACGCCAGGCTTGTCGATCAGAAGGTCACAAGTTCGGAGGTTCGAATCCCTAGTCCCGCGTGACGGAGTGCGCTCCCGCACTTGCCCCAGCTCTTGCCAACCTAGCAATTTGAAAGCATGCAAATGCAAGTAGATAAATAGGTTCCACTTCGGTGGGATGGTAACAGCGTTCCGTGCGGATCATGCGGCCACATGACCGTGGAAGCGTCTTCGGACAACGCTGGCTCTTCGGCTAACAAACAGAGATGAGCACCGGCCCCTAGAGTCGGACACGACTGTACAAATGTGCGGGGGGAACCTTTACCTTTTTACTGGCCCTCCAAAGTGTCAAATTCAGTCTTAATTAAGGTTTGCTTACTCTGGTCCTGGCTGTCTCTTCTACTTTCTTCCTCTCTCCAACTATTTTGATCCTTTCCTTTTCTTCTTCCTTCGGTCGATTGCTCCAGCTGTTGTTTCTGTTTTCATTTGTCCTTGTTTTTCCTTAGAAATAGTACCACTTGGAATACATTGGTCTTTGGGTCTTCCATGCATCTGTCAGGAAATGGTGTCTTGATTACTGTTATTGAATGATTATTTGTAATGGTATGCATTATTTTGCTTGATATTAATAAAGTATGTGTTGTTGTAGATTATAGATTGAAATTAAGTATTAATGACTAAATTAGCTGTTTGATCTTTATAAGATAATTGTAGCAGTAATAAGTAATAAGTAACCTATAAAAAGATAACTATATAAAGTGCTTCATGAAATTAAAGTTAAATACGTCTTGTCTAAGAACTGACAGGTAACCCCATAGAAGGTACTCTACATATCTTAGATTTTTTTTCTCTCTTTTAAAGAACCCTAGTAAGCTGTGTGCAATAATTCTGATCTGAAGCTCTTCTGGATCAGGCATGGGCATGCTCATTGTATCTCAAGCACTAATCACCCGAGCCCAGGAAAATAAGCAGTTAAGGAGATGGTGATGCAGTAATTGGGCTCCTTGGTGTTGCACTCTGGAAGTTTAGAAATTAATTCGCATAACAAGCCACACCATTGGTTATGAACTATAAATAGCTTAAAACAAGCTCATGTTTGAGCCTACAACTTGGTGATCAGAGTGGCAAAACATGGTTACTTCTCTGCCCTTGTTGCATCAACCCCAACAGCTTTGTTGAGGGTGACCCATCCCTCTTCCAGGGTATTGGAATTAGCAGCGGGGTGCTGTGAGAGTCCTGGACAACATTTCACCAATAACCTTCACATTCATTCAAATTTTGATCCATTTGGGGAGAACCTGGAGAAAACAGTGACAGAACCTTGTGATGTTAAGTGGAATACAGTACTTTTCATTCTGTAGATTCCAAGGAAATAGATAGGGTGCTGGGTAGTATGAATACCACTACTTGTGAACTGCACCCCAGCCTGAACTGAATCCTTCAGCAGGCTGGGGGTGGTTTTCAACTGGATTAGAGAGATTGTCAGCATCTTGTTAGAAGAAGGTGTACTGTCTTGAAAGAGGAGGTATCATGCACCCCTTCTTGAAAAGGCCTCTCCTAGACCCAGGTACGCTGGACAACTACCCTTCAGTGTCCAGTCTTCTCTTTGGGGGAAGGTGATAGAAAGCATGATAGCTGTTCAGCTGCAAAGCACTGTAGAGGAAGCGAGTTATTTGGATGCTTTTAAGTCAGGGTTCAGATGTGGGCGTGGGATGGAACCCGTATTGGTTGTATTAGTGGATGAACTGAGGAGGGACATAGGTGTGAGGAGTGTGCTTCTCCTGGTGGTCTTAGGACCTCTCCGCAGCATTCAGTGCCCGGAGGCTATAAGAATTTCAATAGGTAGGACAGAGACTGAAGACAGATCCCAGCAAGACTGAAATGCTGTTTGCCCGGAAACCATTTGGCTCCCTCTCCACTTCTGTGGTAACTGGATCTCGCTCCTCCTGAAGGAGCAAGTCAACAACTTGGGGATCCTCCTAGACAAGGAAGGAACTAGAGCAGCTATTTCCCTACTTTGGCTGGTATGTTAATTGCTCACCTTCCTGGAGAAAGAGGTCCTAGCAATAGTGATCCCCATCTTTATTACTTCCTAGTTAGATTATTGTAATGCACTCTAAACAGGGCTGCCTTTGAAAAGTATTTGGAATTGCATTTGGTCGAAATAAGCTGCTGTTACGCTTATATGACCCCAGTGTTTCAGGCTCTGCATTGGCTCCTAATAGACTTCCAGGTACAGTTCAAAATGCTGTTTTTGACATTTAAAGCTCCATATTCCTTGGTACTTGGTTATCTTAAGGACTGTCTGCTGTCTATCTAATGTGTGCATCTCAGGTTGGGATGCCTGGGGTTCCTTCCCCATATGAGAACTGGGGGGAGAGGAAGATCAGTCACCATGGTGCCTATCCTTTAGCATACCCTTCCAGAAATCTGGATGATTTCACCACTGCTGACCTTTATAAAAGCCTTAGAAACTGAGCTGATAAGAAGGGCATTTAGTTAAGTCATCGATATACTATCTATTAATTATTAATTTTGATTGTAGTGATTCATGAAAAGATGTGACAGATTTAAGGATTTTTTTTCTGTTTTATTCCTGTATTACTCTTATAATTATTTAGTTTTTTTTATTGTACACCGCTAGGAGTCTGTGTGGAGTGTAGCAGTTTATAAATAACATGAATAAATTGTTTTTATCAAATGCATCAAAGTTAAAAAGAGAAAGAGCATAAGAGTCCTGTTGGATCAGACGGAGGGCCCATCCAGCCCAGCTTTCTATGTCAAGGCCAAGGGCAGACAAACCACACTGTGGCTTGAAGCAGTGTATAAACTCCTATTAGTCTCTGTTTTCTGAAGATAACTGTGTTTAAAGTCTGTATTTAGGTATTAAGCCCGATGTATCATTAGGGCTTAGTGTTCTGGGTGCGTCATGCGGCCACATGACCGCGGAAGCGTCTTCGGACAACGCTGGCTCTTCGGCTGACAAACGGAGATGAGCACCGCCCCCTAGAGTCGGACACGACTGTGCAGGGGAAAACCTTTACTTCCTTTCACTTATTTAAATTCAAAACTGAAGATACTGTATAAAATAATAATTTTCTCCCAGATGTCCTATGTAATTCAGCACAGTGTTAAGTAACTTGCTGGAAACCTTGTAATAAAATTTCAATTTACCCATATTCTGTAGGATGATAATCTACTTTTTTTTCACAAAGATGAGCTTTTGCTCACAATTTGTTCTATTAAAAGGAGTGATTTTTGCTGTAGTAACATACCTTATATGGAAACCTAAGCTAACAGTTTTAACACACCACTACTATCAGACTTGAGTGGGGCGTGGTGGCTCAGCGGGTAAGACGCCAGGCTTGTCGATTGGAAGATCGCAAGTTCAGAGGTTCGAATCCCTAGCCCTGCGTGCGGAGTGAGCTCCCGCACTAGCTCTAGCTCTTGCCAACCTAGCAATTTGAAAGTATGCAAATGCAAGTAGATGAATAGGTACCACTTCGGTGGGTAGATAACAGCGTTCCGTGTGCGTCCTGCCGGCCACACGACCGTGGAAGCGTCTTCGGACAGCGCTGGCTCTTTGGCTAACAAACGGAGATGAGCACCGGCCCCTAGAGTCAGACACGACTGCACAAATGTGCAGGGGGAACCTTTACCTTACCTTTATCATTAGGGCTGCATTTCAGATTCATAGGCAGAACTGTACATTGGAGTGTGTGGGGCTCCAAATGTAATATCTTGCTGCAGCTCCTTAAAGCACCCCCATTTTGTCCTGGGGTTGCATGACTGCTTGCCATGCAATCCTGGGAATATGGATGCTTGGTTTAAGGAGCTGCAGAGAGGTGCTACATTCAGGCCCCTTTGTGCTCAAAAGCACTTGTTTACCTCCAAAGCCAAAGTGCCGTGTGGCCCTTATAATGATAGGAGTAGGCATTTGTATTAAATTGTATAAATGAATTATAGTTTATTTTAAAAAACAACCTGGGAAAAATTGTTTGTTTGTTTATTAAACAAATTTATATGGCCACCCAACTCACACACACTGACTCTGGGGGCTTACAGAATTAAAAACCAGTAAAAAAAGAAAAAAACAATAAACCTCCCCACCCCACCCTGGCAGCAACAGACATCCTCTAAATCAGCCTTTCTCAACCTTTTGACCCTGGAGGAACCCTTGAAATACTTTTCAGGCCTCGGGGAACCCCTGCACGTTCAGGCTCAAATATAGCCCAGAAGTTACAAAAGTATTATATTCGTTTCATGGGTAGGCCTGTCTGTATGCATTTACAGTGTTCTTAAACTAAAAATAAAGAATGAAACTTACCTCTTTAATGTGAAGTTGCCCGAAGTTGAAATACTTTTTTAAATAAATCGTGATCTCCCAGGGAACCCCTAGTGACCTCTCGAGGAGCTGAGAAACCCTGCTCTAAATTAACTATTTAATCAGCTTTTAATTGGACTTTTATCAGCTCTACCACACTATGTAATATAGTAAATCTAACAAGAAGTGCCTGTATCCATCTGATATGGGACATCTGCTTGGTTTGATTGAAGCTTTAAGGTCAGTTTATATTTCATGACCTTCTACAAATACTCTTGATGATTGTCCATGTGCACTAAGAGCAATCTTTTTATTGACCTGTGTAAAGATATCATGACATTTGCAACCAAAGTTTGCTTAGAAGACAAATATTGGATAGTTAAATTATCAGGGGCAGGTAGTTGTGTGTTTAAAATTCTGGCAGCCTTCAGAATTATATTCCATACCTATGAGTAGCTAACTGTACAGTACTTTTCCCCAGGTTGGCTCCTAGGTTACATCAGTATTAGAATAGGCTCTTCCTCCTTATCTGTTAAGCTTCTGTGTTGTTTTACAGTGGACCAATTACCTAAACTGGAAAAGGCTTACGGATTTCATTAATCCCCCTACCCAATAATTCACTGGTAAATCCATTAGCATACAAGATAATTGCATTAGACTTGTTCATATCTGACCAATAGTAATTTTTCCCTTTTTTATAGTTAAGATAGTTACAATTTTCTGCACATGAAAATGTGCAGGAAAGATCTAATGTATAGTTTATGTAAACTATGTAAATTTAGGTTAAAGCAGCCCCTCTACAATGCAGCCTTGGCCTCTTAGAAATGATGCCTGGGACTGCAGGTTCTTTAGCAGTTCTTCCTCATATAAAATTTTGATACATGGAATATTTAGAGTGAAGGAAAGGATACTGTTTCATTGAAGTATAAAACAGTGGCTGTTTTCAGTCTGACATCTTCCCTACCCAACAAACTCCCGAACAACCACCCAGGGTCCCTCCTTGTGGGGGAGATGGGTGGGATATAAATGTAATAAATAAACAAACAAACAAACAAACAAACTCAAGTCAGGGGCCGTAGTTTGTTCTTGGCTTCCAACTCCAGATTATTTGGAGGGAAACAAGCTGGGATTCCTGGTCCAGAACAATTTTGCCTTAGTGTGACACATGAAAGCAACCAGGGCTGTTAATTGAACTGACATTATCCTACCCTTTTTTTATTTCTTCATGTGTTAGATTTCTTTTCCAGCTTTCCGCTATGAGTTCAAGAGGATAGGCACAACACTCCTGTCTCCCATTTCTTCCCACAACAATCCTGTGGGTTTAGGTTCATTTGAGAGAATGCTTGCCCCGGGGTCACCCAAGGAGTCCGTGGCTGAAGCCAGACTTGACCCTGGGTCTCCTCAGTCCTAAATCCACCATTTTAACCATCTCACCAAATTGATTGGGTCCAAATTTCAATTTCATTTGCTATTATATTGATATTGAAGGAACTCTGTCATGTTTGTATATAATATTCCAAAAAGTCTAATTCCAGTGCAGAAACAAAGAACTATACCATCTCACAGAAAGGAAAGGAATATAATGTAAACCTACAATAGCGATCAAGTAGCCTGGAGTCAAACTCATTAAAAGACAAGCAGGATCTGCTTGGAGTATAGGGTCCAGGTTCATTTCCAAGCCCACTGTTCTACATTGCTTGTCAAAGATATATCAATAGCTTAAACTTTCTTCCTAATGATGCTTTATCAGAATAAGCTTTTATCACTAAGAGTAGGAAACAGTTTATTTATTTATTTTCTATCCTGCCTTTATTATTTTTATAATAACAACAACCCTGTGAGGTGAGTTGGGCTGAGAGACAGTGACTGGCCCAAAGTCACCAGCTGGTTTTTCATGCCTAAGGCGGGACTAGAACTCTCAGTCTCCTGGTTTGCCATTGGCTCCTTCCTAGGGCTGAGAGACAGGGACTGGCCCAAGGTCACCCAGCCGGCTTTCATGCCTAAGGCGGGACTAGAACTCTCAGTCTCCTGGTTTCTAGCCCAGCACCTTAACCACTAGACCAAACTGGCTCTCCTTTGGGATTTTTCTGTTTAGGTTCATGATAGAGCGAAACCAATGTGCAGTTGTGTGATGGCTTCCTAACAGAGATTTTGCAAACAACTCTTTTCATTCAAGAGTTAGGAGCCCAGATTTTATTATAGTAGTAGATTTCTACTTTGGTTCCTGATAAAACTTCCTGAAATGGAGCAAAATACTTTCCTTCTTGTTATCCTGTTTCCTAGCTAATATATTTGTAAGCAACAGTAGAAGACACTTGCAGATTTTCTGACAGAACTTATAGAAATGTTAATTGTAATAAGCTTCATCCTGTTTTACGTACCTCAAGGGTTAGGAAGTCTGTTGCCAAATTTTGATTTGTCCTGTTGTTCTAGTGAAAATTCCTTATGCCTTTGGCTACATGAGACAGCTCATTACCCAGCTGGTTTGGGATGTCTCAAAAGAATAGCAAATTGTTAGTTAACTTTTTAATTGTAATTTTATACCGAGGGAGTATTGCCTGTGGGGATTTCTGCCTGAAGTACCAAAATAATTTATCAGTTTTTACTATGACAGAATGTCTCAAGCCTGTTCATGCATTTCTTTTTAATTGCATCTCTGTATCTTTATACTCCTAAAATCCCACCCATCTTGAGTTGTATTCCAGTCTTGTAACCAGCGCCACTCATGTACCAAATATTTGGGGATTTTATCAGAAGAATAAAGGTAGTTTTATTTGTCTGGAAAAGTTGAGGTTTAACTAGCGATAAACACCTGTGTGTCTGTTTTGGATTTTCAGACTTACAGGAAAACAGTTGAGTGATCAGACAAAGTGGGTGGCCCTCAGATTTTTGCCATAATAAGCCTTTTTCTGTATAGGACATTTAAATCAAATATGTCATTCAGATATCTAAGCCTCAAACTATAGAATATATTTGATAATTCTTAGAAGTTACTAAAGATGACATTTGTTGACTCTAGATGTCAAACTTTTATATAGTAGTACTGAACAACAGAAACAGTTACATAAAAAATAAAAGAAGATAATTTGGTCTTTGCACACATTTGATCTTTCAGTTTGAAATTGCTTAATGGAGAATGTTTTTTTCTCATTTAATGGAATGTTCCCTCACAAGGTGAAGGGTATATTCTGAGTGACTCCTTTTGACAGCTGAAGTAGCAAATGTTTATTGATAGATGGACTTTAAATCATGTCTGTGTGTTTATGTGTTGTCTAAAATAGCCTTTTTCCAATGTGGAGATTGTCATGTGGGTCTGATTACAACTCCCAGCATGCCTAGCCAATAATATGTAGGTGGGAGAAGGCTGATCTGAAAGACCATCAGAGGGTGGTGATTCTATACTGAGTAAGATATGGCATACTAATGTAAGAAGATATCAGCAATCCGGAAAATACATTTTTGAATAGATTAATTGGAGAGGAAAGAACATTTTTCCCGCCTAGCCTGGGAAGGAGGAAATAATAGTTCCTCATGGGGGTGGTTAATCCCATAATATCCTTCCTTTTATTAAGCTAATTTGCCAACTGGATTTTATAATTATTTATTGTATTAATTAATTGTGATTTTATATTTTTATTCCCTATTTTAAATCAGTTTTATTGTAAACCGCCCAGAGTTCCCCGTGGGGGAGATGGGCGGTCATATAAGTTAAATAAAAATTAAAAAAAAATTAAAAAATTATTGCTTTTAAGACAGGCTGCAAAAGTTAACTATTCAAATATATTAGCAAAAATAATAAACTCCTTGATTAAAAACTGGTTGGAATTCTCAAGATAAAATACTGCATATTTCAGTTATTTGGCAGGATGGTCAGCTCAATTCTTAAGTGTTATTGTTCTACCCCAATTGATTTCTCTGTGCCACAGAGTATCCTTTTAATTAGTCAGTGTTAATGGTTAATGTTGATATTTTATTTATTTATATATTTATTAAATTTATACGCCGCCCATCTCACTGTATAAGTGACTCTAGCTGGCTTACAAGTAAAAAAGAGAATAAAAAATCTTACAAAAATAAACAGAGTTAAAAAGACGGAGAAACAGAGAGATTATTATGATATTACCACATATAAAAATACAAAACAAAATCCCAACCTTATTAATTACTTTCTAGGGTTCCTGTTAATGACCAATGTTTTTCTAATGATTATGAAATTGATGAACATGATTTAATAATACATGCTTTTGCTGATATTGTTTAGTATTTCAGCAATTTTTATGGCAGAGTTATGGACTTCTATATAAAAAAAGTTGTTTCCTGTTTTATTGATGGACCTAGAAAATGGAAATATTATCACGAATGCTATCTTGGAGATGAGCTGGATTTTTCTAGTCTCATCCACAGAAGTGTCTCTTTCTCTCCAAAGGCCAATCCTCACCCGAGTTCTCTTTTCCGCACTGTGAATGAGAAGGGAGTGAGGGAAAACGGCTTCTCCACAGCCAGTGGAAGCAAGAAAGCAGCTTCTTCCTTCTATACATGGAAGAAACCGCCGCCTCAAGGTGGCTCAGGGAGACAGGAGGCTTCTCAAAACTCCTTTCTGTCCTAGTGTGGTCCTCTGAGCCAGATGCTGGAGTTGGATCAATGCCCCACCTCTGCTTCAAAATAGTGATATCACAGATTTGCTGATCTTCTGCAGTTCCACTTTTTTTCCCCATTTTTTCCAGCTTTATAAAGTTATTGATACAATACGTAGGGCTTTCTGGGCGGTTTACAACAAGTCAACTGTTAAAAACCTATAACTATAAAATTACAATCCAACCCATATAATAAATAGATAAAAATCCAAGGGATGGTAAAATCTCATATAAAGGGGGGGACACTATGGCGCCAGCCACCACCAGGAGGAACTATTATATATGAAACTTAGAATGATTTGGAATACATTTAGAATGATTCCACATCACTTTAAAAAGTCTAGATCAGTTTATATAAGAATTTTAGTTAATTTTTTTTAAAAGCTGTATCAAATCAAAAAATTAAAACACAAAAACATCAGACTTAGATCTTAAAGCCCAGAGGACATACAGGACATTGCTTGATGCCTTTAGAACTCCAAGGAGTCCCATGGGATTTAAAAAAAAACCCTCTCCCTGGTCAAGTTATTTTGCCTCTGGTGTTGAAAGTGAATTGGAATCTGGCAAATGATCTTAATGTTCAAAGAGTTTGATATGGCAATAGATGCCCTAGAAGCCAAGATATTTAGGGTCTGAGATCAGCAGTAGTACTTACCAAGCAACACAGTGCCCATCAGATCCAATACAAATACCGCCTTGGCAACCACAGACTTACCTTCCTACCTGATGTTATTTGTTTTTAGATTCTTTTATTTTTTTTAAAAAAGTGGAGGGAGTTGACCTGCTGCAAAGCAAGGTGCATCATTTTTATTTACAAGACTGTCTCTGGGCCTCGTATAAATCCTATGGGCATTTTTAGAAAATAAAAATAGTGAGTGGCCAGAGTCCAGAACTGTCCTTGGAAGTGTGCCCACCTGGCTAGAAAAAAAGACAGAGTTACTCTGGAATAGTAGAGGGCATTCTATAGGTTTTAGAGGGTGGAGAGCAAACTCCTTGGCATTTTGTGAGAATTTTTGTGGCAAGTTCTCAAAATCCCAAATATGCCCTCCAGCTTAAAAAGGTTACCTAGATTTTTAGTCAAACTTTTTCTTATATTGCTGCTACTGAGTTCCTCCTGAACTGTTCTTCTACCTAAGATTTTGTTAATGTGGAGAATATACTGTACATGTGTTTCTAAAGAAATTGTTTTTGGACTTTCATTTTCTTTGATTCATTTTCTTTGATTGATATATTTCTTTAGCTTCACTCAGCTATGCCATTCTGAATATTTACCCAAATGCAAGCTATTGTACATTTAATGAAGATAACAGCTTTAATGAAATAACCTGCATTTTATATTCTGCTCAGAAGCCTGAACTGACATTCTTGGCTCCATGTTCTGATGCAAGGGAGCTTTTTATACATCCTTATTCCTTCAAAATGACATTTAATGTTGGAGAGAGAGAGAGAATGAGAGAGAGAGAGAGAGAGAGAGAGAGAGAGAGAAATGGAATTTGAGGGTGGCCTTGGAAGGTGGGGGAGTCGCTGCTTAGGAAACAATCAGATAAAAGAGAAAGAAGTCCGCAACTGAGTAACAGACAAAGAAACTTAGAAAGGGCGGGAGAGTTGTACTTGAGACTTGCGAGATTGATGTCAGCCCTGCCAGGTAAACCAGACAGGAAACACAGTGAGATGAGCTAATTCTACTTTGTTGTAAGGCTACATAAACAGAATCTTGCAAGTCTGAAAGTACACATCTCCTGCCCACCCTGTTTACCGCCAGAGTAATTAGGGTGGGCCCTTTCTAAGTTTCTTAGTTTGGCCGTTAGGGACTTCTTTCTCTTTTATTTGATCGTTCCCTAGGTGGCATCTCTTCCCCCATCTTCCAAGGCCACTCTGTGTATGTGTGTATGTGTATGTGTGTGCAGTTTGCTGCTACTTTAATCCTAATTTTCAGAATTCACTAAAATGAGACACTGAGATAAGCATCATTTCAGGGGCATTTTAATTAAGTAATTTAAAAGCTTAGAAGTTTGGTGTAGTGGTTAAGGCACCAGGTTAGAAACCAGGAGACCATGAGTTCTAGTCCCGCCTCAGGCCCAAAGCCAGCTGGGTGACCTTGGGCCAGTCATTATCTCTCAGCCCTAGGAAGGAGGCAATGGCAAACCACTTCTGAAAAACCTTGCCAAGAAAACTATAGGGCAGTGCTTTCCAAACTGCCGCCGTTGGCGACACACCAATGGAGGCGGGGGCGCGCACGGCAGCGTGCACAGAGGTGGTGGCCTTGTGTTTTCCGCTAAAACCCGGAAGCGCTGATGGCGCGCCGCTGCCACCGCCATGCACGTCCACTTCCGGGTTTTGTTGCGACACACAGTTTGGAAAGCTATGCTATACGGACTTGTCCAGGCAGTCTCTGAGAATCAGACACAATTGAATGGATTTTTAACAAATTATAGTTATATGGAAATGGTTGTTTTACAGAAAGCCTATGCGTTTGCTCATCTAACAATTGCTTTTCTGTTTTTACAGAAAAATAAATGTTACATTTCAGCTTGTATTATGTATGATGTGGGGTAGGCTTCTAATTATTGTCAGCAATTTATGGGCTGGATGGCAGGCTCTCATGTTTCAGATGTGTTCTTTTTTCCTCATAGGTATTAATTCCTTGTAGTAAATTGTACATGTGTGGATTTGAAAGAGGATTCAGGAAAAAGGTTGATTTTAGTTCCACTTACAAACACAAACTGCTTCTCTTCCCATCTTAAGCATGGAGATCAGGACAAAACTCAGTCAATTTAAACTAGATTTATACTAAAATAAGGAGTATACAGTATTTTGAGTACATTATGTAAACTCAACAAAATATTCTCCTTTGATCCACTTGTTTCAGTGGGTAATCCTTCATTACATAGTCAAAATAGATTGGCTCCGTGATATTCGTTCTTCTTAGGATCAAAGTGATACCTTCAGAAGCATCAAAATATAAGACAGGGCTCTAAATATGCTTTTGGAAATATTTCTGGAAACCTTCCTTCCCTCCCTGAGCCCGTTCCTACTGAAAATGCTCCTTCTCAGCAGCCACTACACCCCTAAGTTACGGCTAGTGAAATGTCTTCCTCCTGGTCTTTTGTACTGTTAATTACTTCCAATTTTCTTTAGAAGTGTTGTGACTCTGTTTACAAATGTCACAATACTGTTAATTGATTCTCGACACTGATCTTTTTGCAAGGTTCCTGATATAATCCAAGTAACAGTCATGTTTTGAGTATAGTACAGTCCAGTTAGACATGTTATAGGTTATTTATGCTAATTTCTAGTTCTGACACTGTCTTTAATTAATATGACAGAATTCTCTGACAAGAAGTTGTCCACTTGCTAATGATTCTTCAGCTCGGAGTGGTGCCCGATTCCACAGCTCTTATGACAAAAGATACGTCATCAAAACTATAACAAGTGAAGATGTAGCAGAAATGCACAATATACTGAAGAAATATCACCAGGTAATTCGTTATTTGCTTTGGGGATGAGATTGTTGTAAGAAAAAACACTTCATTGATTAAATGTTTGTATAATGTCTTAGGAAATGAGCATTACAACTCAGATTTATTGCCAATGTATTTTTGGTGACTTTGCCATTTAATATACAATATATAACATCTGTGGTTAAAAAAATCCATTAAGTTTTGTTACATTTTAATCTTATTCTATATTAAAATGAAACTATGCTGAATAATTGTTATGCGTTTGCTTATGTTGGCTTCTTGTTGTACTGTAGTTGAAAAGATATCCTGAGTGTTACTTGACAAGAATTTGTTTGAATCCAGATTGGCTGCCAAAATTACCCCATTAAAATTGAAATCTATCCATTTTTCTATTATTAGAACAATGATGAAAGGTTTAGAAAGAAGAAAAAGCATCTGAGATTAGCTGAGGTCAGGAAACAGGATCAGCCCCAAGGGCAGAATCCCCCATATTGACTTTGTGCAGGCTGGGTGAGGATGGGCTGACATTCAAGCCTTGCAAATGGGATTAGGCTCATGAGATGATCCGTTGACCATCAGGCAGCACTGTATTTCGCCCTTTATTGGGACTCTTCAAACGCAAGTAGTCAGATGTTATTCTATGGCAGAGCTTTCCAAACTTTTCATGTTGGTGACACACTTTTTAGACATGCATCATTTTGCGACACACTCTTACAGCAGGGCACAAGGCAGGCACTAGGACCTGTGCGGAATCCTGGCAGGGCAGTTTTGGAGGCAGCAAGGCACAAGGCAGGCACTAGGAACTGCGCGGAATCCTGGCAGGGCAGGTTTGCAGGCAGCAAGGCACAAGGCAGGCACTAGGACCTGCGCGGAATCACAGCAGGTTTGGAGGCAGCAAGGCATAAGGCAGGCACTAGGACCTGTGCGGAATCCTGGCAGGGCACGTTTGGAGGCAGCAAGGCACAAGGCAGGCACTAGGACCTGCGCAGAATCCTGGCAGGGCTTGGAGGCAGCAGCAGCCGCGACACACCCAGACACTGCAGCCAACACACTAACGTGTCCCGACACACAGTTTGGAAAGCTATGTTCTATGGGGTTCAAAACCTGTACTGGGAATTGAATTCACAGACCTTTGCATTTTAGCAGACTATATTCAGTGCATTAGCTCTAGGATCTATCCAGGTCAGCGGTTGCAGGAAGGGACATCTAAAAGCTCTCAGAATTGTATATACTGTCCACCTTCCTTTAATTAATTAATTTAATTTTTATCCCACCTTTATTATTTTTATAAATAACTCAAGGTGGCAAACATACCTAATACTCCTTCCTCCTCCTATTTTCCCCACAACAACAACACTGTGAGGTGAGTTGGGCTGAGAGAGAGGGACTGGCCCAAGGTCACCCAGCTGGATTTCATGCCTAAGGCAGGACTAGAACTCACAGTCTCCTGGTTTCTAGCCCGTTGCCTTAACCACTAGACCAAACTGGCTTTCAGAATAGAGAAATACAGATGTTACATTATGTCACACATCTGTCTACCTGCACCTGAAGAATCCCAATAAAGAATGAAAGTAGTCACGCAGTGCCTCTTGGTGGTCAGTGTAACTGAAAAATACCACATAGGATGTATGCTGTGCAAAAATAGAGAAATTCCACCCCGCCCCTCAGGAGGGGCAAGAAGTCATGTAAAATCCTGTATAAAAAGGGCATGACATAGGCACAACTGTAGCAAACCTAAAGCAGAATAATTTAGGAAATGGGGGAAGGGTGTAATGTTGCTATTGAAACTATGATAGAAGTAATTGGCAGGTGGAGTGTGGGGGCTAAGATGTGTATATGCATATCTAAAAATAGAAGTGGGGTAGAAGAGCCATACTAGCCATGCTTGTGAAGGACATATGTTTCTAAGTAAGGATGAACAGAACTCAAACATTCGGAAAGGAAATATTCCCTCTCTGCACCATTGTCAAGCTTGGATGTTCCTAAATCAGTCTTGCACATCATTAGTCTGTTGCCATCTATGCATCTCTGGTGACAAAAGGGCTGCCCACCACGGTCTAGATAATAAAATTGCGTGTTTATTTTAATTTATCCTGTGATGGAACCAAAATGATACAGGTTTCTACACCTGTGAATGATAGCGCCTTTAAACATTTTAAATCTTCATAGTTGATAGTTTACCTTCTTGCAGAAAAATATTTTCTCAAAGCTAATTGGAAAAAGATCTAATGAAACTGTACCAGTGATAAATATGAATGTGAAAGAACTGCTATATGCCCTTGCTAGCTGTGGAATTCTCTTCTAGAAGCTGACAGAATCCGAACCAGTTCTATTTTTTAAGTGTTATTCTCACATGAAGCATTGTAGGTCAAGATTTTATACTGAATAAAAATTCAGATATGCATTTAGTTATATAAATTTGTTTTTATTCAATCTCCATGAACTAGCACAATTCTAAAATATACTTGCAATCTTGAATCCAAATGAAAATTCATTTCCTTTGCCAAACTTTATGCTGGATGCTCTGCCGCAATTAAATTGGAATTTATTGAAGTGATCAAAGTCCCAAAGAACACAATGAACAAAATCAGTGGAGACAATTATTGATACAAAGTAAAGATTTGATCAGCAGTGACAGTGGCTCGACAGTTGATAAGTCATTTCTGTCCAAGGGAGATAATGTAAAAACAGTGAAGTTGTAAATTATAAGATAATGCAGATAAGGCTTGGCTTTCTCATTGTAAGGAAGTTTTGAAAGGCTTTTTGTACAATGTCAGATGATAGTGATGGATTTCACTGCTGTGGAATGATCTTGGGATTTTGACAACTTTTCAGGAAAGCAGCCCTTTTGTCTAGCAACAATAGTACTATAGTGATTTTTACCCCACCTAATAATATTTACTCAGCTAATCGTATTAGAATATGGTTGTTGTGGGTCTTCCGGGCTGTGGTGGTTGTGGGTCTTCCGGGCTGTATTAGAATACCTTATTTTTTTCACTATTAAGTTCAGTTGTCTTAGATTCTTACTGCTGTATAAGAACACAAAATACAAGCTTCCTTTGGATATAATAAGGGGCGTGGTGGCTCAGCGGGTAAGACGCCAGGTTTGTCGATCGGAAGATCGCAAGTTTGGAGGTTCGAATCCCTAGCCCTGCGTGCGGAGTGAGCTCCCGCACTAGCTCCAGCTCTTGCCAACCTAGCAATTTGAAAGCATGCAAATGCAAGTAGATGAATAGGTACCACTTCGGTGGGTAGGTAACAGCGTTCCGCGCGTGTCATGCGGCCACATGACCGTGGAAGCGTCTTCAGACAACGCTGGCTCTTCGGCTAACAAACGGAGATGAGCACCGGCCCCTAGAGTCGGACACGACTGCACAAATGTGTGGGGGGAACCTTTACCTTTACCTTTTTGGATATAATGGAAGGGATTATTGTCTACTTAACCATCCTTGCTACTAAATTCATTGCAAGAAGGAAGAGTTGCTGTTTATGTGGCCTTAGTCTTAGTCTCATTAGATAACCAGGAGAGCAAATCAATCTACTGAATTAAAATTTACTTTGTTACTGATAGATACATCCGTTTATAGTGCATTTACAAACCAGAGAGAATGTCACCAGGCCAAATTTATTTAGAGTCATGGGCATGCTTATGGAATTGATCAAACTCCACATTCTTTGAACAGCCGTGTAGTTTTATGTGAGCTCTAATCCTTACTTAAAATATTACATCAAACATTTTATTATGTTTGAATACTTTAGTCTTTTCTACACATCATGGGGCTTGTTCCTCCCCAGGTCTATATTCATATTTTGTTTTTTGTGATAATCCTGAATTAGAAGTTTATGATTCAAACTTGTGACTGCCTTCAGATACCATTACACTTATCTATGACAATTGTTTGGGAAAAAAATCAGTTCATATAATGTCAAAGCATCTACATTTTGTAATTGATGCAGAACTTCTGAAGATTTCAAAACTGTGTATTTTTCTTCTGCAGTTTAGTGATTTCTTTTTAAAAACATGTTCTTCTGAAAATAAAATATCAGCTTTATGTGTTTTTTGGAAACTAATTTTGCATATCAGAAAACCAAATAATATCAGCTCTTTGTATTTGTACGTTTCCATAGCAGTAAATTGCTGTATAACTGTAACAGTAAACTCTAATTTTTATTTTATATAACTGTGGATGAAAATCATTGTAGCAGCAGGACTTTCACTTTCCCCAGCAGTGCTGAGAGGAGCTGAGGAGTTGAAAAGTTCCTGTGCTGTTGATGAACACAACACAGGATATTTTGCAGCTAGTACCTCTTCGGTTTCGATACTCCTTCCGTCCCTTATATGAAAAAGCAGAAGTCTTAAACATGCTTAGATTAAATCTTTAGAACGTCGTCTTTTTTAGGGTGAAAACACCAACCAAGTACAGGTTTTGATCCATTGTCTACATTGAGAGCCAATGTCATGTAGTGGTTAAGGCAGTGTACATGCAGTATCATTCATAAAAGGGATGGGACTTGCATCTCAATAATGCAATGCTGTTTTTGTCATTATGCCCTGCTCCCCCAGCGGACACCACTGCATCCAACCTTCACAGTCTCTGATCTCTGGCCATGCTAATTGGGGCTTATTAGAGTTCTAGTCCAAATCTGGAGGTCATTAGCTGCTCTACCGATAGTCTAGTGCAGGGTTTCCCAACCTTGGCAACTTTAAGATGTGTGGACTTCAGCTCCCAGAGTTCCCCAGCCAACATGGGGATACATCTTAAAGTCGCTAAGGTTGAGGAACACGGGTTTAAGGTGTTGGACTAGAACTGAGGAGACTTGGGGCAAGTCAGTCTCTCTCAGCTCAACTTCCTTTACAAGGATGTGGTTGTGGGGGAAAATTGGAGGAGGAAGTATATATAGTCTGCCTTGAGCTCCTGGAAGAATGAGATATGCATATATCAAATTAATACAATGAATGCTGTCTTTACTAGTTGAACAGGGAATTATATCTATTTTGATAGTTCCCATATATCTGCAGGTGGCAGGCTCCAAGGAGGACTCCCTTTTTTGTGAGGGAATGCTGAAATCTTAGAAGTGAAAGTACATAGTTTCTACCTGCTGCAAGTGAACTGTTTAATCATGAGGTGCAGATTTGAGGTGAGAACTAGTAGAGAAGGGAATTGGCAGGTTATATGGATTCTAAATGTTTATGGAAATCAAACACCTTGGAGAAACTTCAAATAAATTTGAAGATTTCACATGTTCACATGCCACATCCTTATTGAACTTTTTAATTCTGTGCAATTTTCATGCTGCAAAGGCCACCAGTAATTAAAGGATGTGGATATTTGTAAAACCGTTTTCTTAGTATTTCTTGACAATGTAATTTTTTCACAGTGATTTACTGTATCTGATTTCATATCACTTTATGTATCTATACAAGAGAAGTTCTAAAATATGTACTAACATTCTAATATTCCTTCCTTTTTTTAAATGTCACTATAGTATATAGTGGAATGTCATGGCAACACACTACTTCCACAATTTTTGGGCATGTACCGGCTTACCGTTGATGGAGTTGAAGTGTATATGATTGTTACAAGAAATGTATTCAGCCATCGTTTATCTGTTTATAGAAAATATGATTTAAAGGTAAGCAATTTTTTCCTATGGGCATTACAGTAGTTCTGTTAATATTTCTGCAGATAGCACTCCCTCCAAAAGGAGGGAGGGAGGGAGGGAGGGAGGGAGGAAGGAAGGAAGGAAGGAAGGAAGGAAGGAAGGAAGGAAGGAAGGAAGGAAGGAAGGAAGGCCCAACCCTATTAGATACTTTAGAAGCTAGTAATTACAATGCATTAAAACATTTCAACAAATGATTTTGTTGAGCTATGTTTATTAAAATAGCATTTGTGGCTTATCCAGCAACAAAACCTTTTATGGAAATAACATAATTTGAGCTGCATTGTGTGTTGTAAAGTAAGTGACCGGGCAGAGAGATGCTAGCTAAAGTAGCTAAGTGCTAATGCTTTCAGTCAAAGCCATTTGAGAGGTTAAAAAAATAGCTGAAGAGGCTGTTCCATCCTTAATGCATTTTGTAGGCTGCTGTATTCTGCACACAGATTTTTTGGTAATGAATAGAAGTACTACAATAGATTAAAGCAGAAACCTGTATCATTTGATATTTAAAACTGTTTTAGCAAATGACTAAAAAGCCATATTAAGCATTTTCTATTTTTGTCACCTCTATCAAATATATTTTAGATGGCAGCCTTATATCCACTTACCTGGGAGTAAGCCTCATTGAACTTAATGGGGCCTCTGAGTAGATGACGAGGGAATTGTGCAGTTGTTGTTTGAAGACTGACTGGTTCAAATTAGTTTATCATATCCTGCCTCATTTCCTTAGGGTTAGGGTAGGAAGTGGGGTGGGTCAGAAAAAAAAACCCTACACTTGAGATTGATTGGCTCCTGTCAAGTAGCCTTCAGAGTACTTTATTTTAAGCAGTTGGTGCATGCTATATTAGCAGAAGAAAATATTGTGTTCTCCCATATAACTTTTTAAAATACTTTCACATTTGCTGAGATAGACTGATGTAACTGCAGAATGTGGAATGTGATAGCTCGGTCTTGAAGATAAATTATCAATGTTTTATTGGCTTACATTCTTTTAAAAATATAATGCATAGCAATTTACCTGGGTGTTCTAGAAAGGCAATATCAAGTTTATTTCACACTGTTGGATGAAATGTGCCATATAAAGGATGGTACAAAAGGTTTTCCCACTTCAATAGAAATTCTGTCCCTCCATCAACCATGAATGAGTAACAGTCCTAAGCAACATAAATTAGCTCCTGAACCTATAAATAATATACAATTGGAAATCAAAGGCATCTCATTAACTGCATCCTAGAATTCGCTAGTAAAAGTTGATATTTGCTATAAAGTTCCTAGAGGAAAGCTAGGAGATATAGGTAGTCTTCGACCTACAACCATTCGTTCAGCGACCGTTCAAAGTTACAACGGCGCTGAACAAATGGTGGTTACAACCAGTCCCCAGAATTCCGGCCATCCCAGCACCTAGAAAAAAAAATTAAGAAAAAGAAAAATGCAGTAGATAAGAGAAGAAAAAAAAGTAATATTTAAAGCAGCAACTTCCAATCTTCCTTACAAGTTACAAACATACTTATTGTCACTCCTCCCCCATCAAAGTTACATCATATAATTCATTTCTTCCCATATTCAACCCTTTTCAATCAGCAAATCCAGAAATCATCAAGTCATTTTTATCCATTTTCAGCAAAAAGTCCATAAAGGGTTTCCAGTCTTGATGGGTCTGATGGTCTTAGCAGGCTGCTTCTTATTTGACCACAGTCAGATACAGGTAGTCCTCGGTTAACGACCATTCGTTCAACAACCATTCGAACTTATGGCAGCACTGAACAAATGGTACTTACACCTGGTCCCCAAAGTTGCTGCTCTTGCAGCACAAAGCCCCTGCCGCGCCCAGCTGACCTATACTGTCGTCTTCCTCCCGCTGCTGACGAGGCGCACCCAGCCTGGCCGTATGCGAGGCAGCTGCTGGCCATGCCAGGCCTTCTTCCCGAGGCCACGCCCGCCATTCTCCAAATTGTGCGCACCCTGGTGATGCTTCAGAAGGCCTTGATGTCGCGCTTTATGACTGCATCACTTAGCAATGGAAATTCCGGTCCAAATTACCAGTGTTAACCGAGGACTACCTGTACTCCAAAAATGCCCAGCGGGAAAATGGCAATTTATCTTTTGAACTTTATTATGATGCCATTTGTGAGCAATATTAAATGAGAGCTAGGTGCCCCCGGAAATTTTTGCCACTCATTACCTGCTTATAACATCTCCAAATGGGGTCTTACAATATGCCATCATGTTGGAGGTTTTGGCCTAGTACTTGGCAAATCAAATTAGCACAAATTTCCATTCCTTTTTCAACAGTGAAGCTCATTGGATATATTTTGGGTACTGCATCATTGGCGATCACTCGTAGCCGAGTAAGATTGTCTTCCAAAGGTAAAATTTTAACGGTGAATCCGTATGTGGCTATAAAGGCCAATTCTGGATCCGCACAACCTCCCACAATGAGGGCATAGGTTTCCGGGTGGGAGACGGTCATGATGAGGGTTTGCCTGACGTGCCTTCCTTTTAGCTCTCTTCTCCTTTTCGCCCTGTACTCGTGCTTCTTCAAAGTCCATAGCGCCATTAATAAAGGCTGACCTCCAATTGAAACGCTCATGAGTTAGGGCTTCCCAGTTCTCAATGCTGATATTACATTTTTTTAAATTAGCTTTGAGAGTATCTTTGAATCTCTTTTGCTGTCCACCAATATTCCGTTTTCCATTCTTAAGTTGGGAGTAAAGTAGCTGCTTTGGAAGACGATGGTCAGGCATTCGAACAACATGACCAGTCCAGCGAAGTTGATGTTGGATGATCATTGTTTCAATGCTGGTGGTTTTCGCTTCTTCTAATACGCTAACATTAGTCCGCCTATCTTCCCAAGTAATTTGCAGAATTTTTCGGAGGCAGCGTTGATGGAATCTTTCAAGAAGTTGGAGGTGGCGTTTGTAGAGGGTCCATGTTTCACAGGCGTACAGAAGGGTTGGTAGTACAATGGCTTTGTAAACAAGCATTTTGGTCTCCCTGCGAATGTCCCGATCCTCAAACACTCTACGCTTCATTCGGGAGAAAGCTACACTCGCAGAGCTCAGGCGATGCTGAATTTCAGCGTCGATGTCGGCTTTTGTTGATAGATGGCTGCCGAGATAAGAAAAGTGGTCGACATTTTCTAGTGACACACCTTTAAGCTGGATTGATGGCGCTGCAGAGGGATTGGTTCGAACTTGCTGGTAAAGCACTTTGGTTTTTTTAATGTTAATCGAGAGGCCGAGCTTTTCATATGCTTCTGCAAAGATGTTTAGGATAGTTTGAAGATCTTCCTCGGAGTGTGCACAGACTACGTTATCATCAGCATATTGAAGTTCTATAACAGAAGTTGCAATTACCTTATTTTTTGCTTTCAGCCTACTAAGATTAAAAAGCTTTCCATCTGTTCGATATATAATTTCTACACCAGTAGGAAGTTTCTCTTCAACAAGGTGCATAATCATAGCGATGAAGATAGCGAATAAGGTTGGAGCAATAACACATCCCTGTTTAACGCCGGATTCCACTTTAAATGGATCGCTTTGAGAGCCATTGTTATTCAGGATTGTTGCCATCATGTCGTCATGGAGTAACCGCAAGATGTTCACAAATTTATCAGGGCATCCGATTTTCAGAAGGATGGTCCAGAGAGCAGTACGATTTACAGTATCAAAAGCTTTAGTCAGATCAATAAACGCCATGTACAGAGGGCGGTTTTGCTCCTTGCATTTTTCTTGAAGCTGTCGTGCAGTGAAGATCATATCCACTGTTCCCCTGGAAGGGCGGAAGCCATTTTGCGTTTCAGGGAGGATGTCTTCTGATATAGATAGGAGACGGTTTGCAATGATCTTTGCCAGGATTTTGCCTGCTGTGGCTAGAAGGGAGATGCCTCGGTAGTTTCCACAGTCTGTTCTATCACCCTTTTTAAAGAGAGTGATAATTATGGCATCCCTAAAGTCTGCTGGAATCTCCTCCCTCATCCAGATTTTTTCGATGAGCTTATGAAGTTGTTGTGTAAGTTCAGGCCCGCCTTCTTTAAAGACTTCAGCAGGAATCCCATCAGGTCCACTAGCTTTGTTATTTTTCATTTGTTTAGTGGCTTTACTGACTTCCTCCAAACTAGGGGGTACTGCAAGCTCATTTCTTATTTGTTTTTGTGGGATTTGCAAGAAGACTTCGTCAGCCACAGTAGAGTGACGATTAAGGAGATTGTAGTAATGCTCTTTCCAGCGCAGTGCAATAGACTCTTTGTCCTTTAGAAGTTTAGCACCATCTACTGAGCGTAAGGGATTTGTACCATGGTTTGTTGGTCCATAGATGGCCTTTATGGCATTAAAAAAGCCCCGTGCATCGTGAGCATCTGCAAAATGTTGGGTTTCTTGGGCTTTTTTTATCCACCATATGTTCTTAAGTTCTCTAGTTCGTCTTTGGACTTCTGCCTTTGCACTGGCGTAGATTTTTTTCTTAACGGCACAGTTAATATCTTTTTGCCATATCTGGAAGGCTTTCCTTTTCTTGTCAATAATATGTTCAATCTCACTATCGTTCTCATCAAACCAGTCCTGATGTCTCTTAGTCTGGTATCCGATAGTTTGTTCACAGGCTGAAATGATAGAAGTCTTCAATTTAATCCAGTGTTCCTCAACATTTTCAGGAAGTTCCATAGGCAGATGTTCCTTGAGAGTTGATTGAAAGCAAGCTCGTTTAATAGGATCTTGAAGGGCCAGTGTATTCATTTTACGCCTTGGTTTTCTTCCTTGGAGCCTACGATGAGGGACAATCTTTATGGCCATCGTGGATCGAATTAATCGATGGTCTGTCCAGCAGTCATCGGCGCTCGTCATGGCTCTGGTGAGAAGTACATCACGGCGATCTCTAGCACGGACAATTACATAATCTAAAAGATGCCAGTGCTTCGACCGTGGGTGCTTCCATGATGTTTTAAATTTATTTTTCTGGCGAAAGAGTGTGTTAGTAATGACAAGGTTATGCTCTGCACATTTAGTCAGAAGTAAGATTCCATTCGTGTTGCTGTTGTCAACTCCTTCTTTCCCAATGATCCCTGGCCACAAATCAAAATCACGCCCAACTCTTGCATTGAAATCGCCCAGGAGGATAATTTTATCCTCCTTTGGTATCTCTGATAAGATGGTGTCCAGCTGGGTATAAAATTTTTCCTTGATATCCTCATCTGCATCTAGTGTTGGTGCGTAAGCACTTAGGATAGTTGCCTGTTGGTTTTTGGCGAGTTTTATTCGCAGAGTTGAGAGTCGTTCGTTAATCCCAGTGGGAACTTCTGACAAGAGCTTCACAATGTCGTTTTTGATAGCAAAGCCTACCCCATGTATTCGTCGTTCTTGTTCAGGCAGTCCTTTCCAAAAGAAGGTATAACCTCCTTTTTCTTCCTTCAACTGTCCTTCTCCTGCTCTTCGAGTTTCTTGGAGTGCTGCTATATCGATATTAAAACGTCTCAGCTCCCTTGCAATAATGGCAGTCCTACGTTCAGGTCGTTCACTATCCATATTGTCTTGCAGTGTCCGTATATTCCATGTTCCAAAATTCATGTGTTTTTTACGACCGCTAGATGGTGACCCCACTGGTCGCGGTAATCCAGTCAGGGAGAAAATGAGGCAGACTATGTTTAGGGCACCTTTTCTAGCCCCCTCCCCATATGGGGTGAGCAGAGTGGATCCTAAATAGGGCTGCTCAGTCGTGGATACAGCTGCCGAACTACTCAACTGCCTCGATCCTTGAGTCAGGGCGACTGAATCCGTATCCACCGCCCATGTGCTGATCCATGACTAGGAGCTTCCGGATTACACAGTCCTGCCCCCGTTGCCATTCGTCAATCGCCATGGGACTTTTGGTTGTTTTGGGTTTGGTGTGGTTGGAAGACGCCTGTGCGTGAATTTGTTTTATGTGTGGAGATCGGTGCACAACGATCAGCACACAACCTTCACAGAAAAAGGCTCTAATCCAATGGCATGGATACCATGACGATTGGTGACCTTTTGTCTGCTGCAGCCTTCATCCGCCTTCGCAGCCGTTGTAACAATACACCTTGTTATCTTCCGCCTGTTCTGCCGTTGAGGACTTTCTTGGATCGTTCTTTGTCTGGTTCCTCCCCCTGGACCTTACCGCCATGGGTGACCCTGCCAGGAGTACATGACTCCCGACGGCTTCGCTCACAGGGTTCATTGGGAACACACAAGCCCACTCACCACAACAAGGTGACGATCCAGCGAGTGAGTGGGTACTGCATACACTCATTATGACTATGAGTACCCAATGCTGGAGAATCTATATGTGCTTTCGGTAGCTGGGATAAGAGTAAAATAAAAATGCAATAGTTTAAGTAAATGTGTTATAGTTAAAATTTTCGAAGCTTCAATTCTTTGTTTTTAATTAGCATAAAATATTAAATTTCACTATCCTCCCATCATGTCAATACTTTAAAATATTTGATGCACATTTGACTGATTAATTGATCTCCTCTAATAATTTGGATTCATTTTACAATAAAATGTATGTTTATTTTTTTTTAATATGCACTGTACACCATTTTGAAAGTGAGTTACAATTCAGCGTAATCCAGGGAGTGGGACAGGTGGGTAGATACATGCTTACACA
This sequence comes from Charina bottae, assembly GCA_023362775.1. Taxonomy (NCBI): domain Eukaryota; kingdom Metazoa; phylum Chordata; class Lepidosauria; order Squamata; family Charinaidae; genus Charina; species Charina bottae. The sequence continues at coordinate 47,970,940 of JALMGJ010000007.1, read as the reverse complement.
TATGCGGACACCGTGCACACATTGTAAAACAAGGTAATAACTATTTTATTAATAAAGGTAAAGGTTCCCCCCGCACATTTGTGCAGTCGTGTCCGACTCTAAGGGCCGGTGCTCATCTCCATTTGTTAGCCGAAGAGCCAGCGTTGTCCGAAGACGCTTCCACGGTCATGTGGCCGGCATGACGCACGCGGAACGCTGTTACCTACCCACCAAAGTGGTACCTATTCATCTACTTGCATTTGCATGCTTTCGAATTGCTAGGTTGGCAAGAGCTGGAGCTAGTGCAGGAGCTCACTCCGCACGCAGGGCTAGGGATTCGAACCTCTGAACTTGCGATCTTCCTATCGACAAGCCTGGCGTCTTACCTGCTGAGCCACAGTGGTATTTTATTAATACCAGTACTTTAAATTCCTTCCAGAGGTATATGGAAAACCACTAACACTTGCATGTTTTGAACTGTCTGAAATTTAAGAGAGATCTACAGGAGCAGGTTAATGCATGTAACAGTTTACAGTAATTACATGTGGTTTTTACCAGAGCATTGAGAACAGGGGCACACTTCCTCTATCCAGGAATGGTTATGGCTGACATGTTAGTAGCTAATGGGCTCCAGATGCTTATAGTATAATAGAAGAAAATAGTAATAGGGCCAGGAAAATCCAAATCTCCATAAAGAGAATTTTCTTTTGTTATTATCTATGTTAATCCAGACTGTTTGAATTGTAGTTTTATGTTTGTTCATAATACAATAATCTGAGTGAGTTTGGAATATGTTCTGTTAGGCTAATGATGAAAAGCTTATTGTAATTCTGTCCTTCAATATTGTTCTAGTAACGAAATGTCCTGTGTGTTTTTTTCCAGGGCTCAACAGTAGCGAGAGAAGCCAGTGACAAAGAAAAGGTGTGGCAAAGTTATATTTATTTACTTAGTCTTCTGCCTTCAACTTGTAAGAAAGAGCAAATTTATGTTAGTTGTGGAATATTATTCCTGGCATCCTTCTTGGGTGCAATTCTACACCTACTTAACGGGCATAAGACGCACTGACCTCAAATTAAAACCAAACACACATGGAGCTCCATTTCTTATTGGTGGCAGATTGGATCCATTATGATTTCACTTTAATCAAATCTTACAGATTTCATTAGGCTGTAAATTTAACTTTTTGTAAGCCACCTTAGGAGCCTGCTGAAGAGTGAAGTATAAATAAATTATTCCAGCTATTGTCAGTGACAGCAGTCTTGATAGTGTTGAGAATGGGAAATATTTATTTCAGACTATTTATAGGTTTGAAATAAATTCCTCAGAAGTTTGGGCAAAAATACTAAAATTCAGAAGCTGTAAATTAAAAAAACCACCTTGCAATTTAATGGGGACAGGTCCTATTCTTACAGTAATGCTTTAATGTCAAGACTTCTAAAGCTAACTCTGGCTTCTGAAGTCTTCATTCATACTGATCTAGAATAGTCTTCTCCAATCTGGTTCCCTCCAGATGTGTTTGGATCACAGTTCCTGGAATTCTCAGCCAACATGACCAGGATTGTTGTTCCAGCACTTTAGGACTACATCACGTTGGAGAAGGCTGAGCTGAGTGTTGTAGAAGAACCAGTTAAACTGAATCCAAAAATGATGACCTGCTTGAAACCCAAAATCAACTTCCAGTCATGGTGCTGTGCAAACTTTTGTGCAAATGATTGTAGGAAAACATTAGCAACTGTTTTACTTCTGACCATGATGGGGTTTTTCCTTACATTGTGACAGTTTGACAGTAATAACATTGACTTTATCAAAACATGTATTTGAACATACCCACTTCTTGGGTTAGAGAAGAACGATAGGCTTCCACAGTCGTCATATTCTGACAGCTAATGCTTTGACTTTTCTTTGCTTAATTTCTACAGTGAACTATGTAGATTACGTATGAGTAATCTGGAGTACCTTGTAGTTTTCTGCCTCTCACAGGAGTTCTATGCTGTGACATAGACAACTGTAGTTATAGTATACAGTTATTTATGGCTGGTTATCTGAATGTCTTGCTAGTGAGGGAGCTGTTGCTCTAACAAATATACAGCTATTTCTTGGGTGTTCTAGCATTTCTGTTTTACCAAGTATTAGCTCTTACTTACATATTTCCACAGCTTCCCCTCCCCTCTTTCCTTCTTGTATTGCATGAAATGTACATCAGTACATTGTTGCACATTGAAATATTTTTCATGCAATCATAGAAGTAGAATGAGCAGTTAGGCCATCAGGTTCAAGACTTTTCTCAGTATAGAAATTCAGATTAAAGCTTTGTTGATCATCACTTACTGCTAGTCACTGATATTTCATAGCCCTGATCAGGTTCGCTTTAGCATTGTGGACATCTTTTGATAAGTCCTCATAAAAAGTATTTCAAGCACAAATACTTTTTATGACGACTTATCAAAAGATGTCCATGTTAGTCCCTTCCCTTAATGTTTTGATTCATAGTTACATCTCTCTGTTTTCTTTATCTTCTTTGTCTTAAGATCCCTTGCACAAACTCTGTACAAGAAAATAATATAATTATTTTATGAACAGTGATCCCTAAGCACGACATAAAATCAGTTTAACAACTCATCACTTTGAGTCTTTCATGAACAGTATTGTTGCATCTTCTGTTATCAAATTGGGGAGAACTTAAGCCTCAGACCTGCTTCTGAACTTCTGATAGAACAGATGTTAGAAAGGCCCCTGAACAGGATTGCCTGGGTTGTTACTTGCAGGATGCTTTATCAGATATGTATTTGCAGCCTTTCTTGCTAGTTCCTGCCATGCAAAACAGGTTTTGTTGTTAGACCATCACCTTTTTTTTAAGGGTTTGTGTCAATGAATAGTGAAATGCATTAAACATTGATTTTATAGATCAGAATATTTTACGGCTTAATGTAAGCATATGAGTTACAAAAACAAACAAGGGCTCTCTTAATGAAAGAGGAAAATAAGATGCTAGTGTTTTTATATTTACTTTATGTTAGAAATGGTACACTGTATTCTGGTACTGTGGCTCTGAAATGCCCCCTTGTGGCTGTTATTTTGCATTTTTGATGGCTGTGCGTGATTAGTTGTGCTCTGCTCAGACAATTGACGTTTCATTATTCTGTTGCTTTCTGTTGCCTTCGTTGTTTTGAAATGGCCTTTGTCTATCTGTCTGTCTGTCTTAGGCCAAAGAACTGCCAACATTTAAAGACAATGACTTCATCAACGATGGTCAAAAGATTTATATTGATGAAGTCAACAAAAAGATGTTCCTTGAAAAGCTTAAAAAGGATGTTGAGGTAAGAATTCTAGGCAAATGCACTATCCTTGCCAAAAACACTTATATCTGTCATTGTACCACCTAACTGATAGGGCTGATAATTGAAATATTTCAAGATGTTCCTGCACAGATGCATTCAATATCTGTGCTTTCCTTGAAAATTGCTTTGGACCTTCTGTGGTGACAGCATCTCCCTGCTGTTCATTAAAGCAGCCACAACGTTGTTGTTTTTTCAAGCTTGCATGGATACCTGAAAAAGGCAGCCTGCTTTCATGAATATTAAATGTGTGCAATGAAACAGGGAAGGCAGAATGGATGCCAAAAAGCAAACACGCCTCTCTCATGTCTGTGAGTGACAGGAATGAAGCTGCAGGACCTTTGCTGTCTGCACTGTCTAGGATTTACAATGTTGGTTTACAACTAACTGGAAATGACCAATAAAGCCCCTGCCCTTACCCAAAAGCTCCAGATCTCAAGATTGATCATTTTGGTTTTAATGCTGCTTTATTCCCTGTAATGTAAAATGATCCCTACCTTATGAAAGGGTATAATAATCCAATACGTTATCACTGTAAACTAGTGATTCTGCCTCTTCTGTTCTTAAATATTTGAATATTCATGGTTTTTTACCTTGACTTGCTAATTTGTGCTATAAACATTTGCTAATGTGCCTGTGAAATATGGATCAAATTGTCTTTCCGCTGTTTAAATATGGTGGGTTCTTAGATGGTCAGCCTTCTAATTGGGCTTGTGGTGATGAGCACAGCATTCTTTAAAATTCGTACAGAAGTATCATTAAATTTGTATATGAGCAATTATTGTGAGGTAGTTTAGAATCTTATGTTGATAACGGAAGGTTAGAACTGCATCATGATTTATCTTATATTCATAATATTTTTTAATTGTTTTGCTGAGAATTAGACAGACTAGCTTTGCTCCTGCAAAAGGTTATGCTTTCACATCTATTGCATTTCAGTTTAAATGCATTTTACTTTTCATACTGACTAAATATTTTATTTATCTACAGCGATAATGTGCGTTAGACTTCAGTTCCTACAATCCCTTGCCAATTTGTGATGAAAGCTGGGGATTATGGGAGTTGAAATCTAACTGATCCGAAATGCATTCAGATGGGAAGTCTGGGTTATAGTAACAGATCTCAAGATCATAGTGTTGCTTCTCTGTAGGGGCATTCTTTTTATGGGGGGGATACATTTTCTGGGGCTGGCTGATTATTCATTTTGGCTTCTATTTGCATACTGCTGGGCTCTGACTAATCAATTCAATATGCTTTCATTCCTTTAATGTATAGATAGTTTGTATGTCAACATTCTTCCTATAAAGCTTGGGAGGAAGTAAATGTGATACTGTTCCAGTATTTCTTTCAGGATTGATTTTCAGGGCCCAAGTAAGCCTGATATTTTTTCATGTGGCTTTCCATGGCTGATACTTTTAACAGCTAGCTGATGTGGAGGGGAAGGAAACAAACCAGATCAGGGCTGTAGCAAAGAATTGTCCCTGTCATGTTTGCAATTTAATCCTTCACTTGCACCTGCTACCAACCTAGACTGAAACATGGAGCCTTGGTATAGTAGAGACTTCAGCATGCCAGATATGGATTGTGGGAACTGAAATCCAGCAGGTTTGGGTAGGCACCGCATTCAGCTGCTTTAACTTTATGCGTTACATTCTTGAAATACTTTTTGTATTTTTCATTAAACCCCCTTTTTGATCTTCACTTGAAGAAATCTGTGCTAGTAGAAGCTAACATTTGCTGCAGTAAAAGTGTCATTTTCTGATTGGATCATGGATTCCTTTTTTTCTTATGTTATTGTTGTCTAGTTCCTTGCTCAATTAAAACTCATGGATTACAGCTTGCTGGTTGGAATTCATGATGTTGAAAGAGCAGAGCAAGAGGAAGTGGAATTTGAAGAGAATGATGAAGATGAAGGAGAAAGTGATGGGGCTCACCCAGTTGGAACACCTCCAGATAGCCCAGGAAATACACTGAACAGTTTGCAGCCTTTAGCTCCAGGAGAATTTGATCCAACCGTTGATGTTTATGGTATAAAATGCCATGAAAGTAAGTGGCTTTGCTATAAATATTTAGACATGAAGGACATTATGGTTCTTGCACAATCTCTGCGCTTTGAAAAGAACCACATAAGGATCAAAAATATGCTTTATGGAGTCCCTCATTCATCCTAGTAGGATTCTGTATCTATTTCTCATCATGGCTGAAACTAAATAATCTGTGATGTGTTAACAATATGTAAAATTATGGGTACTCTGAGGAATGGAGTACAGCAATTTATTTATTTATTTATTTAATAATATATAATATATATTATATCATAAAATTAAAATAAAATATAATAATATAATATAACAACATAACATAACATAAAATATAAAATATTTATGTATTTTAAATGTTTATATCCTGCCTGCCATATAGTGTATCTCCATGTGGGGTACAGAATTAAAAATACATTAGAATACAATAAAATGTGGTAACATACAAACACATAAAGCATACAGTTGATGACCATAATAAGGTGGTTTAGTTGTTCCATCATAAGCCTCCAAATTTGAAGGTGAATAGAATTATTTTCAGCAGCCACCTAATTGCTGAGTGGGGTGGAAAGATCAAGAAATGCTTACTTGCTGTCCCAGAAAAAAGAACTTTTATTTGCTTTACTTAGAAAATCTATTTACTAAACAATACTGTTCTTGATAGTGTCAAATAAACCACAGCTATTAGTGTAGCTGGATAGCAGTAACAAAAAGCAAGTCATTTCTTTGGCATATTTCCCAAAGTTCTCAGTCTTTTCAGCATGAAGCTCAACTCCATATTTTTTTCCTAAAGAAAAGGAAATAGAGAAAACTGTTCTAAGCAAGGATAATGGAAATGGGTTTGTGTTGAAAATATCAGTCTCCTGGTCTGTGTTCATACAGCATTTCAAAATTGCCAGAAATACATTTAGTCCAAGTGCTGAAAGCTTTAGAAAATACAGTAGATGTAAGCATTAGCATTAGGAATTGTATATTAAAGCGAAATCACTAGTATCTTGCTGTTTTTGCCAAATCTTTGCTCCGTTGTCGATGTATTTGTGACAATCTTATATAAGTTTACTCAGAAGCAGTCGATGTAAATTGGATGAAGCTTTCTTCCAGTGTATGATTGCAGATTAACTCTAGGATTTAAAAGGGTTCTGCAAACAGACATGAATCAAAAGCATGGTACATCATATGTGTACCCAGTCTTCACATTCTGTGGTCTCTGACACTGCTTATAGATTTAGTTCATGTGCCTCTACTCCTACTTCTTTCAATCCCAATCATTTTCTTCAGCAGATGGGGCAGAACAGCAGACCTCATAAATTTGTTAAAATTTGACAAGATAAAGGATTTCAAACTATTTTTAAAGAAAGTACTTTGACTAACAAAAGAACTCTCTTTGGAGAGGAAGGGGCAAAATAAAAATTTATTTTGCCTCCATAGTGTTTAGCACTTAAAATATTGAAACCATTGTATATGTCTTATCTTATTGCTCTTTAAGAGCCAGTTTGATGTAGTGGTTAAGGCACCAGGCTAGAAACCAGGAGACTGAGTTTTAGTCCCACCTCAGGCACAAAGCCAGCTGGGTGACCTTGGGCCAGTCACTCTCTCTCAGCCCTTGGAAGCAGGAATGGCAAACCACTTCCAAAATCTTGCCAAGAAAACTGCAGAGACTTGTCCAGGCAGTTGCCAGGAGTCAACACTGGCTCGGAGGCACACGTACTGTACATACATATTGCTCTTTACATCAGCTCTATAAGACACAGTATTTATGATATTGGTAATTCATTCAGTTATTCAAAATGTATGCCAGACCTACAAAATTGAAGGTGGAAGGGATCATTGAGGTCATCTAGAACAACCCCCGCCCAGTGCATGAATCCACTACTGCAGCATCTGTAAAGATGGCCATCCAGCTTCTGTTTAAGCACCTCCAGCCAAGGGAAGTCCCCTATATCCTGAGACAGTCTGTTCCAAGTTCGAACAGTTCTTTCCATTAGGAAAGATCTCCAGATGTCCAGCCAACATTAAGCCCGCTGCTTCTTTTCCTGTCTTCTGGAACAACTTTAAACAGTTCTTCCCACCTTGTACATGGCAGCCCTTTAGGTAGATGAAGACAGCTGTCCAACATCCCTGCAATCTTTTCTTCAGACTAAACATACCCAACACCTCCAAATGTTTCTCAGGTTTTTCCTTCTGGGTACCTTATCATCTTGGTGTACTTTGCAGTCAGGACTATCTTAGCTGATTTTAAAACTTTAAGAACTGATAACTTAGCTGTTTCTTATCAAACCAGTACAATATAAACCCTTATTGGTGGAACACACACAGATTTTCTTGCAATTTAAGAAGGTTGAGTTTTAACTTTGTAAGCCACCCAGAGCCACGTATGTGAGATGGGTGGCTGTATAAATAAAATAAAATAAAAATTGCCGAATCCTGCCTGCCTTTTATAGCCATTTTAAATGACTAAAATCCAGCTGTTTTTAGAGAGGGTTTAATAAAATGTAGCATTAATATTTGAACTCATCCCCCAACCCAGTAGTATGTCATCACGATTCCCCCTAATATCAAACTTGAGATACTTTTTTTCATGGTGGCTGGGGATTATGTGAGTTGAAATTCAGTATATCTGAAGTCCACCAGTTTGGGGGAAGATGTTTTAATTTATCCCAATTGATATTTGTTCATTTAACAATCTCCCCAGATACGGTTTTAATTCCATTTCCCCCCTCTCTTTCCCACAGATGCAGCTAGAAAAGAGGTATACTTTATGGCTATTATTGACATTCTTACTCATTACGACGCCAAGAAGAAAGCTGCCCATGCTGCAAAAACTGTGAAACATGGGGTGAGTACGCCTCCATTGCACATTCCTGTCTGTCAGTGATTTTCAGGGGTTGGACCATTAAAGGGTTTGCATATAGAGACACTTATGTTCCCCTGGGTCTCTATCTTGAGGACCTGTCTAAAATGAGGAGAGACCGGATGTGGGAGATGTTACCACTTTGTCTCACAAAGCAGTCATGGGAGTACGGCTCAGTTTACTTTAGGAATTTATTATTGGGAGGATTCCCTTTCTCAAATTACATTCCCTTCCAAAGGGACTGTTTTCTCTCTGACATACATGAGTCTACTATACCTAGACTACTATGAACCCTAAATAATTTCTGGAAATAGTCTGAAGATTTGTAGAGTAATCTCTAGGGTTGAAAGTGTGTCGAACCTCTTAAAGGTGGAGAATAGAAACAAAACCACCACCACCACCACCCTCCATCTTTCCAGATGGGAATTACTCTCTCCAGCAGGGAGCCACCTGTCCATTCAGGATATTTTTCCAATTAAGAACCCTGTCAATCCTGGGAAAAGTTTCCATGATTAGAGAAGGGTCTTTGCTGTTGGCCAAGATGAAGCAGAGGCAGACCTTTCTCCTTCCTTGCAGAATAGAGCGGGAGAGTGCAGTTTTCATTGGTTCATGGGTCATACCAACTTTGGCAAATACGTTGAGGGCTTCTCCCAAAGTGGACAGGCCAGGATCCATTTTGGGGGTGGAGGCTTGGGTTTTATTAAGAGGTGAAATCAGTAATTTAAGTCCCCACAGTTTATGAAACCCTTTTTGTCCTGCCCACTTCAGAGCACCAGAGTATCCTTTTTGTATCCCTGTACCCACACTTAAAAAGTCCAAATTGAACTTTTAAAATTCTGTATACTGAAATGTAATTGGGTATGCCATATTATATGACAGTCAACACTTTATTTGCATAGAAGAGCAAGTATGAGATTAGAAAAAGAGGTAAAAGATTGGAACGGGTAGGAAGGGCCTTGAATGAATGTCTGCTCCCTACAGCTTCTCTGGTATTTTACGATACTCTACCTCAGCTTTGCCTTGCCTTGCCTTGCCTTGCCTTGCCTTGCCTTGCCTTGCCTTGCCTTGCCTTGCCTTGCCTTGCCTTGCCTTGCCTTGCCTTGCCTTGCCTTGCCTTGCCTTGCCTTGCCTTGCCTTGCCTTGCCTTGCCTTGCCTTGCCTTGCCTTGCCTTGCCTTGCCTTGCCTTGCCTTGCCTTGCCTTGCCTTGCCTTGCCTTGCCTTGCCTTGCCTTGCCTTGCCTTGCCTTGCCTTGCCTTGCCTTGCCTTGCCTTGCCTTGCCTTGCCTTGCCTTGCCTTGCCTTGCCTTGCCTTGCCTTGCCTTGCCTTGCCTTGCCTTGCCTTGCCTTGCCTTGCCTTGCCTTGCCTTGCCTTGCCTTGCCTTGCCTTGCCTTGCCTTGCCTTGCCTTGCCTTGCCTTGCCTTGCCTTGCCTTGCCTTGCCTTGCCTTGCCTTGCCTTGCCTTGCCTTGCCTTGCCTTGCCTTGCCTTGCCTTGCCTTGCCTTGCCTTGCCTTGCCTTGCCTTGCCTTGCCTTGCCTTGCCTTGCCTTGCCTTGCCTTGCCTTGCCTTGCCTTGCCTTGCCTTGCCTTGCCTTGCCTTGCCTTGCCTTGCCTTGCCTTGCCTTGCCTTGCCTTGCCTTGCCTTGCCTTGCCTTGCCTTGCCTTGCCTTGCCTTGCCTTGCCTTGCCTTGCCTTGCCTTGCCTTGCCTTGCCTTGCCTTGCCTTGCCTTGCCTTGCCTTGCCTTGCCTTGCCTTGCCTTGCCTTGCCTTGCCTTGCCTTGCCTTGCCTTGCCTTGCCTTGCCTTGCCTTGCCTTGCCTTGCCTTGCCTTGCCTTGCCTTGCCTTGCCTTGCCTTGCCTTGCCTTGCCTTGCCTTGCCTTGCCTTGCCTTGCCTTGCCTTGCCTTGCCTTGCCTTGCCTTGCCTTGCCTTGCCTTGCCTTGCCTTGCCTTGCCTTGCCTTGCCTTGCCTTGCCTTGCCTTGCCTTGCCTTGCCTTGCCTTGCCTTGCCTTGCCTTGCCTTGCCTTGCCTTGCCTTGCCTTGCCTTGCCTTGCCTTGCCTTGCCTTGCCTTGCCTTGCCTTGCCTTGCCTTGCCTTGCCTTGCCTTGCCTTGCCTTGCCTTGCCTTGCCTTGCCTTGCCTTGCCTTGCCTTGCCTTGCCTTGCCTTGCCTTGCCTTGCCTTGCCTTGCCTTGCCTTGCCTTGCCTTGCCTTGCCTTGCCTTGCCTTGCCTTGCCTTGCCTTGCCTTGCCTTGCCTTGCCTTGCCTTGCCTTGCCTTGCCTTGCCTTGCCTTGCCTTGCCTTGCCTTGCCTTGCCTTGCCTTGCCTTGCCTTGCCTTGCCTTGCCTTGCCTTGCCTTGCCTTGCCTTGCCTTGCCTTGCCTTGCCTTGCCTTGCCTTGCCTTGCCTTGCCTTGCCTTGCCTTGCCTTGCCTTGCCTTGCCTTGCCTTGCCTTGCCTTGCCTTGCCTTGCCTTGCCTTGCCTTGCCTTGCCTTGCCTTGCCTTGCCTTGCCTTGCCTTGCCTTGCCTTGCCTTGCCTTGCCTTGCCTTGCCTTGCCTTGCCTTGCCTTGCCTTGCCTTGCCTTGCCTTGCCTTGCCTTGCCTTGCCTTGCCTTGCCTTGCCTTGCCTTGCCTTGCCTTGCCTTGCCTTGCCTTGCCTTGCCTTGCCTTGCCTTGCCTTGCCTTGCCTTGCCTTGCCTTGCCTTGCCTTGCCTTGCCTTGCCTTGCCTTGCCTTGCCTTGCCTTGCCTTGCCTTGCCTTGCCTTGCCTTGCCTTGCCTTGCCTTGCCTTGCCTTGCCTTGCCTTGCCTTGCCTTGCCTTGCCTTGCCTTGCCTTGCCTTGCCTTGCCTTGCCTTGCCTTGCCTTGCCTTGCCTTGCCTTGCCTTGCCTTGCCTTGCCTTGCCTTGCCTTGCCTTGCCTTGCCTTGCCTTGCCTTGCCTTGCCTTGCCTTGCCTTGCCTTGCCTTGCCTTGCCTTGCCTTGCCTTGCCTTGCCTTGCCTTGCCTTGCCTTGCCTTGCCTTGCCTTGCCTTGCCTTGCCTTGCCTTGCCTTGCCTTGCCTTGCCTTGCCTTGCCTTGCCTTGCCTTGCCTTGCCTTGCCTTGCCTTGCCTTGCCTTGCCTTGCCTTGCCTTGCCTTGCCTTGCCTTGCCTTGCCTTGCCTTGCCTTGCCTTGCCTTGCCTTGCCTTGCCTTGCCTTGCCTTGCCTTGCCTTGCCTTGCCTTGCCTTGCCTTGCCTTGCCTTGCCTTGCCTTGCCTTGCCTTGCCTTGCCTTGCCTTGCCTTGCCTTGCCTTGCCTTGCCTTGCCTTGCCTTGCCTTGCCTTGCCTTGCCTTGCCTTGCCTTGCCTTGCCTTGCCTTGCCTTGCCTTGCCTTGCCTTGCCTTGCCTTGCCTTGCCTTGCCTTGCCTTGCCTTGCCTTGCCTTGCCTTGCCTTGCCTTGCCTTGCCTTGCCTTGCCTTGCCTTGCCTTGCCTTGCCTTGCCTTGCCTTGCCTTGCCTTGCCTTGCCTTGCCTTGCCTTGCCTTGCCTTGCCTTGCCTTGCCTTGCCTTGCCTTGCCTTGCCTTGCCTTGCCTTGCCTTGCCTTGCCTTGCCTTGCCTTGCCTTGCCTTGCCTTGCCTTGCCTTGCCTTGCCTTGCCTTGCCTTGCCTTGCCTTGCCTTGCCTTGCCTTGCCTTGCCTTGCCTTGCCTTGCCTTGCCTTGCCTTGCCTTGCCTTGCCTTGCCTTGCCTTGCCTTGCCTTGCCTTGCCTTGCCTTGCCTTGCCTTGCCTTGCCTTGCCTTGCCTTGCCTTGCCTTGCCTTGCCTTGCCTTGCCTTGCCTTGCCTTGCCTTGCCTTGCCTTGCCTTGCCTTGCCTTGCCTTGCCTTGCCTTGCCTTGCCTTGCCTTGCCTTGCCTTGCCTTGCCTTGCCTTGCCTTGCCTTGCCTTGCCTTGCCTTGCCTTGCCTTGCCTTGCCTTGCCTTGCCTTGCCTTGCCTTGCCTTGCCTTGCCTTGCCTTGCCTTGCCTTGCCTTGCCTTGCCTTGCCTTGCCTTGCCTTGCCTTGCCTTGCCTTGCCTTGCCTTGCCTTGCCTTGCCTTGCCTTGCCTTGCCTTGCCTTGCCTTGCCTTGCCTTGCCTTGCCTTGCCTTGCCTTGCCTTGCCTTGCCTTGCCTTGCCTTGCCTTGCCTTGCCTTGCCTTGCCTTGCCTTGCCTTGCCTTGCCTTGCCTTGCCTTGCCTTGCCTTGCCTTGCCTTGCCTTGCCTTGCCTTGCCTTGCCTTGCCTTGCCTTGCCTTGCCTTGCCTTGCCTTGCCTTGCCTTGCCTTGCCTTGCCTTGCCTTGCCTTGCCTTGCCTTGCCTTGCCTTGCCTTGCCTTGCCTTGCCTTGCCTTGCCTTGCCTTGCCTTGCCTTGCCTTGCCTTGCCTTGCCTTGCCTTGCCTTGCCTTGCCTTGCCTTGCCTTGCCTTGCCTTGCCTTGCCTTGCCTTGCCTTGCCTTGCCTTGCCTTGCCTTGCCTTGCCTTGCCTTGCCTTGCCTTGCCTTGCCTTGCCTTGCCTTGCCTTGCCTTGCCTTGCCTTGCCTTGCCTTGCCTTGCCTTGCCTTGCCTTGCCTTGCCTTGCCTTGCCTTGCCTTGCCTTGCCTTGCCTTGCCTTGCCTTGCCTTGCCTTGCCTTGCCTTGCCTTGCCTTGCCTTGCCTTGCCTTGCCTTGCCTTGCCTTGCCTTGCCTTGCCTTGCCTTGCCTTGCCTTGCCTTGCCTTGCCTTGCCTTGCCTTGCCTTGCCTTGCCTTGCCTTGCCTTGCCTTGCCTTGCCTTGCCTTGCCTTGCCTTGCCTTGCCTTGCCTTGCCTTGCCTTGCCTTGCCTTGCCTTGCCTTGCCTTGCCTTGCCTTGCCTTGCCTTGCCTTGCCTTGCCTTGCCTTGCCTTGCCTTGCCTTGCCTTGCCTTGCCTTGCCTTGCCTTGCCTTGCCTTGCCTTGCCTTGCCTTGCCTTGCCTTGCCTTGCCTTGCCTTGCCTTGCCTTGCCTTGCCTTGCCTTGCCTTGCCTTGCCTTGCCTTGCCTTGCCTTGCCTTGCCTTGCCTTGCCTTGCCTTGCCTTGCCTTGCCTTGCCTTGCCTTGCCTTGCCTTGCCTTGCCTTGCCTTGCCTTGCCTTGCCTTGCCTTGCCTTGCCTTGCCTTGCCTTGCCTTGCCTTGCCTTGCCTTGCCTTGCCTTGCCTTGCCTTGCCTTGCCTTGCCTTGCCTTGCCTTGCCTTGCCTTGCCTTGCCTTGCCTTGCCTTGCCTTGCCTTGCCTTGCCTTGCCTTGCCTTGCCTTGCCTTGCCTTGCCTTGCCTTGCCTTGCCTTGCCTTGCCTTGCCTTGCCTTGCCTTGCCTTGCCTTGCCTTGCCTTGCCTTGCCTTGCCTTGCCTTGCCTTGCCTTGCCTTGCCTTGCCTTGCCTTGCCTTGCCTTGCCTTGCCTTGCCTTGCCTTGCCTTGCCTTGCCTTGCCTTGCCTTGCCTTGCCTTGCCTTGCCTTGCCTTGCCTTGCCTTGCCTTGCCTTGCCTTGCCTTGCCTTGCCTTGCCTTGCCTTGCCTTGCCTTGCCTTGCCTTGCCTTGCCTTGCCTTGCCTTGCCTTGCCTTGCCTTGCCTTGCCTTGCCTTGCCTTGCCTTGCCTTGCCTTGCCTTGCCTTGCCTTGCCTTGCCTTGCCTTGCCTTGCCTTGCCTTGCCTTGCCTTGCCTTGCCTTGCCTTGCCTTGCCTTGCCTTGCCTTGCCTTGCCTTGCCTTGCCTTGCCTTGCCTTGCCTTGCCTTGCCTTGCCTTGCCTTGCCTTGCCTTGCCTTGCCTTGCCTTGCCTTGCCTTGCCTTGCCTTGCCTTGCCTTGCCTTGCCTTGCCTTGCCTTGCCTTGCCTTGCCTTGCCTTGCCTTGCCTTGCCTTGCCTTGCCTTGCCTTGCCTTGCCTTGCCTTGCCTTGCCTTGCCTTGCCTTGCCTTGCCTTGCCTTGCCTTGCCTTGCCTTGCCTTGCCTTGCCTTGCCTTGCCTTGCCTTGCCTTGCCTTGCCTTGCCTTGCCTTGCCTTGCCTTGCCTTGCCTTGCCTTGCCTTGCCTTGCCTTGCCTTGCCTTGCCTTGCCTTGCCTTGCCTTGCCTTGCCTTGCCTTGCCTTGCCTTGCCTTGCCTTGCCTTGCCTTGCCTTGCCTTGCCTTGCCTTGCCTTGCCTTGCCTTGCCTTGCCTTGCCTTGCCTTGCCTTGCCTTGCCTTGCCTTGCCTTGCCTTGCCTTGCCTTGCCTTGCCTTGCCTTGCCTTGCCTTGCCTTGCCTTGCCTTGCCTTGCCTTGCCTTGCCTTGCCTTGCCTTGCCTTGCCTTGCCTTGCCTTGCCTTGCCTTGCCTTGCCTTGCCTTGCCTTGCCTTGCCTTGCCTTGCCTTGCCTTGCCTTGCCTTGCCTTGCCTTGCCTTGCCTTGCCTTGCCTTGCCTTGCCTTGCCTTGCCTTGCCTTGCCTTGCCTTGCCTTGCCTTGCCTTGCCTTGCCTTGCCTTGCCTTGCCTTGCCTTGCCTTGCCTTGCCTTGCCTTGCCTTGCCTTGCCTTGCCTTGCCTTGCCTTGCCTTGCCTTGCCTTGCCTTGCCTTGCCTTGCCTTGCCTTGCCTTGCCTTGCCTTGCCTTGCCTTGCCTTGCCTTGCCTTGCCTTGCCTTGCCTTGCCTTGCCTTGCCTTGCCTTGCCTTGCCTTGCCTTGCCTTGCCTTGCCTTGCCTTGCCTTGCCTTGCCTTGCCTTGCCTTGCCTTGCCTTGCCTTGCCTTGCCTTGCCTTGCCTTGCCTTGCCTTGCCTTGCCTTGCCTTGCCTTGCCTTGCCTTGCCTTGCCTTGCCTTGCCTTGCCTTGCCTTGCCTTGCCTTGCCTTGCCTTGCCTTGCCTTGCCTTGCCTTGCCTTGCCTTGCCTTGCCTTGCCTTGCCTTGCCTTGCCTTGCCTTGCCTTGCCTTGCCTTGCCTTGCCTTGCCTTGCCTTGCCTTGCCTTGCCTTGCCTTGCCTTGCCTTGCCTTGCCTTGCCTTGCCTTGCCTTGCCTTGCCTTGCCTTGCCTTGCCTTGCCTTGCCTTGCCTTGCCTTGCCTTGCCTTGCCTTGCCTTGCCTTGCCTTGCCTTGCCTTGCCTTGCCTTGCCTTGCCTTGCCTTGCCTTGCCTTGCCTTGCCTTGCCTTGCCTTGCCTTGCCTTGCCTTGCCTTGCCTTGCCTTGCCTTGCCTTGCCTTGCCTTGCCTTGCCTTGCCTTGCCTTGCCTTGCCTTGCCTTGCCTTGCCTTGCCTTGCCTTGCCTTGCCTTGCCTTGCCTTGCCTTGCCTTGCCTTGCCTTGCCTTGCCTTGCCTTGCCTTGCCTTGCCTTGCCTTGCCTTGCCTTGCCTTGCCTTGCCTTGCCTTGCCTTGCCTTGCCTTGCCTTGCCTTGCCTTGCCTTGCCTTGCCTTGCCTTGCCTTGCCTTGCCTTGCCTTGCCTTGCCTTGCCTTGCCTTGCCTTGCCTTGCCTTGCCTTGCCTTGCCTTGCCTTGCCTTGCCTTGCCTTGCCTTGCCTTGCCTTGCCTTGCCTTGCCTTGCCTTGCCTTGCCTTGCCTTGCCTTGCCTTGCCTTGCCTTGCCTTGCCTTGCCTTGCCTTGCCTTGCCTTGCCTTGCCTTGCCTTGCCTTGCCTTGCCTTGCCTTGCCTTGCCTTGCCTTGCCTTGCCTTGCCTTGCCTTGCCTTGCCTTGCCTTGCCTTGCCTTGCCTTGCCTTGCCTTGCCTTGCCTTGCCTTGCCTTGCCTTGCCTTGCCTTGCCTTGCCTTGCCTTGCCTTGCCTTGCCTTGCCTTGCCTTGCCTTGCCTTGCCTTGCCTTGCCTTGCCTTGCCTTGCCTTGCCTTGCCTTGCCTTGCCTTGCCTTGCCTTGCCTTGCCTTGCCTTGCCTTGCCTTGCCTTGCCTTGCCTTGCCTTGCCTTGCCTTGCCTTGCCTTGCCTTGCCTTGCCTTGCCTTGCCTTGCCTTGCCTTGCCTTGCCTTGCCTTGCCTTGCCTTGCCTTGCCTTGCCTTGCCTTGCCTTGCCTTGCCTTGCCTTGCCTTGCCTTGCCTTGCCTTGCCTTGCCTTGCCTTGCCTTGCCTTGCCTTGCCTTGCCTTGCCTTGCCTTGCCTTGCCTTGCCTTGCCTTGCCTTGCCTTGCCTTGCCTTGCCTTGCCTTGCCTTGCCTTGCCTTGCCTTGCCTTGCCTTGCCTTGCCTTGCCTTGCCTTGCCTTGCCTTGCCTTGCCTTGCCTTGCCTTGCCTTGCCTTGCCTTGCCTTGCCTTGCCTTGCCTTGCCTTGCCTTGCCTTGCCTTGCCTTGCCTTGCCTTGCCTTGCCTTGCCTTGCCTTGCCTTGCCTTGCCTTGCCTTGCCTTGCCTTGCCTTGCCTTGCCTTGCCTTGCCTTGCCTTGCCTTGCCTTGCCTTGCCTTGCCTTGCCTTGCCTTGCCTTGCCTTGCCTTGCCTTGCCTTGCCTTGCCTTGCCTTGCCTTGCCTTGCCTTGCCTTGCCTTGCCTTGCCTTGCCTTGCCTTGCCTTGCCTTGCCTTGCCTTGCCTTGCCTTGCCTTGCCTTGCCTTGCCTTGCCTTGCCTTGCCTTGCCTTGCCTTGCCTTGCCTTGCCTTGCCTTGCCTTGCCTTGCCTTGCCTTGCCTTGCCTTGCCTTGCCTTGCCTTGCCTTGCCTTGCCTTGCCTTGCCTTGCCTTGCCTTGCCTTGCCTTGCCTTGCCTTGCCTTGCCTTGCCTTGCCTTGCCTTGCCTTGCCTTGCCTTGCCTTGCCTTGCCTTGCCTTGCCTTGCCTTGCCTTGCCTTGCCTTGCCTTGCCTTGCCTTGCCTTGCCTTGCCTTGCCTTGCCTTGCCTTGCCTTGCCTTGCCTTGCCTTGCCTTGCCTTGCCTTGCCTTGCCTTGCCTTGCCTTGCCTTGCCTTGCCTTGCCTTGCCTTGCCTTGCCTTGCCTTGCCTTGCCTTGCCTTGCCTTGCCTTGCCTTGCCTTGCCTTGCCTTGCCTTGCCTTGCCTTGCCTTGCCTTGCCTTGCCTTGCCTTGCCTTGCCTTGCCTTGCCTTGCCTTGCCTTGCCTTGCCTTGCCTTGCCTTGCCTTGCCTTGCCTTGCCTTGCCTTGCCTTGCCTTGCCTTGCCTTGCCTTGCCTTGCCTTGCCTTGCCTTGCCTTGCCTTGCCTTGCCTTGCCTTGCCTTGCCTTGCCTTGCCTTGCCTTGCCTTGCCTTGCCTTGCCTTGCCTTGCCTTGCCTTGCCTTGCCTTGCCTTGCCTTGCCTTGCCTTGCCTTGCCTTGCCTTGCCTTGCCTTGCCTTGCCTTGCCTTGCCTTGCCTTGCCTTGCCTTGCCTTGCCTTGCCTTGCCTTGCCTTGCCTTGCCTTGCCTTGCCTTGCCTTGCCTTGCCTTGCCTTGCCTTGCCTTGCCTTGCCTTGCCTTGCCTTGCCTTGCCTTGCCTTGCCTTGCCTTGCCTTGCCTTGCCTTGCCTTGCCTTGCCTTGCCTTGCCTTGCCTTGCCTTGCCTTGCCTTGCCTTGCCTTGCCTTGCCTTGCCTTGCCTTGCCTTGCCTTGCCTTGCCTTGCCTTGCCTTGCCTTGCCTTGCCTTGCCTTGCCTTGCCTTGCCTTGCCTTGCCTTGCCTTGCCTTGCCTTGCCTTGCCTTGCCTTGCCTTGCCTTGCCTTGCCTTGCCTTGCCTTGCCTTGCCTTGCCTTGCCTTGCCTTGCCTTGCCTTGCCTTGCCTTGCCTTGCCTTGCCTTGCCTTGCCTTGCCTTGCCTTGCCTTGCCTTGCCTTGCCTTGCCTTGCCTTGCCTTGCCTTGCCTTGCCTTGCCTTGCCTTGCCTTGCCTTGCCTTGCCTTGCCTTGCCTTGCCTTGCCTTGCCTTGCCTTGCCTTGCCTTGCCTTGCCTTGCCTTGCCTTGCCTTGCCTTGCCTTGCCTTGCCTTGCCTTGCCTTGCCTTGCCTTGCCTTGCCTTGCCTTGCCTTGCCTTGCCTTGCCTTGCCTTGCCTTGCCTTGCCTTGCCTTGCCTTGCCTTGCCTTGCCTTGCCTTGCCTTGCCTTGCCTTGCCTTGCCTTGCCTTGCCTTGCCTTGCCTTGCCTTGCCTTGCCTTGCCTTGCCTTGCCTTGCCTTGCCTTGCCTTGCCTTGCCTTGCCTTGCCTTGCCTTGCCTTGCCTTGCCTTGCCTTGCCTTGCCTTGCCTTGCCTTGCCTTGCCTTGCCTTGCCTTGCCTTGCCTTGCCTTGCCTTGCCTTGCCTTGCCTTGCCTTGCCTTGCCTTGCCTTGCCTTGCCTTGCCTTGCCTTGCCTTGCCTTGCCTTGCCTTGCCTTGCCTTGCCTTGCCTTGCCTTGCCTTGCCTTGCCTTGCCTTGCCTTGCCTTGCCTTGCCTTGCCTTGCCTTGCCTTGCCTTGCCTTGCCTTGCCTTGCCTTGCCTTGCCTTGCCTTGCCTTGCCTTGCCTTGCCTTGCCTTGCCTTGCCTTGCCTTGCCTTGCCTTGCCTTGCCTTGCCTTGCCTTGCCTTGCCTTGCCTTGCCTTGCCTTGCCTTGCCTTGCCTTGCCTTGCCTTGCCTTGCCTTGCCTTGCCTTGCCTTGCCTTGCCTTGCCTTGCCTTGCCTTGCCTTGCCTTGCCTTGCCTTGCCTTGCCTTGCCTTGCCTTGCCTTGCCTTGCCTTGCCTTGCCTTGCCTTGCCTTGCCTTGCCTTGCCTTGCCTTGACAAAGTAAATACTCTTCCTAACAAATCATTGGGCTCCTATTCCCTATTATTTTTATTTTCTAAAAATGCCTTAAGGTAAATGGGGTTCCAAAGCATTCTTAGACATAAAGATTAGGTTTGAGGTGGACGCGCTACATGACAGAATTCTCGTTTTCCATTTTTAAAGAATTAAAAGACTTTGAAAAATAAAATTGGGTAGATCATGGAGCCCATGGGCACAAAGGGAGGTGTCCTTAGACAGCCTTCTGTAATCCTAGGCTGGGAATTGGAAGAACTGAGCATAAATGAAGAGTGCCAGGTTGGGGAACACTGATGTAAGATGCCCTAGGCTTTCTGCTGTCTTAAATTTAAGCTGTCTCTCATCATCATCTTCTGGTTTTTCAGGCTGGTGCAGAGATTTCAACAGTTAATCCTGAACAGTATTCAAAGAGATTCTTGGACTTTATTGCCAACATCTTAACGTAACCTAATGCTCCATTGGACAGTACAAGGTCTGGAAGCAACAGCAAATTGCTACAAGTGTGTAAGGGGTCTTTAAGAAAGCTTCTTTTAAAAGGAACTCAAGTTCTCTCTTGCAGAAGGCAGCCACCCACCCCACCCACCGCATTTACATCTGCTGGCAAAGATGACTGACTGGGGTGAAATATTCGCTTTTACAGCTGCCTGATTATGCCCAGCATAGTTTTAGCTTTTTCTGACATGTATGCGTGTGTGTGAGTGTATGTATGTATGTATGAGTGTGCAAAATTGAATATAAATTAACTAATAATAACTAAAATAGATCAGCTCCTCAGTGTGCATTGCAACAACACCACTCTGTGGATACTAGCTGAGTTGGAATGAATGGAAAAAGAAATTGTGGGTGAGGGAAGAAAAGACTATGTGCATGTTGAGGCCTACAATATTGGAATCAAAGTTGTAAACTGTGGATCAGTTTATAATTTGAACTGATAGATGCAAGATAGTATTGGTGGTAATTATGACTCTGATCTTATTGTGAATGTTACACTTAACAACCCTGCATGTTTGCGCTCCTTAAGAATAACCCCTATCTGCTGGAAGCTTTTCCTCTTGGCAGTTTTTTTTAAAAAATGTTACTAAGTAAGCCCATTGCAACAGGAAATAGTCTTCCAGCAATTCAGAAGTTTGGCTCTTGTTTTATCAAGTTCTAATGCCATAATCATTCTGTGTGTTCTTTGCCAAGGGAAAACCCATTTTGAGGATCAGGGTGGGAGGAATATAGACTGTTCAATTGTCTTGTAACATGAAGATTTTACATTGTATGTTTATCATATAGAAACTGAGTATAGTGTAAAGAAAATCAAATATGCTTTTTAGAAAAACGAATTATTGGGGGCAATAATAGCATTTTTTTTCCCACATGAACAAAGATGTAGGAAGGTTTGCTCACCTGTAAGAGATCAAAAGAAGACGTTAAAAGCTTACATGTGCTGTTTTTAAAATATTTTATTAAAATATTCTTTTTTAAGCCCTATATTTTATTGTTTACATTGATAGGAAAACAGGGATGCTCTTGAGTCTCTGCATAGGTTGAGAATCTGAAGTTTACATGTAAAGTTACTTTGCAGTACAGATGAAGTAATTTCTTGAGATGTAAAATGCAGTAATGTATCAAAGCAGATATTTTATTCACCCTTGTGATAGAATCTCTTTTTTTACAACAATGACAGATTGTTTTGAAGTATTTTAAATTGTATTTTAATTATCATAATTTAGCATTGTCTTTCTCCAAATTATATTGTTTAAATAATTGCCTAAAACTGTGCTGTCCCCTGTAATCTGCTGGTTTTTCTTTTTGGAGTTTTTGGGAAAGGACAGAATTAGAGATGCTTAAAGTTATATTCTGTACGTATACACTGTGCAAAAAAAATGTGCCTTTTAAAATTCTTTAAGTAGACATTCATAGGCAATTTTTAAAAAAGGAAAAAATCACGTCCTGCAATCTATAACTTTATTCCTGGAGTGCCGGATTGCCTTCTCCATTAATATAATGTCAGTACAGCTACAAATTCAGTGCATGTAGCGTTGACTAGAGAATTCTGATAAAATAACAACTGGTCTTGCCATCTTATGTAGTCAAAAGCAATATCATCCCTGTTAATATATGTGGTTTTTTATTATCTTTTTAAACATAGTAGGTTTTCTTTTTTCCACCAATAATAATGCTTCAAAAGTTGATAGGTTTTTTTAATAACTAATCCTATTCTCTCTCCTGACGCCCCTCGTATTTGACCCAAAAAAGAGTTGAGGACATTTCAAAGCTTGGTCTGTGTTTGTTTATGTGTGCATGCGAAAGCAAATTACATGGGCCTTCAAGACCATCCAACTACAAGAATTTTACCTAAATGAGGGGCTAATTAGAAATGGGGAAGACTTAGTATTAGTGCATATAATGTACATGCCAAAAGTGTTGGATTATCTTGCTGGAATCTGTAGAGAGGGTGAAAGAGATTCCTAGCTGATCCTCTGGAGAACTGTGGTCTGCCAATGTAGACAATGCTCAGCTACAGGATTCATGGTATATTTGGGCATAAAGCAACTTCTTTTGTTTAAAACATTAACTTAAATGCTGCTGCCTCATCTCTTCTTGCTGCTTGGGATACTTCCCAGCCAGCCATATAAACCAGCAGTGACTGCATGAGGAAAAAGGCATAATTCACATTTGTTTCACACCAGCTATGTTGTTCTTCTCCTTTGATATACTTATAAATGTCTATAATTGGTTGATTATTTTGTTGCCCAATGCTGCTGCTGATTTAACTATTTTTAATATATGTCAGCTGTAGCACATCTGGATGGCATATGCATTTCCTTAATAACTTTAGTTTCATTCAGTGTTTTAGAATAGCTATAAATTCTGTTCTAGGTTTTGATAATCCATTCAGGCACGTGATACTCAAAAACATATCCTTCAGTTTTAGATAACATTGCAAAGATTTTTAGGGTAAAATGAGGAACATTGGTAAATAATTGATTTGAAGCAAGGGATATACAGTGGGGCAAAAAAGTATTTAGTCAGCCACCAATTGTGCAAGTTCTCCCACTTAAAAAGATGAGAGAGGCCTGTAATTGACATCATAGGTAGACCTCAACTATGAGAGACAAAATGAGAAAACAAATCCAGACAATCACATTGTCTGATTCGGAAAGAATTTATTTGCAAATTATGGTGGAAAATAAGTATTTGGTCATCTACAAACAAGCAAGATTTCTGGCTCTCACAGACCTGTAACTTCTTCTTTAAGAGGCTCCTCTGTCCTCCACTCATTACCTGTAGTAATGGCACCTGTTTGAACTTGTTATCAGTATAAAAGACACCTGTCCACAACCTCAAACAGTCACACTCCAAACTCCACTATGGTGAAGACCAAAGAGCTGTCGAAGGACACCAGAAACAAAATTGTAGACCTGCACCAGGCTGGGAAGACTGAATCTGCAATAGGCAAGCAGCTTGGTGTGAAGAAATCAACTGTGGGAGCAATAATTAGAAAATGGAAGACATACAAGACCACTGATAATCTCCCTCGATCTGGGGCTCCATGCAAGATCTCACCCCGTGGGGTCAAAATGATCACAAGAACGGTGAGCAAAAATCCCAGAACCACACGGGGGGACCTAGTGAATGACCTGCAGAGAGCTGGGACCAACGTAACAAAGGCTACCATCAGTAACACACTACGCCGCCAGGGACTCAGATCCTGCAGTGCCAGACGTGTCCCCCTGCTTAAGCCAGTACATGTCCGGGCCCGTCTGAAGTTTGCTAGAGAGCATTTGGATGATCCAGAAGAGGATTGCGAGAATGTCATATGGTCAGATGAAACCAAAGTAGAACTGTTTGGTAGAAACACAACTCATCGTGTTTGGAGGGGGGAGAGTGCTGAGTTGCATCCAAAGAACACCATACCTACTGTGAAGCATGGGGGTGGCAACATCATGCTTTGGGGCTGTTTCTCTGCAAAGGGACCAGGACGACTGTTCCGTGTACAGGAAAGAATGAATGGGGCCATGTATCGTGAGATTTTGAGTGCAAACCTCCTTCCATCAGCAAGGGCATTGAAGATGAAACGTGGCTGGGTCTTTCAGCATGACAATGATCCCAAACACACCGCCCGGGCAACGAAGGAGTGGCTTCGTAAGAAGCATTTCAAGGTCCTGGAGTGGCCTAGCCAGTCTCCAGATCTCAACCCCATAGAAAACCTTTGGAGGGAGTTGAAAGTCTGTGTTGCCCAGCGACAGCCCCAAAACATCACTGCTCTAGAGGAGATCTGCATGGAGGAATGGGCCAACATACCAGCAACAGTGTGTGCCAACCTTGTGAAGACTTACAGAAAACGTTTGACCCCTGTCATTGCCAACAAAGGATATATAACAAAGTATTGAGATGAACTTTTGATATTGACCAAATACTTATTTTCCACCATAATTTGCAAATAAATTCTTTCTGAATCAGACAATGTGATTGTCTGGATTTGTTTTCTCATTTTGTCTCTCATAGTTGAGGTCTACCTATGATGTCAATTACAGGCCTCTCTCATCTTTTTAAGTGGGAGAACTTGCACAATTGGTGGCTGACTAAATACTTTTTTGCCCCACTGTACACAAATATTTCCATATATCATACCTATTTTGGAAATTCCTTTGAACATATTGCTTGGGTTCCATTTCGTTTTTCATAACATTCATGCCTTTGAAAATGCTATTTTTTATAAATGAACTCCAAACTTTCACCGAGGAGATATTGTTGCTGTTGTATAGAGCAGCAGTCTCCCAGTTGATATATGGTCACCAAATGAAGTGGTACCTCTCTTCTCACCTGAATTTCTACTGGTTCAATTGGATATGTAATGGTAATTGTAAGCTTGGGTGGACTGTCACCATAAATGCTACCATTGGTGACTTCTCAGGATTATTAATAAATTTAACTAATTTCTATTGTATTACAGGTTGTATCTCGCACTTATGTAATTCTGCACAATTCTAGTTTCCTAGCAAGGCTCTTCAAATAAGCTGCATGACACTTTTGGGCTTATAGCCAGTTTGGTCTAGTGGTTAAGACAAAAGGCTAGAAACCAGAAGTCTGTGAGTTGTAGTCCTGCCTTAGGCATGAAAGCCAGCTGGGTGACCTTGGGCCAGTCACGCTCTCTCAGCCCAACTCACCTCACAGGGTTGTTGTGAGGAAAATAGGAGGAGGAAGGAGTATTAGGTATGATCGCCGCCTTGAGTTTTTTTTAAAAATAATAAAGGCGGGATAGAAAAATAAATAAATAAACCTTGTGCGTCAGAATAGTGTTACTTGCTGAGATGGGCGGCTATAGAAATCAAGTAAATAAATAAACAAACATAGGCTAAAGCAATAGAGGTAGCCCTCTAGAATGACCAATGCCCCAACCACTTGTTGCTTTTCGCTCTTCCCTCTTAGATTAATATATCAACATAAGATCCGTACATTTCCTTAAGGCTGAAGTGCAAAAAGTAGAGCCAAAAGAATTGGTTCCTTTTTTATTTTATTGCATTTTTTTGTCCAGTTTTGCAGTTTCAGGGGCAAACTAGTTCCAAATTCTGCAAGGTTTAAGGCACCCATTTCACCGTTTAAAAACTCTGAATGCCCAAAATAGATCTTGGCTCCACACACATTAGGAGTGTAGCTCTCAACACGCTGCATAAAGCGAAAGCGTGGTGCAGCTCTTGGAGAATATGGAAGTTACACGCTCCTCCGTTATGGGGAGCTAACATTAAGCAAACATCTCTTGTTTGTCTCCTTATACAATTTCATGTTTCCATATCTTATTATCATTTTCTCCCTCTATGACAAACATGGTGTGTGTCTCTCATTTTTCACTATTTTCCTGTTGATTATCTTTCTGTTACATTTTTAAATAGGATAGATTTTGTGCAAGCATCATTCCCCCAGAAAAAAAACCTTCATTCTCCTTTATTGCTTATAGTCAGCTCTTCTCCAGGCCAATTTCTACCCGGACTAGTTAATTATTGTACTTCATCCCAGTTCTGTAGTTGGATATCTACTGACTCTGTTATAAAATAAGATAAAACAATGCCCTTCAAAATTAACAGAACTTAAAATATGGTTTGTTTTTTTAATAATATGATGTTTTGCTCCTCCTTGGATACTTGAACCCTTTCAATAGATCCTACAAGCTGATAGCAACAGGTCACGTTCTTTCGTGGATGCTTATATGTTTTAGTTTTTGCTGCAACTTCCTTTTCTTATTTAACATTGGATACATTGATCTAATATATTGCTTCCTTATTTTACAACAAGGGCATTTAGCCCTTCTTTTTCTAATTTCTTCCAAGTTTCAGTTGTGTTTTTCATTCAGATTGCCATCTGTAATAGAATTCTTATCCTCTGTCCTATTGTTAGCACAAGGAAATGTGGTCTTTTTTTCTTTTGCACTGCTCAGTTTGGTTAACCTATTCCAGCAATCCCATTTCCCTTAACTGAGCTCTAATTTCCTAATTATTTCTTGCAGATGTTCAGGTATTATTGAACGGATTGATGGTTTAACACTTTGGGCTGTCCATCAGGGGAATTCCAAAATTGTTAACCTTTTGTTTTGCTAATTGAGTATTGTTTCATTTAATTTTCAACCCAGTTTCTTGTTTAATGATGTCTCTGTCCTCAAAACATCAAGATGGAATGTCAGAGGGCCTAATCTGAAAGTGTTTCAGATTAGGTCCTCTTGAATACCTCACAGTTGCAGATTGCAATAGGACTGCCCCTGAGATGCTATTAGCCGGACACTCCCAAAATAACTCAGTGTGCTAAGTGCCTCTTACTTATTGATACCTTTTCTACTCTCACCTCTTTGTCTTCTGTCCCAGTTTCTTTCTCTTAACTTCATTAGTTATAACTGCAGGTCCCCATTTAATATTTCAATTATTTTTGCTACAATTCCCAGCATTTATTTCTTTTTGACCAAGTCTTGCTGTTCTTTGAAAAATAATGTAGCTGTGGATTGAATAGATAGTAGGTCTGCCATGATTTGGAAATACGTAGCAAAAGTGGTTCAGAGAATGAAAGTAGCATCATTCCGTATCTGCCATGTGATCCCAGGAAAATGCATCGCTGCTTTAAAGAGAGGCTGTGTTTGTGCTTCAACATGGTTAGAAGCATTTCTTTGGGATCTAATCAGAAGCACTGCAGGGCCCTAGTGGATAGTTTCAGTATTCCCTTCCTCTGATTACATTAACTAGGTGTATGCATTATGCTAAGACATAATGTGATTTGTTTGGCTTTGGTTTAACACGTTATATGAACCCGCCTTTGTTGTTTATAAAGCATATTTTATGGCTTAATATTTGGGTGAATTCAGCCAATATATTATCCCATCCTGTGCTGACCACTGCATTTTAAGCCTTGATCTTGGAACTGATGCTGGCAATGTCCATCTAAACTTAGGCTGCAATCTTCAGTTATGTTAGCAATGTCTAATGAGTCAATAAATGTGCAGTCAGCTTTCCTACTCTGAATATAATATGGAAAAATATGTGTGTGTTTAAACTCAAGCTTCTTTATTCTGATTTATTAGGAGACATGACTACCTGTGACAGAGCAACCAGTTCCATATGTGGTGTTCTCTGCAGTTTCTTTTCCTTTGTTTTTGCCTTAAAGGCCCTTTAATTGCAAGTTAGGTTGGTTCCACGTGTTTCTGTTCCACAAAGTGTCATGTGCTGGCTTTTTTTTCACAAAGATGAGCGTTTGCTCACAATTTGTTCTATTAAAAGGAGTGATTTTTGCTGTAGTAACATACCTTATATGGAAACCTAAGCTAACAGTTTTAACACACCACTACTATCAGACTTGAGTGGGGCGTGGTGGCTCAGCGGGTAAGACGCCAGGCTTGTCAATTGGAAGATTGCAAGTTCAGAGGTTCAAATCCCTAGCACCGCGTGACGGAGTGAGCTCCCTCACTAGCTCCAGCTCTTGCCAACCTAGCAATTCGAAAGCATGCAAATGCAAGTAGATTAATAGGTACCACTTTGGTGGGTAGGTAACAGTGTTCCGCGTGCATCATGACCGTGGAAGCGTCTTCGGACAACGCTGGCTCTTCAGCTAACAAACGAAGATGAGCACCGGCCCCTAGAGTCGGACACGACTGCACAAATGTGCGGGGGGAACCTTTACCTTTTTACTATCAGACTTAAACAGCACATTGCAAATCTCACCACTCTTTAATATTTAGATGCAAGTTACAAAGGTTACTGGATTTGGAGTTTATACTTCCTTGAGACTCTGATATGGTCCTTTTAAAAACTTTGTTGACTAATATTCAGCCAGGATGGGAATCCATATGTTGGTTTATGTTCTGTATATTATTAGTTACGTAATAGTCAGAAAATTATATTTCACCAAATAGGTCATTTGTAGGGGAATATAACATCCTGACTTGATTCCATGTATTTTTAAGCTTAATAGACAACTCTGAAAAGAAATCTGATAGGCCCAAATTAAAACTTGGGTGGAGTGCTCTGTGGCAGATCTAACTGAATGGTAGGCCCTATGATACCTTCTTTTAGCAGCAATGAAAATATGTGAGCCAGGTTTACCTTTAATTTAACATTTAGACAATGTAACAAGACTATAAGAAGACAGGAATGAGATATCTTATGGATAACAGAATGTACTAGAAATATTACTCTGTACATTAGGCACACCTAGATTTTCCTTATGAGCCCATTATGCCTGTTCCTGGATGTTCATCTAGTCTCCTTCTAGAATCCAGAGTGATTCTAAATTTTACCACCATGTGACCTTTCTAGTGACGTTAATAGTACTGTAATGTATGTGTACAACTCTGTATTTTTCTGTATTAAGTTGATAACTGTGGCTTGGGATTTTTATTCCTTCTCTCATACTGTACATGCATCATTCATGATCTCCAATATCATATTAATGTTATATTTCTTACCATGCACAATGGCTTCTAAGTTTAAAGAGACTACAAGAGTATTTCTGGGAGACCATGTTACATTAAAGAGTAACTATTCCATTGTGGCCAATTAGCATATTTCTTTTAATGAAATAAGTTCAGCACCCTTTTCTGTCTGTAACTGTCTTTGTCATTTATTATCTGTTAAACTGTTTGGAGAGGTGAGGAAGTTTCACATTGTATCACCTAGCTCTAAAAAGACACTCTAGACATGAGTAAGGCTTTATAAAATAAAGCACTTTTGATTTGTTAGGAAATCCTGTCTCTCCTTGTATTTGTATCCTTTAGATATTTGACAAATCTGTAATATTTCAAAGGAGGTTTTCACTGATTTACAGTTGATGAAATATCTTCCCCAAGCCTTGATATTAAATGTATTTCATGGCATAACGTTTATGACAAACTTGAAATTGAGACCCATTCAGTTCCTGATGACAAATTGAGAGAAGAGGGAGACCTCCACTTTGTTGGAGAATGGAACCTTAACGTAACTTTACTAAGAAGAAGGGAAGATAGTAGTTGTCCATGGAAATGGAATTATGTGTCATTCTGAAAATGTGCCTATAAAGCTTTAGTTGCATAATGCAATTCTGCTGAAATGGTTGGTTGGTCCAAATGAGTTTATAAAGCATAATAAATATATATGGCTGGATATAAGTTTTTTTTTCAATACTAGGCAGATTGTGCAGCATTTAAAGAATAAAATCTTCATTAAAATCCCACAAGTTGAAAGATTCACAGCAGGGGAGGGATGTTGGTGATGATAAGATGTCTAGAGCAGTCTCCATTGTAAGTGCATGGCATGAAACCAAGGTCTGCCCTAAAGCAGAGGATGGAGTTTTGAACAAGGCGCTAACAGTAAAGTGTATATATAACCCACCTGTAGCTCATTCCACTTTTCCTTTGGAGAACAAACATTTGTGAGATGCTATATACAGTATTTACAGAAAATGTTAGTCCTGCTCAGATGCTTGGTTTAGTCCTATTTCTATCCAATTTTACTTGCCTCTCATATTTCCTCCATTTAAGGCTTATTTCACAGCTGAAGAACAACTTCTGTGAAGAAAAAATGGGGGTGGGACAGAATAATTCCAATGGGATGGCTTTTTTCTGCAATGATTGATCAATGGATTGTCCCCATATTTGTGGTCTTCTGCATTTTCTTAATAGAGAAGAGAGTTGCTGCTGACTCCACAGGAGGAATTGTGCCTTTCCTATATTCCTCATGGATATCATCTGAACTAGAGGTGATAGGACTTAACATATTTTTGATTTGCAGCCAGGTGATAAGGATAACTCCAGGAAACACCTGCAAGTAATTCTGCTATATGGTCATCTATAAAAAAAACCACGGGGGTATATTTTCCAATTATGCATCCCCTTTTTGTTCTCTCTAATAGCCAAAGATCTGCAGTCAGAACACTGAGACTTCCTCACGACGACTGTGAAGGTGTCAGCCGCATGTGTTTCTATCTCTCTGGGTTTTCAGATTAGCCCACGTGATCTGAAGAGAATGAACTTACTGAAGTTACTGAAGAGAATTGAACTTGCCTCTTAAGAGTCAGGAATTCATTGCAATGACCACATGCCTATAATTACAGACATTTATCCAACATACTGAAAAAAATATGTACCTCCCATGCCATTCATGACTTTCTTTGATTTTAAAACACCAATTTCCCGATTTGGTTAAGAAAAACCTGTTTTCTCATCCAAGAATCTCCAAAAAAAATTCAAGAAACAGCAGCAGCTTAAAAGAAAATACTATTTCCTACAATGCATACTGGGTAAATCTACTAATTAGCAGTAGCTTAGATGGCTTTCAAAATGGGTAAGATAGTTCATAAATGGGGACTTACCCTGCGGGTTGAATGGAATTCTCAGGGTCAGAGGCAGTGAAACTCTGAACCTACCTGCAACAGAACACCTATGAAGAATGTGTGGTCCTACAGGTGTTATTAACCCTATAACATCCAGTATTGGCCATGCTGGCTGGTGGTGCTGGAAGATTCAGCAGTTCTTAAGAGTGCTACAGATTGCCTATTTTTTTCTCTAGAAAGAACTGCTAACTCAAAAGCTTCATGAACTCTTCTTTTTTTTTGGGGGGGGGGGTTTCTTTTATTTAGTAAGAAATGTGGGCAAACTAGTCCAAGGCAAAGAGAAGTCTAAAAAATAACTTGGTTTCTTGGGGGCATTAATAGATGCCAAGAAAGTTTCAGTAGTTTAATTATTGGATTTGTATACCATCCAAATCCAAGCACTGTCATTTCATTCTATGCACTTCTTGGGAAATGGTTTCCAAGGTGTTCATGCCTAAATCAACTAGCAACAAAATAAACTAGATTCAAAGCAAACATTCAAACATAAAGTAAAATTACGAGTGGCCATTAAAAGCAGATTTAAAATAGCAAAATCTCAAGTCTCTAAATCCTAGAGGAATAAAATGTTTAAAATATCTGCTTGGGAAATAACATACATGTACTGAAGTTGATAAAATGCAGAGTTGGTTTGGTAACAGATTTGTTTCTGCCACACAAGTGAGATGCTCCAGCAGGCTGATATGATATAAAACAGATCCTGTCAGAGTTGCAACAAATTGCCCACAGATTGCTGTTCTTTTCAGCTTATGTATTGCTAAAAGACAAGTCTCCTTCATTTCAGGAGACAGTGCTTTCTCTCTCATAAGTCACAAGATATGGGGGTAAAGTTCCCCTCTTTAAATAGAATTTATCATAATGCAGAATCTAATTGCCCCGTTACAGTAGATGAAGGCTACTTTAAGGAAAGGGCCACTACTTGTTGGCAGAATTGACAGCCCTTGAAGGCTCCAGCTTGAAGGGCATCTCTGACAACAGTATATCTTTGCCAAAGATTTTGAAGCAGTTGTTTTAGCAGACACCAACGTTAGCTGGCCAAATTGATAATGAAGGTAGCTTTATAGGAACATATGACCATCTCTATACACTAACATGCTTAGAATGATTACGGAAGGGCTGTGGCTCAGTGATACATACTAAGTTGTTATAGGGTTAGTTAGGCTTCTGGCTTTGATGTCTAAAGCAGGCCATTATACTTGTTTAACAAAGCATGATTAAACCATGACTTAATGTGATGTGTCAACCATTCGTTGCAAGTAAAAGAATTTGGGTTTGATCTGTAACCAGATAGTACAATCCATCCTTGGTCTGTGAGTGTTCCTTATTCATCCATTTTTGTTTACAAATGGTTCAGAAGGCTCCTGCCTGATTTCTTGAACTGATATTCAGCGTAGAAGAGCCTTATCCAGCCTGGGCAATCTGGGAGTTGAAGTCCACACATCTGGAGAGTACACAGGTTGGGCAAGGAATATGTGGGTGTGAATTATTGTAAGGCATTCCTATTGTTTGTTTGAGAACAGAGAGACAAAAAGCATGCAATACTTAGAATGTTGTCTCGATTTAATCATCTGTCTGATAAAACAGTGTTTTATATCTTCATGGGTTACTTTTTTATATAATAATTTTTATTGAAGTTTTTAATAGACAGTAAAAACAAATAGAAACTAAACTAAAAGATAAAAGAAAAGTGAGAAAGAAGTTTAAAAAGTGCAAGAGAAAGAAAGAGAAGAGAAAAGAGAGAATAAAAGAGAAAAGAAACAAAGACAGTAATAGAGAAGTGGCTTCCAACCTTCATCACACCGAGCATAAGCTAACATAACAACTCTTTACCCGCTTTTAAAATTACAAACAAAAAACTCTTCTTCCCGTAACCTAACTCATATCTATATGCAATCCAGAAATCATCTTTTCAGTCCTGGTTCAGCAAAAAGTCCATTAGAAGCTACCGAAATGTCAAACAAATAATTTATCCCTGATCAAATAATCCAACTTTATACTCCTTCCTTTTTCACTTCACAATCTTGGCCTTTAATTCGTTCCAGCCTTTCATCATTCTTTGGCATTCCAAAAAATTCTTCAGATCCTTTACCAAGCTACTTTGTAAATCCAGTAAAGAAGCATCACCAAGGATTTCTTGTTGCAAGTGCTCCTTGTCCAAGTCCTTTTCTTGATTTGTCTTTTGTATTTCTGTTTTAGTAATCTTTTCAGTTTTATTATATTCCATACTTTCTATTATATATATATATGTCAGGTAAAAATTGGTTTTTAAAATCTTCCTTTACATCTTCTAGAGGTTTAACCATTGGGGCCTGTATGATTTCTAAGATAATTGTTAATATCTCAGTCCATTTTTCAAAGGTCTCTTTAAGTAACTCAAAAGTTATACCAGAGTTGGCCATTTAAGACAAATCCTAAAACTAGATAAAGAGAACCCAGTTAAACAAAGGAGTCAAAAACATTATACTTGTTCATTGATTTGATTTTGAAGCTGGCTGGCTTCATACTGTTTTTCTACAGAAGAATTGGCAGGCAGAAAAGCAGGGAGGAGCCAGGAAAGTGGTAAGAACATAAATATGTGTAGAAGGTCCCAGGTTCAATTTCTGCCCTCTCAAACGGTGATAGGAATTAATGTCTGTCCCTGTGTCCTGGACAGTGGCTCTCCACATCAGTAACGTTGGGCTAGGGCAGTGCTTTCCAAACTGTGTGTCGTGACAAAACCCGGAAGTGCTGATGGTGCATTGACGCCGCCCGTGCGGCAGCAGCGGTGCACCATCAGCACTTCCAGATTTTAGCACAAAACACAAGGCCACCGCTGCCGTCACCGCCGTGCACGCCACTGCCACCGTTGGTGTGTCGCCAACAGCAGGAGTTTGGAAAGCACTGGGCTAGAGAAACAAATAGTCTGGCTTGCTATAAGAAAGCTTCTTGTATTGCTATTTGGACTTTATAATCAATATATGATACTGCTTTCCCTGCCAAACATTTATGCTATACATCATAAACTTCCCTTTTAGTTCTGCCAAATTATGGTGTGTGATACGAGCAATCTTAATTTTATTTTACCTGAAATATGGTCTCTGCTCCTAAGGCTCAAGAGATAAATCCTCCTCTTTTAGTCAATCTAAGTACTTGGATCTCCTATTTGGGGCAAGTCAAGACTTTGATCCATTATTGACTTGAATCATGTAATTGAACAAGGCTGATACAGGGCACACAATTGGTTCAGTTTTGCTGACTTGCAGAACAGCAGCTTTACAGCAAAGCAGTGGCTTCTTCAAAAAAATGGTCAGTCAGCTGAAAGGATTCAGTTGAATTCAGCAGTAGGTCTTGGCTGGAAAACAGCTGCATTCTTTCTGGTCAATCATCATACAAAACTGAAACACTGAACCAGAGAGGCATGGCTGGACTGTGTACATGAAGTGTTGCTGGGCATGGAATACTTTATAATCTGTTCAATATTGCTTTATATTCTGTTCTGGAGATAAACAAAAGTTGGGTTTAAAAAAACAAAAATATGTTAGCATGATTATCACCTTTTTTTTCCAGGCAAGAAAGTATTTTAAAACCGGGGTCCCCAACCTTTTTGGCGCCAGGGACCGGTTTCAAAAGACTATTTTTCTGCGGACCGGGGGGCAGGGTTTGTGGCCGGGAGCCAATCTCGTGCACCGGGGGGCGGGGTTTGCAGGGGCCAATCACGTGGAAGGGGTGGGGTTTGTGGGTGGGAGCCCTGTGGCCCAGTTCCTAACAGGCCACGGCCCACAGGTTGGGGACCCCTGTTTTAAAATACCGATGTGCAAATTGTTCCAGCTTCACTTTGGTGGAATAGCTCTTAAAAGTGCAAAAACAATTCCCTGCCATAGTTAAGGGCAAATCAGGTTGTGTCAGAAATCCCATTTTCTTATTTGGCATCAAGAGCAAGTTGAAACCTTTAAGGACCCATTTCTGAAAATTCAGAACACAGGCCTTGGGGTGACTGGCTCAAAATCTTAACAATGCCTTAAAAAAGAAGAAGAGCCACCATCAATCAGGAAAGCTAACCCAAGGGTTTTTTTAAAGCTTTTTCTTCTAGCCATTCTGAATGGAACATCACTTGAATCTGCTTAACAGTTTTCTGACTTAAGAACACTGTGTTGGATTTGAGAAAGTAGACCAGAGTTCTGCAAAGTTAGATTGCATGTATGTGTTCATTTTAAAACCCTTTCAGTGCAGGGAAGGGGCAGATGACACCACTTGGATGGCTGAAAGCGAGGAGGAGCTGAGGAGCCTGATGACGAAGGTGAAAGAAGAAAGTGCAAAAGCTGGGTTGCAGTTAAACCTCAAGAAAACCAAGATTATGGCAACCAGCTTGATTGATCACTGGCAAATAGAGGGAGAAAAAGTAGAGGCAGTGACAGACTTTGTATTTCTAGGTGCAAAGATTACTGCAGACTCTGACTTCAGCCAGGAAATCAGAAGACGTCTACTTCTTGGGAGGAGAGCAATGGCAAATCTTGATAAAATAGTTAAGAGCAGAGAGATCACACTGACAACAAAGGTCCGCATAGTTAAAGCAATGGTATTCCCTGTAGTAACCTATGGCTGCGAGAGCTGGACCATAAGGAAGGCTGAGCGAAGGAACATAGATGCTTTTGAACTGTGGTGTTGGAGGAAAATTCTGAGAGTGCCTTGGACTGCAAGAAGATCAAACCAGTCCATACTCCAGGAAATAGAGCCAGACTGCTCACTTGAGGGAATGATATTAAAGGCAAAACTGAAGTACTTTGGCCACATAATGAGAAGACAGGATACCCTGGAGAAGATGCTGATGCTGGGGAAAGTGGAAGGCAAAAGGAAGAGGGGCCGACCAAGGGCAAGATGGATGGATGATATTCTGGACGTGACGGACTCAACCATGGGGGAGCTGGGGATGGTGACGGCCGACAGGAAGCTCTGGCGTGGGCTGGTCCATGAAGTCACGAAGAGTCGGAAGCGACTGAACGAATAAACAACAACAGGGAAGGGACAGACACAGCACAGAAAGGCATGATTGACACTGTCTTCTATCCAGATCTGACTTCCTTGTCGTCCTTTCTCCCCTATAAGAAACTAACAAACATTTCAGGGAGAAAGCGGTTAGTAAAGTAATTGAGAAACAGGGTGGGGGGGGGGGAGAGGGAGAGAAGCTTAGTCTCTTCTGCTATTTTTTCCCTCCAAAAGCTGGCACTTCCACCCTAAAATTAAAGGTTATTCACATGTGTATCAGGGTCCTCTTGTTCAAAACAGCCTGAAGTGTTCTAACAATTTAGCAGAGCAAAGAATAAGAGGCAATGTTATTACGCTGAGCAAGCTGGTAGTTTTTGCTTTTGAAATGTTAAGCCTCTTTTTTTAATGCTTCATCTGAAGTCAACTGATCTTCCCAGTGTGTGTGTGTGTGTGTGTGTGTGTGTGTGTGTGTGTGTTTACGCATATGCACGCACATACACACACAAAACAGTCATGAAATGCAACCTCCAAATCAATTAAAAACCAGGCAGCTTAATTTGGTGAAAATGTTGCAACAGTTTGTTGCTTCCTTTGAAATAAATGTCCCAAATGGTTCATTTTAGAGAAAAAAATGAGATGTGGGAATAGCCTAATTATTGCACAAGGGAGGTGTAACTCTCTGAATGGCGAGATGCTCCCAGTCTGACAGTACAGATTGACTTTGCGTAGAGACAGTCACTAGCTACTGCGGATCAGTCGGCCTAAACTCGTGTCAGATTGTCAACTTGTTTGTTTTGCCACATCGGGACATCTTTCTGCTCCTTGGCTTTTGTTTGTGCTTTAAGCCATTAATTAATGCCAATCTTCTCTGGTGTGTTGCTCAGAACCCCCCGTTGGATCTCATCTGCCTGGCAGCGGCATGGCATTTCGTGGCCTCTTGCCCATGTTGGGAATTGGTGGGCCAAGGGTCTCCTAACAGGTGAAGCAGAGTGTGTCGCCACATTCAGACGTTCGGCATGCAACCTGTGCTGTTGCTGCAGCAACCATGCGGCCAAACAACAGAAATGTTCAACAGCACAAAACATCCTTGTTTGGAGTGGGCCCAGGCACCTGCCTCCATCAGCAATGTGAATCTACTTGTCAGTCCAGTGAATCAGTGCTGAGAATTGATTAATGCATAAATGCCTTTTCCCCATCACTTTTTAGAATAGAGGTGCAGCCTGAGGACTGAGGTCTACCTGCAACCCTCAAACTCCATTTTCTGGCTCTCAAAGGCCCTTACTACTACCATTGCTGAAAAATGATAGTTTTGTCATGTAAACCCTAAATTAGGTTTCCTCTACACCCCTTTTCTGCCCCTGCAAAAAAAAAAACCAGGGATCTGACCCTGTCTGATGTATGATACATTACTTATTTTGCCTCAGTCCTTAAAAAAAAAAGTGTGCCCCCCCAAGCCTAAAAAGGTTCCCTCACATTTTTTACTTCAGAATATTGAGATCTTGATGGAAACCATGAAAGCCGATTGCTAGAAATTGAATGATGAGAGTCTGAAGGGGTCAAGGAATGATAGCGGGACAGATTGAATGTATCTGGGGGGAGTCATAATCCCTACAGCAAGATGGAACTTTTACTGGGCCAATTTAAGGCATAAAATAGTACCTTACCCAGGATGAAAACAATTTTGATTTTAAAAGCTGGATTTTATATTTCAATTCCCCAGCCATATTTTGTTTCCTTCCTTCTGCCCTACTTTTCTGCCAAATTAGTCAAACCAATAAACTTTTTTTAAATGCAATAATGATTTAAAAAATAATGCTGGAAGGGGGAGGGAAAACCTTGAGTAGATGAAAATAACAGGGATGCTTCTAATAGAAGCATCCCTGTTATTTTCATATAGCATTATTAGTCAAAATCATTAAGAGGTGACTTCCCTTTGCCTCCTTAGTGGAATGGTTTCTTACCATATTTTGTGGTAGTATATAAAGAAATAGTGGGAAAGCACAGAAGGACTACAAGTGGAAGACATTATTGTCCAGACCACAAAATCCACCGTTCAAAGATGGCAGTTGCATAATAAATGCTTCTACTAAGAAACAAGGATCTCCAATTTTGGGAGGCCATGGGTCATGCCTTTGTCTGTGGCTTCAAAGTGGTGACATCTTTGAAGAAATAAGAACTGAAAATGTGGGTTTGTTGGGAGGAATTTGGGAGGGGAGTTACTCGGAATGGATGTGACTTTTGGTGGCATGCTTTTGTTAGCCCCAAAAATATGGCTGAGAGTTGCAAGTGACCCAGGGCCCACGGATCCCCCTTCTGCTCTAGCAATATTCCAGAGAAAGAGAAAGAGAAAGGTTTTTAAAAATTGAATTGCAAAAGATTTACAGCCAGAATGACACATTGATCTTTATTTTGAAGAAAAAGCTGTAAAGCTAGTATATAGAACATGCTTCTGATCAGAGTTAAGGCCACAGGCCAGGATCTTATCAAACATTGTACACCCACCTCTATTCTGGCAATAAACTACTTCTGAAGAGATCAGATCGCTCCTGGGAGGGGAGTAGGGAGTAATTTTTGACAGAATATTGGCAAGGAACCATAGCCTGGATCACAGCATGTTCTGGAGCAAAGCCCAGTTATTATTTCCTTGTCAACGTAAAGACATTTAATTTAAAGCATGCTTTAGGAAACTATTTTTGTAACTTCTAGCTTGATCCTGTGATCAGTCACAGAAAGTCTCTGGTATCAAGAACCCAGGAGGCTATATTGATAGATGTACCTGTCTCATCACATTTTCTCATCACAACCAAAGTCAAGTGTAATTACATCCAATAAAAAATTGAAGTAGTAACATTTGTCTTACATTTGTAGGTAATAAATTTCCTTGATCTTCAAGGAAATGCCTTGATCGCTAAAGTGAGTTTTCAGTAGAGCAGATCATGATATAGAGCAGGGTTTCTCAACCAGGGTTCCGCAGAATGCTAGGGTTCCGCGAGAGATCACTAGGGATTCCCTGGGAGATCACGGTTTATTTTAAAAATTTCAAATTCAGGCACTTTCACATTAAAGCAGAGCTTTCCAAACTGTGTGTCGCGACACAAAAGTGTGTCGCCACACACAGTCTGGTGTGTTGCCACACAACCCTGAAGCGCTGATCATCATCAGCGCTTCCGGGTTTTCCCGGGGCGACACACCAACACCGGTTGGTGTGTCACCGCGGGAAAAACTTTGCAAAGCCCTGCATTAAAGAGATAAGTTTCATTTTTTATTTTTAGTTTAAGAACACTGTTAATACATATAGACAGGCCTACCCATGAAACGAATATAATAATTTTGTAACTTCTGGCCTATATTTGAGCCTGAATGTGCAGGGGTTCCCCGAGGCCTGAATTCAACTTCAATTGAAATTCAATTTCAAGGGTTCCTCCAAGGTCAAAAGGTTGAGAAAGGCTGATATAGAGTCAAGCATATGCTTCCAAGCTTCAAAAGCCACAATGTTGTCCAAGTAAGTAAGGCTTTGTAAAGTAGTGGACTTTTGTTTAATCTCTCCACAAACTACAAACTGAGATGCAAGATATATACCTCTTATTAATGATTTGCATAACTCTGATTCCACTCTACTCTGCCCTGATCAGGTTCCGCTTGCAATACCGTGTCCAATTCTGGTCACCACTGTTGGAAAGGCCAGTGACAAATTAGAGCAAGTTCAAAGGAAGGCTATCAAGATAGTGAAGGGTCTTGGAAAACAAGTTTGATGAGGGTCTGAGTTTCTTTAGCTTACATAAAAGGTGCTAAGGGGAGATGCAATGTGATGTCTCTGGTTCTAAATCTCCTAATTAGTCTTCCTCAATACACTTCATTTGAAATGCAGTAGAAAGCTTTATTAGAGATATACAAATCAGAACATGTCTAAAGACCAGAATGAACCTTTCCTCCCGAAACAGTTGAATTCCATTCTCCCCCA
This sequence comes from Charina bottae, assembly GCA_023362775.1. NCBI lineage: Eukaryota > Metazoa > Chordata > Lepidosauria > Squamata > Charinaidae > Charina > Charina bottae. Next base: position 47,932,350 of record JALMGJ010000007.1, on the reverse strand, counting down.
CCTACGTGTCACCCCTCCTTTCGATGATGTATTGTCCAGTACTTTTCCCTCCCAGCCACACTCCCCCTCCCATCAGCATGCCTCTCTCTCCAATACCAAGCAATGCAGGTGGATGGCCTTGACCAAGCTGTAAACATTCTCCAACGGTCTTCGCTGGAATGCCACTCTCAGTGTTCACCCCCTCCCTTCTCTCAGACTCCTTTGTACTGACACGCATTGCTAAGAAACCATTTCCCAAGTACATTTCAACACGCATGGCAGGCTTGCACTGGTGCAAACATGACATATGGTAGCAGAAGATAGTTTAGCGGTCTTCTAATATTTGAAGAGTTGTCACATAGAAAAGAGATTGAATTTATTTTCTATTGCCTAGAAGGCAGAACCAAAACCAATGATTTAAAATTACAAGGAGTATCAAGCTACACATCAGGAGGAACTTCCTGACTGTATAAGATGTCACCCAGTGGAACAGGCTTCCACATGAAGTGGTGAGTTCTTTGCTGGAGATCTTCAAACATTGACTGAGCAATAATCTTTTGCAGAGCTTTCCAAACTGTGTGTCACGACATGTTAGTGTGTCGGCTGCAGTGTCTGGGTGTGTCGTGGCTGCTGCTGCTGCCTCCGAGCCCTGCCAGGATTCCCCGCAGGTCCTAGTGCCTGCCTTGTGCCTTGCTGCCTCCAAACCTGCTGTGATTCCCCGCAGGTCCTAGTGCCTGCCTTGTGCCCTGCTGCCTCCAAACCTGCTGTGATTCCCCCGCAGGTCCTAGTGCCTGCCTTGTGCCCTGCTGTAAGAGTGTGTCACGAAATGATGCCCTGCTGTAAGTGTGTCGCGAAATGATGCATGTCTAAAAAGTGTGTCACCAACATGAAAAGTTTGGAAAGCTCTGATCTATTGGTTGGATGCTCTAGTACAGCCTTTCTCAGCCTTTTTACCCTGAAGGAACCCTTTAAATAATTTTCAAGTCTCAGTATCCAGAGCAAAGTGGTGTGGCTGCTCAGGAAACCCATGCATAAAATTGCAAAAATACTGTGATAACTTCACAATACAATTCACTTTTAACCCACACAATCCATATTTTACATTTACAACAGTGGCAAAGCGGCAGCCAAGCAGCTGAACTGTGGCACATAAAAATTTCCACCTCTGTGAGCCTAGTATTGTGTGGTGCACAAAGTTAAAAAAATATTTTTTTTCCAATCACAATCTCTTGCAGAACCCCTGGTAACCACTTGTGGAACCCCAGTTGAGAAAGTGGATCCTGCACAGAGCAGGGGATTGGACAAGATTTGTAATACGAACTCTGTGATTCTGTGATCTCGGGCACTTTCCCAAGTTCTATGACATTATTTGAATGGACTAAAGATTAAGATTGTTAAAAGTAAAAGGAAGGAATATAAAGTTGGTTTACTTGATCAAAATTAAAATAGATATGTTGTTATTTCTGGTAACCCTTAATGGACCTTCTCTGACACTAGGACTGAAATGACGATGCTTTATGGATTTGTTTATAGATAAGAGATGGGATATGGGAAGAAGAGGTCATTTGGTGTAATTTAAGAAGAGGTGAAAAGTTACTAAAATTGTTGATCTAATTATTTGTGAAATAGTGCTGGAATACATCTTATGCTTTAACCCTACCGAAGGTTTGTGGATCCCATTGATGTTGCAAGTTCTTCCTCAGCTTTTTAATGGAGGGTTTATACTGCACAACTTCCCATGTCACAAGTTGGCAGCATAGATTATGATAATCTTTCCAAAGTAGTAATTCTCTGTGTTACTGGATTTTGGTTTTGATTTTTTTTAACACAGGAAAGCATTAATTCATACAACTTTCACAGAAGTGGTCCAATCACAGAAAGACTGTATTGTATGGTTTTCTGTTTTAGCTGTGTGGCATTTGGAGAGACAGGTCCAACTTCACTTTGATGAAGCTTCCACTGAAGCAGCTCTTTCAAGGAAGCGCCAAAGAGGCTTCTGGACTGATAGGATGAATTGGAGCAGCCACACCACTTTGCTCTGGATGCTAGCTGGACTTTTTCTGCACAGGCTCGTAAACTCCATTGTTCCAGATTGAAGAACCTGATTGAAATGGTCTTAATCTTCCTAGGCACAGAAGACAAAGCAGGAAGGAAAATAGGGGAAAGATTTCCTTCCTGCTTTGTCTTCTGTGCCTAGGAAGATTAAGACCATTTTGCAATCTCAACAACAGCAAGGTAATCTTAACGATCCTCCTTTGGATGATAAAGGGACTTAGAAATAAACATCTCAAATAACCATGACCTAGCCCCAGGTACAAGGTCACACAGCCACCCTAGAAACATATTTAAGGATTCCCTTACAAACTTTGCTCAGACTGAAGAAGCTTCTTGGATAAGGAGCGAAACGTTTCCACTGAGAGAATAGAAATCCAGTTGACATGATTCAAGCTACAGATAACTCTCCTTTTGTTTCCCCACATGAGATCCAAAAAGGCCAGTGTGTCTACAGCCATCCGCTTCAGGGAAGTGAGCAATTTCCCTTCATAGAGTCCAGTAAAGGGAGCTTTCTATCATAATGAGAAAGGGACACATTTGCATTTATCACTTGCAGCTCATTGTCCAGGGGGAAAATGCTGCCATAGTCTAAACCAGCGTTTCTCAACCTTGGCAACTTTAAGCGCTGTGGACTTCAGCTCCCAGGATCCCCAGCCAGCCATGTCCACACAGCTTAAAATTGCCAAGGTTGAGAAACACTCGTCTAAACAAAAGCTGCTTCCCCAAGTCGAAAGCGTGCCTGACTTTAGAGTGGCCCATCTTATCTCACTGACTATGCCTCAATTTCTAGCCCTGTCGCAGCTCAGTTGTGAGCTGTAAATGTCAGGGCCGAGCAGCTCTTCCTTCCCCACTTTAAGGAATCCTGTTTCTGTAAGCAGCAAGGTCTTAATCAGGAGATGGGTGACGTTTTTTCCCCAAGTGTGACAATGGTTCGAAAGAGAGCAAATTTATACAGATGTAGAGCCTCTAGGATCTGACCCCCGAAGAGTGCAATCTCTGCATGGAGATCCTGGGAAATGAAGACTCTCCAACCATCCTGACGCTCTCAGAGGTGCCTGCCTGATTCCAGGCACCTTGGGGACTTCTTCAACCACCTTGTCCTTTGCAGGTAAAAGGTAAAGGTTCCCCCCCCCCCGCACATTTGTGCAGTCGTGTCCGACTCTAGGGGCCGGTGCTCATCTCCGTTTCTTAGCCGAAGAGCCAGCGTTGTCCGAAGACGCTTCACGGTCATGTGGCCGCATGACGCGTGTGGAATGCTGTTGCCTTCCCACCGAAGCGGTACCTATTAATCTACTTGCATTTGCATGCTTTCGAATTGCTTGGTTGGCAAGAGCTGGGGCGAGTGCGGGAGCTCACTCCGTCATGTGGGGCTAGAGATTAGAACCTCCAAACTTGCAATCTTCCGATCAACAAGCCTGGCGTCTTACCCGCTGAGTCACCACGCCCCCCACGTCCTTTGCAGGGGGGAACTCCAAATGTCTCCTTCCTATGTTCTCCTTCCCTGATGCTTGATCACAGGAACCAAACAGCCAAGGTCTCGCTCAAAAGGCAACCTGCAGTGCCTGCAATTTCTGCCTGCAGAGAGCGGAGGGTTGAGAAGTGAGTGGGTGAGCAGTTCCCCCTTCCTCAAGCCACCACGTTTCCCCCATCCTCACTCTTCAATTGGTTGCTTCTGATTCTCTCTGCTGTTCTGAGCCTGTATAGCGGGGAAAGTTACTTCTATGTCTTGCCGGCTGCCACTGGGCTAGTCCCATTGTGCAATGCTGCCTTTGGACGTAAAGCTCCCTGTAGACGTTACAGAGGGGCTCCGAGGGCGGGAGATCCACAGCCCCACTCAGCAGATTGAGGGGAGCAGCAAATGCAGATGTGACTGAGGAGCCTGACTAAAGTCTAAAATTACCTCATGGCACCACTGTGTCTCTCATAGCATTCACCCATAATAAATTATGGTTTACTTAACCATGGTTTGTTGAATAAGCCACAGTTGGCTGGGTTCATTACTGTCAGCCCTTTGAGGTAGACAAGACTTGGAAACCAAAGTTATGAACTACTTCATTTTAGGGTTACAGTAATAGAATCTTGCAAGTCTGAAAGCGCCTCCCTACCCCTGCCTTTATCTACAAAAGAACTAGGGAGGGTCAAGTCTGATTTCTCAAATTACATTTCTGCTTTGGACTTTCTTTTATCTGACTGTTGTCTTGGTTGTGGCTCTTCCTCCTGTTCTTCAAGATTATTCTCATAGCCCATTACAATTACATACTAAACCAGGGCTTTCCAAAGTTTTCCCGTGGCGACACACCAACCGCCGTTGGTGTGTCGCCGTGGGAAAACCCGGAATTGCCGCCGTTGTGGCAGCGCGCAAAAACCCGGAAGCGCTGCTGCCACTTTCAGGTTTTTGCGCGCCGCCGTTGGTGTGTCGCCGCGGGAAAACCCGGAAGCGCTGATGATGATCAGCGCTTCCGGGCTGTGTGGTGACACACCAGACTGTGTGTGGCAACACACTTTTGTGTCGCCACACACAGTTTGGAAAGCTCTGTACTAAACTAAAAATATGGTTTACAAATCACAGTGGCTGGACTCACACATTAAGCCAAAACCAAACATATCATGGCTTGCCATTTTGTGTGAACCACTCACCGTGGCTAGCATAGGCATCTGGTACAAGCCATAATCATATGTGTGTCGTAACATCCCACTAATGAGGTAAATTTCAGTTGCCAATGACACAACTGAATCATAATTCTCATGATTTGTGTGATGATGCACATGACATCTCTTGCCCATCATGCAGACCACCATGGCAGCTGGCTAGTGACCAGCAGTCCCTTCATGGAGGGTGAATCTAGCCAAATTAGAAGCCGTAGAGTCCCAACATAATAGTTTCTCCCTGATGTGCATAAATCAGGACACTTGCTTGAAGCTGATGTCATGCATTTACTTCAAGCCAACGTCTGATACAATTTCCAGCATGGCCAGCTAAGTCAAGGTGGTGGCTGTGACCAGCAATCAAACCCTGTCCCTCTTTTATGCCTGTTGCCATCTTAACTACTTTGACTCTCCCCACAGACACCTTTGTATGCAGCCGTGTTCTGCTGACCCTCCCTCCCACATCCACGTGCTGTGGGACTCTCCAATATTTCCCCAGCTGCCAATAGTGATGAGAGTCCTGAAGATATCGTGTAGCAAAAGGAAAAGATCAGCAGAGGGCAGGAGATAGTTGAATGGATATATATGGAAAAGGGAAGGTGCTACGACTGAGAAGAGTGAAAATAGAGCTTTTCCCTCTTCGCCGTTTGTACACTTCAGATTTTCTGTGGCTTGGCTGGAGGCCAAATATTACTGTATTCTGGCCTCAGAATTCTCAGGTTTCCTGTCGGACGAGGCTGGGCCCTCCGTTCCACAAATTGAAGCCTGGGGAAAGGAAATAAGCCTCCGATCATTGACAAAGATACCAGTGTAGGTTGCACTGAGCTACTTGTAAAACCTGGTCTGTTACAGGAGATGCAGTCCTAGTATGTATGTAACTCCTGGATATTTGATGGGAAGATGAAAGCCTTGGGGGATCCTGATATCTTATCCACTGCCATCAATACTTAGGAGAAAGCAGGGCCCTTCAGAAAGCGATGAAAACAAGATCACTTGCACTGCTGGTAGAAGGCTGCATGTTTACATGAGGTTGCCACCTTGAATAAAAACACCTTTTAGAAAATGTTTTCCCTCCTATTTTCTCTGTGCTGAGGGGATTTTTTTTAAAGTATGGAATAATACTCCTTGCAGTCTGCAATGGCAAGGTTAAGGGGCAATTCCTGGGCCATGCCATTTTAGCTGGCTGAGGACTGTGCTGAGTGGAATTGTCCACAATAATTTATAAAAAGATCTTCACACATAGAAATGAAACAGTTCTCTCACACAGAGTGTGAAAAGCGTGATGAACTCTTTGTCTAGACCAGGCCTCCTGTGATACCTAGAGAAGAACTCTGTTCTTTACAGAAAGCTTGGTGCTCTGGCCTCCAGCCGCTTTCTAGCTAGAAGTTTTGCCATTTTATTTTTAAATCCTTCATCTACAAATTTAAATAAACAGCAATTACTAAGCCTATATACTCCAGCCAATTGGCAAGAAGCACTTATCAAGGAAACTGTTCAAAACCCTATGTGTAGTGATCTTCATCAGGATAAATAACCTTTTTATTCTTTCCAGAATGTTGGAAAGGAATTAGGTAAAGGGGTTCAGGACTCTGTCCATCAGCAGGATAACGCTCCCAAAACTGAACAGAACAACATTTACTGTGGGGGAGAAGCTTGCAAAAAAAGAAAAAGGAAAGAAAAAGAAAATGGCCAGACCTAGCCAAGGACTGCAGAGGAAAAAAAGAAAAAAAAATCTCCAATTCTTCATTCCTGTAGAAGAGGCAGTCAGGCAGCAGATCTGACTTCTGCTGCTGACTTCTCCATTCTTAAACCCATCCATCCTCCAGAGTAGTGACCCAGAAGAGAACTATTATTATGGGATTGGAAAGAATACCAGAACCCATGTGCTGCATGCTTACCCTACTCTGTTTAGAGCAGTGCTTTTCAAACTTGGCAACTTTAAGATGTGTGGACTTCAACATGCTGGCCGGGGAATTCTAGGAGTTGAAGTCCACACATCTTAAAGTTGCCAAGTTTGAAAAGCACTGGTTTCGAGTTTACAGCTCACAGTTTACACACTTAATCTTTGATTTTAAAATACATGGGTAAGGAATTGAAACATATACCTTATTAGCTTTGTACCTTTTTCACTACATTAAATTTATAAAATATGCATTAATTTGGCATTTAATCAACATGATGTAATCAGTTACACATTCTCTAGGAAATCATATATCAAGGACCAGGGATCTGGGTACAGCAGGCAGTGTGGGGACAAATTCATTTCCCTGATGGCAGCGTTGTACTTCCTTGCCAATTGAATTACATCTCATTGTAATTGCATCAGTTTCGATGAGCCAGAAATAAACTAAGTCCCGCAAAACAGCCAACATTGTCCAATCAACATCTGGCACTGATTCTGAACTGGTGCAAAGTCCTCATATTGAAGTTCTCTAATTCATTCCATTGCTTCCAGATGGATCTAGTCATTACTAAATAAACTAAAAGCTGAACCTAAGCCCCAAAATAGAACATACTTTTCCTGCCCATCTGGTTATTTTCTACTTTGTATTCATCATCCCAGAATATTATCAACTAAGCTTTAAGGGAAACCACTTGTAATCTCTAAATCCAGGTATTACAGCTGCCAAGCAAAGGAATTGCTTGCAGATGAACGTATCCTGGGGGAGGTAGGAGTTATTTTCTAACAAGTGGTGTTAACAACAGGGCATACAGGTGCTTAAAATATTCTAGATTTATTCCTTCAGGTGTCCTTGAGCTAACTGAATATTGTTGTGAAATAAACTAGAAACTGTATAGCTGAGAAGTAGCATGCATGAACTGGTCTGGCCCAACATCTGGGTGAGGGAAGAAACAATAATTGAGAATTGGACTGAAATCCTCCTTCAGATTGAACGCTTCCATCCTATTTTGAAGGAACACTCTTCCAAAATTAAACGATTTAATTAGGATGCTGATAATACATGTAGAGCAAAATAGTACACTTAACTTTGATGGAATAACTACTACTGTTATTGACAGCAGCTGTTTTAATATCTGGAGGTAGTTCAGCAACATGTGAAGGGGGCCAGGTTGCACCCCATATACAGATTTAAAGGGACCGATCTGAATCTTAACAGCACACCAAAAAAAAAAAGATGGGGCATCACCCTCCATGAGCTACAATAAGCACCTAACAAAAGGTACATGCACACAGGAGTATTCCTAGTTTGGGAAAAGTTCTATGACTGGGAACCCTGGGAATGGTAGAAACATATAAATATAAAATGTAAGCATTGGACCTTAGGGATCATCTAATCAAACCCCCTGCCAGAGCAGGCGTCCACACTACACCATCCAGAACAGATGGCCCTCCAAACATTTGTTTAAACCCCTCCAGTGAAGGAAAGTCCACCATCTCCCCTGGCAGTGTGACCCACTGTTCAACAGCTCTTACTGTTAGGAATTTTTTTCTAACTTGCTTCCTTGAAATTTAAGCCATTTCTTGTCCTGTCTTGTGGAACAATTCTGAGCAGGTTCTACATGCAGCCCTTCAGATACTTGGTCAGCTATCATGTCTTTTTGCAGTCTTCTCTTCTCTGGGCTAAACATACGCAACACCTCTAGGTGATCCTCATACGTTTTTCTCTTGTCATCTTGCGTACTCTGCTCCAGACAAGCTCTAGATTGTCAAGATCCTTCCTAAAATGTGCCAGTGATTCTGATGCCTGTTTTTACTCACTGGTAAAAGTGAGAGAGAGCCAGTTTGGTGTAGTGGTTACTGGGAGAAACTGGGAGACTGTGAGTTCTAGTCCCACCTTAGGCACAAAGCCAGCTGGGTGACCCTGGGCCAGTCATACTCTCTCAGCCCTAGGAAGGAGGCAATGGCAAACCACCTCTGAAAAACCTGCCAAGAAAACTGAAGGACTTGTCCAGGCAGTCTCTGAGAATCGGACATGATTGAATGGATTACAAAAAAAAAAAAGAGAGAGAGAGAGGAGGTACCATCACAGTTTTAATTAAAATTTAAAACTATGCTATTAGCAACTCCTAGTTGATTTTGGAGGATCTCAGAGAAAGTTAAGCCTGTCAGATCTGGATAGTACCCAGGGGAGAGAACACCATGACATCCACAGCTATATAGATAAGCAAGGTTTTTAAAAAAATACTTGAAAGAAGGCAATTCTTGGTTATGCTAGTGATTTGAGTTGATGTTGCTCGGCAGCTGTGTATTTTAACTTTTGTAAGGTTTACAACTGTTTTTATTTTATTTTAACTCTGTTCGCTGCCCAGAGTCACTTGTTGAGATGGCCTGCCATGTAAATTGGATAAATTACAAAACACTTCTTCCATATTTTAATATTGCTAAAAAAGCTACAGAGATGTGTCTGTACAGTGTAGTTACCAGCAGTTCAGCACCACTTGAGGCGGCTTTATTTTTACTAAAGAGAAATCTTTCAGCAGGCTAAACTTTTTTAGAACTTTCAGTTTAACGCTTGAATGTTTATCGCTTACTACAAATGGAAAAGAATATAAGCCAGAGGGTAATTAAGCCTACTCCAACCCCGTTGCAAAGGGCTGTTTTATAGTAAAACCCCCGCCGACAGACTGGACTACCCCTCTGGCGTTTCTGGGCACCCAAACATAGCTCTCCGAGGCCTATCCAGCCGCGCCCTTCCCTTGGTTCATGTTCCGCAGGGGGGCGACCGAGGGAGGGCCCGCAAGGCAGCATTTTTATCCTCCTCCCCGCTCTGCCGCCCCCGCCCCCAAAGCAGCTGCTCGACGCCTCGCGCGGATCGATCCGAACGCGGGGAGGGAAGCAGCAAGCTCTCCGGGGATTCCCGCCACGCGCTCCCATGGCAACGAACGGAAAGAACGGGGGCGGGCTCCCTTCCTCGGCTGAAAAGCCGCCGCTGGCTCTGAGGGTTCGGGCTGAGCGGCTCCTGGTCGCCGGATGACTGGCTTGTGCGGGGTGGAAGGAAGGGGGCCGCTGAAGCTGGTCGGCGTAAAAGCCAGCCTGCCTCAAGGTGACCCCGATTCTGCGCTTTACTTGGCGCGCGCTCTCGGCCTCTCGTGCTCCTTTTATGGATTTGCTGCGATGCGGGAAAACGTTTGTGTTTCAACTTCAAGCTGTGTGGACTTCAACTCCCAGAATTCCCCAGCCAGCTTGAAGTTGCCAAGGTTGAGAAACACTGGTTTAGGGCATTCATATGAATGTATGAAGGACGAACAGTGGCACTTATTTCACATGCCAGTAAGGTAATGCTCAAGATCTTGCAAGGTAGACTCCAGCAATTCATGGAGCGAGAATTGCCAGATGTACACGCTGGGTTTAGAAAAGGCAGAGGAACTAGAGACCAAATTGCCAATATCCGCTGGATAATGGAGAAAGCCAGGGAGTTTCAGAAAAACATCTATTTCTGTTTTATTGACTATTCTAAAGCCTTTGACTGTGTGGATCATAACAAATTGTGGCAAGTTCTTGGTGGTATGGGGATACCAAGTCATCTTGTCTGCCTCCTGAGGAATCTGTATAACAACCAAGTAGCAACGGTAAGAACAGAGCACGGAACAACGGACTGGTTTAAGATTGGGAAAGGAGTACGGCAGGGTTGTATACTCTCACCCTACCTATTCAACCTGTACGCAGAACACATCATGCGATGTGTTGGGCTTGAGGAATCCAAGGCTGGAGTTAAAATCGCTGGAAGAAACATTAACAATCTTAGATATGCAGATGATACCACTTTGATGGCTGAAAGCGAGGAGGAGTTGAGGAGCCTTCTGACGAAGGTGAAAGAAGAAAGTGCAAAAGCTGGGTTTCAGTTAAACCTCAAAAAAAACAAGATTATGGCAACCAGCTTGATTGATAACTGGCAAATAGAGGGAGAAAAAGTGGAGGCAGTGACAGACTTTGTATTTCTAGGTGCAAAGATTACTGCAGATGCTGACTGCAGCCAGGAAATCAGAAGACGTCTACTTCTTGGGAGGAGAGCAACGGCAAATCTTGATAAAATAGTTAAGAGCAGAGACATCACACTGACAACAAAGGTCCGCATAGTTAAAGCAATGGTATTCCCTGTAGTAACCTATGGCTGCGAGAGCTGGACCATAAGGAAGGCTGAGCGAAGGAAGATAGATGCTTTTGAACTGTGGTGTTGGAGGAAAATTCTGAGAGTGCCTTGGACTGCAAGAAGATCAAACCAGTCCATACTCCAGGAAATCAAGCCAGACTGCTCACTTGAGGGAATGATATTAAAGGCAAAACTGAAGTACTTTGGCCACATAATGAGAAGACAGGATACCCTGGAGAAGAAGCTGATGCTAGGGAAAGTGGAAGGCAAAAGGAAGAGGGGCCAAGGGCAAGATGGATGGATGATATTCTGGACGTGACAGACTCAACCATGGGGGAGCTGGGGATGGTGACGGCTGACAGGAAGCTCTGGCGTGGGCTGGTCCATGAAGTCACGAAGAGTCGGAAGCGACTGAACGAATAAACAACAAAATGTATATATATATATATATATATATATATATGTGTGTGTGTGTGTGTGTGTGTGTGTGTGTGTGTATATATATATATATATATATCAGGTTTTATTATATGCATTTATGAGTATATTCGTACAAATACTTATAGAAACTCCAGATGGTAAGCATAGTCCCAAAGAGACATTATTCCACAAGATGGAAATTTCTCTTCCAAGGATATCCATATAATATAAATTGAATAGTAGATATATTTCCTTAAACCTCAGCTCCATAAATACCTAATTCACATGTTTAATTTAACCATGATTTGTTGACTGAGCCACAGTTAGCAAAGGTGAGACATGATTCTAAATTAAAACCAAGAGGAAACAACCAGCGCCTTAGAGTTACATGCTGCCCCAAATCCCTTTTTAATAGCACCCAGACCCTTGTCTGACCACTATTGCCCAAGTGTTGGCAGCAGAGCTTCCCATGATTTTGATGGGAAACACCAAAACTGTAGGCACAAGAAAGAAAGAAAGAAAGCGCACGCGCACACACACACACACACACACACAAAAACCATAGGAAAAAAGAAAAACCCTACTTCTGTCCACACGTGTGACATAGCTCACCCACTTTGGGCGCTGCTTCTGCACTACCCATTGCCTTCCTCTGTTAAATGATGCTGGACTACATAAGTAAAGCATTGTTGCAAAGTGATAAAGTGCCTGAAAAGTTCTAAGAACATGTTAATTGTGTAATAAAAGCTTATTAAAGAAGTGCAGGAGGGCAGCCTAAAAGGAAGACAAGAAGAAAAAATGTAGCTTACCCATAAAATGTATTTGTGTGTGTATGTGTAAGCTATGATGCTTTCCAATTGAGCTTGATATCTGATGACACCATGGGCATTTTTATGCAGTTTTCTTGGCAACAGAGCACGTGTTCTCTGCTATAGCATGGATAGACAATTTTAGAAGGAGGAAACCCTGCTGCTGATTCCTCTCATTTCCCTAAATCTGAATGTGTAGCTTGCAGACAGAATTGGTTTCACATACTCACCTACTGAATCCTTTCCTGCATTGCAAAGTGTAAGTATCTTGCTCAGAATATCTACAAATATTTTATTCATTAAAGAATTTACAGTCATAGACCAATCGATACCTACAAATAAAAGCTTGCATGACATCTTTATTTCCTCCATTTTGTTTTCCTGCAGGAAGGCTGTCGGTCACTATCATTCACTATCATGCTTCGTAATTCCCTCCATCCCTGCTCCCCAGGAGGAGTTTCACTGGTACATGCATTGCTTGGCCACCTACTAACCAAGATAAGGGCAATAATGCTATACTTCAATCTCAGGAATATAACCAATGTTTCCTTTGCTCTGGAAGATAGAACTGAAAAACATTCTTAGCGGACTTCCGGTGGGAACATGGCCGACTGACCAGCTGTGTCCGCGGGCAGATCTGACGACACAGCTTTTTTGGGGGGCGTAGACAGGCTTTTCCTGCAGCCCTAGAGTGTTTTCATGGTCAGAAAATGCTTGGAATCATCCCACTTGTACTCCAAAACGCCATCTTGTAGCCAGAGAATCGCAAACAGCATTCGCAACGATCCGGTAAGAGACAACGGGAGACGGGGACGCCATCATTTCCACGCCACACTGCATCCTTAAAGGGACATTAGGTCGAGCCATCCCATCTCTAAATCATTCAATTTATATATTTTTTAAAGTTTTGTACCCTAAGAGAGGCTTTCTACAGTAAGAAGAAGCAGACTCTCTTGGTGCTTATCGTTATTTCTGGATTAAATTTTTAAAATCTTTTAAAGTTTTGGCTTGTTTTCCTGTTTAAAGACTAAGGAGAATTGAGAATAAGTAATTGCCTACCTGCTATTATTTTTGTACCGAATTTGAAGGATTTAATATTTTCCTACACGCTGAAATTGCTGTTTTGAATTTTTGGCTCTCTGTTCACTTTCTCTGAGAGCTGCTTGTACTTTCTCTTGTCTCAATTTCACTCGGAAGTTTCTTATTAACTCATTATCTCCTATCTGCGCGAGTCCAGCATCTAGGGGTCGCCAAAATCTACTGCCTAAGCATGGAAGATTTTGGTGAGCTTCTCTCTGACTTTAGTTTAAACAGATCTTTAGACAGTTTTTTGATGATGCCTGTCAAGCTATTCTGCAGCATATTCGGGACATTGGGGAAGATATTCTTTCTAAAGTGTGTCATGTGGCTGAAGATGTCACAGCAGAAGATGAAAATTTTGACAAGGGTGGAGATCTTTCTACTGACAGCGAGTTTGAAGTAATGCCAGAAGACAATTACTTTTTGGTGCTGAAGGGGTTAAAGCAACAGTCTGAGCTGCAGATAATAAGGAGAGTTGTTTTTCTGGGGAAATGTTATGGCTTTCTCAGGGAATGTTTTGGGAGAGAAGAAAATCTGCTTTGTGGGAGTTTCTTTGCCAAGAAGTCTGAGTTTTTAAGGGGGGCAGTTGGGCTGTTTGATTTTTGTAAGAAAAATGCCTTGTGGGTAATAGGGAGATATGTAAATGTTTTGGTTTATTTCAAAGTGGGGTAAAAAAGTTAAGAATGTTTAATTGGATTGATAATGAGGTTTTTATTATTTCATTTCTCTTTAAGAAATGAATGATTTTAATGATTTGGACTAAGATTTATTCGATTCTTTTTAAGGTTTGTTTGATTTTTAAGATTTATAAGGTATCAATAAGGTATAATAATAATTGTTTGGTTTTTAGGTTTAATAGGGTTAAGACTGCTGTAGTGTTATTAATTATAAAAGTAGATAATTTATATGTTTTTATAATTGGATTTTTATGATAGTGGATAAAATTTATGAATGTTTAATTGATTTGACAATGAGGATATTGTATTTCATTTTTCTTTAATGATTTGGATTAATTTCTGTAGTATTATTAATTATAAAAGTAGACAATTTATATGTTTTTATAATTTGATTTTTATTATAGTGGACAGAAATATATAGAATAGTGGTAGGAAGGAAATAACTAAATAAATGCTGTTTTATGGGGGAGGGAAGCTGATTTAGAAAGAAATATATATAATATATAATATATAATATATATATATTTTTCTTTCTTTTTTTATATAAGGGGAAGGAGCAATTGCATTAGTGATTTTTATATGTGCTAATGGAAGGATTTATAGAAATAATGTGATCTTGGTTTGATATAGAGTAAGGGATTTATTATGGAAATTGTTGTATATTCTTGCTGTTATGGATAAAAAAGCAAACTTTTTATAAGGCAGATTTTTATGTCCACCATCCTTGCTTTGATTCTGATTAATATTGCAGCAAGCTTTGACCAAGTTATCTTCTTGCTTTTCAGAGCGTTTCTAATGATTTTGGACCAATCTTAATTTCCATTAGAGGAATCAATACAACACTTCTATTGATTTCAGAGGAAGTTGGACTGGTCTTTGATATTCTCCTGTCTTGTAATTCAGTATTTTTTTCCTATTCAACAATATAAGAAATTGACTGGTTTAATATTTTCCTTTATCCTTGCCCTTTACACCTCGTATCCAAACTATTCCAAATAAAGAAACACTTACTGATATGACATTACTCCTTTAAGACCCCAAATATAAAATTAAGAAGTGCATAGAATAGGTTGCTAAGGTCTTACTAAGTCTGTCAGGTAGCTATTATTAATAATACTAAATGGATCCTCCATATTTGAAAGCACTATATCTTTATTGACCTAATACTAAACAAGAGAGTGTGGTAATTGCCATTATATTTAATTCATTATAAACTTTCAGAAGCATTAGGCCAGCACTGAAAAGCAAAAAGGAAGGGAAAATTCACACTTGTATTATGACAAAAATGCCACAGAATATCTCATGATTTTCATGTTCCAAGCAAAATTGTAACACGAGTTATTTTTCAGAGAGGCAGTATGTCTCAGATGCTAGAAGATGGATGGATATGAAATCATAAGATTTAGGCAGTATAGTGATAAAATAAATAAAGTAAATGAAATGAAATGAAATGAAATGAAATGAAATAGATACATACATCCCCACTTAGCCATGAATTTATTTATTAAGTGGTCTTGTGCCAGGTTCAAGGCCTGATTTCAAAAAGAAAGCTCAACTATAGTTTCCATATTTATAACTTGTTGGAATGGCTAGATTCACAGATGATAAACCATGGTTGTTTAACCATAATTTGTTGGATAAACCATTGTACCTTCACTCACACATTGCACTGAATCACAAATTATATCGTACAAACCACAATGGTTGAATTTACATATCACATTTAGTTAAAAATCAGATTATGATTTAGAGTGTTGTGCAAATTCTGCTAGAACCTTTTTCTTCACTTTCTGGTTTACATTAAAAACATTCCTATGACCACACATGGTTTATTAGCAGCTTAGAAGTGCTTTTTCTATAACATTTGAAGATATGCTTTATTTTATATATACTTTAAAGAGGTAATTAATCAGTAACAGAGACTCTAAATCAGAGCTTTCCAAACTTTTGATTTTGGTGACACACTTTTTAGACATGCAACATTTCACGACACACTCTTACAGCAGGGCATCGTTTCACGACACACCCTTACAGCAGGGCACAAGGCAGGCACTAGGACCTGCACAGAATCCTGGCAGGGCAGGTTTGGAGGCAGCAGCAGCTGCGACACACCCAGACATGGCAGCCGACACACTAACATGTCCCGACACACCGTTTGGAAAGCTCTGCTCTAAATCTTAATACATCTTAGCTGTGGATGGAATTCATAACACAATATAGAGGTAACCTGTATACAAAGGTATCTGAGGGGAGAGTCAAAAGGGTCACGATGGCTACAGTGACTGTAAAATGTGTGTTTAAAGGGGCAGGCTTCTATCATAAAGTCATGGCTGCAATGTTGACTTTTTTCATCCCCCATGGACTTCCCTGCTTGTACAGTATGTCATTCAAGAAGACAAATCAATGTATTTAATTCATTGAATAAAAGCTATCACTTAAAAGATCTGTATCAAGTATACCAAAGTTAATGTGATTATTGACCTGGAAAGTAAAAAAAAAAATCAAAGATAAATTACCAATTCAGTACTGACTGTGAATGTCTAAAAGATACTTTTAGAGTCAATAAAACGAACATTTTTTTCCTTTTTTCTTCCAGCAGAAACAGAATCACTAAGTATCTATAATGTCAAGTAATGTAGATCAGTGAGATTATTTTCATACAAGCAACGTGTGGTGTTTCTCCAACCACCTCCTGGCCATAAATACATTTCAGAAGTACTCCAAGATTTGCACATACCCGTATTTCTCTCTGAACAGCAGATTTCCCCATACTGAAACAAGATGCTTCTTTGAAACCTGTCCTATTTGAAAAGCAATTTGCCATGAAGTGGTACAGTGCATTATATTGTCTGGCTTATGTCAACTTTAGGACTTCAGACTTAATTAGGAAGAAGAATAAGCTGTGCAACTCTGTACTTGTCAAGTAAATCCCACAAAGTTCAGTGTTAATTTATTCATAGATACAGTGAGACAGAATTTCTACTGAAATCCTAGAGCACTTAAAAGGAAAGTCTCCTTTGAGCCAGGAGAGACTCACAATGACTTCATGGAAGTCCACCTGTTCCTGGACTGGAAAGCCCTTCAGCCACTCACACGTGGACAATTGCAATGCGCTGGACATGGAGCTTCCCCTGAAGACCACTTGGAAGCTATAGCAGGTTCAGAATGCAGCAGCATGGGCATGATGAGCATGCCACAGTATGCCAATGTAACACCATTGCTCTGTGAAATGCACTGCTGCCAGTTAGCTTCCATTTGCAATTTAAGGTGTTGGTCACCACCTATGACATTTTTATGGCATATGGCATATATCGAAGAATGTTGCCACTACTTTTTTTTAGTTCTCAGTCCAGCCTATGGAGTCACAACTTGCGAGTGGGGTGACCTGATCAATTATTTAAATAAATAAACAAATTTTTAAAAACCTGCGATTTCCTGGTGGTCTTTCATTAGGTCCAACCCTGCTTAGCTTTTTGAAATCATCCATGGTTGGTTAGTGCTGCCACCAAAAAAAGAGGCCCTACAATACTTACTAGTGAATAAATCCCATTGAGCTCAGTGGCACAAACATAGAAGTAGACAAACTAAAGCTTTAGGCTGCTAATCTATAGACTGGTCAGAATCATAAAGTCATAGACAGGTGGGAATAATGGGTTTGTCTGCAGGCATATTGGCAGCCGCAGGACTCAATGTTATTCTACAGAACATATTAAAATATGCACCTGTCACAGGGGTTCCCAACCTTTTTGAGCTGATGGACACATTTGAGAACTCATGTGCAGTTTCGCTAGAGGAAGAGGCTTGCCCAGGCACAGAATGGCTGCCATCGCAGACATAATTTTGGAAAGTGTCTGCAGGCATACTGGCACCAGCAAGATTTCAGACATACAAAATAGCCATGGATTAAAACACATATTATTTGTAGAGTAGTTCCAGTGGTGCCTTCATAGCTCATAGGCTTAAGAACAAATCGTTTTATGACTACTGCATTCCCTAACCTGGTGCCCTCCAAATGTACAGTATATTTGATTACAAACTATTACATTTGTAATCAAATATATGTTTGACAACAGATGATGATCCCAGCCAGGAGTCTTATCTTTGTGGTAGCCAATCTAAAGATATTTTGTTATATAATTGAACTTTATGGATTTTGCCTCCTTTTGGCTCACCAGAGCTATTAAGGCTTTTAACTTAACATATGCAATATTCAGGGATAGATGCTCCCCAAATGGTTCTGCTGCATTATAGGGCAAAGTGGAATATTGCTTTTATCCATACATCACAGGGTTCCTCCCTCAGCTTTGACAGAATTGGTTTAAGTGCTTTTCCTTCTTTGTATCTCTTTTAATAGATTTTTTTCCAACACGAGTTTGGCTATCTCAGTTTTCTGGGTCAAAAAGCTGCTTTTGCTCTCCTCTGGAACAAAGAAACATCCCCTATTTAACTTAATCAAATACTTTCTCATTTCTGATAGAAAAGAAACATCCAATTTACCTCCCAGCTCTATTAAGAATGCAATGCATTTCTTGTGTTCCCTTTAAATGAAGCTGCTTCTATTTTAATTTTTTAATTTTTTTTGCCTGAGCTTTCTCTATCAGTTCTATATGATAGTAACCATTTGAAAAGGAATTTGCACATATTATTTTGACAGTAACCCCTTTTTTTGTTTCTTCATTCGCATGTCTTAAAATTGAAAAATATGCCCTAAGCAAATTAATTATATAAAAACCACTTGGGAATTAGGCATATTTTGCTGTTAGTTTTATTTATTGAAACTATAAATGTGGTTGGAAGTAGATCTCACTGAACCCTTGGGTCTTATTTTGAGCTAATCTGGATAGATTTGTGCTAAATTTGAATGATAAATTGCTCTGCAAAAATTGATTTCTGGGCAGCAGTCTGCATAAAAAGTAACACAATTAAAACATGTAGCAACATCAAATGCAATTAAAGGACAACAATAATGCAACTATAACATCAAGGCAGTTATTTTAAAATTGAGACCAGGACCAGAGAATAAAACACTGCAGCTAAATATAGGGGCCATACACAAAATATGTATTGGGATATTGTGACATAAATTCTGCCCCTTACATACATGAGTGCAACACTGCAACACAAATACCAAAGGATGGAGCATGCATCACAATGTCACAAAGCATATCTCACCATTTTGGTGTCATCATGATTTGGAATGGATGCCTATCAAGCTAAAATATATTAATCATAGCCTTGCAAAATGAAACAACAATTGACTGATGCTGAGGAAAAAACATTTATTTGTTTCTTTCTTTCTTTGTTTGGCACCCAACTCCCAACAACTCTGGGTGGCTCACAAGTAAGAAAACATTTTTACAAAATACAGTAAGAAACAAAAATAAAGAATAAAAGATAGCCAAGATGACAGAAACTATCCTCTTAGTCCTCAAGTGTCCTATCCCCATGGCTTCAGGCCTCTAAAATTACTGTGTTTAATTACAAGGTCAGAAGGGGAATCCTCCGATTTTGCTATTAGAAGGCAACTCACTCAGGAATGTGGAGGGAAGGACCAAAAAAACGCCACCTTCCATGCCTTTAAGCAACAGCCAATCTGGTTATTCTCTTGTACCAAACCACTTAATGAGTTTTCTTGTGAGAAAAGGAACCTGAGTTTGGATCTGACCCAGCCATATTTTGCTGGCACCACATTTCCCTTCTTTCCACCATAAGGCTTTGAAAGCCAGAAACAACTTGCAAGAAAGAGGCAAAAATAAAGAGTTTTGCTCCCTATTTTCAACCTGGCAGCTTCCCAAAGAGGGAGCTGGTTTTATGGGTACAGCCCCTTTCTTTAGGAACTGTATCTGGCTCAGTATCTGGCTATGCTTTTTATTTTTACTTTTTAGAAAACATTAAATGTTCAAATTCTCACACACACACACACACACACATATCGCAGTACCCAATCTTTCAGATATTGCGAAATCTAATCCACAAGGAATACAATAATGAAAACAAAGGCTGTTCTGTACAAAGAAACTGTAGATGCTTACATAAGCAGAGAAATAGAATAGTTACTTTGAAGAAATGGAGCAACTGACCAATGTTGTTCCAATTTAGAAAACTTTCAAAGGCCATAACAACTCCTTTCTGGAGCTGACCCACTTTCAATACTCAGTAATTAAGTGAGTAGAATTCATGAAAAATGACTAAATTCAAAACAGAAAAGGGGAGAGGAAAATATGATATCCCATTCACTAACGTCAAGAGTGTGTCTGTGTGTGAGAAAAGATTGGATTTATTTTTTCATGGGAGTGCCTTTTCTTTTCTTTTTTTTCTTCAACGGGTCTACTTTTTTCCTCTCTTTTTTGGCTAATTATTGTGGTGTGAGTTCAGCTCCCTCTATTGGTTTCAGCTAAAGCTACTGTCAGTGGAGCATGTTCTGTATGTTGTGGTTTATAGGAGATGAGTAGGACTACCTATCCAAACACATGATGATGCTAGCAGGGGAATTATGGGAATAATAGTCCAACACCCCCAGGGAGCACCAATTTGGGGAAAGCTGCCCTACTGCACCATTGTGGCAATAAAAAGACACTATCACTATTTTTAAAATTTAATTGCTGGCATTGGTGTATTGCTATTCTTCAAACAGCTTAATATGACATACCTAGAACAAGGAGTTTAGTCAGACAAATCAAGACTTGCCCACTACTCTTAATTTCTTGGTCAAGGCCCTAACCCTAACTCTTACCTAATCTGAGGCAATGCATTCAAGATAGACCTCGGGTGAATCCTGCTTTTAAGTTGTTCTATGTGACAGTTAATCTCACACTGGTTTCATACAACTCTCTAAGACAAAACCAAGCAAGCCATATTATGGCTAAGTGTGAACCCAAACACTGTGGTTAACCATGGATTATGACTTAACATGTTGTATAAATGAGCCAGTTATGGGTTATTCAACAAAGCATGCTTAACGATACCATGGCTTGGCTTCATGTTTAAACCAGGTCACATTGTTCGTGGAGTAATATTTCCCATAGTCAAAAGACGCACAGTCACTTGGAGAAAACTGCCTGATTCATATATTGAGCCACTGTATCAAAAAGCCTTGTTACATGCAGACAGATGCTCTATATGTGGCATGTTGTGCTCTGTATGCTGGAAGATAGCCACCAGTACCCAATCTTTAAATGCAGGGGAAGCCAAAGGCGTCCTCTTAGAATGGGCATGAGTTTCTTCTCTAACAGCATATGTCTTGTGAAAGATTTCTTATCTGAAGATGCCTGGTAAATGTTGAAAAGAAACCATGGGATGGTTTCTGTATTGGACTTAAAAAGGTAAAGGTACCCCCCGCACATTTGTGCAGTCGTGTCCGACTCTAGGGGCCGGTGCTCATCTCCGTTTGTTAGCCAAAGAGCTAGCGTTGTCTGAAGACGCTTCCACGGTCATGTGGCTGCATGACACACGCGGAACGCTGTTACCTACCCACCGAAGTGGTACCTATTCATCTACTTCCATTTGCATGCTTTCGAATTGCTAGGTTGGCAAGAGCTGGAGCTAGTGCGGGAGCTCATTCCGCACGCAGGGCTAGGGATTCGAACCTCTGAACTTGCAATCTTCCGATCGACAAGCCTGGCGTCTTACCCACTGAGCCACCACGTATTGGACTTAGCCACCAGCTAATTTGCGGTTGGCTGGCAAGCAAGAACCTCAGAGGATGGCTGGGGAGTGTTGTTCCTTGAGATGTTAGCAAGCCACACTGATGAGATACTCAGCCCATTGATTAGTTTATATTTATGAATAAACAAACGATTGCAAACATACTTGCATTTTCCTTTCTCAAAAAAGGTGACTCCATAAAACAAACTTGAGACATGAGGGCAACATGGAACTCCATTGTGTTTTAAGCTCCTTTAACTTCCTTTAGATTTCCAGTGTTAAGTCAACTGAAATGTTAAGTACCAGTTTGCCAAACCAGAAGTGGGATCAGGCTGTCAGAAAGTTTATACAAAACACCGGTGGCACGGGTTGTGTATGTGAAGTTATCAAGAGTGATGTTCTTTTACCCTGAACTCAGTTGGCAGAAACATTCTCCTGTGCTGCAGCTACTACTGTTAATAACTCCTGCCCATATAAACACGCCTGACCTTTTTCTGGCAGTAGCTAATAACACCGGGAAAACATCAACAGTGTTATAATTACTCTAAAAAATATGGCCATGTATATGTGACCTTGCGTTAAGGCCAGGAGAGATTTAAAGCAGTGGCCGAGAAAGCAGGGGTGTGCAGCTTTTAACTAAACCTGCTGCAGATACATCTCCCCTGTCAGGATGCCATAATGCAAACAAACTCCTGAAGGTTTCAAAGTTTTGTGAGCAAATTGACCAGGGTGCTCTCAGCTTCTGGTGCAAGCTGTGAATCTATATTACATTTTAAAAATACCACAAGGAATCTTCTGCTTGTTTGTCTTCCCTTCCCTTCCCTTCCCTTCCCTTCCCTTCCCTTCCCTTCCCTTCCTTTTTCCTGTTGGGACTTTAAAAAAAGAAGAAAGCCCCGTCCACCAGCCAGATTATTATTACTATTATTATTATTATGATGATGATGATGCCAATTTGGTCTAGTGGTTAAGGCAACGGGCAAGAAACCAGGAGACTGAGAGTTCTAGTCCCGCCTTAGGCATGAAAGCCGGCTGGGTGACCTTGGGCCAGTCCCCCTCTCTCAGCCCAACCCACCTCACAGGGTTGTTGTAGGGAAAATAGGAGGAGGAAGGAGTATTAGGTATGTTCGTCGTCTTGAGTTATTTATAAAAATAATAAAGGCGGGGTAAAAATTAAATAAATAAATATTAATGTTTTCTATCTATTTATTTCTGGGGAGTCTTCTCTGCCCAAATAATTTGTCAGTGACAGACAGTACATATGTGCGAAAGACACTTATCTTTCAGAGGGAATGATCTGAGCCACCACGAACTGCTTCTGCCACCCTGCAAGGGAACTCTAGTTCTATTGTCCTCGCAGCCTTCGCTTTGATCTGACCCTTTGATGAGAGCTCTTTGTTTTAATTGGTTGTGGCTGACATTCCTTCAGGGATCTCACAAGCATATATAGCAAGAGAGGCCAGTGGGAGAGAATATGATCTGCGTTTGGTCAGGGTTTATCTACAAGCTGGACCAAGTGGCTTTGCTTATTCCATATAGAATCGCATAATCTCTCCATCCCAAATGCATTTCCCATAGGATTGTGAATATACAACAGGGAAGGGGGGGAAAGATAAATAGATAAGACAAGGCAGATGGATAAGACAGACCTGTGTGGACACCCACAGACACATGCAAATATCTAAGTGAGTATATTCACATACACACATATGCATGAGCACTCATGTTGTGCTAATACAGATCAAGAGAAGAGAGAAGATTTGAGGAAGAAAGATTCCATCCTGCTTCCAGTGTTGGCATTATTGCAAAAGCTGGCAGTTTTAATGACACACTACTGTCATGGCATAATGCGTTTTTAAGAACTAATAAACCTCTCCCAAACACCAGGGTGAAGGATATTAGGATTGAATTCCTGAATTCATTATCAAAATCAAACAGCATGCAGTAGGAATACATATTCAGAAATCTATTCAAGGAAGCCTGATTCTCTGCTGTCAGAATAATGGGGCAACGGCACAGTCTCTCTTCCTTTCCTGGCTTCTCAGCCATTGCACAGCCCTCTCTGCCCTTTGTGTTCCTAAGCTAGGAGATTTGCATGTCGTTTTAGATTTGCATATTTTAATTTTCAGTCTTGCTTGCATTTCACAGTTCACAAGGCTGTGCTGCTTTTTCATATTAATCCTGGTCAGATGCAGAAGTTAATGAAGATAGGGCAGTGGCAAGACCAGAAAGCAAACCTAGTTCACTTCAGCAGTGACTTGGTTTTATAATTAACAGGAACTAGTCCTACAAATCTGATTCCTTGGGCACGATGGTAGCAAGAAAGGTGGACTGGTCCCCAGAGCTAGAAGGAACATGGCTTCCTTCCCCTAGGATGAATTCTAACTCGTCCAGGGAGGGTTGGGCAGCAGGAAAATGTTGGCATGTATGCAACATATATTGGTGAGCTCCACTATAACTTTCTACTAGTTGCTCGGGCATCACCGAAGAAACCTATCGCTCAAAGACATCGTTCTACAGAACATTCATGGCGCTTATAAACTTCCACTCACCCGTGTATGTTAATTCAGAAATTATTATTATAATTTTAGTGTTATTTAAATAGAAATGAAACAGTTACTTGGTATTTAGGATTCTATTTAGGTATTAATTGTTGCTGGGTAATTATAGTCTCAGGGGGCGTGGTGGCTCAGTGGGTAAGATGCCAGGCTTGACGATCGGAAGATTGCAAGTTCGGAGGTTCGAATCCCTAGCCCTGCGTGACGGAGTGAGCTCCCGCACTTGCCGCAGCTCTTGCCAACCTAGCAATTCGAAAGCATGCAGATGCAAGTAGATTAATAGGTACCACTTCAGTGGGTAGGTAACAGCGTTCCGCATGTGTCATGCCGGCCACATGGCCGTGGAAGCGTCTTCGGACAACGCTGGCTCTTTGGCTAACAAACGGAGATGAGCACCGGCCCCTAGAGTCGAACACGACTGCACAAATGTGCGGGGGGTACCTTTACCTTTTAATTATAGTCTCCCTTTCTTGTAGTTTTTATCTTTAAACGGAATGCCTTTAAATGGAATTGTATTTTGTGTAAAGTCGGACAGCTGATTATCCCACCAAAACACACGATGGACACCCATATGGGGCCAACATTATTCTTCCTTTATTTATTTATTTGTTTGTTTATTTGTTTGTTTCATTTATATGGCCACATAAGTCGAACATTGCAACACCAGGCAGCGTACAATAGACCCCCAAAACAAGACAAAGAGTTTCAAATGAAATCCAATACATTAATGGCCAGTGTTTAAAAACCAAAAAACCAAATACACACCCAGGCAGATGAGCTTTTCCTTCCTCGTCTTGCTTCTCTGGTGCTGGCCTGAGCTGAGCTCAATCTGCATTTAAAAGCTCAACACACTGAAAAAAATGGCTTGGCTCATTGAACTGCAGGCAGCCACTCTTACTGATAACAACCTGAGAGGCTTTCCTGGCCTGTGGAGCAAACACAACAAAGAGTGTGGCAGCGTTTTAGAGAAAGGGAAGGCAGTTTTATTTTTCTTTCTTTTTTCCTTTCATTTTTCTTGGTTGATTGCTCCTTTTTGAATTTATTTGTGGGGAGGCTTGAAGGCTGTGGGGGAGTAGCAGTGATATCACCAAAGAGGATAGGGCTGAAACTTTTGAGCTGGGATTCTTAGAGGAGGGCCTGGCAGATGGCTTTCTGAAGCTAAGCAGGTTTGGTCCCGGTTAGTACTTGGATGGGAGGCTATATGGGATTCCCAGGGCTGTAGGCTAGACAGGGAAGCCAAATAGTATCCTAGAAGAAGGCAATGGCAAGCAGCTTCCAAGATGCTCCAAGAAAATTCCTAGATGGAGCTAGCCAGAGTTGAACTCAACTCAAGAGGGTCTATACCTTTTTAAAGAAAATCTGTATTAGCAATCTGTAAACTCTTTACAGAATTGTAATCCCCTGGCTTCTTTAGACAAAGAGAATCAAGATCATATCTGTTGGGAACTTTTATTCCTAGAATTGTTATCTGTTGTTTCCTCCAACTGGCTACATGTGGATGAAAGGTGAACAAAAGGAGAGAGAGTTCACTAAAGTAAGAGGGCTCCAGTCTTCCAGCCTTCTTGGAAAGGAAGTCCCATTAGAAGCCCTTCTTCACTATGCAGTTCTTAGCAGAACCCAGTTCTTGAAGTGAGAAAAGAACTGCCTGCATAACAATTCATTGTTATAACCTGTCCCTAGTTTACATGTTTTATGACCAGGTGTTCTCAGGTACAGAAGATAGTGTAAACCATGGTCTGTGGACAAGGGAGTTTGGGAGTAAAATTGGGGTTCCTCTTCTCCTGGAAAATTTTGGCCATGGACATAACCTAGCACATTTTGTACACTATGTGGTTGATGATTCAGTCAGTTACTGGGATCTGCCTAGTTCCTACCAGCTTTTTAAAGCTGCTGCAAGCATGACCCCGGTGGGGTGTGCTGTCCATGGCCATTTTGGCTTGAATGCAGAAGAGATTGGAGAGATCTGGCTTCCACAGAAGCATCTGTGGTATCGTATATATAGGTCCAGTGTCCTTTTTAAAAAGAACACTAGACCTGTGTTTTAAAGAACAGGACTATCACCAGTCTTGTACTGCACAGAAGGGACACACTCTCAATCACAGTGTGGTAATAATGAAAACCCAGAGAAAACTAGTGAGGTTTCTCACTGTCCAAGATCTTGGTCTCTTCTCTGTTTTCCCCACTCCATCTGTACAGTATTGAAAGGGGGACAATATTTGTGCTTGGGGAAAGGGAAAGGTGGCTTGTGGAGAGAAGGTATCATGGGCAGTCACTTTGTGGTGGCTGTTACATGTAAGGATTAATTCATTCATTCCTTTACTTTTTGCAGTGAGATTTGGGGATGGGGCAGCTAAGGAGATGCAGGGACCAGTGCAACATCCCAACTTAAGAGGAGAGGAGACAGAGAAGATTTGTAATTTGGAGAAGGAAGATTGGGCATCTTCAGTCCTCCACCCCTGGGTAAGCTCCAGCAGAGACTTCTGCCCATTGTTCATTCCATATAAGACTCTTCCCTTGGGATAAAGGATGGGGGGGTGAGCACAGTGGGAGGAGGAGGAGTGGTGTGTGATCATAAAGGAGAGAGCAGCTGGTGAGCTGCGATGGAGAAAGGAAGTCCCTGATGGATTTCCTTGAAACTACTCCATTGACAGTTGAGGAATGTGTCTGACCTCAAGGCTGGGAATCCACTTTCAGGCTGAACTCCACTCATGTCTTAGAAGTGTCTAACTGGTTTTTGGTTCTCCATTCCCCTCCAGCCGTGGTGTTCACCTCCAGTAGAGCTGATGCAATAAATCACTCTTCCCTACTGGGTATCCTCCATATTGTAGCTCCCAGAATCTGTGCTGGCTGTGGGATAGTGGGAACTAGAGTCTAACAGATCTCAAGGACATGAGGTTGATGAAGAGTTCAGCTGAGCCTTATTAATACGCCAAAGTGTGGCTAAATCCAGCAGAGATCCATACTTGGAAGCTAAGATAGTTACAAGTCTTTATTGTCACTTATGAAACATTACAGGCTATGGAAGAGTTGTGAATGAAGCTGTAAATGGTTAGTCAACCGATACCCACACCCACACAACATTTGTGTGTTGTTTCCTGGTCCCTCCCCAGCCCCTTCCCCTCTTTCTGCAGGCGCAAATAACCAAAGGAAAGAGGCTTATATTTCCCTGATTCTTTTAAAAGGGTTCTTCAGTTTGAAATGCAATCTGTCTGCAGGCTTGCCTGCTTTGAAAAGTGAGAACAGGGAGGGTAGGACAGTGGAGATATTTATAATTTCCCCAGTGTATCCTAAACGGACATACAGATCAGAAGCACATGTTCAGTTCTTTGTTTATAGAAAACATAAAACTATCTGGTAGCCTAAAAGAGATTGTAAGGAAAAATCCACACATTAATATTTCCAACACCACAACCCTCTTTCAGGTGTGTGTAACTTCTTTTTTAATCCTTTGCAAGGAAATTGTTGACTGGTTCCTCTTACAATAATTATCTTGCAAGGCAGGCTGGAAGTCATGATTCCTTCTACTGGACCCACCTTACAAGGTAGATGTGGCAATGGGCTGAAAATACTGCTCCAAGCCCTGTGAGCAAAGGGACAGCTGGCAAATGTCACATAGAACGACACAAGTCTACCAAGCACACAAGAAAAGCACCCACCCAAGCATTTGTGGCTAGGTGCGTGGTGTTCGGAACAAATAGCAAGGAAGCATGCCACCTTATTACTGTTTAGGAGAAGGTGAAAAACAGACTTATTCGGCCAGGCCTTTTAATGTTTTAGATTTCACGGTTATGTTCTTAGTGTTCCTATTTCTTGCTTTAGTTAGATTTTATGATTCTTTTTATTGTATTTTCATAAACCACCCAGAGAGGTTAAGGGATGGGCAACATACACATTTTATACATTAAATAAATACAAAGAACAACAGTTTTAAGCAGTTTCATTTAAATACGCAGTTGGTTTTTTTCTTCAAGCTCCTTTTGCTGCAGGGTGTCTTTTATAGAGCAATCCTGGACTTGCGTATTCAGCAGTAATTACAACAGAGCTCAATGAGACTGCCTTTCAGGTATGAATGTGGAGGATGTGTCTGCCAGTCTTCTTTTCTTACTGAGAAATGGAGCCATTCTATTATATTGGCCCAGAGTTTTGCTCCTTTGTGGGGTCTTTCTGCATTGAAAGCCTTTCTTTCACTGTTGTTTGGTTCCATATTGGAAGGTTTTCTGGCACACCTTACAGAGGTTATCCCAATTTATCGAAAGTGCACACTCATGTTTGTTGGTCACAATACAGAAGTGGATTGCTGTTGTTTTTTCAGTGTTTCAGATGTGGGTTTTTGTGGTGGTCTCCCATCCAAATACTAGCCAGTCCAAACTTGCTTCAGTTTTTCAAGCTCAGCCAAGATCAATTAAGTCATCTGCTATACTTCCTACTGAAATATTGTCTGCCGCTTGGAAGAAGTTTACACAGCCAACTGTGACTTTATTGTGAGTAATTCTGGACATGAACAAGCTTGTTGGCTGGCTTGGTATATTAAAGAAATCCCAACAAATTCTGGATGGTTTCATTTGATCTAGATCAGCCTTTCTCAACCTTTTGACCCTGGAGGAACCCTTGAAATATTTTCCAGGCCTCGGGGAACCCCTGCACATTCAGGCTCAAATATAGGCCAGAAGTTACAAAATTGTTATATTCGTTTCATGTGTAGGCCTGCATCCATGGAACCCTGGTTGAGAAACCCTGATCTAAATTATTAGTCGTAGCTAGTTGTCCATCCTGCACATTTCCTGAAAAGATTGAAACAGTGGATTGGATTGCTATTTTATTCTCTAGGACATCCTTCCTCAGCCTGGAGACCTCCAGTTGTGTTGGACTACAAATCTCATCATTCCCACAGCCTCAGGGTAGCAGTTCCTAGCACAGCGCCTAAGGACTCACTAAGTAGAGAAGAGTTTGCTTTTCCAACAGCAGAGATTTCTCAACTTGCAAAACATATTGAGATTTAACAGCGGTCTTTGATCAGCTGAAATGCTAAGCTTATCTTTTAATTACAAATGCAAATTTATTTGCAAACACAGCTGCAGCCATTTCATTAGTAGCCTGATGTAAACCTTCCATCCAAAAAAGAAAAAGAAGTAGTCAATCTTAGCTTGATTCTCCTCTAACTTTAGCTCTCTGTATATCAGTGTTTCTCAACCTTGGCAACTTTAAGCTGTGTGGACTTCCACTCCCAGAATTCCCCAGCCAGCATGGCTGGCTGGGGAATTCTGGGAGTGGAAGTCCACACAGCTTAAAGTTGCCAAGGTTGAGAAACACTGCTGTATATTAATCTTTTATTATAATAAAATTAGAAGGGCTCATTATTCAGAGGCAACCACAGTGGGATTCAAAAAGGCAAGATGGCAGCCATGACTTCATGATGAAAGTCCTGCCCCTGTTACATACAAGTGATGTAAAAAGGGGGCAGGACTTCAATCAGGACTTTGGGGCCAACGTCTTGACTTTTTTTTCACTTGCTCACTCACATCAATGGGCACACAGAGACTGTGGAAACCTCTATTATTATTATTGTCTCCGTTGCACTGGCATCCCAGGAGACCTTGCCACCATTCCTGCTGGGCGGGGGCAGGGGAGGGTGGTGGTGGCAGGGGGGAAGTGTTTGTGCTGCAAACAAATACCTCCCCACCCCTGTAATCATTAACTCTTCAAAGCAGTCCCAGGAGTTCCATCTTCAGGAACACTCTGCGTCCAACCTCCGGAGCCACACCTCGCCTGGCCGAATGGAAGTCTCTTTTATGCCTGTCTTTCAGCCAGCTAAAAAATAAACAAGTGGGAAATATCAAAGAGGGAGCCGTTGGGAAAGGGATTCATGCCAAGAGAGCGGCATTTGAAAAAGAATACAATGAGGAAATGCCAGCTATTAAATACAGAAGGAAATGTGCTTTTGAGGCCTCTACGCATCTTCCTTGTAAAGCTCCAAGACCGATAGGAGAGAAATTGAAGTCTGAAAATGTAAGAGGTTCACAATGTCGGGACACTGTTCTCTTTTTCCTGAAGACGCCTGGGTTTTTTTTCCATCCCTTTGCAGGAAAAAAGCGAGCTTTTTCGTTGGCCCTCGAAGGCATCGCTCCAGTTTCTTATGCTCTGTCACTGCTCTAGCCAAATGTTTCTGCCTGTCAAGGGCACTGTGAGCCCTTCTGTTCTCTTTTAACAACCAGTCCTTGCTTTATTTGCAGCTTGCATCTGTTTCCAGGAACCGAGTGATCAACAGGCATTTGTAGTACCCGGCTGCTTCCAATTGGCCTTCTGATCGTTCCTACTGTTTCCATTGTTGTCATTCGTTTTAGCAAATCCCACTGCATCACCTCAGCATAATTCTTCCAAGATGCTTTCCTAAAATTCTTGGTGTGCAGCAATCATGTTGGAGAGCATGGGTGTCCACTGGGGAGGGACAAGGTGGGGCAAAGGATGCCACGTGCATCCTGCCCTTATTCCACAAATGTCACAAATAACACAATTTATGTCATTTGCACAACGATGTCATGACGCACGTGATGTCAGCGTGGCTTACGCCAAGCCCTTACGATGGGGAACTAAGTACCCGTGTCCAGGAAGTAAAGGGAAGGCATACAGAGCAAAAGAAAAGGTTGACCCAGCAGGAAATAGGATCTGGCGTAATGGGAAGGAGACTCTAAAATCTTCTGTGATGGGGTTTATTTTGGCCAACGTTATCAACAGCAGCACCAGCAACAGGAACTGGGTCCCGTAAGGAATCTTCTTACTGCCAGCCCCCGGCCCTGCCCTACTTCCCCTCCACCTCTTGGGGGTTAAAGTACCCCAGCCGTCTCACTTCGCCATGCTGTCTCCTTCTGGGCCAGTGTTTCTCAACCTTGGCAACTTGAAGATGTGTGGACTCCAACTCCCAGAATTCCCATTGCTGGCTGGGGAATTCTGGGAGTTGAAGTCCACACATCTTCAAGTTGCCAAGGTTGAGAAACACTGTTCTGGGCAGTGGTATGGTTTGGACCCAGAGATGGAGGGAGGAGGGCAAAAGCAGTAGTAATGGTGACAGTGGCACAGAGGGAGAACTCACGAAGATTGTTCTTCTTCAAGTATGGAGTGCCCACTGCAGCTGCTCTGGTTGAGAGGGATTCCCAAAAGGTACAGAATGTGGGGCCAAAGCAGCCATATTGCCATTTCTTTTAAAATCATGTCATATTTCAGCTTGGGAAACTTGTCTTTTTTAGAAATAGTTTGCCCAAATGATATGGAACAGCCAATGATGTATTTTCCATGGCCTTTCCTGAAAATCCAGTCGACTAATGTATAAATTGCTGCTGTCAAGAAAGCAGTGCTTTACTGTATAAACACTGATGGGTTTTTCAGCACTCAGGCAGTTTAACCATTACAGAACTGTATCCTTTTCTCAACAGTTGTGTACTTGTACTTACATTGGAAGAAAGTCTTTTTCTCCATTGCACAATATCAAATCATTATTCAAATCAATTTTTGTTGACTGACGATTTGCAAGATAAGGGCATATTTCTTAGTCTTCTGGAACCACATCATCTGTGTGCATTTGTGCAATAAGAAATATCTTTTGTAAATAATGAATTTTGTTATTTCAAAGGCAAGTGATTTATAAAAATACCCAATTCTTAAAAAGCCACCTACCCTGTTTACCCAATAAGATTTTTTTCCTCCAAAATAATCTGTGAGTTGGATGTGCATGTTGTGTGTGTGTGGGGGGGGGGGGGGAGAGTAAGCAGAAGATATTGTGCATGTTAGGGGGGCATGGTGGCTCAGTGGGTAAGACGCCAGGCTTGTAGATTGGAAGATCACAAGTTCAGAGGTTCGAATCCCTAGCCCTGTGTGCGGAGTGAGCTCCCGCACTAGCTCCAGCTCTTGCCAACCTAGCAATTCAAAAGCATGCAAATGCAAGTAGATGAATAGGTACCACTTCGGTGGGTAGGTAACAGCGTTCCGCGTGTGTCATGCAGCCACATGACCATGGAAGCGTCTTCGGACAATGCTGGCTCTTCGGCTAACAAACGGAGATGAGCACCGGCCCCTAGAGTCGGACACGACTGCACAAATGTGTGGGGGGAACCTTTACCTTTACCTTTTTTATTGTGCATGTTGGGGGGGGGGGCAGAGAGCAGAAAACATTGCTGAAAAGGATGGGCATAAGGTAAAAAATTAATGCAGATCTCATCGCCTAAAAATGAAAACCTTTGATGATTAGCCACCGTTTGGAAGGGCTTCTTGCCTGCTAAATGTTTGTAACTACCCCTTTCATTCCTCTTATTTTCTTTTGGCACTTTCTGTTGGAAAGACAAGAGGTGCATTGGTGCACTTGGGTCTTTCTCTGTGGAAACCAGATTGTGTCTGCGTCAGCCTTCCCAGGTAGACCAGACAGGAAACATGACCAGATGAGCTAATTCTACTTTATTGTAAGGCTACATTAACAGAATCTTGCAAGTCTGAAAGTACACATCTCCCAGAGTCTCTTTTACAGCCTGATAAGTTAGGGAGGGTCCCTTCTGAGTTTCTTTCTCTTCCCATTATGCAGCTGCGGGCTATGCCCTCTCTTATCTGGCCGTTCCCTAGGCAGCATCTCTTCACCCTGTCTCCCAAGGTCTTTCCCACATACCATTACAGTATATGAATATATGCAGATGGATCCATTATTTGATTTTTAAGATAGGGTTCCTCATTTTACAGGCCATTAATTAATTAATTAAAATTTTATCCCGCCTTTATTTATTTTTTTATAAATAACTCAAGGTGGCGAACATGCCTAATACTCCTTCCTCCTCCTATTTTCCCCACAACAGCAACCCTGTGAGGTGAGTTGGGCTGAGAGAGTGTGACCGGCCCAAGGACACCCAGCCGGCTTTCATGCCTAAGGCGGGACTAGAACTCTCAGTCTCCTGGTTTGCCGTTGGCTCCTTCCTAGGGCTGAGAGGCAGTGATTGGCCCAAGGTCACCCAGCCGGCTTTCATGCCTAAGGTGGGACTAGAACTCTCAGTCTCCTGGTTTGCCATTGGCTCCTTCCTAGGGCTGAGAGACAGCAATTGGCCCAAGGTCACCCAGCTGGCTTTCATGCCTAAGGCAGGACTAGAACTCAGAGACTGGTTTCTAGCCCAGCACCTTAAGCACTAGACCAAACTGGCAATAAAACAATAATTTTATTGTTGTTTTGGCCCTGCTTGTTTTCTAGAATGTGGGTTCTAGTAGGTATGTATGCATGCACACATAAGTGTGACACAGGGATACATTTATTGGGGAGGAGAAAATTTCCAGCATTAGGGATTGGCAACTCGGGGTTGACAGGGTAGGGAAAATTAGACATTGAACAGGATTTTTAATTTATATCCCCCCCTCTTTTGTAAGTAGGGAGTTATTTTAAATCCTGAGTCCTCCTCCTTTCAGGTACTGTAAATGTGGTATTTTAAACTTTTGTCTACACACACATGCATTTTAATAGAATGCATTATTTTTTAGAACTTCTAACAGCTTGATGTCCTTTATTTATACTTGATTATTCAGGTTCATATATGAGAGCCAATAGCACAGGGCTTTCCAAAGTGCTGCTGCCGGCGACACACCGGCGGCGGCGGCAGTGCGCGCGAGCACGGCAGTGGCGCGGGGGGGCGTGCGGCGGCACGGGGGGGCGTGCGGCGGCGCGCGCACGGCGGCCACGCAACGGCACGCGCGTGCACGGCGGCGGCAGCAGCCTCCGCTAAAACACGGAAGCACTTATCCCGCGCCGCTGCTGCTGCCGCCGTGCACGCGCGCGCCACCGCTTCCGGGTGGTGTGGCGACACACCACGCTGTGTGTGGCGACACACTTTTGTGTCGCGACACACAGTTTGGAAAGCTCTGCAATAGCAGCAGCATTAGAGGATGATTTTCAGGGTGAAAATTGTACAGGGAGGAAATCCTAACCTCTACCTTCCCCTGTTTAAAATCTTGCAAGATGATGCTGTCAAGGTGATGCATGCCATATGCCAGCAAATTTGGAAAACACAAGAATGGCCATCAGATTGGAAAAAATCTACTTATATCCCCATACCAAAAAAGGGAAGCACTAAAGAATGTTCAAACTATCCAACAGTGGCACTTATTTCA
This sequence comes from Charina bottae, assembly GCA_023362775.1. Lineage (NCBI taxonomy): Eukaryota > Metazoa > Chordata > Lepidosauria > Squamata > Charinaidae > Charina > Charina bottae. The sequence continues at coordinate 47,898,304 of JALMGJ010000007.1, read as the reverse complement.
CATGCCAGTAAGGTAATGCTCAAGATCTTGCAAGGTAGACTCCAGCAATTCATGGAGCGAGAATTGCCAGATGTACAAGCTGGGTTTAGAAAAGGCAGAGGAACTAGAGACCAAATTGCCAATATCCGCTGGATAATGGAGAAAGCCAGGGAGTTTCAGAAAAACATCTATTTCTGTTTTATTGACTATTCTAAAGCCTTTGACTGTGTGGATCATAACAAATTGTGGCAAGTTCTTGGTGGTATGGGGATACCAAGTCATCTTGTCTGCCTCCTGAGGAATCTGTATAACGACCAAGTAGCAACGGTAAGAACAGACCACGGAACAACGGACTGGTTTAAGATTGGGAAAGGAGTACGGCAGGGCTGTATACTCTCATCCTACCTATTCAACCTGTATGCAGAACACATCATGCGATGTGCTGGGCTTGATGAATCCAAGGCTGGAATTAAAATCGCTGGAAGAAACATTAACAATCTCAGATATGCAGATGATACCACTTTGATGGCTGAAAGCGAGGAGGAGTTGAGGAGCCTTATGACGAAGGTGAAAGAAGAAAGTGAAAAAGCTGGGTTGCAGTTAAACCTCAAAATAACCAAGATTATGGCAACGAGCTTGATTGATGACTGGCCAATAGAGGGAGAAAAAGTGGAGGCAGTGACAGACTTTGTATTTCTAGGCGCAAACATTACTGCAGACGCTGACTGCAGCCAGGAAATCAGAAGACGTCTACTTCTTGGGAGGAGAGCAATGGCAAATCTTGATAAAATAGTTAAGAGCAGAGACATCACACTGACAACAAAGGTCCGCATAGTTAAAGCAATGGTATTCCCTGTAGTAACCTATGGCTGTGAGAGCTGGACAATAAGGAAGGCTGAGCGAAGGAACATAGATGCTTTTGAACTGTGGTGTTGGAGGAAAATTCTGAGAGTGCCTTGGACTGCAAGATCAAACCAGTCCATACTCCAGGAAATAAAGCCAGACTGCTCACTTGAGGGAATGATATTAAAGGCAAAACTGAAGTACTTTGGCCACATAATGAGAAGACAGGATACCCTGGAGAAGATGCTGATGCTAGGGAAAATGGAAGGCAAAAGGAAGAGGGGCTGACCAAGGGCAAGATGGATGGATGATATTCTGGAGGTGACAGACTCAACCATGGGGGAGCTGGGGATGGTGACGGCCGACAGGAAGCTCTGGCGTGGGCTGGTCCATGAAGTCACGAAGAGTCGGAAGCGACTGAACGAATAAACAACAAACAAAAATTCCTGGCTTAAGCTACCACTTTGCTTGGGTACTTATTTGGCATTACCCCTTTCCTCGAAGGAACAGCATTTTAGCTCTTCCCTTGGTGCCATCGCTAAATTACAGCTTTGCCTGCAGAATCTGTGGTGGTCAGTTTTGCCTGGTGTACATAATGGCTGATATACTGTATAAAAATTCATCCAGCTTTCATCCGGTTCAAAACTCTGCTGGATGAAAGCTGCTATAAACGTGCATGAGTTTACAATCTAGTTGAAACAATGCCCATATATTTTATGAAGCGCTATCTTTCATTTTTTCCAAAAACAAAAAGGAAAAAAAATAGTAAAGAAGGTGCATGAGTGAGTGAGATTTGTACAGTATTGAAGCAAAAATCAGCTGGAACATTAAAACACACATCACACATTGTGGAGCTGTGGCCAGGCTATCAGCCATCAAATACATTGATATAGGTTAAGTGTGTCCCCCTTTGCTTATGCGTGACACACACAAAAAACAGGCAGAGCTTCAATTGTACTGTCGCAGCCACCATCTTGACCTGTGCAGTTCCTTCTTCTGAAAGAACATTAATAGTTGAAATGTGTAGCTTGAAATAAATCCTTAATGTGCTGTTGGCTCCAAGTTGACACATATTGATTGGCCTCAGAAGAAGCATATTGGTTGGGTAAAAGAACTGTAGTGTGGTGTTTACATATCTTGGTTGTGCTCCATTTTTTTCTTGCCCACAAACAGATGACTGTAAGGGATATATTCCAGCCTTAGCTGTTACTGTCTCTTGTTCAAGGTATTGGTCCATCTAAGGAAAGGTTGACAGGTAATGAAAGGAGTTCATACTTATTGTGTACTTAGGAAAAAACCTAGTAAAGTTCACTTTGCCATCAGGGTGGGGACTGACCGCTTTCCAAGTGTCACTCAAATTAATTTCCTATGAAATAAAATTGAGTCCAATACCTTGAACAACAGACAGTATCAGCTAAGGCTGGAATATATCCCCTACAACCATCTGTTTGTGGGCAAGAAAAAAATGGAGCACAACCAAGATATGTAATTGTAGTTCAGTAACTGGAGGGTCACAGGTACCCCGTTATTAGCGCACAACTCAAGCTGCTTATGATCCAGATACAACAGCAGATATTTAAAAAAGAAACCTAAAACAGGTTATGATGAGAATCTTCACATTTGTTATCAAGTAGCTTTATGGGCATTGCATTCTTACCCTTTATTTTATTCAAACAAATGCTATGTATTATTTATTTATACACACACACACGTATATATATTTTTCAAAGCCAAATTCACTGGCCAGGCAGCATAACATAATGTGTGTGTATGTATGTGTGTGTATATAGATATATATAGAGAGATGATATACAGTATATAGATAGGTAACTGCCTAGGCAAGTCCCTGCAGTTTTCTTGGCAAGATTTCAGAAGTGGTTTGCCATTGCCTGCTTACTAGGGCTGACAGTGAGTGACTGGCCCAAGGTGACCCAGCTGGCTTCATGCCTAAGGTGGGACTAGAACTCCCAGTCTCCCGGTTTCTAGCCTGGTGCCTTAACCACACCACCAGACTGGCTCTCTTATATTTATATATGTATTACCGTATGCTATGCTGCCTGCCAGTGAATTTGGCTTTGAAAAACCAGTGAGCTAATTGGAAGCGTGCAATGTTTGTTTTTACTGCAAGTCATCAAGGCCCCCTGGGTACCATTTAGAGGCCTAATTCACAAGATAGTTCTTTCTCTCCAGAAGACTTTGGCTTCCTTCACTGGAGGCCATCCAGTTTATATATTTAATCTCCCACATTCTTCATTATTTCACAACTAGCCTGAAATCCCTTCTGCATTATGGTAAGGCAGGCTGTTCTCTCGCATATATTCCTGAATCTTAATTTTTTTTAAAAAAAAACCCTATAAGCAGATCTCTCTGTGTGTACATATGCACAGGGTCATTTGGCAAAATAAGGCAATAACCTCAGTCAGCAGATTTTGGAAGGCAGCTGTAAGAGGCCACCGCAGAGTGCTATATACCAAGCAACCTGCAGTATCCCCCTTAGGTTACCCTGCAGCCTCTAGGTGTAATGGGAGGTGCTGTTCCATTACTACAATTGAATAAAATTCAACAGATTGTCCAGTTGGTTTTCATACATGGAAAGAGGAGAGGCTGACATTTTATTCATTGCTGCAAGCAGCAAAAAGTCACAGGCTGCCTCTGTGTTTGTGTATGCATGTGGGCCAAGTGAGAGCAATCAAAATTGGCAATACACACCTCTGACTCAAAAACATTTGCTATGCTCACTTCTATTTTGAAAACGAATGCTGAAAAATGCCTTCTGTTTGTTGTATATCACGGTTATGAGAGGTCGATCCTGGCAATTATTCAAGTTCGTTAACAAGTGGAGATGCTGTCAAGTTGATTCCCTTAATCTGAGGAAAGACACAGTGGGAAAAGAGAGGGGTGCATCTGTGTGTACAGAAATCTTTACTTCAGTGAACTAAATCACTGAAAATCTTCAGGCGCACGCTTAACAATGCAAAATCAGTGTGTGATTACCCAACAGGTTTTAAGAATTAACTGGGCTCAATAAAGTTGGTATGTGCTTTAAATTTTAAATATATTAGCTGGCATAGAGTTGGCACATAGCGTAACAAGAATCATAGCATATTTGACTATAAGTGGGAGGTCAGTGAGTTATAGCACAATTTAGAAAGATCACTAAATTACAAATTTCAACAAATTGAGGGTGTTACCATTTGTGACTCCTTCACCAAACTGGGACTGAGCTTCTTCTCATAGTAGTTGTCAGATCAACCGCCTTATGAGCGAGAGGAAGAAACTTCATCTTCTTCCCTCAGGCAACTGGTTAGCCATTGTGTTACCCAGAATCCTAAGCTACCATAGAGAGGCCTCTGACTTGATGCAGCTGAGCTCTTGGATGTAGGAGAAGAAAAAATGTCAATCTCCACCTCTTCAAACAGACTGTTTTCATGACATACCATTGTGTTATTAGGAACGCTGTTCTAGGAGCTTAAAAAAGTATGTAAAAATGCTTAAACAAGATCTTCATTATTATCATTTTGCTATAGTCTGCATTTTGTTTCTTAACAATCCTGTTTCAAAAATCAATAGCTGGAGGGCAGAAACGTGTCCATTATAGTATCTCTGTGCTATACTACATTTTTGGACCCTTGTATTGACCAAACTAACTTAGCTAGCAAAAGATGCCAGGTCAAACTATGTCTAGGCAAGGATAACACTAAATAAGGAGAGCCATCACAGAAAATTGGGCTCATCCTTTTTTCTCAAGGATGTGTTTTGCTCATTCCATGCATCCCCTAATTTGATCCTCTCTTAAGCATACACAAATACTGCACAATACTAATAGTCTAATTGGCATTCACACTAACCCAAATTATAGGGCTGACTGCAGCATGTGCTTCATTTTGCCAAGACCAATATTATTTCTGTGTCATTTAAAAGAAATATACAAAACAATTTTTATACAATACAGTGAATACTGGCAATGTAGCTAGTATTCATGGTCGGGCTCCCTTGCTTTAAAAAAATAAAATAGAGAATCCAAGCTTCCTAAAAATTGCACAAGGATTACAAACGTTTATTCCAGTAAAATGAAAAAAATCCTACATAGCACTATAGTGATGCTGTTGGGATACACAAGGCTAATATTTTGGGTTCAGGATTTGATGAGTTGGCTTTAAGGGGAAGGTTACATAAAACAAACACATTTAACACTTGCTTTGTCAAAAACAACGGCAAAATATCATGCTGCGCGGAAGGAAGCAAAATTGGTTTGGAGGCGGAGGTAATACCTACCTCACAGGCTGCAGGTTGCCCATCCAAGACTCCACAGAACAGTTCTTAAAGAGGTTTTCGTGACATTTCTGTAAAGGAGAGGCACACAGCAGCCTGTGCTCTGATTTTGTATGTCATTCTTTTTCAAATATGTTGAAAAGGTACTGGGAAAGTAAATTAATGTCACGTAGCCACACACCCCAAAAGCAATTAAGTCACAGCACAACCTAATCAAAGCTCAGAGCAGCTTCACTATGCTCATTAGTGGTCACTACAATTCATCCATCAAGGTAGCTCTCTGCAAGCCAAAGTATAAGGTGGGCCTTCCGTGGAGGGAGACAAGTAGTCAAATGATAGTATGGCCAGGGTGTTTCTTTTTAGATGTTTCTAAGTACTTTTTGTTTGCCTGTTTCTGGGGTGATAGTGAATATTTCCTTCCTCTTCCTCCTCTTCCCTTGCATTCTTCCCAACCATCAGGGATTTATTAGCATACCAAGATTTTATAAGATGGGATATAATTGCCAGGAGGAAACAGAAGAGCTGTGATTATGACAGACAGTGGAAAGTCAAGCTCCCTCTTCAAACAGGATACTTGAAATATGAGATCAGTGATAAATCCCCTAAACAGGCATTCTTTTGGGGTGATTCAAATTCACATGGCTTTCTACCATTAGGGTCTCACTGAAGCGCTGCATTTTTTCAGAAGTAATGCAAGATATTGCTATTTGGGATGCATTTCATTGCATGGGGGTACATATGAGTAAATAACCCAACTGACACTCAGCTTGTAAGGTCAACGAGAAACACAGGGTGCTTTCGTTTTGTAAAATGATTTCTATGCAGCCCCTGGAGAGCAATGTTCTCTTTCTTAAATACTGAATCTTTTAACCTTTCTTAAATACTTAACCCTTTGACCTTTATATATCATGGAAACTTAGGCCTGAGACAAAGACAAAAGGAAACTATGTTGGCTTCATAAAACAGTCAAATATTATTTGCCTTTGGCAATGGATACTGAGTTTTATTTTGCGGAGAGGCTGTTGGAGTGTGTTAAAAAAGGAAATGGCCCTTCTCTCAGAAATGCTGAGGAAAAGGTGTGTATTCACACATTTTTAAGCAAGGCTCAATACCATGCTTATCTTCTTTTCCACTTCTACTTCACAACTGCTTTCCAACCCTTACAAATAGTTTGTTTCCCAAATATCAGTTCTCTTGAAAGCCACTCCTAAAAGCGATAAATGAAACAGTACAATCAAAAGCTTGGTTGTTAAAAGGTCAAACATTCATTGGTTCACTGCAAGTACCGGGGCAGAGGCAGTAGCAGGGAGATAATCAAGAAAGTGGAAGCACAGGGATAGTAGCTACTTTCTGCTTAGACTGAGCACAGCGCAAGCCCCAGTGAAATGAACAACAATCGTACAGCTCTGTTGGTTACTGGATAATGCTGTAATCCACCCCCAAAATAATTGTCTTTATCTGTTGGAACGGTTCCTTTGTCTTAAGAACCTGATGGTAACAACCTGTTTGGCAGACTTCAGGTGCATTCAGAAAGAGTCCTGGCCCCTCTGTACTCGGACTTCCAAAGCTACTGAGAAACACAGTTCTCTTAAAATAGGCACATGACAGTCTTTGTTCTTAGCATGAGTTCCAGAAGCCAACTGTGGATCAAAGGTGGAAAGGGTATGTCTTCCTGTTGTCATAATTGATTGGTAACAGAACAGAAGGTTAAATATTTCCCAGACCAGTCTTGCCCAAACTATATTTGCTTGCCACTCAAAACAAAGATAAGAAAAAGGGTTTGTTTCCCCCCTCTCTTTCTTATAGTGATGAAGAGTTTATAGAACTGGGTGATAATTTTCTACCCTTTCCAGAAGTGCTTCAGAATATCCAGGGGAGTAATATCTGAAAGAGAAATAAGGGCGACTTCATTAAAAGCTCATCATGTTAAATATCAAAGCTGCAATCCAGGATGGAATTAGGCACACTTAAAATCAGTAGAATTATGTATACTTCAGACTGCACTGAGGAAATAAAAATTAGACTAGAAGGCCAGAATGCTTGTTTCATAAGGGTGATTTGCATGCTCCAAGCATATTTGGTATCAGATTAGATTAGAAGTAAAACAGATATCAAAATATTTGTTCACCTTCTGCATATTTTGTGTAGTGGGCCTGGTTGTTGCAATTTAATGGCAGTACTTTGGAAGAAGCATCATTGGGATGGGGAGGGGGGGGCTTTGCATCTAACCGTATCTTAAACTGGATTCTATCTGAATCCTCCACCTACCCAAATTCTGCTTTTCCTGTTGTAAGTTAACAAGAAAATAATTCAATTTAGGAAACCCAAATGGGAGCAGTTTATAACCTATATGATTCATAATAACCTCACCCATTTT